>CAWUFW010001783.1:0-1299833 GCA_963921515.1 Calotriton arnoldi
TTAGGTGGTTGAATCCGTTCGGGTGAAGAGTCGCCTGACCACACCTGGATCTAGGTATTACTACAGGGTGTATTGAGTGTCGCCGTCTCAAACCCCTGTGCCTCACTTCCCACATTTTACCTTTGCACAGTCCTGAAAGAATCACACATTGGATCCACTAGGGATCACAATGAGGCATGAAAAACATGTCGACCTGATACCATTACTCTCTGTCACCACAAGCACTGAGATATGCAGAAGGAAAATACTCCCAACCCTGACTATCAGGTCGAGAGTGTTCCTCTTTGGCTCCAGTTTTTAACCGTATCGCACGAGACCCCCAGAATAAAGTTTTTTCAGGGTACCGAGTGCGATTCGCACACAACTCACACACACCTCCCCCACACACCCGCACTCACCACTGCGGCATTCCTCAAAAAGATCTCTGTCAAAGAGCCCTCTCGCGGTGGCCCAAGGGGACAGGACAGCGCCCCCACCTGGGCCACTCAGGAGCAACTGCCTCCACTGGGGATGAAGCATGACACCCGCTTGGGTGTGTGAGGGCACTTCTTCAACAAGGAGGAATTCCCCCCTCTGGACCTCTGTTTATCCAACCGGATGTTCCTTGAAGGAGTTCCTTTCGTCTGTTTCTTCCAGCGACGTAATAGGCCAGCTTTTTTTCTAGGAGACAGTTAGCCTCCAGTGATTGGAAAGCAGAAGACTTTGGGAGCTCGGGCACTGGATCTTTTTTCCCTTTTGCTCCTAGTCCACCTTACTTTTGTGTGCTTGAAAGAATTGATAAACCAAATTAGACATCTCAACCCATTTTGGGTAATAACATAGACACAGCTACCGCTATTTTTTGGGTCTGGATTGATTTAGCAGTTTCTCATCTAGCCCCTGTGCCTAATATCAAAAACCACAGAAGGAAGCCCTCTGCCCCGTGACATTCCACAAGATCTAGAGATCACTAAAACACAAATGCAGAGACATCAGGAACAAAATTGGAGAAACAACTACTGCCCTGAGGAAATGAACAAATATAAACAACTTATCAGCATGTATAAAGCCCTGATTATTGTAGAAAATATCTAGATACTTTACATTTAACATTAACACTGCAAAAAAAGTGAACATTCTGGCCATCTGCAACACTAGCAACACCGTAAAGCCTAACCAATCTTTGTGCAATACAATAGCTGACTGTTTCCAATGAAGCTTGCCTACAATTATCAGTGAGTTCACTTCCAATATGGATGCAGCAACGCCACTGAGCCTAGGAATGTTATTATTAATGCAACATCTAATACTTTTTTTAGCCTTCTGCCTTCTTACCAGTGAAAAAGTTGCTAACCTTATTGAGGCTACAAAATCAAGTGCCCCTACAGATCCTTGTCCCCCCTAATTTCTTTCACAGTGCCTCACTGGACTGTAGCAGCTCTGCCGTCTGAATTGCTAAAATGGGATTTTGATCTAAGGGGTCTTCCCCTCAACCTGGAGAGAAGGCATCGGTGCTCACCCTACTCAAAAACCCCAACCTCAACTCCCTAGATGTGAAAAATTATCGGCCCATCTTTCGCATTCCTTTGCTAGTCAAGATTCTTGAGAAAGCTAAGCATGGATTTTATGACTTTCCTTGACAAAAGCTTCACATTCTAGATCGCTTCTAATATGGTTTTAGGCCCAATCACTATACCGAATCAGCCCCAGTGGCTGCTGTCGAAGAAATCAGGTCCTTAGTCTTCAAGGGTGCTAATGCAGCTATGATTCGTCTGGACCTATCTGCTTCGTTCGATACTGTCAACCCCTTTTTGTTAATTGGCTGGCTAAAGTCCATAGGTATCAGAGACTTCACCCTTTCCCTTTTAAGTTATTTTCTGGTGGATAGAGAACAAGTGGTATCGCATGCGCAATTTTACATCTGAGCCTTTTTCCGCCCATGTGGGTCCTCAGGGGTCATCTTTAAGCCCCACTCTCTTGAAAATCTATGTGACTCCATTGGCGAACCTGATTTCGCTCTGATCTCCTATGCTGAAGACATGTAGATTGTAGCCTCAGTCTCGTGTGACGTCGAAGTGGTGGTTAAACAGTTTAACAACTGCATGGAAAAATTGTCATCTGGATGAGGGAAAAATGCCTCAAGTTCAATTCAGACAAGACTGAGGTACTTTTATTCGGCAAGGATACTTTCTTTTGGTCTGCTTCATGGTGGCCTCTAAAACCTTTGTCCGCTCCCCTTGTCCTGTTAATAAAGCCAAACGTAGGTGTCCTCTTTGACAGGCACTATCTTTTTCAGACCAAATAAACCATGTCTCTTCATCCTGCTTCTTCCTGCTGAGAATCATAAGGGAGAAAATTTTCTTTCATTCTGCTACCTAGCTCCAAAAATCGGTCATTTTCTTAGTAATTTCTAGGATTGACTATTGCAATGCTTTTTAGGTGGGTATCCAACAATGTTTGTTGAGGAAGCTCCAGACCCTCCAGAATGCCACAGCTCCTCTGCTCATGAAAAATTCAGAAATCCAGCTTGGTATCCTAAGTTATCATCAACCTTCATTGGCTTCCAATTCGGCGACCGAGTAATTTTTTAAGCTCTTTCCATGGCACATAAAGCCCTTCACAATGCTAGATCTGATAACTCGAAAAACATTCCAATGGTGCACTCCCAAGAGCACGCTACAATCTTTTGCTGCCAAAATGGTGGCCATCCTCAGATTTAAAAGTCCTTTGGGGTGGTAGAAGAGTCACCTTCTCCACAAGTAAACTGTGGACTTCTTGGACCTTTCAACTTAGAGTTCTATCTGATCTACAACAATTTTGGAAACAGCTAAAAACCTGGCTCTTCGCAGCTCTCCCACACATTAAGTTCATCTTCTGGGCATGTTGTCTGGCAGTAGCGCCAAGATGCCTTCGGACATTTGTGCTCTATAAGTCTTTTGCTTACTTACTTACTTAAAAGCGGATATATATTAGTAAAAAAACAGCATAACAAATGAAAAAGTTGATAGATCAATGGCTTAGAAGGTATCTCCTCAACAAATAAGAAACATAAGATGCATGCGTCCTTTGAGGAAAGAGTTCTATAGTTCTGGTGCATAGTTGAATAATGTTTGTTGACTATTTTCAGATTTATGTCTTTGGAAATTCTAGAAACACCCATGACTTATTAGTAGTATGATAAGCACCTCTGGATAGCATGAGTTTTTGCTGGCAGTGGGTAGGTTAATGACAGAACACTGGCTAGCATGAGCACATTAAATCTTGAAATGAAGGCCGGCCACTAGTGGTGTTTTATCCAGTAAAAAGAGGTATTTTTTCATTTGTTAAAACAATGGTTGCCTCTGTGTTTGACAACTATGAGCCTGACTCAAGCGGGGTGAAATGACCACATGGAATTTAGCTGATCCTGTTTCAGAGTTGGTAGTTTGTTCTATACTTTGCATTATTGGGTGTGGGAGAACCAACAGTTTTCCAGATGATAACCCTGGCCAGAAATATCACATTTCCATGTTTTGTTTTCCAGCAGACTCCTCCCTGCTAGAAAAAGCTTCTCCTTCACCTCCGTTACTCCCTCACCCAGCTTCCTGCCCACAGGCTTGCACAAAGATTCACCCTTTGATCAAAGCAAGTGGTAAATGTATGCAATAAATCTCCATGGAATGGTAAAGTTTGTGTGGTTCTAAATCAGAAAAAGTGGTTCTTCAAAATAGTCCCCCATTCTGTAGGGATTTATTTGTTATATCATGGCACTAGTGAGAAATTACCACACAGTAACAGTATTTCATGCGATTTTACTGTTAACTGAGTAACTTGCTAGTTTATCCTTGGAAAAAGTAGATAGGATTGCATTACCTTTGTCAAAGTTTGTTGGAACTACAGGTTACATAACATGGGAAAGTCAGTCTAAAGCAAGACAGGTTTGATTTTTTTGAAATGGTGAATTTGATACAGTGTAACTTCTGCAATCTTGCGCATGTGATTATGTGCATTTAAGTTGTTGATTGCTAACTTTAGAGATGTGACTGATCCTATTAGTGACAAATCAAAGCCTTTTGTGTTTGCCTTTTCTGACCCAACAACCAAGAATATGTTTTTCCCTAGTTATGGGCTTGTCAGCTGGGTACAGCTTGGTTCCAGTGACACGGCATGCACAAGACCCACGTCTGAGCTTATCCGTCCCACTGGGATGACACACTAAATTATACTCAAAAAGTGATAGATGAAATGCTTGAATTAGTACCAACCACTGGAATTCTCAGGCCACATTCCAATCCATCGTTATTTTACACACTATGTCCACCATGTCACCTCAGTTTGGGCCCAGCCGACAAGGAAATCAGTCTCTGGCCCTGCTCCAATTGGAACAGTCAAGCCAGAACTGCCAAGCCAGGTCCTTCCTGAACTGGAACACAAGCACATCTGGACCGGTTTCACCATAGTTATGGGCTGTTGGAGGGTGGTTTTTACCACATGATTTAGGGGCAGAAATGTGTTATCTAAAATAACAAGGCACACGTGTAAATGCAGGAACTGAGTCAAGAGTGGCACTATTTATCCAAACAATTTAAACAATAAATGTCAAAGACACATCATTAATCAAAACTAACACCATGCAATCTAGCAAGTAGCAAGTGTCAAAGACACATCGCAGATCAGAAACAAAACATGCAATCTAGTAAGTTTAAAATCACAGCAATGCAAAAGAGAGAGAGAGAAAATGAATATCAAAGTACAATGAAGCATTAAAACCTCAATCAAAATGCTAAATAAAACAGTTAACCGGGAGCACCAGCGTCGTGAGAAAAATACGTGAACGAGGTGGTCGACAGAATGGACAGATAAGTAGCTCTTTTATACATTTTTAATGAGGAACCATTGACCGCAAGATCTAATTTTGGCAGGTGCTTCACCGCAGAACATAACAAAAGTTTGAACTTTTTATTAAAAACACTTTGCGTCACCTCTCGGAAGCTTTAAGGTGGGAAGCTCCTTATAAGGCTATTGTTTATTTTAAGCCCTGCCACTATTTTAGTTTCCAAAGCTGCAGGAAAGTCCCAGTTGGCCCCCACTCCTACAGTGTGGACAATGTTAGCACACTGTCTCTGCCTATGGGCTGGCAGGGACAATTGAGACTCTCATTGCTCAGATGTGGACAGAATGGGCCTGGGGCAATATGGTAAAACTAGACCCTGCTTCAGGGCTTACCAAACCTGTTACAGCTTGGTTCCAGTGACAAAGTTGGTATGGGACCCACGTCTGGGCATACCCATCCCACCCAGGGACACACACTAAAGTATAGAAAAAAGTGAGGGATGGAATGCTTGGAGGTAAATCTCCAGCCACTGGTAATTACTTGGCGCATCCCAATCCATCATTATTTTTTATACCATGTCACCTCAGTTTAGACCCAGCCATATGCAGGACATATCGAATCTGTGTACAGAATGCAGCATAGACATATCTTATAGCTTCCTATTACACTACCTCAAAGGCAGTAGCCACAGTAATATGCAATAAACAACAAAACCGAACAAATTCATAGCCTTCCCTTACTTTACATACATTTACGCAGCATGCGAAGTTACACAGCCTTGTACTAGACAGCATAATGCTTGAGTCCTAGAAGTGACTTAATTCTTAATTGTTACCAACTCACCGTAGTCATATCACTTTTTAACTGTGCCATTTTTAAGTAAAAATTTACCTTAACTAACCTGTAATCCCTTGCCTAAAGCACTTACCCGAGCCCACTGACAACACTCTAATTGAATCACCTTGGTTACAGAATTGTTTATGTTCTCTGGCTGTCTATTGTGTTTACACTATTTCACATTTTTAACTATTGTGACGTGCTTCAGTGTTTTACCTTCTCATACGTATTTAAAACTCTAGCACTCGCCACTTATGAGACAATGTTGTTACACTAGCAAAGGTGGTGTCATCACACTATGTACGTATTTAGCTTGTGTATGTTGCGTTTGTGAGATACTTCCAATCATCCAAGAAGAGCACGGCTCAAGGAATACCGATGCACCGTCAGTGTTGTCCATGAAGCTGTGAACATGCTTGTTAGAACTGGGGTCTCTAGTTGGCAATGGTTTGCACCTTTGTCCAAATAGGGACCCTTGCTTCTAGTCAGGGTAAGGGGCTACACTCCTAAATAACCCCTCGGAGGTGATGGCCACCAGAAAGGCTGTCTTCAGAGTCAGAAGACGAAGAGGACAGTTATGAAGAGGCTCAAAGGGAGCGCACATAAGAAAGGTAAG
This sequence comes from Calotriton arnoldi, assembly GCA_963921515.1. Taxonomy (NCBI): domain Eukaryota; kingdom Metazoa; phylum Chordata; class Amphibia; order Caudata; family Salamandridae; genus Calotriton; species Calotriton arnoldi. The sequence continues at coordinate 6,246 of CAWUFW010001783.1, forward strand.
AACCAAGTTCAAGTCCCACTGAGGCATCACAAACGGAACAGGAGGGAAGAGGTGTGTAATGCCTTTTAGAAACCTGTTAACAACAGGGGACTTAAAAAGAGAGGGCTGATCAGGGAGCCTGAGGAAGGCCGAGATAGCACAAAGATAACCCTTGATGGTACCCAGGGCAGAACCCTGTTGGGCCAGAGAAAGAAGGAACAGAAGGACCTCAGAAAGAGGGGCAGAAAGGGGTTTCACAGCCTTTGCTGTGCACCATGCCACAAATTTGTTCCACCTGCAGGCGTATACCACCTTAGTGGAGGGACGCCTGGCTGCCAGAATCACATCACAAACTTCGGGAGGCAAGTCGAAAGGAATCAACTGCCGCCGCTCAATCTCCACGCAAGCAGGTGTAGACTGGACAGGTTCGGGTGGAGGACCGTCCCCTGCTGCTGCGACAGAAGATCCTCCCGAAGAGGCAGACGGATCGGGGGATCTATGCCCATACTGAGTAGCTCGGGATACCAAACTCTTCGAGCCCAGTCTGGAGCCACAAGGATGACTTGGGCCCGGTCGTGCCGAATCTTCTTCAACACTCTGGGTAGAAGTGGTATAGGCGGAAAGGCGTACAACAGACCGCAACTCCACTCGCGACGAAAAGCGTCGCCGAGCGAGTGCCGCCTTGGAAATTCCAACGCGCAGAACTGATGACATTGCGCATTCTCTTCGGTGGCGAATAGATCTAACCAAGGCTCTCCCCATTGTTGAAAGAGTCCTTGCGCCACTTCCGAGTGAAGACGCCATTCGTGATCCATCATGCACCTGCGGCTGAGTTCGTCCGCCCTGGCGTTCAGGGAACCTGCCAGGTGTTGAACCATCAGGAACATGTCCTGATGTTCCAGCCAAGTCCAGAGGCGCAGAGCCTCCTGACAGAGGGTCCACGACCCCACCCCGCCCTGTTTGTTGCAGTACCACATGGCGGTGGTGTTGTCTGTGAACACCTGCACTACCTTCCCTTTGACAGAGGGAAGGAATGCCTTGAGTGCAAGTCGGATCGCCCGGAGCTCCAGAATGTTGATATGGAGCCGGGACTCCGCCGGAGACCAGAGGCCTCTGATCTCCGCCTCTCCCATGTGACCGCCCCATCCCAGAAGGGACGCGTCCGTCACAACTGTGTGCTCTGGCTGGGGAAGGGAGAGGGATCTGCCCATGACCCATTGCCGGTTCGAGAGCCACCACTGCAACTGTTTTGCAGTCCCCACCGAGATCTGGACGTGATCGGACAGGTTGCCCTGGTGCTGCGCCCACTGGAACTTCAGGTCCCACTGCAGAGCCCGCATATGCCATCTGGCATGATCGACCAGCAGGATGCAGGAGGCCATGAGGCCCAGCAGCCTCAGGGTCATCCGTACCGAAACCCAGAATAAAGGCTGAAAGATCGGAATCATAGCCTGAATATCCCGGACTCGCCGTTCGGGAGGATAGGCCCGAAACTGCGTCGTGTCCAGAACTGCTCCGATGAAAAGGAGCTGTGGAGAAGGAACCAGATGCGACTTCGGCACATTGATGGAGAACCCCAGCGAGTGCAGGAGTTCGGCCGTAGTCTGGAGGTGGGAGACGACTGCCTGGGACCGAGCCCGCCTTCAGCAGCCAGTCGTCGAGGTAGGGGAAGACTGAAACCCCTGCCCGGCGCAGATGAGCTGCGACCACCGCCATCACTTTCGTGAACACCCGAGGGGCACTGGTAAGGCCAAAGGGGAGCACGGTGAACTGAAAGTGCTCGAGGCCTACCGTGAACCGTAGGTAACGCCGGTGGGCCGGCAGGACGGGGATGTGGAAATAAGCGTCCTGCAAGTCCAACGCTACCAGCCAGTCTCCAGGGTCGAGGGCAGTCAAGACCTGAGCTAGGGTGAGCATCTTGAACTTCTCCTTCCGGAGGAAGCGATTGACGTTCCGGAGGTCCAAGATAGGACGCATGTCCTCCTTGTCCTTTTTGGGCACCAGAATGTAGTGGGAGTAGCAACCACGCCCTACTTCTGGGGTCGGAACATGCTCGATGGCCCTCTTGGCCAAGAGGGCCTTGACTTCCTTCTGTAGAAGCACCAAGTGATCCCCTGACATGTGGTGGAATTGAGGTGGCATGGCTGGGGGGGTGGTCTCGAAGGGGAGGGAGTAGCCCCTTCGGACAATGTCCAAGACCCACCTGTCCGAGGTGATGGGACGCCAGTGGTGAAGGTGATGGCGGACCCTGCCCCTACTGGCGTGCTGTGCACCTGAAAGGAGGGACTAGGAGGGCTTGGAGGCCGCGGACGGGTTGGAGGTGGTGGCCTGACCCGCACGCTGGTTGCCCAAACCGCCACGGCGGTATCCACGCCCTCGGCCACGCGAAGGCGCTTGCTGCGTGGGCCGTTGGCCGGGCTGTTGACGTGACTGGGCGCCCCTCCCGTGGCCACGAAAGGGGCGAAAAGCAGACGTGAGCGGAGGGCGCACAACAGCAAGGCCCAGGGACTTGGCAGTAGCCCGCGAGTCCTTGAAACGCTCCAGCGCATGGTCTGCCTTCGAACCAAAAAGACCGACTCCATCAAAGGGCATGTCCATGAGTGTATTCTGGACATCCCCTGAAAAACCAGTGGTCCTCAGCCAGGCGTGGCGACGCAGCGCCACCGTCGTTGCAAGCGATCTGCCCAGCGAGTCGGCGGTATCAAGGCCACAGCGTATGGTGTATTTAGCCGCATCACGCCCTTCCGCAATGGCGCGGGTAAGCAGTGTCTGGACCTCCTCAGAACACTGCGGCAAAACAGTCGCCACCGAATCCCACAGGGAGTGGGTATATTGGCCCAAGAGGCAAGCGGTGTTGACAGACCGCAAGCCAGCACTGGAGGAAGAGAAAGCCTTCTTCCCAAAGTGGTCCAGGCGCTTGGATTCCCTATCCGGAGGGGCGGTAGGGAAGGCGGTTTGGGAGGCAGAGGCTTGGACAACCAAGCTCTCAGGGGTGGGGTGTTGGGAGAGAAACAGGGGTCGCCCGGAGCAGGGCGATGGCGTCGGGCCACGTTCCTATCCACAGGAGCCCCTGTGGTGGGCTTGGACCAGGCACCCAAAAGAACGTCAGTGAGTGCATCATTGAACGGCAACACAGTCTCCGAAGAGGAGGCCGCCGGCTGAAGCACTTCAGTCAGGAGGTTAGTCCTGACGGCCACAGTAGGCAACTGGAGATTCAAGGCTCCAGCAGCTCTACGCAACACAGTTGCAAAATTAGCCCCTCCTCCGTAGCCACGGGAGGAGACAGCATGCCAGAGTCAGGGGAGGTGTCCAGACCACTGGCATCCCCAAGTTCCTCAACCCAGTCCGGGTCAAACTCGCACTGTTGTGTGAGAGGGTCCTCAGACCCTCCCAGCTCTCCTGGTCCTCCTCAGGTTCATAATATGGAGGAGGAGGGACATTAGGGACCCAAGGTCTCAGCGGCGCCGGAACCGGCGTCGGGCGGCGTCAGTCCGGCTCCATGTCCGGAGCCGGAGAGAGCCGGGAACGACGCCGTCCGGGAGCCCCCGGACGGCGTCAGGAACGGCACCGGGGACGTCGGCCGAGGCATGGTTAGGTCAACCGGCGTCGATGGGGGTTGCGGCACCACCGGAGCCGGGATCGAGGCCGGGGCCGGAGCCGAGGCCGGAATGAAGGCTGGTGGGACAGGCGACGCCGGGACCGGAGTCGACGGCGACGCCGGAGCAACCCCATCAGGGCCCGCGGGGCCCGAAGGCGCACCGGAGGGACCTTGAGGCCCGAAGAGGCGGGCCATGGCCGACAGGAACTCCTGTACTTGGGCCGGAGTCGCCCCCGAACCCGGGAAGGACGGGTAATGCGGGGGTGACTCGACAGGCACGTCCGGGGCCGCGGGAACGGTGCCGACAGGGGCCTCAGCCGAGTCGCGAGACCGGCGAGGCGAAGTCTTAGAGCGATGACGCCGCTTAGACTTCTTGTGCTTCGACTTACCGGAGGAGCGCGAAGACTTGGATTCCGATGAACGATGGGGGCTCCGCGACCGGCCCCTCGACCTCTCCCGTGACCGGGGCTTGGTGCGGCGCGGAGCCGACTGCCGGACCTCGAGCAGCTTTCGAGACCGCTCTCGCAAAGCCTTCGGATGAAGTTTCCGGCAGTCAGGGCACGACTTCGTGTCGTGGTCTCGGCCGAGACAAAAGAGACACTCGAGGTGCGGGTCCGTGATGGACATCATACGGGCACAGACCTCGCAGGGCTTAAAGCCGGGCATCCCTACGACACCTTAGGAGTCGTGAAGACTCGTAGAAGAAAACAGTGAAAAATTCACAAAAAAGGTAGTCAAAAAGTGACTAGGGCACTGCTCTTCCCGGATCTGCGCTTACTGGCGCGGAAAAAGAAGAACTGACGTCAGCGCGCATTGGCGGCGTCTAAGTACTGCCCGCGACGTCATCCCGGCGATCACGACGCCGACGACGGACGCGGAGCCGCACGACGCCGCCTACCGACGCGCAAGGGTACTGCTACGCAAAAAACTTTCCGGATCCAGCCTGACGCCTGGGGATATTCTAAGGTAGGGAATCTGTCACTAACGTGTCTCTTTCAGATATTGCTACATCTTCTTGATGTTCAGAAAGATGTACATGTAGAGGACAGGGGCTCGAAGACTTGTTCACCAGAAAGACAGTGACCTGAGGTTATTGGCCTTCATAGGAGAGACACATCTGAGGTTACAGGAGGATGTGAGGCCTAATACCTCTGTAGCCGCTCAAGGCAGTGTGGACAATTTTAGCACAACCCTGTCTATGGGCTGGCAGGGACAATTGAGACTCTCATGCTTCAGATGTGGACAGAATGGGCCTGGGGCAGTTTATGGTAAAACTAGACTCTGCTTCATTCCCTCCTCTTGTTAATTCTTGAACGAAGCTCTTACAGCATACTTTGCAGGCCCTCCTCCTAGTTGGGGTATCCAAGGAGGGGTCATTCACATTGGAACATTGGCACATTGGAACATTGGCTCTCCTGCACCTCCCTTAACTCTATATACTCTCCTTCATGTTAGTCAACGACGGATGTATATGGTGTTGGTGATGGTGGTGGTGGATCTACATTTAAATCCTATCTCAGTTGGTATCTACTAGTGGTGAGTTGGGGGCTATTGACCTGACACTGGGTAATGGTAGCAGGCTGCATTGAGTGTAGTCCTGTCGTTGTGAGTTCTACTACTTCTAAAAGTGCTAAATTATCCCCATTCATTGTTCTATCCTTCTTGTGCATAGGCTTTCTGAATGTTCCCTATTTCTACATAATTCATACCTACTAATTTACTACCAGTATTTTTAGCACAATGACAGAACAACTGTACGGCACAACAGAGGAGCAACAGCACACCGAAAACCGGTAACACATTTTTTAGAATGGCAGACAGCCACAAAGGCGTACGGTCAAAGTTCAACCAATCAGTGGCTGTTTCTGCTATGGCACCTCCTTCAGGAATCATTTTTTTATTTTTTTTTATATTTTATTTAGCCTCAAGGTACAAAAATATAAATACATCACAGTTCCATTATTCTCATCAATAAATTAATTGAGAACAGGTTGTAGCTTTACCTAAAGCCTTCTAGTCATGCTATCCAATTTCATGAGAGATGCAATGATGAAAAAGGAAAAAGGAAAAAAAAAAAAAGAGAGCAAAAGGCACAACACAAAATGCAAGCTAGTTACAATACTTCCTTCAAAAGATTATGTCAATCCTCTGTGGAAAAGCCAATATTTCTCTTATTATACTATAGAATCTTATAATCAAGTCGACCACTCCTCCTGTCTTTAAGCCACGTGACCATAGGTGCCCAGATCTTACAACCTTTCTCCCTGGCTCGCCAGCCCTTGTTCTTATACAATGCCATTTCCTGAGTATAAATGTTTAACAAGCGATGGAGCCATGCTGTGTACATTGGAGGTTCAGAATCTTTCCATGCCGTGGCTATCAATAACCTAGCTACAGCTATTGTAATCAATACGAAATCTCTTTGTGATATTGATAGCCCAGCTCGACTGTCATACCCAAGTAGCATCAGTGGTGGGCTGAGAGCAATCACCCTGTTGGTTGTTTGCTGCCAGAATTTTTCTATGCCATTTTTTAGGGGCATCAGTTTGCTGCATGCATAGAACATATATATACTATCCGCAGGGCTATTTTGGCACCATGGGCATTTATCATTTTCCCGTTTTCCCCATTCAAAAAGTATTGCGGGGGTATAGTACAAATTAAACAGGGTCTTATAATGTTGAGCCTTCAAATTTGTCGATAAAAAGATTTTCTTTCCCAGTTCCAGTGACATGTCTAGGTCGATCTCCTCATCCCCCATTTTCTCTGCCCATTTCGTTTCTGTTTTTTCCGGGTCATCAGGGAGGGTTTCCATCAGTATGTTATAATAGTCCCCAATCCTCCCATCACCTCGATATACCATATCAATAGCGGTATTGCCCCAAGATTAAAAGGTCCTTTAGTCAAATATTTTAAGCAGCCCCTAATTTGCATGTACTTGAATTGCGTCCTATCGTCTATCCCCTGTTTTTGAACTAGTTCCGGGAAGGATTTGATCTCTAAATTGCTATTATATAAGCTCGCAATCCTTTCTATACCAGCTCGTTCCCACCCTCTAGCCATACCATCATATATCTCTTCTGGAAGGAATGAGGAGCCCCATAAAGGTGTATATCCATTATATTTGAGGATTTTCAATGTTCTGCTGACTTTGCTCCAGATCTTCCGGGCTGCTTTTAGGCATTTAAATCGTTTTTTTAAATAATAACTGGGCTCTGGTTGTCTGAGAAAGAGCCCCGTAGCTTCCTCACCAACAGCTAGATGGTAAATAGAAGGTAAATCATCCTCCCTCCTAGAGCTATCTGTTGTCAGCAGGGCACCCATCTGCTGTAGGGTAGCTGCCCAGTAATAAAACAGCAAATTGTGAGCGGCTCACCCTCCCCTATCCCGCGGAAGTGTCAGCGTTTTCAAGGCACGTCTAGATTTTTGATAGTGCCATATAAAATTTGAGAACATTGAGTTCATTTTCTGTATTGCAGTAGCGGTCAACTCTAAGGGGATAGAGCGAAATAAATATAACACTCTAGGAAAAACTTTCATTTTCAATACATTGACCCTGCCTACTATTGTTAAATGCAGCTTGTCCAGCCGCCTTAACTCTGTGCCTATTTCATCCAGCACTGGGTCAAGGTTAATTTGCCATAGCGCATCCATCTCGGATCCTATCCTGACCCCCAGGTACATTGCCGATTCAGTCGGACGCTGGTCTTGTATAGTGCAATGTCGTGTACAGATTATCTGTGTCTTACCCTTGTTCAACAGGTATCCCGACCTGCTCCCAAATTCCTCCGCCATCCTCTCAATTTCTTTGATTTCCCTCTCTGGCTCGGATGTAAAAATGGCGATGTCGTCCGCATAGGCCAACACCTTGGTCTCGTAGCCATTAGTTGTTATTGGTTTGATCACGGGATTCAGAGTTATCTGGTTAATAAAAGGATCTAAGTATATGGCGAAGAGAATTGGGGAGCACGGACATCCCTGCCTTGTCCCCCTGGCCACCTCGATTGCCCCCGATCATCTGCAGCCTTGCATAAGGTCTATGATACATCGCCCGAATAGCTGTAATTAGTTGTGGTCCAAACCCCCTCTCTGATAGACACATGGCAACATGACTTTATTCCTGGCAGGGGAACTACAGATCATATAAGACGGGTGATCTCGCTATTGGATATAGCTCAGGCAACTGGAGACGAAATGGCTGTGATCCTCTTGGACGCCGAGAAAGAATGTTATGTGTTATCCAAGATGAAAATTGGGTGTAGTTAGTGTGCATTCCATTCCACCAATTTATCTCCCCTCTTATCTCCTGAGTTCTGTGCACTTGAAATCAGGAGAGAAGAATAGGCTTATTTCGCAAATTCCTTCCTTCTGTCTATTGTTCACCATCTGCTCCGATATTTCCGTTGCTCTTCGTCCAGTGTCACTAACTTCCTTGTTCATGAGCCGCAGTTTCAAAATCTCTTGTATTAGCTAACTGTGTGTGCTCTGTGGCTGTACCTACTTGGATGGGTGCTTGCATTCGGGCAGCTGCTGGTGCCTGGAGGGGTGGCACTGTTTACTGCATGGGCTGTTGTTGAATTGGAGGCAAATAGGAGTAAAGCCTGCGTGTTGCCTGCTAATGCATATTAGGGTACTTGCAGTGTAACTGGGACCATATGATGGTGCACATTTTTTTAAATGGAGTACTGTCATATTGTGCTTTTGTTAACGTTGTTCCTTTTATTCCTGCTTTTAGTATGTCTTCTGCTTCCTCTCCAATCAGGGAGGTGAGCAGGCTTTTAATGTCACCTACCGCTAAGGTGATACCAGCTGCATGTTTTTCTAAGGCTGCTATCCATTTAGCAGCACCTTCTGTTAGCGGCGGTAGTTGTTCTTTCAAATTGTCTTTGTCCATTTGGGGCCATGGGACACATTGAGGGACAGCGTCTGGGCTTTTGTACAGTAGGGGCATTTGATGAGTCACTGGGGTATTTGTTGTTGTGGGTCGTGTGAGCATCATTTTCCTGTAATTATTATTATTTTTTTCCTCTGCCTAGTGGAACGTATTAGGGCCGTTGATAGAATGTCACTTTGATGTGCAGAAATTGGTGCTATTTAGTCTTATTTACTGTTAAGGAGGACTACTGGTCTGTTGTGCAATAAGTGCTGACTTACTTACGTCCTCTCTCCAACTGCATTATTCATATGAACTTATTTTTAGCGTAGTTGACCTGCTTTAATTTACCGTTATTCGTTATAGGGAAGCTAGTGTTGGCTGTATTTGAAAGTACTTTTTATTGCCGCCTATTTATGTAAGAAAGTCTTTATTTTATTTACAGTCTAATACGTTAATTAGTGAGCTTACTTTAATCTTTTTCTAAATGCTTCATTAGCAGGAAGTTATGCTGGTATTTGAGCTAGATGTAACAATGCACTTTTAAATGTTTATATTCTACCACAGGATATAATGGGCAGGGGACAAAAAAGGGGTATTTTGAGCTCAAACTAACAGGATATTAACAGGGTACACATACACATAACAGAATGGAGCATTCCACCCGACATATATATTTATACAATGTTATACGCCTATATTTTGTCTTGCTGGTAAATGAAACAAAATTTGAATGCAAAAAATGCAACACTGAGTCGTTGCACCATATACCGATCTAAGAAGGAAACACAACAGAGTCACTTGAAAACATGGAGACAGAAAAACCATGAGCTACCCATGAAAAAAGCATCCGTTAATTTCAAAAGGTCGACAATTCCTTCACAATTAATAAATGCTAAGAATGTGCACTCCTTTGGCAGGAAACAGAAGGAGAAGACGCATCCGTACAATGTGAAAAATGTTAATAGATAAGAATAGTTTACTTTTCTCTTAGACAGAGAAAGCAGGAAGCTGAGAGGGAAACTGGTTTCGAAAGTGAAGTACTTCCTCTTTATTTTGCTACACAGTTAGAAATGTTTATTTTGTTAATGCGAAAATATGAAAAGCTAACAGGGCACCCTTTCACAAAACTATTTATTTTGTCTATCAGCCGTTAACATTTTTTTTTAACTCTTTAGGTCTGCAAAAGCTGGAGATTTCTAATACTTTCAGCACTAAACCTCCCTTACCAGTCACCAGACGTGAACTGAGGAACACTTGTAGGAGTTCCGACTCTTTCAGAACCCGCAAGAGCTGAGAGACGCAAGATGCGATTCCCCTTTTCCTATTTGTGCTAATTAAATAGGCGCATGACTTTTCGCATCAGTAATCGAAAAAGATACACTGGCATGCCCCTAGGCTCATGAGAGATCTAGCTTTTCCTGCCCTGTCTACCCGCATGACATGCCCCACGGATAGACGTGAGACAAGCGATCCCTATCTTGTTAGACAGGCGATATGAAGAAAAATACACAATATTAAAACCGTACACGGGAAACCCAAAAGCCACAACCTCAAACGTCGAATTTGTACAATAAATTCTGGCTCAGTGCCTGCTCACATGTTTATTTTTAAAAGAGAGTTATTTTTTTTTATCATGGCAAGATGCCAGTCTGCAAAGAACGGTGGACTGGGCAGTGCTACACCTGTAAGCCCCTAACCAACCACACCCAGACACTACACCGAGGCAAGGCAAAGAGTTAATGCAAAAGCTCTTTGACTTACCCGTGTGTGTCCGGTGATGCAGTCAGGAAGAGCCAGCGAGGGGCAAACTTCGGCCGCAAGTCTCTCTCCTTACAGGCTGGAAGATCTTAGGCACGTCCCTTCATGGTCGCCAGCTGTTAGAGGGTGATTTTTATCACATAATTTAGCGCAGAAATGTGCTATCTAAAATAACAAGACATACGTGTGAAATGCAGGAACGGAGTCAAGAGTGGCACTATTTATTCAAACAATTTAGACACAAATGTCAAAGACACATCATTAATCAAAAATAAAATTATGCAATCTAGTAAGCTGTCAAAGACACATCGGAGATCATGAACAAAAACATGCAATCTAGTAAGTTTAAAATCACGGCAAGGCAAAGAAAAAGAGAGAGCGAGAGAGAGAGAAAATGAATATCAAAGTACAATGAAGCATTACTACCTCAATCAAAATGCTAAATAAAACGGTTAACCGGGAGCACCATCGTTGTGAGAAAAAATACACTGCACGAGGTGGTCGACGAATTGGAGGGTAGGCAGTTCTTTTATACAGTTTTAATGAGGAACTATTGACCGCAAGATCTAATTTTTGCAGGTGCTTGACCGCAGAACATAACAAAAGTTTGAACTTTTTATCAAAAACACTTTGCGTCACCTCTCGGAAGCTTTTAGGTGGAAGCTCCTTATAAGGTTATTCTTTATTTTAAGCCCTCTCGCTATTTTAGTTAACAAAGCTGCGGAAAGTCCCAGTCTGCCCACACTCCTAGTCTTAGCCCATCTTGTCTTCTAGATGACAGATGCATCCTGTTATTGCTACATCTTCTTGATGTTCAGAAAGATGTACACGTAGAGGACAGGGGCTCGAAGACTTATTCACCAGAAAGACAGTGACCTGAGGTTATTGGCATTCATAGGAGAAATACATCTGAGGTTACAGGAGGGTGTGAGGCCTAATGCCTCTGTAGACCCTCATGGCAGTGTGGACAATTTTAGCACAACCCTGTCTATGGGCGGGCAGGGACAATTGAGACTCTCATGCTTCAGATGTGGACAGAATGGGCCTGGGGCACTATATGGTAAAACTAGACCCTGCTTCAGCCCAGCAAAATAGTCTGAGATCCGATTTTTAAGAAGTTCCCAAACCACTGGAGAGCTGTACCAAACATGCCAATCTTATGCAGCCTTTGAATCAACCTAGTACGAGACACGGTATCAAAGGCTGCAAATAAATCTAGCAGCACCAACATTGATGGAAAACCTCTGTCCAGGGAGAGCCTTATGGAATCAGTCACTGCAACTAAGGTGGTCTCTGTACTGTGGGAGGATCTAAACCCAGATTGAGATTGATCCAAGACCTGTTTTTCCTCAAGATAAGTTGAGAGTTGGGTATTTATTAAACCTTACAAAGACTTGCCCAGGAGAGGGAGCAATGAGGTTGGATGGTAATTTGCTAGATTATTAGAGTCGACAATTGCTTTCTTTTGTATAGGTACAACTTGTGCTGATTTTCAAGCAAGGGGAATCTTCGTCAACAAGAGGATAACATTCAAGCTCCTCACCCACGCACACAAGGCCCTCCACAACACCAGACCTGCGTACCTCAACAGACGACTCAGCCTCTACACCCCCGCCCGCCAGCTTCGCTCCGCCGACCTCGCCCTCGCCACAATCCCCCGCATCCGAAGAGCGACCTCCGGCGGCAGATCCTTCTCCCACCTCGCTGCCAAAACCTGGAACACCCTCCCCATCCACCTACGGCAGACCCAAGACCTGCTGACCTTCAGAAGACTCCTCAAGACCTGGCTCTTCGAGCAATAGCAGCACTCCCCCCCCCCCCCACAGCGCCTTGAGACCTTCACGGGTATGTAGTGCGCTCTACAAATGCTATGATTGATTGATTGATTGATTCGCCGTGTCAACAGATAAATTGAACAGTGCACAAACAGCAGGTGCAATCTGATGGGAGAGTAGAGCTGAGATCCATGGATGACATGAATCCAGAGCAAAGGCTGATTTGGCTTTTTCCAAAATCTTTTGGACCTGCTCAGTGAAAAAAGATGCAAACTTTTCCATGATACAGCTACAATTTAGAGGAGGAGCATCATAGGTTAGTGCCTCAACAGACTGCTCCACAGGCATAGTACATTTCAGATAGATATGATTTATTTTATCCTCAAACAAATCCGCTAAGAAATTACATAGGTCTTGCAAGCCTGAAATAGAAGAATTGCCTCCTTGCTCAATTTGAATAATAATATGGGATTTGCATGCCAACTTAATATTCTGGTGATTAGAGGACAATGCCAATTTATATGCATCTTTATCACTCTGGTTTTTTGACCTTCTCCACCTTCTTTCCAGCTTTTACAGGAGGACTTCTCCCGTCTCAGCTTATTAAAATACCAAGGAGTCCGAGGATGTGTCAGAGTTTTAGACCTAGTCTTTAAAGGTGCAATGCTTTCAAATGCCAATTTTAGAGTCTTGTTAAATTGTGCTAAAGCTGTGTCCAAGTTTAGATCCTGGGTGGGCATGGAATACTCAAAGGCTTTAGAAAAAAAATCCGGGGTCACCGACTGCCATTGTCTGGAAGCTCCCTGGCCACCAGTTTTAGGCTTGACTGTCCCATCAGTTTTGTGAATCTGGAACCGGATCAAACAATGATCCTTCTAGGTGAGAGGTAACCAAGGCTCACAGGCAAGGCATTAGAGTTAGTAAAGATTAAATCAAGAGTATGGCCTGCAGAGTGAGTGGGGCCTTTTACTTCCTGATGCAATCCCAACAAGCTTAGGTCCGTGATAAGTTGCGTAACTTCAGGGTTAGAAGAGTCTTCCCTATGGTAATTGAAGTCGCCTAACAAAAGGAAGTTCTTTACAGACAGAACATGAGTGGCAATGTATTCAGTAAAGCAGTGGCTGAACTCTTTCTTTGGACCTGGAGGACGATAGAGAAATGCTTCTTTCCAGCAATCTCCAGAAGGGAACTCGCTTTTAAAAATGCTAAGTTCAGCCCAAACAGCCATTAAAGTGTTGATAAAAGACACCCTAATAGTGTCCTGACAAACTGTGTCAATACCACCTCCCACTCTAGCCTCTCTGCCAAGTCAAAGCATATGGTAATTTCCAGGCAGGCCTAAAGTGACTGACGGGAGGGTAGTAGGGCTCATCCAAGTTTCTGTTAAAAAATAGATCTCCGGAGACAGATGAGAAATTAAATCCCAGAGTTGTGTTTCATGTTTTGGTAAAGATCTTACATTGCAGAGAAGGCTATTAGAGCCAAAAAAAACTGGGGTGGCCCAGACGATACACTATTCTGAGAAAATGAGTGGACTGTGTCCTGACTGACTAGCAACAGTAGCATTGTTTACTCCACCGATATTAGCTTTTGTGGTATCACATATACAGGAAAAGCTGCACATTTGACAGGTCCTAGGGCCCTCCAAACAGAGCGAAAATCAGCTTGTGCATGGAGTAGCTAAAGAGGCTAGGGGTGAATTTCTAAGCTGTTGTGAAAAAGTAGCAGAATAGTAGATTCTGGTGGAATCACTGGCCTCTGTATTAAAAGGAGCAGGGGTCCTGGTGACGTTCGGGTGCGGACAGATGCAGATGGACTTGCCTTTGGCGTGCCGGCAGAGAAGACCAACAATGTGGCAGCCACATCAGTACAACTTGGCCTTAACATCCACAGGGTCAAAATCAAGACCCTTAAGGCTAACACAGCCAGGACAGCTACAGTCACTCTTGCAGAGGATGCACTGGAAGAGGTTGAGGCTTCCACCTACCTGGGCAGTGTCATAGACAAGCTTGGCAGCGCAGACACCGACGTCAAAGCAAGAATTGGAAAAACAAGGGCTGCCTTCATTCAGCAAAAGAAGATCTGGAGCTCCAGGGACCTAACGCAGAAAACTAAGATCAGACTTTTTAAAACAACATAAAATCAGTCCTTCTATATGGAGCAGAAGCCTGGAGGACAACAGTGACCATCACCAACAAAGTCCAGACCTTCATCAACACGTGTCTGAGGAAAATCCTCCAAATTCACTGGGCAGACACCATCAGCAACAACGACCTATGCTAGCAGACTTAGCAACTCCCTGCCCATGAAAAAATCATGAAAAGATGCTGGGGCTGGATAGGTCACACATTCCGCAAGCCCTCATCAAACACAACCAGGCAAGCCCTGACCTGGAACTCTCAAAGGAAAAGGAAGAGGAAGAGGAGAAGAGGAGAAGAGGAGAAGAGGAAGGCCAAGTAACACCTGGCACCAAGGATTCGAGGTTGACTGCCAGGAGATGTGCTACAACTGTAATCAGATTGAAAGAAAAGCCCAAGACAGAGATGGCTGGAGAGTTGACGACCTATACGCCAGGAAGAGTAGGAGGCATAAATAAGAAAGTAATAGTCTGTAACATAGTTGACTTATGCTGGATTAGAGTTAATTATAGTATAATGTAGGGCTTCCAATTGCAGTGATGGTGTTTACATAGAGAGGAGAAAGGAGGACACCCCAAAGGCAAACAGCAGTACTGGTAAGACTATAATAAATGTTTTTTTTCTACACACCCTAACACCAGGAGTAAAAAGGTTAATAACAAGCAATTGACTAAGAGAGCCACATTAAAAATTATCTATTTGAACAAACAAAATGCTGCTATTCAAGAAAAATATAGACTTTTACAAGAAGAGACAATAGTAGCAGTATAACAGCCAACCATTATTTAACATGTTTCCTGAAAAATCTGTTTCAAACACTTCCTTTCATAAGGAAAAACACAGAGAACCTCATACAGAAACAACATGCTCAACATATTGTTGAAAAAGCATTTCATGTGAAAAGAAAACTCTTCATTTTCATAATGAATCAAGTCTAAACCCTTGACTGTTTCATTACAACATATAAAATACATAAACTACAGAAGAAACAACTAACAAGAATAAACTTATGTAACATTTTTCAGGGAACTTGGACACATATGTTGTCCATCAATTGATGCCCTCGGTTGTTCTGTTACAATTAATATGTCGTCTGCGTAGGCGGCAAGTTTTATTTGGACGCCATTGATATCCACCCCCTTAATGTTAGTGTCTGCTTTGATGTCCCTGATAAGGGGTTCTAATGCTAGCAAAAATAAGGATGGGGATAGTGGGCAACCCTGCCTAGTACCTTGTTGTAGCGTGACAGGCTCAGAGAGCGACCCATTAACGGCAATACGGGCAGATGGATTTCTATAGAGGGCCATAACCATACGTATATAGTCCTCTCCTAGGTTGAAAGCTTGCATGCAGCGTCCCAGGAAAGCCCAGAAAACCCTATCGAAGGCTTTCTCAGCATCTAGGGTGATTGCTACTACCGGTTCAGCCTTAACGGCGGCATGCTCTATGATGTGGCACAATAGGCGGGTGTTATCGTTAGACATGCGAGTACGGAGGAAGCCTACTTGGGAGTTGCTTATTAGTTTTGGAAGAACCGAGTTGAGTCTGACCGCTAGTATCTTAGCGTAAATTTTGCAGTCTACGTTAATCAGGGATATAGGCCTATAGTTTTTCGTTGAGAGATGGTCCTTCCCCTCCTTCGGAATGACTATTATGTTAGCTTCCGTCATAGTTTGTGGCGTGGAGCCTTTAGCAGCTGTGTGGTTATAAACTTGTTTCATGGTTGGTTTTAGTTGTTCTAGGAAGGTTTTGTAAAAGGAGGCCGTAAACCCGTCCGGGCCAGGGGCCTTGTTGTCTTTTAGGGATCTGACTGCCATTTCGATCTCTGTGTAACTAATTTCCTGACCTAGCTTATTTTTCTCTTCTCTGTTTAGCTGCGGCAAGTCGAGTTTTTCGAGGTACTTGGTACATTCTTCTAAGTTCAGGGGCTGTTCATTCTTATAGAGTTCCTGATAGAACTCTTTGAAGGTTCTAAGGGTATCTTTGTGTTTGGTATGTGTTCTGTTGTCAGGGTCTTTAATGGATGAGATAACGAACTGGTTGCGTTTGTGCTTGAGATAGGAAGCGAGCAATTTCCCCGCTTTGTTAGCTTCGCATAGATTAAGAGCTCTAAATTTATTAATCCATAGCCCTGCCCTCTCACTTAGTATTTTGTTGTACTCATATTTTTTTTGTGTTAACGATGCGAGGAGCTCGCTATTCTGTAGGGAAGTAGCGTGGGCCTGCTCCAAACTTTTGATCTCCTGTTCTAGCTTGTTTAATCTCAGGTTGGACCTCTTATTGATTTTTGTCTTTATTCCCATTAGTGTACCTCTGATGGTAGCTTTCAGTGCATCCCAGAGTGTATTAGTGCTAGTGTCCGGAGTGTCATTGTGTTTAAGGTAGTCTGTTATAGCCTCCTCAATCTTTTTTTTATCCGCAAGGTCTGAGAGTACATCGCTGTTAAAGCGCCATCTCTTTGGAACATCCTCATCATGACACCCCGCCAGTTTTAGACTAATACACGAGTGGTCCGACACCAGTCTAGGGGCTATGTCTGTGTTTTCGATTATTCGTGTGTGTGAGCCGGAAATGAGGATATAATCTATCCTGGTGTAGGAATTGTGTGGGTTAGAATAAAAGGTGTAGTCTCTGGTGTCTGGATGTTGGAGGCGCCACGCGTCCTTAAGGTTATATTTGGAGCAAAGGTTTTTAAGTACAGCATGTGAGCTCGTGGGGTGGTATTGGCAGGTGGATTGTCTATCTGTTATGTGGTCTAAAGGGATGTTGAAATCCCCTGCTACCACCATGAGGTCGTTTTGGGGGAACCTTTCCAACGTGCTGGACACCTCTGACCAGAAGGCTGGGTCGTCCGTGTTATGGCCGTATATGTTTGCTACGTGAATTGACTCTTCTCCCCTTCTCAGGTGTGTGACCAGGAGTCTGCCCTCATTGTCATGGGACTGTGAGTCTAGTGAGATGTTGGCTCTTTTCGATATCAGGGTAATTACCCCCCGTTTCTTTTTAACAGCAGGCGAGCAAGCCATCTGTGAGATCCTGTTACCTCTAATGAGTTTTGCGTCTTCCCCAGACAGCTTAGTTTCCTGTAGTAGCATTATATCTCCTTTGGTTTTGGCTAGGTAGTCTAGAATTTTCCGTCGTTTCATTGGGTGGTTAAGACCTTTAATGTTTAGGGACACTATGTTAAGGTCAGTTGCCAGGGTGAGTGTGTTATTGCAGGCCATCAGGTGGGATGTTCTGTGGAAGATACAGCAGCACTATTGCTCATGGACCCCCCCATTGCTATCTGGATCCAGGAGGGGAAAAGTGACGCGAGGAGGTCGCTCTCTCCCCCCCCTAGACCTGTTTCAGATGTGTTTTCCATATGTCTCCAGTACAGTCTTGGATGCCTTTTCTGGTGCTCTTGCGAGCCGGACATCCCTTCTTGGTCATGCAACAAGAAGTGCCACCCACCATATATAGGAGAAAAAAAGGTGAATAAGGAAAAAAAAAGCTAGAAAATAGAGAAAGTAGAGAAAGCACAGCCTGAGAAGCCCGTCAGTACGTGAAGCATTCTGCAACCACTGGTGTTCCTCCCCCCACCCCCTTCCCCCCCTCCTCACTCCCCCCCTCTCTTTTCCCTTCCCTGCAGACCTCGTATGTCGGAGGTGCGACGGCAGGATCGTCGTTCCGTCTCTCGGAGAATAACTGATCGATAAAACTGGATCGTTAGTCTCTCCCCGCGTGTACATGACATGGTTACCTGCAAGGCCCTGAGAGAGAAGTAAGCACTCTGGCCATGAGGCTGAAGTTGTTTGACATTTCACGTCATAGATATCATAGCTACCTTTCCCTTTAACCAGAGTCATGTTATTGCAAGTTTAAAGGATACGAGTGTAATGTCATAGAAAAATTAATATCTTCACTTGTCGTGGGTACAGCGTCGTAGGGTGCATATTCACACGAGGTAGCTACTGAGGTAGATCATGAGGTAGATGATAAGGTAGCTAATGAGGTAGGTATTGGTTAGGTTTTCTTATTAGATGTGGAGCTTGGTGATGCTAAGAGAGGGCTTGGTCTGCCCAAAGGTGGTGGTTACTGCCTCTTCAACACGAGCCAGGGTCCGGAGATGACCTTCTCTTGCTAGAGGCGGGTTGGGAAGCCTCCATATCTTGAACTGACGGGCCTTCCAGAAAAGACGCGAGCTCCCCAGGGTCATTGAAGTAGTGCTGTCTACCTCCGTCGGCCACCCTGAATTTGGTGGGGCCAACGAAGGAGAACTGCATATTCCTGCTTCTGAGTTTATCGCGCAGGGCAAGGAACCCTTTCCTGGTGTCTACCATGGTCTTGGAGTAGTCTTGTGTGAAGATGATCTTGTGTCCATTCCATATGATCTGGTGATTTTTCCGTGCGTGGTTAAGGATAGCTTCTGTGTGTTGGGCCCTCAGCGGTTTGCAGATGATGGGTCGGGCAGCTTGTCTTGCCGTGGGATTAAAAGTGGGTTTATAGGTGGGCACTCTGTGTGCACGGTCTAGTTCAAATTGGCGATCAAACTTTCTATTGATGAGTTTTGGAATCCAGTCCTCAAGGATGGGTAGGCATGAGCCTGCTGGGTCTTCCGCCCCTTCCGGGACCCCCAGTATCTGGATGTTCCCTCTTCGATTTCTGTCTTTCAACTCCGCTGCTTGACGTTGTAGTGTTGAGGTAATCTTTGTTAAGGCCTTCATCTCTTTGTTTGAGTTGACGGTGGTGTCCTCCATATCGCTGATTCTTTGTTCAGTCGCTGTTAGTCTGTTGTTCACTGTGTTCAGGTCAGCCCTGACAGCCGCAATTTCAAGTTGAATAGCATCAGTGGTTTGCTTTGTGGTTTTCGCTAGCTTGTGGACGTCTGCTAGTTTTTTTAATATCATGTCCAGGGTGCTGTTCAGGTCTGGCATCATTTAGAGTGGGGAGTCTGAGACTGCCGGTTCCCCCTTGCTTTTTTTTTGTTGTTGTTGTTGTAGCCTTGCTTCTCTGTCCGCCATGTTTGCTTTCCTTGCGTCTTTCTTTTTTACTTTTGCTTCCTTAGCGTTTGTTTGCTTGATCTTTCCGGCTTCACTCACTACCCCTGCTGATATCTCCCCAGCTGTTATCATCCGGTCCAGCCCCGGTCCGGCACCGTGGGTCCCCTTGACGTGGTTGGAGCTTCCTTGCAGTAATGTCCTTGCCCCTGGGAACTCTTCGACAGCACTTCTCACCCCTGCATGCCTCACTCTGTACACGTTCGTTTGTCTTTGATGGGGAGTACCTCTACTACGCTTGTTCTCAAGGCAGAGCCCGCCGCAAAAACTCCGGTTATGGTAGTGTTTTACGGCTAGTTGTAACTGTTGTAGCCAGAGTAGTGCCAGCCAGCCCCTCGTTTGCACTGCCTACGTTTCCCCCCCCTTTTGCGGACTTATTGCAGCTTCCTTCCTTCCTCCTCCGATGATACCCAAGGGGGCGCAGGCGGGCGCAGATGGGCGCAGGTGGGCATGAGCTGGGAAGGTACTGGGTAGGCGCGGAGTGCCTGTCTAGCGCTGCTTGGTTAGGGACAACGACCCCAATGCTAGATGGCCGGTGTGTGGGGATCACCAATGCGGCAAAGCGGCAGTATGAACAAAGATCGGCGAGAGCCTTTTGCACTTTTGCCTGTAGGCGGTTGCGTCGCTCTTGTGGGTATGCGTGGACTGCTTTTGCAGGTATCTAAGCGTTGAAAGCCCGGTCCTACTAAAGCTGCTGATGTGTGGTTGGCGCCATTTTGTGGTGGAGTCCCACGGTGCCGAGCAACACTTTCACTTTCGGTTTTTTCCCTCTTTATCTTAGACCCACATCCTGGATGATCTACAAAATCTCTGACCTTTTCAGCAAGCGGACTGCTTCTTTTTGCCTCTTGTCCCCCTGTGTGCGCTTCGCCTTTTCCGTAGCCCCTAGCAGTTTATACCGGCGCTTTTGTGTTCGTACCTGCAGTGCTCAGCCGCTCTATGCCGCCATTTTGTGCACCGCTATTCTGCTCCGGGCTCTGGGTTAGCTCTGGGCTGATTCAGGTGTAGATCACCGGTCGCCGTAATATCTTTAGCGCTGACTGCGTTGGCACTTATATGAGGCGCGCGCTAGCGATAGCGATGGAGATGGCTGGGGAGGTATTTAAATTGTCAGCGATCGAGAAAATAGGCTGAGTCCGTACCGTACCGCATCATTCGCACTGTTATCTCCGCCTACATGGCTGAGTTGATCGTGCCAGATGTAGCGTGCCCCTTGGTGCCTACTCGCACCCTCCTGCATGCGCTTTGTCTGGCGACGCTGGTGTTGTTCACGGCTCCTAGCGGCTCACACCAGCATACCTCTTGTGTTTCGGTTTCGGTTTTCAGCTCTCCTGATGGTGGGTCGCCATTTTGCCTCTGCGTCCTTCACTAGTTTATTTTCTTAACTCACTTTGAGTTTTGGTACTATTGCACTTCATTGGTAGCCCAAATTGTATTTACGCCAATAATTGTCATCCTTTCAAAATTAAATTGCTGGTATTATGTAGTTTCATATTGACTTTATATGTTTGTTTGTCTGCCTCTGTAGTTCTTATACTTGTATATCAGTGTATGTGCAAGATGGTTAGAATTTGGTTTGTTGGGCTTGTAGGTGTTGAAAATGATTTAGGTTTGAAAGGAGTTGAAATAACATGGTTTGGTGAAAGAGGTTTGAAATGGAATCAGCTACTCCCTCTACTTTCCTCTGTTTGTACATGTGACTATCCCCACTATATGGTCATTCACTGTGGTGGCAATGATATAGGACACTTAACTGGAATTAGATTGGAAAGTGAGATGCAAGAGACATTTTCCATTTGAATGTCTATGTTTCTTAATACACATTTTGTGTTCTCAAATATTTGTCAGGGGCAAAAGTGGAAGTAGTCTACTGAAAATGCTGCTAAGTTTGACAAGACTATAAGACGTGAACAAGGCAGTGTCAGCATTCCTTTGCGCTCATAAAATATCTTCAGTGTTTCATTTAAATATAAAATACATCAATGCAGCACTGTATCGTCCTGATGGTGTACATTTTTCAGCCTATGGAAACCATGTTTTCATTTCAAGCTTAAATATTTGTCTTGACAAACATATATAAATAGGTTTACTAAAAAAAAACAATGGCTCTTTTAAGAGCCACTCTATAATATGTCTAAATTTTACTTTGTAATATATCACCGTTTTTTTCTTATTTCAAGAAGTACCGCAGTACTTTCTAGATACTTTTGAGAGAGTACTGCGGAGGTCCATAAACTTTTTAAAAAATATATAAATCCATAACTCAACAGGGTTTGCTAAACTGCCTCATTTCTTCTTATACATTAAAAAAAGAGTAATAACCTGTATTTCACGATAAAACACAGAACAAAGACAAGTGTGGTCTGAACAATATGGCTTCCTTTTTATTTTGCAAGGGCTTTGATTAACCAACAATGTTGTGTTTTGTCATCGCCATGTACCGTGGTATGCCACAAAGGTACCACGGGATACCACTGCCCAATATATCTTTGAGTTTTTGTCCCTTATTACTTAAAAATGACTGAACAAATTCAGATCAAATAACAAAAGGGACACTTTCCACACCATAAAATGTATTCCTGCCAAATTTTATGTAAATCCATTCAGCCATTATGTCACTATGTCTGTTTAAATAGTCTATGTAAAATTAATTGGTGGAAAAACATGTTTTGGGACCCCTTTTTCCTTCTCACCCCCTTAACTAATCACCACGAAACTTTGAATCATCAGCCAATGTAGAAAAATGTAGAAAAAGGAATATGTCTGCAAAGTTTTATAGAGATTCATCCAATGGTGACAAATCTATTACCAATCAAAATCCAAGGAATTCCACACCTCTGGAATACTAAATATAACTACAGAGTGGCTCCCGCCTCTCTGTAATATATATATGTATATATTGTGTGAAAGGCAAACAGAATAGTTACAGAATATTCAGAAGATATTCTTCTTTTAAAGATATGTTGGACCCTGCCCCCCACACTCATTGACACCGCCCTCATTGTCAATCAATCAGTATTTGTAGAGTGCTGCTAATCACCCGTGAGGGTATCCAGGTGCTAGGTTGCTGGGCTCAGTCGAAAAGCCAGATCTTGGGTCTCTTCCTGAAGTCTGTCAGTGATTGTGATGTCCGTAGGTGGAGGCTGTTCCAGGACTTGGCAGCAAGGTAGGAGCAGGAATGGCCACCGCTGTGGCTTTCGCAGATACGCGGTGTCTGTGCGAGGGAGGTGGAGCGAAGGTCTCTGGATGGTTGGTGGAAGTACAGGTGGTGATGGAAACTCATGATAACAGATAACTCTTTTCTGCACTTCAACCGTGATCAGGTTGCAGGTTGTGGATGTAGATGGCTAGGTGATGTGTAAAGGGTGATAGTTACACTGTAGGTGTTGAGGGCTATGTTTCTTTTTTCCTTCCATTATATGGCTTATTTAAGTCCTTTCATATTTTGTGGTGTAGCAGCACTAGGGTGATTGGCTACAACGTCAAAGTGTATTTTTGTAAACACTGTTTGCTTGAGTGTATTTTATTGAGTTGTATTGCAGCATTTAATAGCGCTTACTACCCCATATGGGACGCTGAAACACTTGCCTACATGAGTAGCATGCTACACCATGTATGGTGTGTGGTTGGAAAGATGTTGTTTTTGTTTTGATCCTATGTAGGAAGTGTTTCTATGCCGTGTGTGATGACCAACGAGGTGTGGTTATCGTGTTATGGGACACAGCGTGTAGCGTGTGTTGGGTGATGAAGTGTAAGTGACAGACGCGCAGTTTAGGGTTTTCAGTATGCTGTTAGCTTTGAACAGCTCCTCAGGACACTTTATGGTATTTCATATTATATAGTTTGCTTAGCTGGTTACTGCACTAGGGTGTCCAATCTGAGATTTTCTCTATAGTAGCGGTCCTGAGCTGAGGTGGCATGACTGGAGGGAGAGACAAGTGGAGAGATCTGTAGTGAAGGGCATTTTTATTATCATCCCATATATGAGTGACTTTGTGTGATATAGATCTCACAAAGCTGTCAGATTGTATAGATGTTTGGAACCTGTAGTAAATGGACTATATTAAATTCCTCCAAAATTGTCCAGTAATGTCTGACACATTTCTTCAGTTATTCCATGCCTATTTATTTGGTGATGTTTGTTTTTTGGCTGTACAGTGCTGGTGATGGACAACACTCATATTATGTGAATTTAGGAGGTATAAGTTACAATTTGTTGCTGGCCACAGTGTATTATGGTTTTCGTATTATTGTGGGCCATAGCAGTTATATATGGAAGTACATGTCTCTAAGTTCTTTATAATACATGGGATTCTGTAATCCCTGTCTATTCACCAGTCTCTAATTTCTTTATAATTGGCGATTGCACCCAGTTGCCGATTATCAAGAAAAGATGTCAGAACTTAACTATTATAAGTTATTACAGTCGAGTTCTGACGTCACAATGCCTACTGCCAGAGCCAGCAGCCGAGGTTATAGGCAGGTCAGGTCACATTGCTTTTCTTCCTTCTGCTCTATTTGTCTATTTTACAATGACAAGCAGAGAGACCATTTTTATATTTTGCACTCTACACATTCCGAGCTACTGCAGCTTTTTTTTTTGATAAACAATTTTTTATTGATTTCACAAAAAGTACCAGCCAATCACCAAGATACCATGATAACAAAGGATTATTTGCATTAATCTGGACAACCCAAAGACCAAAGACATACAAATTCAAAAGGGCGGATTTTGGAGCATCCCTATCGAAATCAGACCATTCCCCCCAACCACTTCCCCCAGACCCTACGATATTTCTTGGGGCAGCCACGTGCTATGTACATTGTCTTCTCTTGCGTGGCACACCAGTCCAACCCGGCCTGCCACTTCCTCACGGTGGGAGGATCCGGACATTTCCAGGCGGAAGCTATGTCCCTTTTGGCCACTACCATTGCCGTAGTGTAAAAAAGTTTTTCATTCCTGGTCCCATCCAACCCGTCTGTGATGCCCAGCAGTGCATGTCGTGGGTCGTGCGGGATCGCCCACCCCAACACCTCGGTGAGTTCCTCTTCAATGTCTCCCCAGAATCGCGCCAAGCGTGGGCATGGCCATACCATGTGAAAAAAATCGGCTGGTTCGTGACCGCACCTATCGCAGGTGGGGGTCGGTCGGAGCCCCGCGCTATATAGGCGCACCGGCGTCAAATAGGCAGCATGCAGGAAATAAAGCTGTGTCAAACGCAGTCTGGCAGAAGCAGTGACTGTCCTAGGGGCCATAAGGGCATCGCGCCAGTCCTCCTCCTCCAAGGAACCCACCCATTCCTCCCATTGAGCCCGCAGTCGATCAAGTGATGTGGGGGTATTGTTAACGAGCGACCGATAAATGCAGGAGATGCCCCCTCTCCCCAGGTCCCCCAGCATGATTTGTGCTTCGGGAGGGCTATGGTCCGGGAGTCGTGTACCAGTCGCGAGGTGTATTTGAAGGGCGTGGCGGAGTTGCAAATATCTATAAAACTGTGAGCGATGCAGGGAATGTCTAGCTTGGAGGTCCTGGAAGGAGCGCATGTGGTCACCCACCCAAATGTTGCCTAGCTGTGAAATGCCTATGAGGTCCCATGACCGAAAGCCTTGTAGCCCGTTGACTTCTCTGAGCCAGGTACCCTGCCACAGGGGTGTGCATTGGGTCAGCGTGCGGGTCCACCCGGTATGGCGCAGCGCGGCCCGCCAGGCCAGGAACACCAAACGCGTCACCTCCGGCAGGCGAGATGGGACAGGTGCCCCATACATCATCGACTGGAGGTTGGACAAGTCCAGTGCACTGAGTTCCAGTCTGTAAGCCGGATCCGACCATCCTCCGTTGAGCCAGTCGTGCAGGGAGAGCAGGCGTGTGGCCAGATAATACAAATATAGATGGGTCATCCCCATGCCCCCATCAAAGGAAGGGATCCGACAAACGCCTAGGGCCAGTCGGGACCTGCCCTTCCCCCAGAGGAATTTGAAAGCCAGGCTGTCGAGCTCCCGGAACCATGCTCTCGGAAAGTTAAGGGGGGTGTTTTGGAGCATATAAAGGAATCTGGGAAGAATCATCATTTTGAATAGAGCGACTCTTCCCATGGGATTCAGAGGCAGTGATTGCCATTTCGACAGGTCCGCCTTAGCCCGTTTCACCAGGGGAGTGACGTTAAGGGCCCAGCTGAGTTCAGGGAGTAAAGTCACCCATATCCCTAGGTACTTAAAGGATTGGCGACGGAGCGGTATGGTGGATTGCCAATGAAAGCATTCCCTAGATATGTGGAGGGGAACCAAGACCGACTTCTCAGGATTGAGCCGGAGGCCGGAAGCCTGCTCAAAGGACCGAAGGATCTGGAGGCAATGAGGGCCCGAACTAGCGGGGTCCGCCAAATAAATCAGGACATCGTCCGCGTAGAGGGCGATTTTATCCACTTCCGTATTGGGCCATTCCCAACCCTGCACCTGCCCGCTTGAACGTATCAGGGCCACCAGGGGTTCCATCACCAGAGCAAAGAGCAGGGGAGAGAGGGGGCAACCCTGCCTCGTTCCCCTGCAGATCGGAAAGGGTTCTGACAGAACTCCATTCACTAGGACCCGTGCCCTCGGTCGAGCGTACAATAGTCGGATGAAAGCACGGAAGCGGGGTCCGAGGCCCATCTCCGCCAGAACGTCGTCCAAGAACCCCCAGTCTACTGAATCAAAGGCTTTCTCAGGAGGAGTGAGAGATAGGGGGTGAGCAAGTTACGGTGAGCCAGAGCAGTATGGAGCCTCCGCAGACAATGACGGGTATCACGCGATGGCATGAACCCACATTGGTCTGGATGGACCAGCGTACGTAAGTGGGGTTTAAGACGCTGGGCAAGTATTGTGGCGTACAACTTCAGCTCCGTATTAATGAGGGAGATGGGACGATAGTCCGCGCACCGAGGCGAGGGTGGTTGGGATTTAGGAAGGACCACAATGGTGGCCATATCAGTCTCAAAAGGGATGATGGAGGAACCTTTCTCCATCGCCTCCCTAAATAACTGGGCAAGATATGGAATCAACGTCTCACGGTACAGAGCATAAAATTCTTGGGGAAGGCCGTCCGGACCCGGCGTCTTGCCGGATGAGACAAAGGTAATCGCCTCTCCAATTTCTACAGGGGTGATAGGACGATCCAGGTTGCCCTGGACTTCTGAGTCCAATTGAGGGAGATGACAGGCTCCAGCTCGCAATAGATCTGAAAGAGACATGGAGGGAGTCCCAGCCGTGTATAATTGGCGGTAATACAACGCAAAAGCCCGGGCCATGTCGGCCGAGGAACTACACACCGAGCCGTCCCAGTCTATAATTTCGGGAATTATGCGGTTCGCTCTGGGGTAGGTGGCTAGTCTGTGGAGGAGAGAGCTGTTCTTGTCTCCCCAACCATACACCCTGGCGACGGATGAGCGCCAGAGGAGTTTGGCCGCGTCAAGCGACAATTGACGAATCTCTTCACGGATGTGGGCAAGGAGCCTCACTTCGGAGGCGTCCGGGTTCAGGGCGGTGGACCGCTCAAGGCGCAGGGCCTGCGCTTCA
This sequence comes from Calotriton arnoldi, assembly GCA_963921515.1. NCBI lineage: Eukaryota > Metazoa > Chordata > Amphibia > Caudata > Salamandridae > Calotriton > Calotriton arnoldi. The sequence continues at coordinate 32,960 of CAWUFW010001783.1, forward strand.
CGTGAGGTAAGCCTCTCCAACTGTGCGCGCCGCTGGGTTTTGAGTTGCCCCTTGGTGACTCCACGTATCGTGGCCTTGCCAGCCTCCCACAAGACACCCGGGGATGACACCGACCCCTCGTTGATCTGGAAGTATTGTTTGAGCTCCCGCCCTACCACCTCGCGGAAGTCTTTGTCCTGGAGAAACCACGCGTTCATTCTCCATGTCTGACGCATGGAGGCAGGAGAGGCTCCCACAGTGAGTAGCACCGGGGAGTGGTCAGATATACCCCTAGGCAGGATAGCGACGTCTTGGAGCAAAAGGCAGTCAGTCGAGGGAATGTAGAAGGTGTCTATGCGCGCGTGTGTGTGGTGCTCAGCCGAAGTGTGGGAGAATTGTCTAGACTGCGGGTGCCACACACGCCATGCATCGCAAAGACCCAGGGATTCAGCCCAGTCCGTTAGGTGTTTCGCATGCGGCAGTCTGCCGTGAGAAGGGGGCCCAGTCATGTCGAGTGCAGGAGAGGGAACTGCATTGAAATCACCCCCCCAGGAAGGTAGAGCCCGGGGGCAGGGAAGCCAGGAGTCCAACGGAAGCGGCCAGGGTCGCGGGCAATCGCGATGGGGGAGAGTATAATGACACCAAGTTAAGGGGTACACCATTCAGGGTGCCAGACAGGGCCAAGAAGGTGCCCTGGTCGTCGTGGACGACTCGCGTTACCACAAACGGAAGGGAGCGCTGCACCAGGATCGCAACCCCACGGGACCCGCGTGTGAAGCCCGAGTGCCAGACCCTGTCGTAACCATATCTCGCTAAAAAGGGGCAGTGGTTACCCAGTAAGTGTGTTTCTTGCAGCACTAAAACCTCCACCCCTTGTCGCTGCGCGTAGCGGAGAACCGCCGAACGCTTGAGGCGGTCGAGGAGACCATTGACATTCCAGGACAGGAGGCGTAAGGATACACCCTGTTGTAACATGACTGTCATCCTAGTGGACTGTCTCGGGGAGGGGGGCGGCCCTGGAGGGGAGCTCGGCCCAGGGCGTTGACGCCAGGATGCACGATTGGGGCCCAGATACCATGGATCATGTCCTTTGATGCCAGGGACGGGGCGTCTTGTGAATGCTGGTATGGTGAAACAAAAAGGCAACAAAAAAACAAAATCAAAAAACTTGGGACAACAGTCCCCCCACCCTCTCCCTACCCCCACCCCCACCCTATACTTCAGGAACGGAAGCATCTGTCGCCCTAACAATAACAACAATACAGGACCAAACTAAAACGCTTGGGATCGAACAAGGCATGGAGGACCCCTCCTCATGACAGGATGTCCGTAATCAAGTCCAAGAAGAGAGAGAACAGGGTAAGCTGGCCCGTGCTTCCGGCCGCGGAGCCAGGCCCGGCGGGCAGAAGCGGACTCAGGCTGGGTAGCTGAGAAGTGTTGGGCTACGAGAAAGGTCAGTGTCCGGAAGATAGGGCATGGAAGAGGTTGGTGAGGCCCCCCCACGACTCAGGTGGCCAGAGGAGTCGGAGCGTCGTACAGCCCGAAGGTCCTCCCGGGGCGGCCCGGTCACCTGGGAAGGATTCAACGGGGAGTCAGAGCAGGCCCTCCTATGCCCACGGCACCTACGTGAGTGGTTGCGCTGGGGCCTGGGTTCTGGCAAGCCGGTGCGAGTTGGTCCACCCTCCGCACCATCTTGGAGAGGAGTCTGTTCATTGGGCCGAGTGGGACGCTCCTCCGTGGCCCAGGTCCATGCATCCGCTGGAGAGTCAAAGAATAAGGTTTTATTGGCGAACACCACCCGGAGGCGTGCCGGGAAGAGGAGTCGATACTGGATATTGAGGGCTCGTAGCTTCTGCTTGACCTCACCAAACGAGCGGCGCTGACCTTGGACCTCCCGAGTGTAGTCCGGAAAGATCAGGATCGAAAGGTTTTCGTAGGGGAGGCGTCGCTGCTTGCGGGCTTCAGCCAAGATGGAGTCGCGGTCTTTGTAGTTGAGGATCCTCATTATGCAGCTTTTTTTTTTAAGACTGACTTGTATTGAACTGTTTCTAATATCTGTTTGCAACAAATATCTAACAGGTTTTTGATGTCTTTAATTTTGCACTAGAGGTTTTTTTTCATGTTTGCAAACATGCTCTTGCTTTCATATGAAAGAGCTACTCACCAAGGTTTTAAGTGGTTTGTGGGAAAGGGTGACCATGTATTATATGTAAAGTAACCCCTAGTGTACATGATAAGGATATTACAAGTCATCTCAGAGTTTAATTCCTCTATATGGTTATGGAGCTCCTCTGTAAACTTGCAATATCTTTATAATGTACGGCAGGGGGTATTTATCCCTTATATATTTCCACGACGAACCATAGGTAGGCCTGTTTTTGATTACCTGCAAAAAATGAAAGCAGTTTGTTGGTTGAGTTGTTTGCAATGCGTGGGTTCTAAGCTGAGGACTGCATTTGAGTGTGTGACTGTTTTCTGGACTCTGTTGCCTTGATGCAGTTATCTAGGAAACAGGCAAGTCTTCAATGGTAAAATGCAGGGTAACGTAGCCATGTTGTCCGTAAGAGAGGCGGTCCCTTTTAGCACCAGTCAGTCGGAGAAGGAGGGAGTGTAGGTGCAGTCGCTGCATCATCACACCACGAGGCCTAGACCTATACAGTGCCTTCCCTGCCAGCAGTGGCAGGTGGTGATCTATAGTTGTGGAGGGGCGCCGGAGTGGATGTTTTAACCTTCCAACAGGCACTGTGATAAATGCCTTTAGGCTCGATGCCAAAGCTCTCAATCATGGCTCGTTAAGAGTGTATTGTTTTTAACGAGCTATGATTGAGAGGCCTGAACTTGAGGCTGAAGGCAATGCGAGTTTCTCACAATGCCTGTCAGTGGGTCAAAAAAATGTAAATAATAATAAAATATTTATTTACCTATGCGTCCTCCGTGTTCTCCTCGTCTGAAGTTCCAGCATGTGTCTCGGAGCCTCAGCCAACTCCAAGTCTACCACTCCAGATGGTTCTCTCATGCTGCTGATAATGTTCAGCAGCATGAAAGCAGTGCCGGGATTGGTTGGAGTGGGCTGGCTTAGTGCTCCTTTAGGGACAGGAGACTTGTGCCTGCTCTCCACCCAGCTGTCGAAGACAGCTCAGGTGGAGAGGTTTAAAGTGCGCATGTCATGCTGGCCGTCGCAAGACAGCTGGGCAAAGTGACATGCGCACTTTAAACAGGAGTGGGCACCTCCTCCCCTGCTGCAAAACTGTAGCGCTTGCCCAGCCCCTTCCTGACTCAGCTGTGAAAAAAAGGAAATAAATTCACTTTATTATCATTTTATTTTTCACTACTGCTGCTTTTGCAGCAGGGGGGCGAAGCTCCTTCGCTCAAATGAAGTAACAATCTCCATGCCCACCGAATGTGCTCCGGGTGCATCACCTCACTGCAGCTACAGATGATACCACGTGCAGTGAATTCTGTCACTGCATCTGTGAAGATCAGTGTCACACTGGCCCCGCGGGATGTGTCCAGTGCAGTGCTGTCCAGCACCACTTTGTCCCGCTGGTGTACCAGTGCAGTGCCGTGAACTGTTCAATGTCTCCACTGTTCACGCCCCTCACATGTGAACCATATGGCACTGCTAAGAGAAATGTGATCATATGCAGTGTATTATTCCACTCTCCTTCCCGTGCAATATCACTCTGGTTCTGTGTTGTGCCCATGCTCACTGCAGTATCGCACTGCTTCTAGGGGTACCTCCTTCTCCAGTGCAATTTACACTGCCCCTCAGCTGTCCTCCTATATGGCGAATTATGCCCTTGGAGCTGTGCCCCTATGCAGATGTGTCTCCAAGCAGTGCAGAGTCCCCTAGATATGACCCTCCTGTTCTGTACCGCACCTTCCTACTCGCCGCAGGCCCTCCCCTTACAGGGGACTGGAACCCTCGCCTCTCACCCCCACCTCACTGTCCATCCCCCCACGGATGTGTCACTGTGCAGTGTAGTATCTCGTGCAATATAAGGCCCGTACTGCGTCACACCTGCAGATATCCCCGTACGTAGAACAGTGCGGCCTGCACATGCGTCGTTTTGCTTTGTAGAATTTTCAGGCAGATCTTTCCATTTGCAGAACACTGTTCCATTCCGACTTTGCCATGTGCTCTGCAGTATCTCATGCATATGTGGCCCCGTGCTGTGCAGTATCTAATGCATATGTGGCCCTGTGCAATGCAGTATCTCATGCATATGTGGCCCTGTGCTGTGCGGTATCTCATGCACAGAACATGTGCCATGTGCAGTATCTCATGCCTGTGTGGACCCAACATCTCTAGAAGATGTGGTCTGGCTGGTGCTGTGCATCATTTCATGAAGATGTGCCCTTGTGCAGCATCTGGTGCAGGTGTGATCCTCTGCAGAATCTCGTGCAGATGTGACCCTGTGCTGCGCAGCGTCTCGTGAAGATGAGGGCCCCTGTTGAGCATTGTCTCGCGCACACTTGACCCTGTGCAACATGTCGTGAGAGTGTGACCCTGTGCTCTGCAGTATTTCCTGGATATGATCCTCTATGCCGTGCAGAACATTCCTTCCCCTCACATGTGCCCCAGGCAGTGTACCACCCTCTCCCTCACTACCCATGCCCCCGCAGCCGTGCCCTTTCTCCAGCATGCATTGTGTTCCGTGGTACAGGGGTCTCCATGGAGATGAATAGCCTGTAGTCCGGACCCGGGCCTGGAGCAGTGCAGGAATGCTGCTGTGTGGGGGTGGCAGGTGGCCGAGGCCTATTCAGCGCTCAGGTCTCCATTGTGAGATGGAGTCAAGGGGGAGGGGCATGCGGGTCACACGTCAGAGGAGGAACGGGCAATATCAGAGACATGTTATCTTCCGCTCTGGATGGCCACCCGCCGTGTAATAATCACTAGAGAGTGCCAGGGGCGCAGCTCCACGATGCTTACCTGGGGGGTCAGGGTCTCACTGGATGTCGCCCTGGACTGTCCCTCTGGAGTGTCTGTCTGGAGTGTCCATCTGAGACCCCTGTCTTAGATATCGCTCTTTAGTGTCTGTCTGGGATATCTTTGGGATATCCCTCTGGGAATGTTTGGCTGGTATGTCTCTTTAAGTACCGTACTACTGCTCTATCTGATCCCGATGTCCCTCGGTGTCTTAGGAGCTCTCTCGAGTGTCTCTCTGTGGTGTATGTGTAGTCCTTTCTGGGATATCTCTGGGGTGCTTTGTGGAGAGTTTTATACAGCGCACCTAAAACGCGCCCCCCTGGCGCTAACATTAGCCCTGAACCTCTAGACAGGAATCAGAATTGTCAGACTAGAATTTAGCAAAGAGCCGTATATTCAGAGCGGAGAGGTAACTGCTGACCGTGAGTCCCTATGCACATGGACGTGGAATTCCAGAGTTTAGCTGCCACGATTGAGAAGGTGCGGGCCCCTGGCCCACTGACGCCGAAATCCTGGGACCACTAAGAGCAAAGCAGGATTAGACTTTAGCGTGCGGAATGGATGGCCTTGAATAAACTTAAGCCATAGAAATCTCGGGACAAAGCCGTGAAAATCCCTGAACACCATACAGAGAGACTCGAAACTAAAACGCGCTGCCACGGGGAGTCAGAGTACGTTTTTAAGAGCATCAGAAGAGGAGGGGGGCAGGACATTCTAGAGCCAGATTGGTGGCAGAATGCTCTATATGCTGTCACTGCAGAATATAAGTGGGGGATCCAAGAAACAGGGCATTAGAGTAGCCCAAGCGGCTTAAACTGGTGGCCTGGACCCTAACTGGTGAGCTTGGGAGTGGCAGGATTCTCTCATGAGGTTTTAAGTAAGTAGAAGCAGGAGGAAGAAAGTTTATTGATGTGAGTGGAGTGAGATAGTTCTTGGTCCAGAACGAAAGCTAGATTCCTCACCTGAGGAGCAGGAGCTCGTGGAATGAGTTTGGTTGGCCAGAAATTGACACGATTTGGTCGAGGTAAGTTTCTACCCAGGGCTTTAAGTGGGGAAAAAAAACTGGGGGTGCTCTAAAAGGGGCGTGGCAAATCTCTTCAGGGGTGTGTGGCCTATCCGAGTAGGGGCGTGGTCTAAATCAAGATATCTAGCATTGTGTGCTTAAGAAAATCATGAAGTCGCATCCAGCAAAGGATAATAAAATAGGCAAAAAGGTATATTTATTAAGTATAAGCCATAAAAATACCAAACACTTTAAAAAACATGTAAAAATTATTTACATTACTTAGAAATCTATTGCAGGATTGCCCAAAACCCTTGAAGATATTCACTGTGTCTATTTTGCTGGGGTTTCTTGGCGGAGTCAGAGGTGTGGCAGAAAGAGCAAAATATCCCAATTTTTAGTATTTGTTTCCCATTTCACTAACCGGTTACAGCTGATTACGTTATTTAATTTAACCAAGGGATACACATGTTTATTTAAGGTTTATTATGAGTTATTGACATTAAAATACATTCACAAAGTGGGATACGTTTCCAATCACAGAATGCCCCAAATATCCTTAAAAGTGGAATCGCAAGCCATGTGTCTCCCAGCCATGGAGTTTCTGTCATCAGCACTTCTCCCTTTTTCCACAAGAGCAGTTCAAATATGGATGGCAAAATATCCTAGTTTGCAAATGTTTTCCACATAATTATGGCTCTGCCATATTTGCCACATAATACATCATCTGCTGCATAATCTGACGATTTTAACTAATAAATTGTTTATAGCTCCGTGCAGGTAACAGCGGTGGGGCTGGGTAAGGGGGGGTTTCGAGGGATGATGCTGAAGGAAAATTAATTATTTAATTTTCCCTCAGCATCGTCCCTCGAAATCCCCCCTTACCCGGCCCCTCTGCCCCACTGCTGTTAGCTGCACGGACCGCGGCTGGTCAGCGCCTGGTGCGGTCGCACTGCCCTAGAGCCACCCTGCTCAAGGGTCCTGTGACCTCAATGACAGAGTCACTGTCACTCTATGGTGTGCTGCTTCATAGGCCTGCCTGCAAGACTGGAGGTGAACTTCAGAATGAATCGTGGGGGATAGGCCTTCAAGGTTAACCCACACTTGCCACTGCTAGGGTCCACCTGCTGGTGCTAAGACACTAGGGCTTTTAAGATCTTGCGGGGCCTTCTAAGGTCTAGCATGGGAATGTGCTCCCTCAGGGGGAGTGGTCTGGTGGACTGGTCATGAAGGCTGAACATGGTTCCCTAGTTCGGAATTCAGCAGCTCTGACCATAGTGCCACATCCTCTCCCCCACTGAACACCATACTGCCCCACTGAGAGAAACTTGCACTGCACTGACCCGCTATAAACACCTGGATGTGACTCAATTCAAATTACCCACTAGACAAGAGCAATATGCTGCCTAAAAAAAAATTACCAACATCCTAGAAAAAGCAAACACTCATAGGGAATGCAAGATTACGTAAAGCATGTGAAATGTAAGCAGGAACAACATGGTTACCTTTTTCCTTTTACACTCATTATTCAGAAATTAGTGAGTGCTTTTGCCCGAAAAGGTAAGGCCATGACTACAGGGCCCAGAAGGGACCCGTTTCAATGCCCATTGCTTATATCCTTACAAAACGTAAGCAGTATGGTTTAAAAAGACCACATTTGTGAACACACAGCTGCTGTACACATTTTCTTTTCCAATTCACCCATCAAGCAAGTATTTCAGTACCTCCAGGAATGGTGCACTTTCCCACCCAGGGAAAGCGTTGTTCAACGAGAGACGAGAAAACAAAAGTAGCGCTTCACTGGCAAACACTGTAAAGTGGCGCTAATGTGTTTAGGTGTGAATAAATCAATCTGGCCCCTTGCAACCACTCTGTCTTGCTTTAGCTAGTTACTTTTCATATTTTGAATCTTTTAGTTCTCTCCACCCCGAGGCTGCACTTAGAAATTGAAAAAAGTCAGAAAAAGAGGACGATTCCAGCAAAAGTGTTTTTCTTTTTTGGATCCATTTCACAGGGGAGCAAATAAACGAAAGGAGGAAAGAGAAGGTAATACCTGTTTCTAAAAGTCTCGGTTTTCACCATCCCATGCTGGCACCACGACGACGTTGCTCCTGCGCTGGAAAAAGAGAAGATGACGAAGGTCCCACGCTGGCACCACCACGACGTTGCTCCTGCGCTGGAAAAAGAGAAGGGAAATCCTGAGAGAAAATGGCTCTCTTAAAGGGTTTCCCTTCCTCCAATAACGTTGACCTGGCATGACGTCATGCCGTCGTGCCGTGGACGTCATGCCGTGACCTCCACTACTCAGTGAGGAAACTGAGCTCTCACTGCAGTCCAGAAAAAAAAAAAAAAAGAAAGGACTACCTTTGCCAGCCGCGAAAATAGAGCCCGATAGAGACCCGTTTCGAGGGCCCCCCAAAAAAACTGCCGGTGCTCAGACCCGGACAGACCCGGCCCACTTAAAGCCCTGTTTCTACCACAGAAAATTAGAATCATAGTCTTGTCTATATTATGTTTCTGTGAGTTGCTTCCCATCCAACTGCAATGAGCAGATGTTTTTGGAAGCTGGAGATAAAACGAGTAGAGTTGTCATTAGGAGAGAATAGAATCTTTGTGTCATCCACGTAAAATAAGAATTTAAGACTGAATGAATAAATGAGCTGGGAGAGAGGTACAACATAGAGGTTGAATAGTGTAGAGTTTGGGGTGACCCCTAGGGTACTGCAAATAAAAGCAGCACCATGGGGTACTCCAAATAAACGAGAACTAATAAACTGCTTGTGGCCTGTTTGCTAGATAAAACTTAATCCATGCTAAAACATGGCCTAGAATACCAACTTTCGTCAAGCGATCTAAGAGAAGCTGGCGAGGGATCATATTGTAAGCGGCAGAAAGATCTAACAGAACCAAAGCCAAGGATGTCCCTTGATCTGCCAGCCTTCAAAGGATGTCGAGGATGGAAATTACAGCTGTTTCAGTACTATAAGGTTTATCGAAGAGTCCATCTTTCAGATGCCTCTCTGAAATGTCTCATTTCTCTCTAGAGTCTCTTTGTGACATGTTTCCAAGGTTTGGATGGATCAGCACCCGAATGACCTGACCAATAAAGCTGTAGTCCTGATCAACACCTTTGTGACCTTATCAATAAGGAGCAATGCATAAGATCAGCATCTCACTGGCCCTATCAATAACACATGCCATGCTCCACATCAGCACCTCAGCAACCAAACAAATAACAAGCATTGTTTTAAATCGGCATCTCACTGACGCAACCAATAACAAGCCTAGTTTTAAGTTCGAGTCTCACTGACCCGACTAATTACATGCTTGAGCTGCAAAAAATAAGCCTTGCTCCTGATGAGCACTTTATAGACCAATCAATAACAGGTCGTACTTCAAATCATCATCATACTGACCATAACAATGAGGAGTCTAGCTCCAGATCAGCACCTCAGTGACGCCCTATTATATATGTATGTATGTATGTGCTATCTGCATAGCGCAACCCTAGCCAGAAGGCAGCGGTGTGTTGTTTATGGTCAAAGCCAAAGCTACAGTCAATGAGTGATTGGGGGTGAAGCTGTGTTCTGAGTGGAGTTGGACTGTTACTTTGTCACAACATAGTTTTCTTTAAAGAGGTGTGTCTTCAGGTCTTTCCTAGATTGGACGAGGCTTGGGGAAGCCCTGATGGATACTGTCAGGATACTGGATATGCTTAGTATTGAATCATGTATCTTCCATATGGCATCCTTTCTCTGCATTCTCATCATAGAGTATTACCAGGACTCAAGCATGACAGTGTTTGTTTTTGGCTCATTCTCGTGGCATTGCGATAGCGACACGTCCTATGGGTGTGTCACCCCCTTGCCTCATTTCACAGCACAACCCCGGTGGCAAATGTCACATGACTGTGACCTTTCTGAATGCCGTTGCTCTGCAACTAGCCAGGATCCAGAGGTTGAGATCTGCATCAATCTGTGTGTGGTGGAGACAGCGGTGCAAGTCATGGTACTCCTTTGTTTGGCCACAGAGGTTTTTCCCCCACCTGTGTTCAAGCGAGTGGTGTGTGTTTTGTGCTTTTATTATGGCTGTAACTGTTGGACTCAAAACTCTCCTATAACACTCCTCTGTTGGGTTTTGTCTATTGTTTGCCCGGGTTTTCATATGAACTGAATGACTGACAATTAACCTCATGGCCAAGAAGTATTGCCAAACAAATTGCATTTGAACCAAATGTTGGCAATTCGTTTTATGGGCAATTAGCAGTGTTCAATGAAGCGTTCACGTACTGGCACAAAAGGTATTGTTGCTGGTATCAATAATATTTTACAAAGCTGCTATATTCTATGTAATTTTATGTAAATCACTCGAAACCCCACTGAAATGTATCTGTTATAGTTAAATGAAGTAACTATAACTCACTCCATTGCTATACACAGTGTTGTCATCTATCATGTTATCAGTGATGTTATTTTAGATGTCAATGATGTCATAGAACATGCCATGAATGATGTAATATGCAATGTATATTATTAATAAACACATGCCACTACTCAATAATTATCACAAAAATATTTTAACTAAGGCAATTTTATTTAAAAAAAATAAAAATCATAAACAAAGTGCCTGTCTTATTTTAATATAGTTCATGCCACAAAATGCAGCCATAGGACCAACCACAAGGGGTCCCTGCACTACAGCTGAAAATCATAAAGCTCCAGCTCAAAGTGCTTTGAAAATAATGGTAAGCTATTCTGGGCTTATGTATTCAATGATCCAAGAGACCCACTGTGTGTGGCTGCAACTATTTTTAAAACAAATTATTTCATATTCTGGGTGTCCCGGTCACACCCACAGCCTACCATTTTGTGTTTAATGGCAGTACGGGAACCCACTCCACTGCTGTTGTGCCAGATTTTTTTTTTTGTATTGGGTGTCTCGGTCCCACCCGGCTCCCTGCCTGCCAGCATATACCTTGCTGGCAGAGGGAGCCAGCTTCTTTCTTCCAGCCAGCTCCATGTGTGTAGTGAGTGCATCTGCGGTGTGCATCGTGCTCCCCAGGTCTCGAGAAGCGTGAGGGCACATTGCAATATGAGGGGTGCCCAACGGTGTCCACAGGTTTCAGGGACGTTATAGTTAGTTGGACATTTCACTCGTACAAAACCAGAGAAAATCGTCCGTTACAGTTAGTTGTGCGCTAACTATAAATCCGCCCCCACAATGCACTGCTGATGACGTCACATATTACATCACTCATGACATGGTCAGTGACATCACTGATGACATCACTGATGACATCTCAAATTACATCACTGATGACATCACTAATGGCCCCCGCGAATAATTAACTAAATCCCTGGGGAGGTGGCGGTCCCTGGGGCTTGGGGGGGGGCTCGCGAGGCTCCCACATATATTTTGAATATTGCCCCCGGGACCTGGTCCACCCGGGGTCTCATTAAAACGAAGCGCGGGACACCGCGCTTCGTTTTTTTTGGGCGGGATTTTTCAAAAAATGCTTTTTTTGGCACTGGGGGTCCCAGTGTTTCTACCCTGCCCCCTTTTCTTGGTTTTTAACCTTTTTTCTTGTGACTTGGTTCAACCAAGTCACAAGATGGCTGCCAACACTTCTTAGTTTGAAGTGTTGGCAGCCAATCAGAATCTAGCTCGTGCTCGGGAGCGTTCGCGGATCCACCGCAGTCACCGGATATATATTAATTTTTAAATATGAATTTATCAGGAACTACTGAATGAATTTACACCTTTTAAAGCAAAGAGTGCACCCTGGACCAAGAGCTACCTCACTGCCAAATTTGGTGTAATTCCGTTCAGCAGTTCGGGCTGTAGCTGCGACAAAAGTTTCCTATGGAAATTAACATGTAGGAAACGTGTTTTGGGACCCCCTTTTTTCTCGGCCCCCGCTTGACGAATCACCCCAAAACTTTCAGAACAGGAGCTGACTGGAGTGGGCCATTAGTTTTGAAAATTCCGCGAAGATTCGTCAAACGGCGCCAAAGATATTGGCAAATCAAAAAACGCTTTTCCTATGGAAACTATGGAAACTAGGTCCTAACTATAACTACCTACTGGCGACCGCCAGTAGGCAATATATATATATATATATCTATTCCAATGCGGGTCTTTCCGAGATCACTCCCGTTGTCAGGTGGTGCGTGGTGCTGCCGGCAAACCCAAACCGGCCATCATAATCCGAGTCGGAAAACCAGTAATCACACACTCTCAGGGGTCCAGATATAATTACCATAAGTTTATTTAACCGCTACGCGTTTCGACACAGCAAGTGTCTTGCTCACACGATAATTTTGCTCCTTAGAGACGTGCATAAATCAACCTTGTAAACATAGACAAAGGACTAAAGATACACACAGCTTGTCTACAGCGGTCAATGCGGTGGCCATTTTGTAACATGTAAATTGTACATTCAATGCCAATACATTTATATAACCGTACAAATTAAATTGACATTTGAGCATGTTTAGGTAATGGAGACACAAGTAAAATAAAATGAAATAAATTAAAAGTGTCACACTTGTGCCTGCCCTAATGGATGTGCGTAATGTACCGCTTAAACGGACAATGAGACTCCACTATGCCGTAATTCAGAGCATGAGCGTTTTACGTTATACTTAAATAAGTGGCATAAACACTATTAACAGTAGTTAAAGTGTATAGTTCCAAATAAGGTGGTCTAGTGCCCCTAGATCTAGGTGTGGAACGTCACTACCAACAAGGTAATTTTATTCACGGCTGCAAATTGCGAAAAGATCCATTTAAAAAGGGGGGGTTTAGTATTCTGCCATATGTCAAATGCTATCGGACTAGTGCCTGTGGTTACTGTGTCCACTTTCTGACTGCTCCACCCTTTGAGAAAGAGGAGAACTTGAAACGCGTCAGGGCAGCGGTCTGATGCTTGAATTGCTGGAAATAGTGGCTGTTCGTACCGCAAATAAAGCTGATTTGGGGAAAGCTGTCCTGTGTCCGAGTGCGGCTTGCCTGTTGGACTTCCCCAGTGAGCCACTATATATATATATATATATATATATATATATATATATATATATATATATATATATATATATATATATATATATATATATATATATATATATATTCACACATCAGGATTGCCCAGATTCAAGACCGCACTCCGTAGCTGGTAAGTAACATACTTTATTTCAGAAGGCATCCAGCTTAACATCCTTGCAGAAAACGTCCCTGGCCTTACGCGTTTCGAATCTCTTTTGATTCTCATCAGAGGCCCGTGTCAGCAGCCTCTCTTTTCAACTGCATTCTCCCGCTCGAGTTTTATTCAAGTTACTTGGCTTCAGGTGTGCCTCCAAGATGGAACAAACGTCATTTATTTACAAAGTACTCTGGGAGATGTAGTTCATTTAATTTCTTTCACGACCCTCCAGTGGGTTTGGTTGCTGCACTTTAATATGGGACAATGTTTATAGCCCTCCATTGGGCTTCAGGATGGAACTCTGGATGCCTATATTCAAATCACCAACTGCGCCCGCACAGAAGTGGAATCTTCCACCCCTTGGGTTCTTGGATTTAAAGATGGTGCGTCGTCTCACGCGGCCTGGAACCGCCGCGGCCATATTCACACATCAGGATTGCCCAGATTCAAGACCGCACTCCGTAGCTGGCCTCTGATGAGAATCAAAAGAGATTCGAAACGCGTAAGGCCAGGGACGTTTTCTGCAGGGATGTTAAGCTGGATGCCTTCTGAAATAAAGTATGTTACTTACCAGCTACGGAGTGCGGTCTTGAATCTGGGCAATCCTGATGTGTGAATATATATATATATATATATATATATATATATATATATATATATATATATATATATATATATATATGTATATATATGTATATATATATGTGTATATATGCAAGTATAAACGGAGTTCCAACGAGCAATCAGGTCCATACAAAAACAACAGGGTCCGTTCTTAAGCCAAAGTTGAGAGGTTTATTAACAGCATAAACCAGTCGTGACGCATTTCGCGCTCCAAAGAGCACTTGTTCACACAACAAAGTTAATAAAGTTCGTCTCTTAAAAGGACGTTCAACTCTGTGAATTCATCAACATGAAAATAAAAAGTGGACTGTGACGTAAACAGTAAATAGGCGCCATCTTGGCATCGGCAATTTGATACACCATACAAAACAGTTCAACCTTCTGTGTAAAGGAAATGTACAGTGTAAAGGTCTAATACCGAGGAGGGGCAAGGGGCTGGCAAAGCTGTGTGCCACTGTGACAGACAAGGTTCTGCATTCGCGTGTATTCTGTTCACATTGGCCTCAAGTTGTGAAGCTCCCTGAATGGTGTAACCTCAAGGGTGCATTGTGGGAACCGTAGTGTGTAAGCGCTAGTGAGAAGGTAGCTCACGCGCATCTTGAGAAACCTCACGTGTCTCTAGAAATGTGTACTTTAAGAGTATGCGAGCCCTTAATTAATGCTGGTTAGTGCTTTAAGGCCATATAATACACTCTCGGCATCGCAAATGCCCAGATATAAAGGCAGATAAAATCAGGCGAGCCATAGGGCCCAAATGGGCGCCGGGTATAAACATCAGTAGCCGCTTAATCGGCCTGTGTGTCGTCTAAATACACTCGTGACAGTTAAAAGTGAGTATAAACAGCCAATGGGAATACATGTATGACAGCTATGCTACCCTCATTTAGTCAAACTCGCCCCTTGGATCCATCTGACTTCTATGCATGACTCCCTGGTTAATGGGAACACAGTCCGAAAAAGGGACGAACAAAGAATTAAACCTCATTATCATAAACAAAGTGGATCAGAATAAACAATGCGTGAGTGTGCACATATATACAAGTGTTGTTAAAACCATATACATGACAATGTATGTTACTTGACATGATGGAGAGAAGATAGAGGATGAGTCACGGAGAAAGGATTAGGGTACAGGTGCCGCAAGCCTGAGACAACGTCCCTCCCTTCCTTCCTGTGAGAGGGAAAAAAGAAGAAAAATAGAGCATATATGTTAGAAGAAGTCCAATCACCAATGCATGGAATCAATAATTTAAACATTAAGTACAGAGCCCTGTGCATCATGTCATTGATAATGTTCCATGGATTTAATAACTGTGCTGAGTCTTGCTTACTTTGAGTGTGCTGGCTGCCCCCTTGTGTATACACACTCGTAGTCACACCCGTTAAGGTAAGAAGACAACGTACTGAAACTTGCTTGACAGAGGTACTGGGTGTAATCCAAAGGTGGCTCTATTCATTTTGTAAATGTATGGCCAGCTCTTCATCCATGTTATGCCCTTTAGGATATCGGGTGCACATACTTATTATATATCTAGATTCTTTCTGTCTAAGTCTCAATGTGCGGTTGCCACCCCTCTGATTCTGATTCACCTGTTCTACAATAAAAAATGAGAGTTTGGTTTGGTCTGAGAAATGATAGGCCTCAAAGTGACGGGCTATGGGGTATTGTTTGTCATTCTTGCTTATGGCTCTAGTGTGTTCAAGAATACGTTTTTGGCCATATGTGTTGTGCTGCCCACGTACTTAAGGTCACATGGGCATACTAACACATATATTACAAATGCGCTAGTGCATGTCAAAAATTGGTTTATTTTGTTCATGCTGTTGGTACTGGGGTTCCAGTATTCTTTGACCATGTGGCTGTTGTTACAGGCTTTACAGTGACCACACGGATAAAAGCCATGAAGATCTACTCCTCTGTTCAGACTCCTACTACCAATGTTGTTCAGTACTAGGATGTCTTTCAGGTTGCGACCACGTCTATATGTTATACTTGGGCGATCAGGTAAAGTGGCCCCAATAATGGGATCCCCTTTGAGGATATTCCAATTTTTTGCTATACATTTCCGAATTTGATTAGAATTACCATTGTAGTTGAGTATGACACGAGTCTGAGATGTATCAGGGTTCTCTTTTTGTGTGGCCAGAATGTTACTAAGTAAATTTTCACGTTCCACCAGTTTGACTTTGTCGGTGGCTTTCTTTACTACCCATTTGGGGTATCCCCTTACCAGAAATATCTGTGTCATAATATTCTGTTCTTTGATGAAATCTAACTCAGTACTGCAATTTCTTTTTGCTCTGAGCAGCTCACCATAGGGAATGCTCCATTTGAGATTCTCCGGGTGGCTGCTCAGAGCATGTAGCAATGTGTTGCCTGCCGTACTTTTGCGGTAGAGGACAGTATGGAGTGTATTGTCCCTGATCTGTACCTTAGTGTCCAGGTATTCTACCTCATCCTTACTTATGTTGCATGTCAGAGTGATATTCATCTGATTCTGATTTAATCTGGATATGAAGTCTAAGGCTTGCTCTTTTGTGCCTCTCCAGACAACAAAAATGTCGTCTATGTAACGTAGCCATAAAATAACTTTGGTAAAGTCATTTTGAAAAGTGCTACAGGTCCTGATGTCATCCTCCCACGCCCCCATGAACAGATTCGCAAAACTGGGCGCGAAACATGTCCCCATTGCTGTGCCATGTGTTTGTACATAAATCTCATCATTAAAAAGGAAAAAATTATTCACAAGACAGTACATGATCATATCTAAAATCATAGTTGTATGTCCCAGGTAACCTATGTGTCTTCCTTTCAAGTATCTGGCACATGCCTCGGTTCCTTGTTTGTGTTCAATCACCGTATAAAGGGAGTTTACATCCATTGTTATTAGTAAATAGTCACTCTACCATGTCAACTTGTCTATTTTCTCCAGAAAGTCTTTCGTATCCCTTACGTATGAGGGTAATGACATTACATACTCTCTGAGGAAGTGATCTACATAACGAGAAACATTTTCTAAAACACTTCCCCTAGAAGAAATTATGGGTCTACCAGGTGGGTTTACCCTGCATTTGTGAATTTTGGGGAGTAGATAAAGAATGGGAAGTATAGGATGATCTCTTTTCAAGAAACAGAACTCCTCCCACTCTATCAAGCCCCTATCTTTCCATTCCGTCAATTTTTCCCAAATGGAATTGATGCTAGCGTTATACTCAGAACGATTGGATTTTCTGTAAGTTCTAGTATCTTTAAGTTGGCACTCAGCTTCCTTGATATACATATCTTTGGGGAGAATGACGATGTTACCGCCTTTGTCAGCGGGCCTCACCACAATGCTGGTGTCTGCAGCAAGTTCACTCATGGCTTTTTTCTGTGATAATGTAAGGTTGTGTTTGAATTTCTTCATTTGTTTAGGCCAGTTGTTGCTTCGGAGGTCTAATAATTCTTTTCCTACCTGATCCTGGAATGTGTCGATGTTATCGTGATTCATTTTAGGTAAAAATGTCGATTTGGGTTTGAAATCTGTACACGCAGCTTGATCATGTCTTACCTCCATAGCGTCAAGTATGCGGAGTGCATCCAAGCTCAGGTTAAGACCATTCTGGTCATTGCTTAATTCATCAAGTGCCATCATAATGTCAATGTCAAAAACCAAATTATATCCTGAGCAAATCAAATTCACAGTAATTCTTAATGTCCATAAAATCAATAATCAGAAAATTCTCTTCTTATTCTGTAAGCGTTCTTCTTTATTTCATTTGTGTGTTGCTTCAACATAGGTAAGAGCCAGGTAATAGCCGAGCCAACACGTGTTTCGTCACACGGAGTAACCGCTGACTTCTTCAGGTCAAATGTAAAATACAACTTTGTAAGAAGTACCCATAAAAATTTTTTCAGAGTGTAGCTGACAACTTGTGAGCACCGAAAAGACAAATTATAAATGTCGACAAAATGGTCAAAAGTAGAGAAAGTAATCAGCAAACGATCTGCGTCCAGATCCGAGTATGTTATAACACGTGTTTTGTCACACGGAGTAACCGCTGACTTCTTCAGGGCTAGAACATTGAATACAAACAATACCCTGTTACAATTCACCACAGACACAATACCAGAGACCACAACAACTAATAAAAATAGTGCAGTGCGCAGAAGACACCAGAACAAAAGGCCAGTCACCAAAGGAGAATAATTCAAAAGAGCACACCTTAAGTACAACACAAAAGGAAAGACCAAATATAAAACACCTAATGTGTATATCATCAATCTAAAAGGGAAAAAAGAAACCATTAAAATATCACAGAATGGATAAGCTGTAATCAACTAAGTGCATCTTTGACCCAAGTGTTAAAGATAAAGAGAGACCCAAAACCAACGAATTTGATACGTGAAGTTGAACAATAAACATACAGAAGTACGTACACAAGGAAAGGAGCCTAAAGAAAACACAAAGAAACCACTAGTAAAACCTTTAATAACAATTACTGAGCTAAAAAACTCACCAAATGTAAAATACAACTTTGTAAGAAGTACCCATAACATTTTTTTCAGAGTGTAGCTGACAACTTGTGAGCACCGAAAAGACAAATTCTGAAATGCAAAGGAAACATAAAAACATAAGCCTAATACTCCCTCCGTTGTCATCCACCAGTATCAGAATAAATCATAAGCCATTTTAGGAAAAACACCCAATCATACTCACATAAATGTCGACAAAATGGTCAAAAGTAGAGAAAGTAATCAGCAAACGATCTGCGTCCAGATCCGAGTATGTTATCCTAATGTAAAGTATATCACATAATGAGAATATATATAGATCATAATTTAATGGTAAAACAAATAAGACAAATCTCACAAGACATAATATATATATATCCAAAAACCAGGTACACAGACCTGTAACCAGTGTTAAAAAGAGCAAAAATTATCCGCACCATATTTTCAGAGCAGGCAAACATGTGCGTGGCTTAGTACGGATACATAAAATTATTAATAATCAAAAAACATCTAAGTTCTCTCTATACAGATCCTAGATTAATCCCTTTAGCCAAACCCACGTAATAATACAATGAGCCAAAGTACGTACTAGCATACACACCAATAAGCGAAAGTCGTAAGTAATCACAGTCTCAAGGCTCCCGTTATAATTAATTAGCACAAAGTGCGTACGGGCATGTCCAACAACTAATACATATCCCTCATCAGAGCTCTACGTGAAAGTTACCTCAGTAGGGTACACAACCGACCGAACAGCAACCTGCTCTCACGCGTGGCGTCTAGCAGAATCGCCATCGCCGTAACCGAAGTTAACACGTTGTATAGAAACAGCAAAAGGACTACAAAAAGTAGAAGACCTCCTCAGTTCAGGAAAAACAGTCGCCATCTTAAGCAAACACATATATAGATACAAATAACTAAACAAACACTATACTAGTAGACCTGAGATATTCATAGTAACAAATCACGACCGAATAATAAATTTAAACACAGCAAAGGTTAAATGAAAAAGAGAGACGAAGGACAATTATAAATTAGAGAGTAAAAAGGGGGTATGAGTAGTGTGAGTATACACCACAAGTGACATATTCATCATGTATTTAAATGAAAAGACACCCTATTACGTAGTAATTGTTGTAAATAACACAAGACCTACATCACACACCATTTGTTACCAATTTCGAATTCAATAAAAATACAAGTCATTAGACCGTAATGTCATCTACAAATCACATAAATCAGTGACATATTAACATGTACTTAAATTCAGCATGCCATAATAGTTAATACACAATTATTCATTTTAAACTCAATCATAAATCCATAAGTTGCCACGCATATTATACAGAAAACATAATAGGTGTATTATAGCAAAATTTACATCTTGTCAGTTCACAAATGAAAAAGTAATCTTATCGCGCAGATTAAACACACAGACCATATACATTAGTACCATGAGCATTGCATGCCATAATAGCACATGTTATACAGAAATGAGACAACTCATTATAAAATATTGGGCAAACTTGAACAAAGCCAAGCTTTATTGGAAATAGTGACGGCTTAAGACTGAGCTCAGTTTCCAAGAAAATACTGTAGCTCATTATCAATGTTTAAACCTAGGTCCACCGCCCGTAACTGCAAAATCCAACGAGCTTCTTTCTGTCGCAATTTAAGCTCCCGATTGCCCCCTCTAACATCCGGCTGGACAGTTTCAATTCCATGAAAGGAAAAGGTAAGATGTGAGCCCTGCGCTGGGCAGTCTAATGCATGTAAAGCAATTGGATATCTGTTGTCCCTATTCTTCAGAGCCCTGAAGTGTTCTGATATCCGTTCTTTAAGTTTTCTGATTGTGCTGCCTATGTAGATCTTGTTGCATTTACAGATTATGGCATAAATCACATATGTTGTGTTACAGTCGATATGTGTGGAAATAAAATGAGTTCTAAATCCATTATAACTAAATTCCTGTATGCCATGAATGGTCATTCTGCACATACTACAGTTTCCACATTTAAAAGACCCTTTATTGTGTTTATGTAACCAAGTAGTTCCCTGCATCCGAATCCTCGGATAGCTAGGGCTAATGATATTCCTAATCGTTTTGCCTTTACGATACGTAATGGTGGGATGGTGCCTAACATAAGGTTTAAGACAAGGGTCAGATTCCAGTAAAAACCAGTATTTGTTTAGAATTTGATAGACCTTAGAGGACTGTGGATGAAAACTGGTAATTAATCTTACAGGGGTAGTAGGCCCATCCATAAGTTTCTTCTTAGGCTGAAGTGTTCGATTTCTAGCTAATTTGGACGCTCTTATTTTGGCTTTACCAATGATATCTCTGTTATATTCCCTGGTAAGAAATCTATGTTCAATATTGTTTGCACACAGTATATACTCAGTGTCCTCACTACAGTTAAGGCGAGCCCTATACAGTTCTCCATACGGAATTGAGTTGACTTGGGACCTGGGGTGAGCACTGTTTGCATGAAATACTGCATTGCATGAAGTGACCTTTCTATGCAGTCTGCTACAGATTTTACCTTGCTTAATGTATAATTCCACATCAAGAAAAACAATACTTTTTTTACTGTAAGCTATTGTAAAGATCATATTAAACAGATTAGTGTTCATATGTGCAAAAAATTTAAGCAATTCAGTTTCCCCACCTGTCCAAATTAAGAAGCAATCATCAATATATCTCCCATAATAGCAGATGTAGTCATGCCAACTAGAGCCACCAGGGCCCCAGAGATGCGTCGCCTCGAACCACCCCATAAAGAGGCAGGCAAAGGACGGCGCAAATCTGGAACCCATGGCAGTCCCGCACACTTGCTTATACCAACAATCATTGAATAAAAAGACGTTGTGTTCCAAGACAAGTTTGGACATGATGATGAGCATCTCTGTATGTTCCAACATTTCCACAGGTCTTCTATGTAGAAAGTATTGCAATGCATTCAACCCATGATGGTGCATGATATTAGTATATAATGAGACAACATTTTTTATGGGTACTTCTTACAAAGTTGTATTTTACATTTGGTGAGTTTTTTAGCTCAGTAATTGCTATTAAAGGTTTTGCTAGTGCTTTCTTTGTGTTTTCTTTAGGCTCCTTTCCTTGTGTACGTACTTCTGTATGTTTATTGTTCAACTTCACATATCAAATTCGGTGGTTTTGGGTCTCTCTTTATCTTTACCACTTGGGTCAAAGATGCACTTAGTTGATTACAGTTTATCCATTCTGTGATATTTTAATGGTTTCTTTTTTCCCTTTTAGATTGATGATATACACATTAGGTGTTTTATATTTGATCTTTCCTTTTGTGTTGTACTTAAGGTGTGCTCTTTTGAATTATTCTCCTTTGGTGACTGGCCTTTTGTTCTGGTGTCTTCTGCGCACTGCACTATTTTTATTAGTTGTTGTGTTCTCTGATATTGTGTCTGTGGTGAATTGTAACAGGGTATTGTTTGTATTCAATGTTCTAGCCCTGAAGAAGTCAGCGGTTACTCCGTGTGACGAAACACGTGTTATAACATACTCGGATCTGGACGCAGATCGTTTGCTGATTACTTTCTCTACTTTTGACCATTTTGTCGACATTTATAATTTGTCTTTTCGTTGCTCACAAGTTGTCAGCTACACTCTGAAAAATGTTATGGGTACTTCTTACAAAGTTGTATTTTACATTTGCCCTGAAGAAGTCAGCGGTTACTCCGTGTGACGAAACACGTGTTGGCTCGGCTATTACCTGGCTCTTACCTATGTTGAAGCAACACACAAATGAAATAAAGAAGAACGCTTACAGAATAAGAAGAGAATTTTCTGATTATTGATTTTATGGACATTAAGAATTACTGTGAATTTGATTTGCTCAGGATATAATTTGGTTTTTGAATTTGTATATGTGGGCATTGTCCGCATATTTGGTGTTGGTGGATGGCCTTCACCTATATCCTTTGAGCATTGTAATTGATCTTATACTACGATACACAACACAGCGCGATATTTTCCCAACCATTCTTTGCTCATTTGTGTATAATGTCAATGTCACCTATAGCTAGCTCTTCCTCGGGTAAGCGGCGTTCGTCAGACTGAATAGCCCTGTTCCTGGCCGGTTTCACAGGAGGTAAATGATAAGCGTGCTGGGAGTTCCAGTTTGTGCGTGTCTTTAAGAACAGCCCGTGATCAAGTGCTTCAAGAGCACGAAACGCGTTGGGCATCTCTATCACTTTGGTTGACACCGCCACGTCTTTGAAGCTGCTGTTTTCTCCCTGAATAAAACGCTTATCATTTACCTCCTGCTGTGGGCTTCTTTCAAGGGGACAAACTTTGTTGGATTGTTTGTAGCGGCCGGTCCTGCCGCGTTAGAAGCCCCACCATGCAAGCAGATCGATGCTGGCGCCAACCGACGTCGGCATGTTGAGGCAGGAGCTGCGAGGAGAAAACAACGAGATGCACCTTCAATGGCACGAGACTGTCACCAACCCACTGGGGTGTATATTTTTCTTCATTTTTTAGACACTGCACAAGCCACTCACTGTAGTTACATTTCCCAGCACTACAGAGACCATCAGGCAGTATGCCTGACCACGCCCACTAGGGAGAGTATCGCAATGTACAACAGGTGCTGGGAGTTCCAGTTTGTGCGTGCCTTTAAGAACAGCCCGTGATCAAGTGCTTCAAGAGCACGAAACCCGTTGGGCATCTCTATCACTTTGGTGGACACCGCCATGTCTTTGAAGCTGCTGATTTCTCCCTGAATAAAACGCTTATCATTTACCTCCTGCTGTGGGCTTCTTTCAAGGGGACAAACTTTGTTGGATTGTTTGTAGCGGCCGGTCCTGCCGCGTTAGAAGCCCCACCGTGCAAGCAGATCGATGCTGGCGCCAACCGACGTCGGCATGTTGAGGCAGGAGCTGCAAGGAGAAAACAACGAGATGCACCTTCAATGGCACGAGACTGTGTCACCAACCCACTGGGGTGTATATTTTTCTTCATTTTTTAGACACTGCACAAGCCACTCACTGTAGTTACATTTCCCAGCACTACAGAGACCATCAGGCAGTATGCCTGACCACGCCCACTAGGGAGAGTATCGCAATGTACAACAGGTGCTGGGAGTTCCAGTTTGTGCGTGCCTTTAAGATCAGCCCGTAATCAAGTGCTTCAAGAGCACGAAACGCGTTGGGCATCTCTATCACTTTGGTTGACACCGCCACGCCTTTGAAGCTGCTGTTTTCTCCCTGAATAAAACGCTTATCATTTACCTCCTGCTGTGGGCTTCTTTCAAGGGGACAAACTTTGTTGGATTGTTTGTAGCGGCCGGTCCTGTTGCGTTAGAAGCCCCACCGTGCAAGCAGATCGATACTGGCGCCAACCGACGTCGGCATGTTGAGGCAGGAGCTGCGAGGAGAAAACAACGAGATGCACCTTCAATGGCACGAGACTGTGTCACCAACCCACTGGGGTGTATATTTTTCTTCATTTTTTAGACACTGCACAAGCCACTCACTGTAGTTACATTTCCCAGCACTACAGAGACCATCAGGCAGTATGCCTGACCACGCCCACTAGGGAGAGTATCGCAATGTACAACAGGTGCTGGGAGTTCCAGTTTGTGCGTGCCTTTAAGGACAGCCCGTGATCAAGTGCTTCAAGAGTACGAAACGCGTTGGGCATCTCTATCACTTTGGTTGACACCGCCACGTCTTTGAAGCTGCTGTTTTCTCCCTGAATAAAACACTTATCATTTACCTCCTGCTGTGGGCTTCTTTCAAGGGGACAAACTTTGTTGGATTGTTTGTAGCGGCCGGTCCTGCCGCGTTAGAAGCCCCACCGTGCAAGCGGATCGATGCTGGCGCCAACCGACGTCGGCATGTTGAGGCAGGAGCTGCGAGGAGAAAACAATGAGATGCACCTTCAATGGCACGAGACTGTGTCACCAACCCACTGGGGTGTATATTTTTCTTCATTTTTTAGACACTGCATAAGCCACTCACTGTAGTTACATTTCCCAGCACTACAGAGACCATCTGGCAGTATGCCTGACCACGCCCACTAGGGAGAGTATCGCAATGTACAACAGGTGCTGGGAGTTCCAGTTTGTGCGTGCCTTTAAGGACAGCCCGTGATCAAGTGCTTCAAGAGCTCGAAACGCGTTGGGCATCTCTATCACTTTGGTTGACACCGCCACGTCTTTGAAGCTGCTGTTTTCTCCCTGAATAAAACGCTTATCATTTACCTCCTGCTGTGGGCTTCTTTCAAGGGGACAAATTTTGTTGGATTGTTTGTAGCGGCCGGTCCTGCCGCGTTAGAAGCCCCACCGTGCAAGCGGATCGATGCTGGCGCCAACCGACGTCGGCATGTTGAGGCAGGAGCTGCGAGGAGAAAACAACGAGATGCACCTTCAATGGCACGAGACTGTGTCACCAACCCACTGGGGTGTATATTTTTCTTCATTTTGTAGACACTGCAGAAGCCACTCACTGTAGTTACATTTCCCAGCACTACAGAGACCATCAGGCAGTATGCCTGACCACGCCCACTAGGGAGAGTATCGCAATGTACAATAGGTGCTGGGAGTTCCAGTTTGTGTGTGCCTTTAAGAACAGCCCGTGATCAAGTGCTTCAAGAGCACGAAACGCGTTGGGCATCTCTATCACTTTGGTTGACACCGCCACGTCTTTGAAGCTGCTGTTTTCTCCCTGAATAAAACGCTTATCATTTACCTCCTGCTGTGGGCTTCTTTCAAGGGGACAGAGTTTGTTGGTTTGTATATATAAAAATATATATATATATATATATATATATATATATATATATATATATATATATATATATATATATATATATATATATATATATATAAAAATATGCAGCATGTGGGTAGTACCAAGCTGCAGGCCCACAAGAGGATACTGCAAAACATGAGAGCCATCACCAATTTGGACCCAACCTATCCAGTGGCACGCCACTTTAGGGAGGTCCATGACAACAATCTGGATCAGCTAAAATACTTCTTGATTGACACCATCCCAGTCTCAAGAAGAGGTGGCAATCGTGAGGCGAAACTTCGAAAACTTGAAACAAAATATTTTGTTGAGCTAGACACCAAGGCACCAAATGGACATAATTCCAGTGAGGACTTTTTCACCTGCTTGTAAATAGATTATATGCAAAGCAGACGTTTAGAGACTTATAAGAAGAAAGAATTGGTTAGTCTCTTATATCTCTTTTTAAATCTGTTTAACACTGCTTGAAGCATTAAGCTATAAAACTTTGGATTATTTAATCTATAAGATTGTTTACACGCACGCTAGTCACTTTAATGAACAATTAGGTCAAATGGTAGCACAGTAGCATTTTATTCGCTTAGCACTTTACTTGACGGAGGGAGGACAGCAAGAATATTAGCCCACATGGGCTAAAATGTTTGCAATCATAAATACTGAACCAAAGAAATCAGCAGGATACACAGTTTTGAAAAATGACCTACATGTATAATTGAAGGCATCACTTAAAACGAGATGCGGTATAAGTTAATAGAGCAAAGGGCAGTCAGACTGTATTTCACACGTATTTTACATATATTATGAGGTTGAAAATATGACTGATAGCCCAACATGGTATTAAAATAACAATATGTATTTTAACATTTTATGTATTGTATGCAAGTATGCTTATAATGGACATTTTTTGTCATTTTACCATGGATTTTATCTATTTATTGATGATTTTGCACATAGGTAAATGGAAAGTATTTTATCTCTGTCTATTCTCTAATTGTAATCACGTGTGCAGGCACTGAGCACTTTAAAAATGGTAATGTGACTTCGCGAGCGCGTCATGTGATCAAGGCCGAAACGCGTCATGGCAGTCATGGTGGTTTGAAGGAAACGAAAATAAAAAATACCAACTGAGCACTCAAATTGGGCTCGCATCCGTTCTTTCCCGCGGAAGGGAAACACAAAGACACGGTTGTTGTGGAGATATAAAAATATATACATACACATTAGTTGAGAGTAACTATTTGTGTAAATGTTGTCATTATTCCTCTCTCCCAGTCACCCAACCTCTGAAATCATGGTCAGCCGAAGGTGTAGCTGTCATCCAGGGCCTGTCTCTTCTTTTTCCCTTTTCCCCACTCACCAAGGCTCTCTCATTTACCTAGGTAGCGTGAGGGGTAAGTGTAAGGGCAAGAGGGCATTGGGACCTATTGGCTATCTACTCCTAATGGCTATGTGACAATCCTAACCGATACAGGGATGTCGTTCCAGATCCTGGTTAAAAAAGTGGAAAAGGACTGTTGCCTTGTTTTGTTTTTTTGCATTTCTTCATCTCCAGGCTGAGAATTACCAGACGTGGGGAGATTTTCAGCCAGATAGAGATTGATGAAATTGGTGGAGTTAAAGTAAAGATTTTAGCTGCACACATTCTCTCCATTTTTTTAAGAATGGAGCACAACTATTACAATAATAAGGCCAACAATGTCAAGTGCACTGATAGGCTTACAGTGTCAAATGCACTCAGAGTTCAGTCAAGGATTGTGCATCAGCTTACTCAAGTTTTAAAGTTTGTTTTGTGCATTCACTATTTCTTCCTTTTATCTATTTTTTTATATAAAGTTCGATGTTGGAGTATAAATATTCACGTTATTTTAATCAGAATTCGTAGTGTCTTTTGACGGCAATCGGAGAGCTGTAAAGTCATCAGGCATCAGAGAGCTGTAGATGATGTGTGGATTTTAAAATGGCTGTCATGGAAGTCATGCAGATTAAGCAGCATTCCCTTTTGTAGCGTCTTCTCCAGTCCTGGAGCATGCACATAGATAACGCCACACGGGAGCTGCGATTAGGTATTACTTTATTTTCCGGCATGCACTCCCACACTGTGCATTACATCATAGTTCCCATAACCACACCCTAAAACTTCCCCACCTGTCACGTAGTTCCTGTTCAGGATCCGCCCCAAATACACGAGGGTCCTATTGCATATAACATTATTATGGTACATCTCCCCTTTGTTAAATACAAAGTGGCAGACATCATTAAAAATCACCTCAATTAGTCGGCAAAGTGCTCGCACTTGTCTGCTGGCTCGGGTGATCCGAGGTCTACCCTGATCAGGCAACTGCAACACAGGCTCAGGCGCTTAAGCCGGACCTGTGGGCGGGGTCACCTCACTAGTTGTCTCAGGAGTCGACAAGTGTCGAGGTAGGTGTTTAAAGTGTGATGTGCCCCTAGTGATGGATTTTCTAGGACAATGCACTGTCACCATGTGTCCCTTGCACCATGACCTTCAGAGGGTCAGCGGCAAAAGGAGTTTCTGTTTTCTGCTTTTATCTCTATTTGACCAATACCCTGTCTCCTTTGTCAGACGCTGTCTCCTGGGCATGGTGGCGCTGATCCGCATGTGCTTTCATCTTTCTTTTCCGAGTCGTGGACAAGAAATTCTTTAAATTCTTTGCTATTAAAGGGCGGGCCATTATCAGATTCAAGGATCTCAGGGATACCCCAGGTTGCAAAGATGTCATCAAACCATTTTATGACTTTGTCATGAGTTGTTGAAGACAGGGTTGCCACCAAAGAAAAACGCGAATATTCGTGGATGACTACCATGAGATGGTGTCCATTTGCTAATGGCCCAAAGAAGTCAACTGCAACTCTCTCCCAGGCATGGGCAGGAAGATCAGACATTGTCACTGGGTGCTGCGTCATACATTTATCTAGTCGAGGGAACCACACTCGATCTCTTAAGGCTCTTTTGCTGGCTAAAATGCCACGATGTCCTTGATGGGCCAGCTTGATGACCCGCTGCCTTAGGCTCTCAGGTATGACGATTCTAGAGCCTCGTAATATTACACCTTATTGGGTCCCTGCCAACTCTTCCTGTACATTTTTGAACTATTAGAATTAAACATCATATGCAAGGGCCCAGGTACTTTTTCTCCATGATTGCGTTTAATGAGATGTTTGATGATGGTCATGTCTCTGTCTGTGCTGGTGGCAGCAATGATTTGTTCCACAGACAGAGCTGCTGGTGTGCAGGACCTCACAATAAAATTGAGATATTCTCCGGCCGTCCTGGATGTCGAACGGTGTCGATGTAGTGGCACTCGTGAAAATTAATCTGCTGGATTTTGGTCTTTCCCAGGTTTGTGTACAATCTCATAGTCATACTCTTGCAGTCTTAACCCCCACCTCTCGATACGAGGGGGCATCTTAGCCTTCGAATTTCCAAAGATAGTGAGCAATGCCCGGTGGGCCGTGATGACGGTGAATCATTTTCCATAGAGAAATACATGAAAATGTTCACAGGCCCACATCACAGCCAGACTCTGCTTCTCAGGCTGAGAGTAGGCGTGTTCTGTTTCAGACAAGCTTCGACTGGCATAGGTCAGAATGTGTCTCTGAGCATTCGGATGGCCGTTGTGTTGAGCACATGTCTTCAGCTGATGGCACTTCGCGGGGCAGCTCAGCAACTTCTGCAAGCACCAGCCTCTTGCAGGGACATGAGTTGCAGTATGCTTCAATTGCCCCTGGTGGTCAGTACGTTCTCTTTGCTTTTGTATTTCATTGGTGCTATAGTTATTTTTCTCATGTCCTCTGAATAATCGCTCTATGTTCGGGGCATAGCGCAGCGTCTCTGCTGATAACCTCACCAGCAGTACTGGCGGGCGTTTTAGAATATGCTCCTCTGCAGGGCCTCCAATTCCTTCTGTGGCCACGTATGGGCTGGAGCAGGACTTTGACTCCACATGTGCTGGTCACAGGCTGCTTTGCATCGATTCGGGGCACAAACGGCACGCACGAGCAGTTTACTGTACCGTTGCAAACTCTCAGGGAGAGCAGTCTTGCTTTTTCTCAGGCACATATCCCTTACTCGTCGCCAGTTGTAGCGTCTCCCCCAGCCCTGGAGCATGCAAATGGATTAAGCCACACTGGAGCTGCGGTTAGGTATTACTTTATTATCCAGCTTTCATTCACACACTGTGCCTTACATCATACTTCCCATAACCACACCCTAACACCTCCCCGCCTATCACGTAGTTCCTGTTCAGGATCCGCCCCAGAACCACGAGGGTCCTAATGCATATAACATCAATATGCTACACCTTTCTAGCAGCCAACAAGCACTTTCAAACAGACACCTTCCGTGTGCACAGTAAAGTGGAACTCACACTTGGAACACAGAGTGATTACATGTGCAACGCTTCACTGACACAAAGGCAAGGAAAGGGTCAAGATGAACCCTAAATTAATTCTTTCAAATTCTGCAAGCAGTACCCTCCACGCAGTCGAGAACTTTTCGAATCTTCCTCTTGCAAACAACCAATACCTGCCCAGTGCCAATTCAGATCCCATGATGCGAACATACGCAAGGCAATTCTCGTTATATTTTCCAAATGTAGAAATACTCTCTAGACACTCAATAGCCTGAGCCTTCACAGAATTGTGCTAGTTGACACTTTGTGGGGTAGAAATAATGAGAATGCAGATCTTTCTCCAGCAGGAATCTTCTTTATTCGGAGCCATGCGCATAGTGGTCTGCTCTCTACTCAAACCCTCAGCAACTGCCTACACATACAAATATAAACCGCATTCATATATTGTATTGTAATTGCATTTGTATAGCGCTTACGACCCCTGACGAGGCATCGAAGCACTTTTTCGGCGAGTAGCACGCTACTCCGGGACCCATAGAGGATTAGTGTTGAATTAGTATAGTGAAACATGCAAGTAAATTTTAAGTGGTGGATATGTTAGTCAGTTATTTGGATTCGGAAGGATAGCAGAAGGGTAGAAGAGGAAAGAAAGTTTGTATTTATATAGCGCTTCTAACCCCTGATGGGGTGTTGAATCGCTTTTTTTGGCGAGTAGCACGCTACTCCGGAAACCCATAAAGGATTAGTGGTGAATTAGTATGGTGAAATATGAAAGTAATTTGAGTGGTGGATATTAGTCAGTTATTTGGAGTGAGAAGGATAGCGGAGGGATAGAAGGGAAAGAAAGGTTTGCATTCATATAGCGCCTGTTACCCCTGATGGGGTGTTGAAGCGCTTTTCTGGCGAGTAGCAGGCTACTCCGGAACCCATAAAGAATTAGTGTTGAAATTAGTATAGTGAAATATGAAGTAATTTGAGTGGTGGATATGTTAGTCAGTTATTTGGATTGAGAAGGGTTAGGGAGGGGTAAAAAAGGAAAAAGGTTTGCATTTATATAGCGTTTGTAACCCTGATGAGGTGTTGAAACGCTTTGTTGGCGAGTAGCACGCTACTCTGGAACCCATAAAGGATTAGTGGTGAATTAGTATAGTGGAATATGGAATTAGAGAAGTGAACATGCTAGTCTGTTATTTTGATTGAAAAGGATAGTGGAGGGATAGAAGAGTGAAGGATTTCTTTTTTAGGTCATAGCAGTAGGAGGAGGCTTTTGGATGAGTAAAAAGGGTTTTTGGAGGGGAAGAGTCGGAGGGAAGAGTTTAGAAAGGTTTGTTTTGGGGGATCGGTACAGTAAAGGAGGTGTCAGAAGATGCAAGGAGGGGTAGAGTAGGAGAGAGTCAAGAAAGGGTTATTTTGGGGAACATAGTAGTGGTATGGCGTTTGGGATAAATTAGAGAGTGGGTGTAGAGGATATAATGATAGATGTATAGGGTGAGACAGGGTAGTGAATTGGAAAGAGTAGTAGAAAGAAGTTTGAGATGAGTAAGAAAGTTGGGCTAGAAGATATATTGAGGGAAGTATAGGCTGAGAAATAGGGTAGTGCATTGGAAATGCTAAATTAGAAGAAAGTGATAAATATATAGATCCATAAGTACATTGAAAGTATATAGATGCATAAAGGAGGTAAGTTATGCAGATTAAAGATATTGATAGAGGTAGCGGATGAGAAATAGGGTAATGCATTGGATATGCTTTTTCAGGAGAAAAGTAACAGACACACAGATCCAGGTACATGGAGGTACATAGATGCCCAATGGAAGCAAGTACATGTAGACCAAAGAAGATTTTCTTTTTTCTTTTGTTTTTGTTTTTATAACAACATAATTATTGTACATGTTTATACAAAGCAATACACGAAGATAGGCACATATCTATAGTGAAAATCAATGCTTATGTACAGAGGGACAAATACATAGGGTGGGTATTAATGAATGGGAAAATGAGCAGCATTCCTGGCCCCGACCAGTTTCGAACAGGCTCAAACAGGCACTCACCCTTGTCCTCTCCACCCTTAGCCTCGACGTTCGGGCTGAGACGCCCTAAGCCTTGGCCATTTATAGCCCTAGTAGTCAGGTGACCCCATCAGCCAATGGGAACCCTAGCCCTAACAATATCCAATCACAGCACTAGCCCTAAAATCTAGAACCAATAGGAGACGAGGACCTTACAGCCAATCTTAGCCCTAGTCCAAGCACCCAATCAGTTTAAAAAACCCTTGATCTCTACGTCCAATAGAGGCCCTAGCCCTACCAGTAGTCTCAACCCTAGTCCAAGCAACCAATGGCACAGGAAGCCCTAGTCCCTACTTCCAATAGAAAGCCTAACCCTACTCTTAGTCCCACACCTAGTCCAGCAACCAATCACACCAGAAGCCCTAATCGCTACTTCCCATTAAAGGCCTAACCCTAGCCCTAGTCCCACCCTAGTCCCAACAACCAATAACACAGGAAGCCCTAGTCCCTACTTCCAATAGAAATACTAACCCTAGCCCTAGTCCCAACCCTACATTGATTGAATCACAGACCCAGAAACCAATCAGAACCCTCAAATATCCAACCAATGAGGACACTAACCCTAATCCAATAGAAACATCAGATACAACCACCAATCAGTGTACACATGTACCAAACAATATCAGACTATATAAGGTCCCAGCTACCTCAGACAAGGTTTGCTGGCCAGGGAGTTGGAAGCTGCTTCTCTATTCAGAAATCTCCTAGGAGACAGACCGGCTCAATCCACACTTTGGACTTCTGCAGGTAAGGCCCCAACAAACTTGTCCTCTAACAACACTATTTGTATAAAACTTTACTCCCTCTCCTGGCCAAAAAACGAAGTGCACAGTCCCTATTAAACACAGTTTAAACAGCTTACAGCACATTACTGCTGTCTCAGGGGGAAGGGGGCTGGTTTAACTGACTTGTTAACACAAGATGGTCGCTGGGGGTGCACTGCTTAACATACAGATCTTAGCACAGAGCAAAGGAGACATTTGGAGGGAAAAACTGATAGTCACAGGGAATGAGAGGGAAAAACTACAGAGTTTGGACTGCAAATCCCACAATTCAACCGGTTAAATGGAAGCAGTCACAGGCAGGAAAAAACACAAGTTTAAACACAAAAACATGGGATAAATTATGCAATCACTGGCAGGTTAAAACTACAATTTTAAACTGTAACAACCACAGGCAAAGACAGTTAAAGAAATTTTAAAAGAAAAAAAATAAGATGATGCAATCACAGGTAGGGAAAATCGTTTTTTAAACTTTTTTAGGAAATAGACAGCACTAGTCTGCCTCCTTACCATTTCCTGGACTCTGCTCACTGCAATCTGGGGCACAGGTAGTCTGCAACTCACAAGATGGAGGAGAATGATTTGGGGTGCACCCAGCAAAGCCTTAAGGGGCCTGGGCAGGTGTGAGAGGAGGGCTCAGATTTGCTTGGAGGTGGGGAAACCCAATAGCAGTCCTAGGTCTGCTGGCCTGTGGGTGGGGCTGGGACTGGGGAGCTGCTCTATTCACAGAGCTCCTAGGAGACAGACAGGCTCAATCCACACTTTGGTAAGGCCCCAACAAACTTGTCCTCTAACAACACTATTTGTATAAAACTTTACTCCCTCTCCTGGCCAAAAAACGAAGTGCACAGTCCCTATTAAACACAGTTTAAACAGCTTACAGCACATTACTGCTGTCTCAGGGGGAAAGGGGGGGCTGGTTTCACTGACTTGTTAACACAAGATGATCGCTGGGGGTGCACTGCTTACAGATCTTAGCACAGAGCAAAGGAGACATTTGGAGGGAAAAACTGATAGTCACAGGGAATGAGAGGGAAAAACTACAGAGTTTGGACTGCAAATCCCACAATTCAACCGGTTACATGGAAGCAGTCACAGGTAGGAAAAAACACAAGTTTAAACACAAAAACATGGATTCCTGTGCACCTCTTCATGAAGTGGAATCGCTGTGGAGTTATCCAACTCATCGCCAAAATAATGTTGTAGTGGCTCCAACAAATACGAAAGGACAACCAAGGTGGGTTAGACTCTTTATTCCAACAACTCCCCCAGAGCAGCCTAACTGCAGCCGCTCTGCCTCTAACTGCCACTACTACATTCCGATTCCACTCTGATCTGCAATCCCTCGAGTACTATGTTCTACACGTGAGGGGTTGCAGTATACAAATCGCAACCATTTGGAATTGGGGGTAATCTGCTAATGTTTTGCGACTGCATTCCCGGTCGCAAAACATTCATACATACCAGTGTGACTCGGTATTAGGAAGGAACGCCCTTTACCCGCCCATTCCAAATAGCGACTTACAAACCCTATTTTGCGAGTGGGTAATAGGTTGCTGACTCACAAAATAGGGTTGGTACATAGGAACATGCATTTTACCGAATGCGTCATACATCTGTCCCCAAGTTCTTACAAGGCGGAAAACGCAAAATTGTAGTAGTGTTAGTGGGAACATTTTCCCTCCCCAGAATTCACTGTGCCTTTCTCAGGGAACATATTGTCTGGCTATCCCAGACCCTGATAGGCTAACCTAAGCCAACCTTCTATAGAAGGATTGGTAAACCCTAGAGTGGGTGGGTGAGACTGCCAGTAGCAGTTTGCCTTCAGTTATACCAAGGAGTACTAATAGGGTTTCTGATAACACAACCTACTTCATTTATTCACCCGAGAAACACTGATGTCTGGCAGGTTTGAAATCAGGTTCCAAGACATCACAAACCCTTATGTAACGTAAAATCCTGAACTACAATGCTACAGCAGATTAGCGAAGCAGTTTTGATCTGTTTTTCCCAGCTTGGGTCTTTTCTACGCCAGTAGCCTCCGGTGTGGCCATTCAAGGTCCCATGCACCCCCCTACTCCTTGTGGCCGCAGTGGGGGGGGAGGGGGGACAGAGTACAATGGAGTGGACATTATGCTGTCACTTTCTGGCTGAGGAGGTCCCTGAGGTTCCTTCGCTGCCCTGATACTGCATTGCCAGAAGGCCGGGCTTCATTAAACAAGAGGCACCCAAAAGATGGGGTGAGTGTAGTGCAGATAGAAAGGGCCTGCAATATTTGCACCTCAGAAAGTGTTTGCTGTACCTGGGCATAGGAGATGTTACTTTGGGATGATTCTCGGGCTTTTAATGGTAGTAACTGGACACATAAGGTGGTACTTTAAGTTTATGCGGATGCTCTTTGCATATATGGTTGCACTTTGGAATGTGTTGGCAGTACTTTGTATGCTTGTTTTTAACAGTCATTTGTTGGCAGTCCCTGGAAAGTGATGATGGCCACTGACATTTCATGGCACTCAGTCACTCACTCTCTCACTCCAGCAGATCCAGTTTATCTGTGCACAGTATAAAGAATACCTCTCTCAATTAACTGTTTTAAAGTCTGTGTGCACTTTGTTAATCTACTGTGTTCTTTTATGCTAAAGGCAGAAACTGAAACATATTTATAG
This sequence comes from Calotriton arnoldi, assembly GCA_963921515.1. Taxonomy (NCBI): domain Eukaryota; kingdom Metazoa; phylum Chordata; class Amphibia; order Caudata; family Salamandridae; genus Calotriton; species Calotriton arnoldi. The sequence continues at coordinate 67,877 of CAWUFW010001783.1, forward strand.
TATAGTCTGCAGTAAAGGTTTATGCAAACAATATCCATTTGACTTTGAGATTACCTCAGCTCTGAGCAATTGTATCTGGCACCACAGAGCTACACAATCCATATTTCTAATTCCTAATTCAGGGGTGTAACGGAGGACACTGCAGCCCCGACGGCAGGGTGAAGGGACAACTCTTCAGTGGGCCCCAACCATCTCTGGGGGCCTGGATTCAGCCTAAGGTAAATAAATATTGGTGAGACTTTGGGAGGTTCAGGTGGCCCGCCCCCATCGTTTTTGCGTCACATCTCTGATTTCTATTTATATAAATTAGCCTAATTATTTCCCACTAAATTACTAAAAAGAGGTAAGTCTTCTCTTTGGTTACTATCATGTGCAGTGTGTTTGTTTATCCAGGTATTCTTCGATGAAGAGGTCTTCCGTTATGCGCAGTGCTTCCTAAGCATATGAAATTGATGGAGCGGGCAGTGCCGGAAGGTGAGCAGCAGAGCAGGAAGTGAGCGGGAGTGCAGATGAGACCTCCCAGACCTCCCACATCACTGCCTGGACTCTGACACGGTGGAGAGGCATGCTCTGGATTTGAGACTAGCTGCGCCAGGTGTGGGCGGCATCTAGAAACTGCTGCTTTCCAATTCCGTTTTTAGGTCTCGCGCCTAGCGTTGCAGCGCGCAACACTGCTCGCGCAGCGCGAGACCTTTTGTACGGGCTTTAGAAAGCTAACCACATGCTCGTGCGTGTGTTTAGCTTTGTAAAGCCTGGCATTGACTGCAGCGTGTGTTTTTTTCTAAAAAAACGGCACGCGATTGGGCAAAGGCGGGCGCATGTCCCGCCTTTGCTCCTCCCATTCCCACTGGTGGCTAGCACGCGCAGCAGCGCGCGTTCGCCTCGCTGCCGCGCTCCCTCCCCCCACTCCTCTGTGGTGCGCGCGCACCACTGGTTTTTAATGCGGAAAAGGAAAGCTCTTAGAACTGACTTTTCTCATGCTCTTGCTGCATCTGCGTAAGACTTGCCTCACATCTTGTCTCTAAATCCGTTTCCAGCTGCCCCATCTATGTGAACTGCTCAGTGGCTACCTGTGTGTGCGCTCCTCTCCCCCGCCCTTCTGTTCTCCCTATCTTCTGTTTGTGGCCCTTACTACTATTCTGTGCCCATACCTACTTTGATCAGTGCCCCTCCCACCTGCATCTGCCCCACCTGTTTCTACCTCCTCCTGACTCTGAAAGACTTGTATCTATCTGTGCCTCCATTTTGCCCGCTTCAGTCGGTGCTCCCTCTTTCCCTCATTTGTGTTCTCATTCGTCCATTACATGTCTGTGTCATTTTGAGGTACTTCACAGCCAGCACTGTTACCTGCTATACCTCATAATCTCTAACAATCCGGGCACCTAGAAGACTGCGCCACTGGACGTGACATGATTTAAAGGCACTTTATTTTTTCCAGTTTCAACAGGGAAAAAATAAATACTTAAAAAACAGAAAACTCCCTGGACGATGAGGAACTTTGCTCAATTATGTTAATACAGGAGGATTTAATTTCCTTTTGGCCACCTGACTTCATATCATTTATAGAGTTACTACTAAATCGCAGCGGGCTTCATGTATTAAATAAAGTCACTACAGAAATGCAGATGGTGTTTAATTCAATACATTAATTTGCTGCGGACTTAAATAGCGTAACATTAGTACACTAAAATTTATAAATGAACAGCCCTATTGTAAACATGGTGCCCCAGTTGACAGATGGTGCCACTGCTATTGGGAGATCTAAAGCTCCACTTGCTGAAGTACAATTGTGAGCGGGGACGTGACCCTGTATTCTCATCAGTAGCTCCTCTGTCCCGGCATGAAGAAAGTTTCTATTATCCTCTGAGGGTTGGTGATGGTAAGAAGGTCGGAATGAGTGGTGAATGCAGGATTCCAGACGAGGCTGCAAACTGCTAGTATATGCCTCAGTGCAACAGTCTTAGAGTATAGATCAGGCGCAGGCTAATACCCACTTACTTGCCCTTTGGCCACAACACCAGCTACAGCCTCAGTGTGCTCACCTAAAAGTGGTCAGAGAGAAACTGTAACTGCGCTCTGCCACCATCTTCTCAGCAGCAGTAACTGTGAAATACCAAAACCTGGCTGCTACAGCTTAGAGATAGAAAGAGGACAACAGGTCAGCATTGACTTGCGAAGAAGCGGCCGCCCTTTTGGAATAGCAGTTACATCCTTGTCTTTTAATAAATCATTAGCTTAGCCGTTTGGTTTTTTTCAATATCATTTATAAGAATTTTATATTCTACTATGCTACTTTCTGAGGTTTTTTTCTCCCAAAGGTGCATTAATTTTTTTAGTATCCACCCCCACTACACGTATATATTCCCTCGAATATGAATAAATCTATTCTATCCTAAAACTTAGTGTATTTCAATTCGAATACCACTGTCTCATTGTTTCACCTCTGAAGTTTACTATTCAAAATGGATGCCTAGTTTCCATTCATAGGAGAGAATGTGCTCCTGCTGCTGTACTTTTGGGCTGAACTGCGCTCGTAGTCTATTCGTACCTCGCATGCGTCAACACCTATCAGGGTTGCGGAGTCTATGACTCGTGTATGACGGGATTTTGCACAGATGCTGCTGCACAAATGAACACCAGCCCTTCCCCTTACAATGCCACATAATTGAGAAATAGAAAGGACCACACCACACAGAAGCCAACGCGGAAAAGAGAAACCACCGCAAGAACAGTATATCAATCTTTGAAGTAACCTTGACCTCATCTATGAAACAGTGGCATTTCCAGTTCTCCTTACCTTGTAGGTTTTTTCTGTGAAGCGGACCATTGAGGCATCGGCCACCAGTAGGGTCTCCACAAGGCAGGCTTTGGACACGAACCTCCAATAGCTCTGGTAAAGTACGCGCAAGAGTCAAACAAACAAAAAAATCAAGTGTAGCAGATGTCCCATTAGGATTGGAGACTAGTAGAAGGGGGGTTGCGTCTTTTGCCTTTTGCATTCGGGCTGGAGATTTTAAAAAGTAGTCCCAAAGCAATGCCCTACAATGACCACTGCGTATGTTCGACAGTAGTTGGGGCAGTCTCTCGGGTAGGGCTAAAAACCGGAAGAGGCATGACCTATGTATGCCTTTGGCAAAAGGGGAGACTGTAAAATGGAGCGACGATGCTTATTTATAGTTTTTTTGTTAGGAGTACAGAAGGTGGCCAAGGAGTGCTTCCGAACGGATGTTTGCATTTTAAGATATTGCTCAAACACATATTTTGCCTCCGATTTCTTTCGTCATGTAACTTTTGTAGTTTCCAAAGAGGCATGAGTGAGGTGGATATTGCATGTATGCAGCCAAAGTGAAGAAGTTTACCCATGTTATAAATGTGCACATGCCTGTGTATGGATTAGTAAAAATCATAATTTTGTTGTACAGTGAATTTTGTGCAATTTGCATGATAAACACTGAATGGCAAATGCTATAGTTTAAAAGTGTCCAGTGTTGAAACCACAAGGGCCAGATTTCAGGACAACCATAGGCTATGTGGTTGATTCAAATTAAGGCTTATTGAATGAACAATTATCCTAAATGGATATACTGAGAATCTGGTATGGATCTAATGTTCATGGACCAACATGGGACACCCGTGTTCCCGGTCCTATGTAATTCATAATGCATGCATACATTAGTAAGTAGTCTAGACTGACCCTTTAGTATTCACAACTAGGGGTACAAAGTGGTTGTGCGATAAATACAGACTTAGCTTGCCATTAGAAACCACACACTTCAAGCTTGGAGTGCTGTATACATTATGCAAAACACATGGAGGGTGAACTTTGGGTAGAAAGCTGCTTTCCACTCTCCTTCTTTGTATCTTTGGCTCATCTTCTCATCACTCTCCTTCCTTTTGCCTCACGCTGCTTTTTTCCTCCTCAATAGCCTTCCTGATGCCTCACTGTGCTCTTCTCCTCCCTCTCCACCCTTTTGCCTCACGATGCTCTCCTCCCCACTCTCCTTCCTTGTGCCTCACACTACTTTTCTCCTCGCTCTCCTTACTTGTACCTCCTGCTGCTCTTCTCCTCACTCTCCTTACTTATGGTTCATACTGCTCCACAACTAACTATCCCAATACAACACACATAATTCCACTGCACACCACATACATACAACTCCATAACACATAGGTAAAACACATTCCCATTTACAACGCCAAAAGCTCTAACTCAAAAAAATGCGAGACCTATTGCATTTTCAATGCTTGTTTAGTTGAAGCATTAAAACAACCTGTAATGTGTGAATCTGAACGGAATATCAGATACAAGGGAGTGACGTGATCTGTGAGCAGCTGAAACGTGAAGGGATAAGGTTGGTTTATAAATGTGCTGGAATGGAATTTGCAGCTGGAGCTGGATTATGATTGGCCGCTCGGTCTTTTATGGAGGTAAGCAGCTGCGGCTGGTGTAGACTTTTGTTGTTCGGGATACCCCACAAGGTTGCACCCATCCTCCCGCTGTAACGCGGTGCCCGCAAGAGACTGCAGAGGGGTTGTTTAGTAAGAGCTTTACATGTGTGCAGTGACACAGAGGCAACAAGGGTTACTGTTGGAAAGTGTCCTTTACGGTGGGCAAGGGAGAAGGGGTTACACCTGGGTGTGGGACTTGAAAATGAGGCCTGGTGCAGGTCAAAGAGAAAGTGCATTACATTGCGAAAAACGTGTTGGCTGTTTCAGTGGAACGAACGTTGTTCATTGGGAACTGTTTTGTGATAACTACTAAAGGTGAGTCAGTAATAGCATATGGTCTTGGAGTTATATTTTTCATCAAAGTAATCTATGTACCAGTAGAGCTAGCACTAAGCAACTTAGTAGTTTTCCCTGTGGCAAATGTATCTCTTGTCTCAATTAAAATATTACATATGATATCTAGCATTTCAATAGAACACAAATGACACCAGTGTGGCCAGCGAACTGTCGGAAGCGATTACAGTGAACCTGCATGTTTGGTTCAAGAGGTGTGCATATGTTCTGAGGAGTCCACCTAAGAATGGAAGGGAGCATCCCCTAGGAATAAGCCATATAGAAGTGGGTCATAGGAATCAGCACTATACAACAAGCCATAGTGTATATCTGAAGAATCCACCCAGGATCGGCCGAGGAGGAACCCATCGGATTGGGCATTATGCAGCTGCCATGATATATGCTGTAAAGTGTCCACCCTGGAATAGCTAACCATTACACAACCAGCATGGTGTATGCTTAAGGAAGTCCACCCAGGAGTGGCAGAGGATTGGTCCATCGGAAAGGTCATTAGCAAACCCCCCCATGTCACCAAGGAGGTGCAGCATAGCAACCATTGTGCAACCAGCCACAGTGTATGCTTGAGGAAATCCCATCAGGAATGTCGTAATACAACCTGAACCAACCATAGTGAACACCTAAAGAGTCCACCAGGTGCACTAGAGTAGCATATAATAGAAATGGCAATTAAACAACCCGTCATGGTATATACTCTGAGGAGACCACCTGGGAGCATCAGAGGAGCACAAACTCTAGGAATGAGCTATTTACAGCATGATATAGTATATACTCTGAGGTGTCCACCGGAATGGAAGGAGCAACAATTATTTAAAGAGTAGTAGAGCATGGTTGATGAAGCCCACACAGGCATGGCAGAGAAACAGCAAATATACAACCAGCCATAATGTCTGCTTGCAGGAGGGCACTCAGGAGCAGCAGGAGAGCAGCAATTATACAATCAGTCAAAGAGTAAGCATAAGGGGTCCACCAAGTTGTGATAGAGGAGCGGAATTATACACTCAGCCGTAATATATGCTTTGATGGTCGACCCAGGAGTGGTAGTGGAGCAACCCATAGGAAAGGCATTATACAGCTCACCATGGCTGTTTGTTGGAGAGATTCCTGAATAGTTGCCCTGTGGCAAATTGTGGACTCACAACCTTGAAGGTGAGTAGAGCTAGTGCACTGCTAAGTAGTCTCTGGGCCAGTTGATGGTTGCAGTTGTCATTTTCCCATGGTGCCAGCCTTTCACTCTGGCCAGAAGTGTTACTGAAATTGGTCTTAATTCTTCTCTTTCTGTGCAGCTTACTATGGACTATTGTCTGCTCTTTTCCTCTCTTCATCCATGGATGAAAATAAAATGTGTACTGTAAATCGTGAATCCTAGTTTACACAATGAAATACATATATTCTCCCCTTCACTCTCCTTCCCAATACAAAATACCTATTTGAAGTACATTGTTTACAGCTGCTCAACCGTTGGATTTATTTATGATAGCTACAAGAAGCTGAAAGCAATGATGATAAACTGCTTCATCCTATCCTCTTTGCCAAAGAACCCTCATCATTTTCGCTAGCTGAAAGATGCATTTGCCTAGCATTGCCATTGGGTTGATGTGTTTATTATGAAACGTTATAACAAAGGCAGTAAGTAAGCCTGTCCAATTTATTGTGAAAAGTGCTTGTAAAAGTCAATAGCTCTTTAAGGGTGGATTGTCATTGCACTGTGTTAAAGGCTGCAGACAGGTATTTTGTTACATGCAATTTCACAGATTAACATATTAGGCAGGGGTTTTGGTGTTGGGTACCCCTTCTGAAAAACATTGGGAGCTGAAGATGTCCAATGTGATAATTCTTGTTTGGCCCTTTTCAAAAGCGTTGTTTATTATTTTGGCAACTGTAATTCTGTATATATTTGTAATTTTATGGCTGTTCCTGATGGTTGCCAGTTTATGTTTAATACAGTTCATTATGGTGACTAGGCAATGATATAAGCTAAAGGCTTGATTGGTTCGCTGGGAAGCATTATGTCAAATGCCATAGGTCTGATTTGTTTATTATTAAACGCTACGACAAAGGTAGAAGACCGAACTACTTAACTTTGAAATGCATTTGTTAAAGCCCATAGGCCTTTAATGTGGATTGTTATAACACGGTGTAAAGGCTGTAAAATGGTATTTAGTTACATGGACTCTCACAGATTAACTTATTATGCAGGGTTCTAGTGTTGGTTACCCTGATGGATAAGCCATTTGGCGTAGAACATTAGTAGTGCAGTAATCCTTGTTAGACCTTCTTAGGTGGTTAGTACGAGAAAGAGAACGCGAGAACGCAAAACTAATTTTCTGGGTGTTTGGGGTCCTTGGCCTATGAGATATACATGTCTGCAAATTTCTCCCTTGCCAGGCATCCATGGTTCATATGTCCCTGATCTGTGGACCTGTGCTTTCGTGTTGGACCTTACTATTTCCAAATGATATAGGGCCCTGCAAACATTGAACCACTAAAGGCCTATTTGGGTTGTACTACTGAATATTGAGCTCAAGAATATTGACATACAAGAATATCATTGGACAGAGTATCAAGGGAGAAAATATTGAAAGGTAAGTTCATATAGGGAAGTATAGATGTACTATTCCTAAATACATGTCTGCGTACCATGAAGATATACATATCACCATGGTGCATATATGTAGCTTTAGGTATAGAAAATCTATACTTACTTATCTTTCGATATTTTTGATTCGATATGTTGTCTTCGATATTTGAATGTCTTAATATTCTGAATACAATATTCGGGGTGCACACCTAGGATTTGTGCCTGTGGAAGCCCAGTATCTGGGTGGGACACAACACAACTGTGGCTGGCTAGCTTGAAGATGCTAATGCCTGATTCCTGGATGCCCCAACAATCGCAGAGAGACAAGAGGGGCTCCCCGCCACTGGGATGTTTGCTAAAATAACATTTGCACAAAGCTCCAGTCCTCCCACCCTTTGTTTCTAGGTGCAGCTCAAATTGGCTTGCTCAAGTGTACGGACAAAGATGTAAGTCCAATGGGATGCTTGAACAAAACAAACATAAGGTGGTATTCCTGCACTGAGAAGAGGTCTACTTGTGCTGACTCTGAATGAAGGATGGGGATACCTCTATATATGCTGTATATTTCTATGATCATGCATGTATTTGTCAACAACAGGGGCTTTCAACAAGAAACATCACAGAAAGCAACAGTATAACCACATACCTAACATTAGCAGTTTTTCGTGGGTGCATAAAGAGAAGAGCTTAATTACATGGATGATGGATGTTGAACAACAATATATTCCATATTTTCATCATGAATGCATAGAATACCTGGAGAAACAGGCCTCATGTACTTGCATTGGGTTTAGTTTGACCTTATAAGATTGGACTGGGGTGAACTTAGGATCATGTCTCAGCCCCTGCAAGTGCTAGAATGTTTGGGCTCTCAGACCACTTTAGTTTTCTAAGCATGTTGTAAAGAGTATTTTTTGTTAAATTCATCTTTACTCTGCTTTCATCTTAATGTATGGTAACTATTGTGTTATATTGTATCTGACCCCAAACCCATAACTACCTCTGAGACTATGCTTTAATTGCTTGTTCACAACCACAACTCTCCAAAGGGCACAAGACAGTGAGGAGAAATGACAGTACCAAACAACCGGTACCGCTCAGTACCCCGATCTACCCTCAGACTTGGAGAAACGGTCTGGCATGGTTCCACCTGCAGGTATCCCTATATCTGTGAACAGTCTGAAGTTCAGTACTGACTTAGAAAAACTCAATATGCTTCACTGATCTATTGTTTGGCTAACTCTCCGTGCTCACTCACTTTTGTGAACTTTGGTCGGTAATCAACCTTAATATCAACTGCAAGATAGCATGTTACCAGAATACAGTGGCAAAAATATTGAGGACTGAAATATCAAAAAGGAACATTTATAAATGTAAGTATACATTTACTTTACTCCACATCTATGTACCTATATCTTCAAATTACGATGATATTGGGTTAAGAGTAGTAAATCTATACTTACCTGTATGCTCTTACCTTCTCCATATTTTGATCCTCTATATTCTTGCCTCAATATTCTTGCAGCACAATATTTTTACTGTTGATATTTCTGCATTTAACCCTCTCTTTTCCCTACCAACCTCAGGTTTTTCATAGACCTGGTTAGCTCAGTGTGCCAAAAGCTATTACCCGATGAAAATGAATCCTGCTTGGATACCTGGTGAGGTTCACCATCACCACATTACATGCTACCTTCTCGTGGTTTAGGGAGCTAACAGGACAGCTATTAGGCGCCCACATGTTTCCCCAATGTTTTCTGAATTTACATTGTGCAAACCTTCGATGAAGGCCCCAGTCAAAGACGTAGACTTGCTTTGATGCATTGACTCTGCCAGAGCGGCACCTCTTTCTCTACTGCCATTCTCTTTAAAAAGCTGCTGGAGCCCGTCATAGGTAGATACTTGGGCTGCGGGGAAGGTGGGAGCATTCTCCGTTGAAGAGAGGGGTAAGCTTTGGTAGTGAAGATGATGCAGTGCACTTGACTTTACCAAGGCCCTATTTTGCTTCTTTCCCCACAGAGATCTCTCACATAACCAGCTGAAAGAGATGCGAGCAAGGGATTTTGCTGATTTCCCAGAGCTGCTGGAGTTGTGAGTAACAGTCCAAATTTGGCTTTCAAAGGAATGGACCTTACCTTTTTTTGAAAATATTGCAATTGTATTGTTTTACAGTCTGTGTTCCTGTGCTAAACATGCCCGTTTAATCCTGTCCTAATCGAAGGACTTGAGATCCACCATTGTGTTTATTTTTCCTTCTTTTTCAGGGACCTGAGCTTTAACAAAATTCACGTCATCGAGGAGGACACTTTTCACCCACTGCGGCAGCTGCAGTCATTGTACGTACAGAAGTCTACCTTCATTCACTGCTACCCCTTTTGCCTCTGGTCCTAATTCCAGGTTCCTCATTGTATCACTCTGTCTCATGTAGCCCCCTCTCAGATTCACCTCTCATCCCCTTCACCCTCTTCTGTTTCTTTTTCTGTCTCCTCAGCTCTGCTCAGTTACCCATCTTCCTTCGTTTCCATTCTTTTGCTCCAGGTATTCTCCCCTCAATCAATCAATCAATCAATCAATCAAGGTTTTGTAGAGCGCACTACTCATCCGTGAGGGTCTCAAGGCGCTTGGGGGGGGGCGGGGTAAGCAGCTTCATTGGGGTCAATCGAAGAGCCAGGTCTTGAGGTGCTTTCTGAATTGGTGCAGTGTCGGGCTCCGTCGGAGGTGAAGGAGGAATTCGTTCCAGGTCTTGGTTGCGAGGTAGGAGAAGGATCTTCCACCAGCTCTGGTCCTGTATAAACAAGGGACGGTGGCTAGGGCGAGGTCGGCTGAGCGGAGGTTTCTCTTGGGGCGTAGAAGGAGATTCAGTCATTGCGGTATTGGGGTCCGGTGTTGTGGAGGGCTTTGTAGGAATGTGTAAGCAGCTTGAAAGTTATTCTTCTTTCGACGGGTAGCCAGTGGAGGTCGCAGAGGTGTTGGGTGATGTGGTTGTGTCATGAGATATCGAGGATAAGTCTGGCTGCGGTGGTCTGGAGAACAGGAGTTTGCGGAGGAGTTTTTTGTTGAGTCCGGCATAGAGGGCATTGCCGTAGTCCAGTCTGCTGGTGATTAGTGTGTGGGTGACGGTTTTCCTGGAGCCAGGGGGATCCACTTGAACGTCTTGCGTAGTATGCGGAGGGTGTTGAAGCATGCAGAGGATACAGTGTTGATCTGGTGGTTCATGGGGAGTGAAGAATCGAGTATGATGCCGAGGTTGCGTGCATGGTCCGTTGGGGTGGGTGAGTTTCAGAGGGTGGGGGGCCACCAGGTGTTGTCCTATGCGGAGGGGGTGTAACCGAGGAGGAGGACTTCTGTCTTCTCTGAGTTGAGCTTCAGGCAGCTGTTGCTCATCCAGGTTGCGACGGCTTTCATCCCTTCTTGGAAGTTTTGCCTTGTGATGTCAGGTTCCTTGGTGAGGGAGAGGATGAGCTGGGTGTCATCGGCATAGGAGACGATGTTGAGCCCGTGGTTTCTGACAATGGTTGCGAGGGGGGCCAGGTAGACATTGAAAAGTGAGGAGCTGAGGGAGGATCCCTGGGGTACGCCGCACCTGATCTCTGTCGGTTCTGAGAGGAAGGGCGGTCTTTCCTCAGGGTCTTGTATCCATCGGGGATGGCGGTTGCGATGTCGGGTGCAGAGCTGACGTTGGTCCAGGTCTCTGTGAGGAAGGCGACGTCGGGCGTGTGAGTGTTGAGGAGGTCCCAGATTTCTACAGAGTGTCTGGGCACGGAGCATACGTTGAGGAGGTTGCAGCTCAGTGGCTTGTGTGCAGTGGTGTCCGGTGGGCTGGGGGTTGCTGCCGGGGTCCGGAGGTGGGTGAAGGTGCGGAGGCAGTGGCGGCAGGGGATCGGGCCTTGGGTGTTGCTCGGCGTTGAAAGCTGGCATTGTTGTTGCGTCCGGAGTTGAGTGCGTGGAGAGTGCTGGGGTCGTGGCGGCGGGGAGTCGGGGGTCAGGGTACCTGTCGCTGGTCGTGGTCGGGTCACGGACAGGCGCAGATGGGCTTGTCTTTGGCGGGCCTTTGGCGCACCAGCGGCGTGGCCGCACAGCGGCCGCGATTAAGTAGGGGTTGGGGGATCAGCTGGAAGGCGGGAGCAACGTGCAGGGGGGAGGGGCCGCGGGGGCAGCAGCAGCAGGGAGCGCAAGAGAAAGGAGAGAAGAAAAGGCAAAGAGAAGGGCAAAGAGAAAAAGGCAAACGCAGAGAAAAAAGGCAAAAAGGCAAAGTACAGAAAATACAGAATGCAGAATACAGAAAAAACAGAAATACAGAAAAAAACGAGTCAAACAGACAGGAAAAGGCAAAAGAGAGCACAACCAGAGCGGAATAGCAGGGTGCTCTTCCACTAGACCACCAGGGATGAGGCGCAGGCAGGAGCCTGCGGATGGAGGAGGGCCTCGAACACCTACCTGGCAAGGAGCTCAAGCGGCGCTAAGGGCAGTCACACAACGGTGGAGCTGCGCGGGGGGAGAACAGTAACTCCGACCAGGAGGTCAGAGGTTGTTTCTTATTTTTTGTACATTACCGTTTCTCCATCTCATCATCCTATTGGATTGAAAGATTCCCTGTGCAATGGTGGGCAGGTGGAATCAAACGTTTTCGGGATGTAATAAGACAGTGTTGATGGTTGGCTGATATCCATTTCATTCCACCAGAATTCCAGCCCGTGGGCCACGAGTTATTGTGTTTCGGGCATGACATATGGGGAAGGACCTCTAAACCCTAATCCACAATAAGTAACATTTCCGCGTAGATGCTGCTTTCCAAATTGCTTCTCCATCTGTGCTGTCAGTTCCAGCTACTCTGTCCATTAAGATTTGGCTTAGTGCACCTGGGACCTCGTGTTTCACGCTAAATCAGGTGAAGTTTGTGTTTGTACTGGCCATGAGCCAAACTTTCCAACTCTATTTAGAGGGTCCTGTAGACCCTGGCAGACAATGGTGGCTAACCATATTTAGAGATCCTTGCTTGGTGGGGATCTCTTAGCCAGAAGCTCATCTGCCAGTGTGGCGGATGCCCTTTTGGCAGCAATGAATGCCTTGAGGGTTACTATGTTTTTGCAGCCCACTTCAACTTTTTTAGTTCTTAAAGCAAGAGTTTGTTTTAGAAAAAGAAAAAAAGCTATGCCCATGGCACGCAGGGAGGGAATTTTATCTCTACATGTCTGGGCCGTGGTTTGTTTCCCTGTCCTGATCCACCATGCCTGTGGTTAGAACATCAGTGGTGCCCAAGCTCCACCATTGCAACCTGTTGGCCCTGTGGTGGATGGGCCACTGGATGAAGAGTTTCTGATGATGGAGCCATCTCCACCAAAATCCAAATAAACCCCTTAGTCTGTCATACTTGTAATGGGAAATAACCAGCATAAAAATGTTTGGACTCGCTCTTGTACCCATTTTCCAATATGTTAACAGCAGTTTACATCTATGGGTAAACCCAAGTGCAAGAACTTAGAAGGCTTCACTTGGGCCCAACTTTCATGGGTTTATGTCAGAATATTGAGTACAAAAATTATGTCTTGCAAAAATTGCAAACACAGAATACATACGATTTATTTATTTTATTTATTTATTGAATTTGTAAGGCGCTGCAACTACCCAAAAAGGGTTTCCCGGCGCCAGAGCAGACTGGGTGGGTGTGGCAGCTTAGTGAGATTACTGGTTAAACAACCAAGTCTTCAAGGACCTGCGGAAACGGGCGTAGACCGCTTCTTTCCGGATAGCTGAGGGGAGTGAGTTCCAAAGTGAGGGGCCAAGGTAGGCGAATGATCTGCCTCCCATCCTGGATAGTTTAAATCTGGGTACAGTAAAGTTCTCATGGGTTGTTGAGCAGAGGTGGCGGGTAGGCACATAGGGGCTAACTAGAGATTGCAGATACTGTGGTGCTGCACCTGTTTTTATTTTAAACATGTAGCTCAGGGCTTTGAACTTGATTCGGTTCTCCACCCTGAGCCAATGTAAGTCCCGTAGGTGGCTGGAGATGGAGGTAGCTCTGGGAACCCTGCAAAGTAATCTTGCCGCAGAGTTTTGTACCATCTGCAACCTGCGAGTCACAACCTTGTTGGATCCAAGATATAGAACATTTCCGTAGTCCAGCCTTGCGGTGATGAGAGCTTGAACTACTGTTCTCTGGGTAGACTCTGGCAACATCCAGATGATCTTTCTGAGCCACTTCAAGATGGTGAAGCAGGTGGCAGTAACCTTGACTGCCTGGTGGTGCATAGTGAGCGAGTCGTCAATGGTTACGCCTCAATTGAGGACATGGCTGGAAGGCCAGGGAAGTGCTCCCATCTCGCTAGGCCAATGTAGTGGGCCCCAGAGATCTTTGTTTTTACCAAGGATCAGGACCTCTGTTTTTTCACCGTTAAGTTTTAGATGGTTGGTGTGCATTCATGAAGCGATTCTCCCTAATCCTAGCTGAAGGGGGGATGCTATGCCGGTACTTGCTTTAGAGAGAGAGAAGATGATCTGGGAGTCGTCTGCGTAGGAAAATAGAGTCAGCCCAGCTTCTTCCGCAATGTCAGCTAAAGGTCTGACATATAAGTTAAAAAGCAAGTGGCTAAGGATGGAGCCCTGGGGCACCCCATAGGGTGAGAGGTGGATGTCAGAGCTGGCAGTTGCGGAGGAGATTTGGAAAGTACGGTTAGCCAGGAAAGAGATAAGCCATTTTAAGGCTGAGCCACAGATGCCAAGTGATCTCAGCGTTTTTACTAGTATTGAGTGAGATACAGTGTCGAATGCTGCGCTGAGGTCTAACAGTATGAGAGCGACAGTATCTCCAGCATCCAGATGATGACGCAGCCTTTCCGTAACCCCCAGCAATGTTGTTTCTGTGGAGAAACCCGCTCTGAAACCAGATTGAGATGGGTGGAGGATTTTGTTGGTTTCTACGAATTTAGAGAGCTGGGAATGGATGTGTTTCTCCAAGATTTTCGAAAAGGCCGGCAGAAGGGAGATAGGCCGATAGTTGGAAGGTGTGTCGGGGTCGGCATTGGGCTTCTTTAGGAGAGGGGTCACCATGGTGTGCTTCCAATCTGATGGGACTGTGGATTCAAGTAGGGAAGCATTTAAGAGGTTCATAATGACACGCAAAGGAGGTGGCTCAAGCTGCTTGAGCACCGAAATCGGTATAGGATCCTTGGGTGAACCGGATTTCACACTATCTAAGAGAGTTTTGAAGGAGTCTTCGTTGAGAAGTGGCCAGGAGTCCAGGATGTTTATAAAAATATCAAGCACTCTGGCCTGGACAGGGGGGGTATCGTCTGCTATGTGGGGAGAGAGCGTTAGCTGAAGGGGGTTATCGGACTGTGACGGAGGGGGACTGCCGCAATAAGTGTTCGCAATGTCCGAATAGATTTTCTCAACTTTCTGAACGAAAAAGAGAGCAAGGTCCTCACACTGACGTTTGTTGAGAGGGGGTCCTTGCTAAGGTCTCTGAGCCAGCAAGCTCCTTGACTATGCCAAAAAGTGTTTTCGAGCAGTGCAAAGCATCAGAGATGGTTGTAGAGACGTACTTAGCGCGGGCTGATTTACAAAGATTATGATACAGTTTTTTGGCCTTTTTGTAGACATTTTTAGATTCAGGAGCGTAGTCTTCTCCATTTCCGTTCTAGCGCTTTGCACTTGGCTTTCTCTTTTTTTAGAGTGTCAGTGTACCATGGCGCAGGCGGACGGTGATTGTTGATCCTTTTATTAGAAAGGGGAAGACAGGTGTCTATAGCATTAAGAAGCCATTTTTGTACGGTGTCAGAGAGCGCCATCGATGAAGATATTTATCATCAAGGTACACGTATGCAGAATTATGAATAGCACATATCTACTTACCTACATAGACTTACCTTCATGATATTGTGGTAATCGATATTCTGTCTCTGATATTTATGTAGGATGATATTTAAGACACCTGAGAGCTTACTAACAAAGGTAAATTCGATTGTAAATGTGCGTATTCCTTACTGGCGTAAACCCATTTACGGGGACAGATATCTCCCCCTGGAGTGTGGAGCTCTCCACAACAGTAAATGCTACTCAAAGAGTGGGAAGTGGGTGTTCCAAAGCATGGTTTGTCTTCAAAGTTTGGGAACACCCACAAACTTGTAGGGGTGTCCCCAAACTCTGCCTCCCTTTCCATTCTGAAAAGGGTTGTAAAGTTACTCCAGCCAAGGGCTGGCATAACTCCCGTTCCAGAGTGGGATGGGGAACAGCCAGTTCCAGATTTGCTGAAGATGTAAAGAAGGGATTTATCTGTGGTAAAAAATATTTTAAATGAGGAAATAAAAAAAGGTGTGCATTTGCACTAGAGATCCCATTGCCCCTCTGTGGACATCTCCGTTATGGAGAACTCTGCATAGCGAGAATAGGATCCAGAGAAAAAATGTACCTGCCCTTCCAAGGATTACCCATGGAAACCTGTGCTTGGCACAGCTTTCCGGCCATACTGCTGGGAATGTCGGAGAATAGGCAAAACTAGGAAGAGTACATCCAGGCAGAGCCGCTGAGGTGAGCATTTCTGTCCATCTTTTTGTAAATCGGCCGCATATTTATTATAGATTACCATCTGCATTAGCTACAATGGGTAAAACCTTGTTAAAAATCATTTTCTCTTGAATTTCCCCTTGGTATCAAACTTTAAACGAGTCTACATTTTTCTCCCGGGGAATAACATTCTGCTCTAAGGATGATAGTAATTGAAAGAAGGCCAAGCCGTACTGAGGTCTTCAAGCTTGCTTCATGAAAATTGGCAGCACTACATGCGTCCAGAGTCTGGAGTCTGGACCGGTGAATAGAAGCAGACATGCATATTCCTTTGATAACAGCACACAACGAGCATGTGTGTCTCACCCTCTCCACGGGCATCCGAGGGAGGGTTCTCAACTTGAGATTTTATTTAAATGAGACCAAACGTTTCCTTTTACGTCACAGTTGTCACAGTACATTGTCTATAAAGGTGTATTATGTACTGACAGTTTTGAAGAAAAACAATCAAGCGTTTGATTACTTCAGAGTCTGGCACAATATCCAGGGACTTTATTTCTCATTTCTCTGCAGCAGAAAGTTGTGTAGCAGCCTAGAGCAACAACACGGGCATTCAGCATCAAATCAAGCATGTTCCAAGAAGAAACGTATGCTCTCCTCCCTGTTTTCGTTCTGAAAGGGCAGAATTGGCTAGGGATAGCCCTGAGAGGCCCCTCCCTCCCACGAAGCTTTCTGGGGCTTTTCTGTGCTTTCCATATAGCTCTGGGTGGGGGAGTGGAAGGGTTGAATTACTAACAAATTGATCTCTGCAGAATGTACATGGAGTTAAAATGCAATTTGATCAATAAGTCAATATAGCACCCGCCCTGGCATGATCTTTTGCACCCAGGTTGAATGCTTTGAGTCATGATATGCATCCATGAGAGCCAATAATGTAAGCAATCATAAAGGTTTGTATGATAGAACTATGCGTGCCTTAACCACGCATGCCTAAACAATGCGGTCTGAACCTCGACCATGTCTTTACCACGCATGCCTTTACCGCACAAGCCTTTACAATGAATTTCATTGTAAAGGCATGATTGGTAAAGGAATATGCGTGGTAAAGATCACACCACAGCTCCCCCCCCGCCCTGAGCCCTAAAACGGATACGCCTGCCCTGCAAACCACCCTGCCCCATCCCTAAAAACTACCATGACTCCCCACCCTGAGCCCTAAAACCCGGCACCCTGCCCAAAAAACGACCCCAACCCCCGCCCCCCGCCCTGAGCCCTAAAACTGACTCTATGCCCTGAAAACTGGCCCTCCCCCTGTCCTGAGCCCTAAAACCCAGCCCAGCCCTAAAAACTACTCTAACCCTCCCCCGCCTTGAGCCCTGAAACCGACCCCCAGCCCTAAAAACTACCCCCCCCCCCCCAAACCCGGTCCTAGCCCTACTTACCAAGCCACATCCTGGTCCTTCCTCTTGCGTTCCTTCCTGTTCCTCTCCCCGCCCTTCCACTCTACATCTAGACCGCTGACTGCCTTAACCACGCATATGTGTGGTTAAGTCATATGCGTGGTTCAGGCAAGCGATGTTCCGCTTGCGTTCAAACAGCACGCTTGGCTCAGCCCGCGTTGTAAATGCTGTTTCCCATCATATAAGCAAAGTAGTAAGGGTAGTTAAGATACCTTAAGGTTTAGTCCGTCTGATAGCTGGAACTATTTCAAAATGTAGCTGTACCTTCATCCCTGCACTTGCCTCCCCAACCCCTATATCACCGAGCTTTATGAGATCCCCAAACATCTAATTCATTTTCTTTTTGCTGTTGATCTGTTCCCCCACAACCAGGAAACTGGGCAACAACAGTCTAGTGTGCGATTGCTCCCTGAGATGGCTGGCGAGATGGGTGCGAGAGAATGCACGTGTAATCCGGGACCGTGAGCTTCTGAGGTGCACCCAGGCAGCAGCCTCGAGGAGTGGGGACAGCAGCAGTGACCTGCTCCATGCAGGCTTCAGCTCTCTTCTCTGTGGTAAGAAGATGCTTCATGTGGAGGACGAAAGCTCATGGGTTCTTCTTCCTGATCAGCTGACCTCAGGCATTTTCTTCTTACCTAAGTGTCTCACCAAACAGGTATTCTAATCAGACTGTCGATCCTTAGGAGAGCTACAAAAGATTCTCTTAATGTTGCTTTTTAGAGGCTTGTTATCCATCTGATGCTCCCCTAAAAACGATTCAAGAGGTCGGTATACTGAAGCTGTGCAGCTGTCCTCAGTCATGTACCATGATGTTCTTGAGCCACAACAGTCTAAACTTCATTTTCAGGCTAGTTGTATGTGACAATGTCGAGGTTGATAATATCAACCTACAACCCAAAATTTACATTGCATGTGATACCAAAATATCTAGTTTTTAATGTCAACTTGCACATATATTGGCCCACAATATCAACTTGCAGTATATCATCAAGGTAAGTAGATGTGAAGTTATATTAGTAAATTTGGAAACCTTATGTACGCTTACCTTGATGATGTGGTGGGAAGCAATATTTTGGAGTTGGTATAGGTATAGGTCAATATTACTATCCTTAATATTTTGACATCGCCATCCTCTAAATCACAACGTAGGTATATATATACTATTCTTACTACTGCTATACTGACCTGGCAATCTAGTGCTCAGTTGGATGTAGGCGCCCTGTTGTTCTGCGATGCAACACATTCAACATAGTGGGAGTAAACCCCCAGGCTAGACAGGTGGTAAGTAGGGAGGTGTCCTTTGTCCTACCTATGAGGAGTTACCAGCGCTGATTCTTCTGGTTTGCAAATCACTTACCCTGACAGTTTAAACTTGTAATTCAGTTCAGTCTTAGACACTCATTATGAGCGGCTCAGCAATGTCAACTCAGATGGAAACAGGAATGTTGTGCTCCAATCGTCATTACATGTGTGCAAATTTAACACCCACCCTACATTTTTGCACACACAGGTTTCCCCGAGTTATTACTGGTGACATTTTTTTGTGGGGGAACTGGATGAGTTGAGCTTTTGCAGTTTGAGGCTGCTAAAAACGTGCAGTTTCATTGCATTTTGCCCTATTCTCTTCTGCGGAGTTTGTAATAATGGTAGTCTAAACACATAGTCGATAGAGGTATGATCCAACAACAGATGGAGTCCGGGGATTATAGTTTATTGACCCCCATTCGTCCACCTGTGTCTGTTTAATTGTAACTGAAGGGTTTGTCTAACTACAATCATTATGGTCGTCTTGGGGTCCTTCTATCAGAGAAATCTGTGTTAATAGAGGGATGCTTCCTTGGGTAGTTAACTGCATTTCCCAAAGTGCCAAGCCTCCATTTACAATCATCTGACATGTGACTGGACACTGACACAATATCGGAATCAACTACATTGTGTAACATAAATATCATGTCAAAAATATTGTTTACAAAAATATTGTGTCTAGGTCCTTATAATAGTAAGTACAAAAATACTGAAACAAATATAGCTAAAAACATACAAGAATATCGTTTCTTAATACATATATAGTTTAAAGTAGTAAATCTTAAATATTTTAATATATACCATTAATATAAAGTTAAATAAGTCAGTTCAATCTTTATTTCGATTTTTAAAAAAACCCATAAAAGATTACATAAAAACATCATACAACAATACTTCAAAGGGTAACCCGCCCGATAATACGCAATTTAAAAAACAATTTAAAAAAAAAAAAAAATTAAAAACAGTTATAACAATGCTTTAAAACCCAAATACAAAACTCCACGATGACCAACTAAAATCAAACATCTGATTATAAATTGATTAACACTCACATGTTCATTAAAAATGCCTAAAATTTCAGTCCCATTCTCTTTCTTGTTAGGTCAACACTAAAAAGGTATCTGCTTACACTAAATACAATTGCTTGTGTTGTGTCTGTTCGCAATAATCTTCCTGCCTCATTACATGATCTAATACCCAAAAGTTGACAGATGGGTTTGATCCACTTCCTCCTAGCATTTGTGTAAGCTGGACAGAAGAATAGCACATGCAATTCATTCTCTTTTGCACCTGTGTGGCAGATATCACAACAACCATTGTTTGCACCACCTACGCTACGTACCCATTTCATAGTATTTGCATTGATCTGCAAAATGCCGTAGCGAAATTTAAGATAAAGAGATTTGGCAAGTTGTGGTTGAATTTCATCTAAAAAGGACTCAAATTTACCGTTTGGTTTTATTGTGAGAAACCTTGTGGATAAAGTACCTAGTTTTGGACAATGTGACAACGTATCTTGTGTAAATGCCCAAAAAGTCTGTTTCAACAGCTTTTTTGATCCCAAGGACAAACCCTGAGGTTCCTTCCAAAACTGTTTTAGTCCTAGTTTATAAAACCAATCCTGAATATGATTCAACCATGGTAACCTTGTAATATTTTTAATTCTAAAAATTTCCTCCAAACCTTCTCTATAGTGAACAAGTTCATCTGTGGCCCACAAACGTACCCAAAATAATAGTGGCCGCAAAGCCGCATGCTGGTCAGTGCGGCGAATGTTTAAATCTATTACTACTGGTGTTAAAGGTGTGCGTATTGGCAAACATAACAATTTCCTAAAAAATGTATTCTCGTACACCATAAAACTATTCTTTGTCACATGTCCCCACAATTCAGCCCCATATAGGCAAGCAGGTTGTACCCTATATTTATATAACTCCAACGCAGGAGAGACAGCTTTAGATAAGCTGCTCTCGTGCTTCCTTACTATTGGGACTGAGTTTTGAATTAATATTGTTTTACTTTTATCCAGCTGTGGTCTCCAGTTCATTTTAGAATCTAAAGTAATACCTAAATAATTAAAATTTAGCACATATTCTATCCTCTCATTTTTTACAGTTAAGTTTTTTTTAAAAGATTTGTGCGGATTAACTGCCATGTATTTTGTTTTAGTAGAGTTGATTTCCAAGCCCTTTATTTCACAGTAAGTTTCGAAAGTATTAAGTAAGTTTTGCAGACCTTTGGGGGTTTGTGATATTAAAATTGTGTCGTCGGCAAATAAAAGTGCCGGTACTGGCACCCCCCCCAACTTGGGAGAGTCATGCTCGCAGCCCAAGAGATATTCAGGGATATCATTAACGTACAACGAAAATAAAGTAGGGGCCAGCACACAACCTTGCCTTACCCCCCTGTTTACTTGTATACGATCAGTAAGTTCGCCATTTGGCCCCCATCTAACCCTTGCAAAGTTATCCTCGTGTAACCTAATAATCTGCACGAGGATTTCCCCTGGGACACCCTGATCTCTTAATGATTTCCACAGGAGATTTCTGGGTATGAGGTCGAAGGCTGCCTTAAGGTCTACAAAAGCTATATACAGATGAGCTTTCTTAACTGTAATATATTTCCAAATTATACAGAGAAATCTAAAAACCTGGTCAATAGTGCTAGTTTTTGCTCTAAAGCCTGCTTGGTACTTGGATAAAATATTAAACTCCCCAATCCAATCGCTCAGTTTATTTAAAATTTGACGTGCGTATATCTTTTGTAAAACGTCAATTAGACTAATCGGCCGATAATGCGACGGATCGTGGCGGTTACCCTTTTTAAAAATAGTTGTGATCTCTGCACCCCTCCACGTTTCAGGAATTGGTGCACCCGATGCAACTGTATTACACAAAAGATTAACATAGGGAGCCCAAATCTCCTTCTCATGCCTCCATAGGTCACCTGGTATCTTATCAGGCCCAGGGGCCTTCCCTTGTTTTATTGCATTTATTGCTACTATTGTTTCCGCTAAACTAAAATGTAGAGGGGTCTCACTTGAGTGAATAGCAAGTTCTTCACAATTAAAATTAATATCATTTTTAGTGGTTGAGTATAATTGTGAAAAGTGAGTTACCCATGTATTTGCATCAAGAAAAAGGTCCTTGTTACATTTCCCTTTTTTGTTACCCTTAGATAATAAACGCCAAAAGGTAGCTTGGTCATTTGATTTACATGCTTTTATCAGCTCAGACCAAATATTGTCCTCCCAACTTTTCTTTGCCTTAATTAATACCCCCTTATAGTGAATCCTTTTTTCCCTTAGGGTTACTATATCCTTATCCTTTGTTGCCTGAATCAGATCCTTTTTTGCATTACGACATTCTTTATTATACCATGGGTTCTCTAGCAAGGCTGAATTAGATATTCCCTTTTTTAATTGTTTTGGGGCCTTACTTAATATTGGTTCAAGTCCCTCTACCAACCTATCATGCATTTCCATGATTGGTATCTCTGTTAATGGCAAGTTAATATATGGAGAGACTATTTCTATATAAGTTTCATAATTTTTTTAATGATCTTATCATTCCCCAGAACCAAGGGCCATCTGAGTGCTCTGCGATTGTTCGATAGCAGAGGCTCAATTAAACTGTGACAAGGGTCACATCTCCTTAAATGACTTGGCTGAAATAGGGAAGCTGAGAGCGTCAAGCATAAAGGACGATGATCACTCTCTATTCTATCTTCCACGACCAAATCTTGCATCATAGGCCATAGAGGGACAGAAACCAATATATAATCTATATAGCTTTTAGAATTACCCCGGATAAATGTTGGTAAATTTGGGTTGTCAGAAGATAATCGCCCATTACAGGCGCGTAAACCATGGGCTGAAACCAGCCTCAGTAACTGCGCTACAGCACATGTACACGAAACAACTGGGCTACTATTCAGTGCTGGAATATTATTGGCCAAGTCCTCATCTTCAAAAATATTTTCAAATCCAGCCACTGGTTCAAATTTTCGATTAAAATCACCCCCAATAATTATCAAAGCACTCTTGTTTATTATAGTTAACATTTGATCCAACTGCTCAATAACTTGAACATCTCTACTTGCTACGCTTGGTCTACTATATATATTAAAAATGTAGACTTCCCTTTTGTCTGGTGCTAAAAACTTTATTCCCAATATATCTTGACAAGGGGAATCAATTTGCGTAAAGTCAGCACCCAAAGTGATTTTTAACCAAATAACAAGGCCTCCCGAGGGCCTTCCTCTCACTGAGGGAATTGCAGCAGTACTAAAAGTTTTAAACCCTATCTTATGGGGGTTTCTATTGCCCAGGTTTCTTGAAGGAGGACTATTTCACTCTGACCTATGTAATCCTGCCATATTGCATCCCTTTGGTTTTTCTTAATCCCTGCAATATTCCAAGAAATCAGCTTTATCTCTGTTATACGTTCTTCGCTAATTTGATCACCATTTATCTTCTCACGTCCATTTTCCAAACTTAATGTTTCCTCACTGTTATTACCAAGATTATTATTAACAAAATTACCATTTAATGTAAGTTCCTCTCCCTGGTAAACTGATGGATCTTTCACGATGTTCACTATATTTACATCTACTATGTCATTTATAGGTCCTCCAAAGCTCCTACATGCATTTACATTCTGAATGCTATTTAAGTTAACTATCTGGTTCCCTTCACGAGTACCAGTATGCGCCTCAGAGGCCATATTATCATTTTCTGTAATTCCCGTCTCCATAGGGATGGTTAGAGCATCAATAGATATCAATACAGCAACACCATCATTAGGTTTAGATCTTAAGTCTTCACAAGTAATTATCCTTGTCTTCTCCTGCCCTATTTTGAATAGTTGTCAGTCCTGGAAATCCAGGTCTGACAGAGCTTGGAACCTATTAGATTGTATAACCGATGGGAATCCAATAACTTTGTTCCCACCTTCCGGCTTATAAAAGTATCCTAAAGAGAGTGCACTAATATCAGTTTTAGGGGTAAAAGTTGCATCACAATACTGTAAAAGATGATGAACCATCTTTGGCCTGCGGAAATTGACCACAATGCAATCACCTCTTATACTCTTAGTAGATTGCCCTATCCACCCTACTCTACGAACCATTATTATCTCATAAGCATCAGATGGGTGGAGGTTCTTGTGTTTGGTCAGCCAATCAAAAGTTTTATTCCATAAATCAATCCAATTTTCTTTCTGCCCAACCCTCAAGGGTGGAACCCCTGTCAAAATCAAAACATAAGGACATGATTCCGGGGGGAGACGCAATATTTCAGTATTAGGGGCTAAGGAAGCATTAGATTCACTAATTCTCTGGCACCCAGCAAGAGAACTCGCATCGTCCATTTTACCCATGGTTGTTACATGTCCCTTCTGTACACCCTGAGAGACTATCGCATCTGAACCCACAGACGGTGGAACCAACCTATTTTTCCACTTATTATTTGAAGTAAAATTATTCTCGTTTGTTTTAACTATATTCTCATCTTGGTCAGCTGATAGACAACTGTCCGTCGCTAACCTTAGGTCCTCCCTTTCTACTCTGGTTGGTAACACACCCACAATATTACTACTTAGGGTATTGATTGCAGACTCTAGGAGGCTGATTTTATAGAAACATTTCTCAACCAAGTCGCTAACACAAATTAAGGCTGCTCCTAACCCAGAATCATTCACTCCTGTAGAGAACTCAGTCATAACTCCCTTAGTGTTAGCTACATTCTGCACTGATGGCAGTAAGGTCGACTCTGTTTGTGTACCAACTGAAATATTTTTCAGTGAAGAGAAGATACCAATACTGCCCTTGCCCTTAGATTTACTTATCTCTGTATCCCCTTTTTTTTTATTTAACCGTGGCTCAATCTTATCTTTGGTCACAGTTTTCGCGACCCTGGCCCTAGTAACTCTATTAGGAACCACTGAGGAACTTGAAATTTCTTCAGAGGAAGATAAAAAAGGAATAGAGTTCAATGGGGCACTTGTTGCAATATTCGGTGAGATCTCCTGATCAATGTCCCCC
Organism: Calotriton arnoldi; assembly: GCA_963921515.1. Taxonomy (NCBI): domain Eukaryota; kingdom Metazoa; phylum Chordata; class Amphibia; order Caudata; family Salamandridae; genus Calotriton; species Calotriton arnoldi. Next base: position 92,567 of record CAWUFW010001783.1, read on the forward strand.
AGTACAGGTGAAGAGATGCCAGTTGTTAAGTGTCTCTGTAAAATAGCAGGGTCTAAGGAAAGACGTCTCTCAGTCAAATGAATTTCATGGGTTAAGAGTGACTCCGCTCTTACTAAAAAGGCATCTAAAGTGCCAGCAACCCCCTTGCGTTTTTCCATTTTCTTTTAGACGACTAGTTAAATCAAACAACCCAGGTATTCTCTATGCTTAAAGCTCTTACACAGTACCTTAGATATTCTTTTGAATTAGGTGTTTCCACAATAGCAAAGTGCACAATCTGAGCTTCTCAGAGGGGTGGCCCAGCCCAGCCTCAGCCTGTCTCAGACGGGCCCGCCCTTGGCCCGGGCTTCGCCCGGCACGTCCCGCGCACGTCCCGCGCTGCGGGTGTAGAGGCTGCGCTTTATGCGCGAAGATGGTCCGGTGCCTCCCCCTCGTCAGCAGGACCCGAAACACCTGAGCAGGCTCGCGTTGCACCCTGGGTGATGTAGTCCTCCAAAGGGTGATGAAGCGGGATACAGCGTCCAAATAGGCGTTAGCAGCGCCCACAACAAGGATCAGCAGTGTCAGGAAAGGACGTTAGAACAACAACGGGACCCACGCTGCGGGGGTAGAGGCTGCGCTTTATGCGCGAAGATGGTCCGGTGCCTCCCCTCGTCAGCAGGACCCGAAACACCTGAGCAGGCTCGCGTTGCACCCTGGGTGATGTAGTCCTCCAAAGGGTGATGAAGCGGGATACAGCGTCCAAATAGGCGTTAGCAGCGCCCACAACAAGGATCAGCAGTGTCAGGAAAGGACGTTAGAACAACAACGGGACCCACGCTGCGGGGGTAGAGGCTGCGCTTTATGCGCGAAGATGGTCCGGTGCCTCCCCCTCGTCAGCAGGACCCGAAACACCTGAGTAGGCTCGCGTTGCACCCTGGGTGATGTAGTCCTCCAAAGGGTGATGAAGCGGGATACAGCGTCCAAATAGGCGTTAGCAGCGCCCACAACAAGGATCAGCAGTGTCAGGAAAGGACGTTAGAACAACAACGGGACCCACGCTGCGGGGGTAGAGGCTGCGCTTTATGCGCGAAGATGGTCCGGTGCCTCCCACTCATCAGCAGGACCCGAAACACCTGAGCAGGCTCGCGTTGCACCCTGGGTGATGTAGTCCTCCAAAGGGTGATGAAGCGGAATACAGCGTCCAAATAGGCGTTAGCAGCGCCCACAACAAGGATCAGCAGTGTCAGGAAAGGACGTTAGAACAACAACGGGACCCACGCTGCGGGGGTAGAGGCTGCGCTTTATGCGCGAAGATGGTCCGGTGCCTCCCCCTCGTCAGCAGGACCCGAAACACCTGAGCAGGCTCCCGTTGCACCCTGGGTGATGTAGTCCTCCAAAGGGTGATGAAGCGGGATACAGCGTCCAAATAGGCGTTAGCAGCGCCCACAACAAGGATTAGCAGTGTCAGGAAAGGACGTTAGAACAACAACGGGACCCACTTACCCTGACAGTTTAAACTTGTAATTCAGTTCAGTCTTAGACACTCATTATGAGCGGCTCAGCAATGTCAACTCAGATGGAAACAGGAATGTTGTGCTCCAATCGTCATTACATGTGTGCAAATTTAACACCCACCCTACATTTTTGCACACACAGGTTTCCCCGAGTTATTACTGGTGACATTTTTTTGTGGGGGAACTGGATGAGTTGAGCTTTTGCAGTTTGAGGCTGCTAAAAACGTGCAGTTTCATTGCATTTTGCCCTATTCTCTTCTGCGGAGTTTGTAATAATGGTAGTCTAAACACATAGGGGCCGATTCCGATCTCGGCCGGTAGGGCTCCGAATAGGATTCGGCTTTACCGGATCCGATCCGGAGCCCTTTTTCCCGACCGAATCGTACGCGGGTCCGGCCGAGCGAGTACGATGCGAATTCGCCGACCGACTCGTCCGGGCGACCCGACCGCTCCGACCGACTCGTACCCGGATCGTACCGCTCCGACCGACTCGCTCGGACTCGACTCGCACCGCGCAATGGAGACGTTTCCCGGCCGGGTAAGTACGATGCGCGCCGCGAGCAGATCCGACCGAGCCGCGCCGTCCGGCTCGTAAGAGCTGTCGGAGCCGTACTTTGGGGGTCCGTGTCGGACCCCCTGCATGCGTAGCCGCGCGAGTCGCACACAGGGGGACCCATGGGTCCCCTACCTGTGCGTGTACGGCGCGAATCGCTTCGCCGCGTACCCGCTGTAGGGGCGCCCTTGTCCGACTCGCACCCATTGAGTCAATGGGAGCCCGCGTACGCGTTGTACGACCGACTCCCATTGACTTCAATGGGAGTCCGACCGACTCGAGTCCGATAACATACGGACGCATCGTACTCGTTCGGTCGGACTGCACGGGTCCGATTCGGTCGGAAATCTCTCCGGGTCCGGCTCGGTCGGAGAAATTTCCGGCCCGAATCGGAATCGACCCCTTAGTCGATAGAGGTATGATCCAGCAACAGATGGAGTCCGGGGATTATAGTTTATTGACCCCCATTCGTCCACCTGTGTCTGTTTAATTGTAACTGAAGGGTTTGTCTAACTACAATCATTATGGTCGTCTTGGGGTCCTTCTATCAGAGAAATCTGTGTTAATAGAGGGATGCTTCCTTGGGTAGTTAACTGCATTTCCCAAAGTGCCAAGCCTCCATTTACAATCATCTGACATGTGACTGGACACTGACACAATATCGGAATCAACTACATTGTGTAACATAAATATCATGTCAAAAATATTGTTTACAAAAATATTGTGTCTCCGTCCTTATAATAGTAAGTACAAAAATACTGAAACAAATATAGCTAAAAACATACAAGAATATCGTTTCTTAATACATATATAGTTTAAAGTAGTAAATCTTAAATATTTTAATATATACCATTAATATAAAGTTAAATAAATAAATCTCACTAATATTTAAAATAATATTTACATATAAACCTATATAAACACATATCCATATATATGTGTGCATGTCTAAACATATATTATATATATATATATTAATACACAATTATTAAAAATATATATTTTACATTATATAGATTTTTTTCTAACAAAGCACTATATATATCTATATATATAGATATATATACACATACATACTTGAAGTCCGTTCCCCCTGTTACGGACAAATGAGTCGCACTCTCGATTGAGGTTTCAATCTCTGTTTTATTGCCTTCACAGAGTCGGCAGCAAAAAAAACACCCAACGTGTTTCGGTCCACCTGGATTTGATCACAGGTTGATGCCCAAAAGTCCTACAACACTTTTTATGGTTTTGCTAGTGTTTTGTCTATTTCTGTCACCCAACATTAGGTCCTTTAAAAGATAAAAACAAAAGTGCAAAATCGTGAAGATGAAAAAGATTTAAGAAATCTGTACCAATATATGACAAGTGAAAGTGCTAGAACGTGCAAGAGTTCTCGTGGGAGGCGCGCATTTGTCCTTGCGTTTCAGTATATGGTGATACATAGTTCATTCAATTTCGATAATTCATATGTTCTTTCAGTGCCCCCTTACCCTCAGTGTTTATTACTGAGCAGAGCACGGTTATTTCAATTTCAAATGGTTATGTTGTGTGCGCTTGTATGCACACTCAATGAATGTCAGGCTTTACTTCAAAGTGCCTGCCGGTCGCTCTAGGGACTGTAGATCCCACGATGTCGTGGCGAGCACCTCGCGCCCATCTTGACTGCTGGCTACAGTTACAAGTCTTCTGCTCGCCCGCTTTTTTCAGGACTCCGAAGCAGGGCTCTGCGTGCAGCAGAGAAGTCGAGGGTGAGTGGCAACCCAGGATGAAGGGTGAAAGACCAACAAAATAGAGACTCATTGCACTGTTTGTAAACTGCCAGCGTGTTTGCGATATGTACAACTTTCAATACTGACAACACTCCGTGCCCAGCTGGACATTTCGTGTACCGACGCCAGTTTGGTGGTTAAAGATACATTGGGTGTTGTCCTCATTTTTACGAAAATGAACTCTACTTACATGGACTGTTAGCAAACGCGCTTTCAGATTGATAAAGGCAATTATTGCCGAAACGCGTCTCTGGAGGCAAAGAAAAGGTGTCAATAAAGTTTTTATTTGCCACACCCTCCCTTGAGTGACAGGTCTCTTTTGGGAATGGAAGAGGAGCATTGGAGGATATATATATATATATATATATATATATATATATATATATATATATATATATATATGTATATATATATATATATATATATATATACATATATATATATATACATATATATATATATACATATATTATATATATATATCACAAAGAGTCCCAATGATGTGCACACTCAGGAGATGCCAATAGTAGCAGGTTTAATGGCTATATATATATATATATATATATATATATATATATATATATATATATATATATGTATATTTTGCATGAAACATAAAAAAATATTAACAATTCAATTCCAAAACATTGAATTACCAAACAAATTAAATATAACAAGAATATCTTTTTTTACAAAAAATATTATACACATTTTAAAACAAATACAAATATAAACAAATGCTACAATACTAAACGTAGAAACGATATTAATATATCTAATCAATATTATCAATTGTATTGAAGACTTAGAATAATTGATATTTATTTATTTTTGGAGTTTTGTATACTGCGAACTCGACCCGAAGACATCATATGCTATTCCCACTCCAGTTAATGCAGCAGTAGTGAAAATGTAGGGCTTCAGAGGGGTTAAATATGTTATTCCCACTCCAAACAGCTCATCTGTAGGGAAAGTGTTGGATTTCTGAGGGATTCGTCTTACTATTCCCACTCCAGTCTGTACAACAGTAGGGAAAGTGTTGGACTTCGGAGGGGTTAAATGTACTATTTCCACTCCAGTCTAAGCAACAGTAGGTAAACTACTTCACTTCAAACACATTACATATTTGAATAACCCTATTAACTTAGAGAAAATATATAACTCTTAATATAAAAATTATTACTTAACATAAAATATATATATATATAAAAACATTAACCAAATTACAAAATTCATAAACAATGTAATAATAAATGTTCAATTAAAAAATAATGGTTATTTATTTATTACCTAATTAACTTGTCACCCTATACCCCTAAAAGCCTAGCAACCCACATCTAAAATATAAGTAAAATAAATAAGTATAACCCAATTTACATAATTGATAATTACATAATTAATTAACAACTATTAATGAATTGTTAATTATTACTTAATTAATGTCCCACCCTACAGCCCTACAAACCCATCAGCCCACACCGAAAATATAACTAAAATGCATAATTATTAAACAATTTACATAATTCTTAATCATTTAAATATTTAATTATACATTAGTAATTATTCTTTTTTAATTATTACTTAATTAACTTTCCACCCTATACCCCAAAAAACCTAGCAACCCACAACTCAAATAAAAATAAATCAGTATTACATAATGTACATAATTAATAATCAATTAAATAATTAATAATTAATTGTTAATTCATTATTACTTAAGTAACTTTCCACCCTATTCCGCTACAAACCCAGCAGCCGGCACTTAAAATATAACTAAAATATATGACTATTACACATTTTACATAAAGAATAATTAATTAAATAATAATTGTTAATTATTACCTAATTAATTTCCCACACTATTCCCCCTACAAACGTAGCAACCCGCATCAAAAATGAAATTAAATAAAATTCAGTATTACATAATATAAATAATTTTAATATCAATCACATACCTACTTAAAAACAATTAATTAGAAAAAAAATATATTACTTAATTGGCTTCCCACCGTATCCCCTACAAAACCCAACAACCTGCTACAACACTATAAATTATTACTAGCAATTAAATTAAAAATTCTAAACCACTTTAAATTACAAACTATATTCAAAAAAATAATAACAATTATGCAAACAATAGTAACACATAAAATTGATATATGAACTAAAACACATTAAAATAATTTAAAAACAATCTATTTTTTGCAACTATATTATTGAAAACGATAATAACAACAACAATATCCTCAACGATATTACTTACCTGAAAAAAAGATATTCTTGACAACAACATTTCTGCATCACGATATTTTTGTATCACAATATTTTTTCCCGATATTTCTGTCTCCCGATATTTACAACTCGATATTTTTTCCAGATACCCATGTGACTGACTGCCCCAAACCAAGCTGCTTTTCAGAAGTGCTGACCTGACAAGACATTAGGATATTTTCTTATCAGTCATTCTGCCTCTTGGGCAAGTGCTCACACTACTCTTCTTGTCTTGCAGCGGACTCGTACATCTCCTGTGCCACTCAGCCCAGTGGCAGCGTGGACACCGTGCTATACTTCTCTATGCTGAATCTAGAGCGACACAGCAAGGACTCCTGTCATGCACTGTGCTTCCAAGAAGACCATTCACACTATGGCCTTGATGAAGAGGCCCACTGTCTGTGTGGCTCTCTGGGGACCGACGGAGCTCGGCCGGTACAGATGGGGGCCACTGAGGAAGTCTGCAGAGCTGTTTGTTCCAACACCATGCAGAGCAGCGTGTGCAACCGGACAGTCATCCATGCTGTGTATCCCGTCAAGGTACGACCAGATCCAACAAGGCATGTCAGTTGCTCCTTCAGTGGGGCTAGGAGACGGGATCCTAACAGAAAGAGTGAATGTTTCATAGACAGGTAAAGGGCATAATCAATGCCAAGTCAGGAAGCCATTGCCTCAGTTTGTAACTGCTCTGCGAATATAAGACTAATTTAGATTAAGAATCTGTGAAGCGGAAGCCCAGATTACATGTGACATAGTGACAGTCCTCCACTTGGGCCAAGGCAGATCAGGAATGTGCATGATAGGAACAGTCTGTGTTTGTGTGCAAGGAGAAGGCCGTCTGACCTGAGAAGGCTAAAGTGAGCAACTTCCAAGCTGACAAAGAGGAGGATCTGGGTGTTAGGGAGAGAGAGAGAGAACCTATTATTTTTGGGACAGTCTGAGCCATGGTTTGGAAGGAATAGGGACATCGTGTTGCAGATACCCACATCTGTAGATGCTCCAGCAAAGAAATTTCATACACACCTCACCCTCCTCAGGGATTTTGGAGTGCTCTCTTACCCTTGATTCTCTATACTTACAATTTTCACATAGTAGTGATTGCAGGGTAATACTCCTTTTTATTAAATACTACAGAAGTATACCCACTCACTCATGTATCAGTGTCTGTAAAATATTTATCATGTGTCCTGATCTTAACAGTAAATTGGATTGGAACTGGAAATGTAGTAAGGGTAATCGGCTGCAAGTCATTCAGCTCGCAGCTGTGAAGATCAGTAGAGTCCTCCACACTCCCAGACAGCTAGAAGGAATATCGAAGATCAACTAGCTCATTCATCTTCATTTTATTTTCTTCTGAGATTTGTTAAATTAGTTTGCTCTTCTGGTGACCTTGTTGTGAACTCTTGTCAGCATTAGCCCTATCAGCCCCAGGATTGTATTTATTTCCAATGGGAATTCAGAGACAAAAAATGTCTTGTGTGTGAGGGAGCCATAGGCAGGAAATGATTATATCTAAAGGCTAATTTACACTGAGTTTCTCTCCTTCCTCAGATCAGGTGGGAATTCAGATATTGTCTCAGTACTCCAAACCACCCATCTCTTGTAGAATCAACATAGCTCCAGCAAGAGGGCTTATCATCTGGAATGTGGTAGTCATATTACTGTCCACTCATAAACCCCTAAAATGTTACTAGAGAATCATCATTATGCAGGATTATTCTGTAATAGATTCACATGATTTTCCTTCCGATGCCTTCTAGTGTCAAGGCTGAAAACAAGTAAGTTTCCTGAAAGTTATTTTTTGCCTCCTTCGTGTAAAGGCATGCCTGTAATCAGATAAACATATGATGTAAATCTGACCCATAATTATGTGCGACCCTACATCATCTTCAGATTTGGTTTTCCAATGTCGCAGACTGACTGAACTTTGAGCAGTTCCAAAGGGGTTGGCTTTGGAGTTGGGTGGTAATGGAAAATCCTACAATTCTGGTAGGAAATACTGCATTCGGACGAGAATCCATTTATGAGTCTACCTGTGGATTTCGTTTGGTTTTTGACTTCCTTAAAAATGGGATGATTTTAAATTAGCGTCCCTTTCTATAGTAGGATTATTTCATTTCTACTGAACTTGGCATATCCTCCCAGTTTCAATTCCAGTAGAATTGGTTGGATCATTCTCCATTATAGTGGTCCTGGAGCCTTCAGTTACTTGGAAGAAAGTTGTTTGTTCGATGCAATTGTTCCCAACATTTTTTTTGAACAGCTTGAACATGGTTTTCTTGGCACATACATTTTTTGTGGGTTTTATGCCTATATCAACTTTACTAGCGTACCTAATTGTGCATAGAGAGTGTGGAATAGAGATCATCCATACTAATCTCTAATTGCTGAGGTCTGTGTTCTAGGTGTTTTGAGTACATGGGATCACTGCCCTTTATTGACTGAAACTCACAACCTACTAGTCAATGTTAGTGAAAGTGGGTAGGAACACACTGCTTGCATGTAACAGTGCCATTACCCTATTAGTCAATGTTAAAATGCAGGGTCTTGTGTGTAACTTTCTTTGGCTTCTCAGGATCTCATTTCTCTTGCCCATTTTTTCCCTTTTGGTGTCTGATCGTGTTGCCTTCTGATTCTGTTTTAATTGCTGCACCTAGACCAGCTGAGAGTGTCATTTCTTTCATTAAGAAAGTGTCCAATGTTTCAGTTCCTACAACCTGCAATGCTGTAACCCCACCTGAATCTCACTTGCAATGGAAGCTATTGCTCCTGAGCAGTGGAATACATTCAAGCCACATCATTAATGTGTGTTTTGACTTTCTCAGACCTCACATAGACACTACAGAGTTGAGAATAAACTTGCCCCTGAGACCCAGTTCTATGAGTAGAAAAATCTGATTTGTGATACTAGAAAATACATGTTATAAGAATTAGTGTATTCTCAGATTTCATAACCTCTCAATAGCTATTTTCCATCATGAAGGAGCTTTTGTGTGCTTCTGCTTCACATACCAAGGGTTTGCTTTATCTATTTAAAGCAGCTCTCTTTTCTTATTTCTGGAGGAGAGAATATTTGTAATGATGTCCTTGCCTCTCAGTCATGTTCCTCTGCTCCTGCTTCTGATTTCACCCTGCTTCCTGATATTCATCCAGTTGACTCTCTCTCATTAAACAATCTGCTATTTTCTGTTCTTAACAATCAATCTGGATTCCTGGACTGCTGGGCTGTCAAGTATCTAATAACAATGGCCCAGATGTTATCTCCCCACTGTGGCATCTTTTAATCCATTTCATAGACACAATATGACCCCTTCTAGATTAAAAAAGCATAGCTTCACCTCTCTTTAAAAAGGCCTCATTGGAGCCCGTACCAGCCTCGAATGTCTCACTTCCTCAATCCACTTCCCCCTTCCATCCATTGAATTGTGGGGCCCTGTGTTTTTCAGTGCCTAACTGTGTTCTTTAGCTGAACTAATGCAGTTGTTTGCGCTTTGGCCTTTACATCAATGCCTGTGAAACCCAGATCTTCAATAAATAATAAAATGTCATCAGCATATGCTACCGCTTTACATGTATCAGATTTGAATTGTATCCTAGTGAGGTCTCCTTTGGATCTAATAGACTCTAATAAGGGTTCAGTATCCAGTAGAAAGAGAAATGGGTTGAGAGGGCATCTTTTTATCATTCCTTGACTAAGAGGGAAATATTGTGATTTATTAGTCTACTTCTCTGATGAAGAAGGAAATAATGTGATAACGAGCTAACAGATTTGACTCTTACTACAGGAGAATCTTACAAAGCCATTGCCATTTGGATCAAGCCATCTCCATAATTAAATTTACACAGACCAAAATGTAGAAACAGCCACAAAACTTTTTTGATTGCCTTCTCTGCATCCAACACAATAGCAGCCGTCTGCGAATTGAGCAATCTAGCCCTTTCAATCACATGTGAGAAAATCCTTGTATTGTCACTGGAGTGCCAGTTTCAGAGGAAATCTGTTCGTGCTGGGTGTATAAATTTAGGTGGGATGTTTTCCAGTGTATTTGTCAGTAACTTGTCATAAGTCTTGCAGTTCAAAATAAAGAAGGAGATTGCCTGTAGTTTTTGACCTGTAGTTTTTATCAGTTAATTGTGTATCCTTACCATCATTAGGTACACTGACTATTATGGCCTCCGATGTCGAACCTTGAGCCTGGCCAGACTTTGGAAAGAGTTGACCTAAACTAAGGAGAGGACCTCAAATCTGATCCCAATGCTCTCAATAGAAAGAGACCTGGCATCCATCAGGAACTAGGGCATTACAGCACTTCAGATTTGCATTACCTCCATAATTTCAAATTCCTCTATTGAACTATCCAGCATTTGTTTGTTTACGTCTGATATACCAAGGAGTCTAATTTCCTTGAGACATTTGTCACATATGTCCTGGGAAATCCCTGAGTTTGAAACAAAAAACTGAGCGATAAAAACTAAAAGAAAACTCTGCAGTTGCTTGTGATTTCGTATGTGTTATACCATTATTGTCTTTAAGGGTAAAACTTTAAGTATGCAGCAAGAATTTTACCTGCTTTATTGTTGTCCAGTAATTTTAGTACATGTTGCTTGTTAATCTGTGGTCCCACCCTAAAGCTAAAAATATGGTTATATTCATATTTTTTCTTATTTAAAGTATCTAGGAGGGCATTGCCTTTTGTGTGTATGTATTGGGACTCTATATGCTCATTCTCAACCTCCATCTCTGCAAGCCTCTCATTAATTAACTTATTCCTCCTGGACTTTAGACTATTTAGCAGTGAAGCTTGATGGGCACCCCACAGAATTTGTGTGGAAGAACCAGAGTTCACTTTCTCCTCCAAATAATCTGTTATTGCTGCCTTAATAACATGCAAGGATTCCTTTCCCCTAAGTAGTTCTTTGTTTAGTATCCAAGCTCTGCGTTTCGCCTTTTAGGATCCATTCACTATTCTGATTGAGATGCAAACAGGATCCAAAATGATCAGGGGCTCAATATAAGCATCTTTAATTTGACTGATATGTTTTATCTCTATCATGCGGTGGTCTATTCTTGAGTACGTTTGACGGGACAAGTGAAAAGGTCAACTTATTTAGGTGAACCAAGGATTGATCTCTCAGCTGCCCCCATCAATCACTAAGATAATGATGGAATTTGGGATTTTGAAGACCTCTACATTCGGTCCAGACTGACAAATAGGCTGTTGTTGGGTTGCTGCTATTTCCATTTCCAGTAAAGTCACACTCCTAGCCCTCCATTTGAATAATAAATTAAACATTAATTGGCGAATTAGTCAAATTCATTCAGTCTTTATATTGGCTGCATTTAATTGTGTCTGTGTTTGTGAAGATCTTCTCTGTGGTAATCATGTTTGCATTTTCTTTGACTTGATTTCTTATGAACCTTCTAAGCACAGCATGACCCATCTATGACTTCTTGCTACTATGAATCCTTCTGACCCTTAACCCTTTCTTATTGTTGGCTTTATTAACTAGCAGCAGTGATGGATCTTTGGTGAAGTGACTTAAAACAAAGCATGATATTTCTTTTTCATTAGATGGAAGGCAGTCGGGTCCCTGTCCTCACCTAAGCCCTTAAAGAGAAACAGCAGTTTCCTTCTCCCACGCAAGATCACTTCCATGCAATGTATCATAAGAGCCTCAAAGAATATACCAAGGAGCATAAAAACTCGACAAAGGGAGCTCCTGTCAAGCCATCCAGTAGAGCTCTGGGTTTAAAGTCACAGAGAGAGGTCCATCCAGTGTCATGTGGCGGGAGATCTCACATGAGACGGCAAAAGACAGTCTCTACAGTGTAAGTCAGGAAGACCTCTGGGTTTAAAGGGATAGAGACATCCATCTCCTCAGAAAGACAGAGGTGAGTCTGGAAGTGAGGCTGGGGAGACAGGCAGTTCTATATTACATCAGACAGCACTACCTTCCTGCTATATCCTAGGGAATAGTGATTGGCTCCAGCCTGGGTCATCCATGCAGCAACTGTGCTAACCTTGTTCTTGATGTTTTCCTTTCCTCAGGCTGCCCTCATTACCTCAGCTCCAAGACACGCCAGCGTACATCAGCTCATGAGCTTTATGGTTGAGACCATGCTACCTGCAGCAGTTTACCACTGGGACTTTGGGGATGGAAGTGGGCCGCTGACCACCAGCATGGCTCGGGTCAGCCACAAATACGCACTCCCCGGGACATACCGTGTTACAACCCATGCAGAAGTGGGCACAAAGACACTGAGAAGCCTGGTGATGGTTCTAGTGTCCATGCCTGTTGCGCTTGTGGAACTGGAGTGCCCACAGGTGGTCGAAACAGAGCATAGCATTGACATCTGGGTTCACATCCAGCAGGGCAGCGACTTATTGGTTCTCTGGAAGATGGAGGCATCGAATGGGCTACAAACCCTCGGTAAGGAGACTGATTAAATGCGTTGGGGGTGCGTGGGGTGCTGTGGACCTTTCCATTATCCCACTTTCCTTCTGTTCATGTTAATGGCAGTCAGATCTGCCAAAGGATCTGGGAATTAACTTGTGCAACGTGAAGAGCCTTTGTAGATCCCTGCATGTGTATCCACCTTTCCCCTTGTGCTTACTCCCTTCCCTGTCTGCAGTGTCGTTATATAACACAAATCCAAACGACAGGCACAGAAATTTAAGATCATTGATAGTTTGGAGGTGTAATATCAAAACATCAAGAAGTGTGGTGTCTAAGTTGAGGGGTAGTGAAAGGTGGCACTGCCTGGGTTTTTTTTGTTGCATATTTATATAGCGTGAACTCGACCCGAAGGTATTGGAGCGCTTTACATGAGCACCGTATTTACATTACACATTCAGGCACGGGGAGATTAAGTGATTTGCCCAGAATCACAGGATGTGGATGCGACCCCGAGGCTCGAACCCTGGTTTCCAGCACCAAAGTCGGCAGTCTAGCCGACGGACCACATCCTCTTCCAGTGAGGGGCGGCGCTGACTGCTAATTGTGATAGATGAGTTGTTTCACCATTCATAAACTTTTATGAATGAATGGTCCTTTTATCTACAGGTTTTATGCACAGACATTCATTTAAGGTATAATTTGAAGATGAACGCTGAAAGGGATTATATTGCTTGATATAATTCCTTGATTCTTTGATATATTCTGGGTGTTGTGTTTGGCCACCGAAACCAGGACCCAGATCGAGTTCTAGATATGGGGTAAGTGTAGCTAGCAAAATCAAATATTGTAGGGATCCAATACTGCGCAAATACAAACATAATTCACAAATAAAAAGATTGTCCCTCAAAGCAAAACGTTTGCAAGAACAAAGTTGAGACCACATTGTACCGCAATACAAACTGCATTGAGACATTTAGTTATGTAGTTTACTTGTGACAGAATCAATATGCAACCAATAGCTACATAAATCTAATTTGCCATGAAAGAGTTCAAGCACATTAACCACAGGGATAGAACACATTTCACCAAAACAACTTTAAACAAGCATTGGCAAAGCCAATAGCTCTGGCAACTTTCTACTTGAAATTGCTTCTTCATTAATTGAGAAGTTTGTGTGTGCTTGGGTGGATATACAAATATGTAATCGCATGGATAGATGAAAGTACATGGATGGAGGAATGAGTGACTGATTCATGTAAAATTGATGAGTAAGAGAGCGCATTGTGTGTGTAGAGTTAGTGGTGACCTGAGTGTGAGATCATATTTTGTTGAATTATAGGCAACCTGAATAAGAAATCACACACATATTGGAAAAAAACGCTCAATACTCACTTTAATTAGGTGCTTTGTAAAGAAGTGTTGCTCAATCTGGAGCAGAAAGATTTTGGGATATTCATTCCAGGTAACCTTTCTAATAAATACTGTACCAGCTGGAGTCACAGTAGGAGCCGGTATGTTATGTGGCTGCGCCTCTGCCTGCAGCTCCTCCCACTATAAATCGTGTTATCGGGTGAAGATCCTCCCCTGGTAAAAATAGGTCAGGTGTTCCTAGACCCAGTAATTTCTGGTCCAGAAACACCAGATCACTCGTAGTTGCCCACAGGGTTATTCCTCCTGGAGATACCTCTCCGGCAACTCCTAATGAGGGTGATGGGGTTCAGTTTTAAGTAGATCATTCCTGGTGGTTGGACCCTGTGAAGACTGAAACCCATCGACCAGGGAATTGCTGCTTCAAGCAGGAAATGTTAGGGGAAACCTGGGGTTGGACTAAGAAGGTATTGTGACAAAGTGACTATTGAGGTGTACCTTCTCACTTTTCTTAGGCTGCCATTAAATTCCTCTCCAGATGAGCCAATGTCTCCTCCCATCGCTCTTCCTGTCCTGGACCTTGGACAGAGCAATCTGCTGGAGGCAGAGTCCACTTACTGAAACGTTAGGCCAGTCCCGGGTTAAATACCCAGAGGTGTCTCAGTCCTAACTCCCAGTTAGAGAAACAAAGGCCTCCATAGCCAGATGTGCTGATTCATCACTGCAGGTGGCCCTATATGGTATCTCGCCAGACCCAGCGTTTGAGCTAAGGACCTTAGCTGGGATGCTTTGCTTGTTCTTACAGTGTTAAAAGTGAAAGTACAAGCCCCAGACTGTGAAGAAATGTTTGATAGGAAGCCCGGACTGGTTGTAGATGTCACACCTGCCTGGGGCTGCTTGACAGCTGTAGATTATACTTGTCTTCCATGATGCAAACAGTGCGCTCTTGAACAACCTCAGAAGGATGAAAAGCTCAGCTGGCACATTTATGAACTGAAGTTGTAAAATCTACAGTTTGAGCAACTCTGTACAGCAGGCAGGTTAGCATCCTGTGCTGTCGCTCCAGAAAGAGGGCTGTTTTCAACTGGAATGCGTTGTGTCAGATCTGAGAGTGCTATGCCTCAGTACATGTCTCTGTTGATGTTCCAGCGAGGATATACTGGTGCACGATGCAAGTCAGAATGGTGGTACAGCAGAAACGTGTCGTAGACGTCGCTGCACTGCGATACTATGGTGCGCTGCAAAGCAGACTCTATGTGCAATGTGAGAGCTCCGTGGCTGCCTCAACAGGGCCAGGTAAGAAGAGATGCTTCGTAGGACATCTGGATGACTCAGGAACACTGGGCGGTGGAACTTCTGTGCTGGGTATCATTGTCAGACAAACACATGGGGCATAGCAAGCATGGGAGCCACCGTGGAGAAGAGGAAATTAAAAGGACTTATTGAATTGGTCCCTTCGCAAGAACAACAAGCATTGGCTAAGCCAATAGGTCTCACCTATGCATGACTTATTGTCTTTGCCATGTCTTGTAGCAGTAGCGGTCGGTGGTGGGAGTGCCGCCGGGCGCTGACGTGAGGAGGGGCAGGGTGGGGGGTAGTAAACTACGGATTACGGGCGATTACAGGTAAGTACACATATAAATAAATAAAACGAATTTCGTTTCTCGCGCTGCATCGCCAAATGTGATGCAGCGCGAGAAGCGAAATTCGTTTTATTTATTTATATGTGTGCTTACCTGTAATCGCCCGTAATCCGTAGTTTACTACCCCACCCTGCCCCTCCCCGCCCACGTCAGCGCCCGGCGGCACTCCCACCACCGACCGCTACTGCCTTGTAGCTATGTTGTAGAGCAGCGCAGCTACTGTGCAGCATGGCTAAAAGTTATATGACGCAGCCAGCACTTTTTTAGGTCGAGCCTAAACAGCACTTGCGCTGGAGGCGATCTGTTGTATGTGCTTTGTGGTGTCTGACTCCTCCTTTACTTAGGATTGGCTTTTGTGGGTGCTATAAAAAAAATGGTAGCCTGCAAATGGCTAAAATCTGCTGCATGTCCCACCTTTTCTCTGAAGTTAACGCCCATGGAGTATTGGCTTGGGTCGAGCAGCCACGCGCACCCTACAGCAGCGCATGTGAAGCCGGCCTTCACGCCCTTTGTCGGGAAAGCTGCACCGGGATAATTCTTATTGGCTACTGAGTCCTGCAAAATACATCTGCACTTGGCACAGTGTTTAGTTTTTGCACTTCCGCCAGTGGGCGGGATCTAGTAACGTAAGCAAAGAGCTGCTGGCTTTACACTCGCGGAGGAGAGCAGGTTTTACTGGGTTCTGTCTTCACTGGACTCCGTCCCATAACAGCTTCAGTGACTCTGTCTTCCTCCGCCAGCCACCCGGTCTATACATTTTTAGAGATGCGTCACCTCCTGCTGCCTGCCTCTGCTCCTCCCTCCTGGACGCCTCGGTTCCCCATCCAGTTCCCAATGTCTCCTGATGCTGCTGTGATGGGGAGCCCCTCATGCACACAGTCTCAGGCCGACCGACCTCTGCTGCTCCCTCCTTGAAAGCTCCTACTCCAGCTTTATTTCTGTCCTGCGCTGCCTCTTGGAGCCGCTACGAGTTTGGTGAGTGTGACGTGTGGCTGTCACCTGTCAGAGGTGCTGCTCACGCAATTACTGGGGGACAGAGGTGGAACAATAGCTGTCAGTTGGCCCATGTTATATGGTGACTGAATGGTTCGCATATTGAGATTGGACTACAAGTCCCAGTATGCCTCCTTTTACATGGTTAATCAGTATTGGTTGAGAGCTACTCTCCTGCAAGGCTGGCAGTTGACTCCAGAACCGGGCTTTACTCTTCTGGTATTTCAAGTATGTTACTTCAATTGGCTTAGTTTAAGTGAGCCAAGAATGCATCTCCAGACTTCTAGAATGCCCTAGGTTGTTGGTTGTTTGTTAACCGTGTCCTTGTGACAGTCAACACTCGCGAACATTCAGACCTGTGAACAACTGTTCTTAAATTCATCTCGAGCAGACTCGACTACGGCAACGCACTCTATGCTGGAATAAACAAAAACCTCACCCGCAAGCTACAGAACATCCAGAACGCCGCCGCAAGACTGGTCCTCAACCTGTCAAAACACTGCCACATCTCCCTGCACCTGTGCACACTCCACTGGCTCCCCGTCGAGGCGAGAATCACCTTCAAGATGCTCACCCACGCACACAAGGCCCTCCACGGCACCGGACCATTATACCTGAACAGCCGACTCAAATTCCACGCACCCCAAAGGACCCTACGATCAGCCCAGCTCTCCTACGCCGTGGTCCCCCGCACCAGAAAGACCAGATCGGGAGGCCGCTCCTTCTCCTTCCTCGCGGCCAAAGCATGGAACGTACTTCCACTCCACCTCAGACAGACAACATCGCTCCCCATCTTCGCAAGAAACCTCAAAACCTGGCTCTTCGAAAGACCCCCTCCTTGATGGAATGGAACCTGCAACCCCCCCACCCCTAGCGCCTTGAGACCCTTACGGGTGAGTAGTCGCGCTTTAACAAACCCCTGATTGATTGATTGATTGATTGATTGAGTGAGAGCTGAACCTACTGAGCTATTTGACCAGCTAACTCTGACTTAAGCCACAGGCCTTACTTGCACCAGCAACATGGTCTCCAGGAGCGAAGGACGAGATGACCTGGCGGAGGTTAATACGAGTTGGTAGCGGAAGATTATTGTATGCAAGACCATATTCTGGTTGTATCAAACAGGGTAGAGGGGTGGACGTAGGTTTCGATCAATGACTCGGATTACTGAGGGTAGAGAATTGCGGAGGCAAAAAAAGGACAGTGAAGGTACATTTTCTAGATAGTGCCTTGTTATTTATGTGTGAGTAATGCTTATGTGTGTGTGTATACGTGTGCAATACTGTGGGGGTGATTGTTTTGCGTGTTTGTAGATTTGCTGGTAGATATGTGTTTATTTTTAATGTGTTTGTCAAGTGTGTGTCTGGTTGCTTACATGTAACCCCCCTGTATGGAGAGTCTGGATTCGGGCACCCCTGCTCACCTCCAGCTAATATGTGGCTGAGGGTCAGTGTGTGCACAATGGCCATTGCCGGGCTGTACCGACTATCCGCCGCCACGGAAGGGAAAATACGTTTCATAATGCCACCATCTCCTTAACCGCCACCTTGGCACCAGAGGTATTTTAATGGCTTTCCATGCCATCATGCCAGTGCCCGAGTGCCCGAGGCAAGTATAAATGGAAAGGAAGAGAAAAAATTGTGATAAAAAGCAGAACTGAAGTCGCAATTTTGCCACAATTTTTCCTCACCTTCCACTCTAGGAAAACACTTTTTTGTGCAGAGTTAGAAACCCTTTCTGCCCGTAGGCACTTTTCCCTCATATTGTCCCAGTTTTTTCTGCACTTCAGTGGAGTATAAATGAGGGTCGGGTCCGCAGACTGCGCAGAGCAGTGCACGAGGACAGCCGTAGATTGAGGCACAATTCACTCAAGTGTATGAGGGAAAGGCGCAGAGAGGAAACCAGGTCATGCCTCACTGTAGTCTATGGTAACAGTGGTAAAGAAAGTCTCATTGCACTGTTTGAAGAAACTGATACAGAATGACTCACAGTGATTGATACAGTGGTGATGTGTGAATTGGTCACCCTGCCCTATCCCTAATATAGTGCATGTGATAACACTGTTAGACGGCGCGCAATCCACTGCAGTGTAAAAGGGCAATGATTCTAGACTGAGTCACTTTCCTTTTATTACATGGGTCAGTGTGAGAGGAGAAGAGATGCATGAGTCACAGCCCACTGCAGACTCCATGGATATTTATTTATTTATTTTGTTACACATACATTGGGTGCCCACTAAAAGGCAACTGTCTCTATGCACCGCAGAACTGTTGAATAATTAAATAGATTCCTAAACCTTTGAAGCCTGTCTCATCAAGGTACACTATAAAGGAGCCTTCATAAGGGTGGTTAAACAAGATGATTTTTACCACTTATCTACAACTCAGTATTTGATGCTGCTGTTTGACTTCGTCAGGTAATGGATTGCAATCCTTGGGGCTTTCAAACGCATCTGGGCAAGTTGCTTGATGATTTTTTTCTGCAGTCAAACTAACTTTTCACTCCCGTCATTAGAATGTCACGGAGACCAGTTTGGAGGTAATTCCTTTGTCACCACAAACAATGAAGAAGCCCTAGGTCTGCTTTAAAGCTTTAAACGTCCACAAATTCAGTGAGAATATTGCTACCATATTTTGCAGATATTTTAGACTTGGGATCTCACCCTATGCTAATCCTCACAGCATGCACACCATATAGTATAGAATTTATAGGAGAACCAGCAATGCTTCCGTAGTACTTTTTAGGTCGAGCCTGGGCAGCGCGTGCACTGCTCTGTGAGGCAAGCAGTATTCGAGTATGGAGTTGAAGCTCCGCCCATATTTTTCATTGGCTTGTGTCATTGTCCTTAGTAAATGCTGGCTTCTGATTCGTTAATAGACTTGTTAGTCCCTCCTTAGTACCGCCTTGGCTTCATTTGTAACCTCCCATGTGGACTGGCCTTTTTATTTCTGTTGTTACACAGTATGTCTTATTTAGTCTGTAGGCACTATTTTCTTTAATGAGTTTCTCCTACTGCAGGTACGACATACTTTCCTGCAACATTCAGCGTGCCATGCACGCTTTCACTTTCCAAGCAGTCCGAGACAATGGCGGCCGCTTCTTTGAAATGAAATAGGTCTTGCATTTACAAGAGTTTGAGCTATTAGCATTGTAAATGACAATGCCTTTATTTATGTGTTAATTAGCAAAACAGATAAATAAAAGGCATTGCCATTTACAATGCCAATAGCTTAACCTCTCGCAAATGCGAGACCTATTGCATTGCAAATGCTTGTTTCTTATGGTGAGCGGGAGTGGGTAACACAGACAATGTGGAAGGGAAGAAGGAACACAGACAACGGGAGGGTGGGGGATGGGAGATAAGAAGCAACACGGACAAGGACGATAGGGGAAGAAGAAAATAGCACATCAATCACAGCGCAAGCAGCAGAAGGAAAGTAAACAAGATGAAGCAATCAGTGCTTGATCCATGCTCCATGCAACCTTATGGTCAAGGGAAAGATTTGCAGCAATGGCCTGGTGCAGGCAGGCTAGTTGGGAGATCGGATGGTCCGCATGGAGGTATGGCACAGAATGTCATGGCCCAAATATAATTTTACAAAACTATTGTGTCCCAAATATTGTTTAAATAATTATGACCCCACTGGAGTTAATAATAGAAAATCTACACCCAATAGAGCGATATTTGTAAACGATATGGAAGCCACAATATTTATGTCCGACAATATCTTTGTTATCGATCTTTTGACATAACCCAGATGGACGGAGGACTGGTGGTTTGGAGGATGAAAATGGGGCCCGATAGGCCTGGCTCTCGACCAGAAAAGTGGGGGAAGGGGCCATTAGACTAAAAGGACCTCGCTAAATTGCTTAGATTATGGGGTGAGTTATAGGGGCATTTCAGTGTGTGCAGCGTAATAAAACAGAGAAAGCAAGGGTCTTAATTACGAATGCCCTGGGGGGATAGTTGGAATTTATTGCACCCAGTAAAATCTGGCACCCTGGGGATCGAAATTTATTGAGTGCGAGAAATTGCCCATATTCCCACTTTTCGGGGAATAACATGGATTTTGGTGTCTGTCCTGGTAAATACCAAGCCTTTCATCCCTATTAAATACCAGCAGTTTGACCTGCCAAAATGTAACAGCGGGTGCAAGCTTTCTTGCACCCTGTAACTACTGTGTGCGATAAACATTGCACCACTTATAATGGAAATTCTTGCACGAACAGTTATTGGTGCAGTGATCACATTGCTACGGACCTGTCTCAATCAGGCCCAAAGTGTGAGCCTAGCGCTGCCTTCACAAACAAGTGACGTAAGCGAGTATATGTTGTTATCGCCTCTTCGTTCCGTCAGTTACCTGCTCCCATGTTTCTAGATGTTGGGAATTATAACACAACCGCAGAAAAGGGCAGCGGTGGACACCTAGGAGGAGGGTGGGTGGGTGGGGTGCATGGGGCCAGGCACTGCCTTTCATGGGAGGGGGTGTGGCCCATCGGCCGCTGCTGCTGACCTTGGTGAAATGACCTCTCTCGGAATTCGAGGGTTCAGTAGTGGAAGGTCGTAAGTAGAAGTCAAGGCAGGATGAGAGCTGCAGACGAACTACTGGTGTGCTTTTCAGGATACCTTAAAATACAGTACTAAGCACTGTATTATTGAGGCAAAGGAGTTGAGGTGGAAGCAGGGACATCTTAAGGATTTTGGGGGCCCTGGGCCAAATGTATTTTGGGGGCCCCTGTTCGAAACAGCTTGGAATTTATGATCCAGTTTCAGTTCTTTCATTCCTTCTTTGGCCAGGTCACCGACAGTGCACAAGCACACTGGTTCAAATTCTAAATGTGATTCCATCTAATATTCAGGGATAGTGATGTGTGTTTTCAATACTGTAATAGAGCAGGAGCTCACTAATATTACAGCAATATTACGCCCTCCCATTTCTCATATTTGAGGTCCTGTTTTGATCTGAAAGAACCTTTTTTATGAATTTTCCATGAAACCCAAAAACAACATTTCTTTGCAAAATGTTTGTAACAGACTCTCACACCTCAACCACATGAAAAATAAATTAAAGGGTGGACCGACGAAGGGTGTGTTGATGTTTAGTTTGTGTTGAAAGCAAATACAATTTTTACAAAAAATGTTTTAGAAAAAAAAAAAAAAAAAGGAAACACCATTCAAAACAATCTGTTTAGGAATTATTGAAGGACATCAGAGCGAGAATCTGCCAAACAGAGCTGACTCTATCAGCCCCCCCCCCCCTCCTCCCTGAAAAGCTGGGGCCCTGGGTCAGAGCCCAGTTTGCTCATGCCTTAAAACGTCTCTGGGTGGAAGGAAAAAACTATTTCTATGTCAAAGGCTTCAGCCGTGGAGGGCCTTTCTTCTCGCAGCCTGACTGGATGGTCGGAGCGGAAGGGGAGGGTTTGCGAGAGAAATCCCCGCAACTGAGGGGAACAAGTGCCTCACCGGGGTGTTTATGGGGGCAGATTCGCAATTAAGACTTTGTTTGGGGTTGCCATGGCGATGGGCATACCGTCCGTGTTGCTAGGAGGCCCCTCTCAGCCGAGGTCTTGTCTGGGAATGTGTGCTTCTCCCTGCTGTCCAGTGACGGAGGGCACAGCACGGCTCTGCGTCATCCCCGAGAGCACTACAGTCCTCCTGCTGCATCCGTTGTGTATGTCCTCGGTGCCTCGACTCATTACGTTTATGGCCCTGACCTTATTATATGTCCATGTCCAGGTTCGTTGTGTTCCTGTTCCTTTGCCTGCCCCTGGGCGCGTTGGACGTCGGTCCTTTGACTTGTTTTGAACCTGCTCCTGAGCATTTTGGGTCTTTGCCTCTGGACGTCTTGTGTGTCGACCTCAGTGTTTGAAGTGCACAAAAATGTGGGATCTGTGATCCTGAGTGCAATGGCGACGAGGTCACTCACTGCTGGGGCGGGGCCATTGACGATGCGAAAAAGCACACATCATCCTGCGACTATTTTGTTAGCCTTTCATCTTTAGATGAATACATATGAAATAAAATGCTCACACCGCTAAGATCATAGAATGTTGCAGCAGTGTGCAGGCAGCTTTGTCTGCTGTGCTCTATAAACTACAAAACGAATAAAATCTTGATTAAAAAAATGAATGCAAGTCAAAGTAATCGAGGGGAAACGCACTCCTTTACCTTATGAAAGCTCAGTTGGTTAATGCGATCACTGGAGAACCAGCCACAGAACTGAATCCAGCACAGCACAGTGGGGAATAGAGACATTTATATTTATTGTCCTACGATGTCCCAATCTAAGATTGCAAACTCTATGAATATGCAAGTCAGCATTTTAAAATTGTACTATATAAGGAATACTGCAGCAAAATGTGCAACGAGATCTTGGGCCAGATTTATCAATGTATTGCATTGCAATTGCGACATCAATTCCCTTGCGTCACGCATAATGTCGCAAAGCAACACAATACTAAAGTCAGATTTATCAAGCAACGCAAGGCCACCTTGCGTGCCTCTGCGTTGCTTGGTAAATTTGGAGTAACGCGTCAGTTAAAGTCGCTGCCTTGTGTTACTCTGCCCTGGGAAGGCATTCCGTGGGTGTAGCATCCACCCTTGGATTTTGGCACATTCCAAGATTTACCAAGACTGGTAAACCTGGGAATGCATCAAAATGCTAGGCCTTCCGAGGGGGGGCGTAGTGAGGAGAAATATCTTTATTTCTCCTTGTTGTTGCATTCTGCAGCACAATTAGAAAGAGGAAAAAGCCTCTAAGGATTGTTTTTGTGTAGGAAGATGTCCCATCCTGTACAAAGACAACTCTGCCTGCAACGCAGGCACCTTTGCAGCATGGCCCAAGCGTGCCTGCAATGGTGCTAGGCAGCACTCAGTGCGCCAGCGCAGGGAGAGAGCAGGAATGTACCATATATTGGCCAATATGGCGCATTCCTGCCCTCTCCCTTTTACGCAGTACAGCAAGTTGTCTTGCTGTGTTGCATAAAATATTAATAAATCTCACCGTTAGTGTTTAAGATAAAACAAGTGCTTTCAATGTATTTTTAGTAATACCTGCTAAGATTGTACCTAGTTGTGAGAAGCTGGCCTGGTACATGATGTCCACTAATGTAAGTGGGCACCTTGCACCAGTCCAGACAACCCTTATGGTGATTTAAGAGGTCTTAGACAACCTTAGAAAGCTCTCTAAGTGGTAGCTGTGGAGAGCAGCCTTCAGGCTTAGTCCAGAAGGAGTGTAAAGCAGCTTGTTTGACCATAATGCAATCCTAAGTATAGATTAAGTGAAAAGAACCACACCAAGTATTTATAAAAAATATGTATTTATTATATAATACTCTCTAGTACGTTCCAATATCTCCAACAAGGAGATAAACACAATGCACACAATACTTTAGCAAAGAAACACAGTAAATAGCACGAAATACACAGTGGACCACAGGGGGGGACCAAACCTTAAACTAAGAAAGTGGTATAAGAACCACGACTCGGATCAAGACAGGGTCGAGAGGACGTAGAAGTGCTGGGACCCCAAGGAACCACCCAAGGTGAGTAGATAGGGACCCCACGGAGAGCGTGTGCAGTGTGGAAACACGACTGCGTGCTCTGTACAACTCTATGTACAAGCCGCGGTTGAATTTTTAAAGATTAAGGACCCTTCCCAGTGGACCTTGAAGAAACCCCGTGGAAGACAGAAGGTTGGAGAGCCACCCCACCTGTGGATACCCTAGTACCCATGTTACCTACACCAAGGAAGCCGGGTGCATACGTGTGAAGTGGTGTCGAAAACCACTGTTGAACCCAATGGAGGACTTCAGGAAAGTGCCGCTGTGGAAGAAGGAAGAAGTGTCCGGTGGAATCCGAGGATGGATTCTTGATGAGAGGTCCATGCAAGCAGAGGGGACATAGTCTCTATGTCACTCAGGAGTGACCAGGAGACTTGAAATACAAATGCCCTCCGATGTCGGGTGTTACAGAATGGATGACGAGGACTTTGACTCTGCAGCTGTGAGGACCAGGCGACACTGAGGAGGACCAGGAGCCATGCACGAGGTGTCCCACAAAGGAGGTCGAGTGCTGAGGGGTCGGTGTCCGGCGGGAGCACCAACTAGCCTTGGCAAATGCAAGCAACGCAGGAATCAAAGAAGGAGCAAGTTTGGGACCAGCAAAGCCCAGGGGACTCACCAACAACATGGGAGTCAGGGCAGGCCTGAGCAAACAGGGGAGCCAAAAGGAAACAAGTGTGACCCTCAAGTGGACCCACAGGCTGGAGGAACTGGAGTCGCGAGAGGACCTCAAGCAAAAGATGCAGGCAACGATGCACACAATGCGGTGTGGCTAAAGATTCTGGTCACTGGAGGTCCTCGAGGATGGGGCTACTTGAAGCCCGAAGATCTTCTTGGAAGAAAGCCAACAAGCCTTTGCAACTGCAAGTTAGACGCGGTGTACAGGGGTTCGGTTATTGCACTCCCCACGAGGGATACTGGCCTCAAACTTGGTGAGAGGGCAGGGCAGGTCTCGGGAGCTGTGGAAAAGCACCACCTGTGTTGCAGAGCCCACGGAGTCTGGAGGAGCTCAGGATCTGCAGACCGGTTGACTTAGTTATGGTGCCTGCGAATGCAGGGGAGTGACTCCTTCACTCCAAGGGAGATTTCATCTAGTGTCTTTGATGCTTCACAGGCCTTTGAAGGTTCCTGTATGTTGCACAGGCACAGACGATGCAGCAGACTGGAAGGGAGATGAAGTCAGGCCCAAACAAAGTCTAGCGAAGTCCAGAGTGCCCAGACGGTAGAAGTAGAAGTGGTGTCTGATCTGAATCTTATCCGACGACGAATCTAGGGACCTACACCCAGGTAAGCCCTTAAGTACTAGGGAAAGGGTTGGGAATATTCAGGGGACCCTCCCAGTGGAGGGTCTGGACAGGGTCGGAGGTTACTCCCATGTCCTTTGTCCAGTTTTGTGCCAGAGCAGGAGCCAACGGCTCCCAGAACTGGTTTGGACTAGACTATGCATAGGGACACCAAATGTGCCCCTCATGCAGACTTTCTGGTGCTGGCAAGCGCACCTGCCCGGTCCCAATATACTAAATCCTGTCTGGGAGGTGGTCACACCTCCCTGTGACAGGCTGCCTATTGTTCCACCTTCCTCTGCTCGAGCTTTGCTCAGCAGCAGGAGGGCAGAAATGTGTCTCTGGTCGGCAGCAACCATTTTGTGCTGTCCGGGTCTAGAAGGTTGGCACCGGGAACACTAGCCTAACGGAGGGCTCTTCCAGTGCTTGGAATCATACCTCCCACACCGTTTACGGTGTGGGAGGTATGATTCCAACATGTTTGATACCAAACATGATAGGATTCGTTGCAGCCGTTTTCGAGATGGTTATCGCGTAATTACGCGGTGCACCTCCATATAGTATATGGCTGCTTCACTGACAACCCGGGAGAATGGACTCCGTAGGCTGCAGGGGTGTCCGGCTCATGCAGGGGCACCCTCTCACTTAGAACCAAGCACCCTGCCTTCAGGATTGCAAATTCAACAGCACTTTGGACCAATAATTGAAAAGTGCGTTTGGTTTTATTTTACCAAAATTCAATCATATTTTATCAATATAATCTGTTCAAAAAACATGTGATGAACATAGACACACATTATACATTGTAACAACATTAGCTACACATAAAACTGTACATGTCTGTTAGAAATGGGGGTCTCTAGTTGGCAATGGCTGGCCACTGTCCAAGTAGGGACCCTTCTTCCTAAGTCAGAGTGAGAGGGCTACCCTCTTTAATACCCCTGCTCAACCCTGTGGTAACGTAGCACGAGCAGGTAGGCTTATCTCAGAGGCAGGGTGTGAAGCATTTATGATCATACACAGTAACACAATGAGGAACACTACAAAGGGACACCACACAAGTAGTTATTATAAAAAAATAAGTATCTTTATATAAAGGCAGATTTATCACAAGACCAATAACTGTAAAAGCCACAATACTGTCAAAAATAGGATAGCTGTTGAAGGGCTGTCAAAAATAGTTCAAAGGTTGCAAAAATAAGGTTCAAGTTCAAAGCAGTGGTCTCTGCGACCCTTTCTTTCACAAAGTACCTGGGTTTAGTTGCAAAACCAACAAAGTGTCGCAAAGAAGCTGTAGCGATGATTCTCGGCACGCGAGGCCGGCGATGCGTTGAAATCCTTGCCGCAAGGGAGGATGATGCGCCGATCTGCGGGATGCGTGCGGAGACGATGCGACAAACTTCTGCACGCTGGACCACCGATGCGATGACTTTCTTGCCGCGTGGGAGAAGTCGATGCGGTGATCCTGTTGCGCTGAGCGATCGTGTTGCGATGCGAAGACAAGACGCTCCGCGAGGGAGCGACGAAATTCGGTGTGATGCGATCAAAGTGGCGAACGCACGGCATCCGCACTGCGACGTCTCGAAGCGATGATTTCTGTCAGGGTTGCGAGTGCGCGGCGACAGCAGCGCGATGATCTTTCCAGCGCGTCTCGGCTGCAGCGGCTCGCAAAAGGGCGTCAGCGATGGTTTCGGGTGGCGGGCCCTCGGCGGCAGCAGCGCGATGATTTTCCCAGCGCTCTCGACTGCAGCGGCCCGCAAAGATGCGTTAGCGTCGATTTCTTACCCTCTTCTCTCTGATGCAAACTAGAGGCCCTGGAACTCACAGGAGCCTCCTCAGCAGATAGCAGTCCTCGCAGGGAGGAAGCAGGAGGTTGGTGGTGGAGTCTGTTGTGCCTGAGACTCCAGCAGGAGGCTAGCTCTTTTCCTAGCCCTTGGGTGATTGCTGTACAAAAATAAAAGTTCTCTCAATAGTTCCTTTTCCTCTTCTTCAAGGTCCAGTGGTCACTGCTGCAGGCCAGTGCAAGAAACAACACACAAGCACAAGGACAGTCACTTCCTGCAGATTCCTCCAGTGGCACGGACAGAGTTTCCTCTCCAGATCCAAAAGCAATACAAAAGTAGGGGTTTGAGCACAGATATTTATACCCCAAAAGCCTTTGATCCTTGAAGCTACCAGTCCCTGAACCTAGCCAGAACCAGTTCTGCTCAGGCCTGGAGCACTTTGTTTACCAGGCTGCATCCTTCCTTTCAGAAAGAGGGGGTCTGCTAGTAGACACACAGTGGGAGGTGGAGCCAGCATTCACCTTGCCAGGCACAGCCCTATTCAGATCAAAGAGCCACCCTTCCCCACACTCTAAATGCAGATCTCTCTATTCCACCAAGGTCTGACTCAGCCTGTCCTGCCCCTCTAAAACCAGACAGCCAATACACATAACGGCAGAGCACACTGGAAGGCTTAGGCAAGAAAATACCTACTTTCTAAAAGTGGTATTTTCAAACACAGAATATAAAAATAAACTTCACTAAAAGGTGTATTTTAATATTCTGAGCTCAGGCATACTAAATTCGTTTTTCTACCATGTCCCTGGGGTCAGTTAGGACTATAGCATGTAATAGTCAAACTGCCCATTCTAGCCTATGAGGAACAGGTAGCCTTACAGTAGTGAAAAACGAAATGGTGCATAATTCACTACCAGGACATGCTACACACACCCAGGCATGTCCTACCTTACACATACAATGCACCCTACCCGAGGGGCGACTTACAGGATGCCAAGGGAAGGTTCAGGGGCTGGGAAGTGGTTGCACTTCACAGCCAAGATGGCAGTTCTGGACTGCACACAGACACTGCAGTGGCAGGTCTGAGACACACTTTACAAGCTGCTTCTGTGGGTGGCACACATCAGTGCTGCAGGCCCACCAGCAGCATTTGGTTTACCAGCCCTGGGCACACATAGGCCACACTACTAGGGACTAACAGGTAAACCAAATAAGCCAATCAGGGATATACCAATTCACATAGACATATTTATACAGGGAGCATTCGCGCTGTGACACTGAATGGCAGTGGCACAGCGCCCAGAGCATCTAACACCAGTAAAACAGAGGAGACAACAGCGAAAAATGGAAGGGAGACCCACGCCAATGGTGCCAGGTCTAACAATGTCAAATTACAATACAAAAAAATGACACTCATTATTTACAACATAAAACACCAAATTTTTCCTTTCTTGTATACCGGGTCTTCCGTAAAAATCACAAGAACATTCTTTACTTGGAGGCCCCAAGGAATTGTACCAGCTTTTAGATTTTCAATTAGGAAATGTCCATGGAATTCTGTTCTCACATGCTTTTTCTGAAGTCTAATGAGCTTATCTGTAACGTTTTGCTGCTTAGCAGTACTGCTCAGGGTAACGGATGAAAACAGGGAGGGGTCAGATATCAGTTTCTGAATATGATCCTCACTAAATGAGAGGGTGTCTTTTTCAGCCATGTTATATACCCTAGGGGCCACAAGGAAACCTAGGGGACATTCAATGTATTTAATTTAAGATAAACTCTTGATGAACAAACCTTGCGGACCGCAGTCCGCTCTACTAATCAACCACAAAGAAAAGGTTTGGGTCCACTACTACCTTGTCTGGACCACTCAATTATCTAAAACAGCAAAATGACCAGGTAGTTTTTTTTCTTTTATAATTCAACAGCACTTTGGACCAATAATTGAAAAGTGCGTTTGGTTTTATTTTACCAAAATTCAATCATATTTTATCAATATAATCTGTTCAAAAAACATGTGATGAACATAGACACACATTATACATTGTAACAACATTAGCTACACATAAAAATGTTACAATGTTGTTACAATATATAATGTGTGTCTATGTTCATCACATGTTTTTGAACAGATTATATTGATAAAATATGATTGAATTTGTAAAATAAAACCAAACGCACTTTTCAGTATTGGTCCAAAGTGCTGTTGAATTATAAAAGAAAAAAACTACCTGGTCATTTTGCTGTTTTAGATAATTGAGTGGTCCAGACAAGGTAGTAGTGGACCCAAACCTTTTCTTTGTGGTTGATTAGTAGAGCGGACTGCGGTCCGCAAGGTTTGTTCATCAGAGTTTATCTTAAATTAAATACATTGAATGTCCCCTAGGTTTCCTTGTGGCCTAAG
Source organism: Calotriton arnoldi (assembly GCA_963921515.1). Classification (NCBI taxonomy): domain Eukaryota; kingdom Metazoa; phylum Chordata; class Amphibia; order Caudata; family Salamandridae; genus Calotriton; species Calotriton arnoldi. Next base: position 122,093 of record CAWUFW010001783.1, read on the forward strand.
GTATATAACATGGCTGAAAAGACACCCTCTCATTTAGTGAGGATCATATTCAGAAACTGATATCTGACCCTCCCTGTTTTCATCCGTTACCTGAGCAGTACTGCTAAGCAGCAAAACGTTACAGATAAGCTCATTAGACTTCAGAAAAAGCATATGAGAACAGAACTCCATGGACATTTCCTAATTGAAAATCTAAAAGCTGGTACAATTCCTTGGGACCTCCAAGTAAAGAATGTTCCTGTGATTTTACGGAAGACCCGATATACAAGAAAGGAAAAATTTGGTGTTTTATGTTGTAAATAATGAGTGTCATTTTTTGTATTGTAATGAGACATGTACAGTTTTATGTGTAGCTAATGTTGTTACAATGTATAATGTGTGTCTATGTTCATCACATGTTTTTTGAACAGATTATATTGATAAAATATGATTGAATTTTGGTAAAATAAAACCAAACGCACTTTTCAATTATTGGTCCAAAGTGCTGTTGAATTATAAAATAAAAAAACTACCTGGTCATTTTGCTGTTTTAGATAATTGAGTGGTCCAGACAAGGTAGTAGTGGACCCAAACCTTTTCTTTGTGGTTGTTCAGGATTGCAAAGGCCTGCTATAGGGGTGACTTATAAGTTTTAAGTGCAGTGACCCTTAGATATAGGAAACCTATATCTTTAGTAAGTGGTGCAAGCACCAACTTACACAGGCTGCAATGGCAGGCCTGTAGTTCCATTTTGCATGGCCTCCCATGGGTGGCATAATGCATGCTTCCGCCCATGGGAGACCTCAGGGGTACCTATGCCCTGGTACATGGGTACCATATACTAGGGACTGATAAGGATACCCCAGTATCCAATCTGCGATTGTACCTAGGTACTAACATAACAGTTTAGGGAGAAAGCAGATAGACTGGGCTCCTGATTAGCAGGATCCCAGTCAGACTAGTCAAAAACAGGTACAAAAAACAAACAGGATTAGGGAGTGAAGAGGTAGTGTCCTTCGTGGGCATTGAGGTGGATACGTCCTCCTCTAGAGATTCAAGCAAAACATAAGGATCAACCTCAAAGGAGGTTCACAAGGGTGTGTTTCCTATTATGATAGGACGCACACAGTGTTTGCTTAAATACCCCTCACACACCAAAAGGGCCCTTGGTGTCATGCTTCATCATAGGGTCTTCCCGCCCCGCTGCGGGACGGGGCGTGCTACGACCAGCCACTAAGCGGGAGCACTGTTTTTACAGTACTATGTGTGGTGTAGGGGTAGTGAGAGGAAGGGTCAGGGGTGAATGCGAAAAGTGAATTATAAAGGACCAGGCCTCGTGGACTTAAGAAACTTTAATAGGTCGTGGAGGCTGGTGCTGTTAAAAAGGTGGTTCGGAGATGTCCTGCGTGTAATGTGCGGATACTCCTGATCAAGTCAACATGTTTCGAAGCGTCAAGGCTTCTTCATCAGGACTAGGAATGATCCCTTCAGTGCTCACTATGTTGCTATCAATGTGTAATGGAAAAGTGTGCTATATACAAAACGGTGAAAAAATGCAAAATATCATGCACTTTATATTACCCAATCAGTATTTCTAAAATGTAAATCTGTAAAAGAGAGAGCATAGTTAATTACACAATTGCGCCTCCCAATGCGCAAACACGTTATAACCTGTAAATACAAAAGTGACTATGGTGTCATTAGCCTTAGTTGTAACTTGAAAACAAGTGCCGTGACCTGTTAGGAAAAAAGGGACAAAAACAAAACATACACACACAAAACAGAAAACACACTCTCTATGCTAGAGACCAGAGTAACCGTAAATAAAGGTGGATAGTATGTAAAACAAACATCCATAGGTTGATACATGCTGGGATAAGTAGGAGACAATGCTCCATGAGCCTTCTTAACGGGTGGGAAGGCTGTTGCCACTGTATTCTGTATGGTAAAGGAAGGGTGGGAGAAAAAAGGTTGTAGTCCAAAGCCAGTGATTCAAGGGAATCTTTGGAGATACTTAGTACCGCTGGTTCCTTTCACGGCTATGCCGTACTTACGTAGTAGTCAACACTGCCTCGCTCAAGATATCGCCAACCCGCGGCTCCGTGGTGTAAGTGAGTCCGCGAGGGACGCCCTATTTATGCGGACGTTAATTGGCACTTAGTAAACACAAATGAATGCACCTGTGCCGAAGTTCGTAGGTATCCGGAAGTGGATGACCGTTCACTTCGTGTGACCGCAAAGTAATGAAGACTAGAGCGGTAATGTCCAGGAAGGCGTCCAGATGAAAGTAACTGCACCTACTGGGGTCGAAAAAGCTAGAGCGATAACCCGTTATTATGGAGCAGGAAGTGATTATTACGAAAGTACCGATATACTGGATGTGTATATCGCGACGTTGTTCACGATCTCTCATGAGTATAAAATGTTGTAAAATAGAGCATCGTGAGTCTGAATGCTAATTCAAAATTAATTTAGGGTGGGTTTTAAGTGTAGTTGGGCGCGATACCCCGAGGGGTATGCATAGAGAATCCTGCTACCACTCACACGTGGGGGGGAAGTGATTACATTGGTGATGAGGTGGTCTAACCACGTTCTATTAAGAGTAAGAGGAAAAACAAACGGCAGACCAAGGTTAAGCACATTCAGTCCATAAGTACTAGCAATTCGTGCAATGGTGCAATCTCTTCCCACACCCGCCGTCCAAAGGTGTGATGCAGGGACCAATTTTAAACAGAAAATGGAAGGTGCACTCGCTCCAAAGTGAAATCAATCTGTGGCAATAGTATGTTCAAAAAATGTTCTTTTATTCAATCAAGCTTAAAAACTGGCGCACAACCAACGCGTTTCGTTCCCATTTCATTGCCAGGGGGAACTTCATCAGGGCTGTAACATTATAGACAAAATACAACATTAATATGACATACCACAACATAATTAAATATACATTTATAACAACATAAATAATATTTGAAATGACCCAACCTCTTCCAACTAACAAAACAACATAATCAAAAACAACATAGTCAAAATAACCAACATTACATTGAAACAACAACATGACTCCACATAAACAATATTGACATAAATGTCTCAAGACTCAAATATTTACATGACCAATATTAAACACACAAACGACACATATTACAAAAAATCTTAGATATTCTCAAGCTCTGACTGTGACCCACATCCTTATTTCTAAAAGAGAACACATATACCCTATATAAATAACATTTGCAAAACACTAAATACAATACACAGACAGATATATAATGTGCTAGCATGAAGAAGGTACCTATTCAAACTCCACTTCATATCTGACCAATTATATAATGTCAAGTACATATTGCGAATATCGAGATATAAAACGTAATTAAAAACATATGCAGATATCAACCCACATCCAAAAAGATTTTTTCATATCAACAGAAAAATGTATATTATATCTCTAAAAGAGAAAATGAAGAAAGAAAAAGAAAAAGAAAAAGGGGATAAAGATATAAAAAAAAAAAAAAAAAAAAAGATAAAAGCCCAGAATGGCCTCAAAAGAAGAGATCTCCATAAGCTTTAAACAATAAGACGGCGAGCTGTTCTCCATAAAGGGATCCCCTATATAGGTCATGTACAACACACAACTCACCTTTCATATGAAACTATCTTTGATAACTTCTATGCGACAGGAAAGAAGACCTTCCTCATAAGTAAATGTAAACAATTTCTAAAGAGAAAGATGAGTGAAGAGACTTTTAAGAATAAAAAACCGCCATAATGGTGAAAAATTGTTAGAAGCAACAAAACCCCGTAACAGAAAAATAGACATAGACTCACCTCACAATACCAAAATTAAACGGACGTATGAACTTTTTGTTGATAATGGGACATAATAGTCGTAACTTTATCCACATCAAAAATATATCTGCGGATAGACGTGGAAACTGTAAGGACAAACAATTAAAATAAGAACCCGAACTGATAATTATCCAGTTCAGAAAACCATCCAAAGAAAATATAACCCTCACCATCTTTACATATATCCAGATGCCAAATATGCACATTGGCACACAAGGTCGATATATAGTGCCCTTTTACACATACATGCCTCAACGATCTTAAAAGGGCAAGTAAATAATGCATAATAAATGATACATCACGCTCGTTAAAAAACAAGAGATTCCTAGTTACCAAGCTTTCTTTACGAAATGCTGAATACCCGACTTTATGTCCCTCTATTAGCAATATACACCATTGAAGTAAAAGAGTACTGTCCTAATACAGCAATTACGTGGTCAGTATACAACACGTGTCTTGAAAATAACAATTTATTCGAGATAAGTAAACTCTCATCAAAAGAGAGCACTATCACATAGTGAGCCTACATCACCACATATTAGTGAAATACGCCATTGAAATAAAAGAGTACTATCCCAATTCAGCAATTACGTGGTCAGCATACAGCATGTTTTCTAAAAATAACAAATAGTTCAAAATAAGTAAACTCTTATAAAAAGGAGAGAACTACCAAAACATAAGCCTATGTCATCACCTGAAAGCGTAGCAGAACTAGCTAACCCATACAAAGCCAACAATATCAAATGAGCGCCATAACAAAATCGGTCTGCCTTAGCTTACCTAGTGATCCGAAAGGTCCTCCGTGCATGGCATCGTAACCAGCAGCGAACCGAACACTGATCGCGAGCGTTATTTAAAGAACCCGGGCAAACGAGATGAGAACTGAAATCAACGGTCATGTGACCTATAATGTAGTCAATCAATAGGTAGTTTCCTAATAAGGAGTAAACATGGCGGCCATCTTATGATGGTTAAAGCGAAGTATATCAAAAAAGATTTAAAGTCAAAAAATAATAATCGTAACCAACAGCAAACAGAACATTTGCCGCAAGCGTTATTTGAAGAACCAAGGCTAACGGGATGAAAGCTAAACCCAGCGGTCATATGTCCTGTGATGCACCTAGTCAAAAAGAAATTTTATAATGCAAAACAAACATGGCGGCCATCTTATAATGGTTAAAACGGAGTATCACTAATTAACATGAACTAGATCCCATCCACCAAAATAATAATCGTAACCAACAGCGAACAGAAAATTAGCCGCAAGCGTTATTTGAAGAATCAAGGCTAACGAGATGAGAGCTAAACCCAGCGGTCATATGACCTGTGATGCACCTAGTCAAAATGAAATTTCCTAATACAAAATAAACATGGCGGCCATCTTATAATGGTTAAAACGGAGTATCACTATTCAAAATGAACTAGATCCCATCCACCAACAATACAAGTACCCGAACATCATCCAGGAAATGGGAAATCCCCAAGGATTGAAATGGCAGAGTTCGCCATAAGCTCACTGAATCCAACTGTCATGTGAACTATGGTGTACTCCATCAAAAGGTAATTTCCCAATTTAAAACAAAAATGGCGGCCATCTTATAATGATTAAACCGAAGTATCACTATTTAGAATAAACTTGATCCCATCCACTGACAATACAAGTACCCAAGCATCATCCTGGAGATGGAAAATCCCCAAGAATTAAGATGGCACAGAGTTCACTTGAAGTCACCTAGAATGACTCAAATTTATAATGAATAAAAGATGCAGCGATGTATAAAGGTAACTAAAAAGCTCAATTCAGTTAAACAAGAAAATAGTGAAATTCATTATCAGTATTGTGCCCCATATACGTGGCACGTAAACGGCAAATCCATTTTGCCTCCAGCTGTCTAACCCTCAGTTCCCGATTTCCACCCCTATCTATGGCTGGCACATGGTCAATGCCGTGGAACCAGAAACTGGTATTATTCAGATGTTTCTCATTATAATGATTGGTGAGGGGGTAACGGCTGTCATTATTAAGGAGCGCCCTCCTATGCTCTTGAATTCGTATTTTTAAGGGGCGCACCGTACTACCTACATAGATAATACCGCAGTCACATCCCAATACATAGATTACATGAGTGGTATTGCAATTAATGAAATGTCTGATAGTATGAGATCCAGAATTATTATAATTAAAGCTGGTAGTCTTATTCCGGCCATAGGAGCAAACATTACAACATGAGCAGGTATAAAAACCTAAAGGCTTAGATGGTAGCCAGGTTCCATGGCTTTGGGTATTTGTCACATAACTTGGACATAAAGTATCACGTAATGTTCTACCTCTGCGATATGTTATCGTTGGTACATTAGAGATATAGTTTCTCAAGCCAGGCACTTCTTGTAATAACCCCCAATGTTTCTTTAGAATATGCCTCACTGTGTTGCTGTTGGTGTTATATTGTGTAACAAGACTAACTGGCCTCTTGTTAACTGCCTCTTTTTGTCTCGTAGGTGTTTCTCGTAATGTATATTCCCTTGTTATGTGTCTTGCTTTAACAAGTGCCTTGCTCAAGATGTCCTTTTTGTACCCTCTCTTAAGAAATCTCTTTTCACAATCTTGTACATTTTTCCAGTAATTTACCTCCTCACTACAATTTCTACGAATACGCGTTATCTCTCCAAAGGGGATGTTGGTGATAACACTATGTGAATGCGCACTTCCTGCATGAAGCACAGCATTACAGGCTGTTTCCTTCCTGTAAAGCGTGCTTTCAATCACCTGATTTTTAATATAAAATTGAATATCCAAGAAATTTATCTTAGCTTTATCGCTGTTCATAGTGAACCTCACATTATATTCATTTGTATTGAGATAGCAGAAATACTCGTGCAATTGGTCAGATGAACCAGCCCAAAGGCAAATGATGTCGTCTATGTACCTCCCCCAAAAGACAATATATTCAGTCCAGGGGGAGGCACATCGGCCCCAGGCGTGCTCCCTCTCAAACCAGCCCATAAAAAGGCAGGCGTAAGAAGGAGCAAACCTGGAACCCATCGCTGTTCCAAGTATCTGCTGAAACCAGCTACCATCATGGAGAAAAAAATTATTATCCAAGATGAGGCTGATCATCTCCATAACCATCTCATTGTACTCATACATATTAGCACTTTCTGTGTCAAGAAATGTTCTTACTGCCAGGGTCCCAAACTCCTTAGATATACATGTGTATAAACCTACCACATCGAAGGTTACAAAGCTTAGTTCATCTGACCACTGAAAGTTGTTCAATTTCACCAGTATATCTTTACTGTCTCGAATAAATGACGGCAGGTTATTGACATGTCTCTGAAGCCTAATGTCTACAAATTCAGAGATTTTCTCAGTCGATGAGCCCACCCCCGAGATGATCGGGCGCCCGGGGGGGAAAATCCCCCCCTTATGAATTTTAGGCAAAACATAAATACAAGGGTATGTAGGACAATGGACTCTAAGATACCCGAATTCGTCATCCGTAAGAAGGCCAATCTCCTTCCATTCACTAAGCTTCAAATTGATCAACTGTGTAAGGTTCTGGGTAGGGTCAGTACAAATTTTGCGATAACATTGCTGATCATTAAGTTGTCGATCTATTTCTGACATATAGTCAGAAATATTCATAACTCACAACATTACCGCCTTTGTCTGCTTCTCTTATAACGATGTTATTATCCATTTTAAGTCTATTCAAAGCTTCCCTTTCCTTGGCGGTAATGTTGTGGTTAACTTTAGTCGAAGATTTACATGACAGCTCCATCTTGTGTAGGTCTTTAACAACCCTATCAAAGAATACATCTATATTTGAGTGATAGTTATATGAAGGCACAAATTTGGACCTGGGTTTTAGCCCACTACAAGTATTAGATACTTGATCAATGTCAAACTCCCTTAATAGGGTTGACATTTCTGGGTTGTCATCACCATCAAGGCTCATTAGGAGTTGTACATTACGGATTTCTCCGATAGTTTGACTATTGAAACATAACCTTTCATTAGGCTCCGGACCATCCTGACCATGTTGTGCAAAAAAATCTTTCAACTTTAACATTCTAACAAATTTAAACATATCAATGTGAACATTTGTTAGATCACCACTTTGAGTTGGGCAAAAATGTAAACCTTTGCTGAGAATCGAGATTTCATCTTTATCCAATACTTTATTTGAAAGATTTATAATCTTTAAATCATTTTCATTAACATCATCAATGCATACTTCACCATTACTTTCCATATCCTCATTAGTCATTTTGATCTTATTCCAGAGCTCCCCTTGTTCATGGAACCTCGTCCTCTCCCTGTACCGACCTTTAGCTCTCCTTCCCCCTACGGGTTTTGTCTGAACTCTTTTTGCTGGAGCCGACTGCTTATCCTTACTTTGGCGAGTTCTCTCTGAAAAGCGGAAGCTCCTTCTGCTAAAGGGATGTCCTGGGCTATATTAGAGGCTACACTACTAAGTGATGAGGATGAGGCACTGCTGACAGAATGTACCTCTTCAATTTCTTCCCTCTCCTCTCGGGATCTTTTTCTATCTTCATTTAAATGAAGATTATCAAATTTTTTAGCGAATGTGTACACTCGCCCATCTCTGTAGTCTCTATCATCCCTCCTCACCTTCTTAAGTTTTTTGTCCTTCAAATAGAGTTGGTATCCCTCCATTACTTGTTTCAGAATCTCATAGTTCTTAATAATAAGATCCTTCTGTTCCATTGCATTTATCTCTTTTTCTATGCTTTCTATTTCTCCCAATAATTTTTCACCTTTATCCCTTGCATGACGGATTAGTATCTGCATCATTACTTGTGATGCATTTTCCAAATTATTTTCCCAATCATTAAGGAGCTCCTCACTGAGGTCTTCAAATGTGGGAAAGATTAGAATTCTTAACCCCCGTGGGACTTTTTTATTACTAAGGTATTGCTGGAGAGTAACCCCGTCCCACCAACGGGATAGTTCCTGTTTCTTTAACCTTTCCAATCTAATGAATAAGGTTTTTAAACTAGTAGATGTGGGAGCAGTTTGTGTCACAGATATTTTATTAGTACTATTGCTAAAAAGATTAAGGGCCATCTCTTCTCTGCCATCCTGAAATTTGGACATCCTGTCGTATATTTAAAAACGTAACTGTAAGGAGGAAGTGCTAAACAGTCCGAAGCAAACTGTAAGAGGAAAAACAAACGGCAGACCACGGTTAAGCACATTCAGTCCTTAAGTACTAGCAATTCGTGCAATGGTGCAATCTCTTCCCACACCCGCCGTCCAAAGGTGTGATGCAGGGACCAATTTTAAACAGAAAATGGAAGGTGCACTCGCTCCAAAGTGAAATCAATCTGTGGCAATAGTATGTTCAAAAATGTTCTTTTATTCAATCAAGCTTAAAAACTGGCGCACAACCAACGCGTTTCGTTCCCATTTCATTGCCAGGGGAACTTCATCAGGGCTGTAACATTATAGACAAAATACAACATTAATATGACATACCACAACATAATTAAATATACATTTATAACAACATAAATAATATTTGAAATGACCCAACCTCTTCCAACTAACAAAACAACATAATCAAAAACAACATAGTCAAAATAACCAACATTACATTGAAACAACAACATGACTCCACATAAACAATATTGACATAAATGTCTCAAGACTCAAATATTTACATGACCAATATTAAACACACAAACGACACATATTACAAAAAATCTTAGATATTCTCAAGCTCTGACTGTGACCCACATCCTTATTTCTAAAAGAGAACACATATACCCTATATAAATAACATTTGCAAAACACTAAATACAATACACAGACAGATATATAATGTGCTAGCATGAAGAAGGTACCTATTCAAACTCCACTTCATATCTGACCAATTATATAATGTCAAGTACATATTGCGAATATCGAGATATAAAACGTAATTAAAAACATATGCAGATATCAACCCACATCCAAAAAGATTTTTTCATATCAACAGAAAAATGTATATTATATCTCTAAAAAGAGAAAAATGAAGAAAGAAAAAGAAAAAGAAAAAGGGGATAAAGATATAAAAAAATAAAAATAAAAAAAAAAAGATAAAAGCCCAGAATGGCCTCAAAAGAAGAGATCTCCATAAGCTTTAAACAATAAGACGGCGAGCTGTTCTCCATAAAGGGATCCCCTATATAGGTCATGTACAACACACAACTCACCTTTCATATGAAACTATCTTTGATAACTTCTATGCGACAGGAAAGAAGACCTTCCTCATAAGTAAATGTAAACAATTTCTAAAGAGAAAGATGAGTGAAGAGACTTTTAAGAATAAAAACCGCCATAATGGTGAAAAATTGTTAGAAGCAACAAAACCCCGTAACAGAAAAATAGACATAGACTCACCTCACAATACCAAAATTAAACGGACGTATGAACTTTTTGTTGATAATGGGACATAATAGTCGTAACTTTATCCACATCAAAAATATATCTGCGGATAGACGTGGAAACTGTAAGGACAAACAATTAAAATAAGAACCCGAACTGATAATTATCCAGTTCAGAAAACCATCCAAAGAAAATATAACCCTCACCATCTTTTTTTTATTTTTTTTTTTATTTTTTTTATATCTTTATCCCCTTTTTCTTTTTCTTTTTCTTTCTTCATTTTTCTCTTTTTAGAGATATAATATACATTTTTCTGTTGATATGAAAAAATCTTTTTGGATGTGGGTTGATATCTGCATATGTTTTTAATTACGTTTTATATCTCGATATTCGCAATATGTACTTGACATTATATAATTGGTCAGATATGAAGTGGAGTTTGAATAGGTACCTTCTTCATGCTAGCACATTATATATCTGTCTGTGTATTGTATTTAGTGTTTTGCAAATGTTATTTATATAGGGTATATGTGTTCTCTTTTAGAAATAAGGATGTGGGTCACAGTCAGAGCTTGAGAATATCTAAGATTTTTTGTAATATGTGTCGTTTGTGTGTTTAATATTGGTCATGTAAATATTTGAGTCTTGAGACATTTATGTCAATATTGTTTATGTGGAGTCATGTTGTTGTTTCAATGTAATGTTGGTTATTTTGACTATGTTGTTTTTGATTATGTTGTTTTGTTAGTTGGAAGAGGTTGGGTCATTTCAAATATTATTTATGTTGTTATAAATGTATATTTAATTATGTTGTGGTATGTCATATTAATGTTGTATTTTGTCTATAATGTTACAGCCCTGATGAAGTTCCCCCTGGCAATGAAATGGGAACGAAACGCGTTGGTTGTGCGCCAGTTTTTAAGCTTGATTGAATAAAAGAACATTTTTGAACATACTATTGCCACAGATTGATTTCACTTTGGAGCGAGTGCACCTTCCATTTTCTGTTTAAAACGTTCTATTAAGAGCACAAGGACTCATAGTCTAATTGCGATTACTGATGTTTGGCCCATTACAAGGGGTGGGGGAAAAAAATTTACACGTCTCAGAACCTATTAGGTTCGTGTTAACGTCCACAGAATGTGAGGGCTAACTCAGGAGTACGTATGGCTCCAGGAATGTGGGCGCTCCTCCCGGCTTTCCCTCTGAAGTGATGCTTCCTTGGGGATAAAGAAGCTTATGAAAAAAGAAGAAAGAAGGAAGAAGGGGGAGAGTGGAGAGAGGTAGGCTATCTTCCACGGAGGTTCCCAAAGGCATGGACTCGTAAAGTCTCCTAAATCAAAGAACACAGTGCATCAATGATATGGTCATCTCTACATTAGGGTTCTCTTAGGTATTGGGACTTAGGGGTTTAGGACAGTTGAGCCCAAGGAATGTCGTTGTTCAGACCAGTTAGGTAGGTGCCCAAACGGAACACCCAACGTTGTTCCTTTTCCAGCAAGCCATTCTCGTTGTGGAGTTGTTCAATCACGGTCCATTTTAAGTCATCCACGCTGTGTGACATGGTTAGGTAGTGGCTTGCCATCTTTGTAGTGCTCTTCTTACAGCGAACATTACTCTTGTGCTCGCCGATACGGATCTTTATTGGTCTTGATGCCATGCCGATGTATTCTTGTCTGCATGGACACGTGATCATATATATCACGTTTCTGCTGTTGCAGTTTGTGAATCCTCTTTGTTCCCAGACTGTGCAGTTGGTGAACTTGATGTTTTTACTTCTGTTCATAAGATTGCATGTGCTACAGTTACCACACGGGTAGTGACCCTGTACAGGTGGGAGGGTGGTGGTGGCCAAATTCCTTACTGGTGTCACGCGTGGTCTTGTATGGACCAAGATGTCCTTCAGATTCCTGCCTCTCTTGTGGGAGAACATGGGTTTAGGGAAGTTGAGACTTCCGCAGTTCAGAATTCTCCAGTGTCTATTCACTATTTTAGACACTAGATTGGAGTGGGTGTTAAAAGTGGTTACGCAAATAGGTCTTGTTTCCTGTTCTTTGGGAATGCGGTTTTCCAAGAGCGCGTCTCTGTTGTTATTTCTTGCTCGTTTCAACCCTCTCTTCACAATCCGTTCTGGATAGTTGCGTTTCAGTAGCTTGCTTTCCAAATCGGAGGCTTGTCTCTTGAAATCTGTGAGCTCGGAACAGTTTCTGCGGAGGCGGAGGAACTGTCCGTAGGGGAGGTTATCCCGAAGGTGTCTGGGATGGAAACTGTTGTATAGTAATAGGCAATTTTTTGCCGTCGGTTTAAAATGTGTGGTAATTTTGAGCTTACCACCGTCCGGATAGATATTCAGATCAAGGAACACCAGACTTGTGTTGGAAAATGTATGCGTGAATTTCAAAAATGTATTTTGTTGGTTGAGCCATATCATGAAAATTCCAATGGATTCGGCGTCACCTTTCCATATCACCAGCACATCGTCGATGTAAGGTTTCCAGACGACAATATTGTCATGGAACGGGTTGTGTTGATGAAGTATCTTGTTGGTTTCTAGGTAGTGTACATAGAGACCAGCTAGACTGGGGGCAAAAGTGCTCCCCATGCTGGTCCCGTGCTTTTGTAGGTAGTGTACCCCCTCGTACAAAAAGAAGTTACTTTTCAGGGCCAAGGAGATGCATTCCATCACCATGTTGCGAGGTGTATGGTAGTCCCATGTTGTGGAAAATAGTACTTCCTCTATGATGTCCAGGGTTTCATCGTGAGGCAAGCTAGTATACAAGCTTTCGACATCAAGTCCCGGTAGGAGGTGTTGCTCTGGGTCAAAAGGGAGGTCTTCGATAAGTTGTAACACGGCCTTGGTGTCTTTGAGATAGGTGTCTGTTTTTTGGACTAAAGGCCGCAGGAATGCATCGGCAAACTTGGAAAGGGGTTCTAGTATGGAACCGATCCCGGACACAATCGGGCGGCCGGGGGGGGTATTCCAAATCCTTGTGGATTTTGGGAATGGTATAAAAATAGGGTGTCTTCGGTGACTTCTGAGTGAGGAAATCTGCCTCCTTCCTTGATACCCAGTCATGTGCTGTGGCTTCTTCAACCATCCCCATAATCCGTACCCGGATCTCCTCTGTTGGGTCAACATGGAGGATCTCGTAGTTCCTACGATCATCCAGAAGTTTCCTGCATTCAGTGTCGTAGTTGTGTTTTGTTTGAATAACAATGGCTCCCCCTTTATCAGCGGGTTTTATAACCAAGTTGGTATTGTCAGCCAATTGTTGTAATGCCTCTTTTTCCAATCGTGTGACATTCTGGAATGTTTTTGTACCCTCATTTGGTATGTTGATCAGATCCTCCATTACTGCTTTTTCAAAAGCGAGTAATTCAACTTGTAGTGTGGCATCCAAAGGGGTGAATTTGGATTTGAGTCGTAATCCAGTGTCCGGGGTCTGTTCCTCTGTTGTCTCAGTTGTTTCTTGGTTCGCAAAGAAAGCCCGTAGTTTAAGCTTTCGTATAAACTCCTTCATTTCTAGGCAGAGTTTGAACTTGTCCAACTTGTTGGTGGGGACAAAGCCAAGGCCTTTTTCCAGGACATGCTTTTGGTGCTCAGTGAGTGTGTATTCTGTCAAATTGACCACTAATTGCCCCTCCTGCTGGTTGATGGTTGGTTCGCTGTCATACTCCTCGTTGATACTCTCGCTACGTCCCCTGACTCGTTGCTCCAGTGGACCTGGTTGCCTCTCCGGTTCCTTCCTCTCGGCGGTCCAGGGCATGCTCCTAAAAAAGGAGGTGGTCCATAATAGTTAAATTCTTGTGGTTGTGGGTTCCAGTGTTGGAATGGTCCTCCCATTGGTGGCGGGCCATAAGGGTAATATGTGTAGCCTGGTGGTCCTTGGTAATGGTCCCAACCTCTTCCTCTTGGTCTGTAGGGTCTCTGATGTTGTACTCCTCTCTGGTTCCTCGGGTTACTGCCTCGGCTGGAATACGAGTCGTTTGAGCCTGCATCGGATAAGTCACTGTCCGATCCTTGTTCGCTGTTGGTTTTTCTGATCACATAGTCATCCCGTGTGTAGGGATAGACACATTCGTGGTTGAAGGCTGCAGTGTCCTTTTTCAGTTTCTTATACTTGCTCTGTTTTAATGAGATTTCGTACTCACTCATCTGTTGGTTGAGTTCGTCCAACCTTTTCTTCAAAACGGTGGTTGATTGGTAGCTCTTCAGTTGGACCTCGAGTTTCTGTATGTCGATCTTGAGTTCTTGAGCCAAATGGGTGGCTGTCTTAATGATAAGGACCAGCCAGTCTCTAGTGCAGTGCCACGATATTAGTGACCAATCCTTTTTGAAGGATTTATCCTGCTGAAATATGAAAGGTTCGTTACGAACTATTAGGCCTTGAGGTGCCGCGTTGGCCCTGAGGTATTCTGTCATTAACAGGCCATGCAAAGCAGTCTTTATCTGGGTTCTCCTTAGGTTCGCCAACTCATCCCAGTCCGCATTGCTCGGACCCGGATCAGTGCTGCTGAGTCCCTCAAAGGGATTGAGGGCTGCCAAGATTCTGTCGATTTCTTCCTCATCAAAAGTGAGGCCTGCTGTCTCAGCCATGTTGTGAGTGTCTAAATGAGTGTGTGTCTCCTGAAAGCGTATGTGCGTGTGTATGAAAGGGATGTGTCCCTACAAGAAAAATGAAAAAGAAAAGAAGATAAACAGTACAATGGCCATTATCCCCCAGGGACCAGGGTTACTGGGTTACTCCCACAGCTGCACGCTGTCAAAATAGCTACAAAAAACAGGATTAGGGAGTGAAGAGGTAGAGCAACACCTCCTACTGGGACTTGATGCCGAAAGCTTGTATACTAGCTTGCCTCACGATGAAACCCTGGACATCATAGAGGAAGTACTATTTTCCACAACATGGGACTACCATACACCTCGCAACATGGTGATGGAATGCATCTCCTTGGCCCTGAAAAGTAACTTCTTTTTGTACGAGGGGGTACACTACCTACAAAAACACGGGACCAGCATGGGGAGCACTTTTGCCCCCAGTCTAGCTGGTCTCTATGTACACCACCTAGAAACCAACAAAATACTTCATCAACACAACCCGTTCCATGACAATACTGTCGTCTGGAAACGTTACATCGACGATGTGCTGGTGATATGGAAAGGTGACGCCGAATCCATTGGAATTTTCATGATATGGCTCAACCAACAAAATACATTTTTGAAATTCACGCATACATTTTCCAACACAAGTCTGGTGTTCCTTGATCTGAATATCTATCCGGACGGTGGTAAGCTCAAAACTACCACACATTTTAAACCGACGGCAAAAAATTGCCTATTACTATACAACAGTTTCCATCCCAGACACCTTCGGGATAACCTCCCCTACAGACAGTTCCTCCGCCTCCGAAGAAACTGTTCCGAGCTCACAGATTTCAAGAGACAAGCCTCCGATTTGGAAAGCAAGCTACTGAAACGCAACTATCCAGAACGGATTGTGAAGAGAGGGTTGAAACGAGCAAGAAATAACAACAGAGACGCGCTCTTGGAAAACCGCATTCCCAAAGAACAGGAAACAAGACCTATTTGCGTAACCACTTTTAACACCCACTCCAATCTAGTGTCTAAAATAGTGAATAGACACTGGAGAATTCTGAACTGCGGAAGTCTCAACTTCCCTAAACCCATGTTCTCCCACAAGAGAGGGAGGAATCTGAAGGACATCTTGGTCCATACAAGACCACGCGTGACACCAGTAAGGAATTTGGCCACCACCACCCTCCCACCTGTACAGGGTCACTACCCGTGTGGTAACTGTAGCACATGCAATCTTACGAAAAGAAGTAAAAACATCAAGTTTACCAACGGCACAGTCTGGGAACAAAGAGGATTCACAAACTGCAACAGCAGAAACGTGATATATATGATCACGTGTCCATGCAGACAAGAATACATCGGCATGACATCAAGACCAATAAAGATCCGTATCGGCGAGCACAAGAGTAATGTTCGCTGTAAGAAGAGCACTACAAAGATGGCAAGCCACTATCTAACCATGTCACACAGCGTGGATGACTTAAAATGGACCGTGATTGAACAACTCCACAACGAGAATGGCTTGCTGGAAAAGGAACAACGTTGGGTGTTCCGTTTGGGCACCTACCTAACTGGTCTGAACGACGACATTCCTTGAGCTCAACTGTCCTAAACCCCTAAGTCCCAATACCTAAGAGAACCCTAATGTAGAGAGGACCATATCATTGATGCACTGTGTTCTTTGATTTAGGAGACTTTACGAGTCCATGCCTTTGGGAACCTCCGTGGAAGATAGCCTACCTCTCTCCACTCTCCCCCTTCTTCCTTCTTTCTTCTTTTTTCATAAGCTTCTTTATCCCCAAGGGAGCATCACTTCAGAGGGAAAGCCGGGAGGAGCGCCAACATTCCTGGAGCCATACGTACTCCTGAGTTAGCCCTCACATTCTGTGGACGTTAACACGAACCTAATAGGTTCTGGGACGTGTAATTCTTTTCCCCCCACCCCTTGTAATGGGCCAAACATCAGTAATCGCAATTAGACTATGAGTCCTTGTGCTCTTAATAGAACGTGGTTAGACCACGGCATCACCAATGTAATCACTCCCCCCCCACGTGTGAGTGGTAGCAGGATTCTCTATGCATGCCCCTCGGGGTATCGCGCCCAACTACACTTAAAACCCACCCTAAATTAATTTTGAATTAGCATTCAGACTCACGACGCTCTATTTTACAACATTTTATACTCATGAGAGATCGTGAACAACGTCGCGATATACACATCCAGTATATCGGTACTTTCGTAATAATCATTTCCTGCTCCATAATAACGGGTTATCGCTCTAGCTTTTTCGACCCCAGTAGGTGCAGTTACTTTCATCTGGACGCCTTCCTGGACATTACCGCTCTAGTTTTCATTACTTTGCGGTCACAGGAAGTGAACGGTCATCCACTTCCGGATACCTACGAACTTCGGCACAGGTGCATTCATTTGTGTTTACTAAGTGCCAATTAACGTCCGCATAAATAGGGCGTCCCTCGCGGACTCACTTACACCACGGAGCCGCGGGTTGGCGATATCTTGAGCGAGGCAGTGTTGACTACTACGTAAGTATGGCATAGCCGTGAAAGGAACCAGCGGTACTAAGTATCTCCAAAGATTCCCTTGAATCACTGGCTTTGGACTACAACCTTTTTTCTCCCACCCTTCCTTTACCATACAGAATACAGTGGCAACACCCTTCCCACCCGTTCAGAAGGCTCATGGAGCATTGTCTCCTACTTATCCCAGTATGTATCAATCTATGGATGTTTGTTTTACATACTATCCACCTTTATTTACGGTTACTCTGATCTCTAGCATAGAGAGTGTGTTTTGTGTGTGCATGTTTTGTTTTTGTCCCTTTTTTCCTAACAGGTCACGGCACTTGTTTTCAAGTTACAACTAAGGCTAATGACACCATAGTCACTTTTGTATTTACAGGTTATAACGTGTTTGCGCATTGGGAGGCGCAATTGTGTAATTAACTATGCTCTCTCTTTTACAGATTTACATTTTAGAAATACTGATTGGGTAATATAAAGTGCATGATATTTTGCATTTTTTCACCGTTTTGTATATAGCACACTTTTCCATTACACATTGATAGCAACATAGTGAACACTGAAGGGATCATTCCTAGTCCTGATGAAGAAGCCTTGACGCTTCGAAACATGTTGACTTGATCAGGAGTATCCGCACATTACACGCAGGACATCTCCGAACCACCTTTTTAACAGCACCAGCCTCCACGACCTATTAAAGTTTCTTAAGTCCACGAGGCCAGGTCCTTTTTAATTCACTTTTCGCATTCACCCCTGACCCTTCCTCTCACTACCCCTACACCACACATAGTACTGTAAAAACAGTGCTCCCGCGTAGTCGCTGGTCGTAGTACGCCCCGTCCCGCAGCGGGGCGGGAAGACCCCTATGATGAAGCATGACACCAAGGGCCCTTTTGGTGTGTGAGGGGTATTTAAGCAAACACTGTGTGCGTCCTATCATAATAGGAAACACACCCTAGTCAAAAACAGCATCACATCAAGCAAAAAGTGGGGGTAACCATAGACGCAGATCCTACTTTCCTACACTAGTGCAAACCTTTTTTGTAAGCTTCGTTTAGATGGACACATTCCACAACTGAGCTGCTAACATCCTTACATTACCTCTCAAAAAGAATAAATCTTTGTTATCGGGAAGCCTCAAATAACTCCGTCACTTAAGTTATATACATGCTTCTAGCTAGCCTTTATATTTACTGATTAACCAATTGCGCATACTTACATATCTTTCAGGTAGTGAGAAGACTTGTTTCTGTTTTTTTGCTGCCTCTCACATGTCTTCACAGTACAGGAGACCCTCCTCCCTCCCTTCTCTTTCATCCAGTAGTACTTGAAGATCAGCATTAACCATTCAGGGCTGGATGTGTTTTTTGACAAAAAGTAGGGGTCTCTTTTTGTAATATTAATAAAAATTGGGAACATTGTTCCCAATAGACCTCGCCCACTGCTACTGCTGCTCCACCCCATTTGCCTTGAAGTAATTGAATGCCCGTTCTGAGGCTCATTGTGTTCTTGGACTCATTAGGTCTGGGTTAGACAAGACCTCATGATGCTACTAAAATTGTATTTATATAAATATTTACATATGATATGCAAAGGCACTTTCAGCCATTCCTCTTCATCCCTTGGTCTGTTTTTATGTCATTCACATTGTGCTTCCTAGCATACAGCATCGGACAAAGGGTCAGCCCCTGGGCTTAATTTGAGCCGGTGGGGGACACCAGCACTTATTTCTGGGGACCCGCCCCTATTTTTCTGCATCAGATATTTCTAGAGAGCAAGAGAGAGAAAAACGCACAAATCAGAAAAAACGGAGGAAGACAAATATGGAAAAACCATCACAAATGGAGAAAACAGGAACGTGCAAAGGTCAGAAAAAGGCCCAATGAAAGAGGGATCATGCTACGATTACAGCCTCAGGTTTCAGGGAAGGCTCTAAAGATATCCGAATGTAACATGCTACGGCCTAGTTTATAAAATCAAAAACCATTACAAGGACTGACGCTTCTCTTGGAAGGGAGCGAAAGCAGAAGGTAATTTTAATTTAAATGATGTTTAGAATTTAGAAATTATGTACTGTTTGCCATTTTCGATTGTTTTTGTTATACACCCATTCACTCCACATTTCTACTGTTTATAAGCGCTGCAGATAAAAGGCATTATAATTACCAAATTTAATGCCACTCAATTTACTAAGCTTTGAAGAGAGGGCTTCATGTGTTAGGTCATTTAAATGTATTATTATTATTTTAATTTCTCAAATTTGCTTGAAAATGCACCATTTGTCCACTCTTTTTTCAAAATTTTCTCGGGGGAGAAGCCCCCGAACTTCCCGTAGGTTGTTCGGGAGCGCTCGCTACGCTTGCATGCCACAGTGCAGTGTGACAATCATTTTACACCGCACCACTTTCAAATGTCACCAGCCGCCACTGGGCACAAGGAGTGTCTCGAAGTGAATTAAAGACACTGACGTTCAATTGCCGAGGGCATCTGAGCAGGAGCTTCGGGCACCGGCACTCTTTCATTTACAAATTAAGCAGTGGTAAGCGCACTTCGGTCATTGGCTTACTTCACTGTGAGTGAGGCATTCAGTCTGATTACCCTTTTCATCCAATGTGCAAGCTGCGGCCACTGGCATGGAAAAGTGTTCATGTCACTTTGTGAACTTCTGCTTTGGCCCTTGTGAGCCCTTCACGCCTGTTAAGAATCCTGCCTCTAGTGCCCCCTCTTTGTTATGGTGGCTGACAGTGGTATCGGCTGGTGCGTTCAAGCAGGGTTGCTCAGGTGCTATCAAGCAGCGGGTGCTTTCCCAGGGGCCTGGCAGGGTGGAGGCTGGAAAGGCTGACCATGTTTCCTGCCTACAGCGCTTATTTTTAAACAATAGAAAACAAATGTTTTTAAAGCGTGTTTCAGAATAATTTGTTTTTTGCTTTTGGGTGATTCCTGTCTCCAATGCTGGAGTTAATTTGGCTATGAGAGCAGATATTTATGATTCTTACAACTCACAATCCCTTATCTCTGATACTAAGGGCCCTTTGAATCAGTTCAAGAGAAAACAGAGTGTTGTGAGGTTCGTGAAGCCTTGTTGAAACATGTAGAGCTTTTATCTAATACCTCCTTTGACTTCGTAAGAGCTTGAGTACTGACAGAGGGTGCCACCAGGAAACTTTCTATAAAGAAGTGGCTCACTGATGTGGCTCAGAAGTTAGTGGCTTTAAGAATGCCATTTGAAGGTACCACACTCTTTGGTACGGACCTTGAGAAGAAGTTACATAGAATAAGTTACATAGAAGAAGGTACATAGAATATCCAAGCGGGAGAAGCATTCTCAGTCATTTTGTCAAAGTGGTGGTACTTCAGGATTCTGCTCCTCCTGTTGCCAGCCTTTGAGAAGATGTGGCCAGCAGCAGCAGTACTCTTTCTACAAAAGACAGAAGGGCAAAGGAAACAAGAATCACAGAGATCAGAAGGAATCAATCTGGTTCTCTGACCAGAACCAGCGCTCTGGACTATGCCAGGGACATGTCTCTGTGGGGGAAATGATAAGATTTTTCCTTGCTGCTTCTGAGGGATCTACTTCCGTCCATCAGGTTAGAACACAGATCAGGCACACACAAAAGTCAAGTCAGTGGTCCAGTCAGTGGCGCGGGCTTATACAGTGGGATCGGGAGCACAGGAACAGTCCACAGCCACGATCTAGATAATGCAGTGGTCAAATGTCTAAAATCACCTGCCTCACCTGGAACGTGCGTGGCCTGAACGACCACCGTAAGACCCGGCTTGTACAAGCGTATCTGACCAGACACGGGGTAGATATCTGTCTCCTACAGGAGACCCACCTCCGGGAGTCGGCCGGCACCAGATTGTCAGCCGCCCGCTGGAGCGAGATCCACACTGCGAATTACTCAAATTACTCCCGGGGAGTGGCGATTCTCATTCGGAAAGGGGTGCCCTGGCAAACGCAACAGTCAATACAAGATCCAGAAGGCCAGTATCTCCTCCTAAAGGGAACACTATTTCATAGGCCACTAATTGTCGTTAACGTCTATGGCCCTAACATAGACGACCCCACATTTTTCCGCCACCTCTGGCACAAGATCCAATCGATGGGGGACGCGGCACTACTCTGGGGCGTGGATTTTAATGTTGCGCTAACACCACACATGGACAGGGAGGGGACGTCCCGGACACACCACCCACAAGCGACAGCAACATTGCATAGTATATTACTAGACCACAGCTGACCCCTGGCGCGCACTCCACCCTGCGACACGGGAGGGAACCTGCATCACACATCACCGCCAAGCGTGGTCCAGAATCGACTTCTGGATCTTGACCAAAGATGTACAGGTCTGGGTGCAGGATGTCACTCACCAAGCGCGGACACTATCGGACTACGCCCCGGTGGCCTTGGCCCTATCGGTCCCACAACCTTATCGGCAGCCATTCTCATGGCGTCTCCCCCCAAACGCCTTGCTAGATACAGCTTTCTGCGAAAGCCTCCGCACACATATCCAGGAATATTTCTCACACAACACTGGGTCGGTGTCCACAGAAGGTGCACTGTGGGAGGCGTTTAAAGTGGTAATTCGAGGGCATTGCATAGCGGGCCAGTCTGGGGTACTACGTGATATATCGGTCAGTTTGACCAGAACTGAAAAACAACTACACGAACTAGAGTCGCAATATTTCATGACACCCTCCCCCTTCATTTTAGCGACCATACGCACTACGCTCACGTCCTATCAGGAAGAAGCTGAGCGCGAAACCAAATTCTTGCATAAACACGCCACGGCGCGTAAGTGCGGAGAGGGGGACAGACCGGGTAAGACGCTGGCTAATCTCCTGCGAAAGCCCAGAAGCTCCCCCTTTATTACAGAACTGATTACCACAGGCGGCGAAACTGTGCGCTCCCCACCAGATATCCTGTCCACAATGCGTAGCTTCTACGCAAACTTATATAAGTCCACTTCTGGCCCGGCCGAGGAAATACTGCGTGAATACTTCGACTCTATTGAACTGGTATGGTTTCACAGGGCCCACAGCGAATACATGGCGGCACCTTTCACGGTGGAAGATGTCAAACAGATCATCAGTGGTCTCCCCGCTGATAAGGCCCCAGGAGCAGACGGCCTGACGGCTAAATTTTATAAGGAATACGCCGATATTCTGGCACCACGACTCCTGGACGTATATCAGGAGGCCATGGAGGTAGGCCACTTACCTGCCTCAATGCGAGAAGCCATTATTATAACAGTGTTAAAACCAGATAAGGACCCCTCCAACTGTGATTCTTACCGTCCACTCTCGCTGATTAATATAGACGCGAAAATCTTCGCCAGGCTCCTGGCCACCCGAACGCAACCACTGCTCCCTCTGATAATACGCCCGGACCAATCTGGTTTTATACCAGGCAGATCCACGTCCCACAATCTTCGGACGTTGTTTGCCCTAATGCATTATCTCGCGCCGCACGTCCCGGCGATTGCGGCCTTACTGGATGCCACCAAGGCATTCGATTCCTTAGAGTGGGGGTTCCTTTTCCCGCTGCTTCAACGTAATGGTCTCAGCCCCATCTTCATCCAACAGATAAAACTGCTATATACTATGCCCTCAGTGCGATTAAGAGTAAACAGCCTGGTATCTGAACCAATTGTCATCACTAGGGGTACGCGGCAGGGATGCCCCCTGTTGCCCTTACTTTTCGCCATAGCAACTGAACCGCTTGCCGCCTGAATTAGACAGTACCACCCACATCGTAGCATTGGGTTCACCGCAAGAGGTTTGTCAGTATCACTATACGCGGACGACATCACGTTATACATGACTGACCCTAAAGACAATTTAGCGCCCATGACAAGAGAACTGCTTCGGTACGGGGAACTCTCAGGAGCGACAACCCAGAATATCATGGGAGGTACTCCCCCTACCCCAGTCCCAGGGGGGCCTGGCCGCACCCGACTTTGCATTATATGCTTACCGCGCGCAGGCGCAGTTCCTACAGTACTGGGTCCACCCTACACCCTTTCAGCTGCATGTGGCCATCGAAACAGACAGAGCGGCACCGGTCCCGCTTGCCACCGCCATATATCAAGCATATAGGAGGCCACGCAATGAAGTGGACACAGTCGAGGCGCTGCGATGGGCATGGACGGGGCTGCGCAAGAGAGCGAAGCTGGACATGCTCTACGCCCCTTCTATGCAACTGGCTAACCACCCACAGACACCCCCACTGGGAGATCGCAGGGCAAGGGAGAGGGCGACACAGCTTCAGATACGGACAGGCAAGGACCTATTCCCCGCAGACACCTTCCTAACACTACAACAGATGTGCGGTCAGGCGGTCCCCACGGCTGCGGACATGCTGCTCTACTATCAGCTGCGCGCATCCTGCAGATGCAAATATGACACGTTCCCACATCCACCCCGCCCCCACAGTACCAGCACAAGAAAATGTGCTCGCGATTCACCATGGCCGCAAACTGATCACCCATATATATATTATAACACAGCGTGAGTCCCCGATTCTCATTCCTGGGGCAAGAGAGGCATGGGCGGCAGACATGGGGGTGGACATCTCCGACGACCAATTGAAAATAATTTGCGGTCAGCTGCAGATGCTGTCCTCAAACTACCGTCTGAGACTGATCCATTTCAAATACATCCACCGTCTTTATCGGACCCCGGTGCAACTGCACCGAATGGGTTTGCGCCCTGACGATTGCTGCTGGAGATGCGGTGATACACAGGCCACATTCTTGAACGTAGCGTGGCAATGCCGCCCGGTTGCTAATTTCTGGGTACGTACACTGCAACATATACACAACATAACGGGACACGAGTTGCCTCGCACGCCGCTGGCGGCGTTGCTGGGCGATAACACCGCTGTTCCACCCAAAAAGAGGAAATTGACTGCCATGCTGTTAATTATGGCCAAGCGCCAGGTGACCCTTCATTGGAGGGTGATCCCACCGCCGACAACTAAGAACTGGATCACCAGTGTAACACACTGTAAGACACAACTGGAGACATACTGGGAATTGATGCTGGCGAGGTCCCGCCCCCGTGACATCTGGGAGCCGTTTGTAAACTGGCTAAACACGGTCAACACAGACGACCTTTAACGTGACTCAAGGGAAAGGATAGCTCATAGCCACCTAGAGCCGAGAACTAACCGCCCTCCACCACTGTCCACACCTCATATTAGAAGACCTACGAATGCCATTGCACAATCTGGTAATATACTGCTGAGGTTTATAACTGCTATGTGTCTGAATAAGAATCTTGCTGCTGTTCTACCACTGTCCTGGTGGAACTGAGTAATGTATTGGTGATTGTTTTGTCTGTTTGTAATTTACGTTTTTACAAATGCCAATTAAAATTTTTTTTTTTTTAAAATTCAAATAGGCATTTAGCAATTCAGATCCACACAATAACTGTGCTCGGAAAAAAGAGGACAGAGAGAGAAGAACATCTATCAATACAATATTTTTATATTTACCAAGTATGGTGTGAAGACCAACCACCTGGCCAAAGGGCTGGTAAGGGTCCCCCGGGATAGATCAGGAGACAAAGACTTCAGGACAGTAATCAGGACAGGATACTTCACCTCTCTAAATACCGACGACTGCGTCGCACCCCTCTCTGACACTCTCTTCCACCTCGTGGTTCTTCCGCGATCTTCTTTCTAACCCAATTAAATTAAGTAGATGGTTCTGCATTCGATTTTCTTCATCAGCATCTCACTGCATCAGCACCACCCCCAGCACCGACAGCATCCCGAGCTCTGCTTCTGCGCTTCTTCTCCCGTGTCAAAATGCTCAAATGCTTAACTAACTAACTAAAACTACCTCAATTATACCTTTCTATAGCCATGTACCACCCATTAATGTTTAAATTTTACAGAATACTAACTCTGATTGGACAGGCGAGGGGGGATGATCGTCACACCATGCTTACATTTCTCTTATTTCTTTAAACCATTGTTTCAAAACTCCTCGCTTCAAACTTTATTAAATCATTTCCTTTCCCATACATCTCCAAACTTTATTAATACAAAATGTTACGATATTATGAATAAGCTCCTTCATATGAACTCTTCACCCTCATGTTCCCAGGGCACATCTTTGCTGGCCTTGGACGTATGACAAGTCCTTAGTCATTCTTTTCGTATTTTCTCGCTAGTACGCATGCGTAGGGTCAAGACAGTCAGCTCGATTCAGACAAGTATAGTGGGCCCAAATGCGCACTAATAATAAAGTAAAAAGAAGAAATGCTATTTTCCAAAATAAATGGTTTCACTGTACACCACCAACCTCTACTCTAACCCACTTCATTTATTATTACCCTTTCTGCATTTGCGTTAGTATAAAACTTATATTCTATTTCAGCTAAGCAGGTGCCATGCATGCGAGCTTTCAAGCGGCCATTTTATCGTTTATTGCGCAGGCGCAAGATTTTCCCTCCAAGCATTAGTACGTCATACTACGTAGATGTAGTAGACGCATGCCCAATAAAGATCTCTTGTTAAAGTGCGTTCTTAGTCCTTCGTTCAAGTTATTGCCGTTAGTAAACACATAGGCAAGCTTTCTTGTCCCGCGTGTCTCGTTCTAAATGCAATTATTAATTACAAATACGTTGTTAGTAATTCGTTAGTGGGTTAAAACGAAAGGATTGCTTCCGAGCAAGTCTCATTTACGAGTCCTTGCTCCATCAATCCCCTCTCTGATGGCATCTTAAGCCATCACAAAATTACCCATCCCATCCCAGATACCAACTTTAACATTTCTGAGTTTTCTCTATTTCTCCTCTCAAATTTTCATCAATCAACTTGTTTCCTTCTAAATCTCTCATCTTCTTATATAATCTGCCTTTCATTTCTTCCAGCTGTATTTCATCATATTTTCTCTTTTGTTTCTGTCCCTTTCCTTTTCTTTCAAAATGTACTTTCTCTTTCGTACCTCTTCTACAACACTTATATGTAATCATTATTATCATCACTACTGTTATTACCATAACTAATGGTATTATTATTTGACCTAGAAAATCCTTCCCAAATCCAATAAACCATTTCCCTATTGATGTTATACTTTTTGTTAGTCTTCCCCACACACTGTCAACCTCGAGTTAGTTCAAGTCTTTATGCATTCTTATAATGTTTTCAATATATCCTTTAATTTCTCTGCTCTTGTCCGGAATATAAGTGCAGCAGTATTGAATTTTCAACATGCCACAGACTCCACCTTCTTTTGCTAACAATATATCAAGAGCAAGATGGTTCTGTAAAACCATAGACCTAATTGCAACCATTTCTGTGTTAATCATTAAGAATCCTCCTGCAGTGTCTGTAGAAAGATGATCAACTATGGTTGATAACTTACAAATTTTCTGTGAATTCAGAATGACTCCAACTGAGGGTATCAGTGCACTAAAAATGTCTCCCACAATTTCAGAAAAACTAGCTCTTCTTCTACGTGTTAGTCCATTAGAATTTCCATTGGTTCCACTGATTTTATCTACATGATAAATTTTTGGAAACACTATTCCAAAATAGCAGCTCCCGTACCATCTTGCAGGTAACCTATAATAGGCATTGCTCCCACAAACATAATACACTCCTGGAAACACAGGATCAGTTCCCCCTTTTAGTCCCCACCCTCCTAAAATTAGGAAGTTGTGTTCGCATTCACTGGAACCAATGTAATTATTGTTATAATCTGTCTTTAATCTATGGAGGCAGAATTTTCCCCTTTTCACAAAATCCAGGGACATCGCAGCATGAGCCTTGCCACTTGCATAGATTCCTCTTTCCCAACCCATGGAGGTACATGGGTTTTCTGTTCAGTTGCTTTCTTTATTAAATCCTGTCTCCTTTCTTCTACTAAATCCCCAAAATCTTTTTCTTCTTTTCTTAATGTACATGTTAGATTATCTCTACGTGCCTGAACTAAATCTGTTGAACTCATTGTTATGAAAATTTCACCCATAAACTGTGCGTTTGTACTACTAGCTACTGGATTCAAATTCTTTCTAATAGGTAATTCAGAAAATACTACATCTATATCTGAATAAAAATATTGAAGTTTCCCTGTAGCATAAAATAAACTTGACAAAATACATGACACACCATAAGTTAAAGGTATATGGTGATACGTCATTCCTTCTGATACTGATGAGGGTAACTTCATACACACGTAACAGTTATTAATCTCCATAGTACTAACATATTGAAATAACAATTTAATAAACACATTTGAAGACGTATTATAGTCTGATTCATTATGATAGTTTGCTTCATCTTCTACCCCTATTTCTATTTCATTTTCTTTTATTCTATCCACCTTAACATTAGTATCTGTATTATTCTTGTCACTTGTTTTCATTAACAAAGGTACTCCTACCATTAGGAGTAGCCATACTAATACTGCTAATAAAATACTACAAAAACAAAATCTAAAACACTTTCCCTTTAATCCACATTTTGGTTTTCCGGTCCTTCAATTTCTGCCATTTTTGCTCCTGAGAAAATTTATTTTCTCTTATCTTTTCTTTGTCAGTTTTTCTTTTTCTTTTCGTTTTTAAGGAGGCCTCCATTTGCTTTCATCAATCTGGACAATATGAATTTCTTCTGTATCATCAGTCAGATCTAGGGATTCAAATTCCTCGAGTATAACGTACGTCCATTCAGGAGCCTTGTATCTTCTGTTTATATTTCTCAATCTTGGACTTCTTTGAGTTATTCTTGCCAAAGTTTGTTTAGATTGCGTTTGACTTGTGACTTCGTTTACTTGTTCAGGTCTCTTTTCAGATTTTCTCAAGTGATATTTTAGTTTCTTTACTCCAGTTGGCCAATTGTCTCCCTTTCTGACTCTTTTGATTTGTACTGCGTTTTCACCTTCTTTATCTCCTTGTAAAGTTCTTTTTATTTCATTTATTTTAGGCACAATCTGTTCTGTTTCTCTGTTTTCTGAGCTTGTACCTTCTTTTACTTCCACCTGCTCAGGTTCTACCGTATTTTGTTCTTCTTCTCCCTGAGCTTGTTCTTCTAATTCTATCTGACCCTGTTCAGGTCTTATTTCAAACCTTTCTTCTTCTTCCTGAACTTGTTCTTCTAACTCTATCTGGTCCTGTTCAGGTCTTACTTCAAATTTTTCTTTTTCCGCCTGAACGTGTTCTTCTATTTTTCCCTCCTCAGGTTCGTGTGTGTCTTTTTCAATTTCCACCTGAGTGTGTTCTTCTTCCCCTGTCTCTTCCTGACTACTTTCCTGTCTTTTCAGTTCTGTTCTACTTCTGGTTTCAATGACATCATCAATTATTTCAATCACTGGTATCCAGTCTTCCTGACTCATACTTGGCTGTTCGTCATATGGTTGTCTTTCAGAATCTATTACTCTAGATTCTTCAATTTCACAGTTTACAACTCCTGACGCTTCAGCCTGTTCAGTCAGTGGTGGCTCTTGTTGTCCTGATGGGCTCGGAACTCTTCTGGTATGGCTGGCATGAATCCAAATGGGCAGACCTGCACACTTCACTGCTGTGGTAGTGACTAGTATGACTTGCCGCAGTCCGTCCCACCTTGGTGCTAGGAACGACTTTCTTGCGTGTTTCTTCACTAGCACCCAATCTCCAGGATTCAAATCATGTGCTTGGTCTGGCTGTCTTTCAACTGCGTCTTCTCCAACCTGGTGAGAGACAGAACGCATCATTTCAGCCAATCCTTTGCAATAGTCCAATACCAGATCATCAGTTATACTCATTAGTTTATTTCCAGGAATAAATGCCTGTCTCATGGCTCTTCCCATGAGAATCTCATGCGGGCTCATTCCTGTTTTTCTGTCTGGAATACTTCTGAGACCCATCAATACAAGAGGTAGTGCATCTGGCCATTTCAGCTTTGTGGATGCACACACCTTTCCCAATCTTGACTTGATTGTGCCATTCATTTGCTCAACAATTCCAGAAGCCTCTGGACGATAAGCACAGTGCAGTTTTTGTTCAATGTTAAACGCAGCACAGATTAATCAAATTATTTCATTATTAAAATGAGGGCCTCTATCTGGTTCCAAAGTGACTGGAAAACCAAATCGCGGAACTAACTCCCTCAACAACAATTTTGTAACTGTAAGACTGTCATTTCTTCGAGTAGGATAGGCTTCCACCCATCTTGAGAAAAGGCATACTATGACAAGTATGTATTTCAATCCATTGCATGGGGGCAATTCAATAAAATCTAACTGTAATCTGGTGAAAGGTCCTTCTGCCTTTCCAATCTTTCCCCAGCTTACCACTGTCTTTCTACCTGGATTTTGCTGTTGACAGGTTAAGCATCTTTGGCAAAGGCTCTCTGCGACTACCCTGAATTTCGGATTGTACCAACTCTGTCTGAATAGCCTGATCATTGAATCTCTCCCTATGTGTGTTGCTCCATGATACACTCTTGCCATTTTTGAAAGCAAACAATCTGGCATGACTGGTCTTCCATCTAGATACACCCATACCTCATCATGTGGTCTTTTTGTACAAGCTGCCTTTATCCAAATTTCCTTTTCCTTTTCCTCAACTTCTTCCTGCAATTGTCTAATCTCATCCCTTGTTTCTGGTACTGAGAAATACATAAGTTGGCATCTGGTTTCACTCATTTCAATTTTTCGATTTATGGCCATTGTATTTTTAGCACAGTATTTGGCCACTTGGTCAGCATAATTATTGCCAGCAGTCACATAGTCATTTCCTGACCGATGTGCAGCACATTTTACAACTGCTCTCTCTTTTGGCAATTGTAATGCTTCCAACAAATCCGTCACATTTTTGCTGTTTCTAATAGGAGATACTGAAGAAGTCAGAAATCCCCTCTGCATCCAGAGCTGGCCGAAGTCATGCACAACCCCGAACCCATATTGGCTGTCCGTGAATATGGTTACTCTCCAATTTTTCCCCTTTTTACATGCCATTGTTAAGGCAATCAATTCAGCTACTTGTGCAGACTTGACCCCAGGTAAACAGGATGCTTCAATTACCCCAGATATTTTACAAACAGCATATGCAGCACTTAGTCCTCCTTCTTGTGTCCTAAGGCAGGAACTATCTACAAATAATTCATGGTTGGCCTCTTTTAAAGGTGACTCTATTATGTCCGGCCGGTGCTTTGTGCATAACTCAGTCACGTCCAAACAATCATGATCACTCTCATCTTTCACTTCTTCATCGCAGGGGTCTGGCAATAGGGTAGCTGGGTTCATAATCGTACACCTTATCACAGTCACGTTTTCAGCTCCCAGAATCACTCTTTCATACTTGGTCAAACGACTAGGGGTGAGGTGCTGTGTTCTTGTTCTTGTCAAAAGAATCTCAACCGAGTGTGGAACAAAAACTTTTACCGGATGTCCCATCACTATTGACTCACTTTGCTCCAGACTCATACAAGTAGCAGCTACTGCTTTTAAGCAGCCAGGCAATGCTGAAGCCACTGGGTCCAATGTGGCTGAAAAATATGCCACTGGACATCGACTCAATCCATGTCTCTGTGTTAAGACTGAAAGTGCACAATTTTCTCTCTCACAACAGAACAAAGCAATATCTTTTGAATAATCAGGCATGCCCAAAGCAGAAGCCTCACACAAACAGTTTCTTAATTTCACAAATGCCTCTATGCAGTCATCATTCCAATCAATCGGATCTTTTGCTCTTTTCCGGATCATCTGTATTAATGGTTTCGCTAACATCGAAAAACCATTAATCCATTGCCTACAGTATCCAACCACTCCTAGAAACATTCTCATTTCTCTTTGGGTCTGTGGCAATTGCATTTCTTTGATTATTTTTATTCTTTCCGGTGTTACTTTTCTAACTCCTCTTTCTATTTTATGCCCTAAATATCTAACTTCTCGTTGACAGAATTGTAATTTTTCTGGAGACACCTTGTGTCCACCTTCGGCTAAATGATTTAGCAATGCAATTGTGTCTGTGACACAATCTTCGTGTGTTTTTGATGCCACCAGTAGGTCATCAATGTACTGGACCAAAACAGATTTTCCAGGCATAACCAATGATTCCAACCACTTTTTCAAAATCTGGTTAAAAATTGAAGGACTCTCCGTGTACCCTTGAGGAACTCGACACCAAGCGTAAATATGATCCTCAAACTTAAACGTAAAAAGATACTGGCTGTCTGGGTGCAAATGAATAGAAAAGAACGCTTGGCATAAATCAATCACTGTAAACCAACCTGCATTCCAGGGTATCTGATAAAGGATCACTGCTGGATTTGGCACTATTGGGCAACATGGCACTACAATTTTATTTATTTTCCGTAAATCCTGCACTATTCTGTACTTTCCGCTAGGCTTTTTCAGTCCCATTATTGGCGAATTGCAGGGACTACCCATCACTTCTTTTAAAATACCTTGTTTAACCATTCGTTCAATTTCTGGAATAATTCCTGCTTTTACTTCTGGGCTCATTTTGTACTGTCGGGTATTTGGATACCCTGCACCTTCTTTCACCGTCACTTTAACTGGGTCTATATTTGTCATCAGCCCAATGTCTTTGCCTGTAAAATCCCACACTTCTGGATTAACTGTGGGTCTCAACTCTTCTGGTAATTGATTCTCAGTTATTAGTGAAAACATTTCATCTACTTCTGTTCCCTGTTTGGCCAACATCATCTTGTAAACAACGTCTTCATAAGGGGTTTGGAAAGCGACACCATCCGGTGTACAATAGATCGTGCAATTCATCTTGCACAAAAGATCTCTTCCCAACAGATTTACTGGACTGGAATCGCAAACTACAAACCGATGCATTTCTTTGAAGTTTCCAATGTGCATCTCCATTGGTTTTGTGATTGGGGTTCTAATCTGTTGGTTAGACACGCCTACAACTTGGATTGATTCTCCCGAGAGGGGTAGGTTTGGGATGTCTGCTGTT
Organism: Calotriton arnoldi; assembly: GCA_963921515.1. Classification (NCBI taxonomy): domain Eukaryota; kingdom Metazoa; phylum Chordata; class Amphibia; order Caudata; family Salamandridae; genus Calotriton; species Calotriton arnoldi. The sequence continues at coordinate 154,372 of CAWUFW010001783.1, forward strand.
CTCACAGTAGACCTGGTAGCACCAGTATCCAATAGGAAAGTAATGCCTTTACCCTCTACTCTCCCATCAACAAATGGACCTGACTGATCTACCGGCAAGGATGCGCCAAGCACACACTCCTCTTCCTCCCCCCTCAGGCACCATCATTGTGCGGCATCTGAATGTTCTTCATCATTCTGTAAGAAATATTGTGCAATTGTTCTATTATTCTTACCACTTTCTCCTTGAAATCCGGTGTTCGCACTGAAACTTTGATGGTTCACAAAATTTGGCATAGGAGCTGATGGCACCTGATATTGTGGAGTAACTACCTGCTGCTGCTGCTGATTCATAAGTACTTCATTCTGCATCTGTGGGATTAAATTTTGATTTGGCCCATTATTACTCTTATTATTCTGAGTACTCACACTCGTTCTTCCAATGTCCAAGCTTTCCGCACGCATGACAAGGAAACTTCTTTTTCGCTTCTTTTCTGTCCATTCGTCCCTTATATTTATTACCATTCGCCCCTTGATTATTCTGACTCTGTTCTTTCACCTGATTATTATTTTGGTCATTTGTTTTCTCTTCTTGCTGTTCTGCCAAATTAACTTGTGCCCACATCATTTTCTCCTTTAGCTTCCTACGCCTGGCCTCAATGTCATCTCCGCAATATTTCGCGTACTTTAAAATCTCATCCACTATCTTGCTTTGCCAACACAACATGTGCTGCTGTATCATCTGACTGATTTCTGGTTTCAAACTATATACAAACCGATACACAAAATGTCCCATATCCTTGTCACCGATATTCTCAAAACCACAATACTGCTTAAACACCTGCAATAACCGTTCATAGTACGCATGTACAGATTCATTTGGTTCTTGTGTTGTTCTATCTATTTTTACCCAATCTGTTTCTTTAGGAGGAATTTTCCCTTTCAAATACGTAGTCACTTGGTGATACTTTTTCATCACCTCCTCCGAGGGTGCTCCTGTCTTTGCATCTCTAGGATACTCCTCATTAGGCCAGTCAATTGTAATTTTACATTCTGTCCATAAATCAGCAGGTACCACTATATCAAATAGACCATCCAAGTCTTTCAATAAAACCTTTGAAACCTTCACAAATCTCTCTACCTGCTTGTACCACTCAACTGGTTTTTCTCTCAGTTTTGGAAAATCATTTGTAAATGACAAAATATCTTGTCTACTCCAAGGAACATGAACATATCCACCTCCTGGAACCTCTCTCATCGGACACAATTTTTCCACTTTGGCTGATTCTCTTACTGGAAATGCAGCTGCTGCTTCTTTCGCTTGTACTTCCTCTTTCTTTCTTATCCATCTAATTCTCCATTTATCAATGTCGCCCCATTTTCGCAAAATGTTCATTAATTCCTTTATCTGTAGTCTCTTTCCAGAAGCATTTACACTTTCTAAATCTTTATCAGTAAAGTCCACTCGATATGGTTTCTGCAACAACTTCGATTTTCCTATGTCTATTCCAATCTCTGAAGCAACTTCAGTCAATCTCTCATGAAATACTCTTGGTCTCCTGGTTATACTCTTACACAAAAATAATAACTCCTCATCATTGTAAGCGTTCAATCTTTCTGTGCCCACACATCCTGCCATCATCTCTTCCAATTCCACTTTCAATCTGCTGATATCTAAAATCTTTGGTGTTGGGTTCTGATTATCTCTTTCCTGAGCCCACCTTTTTATTTCTTCAGAGGTGACTACAGTTGCGCCTCCAGTTCCAGCAGGAACCAAAGGTCTTCTTTCTCTCAAATTCATAGGCGTAACTCTCTTTGGAGTTTCCGTCAGAGGTTCCACATTAGGGAGGTCCATTAATGAAATAATTGACTCACTTTCGCTAACCTGATCATCTGTAATTATTATTTCTTTTCTAGGACTAATTAATGGAACTGTCACAAGTTGTGGTTTCTGGCAAATCTTATTATCTCCATACAATGGGATTACCGGACCAATGGTCACTGGTACGGTCAAGGCTTCAGTATTCAAATTTAACTGACTTATCTTTTGAACTAGTTCTTCTCTAGTTTTATTCAAAGCTTCTCTTTCATTATCCTGCAACACTCTGTTATATGACGTTTCATGTAAAATCTGCTGGGTTAATGGCATTCCCATTACTGGTGCACTTGGGGTAACCGTACTAGCTGCTTTTTGATATGGTGGTGGATTTTTAATTAAAATATCCTCTAACAACTCGTCATCTGATTCACCATAACCTGCCGAATTCATATGTTTCGTTTTCTCCTTACACTTCCCTCCAGACTGTTCCTCAGCCATTAACACTGGATATAATCCTTCTGATACCATAGCTCTCCTCCACTGTTTCATCTGCCCTTCGCGTGACTCATGCAAATGTCTCGGAAAAAATCCTCTATACCTTCCACCTCTGCATTTCTCTCGTTCATATGACTCAGTCTCCCATTCTTCCAAAGCCTCATATTGAGTTAACCTAGGTCTAGGTTCCAAATCATTCATTTTCAATCTCAAATTCTGAAGAATCCTCCCATTAAATGTACCATCCTTAGGAAACGCTAACACACCATCATCCTTCGTATATTCTACCCAGTTTTCCAACCACACGCAAGTATGATATCCTCTTTCCATCATCATAAAAGATGCTGGTGTCTTCGGTGGCGGAATAGGAATTCCCTCTCTAGTCAACACAGGCTTATCCTTTACAAAGAAATTCTTAATTTTCTTTAAAAATGACATCTTTCTTTTTTCTCCATACATTCTTGAAGAACGGTGTAGGAAATTGTATTCCGCAAACCCTTGAAATCTTCTACATGTACGTGCACTGACAGTCAAATCAAAATCCTGCATACAATCCTTCTCTCCACCAATCCTAGCGCGGCTTCTAACTAGATGTCCAATCAAATCAGGCTCTCGCTCGTGATCTGACCAATGCCAGCGCGGCCTTTTCCTAACGTCAGTTCTGCTCCTTACTACTGACCCCTCCTTTACAAGGCTGCTCCTGTCACACGCCCGCTGTTTCTACCAATCCGCGACAAACAAAACAGTGATACGGCGGAATTGATCAAATGACAATGAATAATTTTTGTCACTGAAGGAAACCTTAATTAATCCCTCAGGGGAGAAATATTCTCAAAAGACATATATCTTATTATACAAGCACTCACACCACGCTGAAATCCAGATTTTTTGTCTCTATGCATATATTTGTAAACCAAAATTTCTAATATTTACATTTATATACAACATAACAACATGAATAATACAAAAACTAAGACAAAAAAGTTACAAAAAATTATACATATACACAAAACATATATACATATATAATCTCTTTAACCGAAACCTTGTTGCCCAAAATGTTTTGGGGGGGCCACCCAAAGCTATTAAGTACAAAACTATACTTCGCAACCCGTATCTATAAGATAGCCCTTTTATCAACACCCATCTGGGGAATATTGAGTCTCAACCCTTTTCTACATTATATGGGGTTGTACATTTCTTTTTCATCAAGATCAAAATTGTGAGGGCTTCTTTTTGTCTATAAAGTCGACGCGTTTCAGCCCGTTTCGTCTCGGCCTCATCAGGACTAGGGGCATAAAGGTAACCTGAAGATCTCACCGATAACACTACATCTATCGGGATACTGTGAACGGAACCAGGAGTACAGGACTACTCTGTGGGGGGCCGATTTGTTGGCGTGTAGAGTTAAAGGAGAAATTAGATCGCCGGTCCGGGGAAAGACGATTGATTCGGTTCACCCGGCCTTATTATTTCATCTCGGACAAATTCGGGGAGCTGATTTCCAAAATGCCAATTCCTCTCGATCCTGGTAGCAAATGCGCCAAAACAGTCCCAGCGCGGCTCACTGTGACGTCAGTACCACTCCGGCAACTGACCCTCCCTTCACAAGGTAATACGAAAACTTTATTTCTCAATATTTTCTTAAAAAATTCTTTGTTATTAACGACATAAAAACATTCGCTACTCTGTCTGTTCCGCTAAATCAAAGGATAGTTTATTTCTTTCTACTGCGAGTAAAACCTTCCGCTTACTCTTCACATAAGCTCCAGAGAACCTGCTACTCCTCCGGAGTCACCCGTTAGGGAAATTTGAGACCGAAGTTTCACCAGCGAGCTCCTTTTGCTGTCAAACTAGCTAAGAAGAACCTGCTACTCCTTCAGGGTTACCCTTTCTAGGTGATATAACGCCTAAAGTTTCACTAGCGAACTCTTTGCTATCAACCACTCTTACTTTTACACAGAAAATAGTCCCTACTTTAACACTGCCAGCCCTACCTAGCTTCTCAGTGTTATTCCAACAGACAAGTAACCTCACTGCAGTGTGGTTTCTATCGCCACCTTGTGACGAGGGGGGGTCGAAACGGGACGGAGAGGGAGTTATGGTGGACTGGTGGACCGCGACACCCCTATCTCCCCCTCTTGTTTCCCTGCAGCAGGAGGACTGGACCTCATCGTCCTCCACAGCAAAGGCACACCAAGTAGAAGGATACAGCGGCCCCTTTAACTGGGAATGCCCTGAGGAGGAGGACACTCCCCCTCTCAGTGACGTCGTCCCGCACAGACCAATAAGAGAGTGGAGTTCCCCACTGATGGTGTGTGGCTACACCGGAGAGGAGAAAGCGGAAATCGGAGAAGACGCCAGAAACGAGGAGAGAGAACGTGTGAAGAGAGAGGATTGGAGCCATGCTGACAGGTCATCGGACGCCCCGGGAGAGCCAGGAGGCCAACGGCACCGCGCTTTGCCCAGCCACGCTCCAGGAGGAGCGTGGCTCACCCAGGTACGGGAGCGCTTCGCGGGCTGAGTTGGGAGGAGGGAGAACCCCGCAAAGTAGTCCGGGACCTCCTTCAGGAGTCTGATCCGTGTGAACCCTTCCCTGGCACTCTCACTCACTCCCAAAAGACGTGTGCACCCTCACTAGTTTAAATAGAAGTGTGTCACGCGTGTCTCCCTCACACCTTCGCCCTTGAAGAAACTAGGCTATTATCCAACACTTACGTCCCCTCTTTATTTCTTTTCTGACACGGAGGTGAAGCTATTCCCCAACAGACGACATCGGGACGAGAGGACGACCCTGGACCAGAAGGGAAGCGCGTCCCCTGAGGAAGGAAAGACGAATCGAGAACGGACAGTTTATCGCCAACCCTGGCTTCCCATAGACGGCGTGTATTAGGGAAAATAAAACCTGCACTGCCTTGCGTTGGCTTACGTGTCCCTTATTCCATCCCGCAACACACCTGCTATTCATTCCCCGGGAATTTTCCAGACGACATAAAACAAAGACGCTAACTCTTTTTGTTAGACATAAACCAAAAATCAATAATCTATACTTATCACCAAACTAGTCAATAATAACCATAGCTCTGCTACCAGAAAACTGATCCAGCGGTGTAATAACAACAGATACTCCACTACCATATACACACCTGGGCCCATATAACTACTTCCACTAAACAGCAAGTAGACCGCCGGACCTTTAGTTTATGCTTTTCATACTTCAAGATCTAGTTATTTCTTTCCCTAACTAAACCTTTCACTGATCAATTAGTTCTTTCCTCTGGTCAATGGACCATTAGTTGGAACTAGTTGATGGTGATAATTAACATAACTTATTAAACATTTCTTGATTAAATGAAATAATCACAGACTCGGGAAGTTTTAAAATCTTTATCTAAATTAATTAAGCGTGAACCATCTCAAAGTTTCAGTACAAACACCCTCATTCTCAAGAGTGTCAATTCAATCAAATTTCAAATAGGCATTTAGCAATTCAGATCCACACAATAACTGTGATCAGAAAGAAGAGGACAGAGAGAGAAGAACATCTATCAATACAATATTTTTATATTTACCAAGTATGGTGTGAAGACCAACCCCCTGGTCAAAGGGCTGGTAAGGGTCCCCCGGGATAGATCAGGAGACAAAGACTTCAGGACAGGAATCAGGACAGGATACTTCATCTCTCTAAATACCGACGACTGCGTCGCACCCTCTCTGACACTCTCTTCCTCCTCGTGGTTCTTCCGCGATCTTCTTTCTAACCCAATTAAATTAAGTAGATGGTTCTGCATTCGATTTTCTTCATCAGCATCTCACTGCATCAGCACCACCCCCAGCACCGACAGCATCCCGAGCTCTGCTTCTGCGCTTCTTCTCCCGTGTCAAAATGCTCAAATGCTTAACTAACTAACTAAAACTACCTCAATTATACCTTTCTATAGCCATGTACCACCCGTTAATGTTTCAATTTTACAGAATACTAACTCTGATTGTACAGGCGAGGGGGGATGATCGTCACACCATGCTTACATTTCACTTATTTCTTTAAACCATTGTTTCAAAACTCCTCCCCTCAAACTTTATTAAATCATTTCCTTTCCCATACATCTCCAAACTTTATTAATACAAAATGTTACGATATTATGAATAAGCTCCTTCATATGAACTCTTCACCCTCATGTTCCCAGGGCACATCTTCGCTGGCCTTGGACGCGTGACAAGTCCTTAGTCATTCTTTTTGTATTTTCTCGCCAGTACACATGCGTAGGGTCAAGACAGTCAGCTCGATTCAGACAAGTATAGTGGGCCCAAATGCGCACTAATAATAAAGTCAAAAGAAGAAATGTTATTTTCAAAAATAAATGGTTTCACTGTACACCACCAACCTCTACTCTAACCCACTTCATTTATTATTACCCTTTCTGCATTTGCGTTAGTATAAAACATATTCTATTTCAGCTAAGCAGGTTCCATGCATGCGAGCTTTCAAGCGGCCATTTTATCGTTTATTGCGCAGGCGCAAGATTTTCCCTCCAAGCATTAGTACGTCATACTACGTAGATGTAGTAGACGCATGCACAGTAAAGATCTCTTGTTAAAGTGCGTTCTTAGTCCTTCGTTCATGTTATTGCCGTTAGTAAACACATAGGCAAGCTTCCTTGTCCCGCGTGTCTTGTTCTAAATGCAATTATTAATTAAAAATAATTCGTTAGTGGGTTAAAACAAAAGGATTGCTTCCGAGCAAGTCTCATTTACGAGTCCTTGCTCCATCACAGGCAGCCATGTTTCAAAGTTTATGTAAAAGTTTATTATTGAAATATTCAAAGATGTCTGCTTGTTCTGTGCACTCATGTGCACACACAGGGATAAACAAAAACATTAAAAAGCAAACACTTTCAAAGCCAATAAACTGAAGTTACAGACCTATTGGCTTTGCCAGTGCTTGTTCTATATCTATCCCTGAACTGATTGTGTGCCTCTGCCTGTCCGCACTGTATGTCTATTCGTAGACCTCTTGTGTGTAAGACTTTGTGCGTGGTTTTGTGTGCTTACCCTTAATTTTGTCTTGCTGTTTCTATCCCTGAGCTTGTAGTGTGCTTGTTTCTGGGCTTGTTATGTGATGTGCTTGGCACCTTGATGCATTTATTCATGTGCTCATTGTATTTTTCCTTGGCTTTGTTGTGTATTTGCCCCTGGAACTGTGGTGTTCATCAGTTCCTGAGTTTGTTGTGTGTCTGTTACGGTCATTAGCGTAATCTTTCAACGGGATCACTATATCTCTACCTTGTGCTTGTCTTGGTATCTAAACCATGACACTGTCCTTGTCGTGTTGTATATATATTACCCATAACTCAGTGCTTTTCTTGGGTATTTCACCCATAACTCTGTGCTTGTCTTTGGCATTGATGGAGCCGGGTTCCACGTTCTAGACTTACTCTGGAACCCCTGGCCGATGGCTCTTTATTTCCTGCTTAAAATTGTAGAGGGGAGAAAAAACATTTCCCAATCTTATATCACAATTTCAATAAACCATGAATCCGAAGAATCACCGACTCCTGATTCAAAGTTTAGTTAGTTTATTACAAAGCCAAGAACAACTGGACATACAGGCCCCTCACGATGAGTGTGTAGAGATACATTGGAACTAATACAAAGCCAAACCTACGAGTGAAGTTGAGTCTATGAAGCATACAAAGAATGACCAGTTCTATTATCAGGACGCAGAATATAACTGCACCTACATCGACAGTCTTCTTCCTTGGAGGTTCGTAAGTAAAAAGCATTAGTCTGTCCCTAAACTATCACTAACGTGACATCCTTACTTAGCATTCCCCAGGCAAGTTCAGGAAAAAGGTGTCAGCACGTGACGACTTCCTAAGAAGTGCACTCACGTTGAAAGGGTCAAGTAGCATAAAGCAACAGAGCTCGTTCTAAGATACTCCTTCCTCTCCAGGCACACCAGAAGTCCCCCAGACTCTGTCCCTAACCCCAATACAAGAATCGTAAGACACTACCATCGTCACATAATGAGATCGTCCCATTCAGCTGGACACCTCCTCGTAGGTAACTTTCCATGCAGTAGCGATGCTCCCAAGTGCTGGCTCAATGACCTTGATTCCCAGGCTTTCTCCAGTGAGAAAGAACACCATCTCACACTATCAGCATCGCCGTTCAATGTATCTTCTACTCCCTAAGCCTAACTCCTAAAACAAAGACATTATTCTAACTAACAAGGATGAATTTCTCCACCTGCCTCAGAAACGTGAGAAAGAGAAGATTCTGCATACACATGAACATTATGAGCAACTCATCTAGAGAGACAGGGAAAAATACACGAGGCCTACAAATTCGGTTAACATAAGAATCAATATGAAACTTCATTAAGCACATGTATACATAAGCATTATTACTGTGCACGTTTAAATCAGTGCGTTACATAACAACAAATTAATTTCTCATTAGTCACTTGTGAAATCAAAACATTAAGGCTTCATCAAATAGATCACTATTACAATGTTAATCCCTCCACGTTGTACGAAAATATCTCTATCACTTCACTTTACACGTTATTACATTACACATTCTAATAACCAAATCTTAGCACGACAAAGGATTATATGTAGGTGCAAACTACGCGTGATTTTAATGCACCCCTCCAAATTAAAGAGGTCAATCGCGCTCTATCAGTATCTAACCACTAATAATGTGCTTGTCCTACATGTGAAACCCATAGATCTGTGCTTGTCTTGGGTATCTAAACCATGTCTCTGTTTTGTGGGTCAAATACATAGATCTGTGCTTGTCTTTGGTGTCTAACCCATAATTCTGTGCTTGTCTTACATATGACACCCATAGATCTGTGTTTGTCTTGGGTATCTAAACCATGACTCTGTACTTGTCCTGTTGTGTGTATATTACCCAAAACTCTGTGTTTGTCTTGGGTATCTAACCCATATATCTGTGCCTGCCCTGGTGTCTGACCCATAGCTCTGTGCTTGTCTTTGGTATCTTACCCATAGTTCTATGCTTGTCTTGGGTACTTAACTGATAGATCTGTGATTGTCGTGGGTATCTGACCCATAGCTCTGTGCTTGTCTTGTGTGTGAAACCCATGGCACTGTGCTTTTTATGTGGGTCAAACCCATAGCTCGGTGCATGTCTTAGGTATCCAACCCATAACTCCGTGCATGTCTAAAGTATCCAACCCATAGCTCCGTGCATGTCTAAGGTATCCAACCCATAGCTCCGTGCATGTCTTAGGTATCCAACCCATAACTCCGTGCATGTCTTAGGTATCCAACCCATAGCTCCGTGCATGTCTAAGGTATCCAACCCATAGCTCTGTGCATGTCTTAGGTATCCAACCCATACCTCCGTGCATGTCTTAGGTATCCACCCCAAAGCTCTGTGCATGTTTTAGGTATCCAACCCATAGCTCTGTGCATGTCATAGATATTTAACCCATAGATCTGTGCTTGTCTTAGGTATCTAATCCATAGCTCTGTGTTTCTCTTATGTTTGAAAACCACATGTCTGTGCTTGTCCTGGGTATCCAACCTCTAGCTCTGTGCCTGTCAGTGGTATCTAACCCATACCTCTGTGGTTGTCTTTGGTAGCTCTTGCAAACCTCTGTGCTTGTGGTGTTTGTGAAACCCATACCTGTATGTTTGTCTTGTGTGCCTAATCCATAGCTCTGTACTTGTCTCATGTGTCTAACTCTTAGCTCTGTGCTTGTCTTGTGTGAATCCTTGACTTGTCTTGTGTGTATAACTGATAGCTCTGTGCTTGCCCTGGCTACCTATCCATAGCCCTGGGCTTGTCTTGTTTGAGAACCCCATAGCTATGTGCTTGTCATAGGGATCTAAACTATTACTCTGTACTTGTCCCGTTGTGTATATATGACCCATAGCTCTGTGCTTGTCTTTGGTGTCTAGCCCATAATTCTGTGCTTGTCTTACATGTGAAACCCATAGATCTGTGCTTGTCTTGGGTATCTAAACCATGACTCTATACTTGTCCTGTTGTGTATACATTACCCATAACTCAGTGCTTATCTTGGGCATCTAACCCATATATCTGTGCCTGCCCTGGTGTATGACCCATTGCTCTGTGCTTGTCTTTGGGGTCTAACCCATAATTCTGTGCTTGTCTTACATATGAAACCCATAGATCTGTGCTTGTCTTGGGTATCTAAACCATGACTCTATACTTGTTCTGTTGTCTATATATTACCCAAAACTCAGTGCTTGTCTTGGGTATCTAATGCATACCATTGCGCTTGTGGTGTTTGTGAAACCCATACCTGTATGTCTGTCTTTTGTGCCTAATCCATAGCTCTGTACTTGCCTTATGCGCTGTGCTTGTCTTGTGTGAATCCATAGCTTTGTGCTTGTGTGTCTAACTGATGGCTCTGTGCTTGTCCTGGTTACCTATTCATAGCTCTTTGCTTGTCGTGTGTGAGAAATCCATAGCTCTGTGCTTGTCTTGGGTATCCAACCCTCAGTTCACTGTTTGCCATTTTTCTCTAACCCATAGCTCTGTGCTTATCTTGGGGACTCTTGTCTAATGTTCAGGGCTTGGTTTGGGTATCTAACCCATAGCTCTATGCTTAACTTGTGTGTGAAACCCATAGCTATGTGCTTATCTTGAGTATCTAATTTATAGCCCTGTGCGTGTCATGTGAGCAAACCCCATCGCTCTGTGATTGTCTTGGGTGCAAAACCCAAAGCTCTGTGCTTGTCTTGGGTGTATACCCCTCAGGTCTGTGCTTGTACTAGGGATCTAAACCGTAGCTCTGTGTTTGTCTTATATATCTAAGCCATATAAGTGTGCTGGTCATGCTGAACTGCTGACTGATATAAGCAGCTTAGCCTAGACCCAGTACAACCAACACTCACTTTCAGCTCGTTTCTTTGGGATAGCGGTTCTTAACCTGTTGACTTCTCTGGACCCCCACTGAATCAATACTGGAAGCCAGGGACCCCTGCCGTAGCACCTACTATGATTTGAAGCTCAAAACAATATACAAAAAATACAGAAATACATATACCTCAAACAAATGCACAAATTATGGAATATTTTATTTGATTCACAAACAAAAAAAATGCAAAAATCAAATTTTTTAATTTTAATGAGAAGGTTGGAGTTTTTGAAATGTAGTTTTATTTTTAAACAACAAAGTGATATGCTAGACTCTAGCATACCGATTTGTCTTTCTTCTCCCAAATGCATGCTCTGTTTTTCGTTGGCACATACCATTGCTGCTTCAATTAAGCCACCAATTATCCCTACTAGTTTCTGTTTGCTGTACTTGCGCATCTCCCAAAAATCAAGAAAAGGGCACCAACCAAATTTGTTGCCTCCAATTTCAAATTCCGTAACATTTATAGAGCATTTGCAAAGTTTACATTTTTAATTTAGCTTTTTTAAGAATGTGCACTTTATCAATCTGCTAATATTATTTGATTTCATTTTAAAAACAGTCACAGACCCCCTGTGTAGGTGTTGTGGACCTGTGGGGTCCGCGGATCATAGTTTAAAAGCTATGCTTTAGGATGGTGAGTCAAGCGAGATAGTTGCACTTGGAGTGGAGAATAAGACGAGCAATGCAGGGAGTCAACAACACATCTACCACTAAAAACCCTGTTGAGCACCCTACAGCCTGAGGGGCTTCATGCCTTCAGGAGTACTCCACCATAGGTTCTCCACTATTCACGTACCCAAGTACTCTCATGCATACTTCATATTTGGCCAGAGGGATGGGGTGCCTCGTCATGACAAGCTACACAGATTGTTTTTGAAAGACTGCTCCCTACATTCAAAAGCACACCTGTTCTTGAACCAATTGCAGTGATTAAATGTGCATTAAATTGTAGCATGCCTCTAACTGCACACCACAGGTGCACATAGAAATACCTTAAATACTACACCCCGTTGTGGAGTATTGAATAAGCTGGATGCCGCACTAAAAGAATAAATGCTTCTGTAACTTTATTAAAAATGTGTTTATTTTAACCGTTTTTATATCCATTGCTTCACATTTCTAGATGTATGTACTTGGAGTATTTTCCATGTTGTTACACCCTTTGTTTGTACCACAATACCTTTCAAATAAACATGATTCTGGTGGAGGGGTGAGTAGATGGGGACACTCTACTGTGAGGAAGCGAAAGCATGTCAGAAGGAGTTCAGTAAATCCTAGAGTTAAAGATATTTTGGAGAAAAAATGTAGGGGCAGATTTACAAGCCCCCTGCGCCACCAGTACGTCACTTTTCGTGACGTACTGGTGGCGCAGGGGGCTCCTCGATATTTACAAGGAGAGGAAAAGCCACCATGCGTGACTTTTCCTCTCCTTGTAAATACCGTCCCTTCACACGCAGCACTTTGCGGTGAAGGGGCGTTCCATGGGTGTTGCTGTGGGTGTTCCCACGCAACACCCATGGAACAAGACACAGCTCCAGATTTACGAGAAATCGTAAATCTGGAGATGCGTCTGAAAGCTACGCCACCCTAGAGGTGGCGTAGCGAGGCGCACCGAGGAGAAATGTTTTCATTTCTCCTCGTTTTTCCCTCTTTCAATGCGTGCTGCATTCTGCAGCACGCATTGAAAGAGGAAAAAGCCTGTACTGATTGTTTTTGTGCAGAAAGGTGCCCCTTCCTGCACAAAAACAATCTCCCCATGGCGCAGGCATCCTTGCACCATGGTGCAAGGGTGCCTGCGCCGGCGCTTGTCAGCTGTTTGTGCGCCAGCGCAGGGGAGAGCACAGGAATGCGACATATTCTTGTAAATATGTCGCATTCCTGTGCTCTGAAAGTGCCGCAGCGTGGCGCAGCCAAAGGGCTTGCAGCGCCACGCTGCGGCACTTTCTTGTAGATCTGCCCCGTAATGTTTAAAATTAAAAGAGAAAGTAGAAATGTTATGATGAGCTCTTGCATTAGGCAATTTGAACTTTGTCCCAAGCCAAGAGGCTGAGAATGATGCTGAATGTAGGACGGGTAACCCTAGAAGAAGTGGAATAAGTGGGCTTTGTTGTGGAATGGTGTCATGAGAATTGTGGTTCATGGAGACTGTACAACTGCAGTAATCTATGTTCGGTTTGGTGCCTGCTAAATTGTTTGCCCATAGATGAAACATCTTGTCCGCGAGGGGGTCGAGTCCATCCGGAGAACCTAAAATGCTACTGGTTGGTGCAAACCAAGGAGAGCTGGAAAGAGGCCAAGCAGCTGTGCCAGGCGACCCCAGGAGGGGACCTGGCCATTGTCCAGTCTCATGATGTGCAGCTGTTCCTGCAAGATGCCTTTTCTGGGTAAGTGTGTGTATATTCAGCAATCAGCTGATCTCTGATCTATCTACAAGTGTAGAAGAATTGATTGATGACCGAGATACTGGCTGTTGTCAAGTCCAGGTTCTGCTCTTTAATACTGCTGTCCACGCTCCACCCCTAATTAATTAAAGAGGGTCGATTAGCAGGAAAGTGAGAATACTGAACTTTGACACTCATTTAAGACTATCAAGAAAACCTGCACAACACGGCTTTACCAATTCTCAATATTTGTAGATTTATTAAAATAATAGTATAATTACAGAAAATAAACGTCAAAATCACAATAAATGCAATGTGACTTAAAAAAATTAAACAAGCACATCTGGCAATCAATCATACTAAAATAGCAAATAAGTCTAAATCCTGAGAGGACCATGAGCATCCAGCTCTTTCTAAGCAAAAAGCAGAATATCCTGGCAACCTAAGAAGAAGATGAAAACGATTTCTGGCTCTTCCACAAAAAGCACGTCGTTTTGTAATGTTCTTCACAAAGAAAACACACAAATTCATAGCATGATTTTACTTAGAGAGGTAGCACTTAAGATGTTACTTGCACAGCACCAACCACACTACTAATTCCAAAATAGCACGTACTTTAACAGCATTTCCATTGGCTCGAGAAACAAAGAACTGCTTCTGCTTATTCATCATAATTGAGGCTTAGTTTATAGCCTTGCAATGTTGCAACATAAATACATTCCTTCCAGAGGAAGCCAAAGATAAATTACATTTGCACACAAGGACAGAGACCACAGCTTACAGCTGAATTTCAATAATTTTATGAAAGCAAAATAAACACATGAACAAGTGTACCTTGTGAACGGCAAATAAACATGCACTTTTCTGGAATGTGGCAATCATTCTTGTTTTTTTGTTTGAATGTCTTGATTGCATTTTCTAGTATACAAATAGTGCATATTACAATCATGTATAAGCGATATGTGACACATAACGCATCTAGCAGTTAACAGCAGATGACACCAGTGCAGTAGTCAGAAGATTCAATAAGCAGTATGTTTGAAACAGAAATAGCAAAAATTGTAACCAGACAGACAATAGCAAAATCAGGTCCAGGCCACAGTATAACCGGAGGAGAGGGGAAAAAAGAGCCTTCTTACAGAGACACAGTGTGAATCAACAAAGAAAGATATAGCTGTTGTGTCGGGAAGGAACGTATTTAGAGGAGAGCAACAGGCATTCCCGGCGATAGGTTGATAATCGGGGGTTGAGTGCCTGCAATCTCTGTAGACAAGGCAGATCCTTCGTGGTTCGTCGGCAGGTGTCTGAGCAGTTAGGAAGTCGGCTAGGATGGCATCCCAGATATTTGCGCAGACCCCACATGTCTTCCCTGTGTAAGGCAGAACTTTCGGCTCGGGCCCAGGCCTGCATGGAGAGCTCCCAAGCAGTAAGCACAGGAGTTACCGGGGACTTTCATCTGTGGGCGATCAATCTCTTGGCTAGGAGAAGACCCAGGGCTATGAATCGCATGTTGGCTCTATGTTTCTTGTCCCTGCGATGAAGACCTAACAGGCAGACCTCCCAGGTGTGGTGTACGGGTCATTCCGTGCAGGTTGCCAAGCATGTGGTGACACCCAGCCAATATTGGTGAAGGGAGGGACATTCCCAGAGCACATGTAGCAGTCCAGCATCAGGGAGGGAGCGGCGGGGCAAGTGGCATTGGCACGGTCGTAGTAACGATTTATCTTATCAGGAGTGAGGTAAGCCCTGTGGAGTGCATAGTATTGTATTAGACGAAAGTGTGTGTTGCGTGAAACAAGCGCAGGATATTCAACTATGGCTTCCCTCTCTTTATCTGTGCAAGGACGGCTCAGGTCTGTTTCCCAACGGCAATGTAGAGGAGTCAGTGGGAGTGCAGCGTGCGTGCGCAACCAGTCAGCAAACTACCGCTTAAAATGGCAGCCCATGACATGAAGATATTGGACCGTGAGGTGCATTGGGCGTTCCTGCTGCATATCTCCCCACCATGCATCTAGTGCCCCTAATATGGAATTGTGTAGTAGAAAATGACCAGATAGGAGTCCCTCTTCTGCCAGTAGGGTCTCAAATGGTATAAGGGAACCATCGTGGTAAAGATCCCCCAACGTGTGTATGCTTGGCTCATGCAAGGCAGCAAGCTACCTTGCAGAAGTAGTCCAGTCTCCCCTCGGGGGACCCAGTAGTGGAAGGGCAGGGGCAAATGGCTGGATAGCTTTAGTGAGCAGTAGACTCCGTTTATAGCACTTGTGTGCTACACGCAACAGTGCAGGGGACGGGGATGTTATTTTGCTGCAGGGGTGAAATAGGTGTAATATGCAATGCAGACTCCAAGCTGGGCCTGTCGAGGCAGTGTCTGCTAGTTGAAGTCCTGCCAACCATCGAGCCACCCATTGCAACTGAGAAGCTAAACATTAATTTTCGAAGTTGGGGACAGGTAGCCCTCCCTCTGTTGTCGGTAAGTGAAGTTTTTAGAGTGCCACCCTACAGCGCGTGTTGTGCCAGAGAAGTTCCCTTGTGAGCTTCTCAAGTATATGAAAGATCGATTCAGGGATGTAAAGGTGAAGATTGGCAAAATAATACAGTGAGTGAGGTAGCATTATCATCTTGACAATGGCTATCAGCCCTGCGACCGAAAGCAGCAGTGATTTCCAAAACACCGACTGCGCCTGTATTGAGAACACTGTACGGGTAAGGGTACCATCAAACAAGTCAGAAGGTTCGCTGTTAACATGAAGACCTAAGTATCGCAATGTTATGGGTTGCCAAGTCAGGCGAGATGATAGGCAGTGTCCGGGATATCTTTTTAAAATTATTTTATTTAATAATTTTCATAATCAAAGAAAAAACATACAATACATACAATTAATACAAAAAATAAACAGAATCACAGTTAGTCACAGCGATCATGAGTTTACACCAAAGAATATTACTGGTAGGGCAATGCATGTTACAATGATTGATTTACCAGAGTGATACCTATGCGCTTTCGGAATCCAATTTTCTCATAGAGCTCCTACTATTATGTCCGATAGGGATGACCAGTGGAACCCGGTATGCGAATGATAATTCAGACGGGTGCAGGAAAGGGCACTCAGTGCCTTGTGCGTACATGGTGTTACCTTCCCAACATAGCTTCTATAGTATCTGGAGTGGCTACCCACCACTTCTGTTACATCCCCTATATGGGAACCGCACTCCTAGTGGATAATTTCTGGCCTTCTAAGTAGCTCTTGTATAAGCTCCAAAAGTTCTTGGGGCGGCTTCGTGGGGGGAGCAGTTCGCTGTACAATTCAGACTGCGTATTGCAAAACAACAAATCTCTGGACCATTGCGTCAGAGTGGGGGGTGGACCTCGTGCCCAGTGCATAGCCACCACTCGTTTCGCTATCAGTAACCCAATGTCTATTAGGCGCCTTATATCTTTGCGAACCCGTTTAGAAAAGCCCAAGAGAGCTAATAGTGGGTCTGGTGTCAGGGGTTCTCCGGTTATATCACTTAGTTTTGAGAAAATTAAAACCCAGAAGTTGGCTATTGTGGGGCATAACCATGCTTAGTGTATGAAGCCAGCTGCCTCTTCCCCACACCTTTCGCACTTATCAGTATCCCGCAGACCGAACCTAAACAAACGGACAGGAGTGTGGTATATTCTATTAAGGAATTTAAATTGGATGAGACGGTGTCGACCGTTCAGAGAAATGCGTTGTGTTGCCTCGCAGCAGTACTTCCAAGTGTCATCGTCTAACGGGACTTCTAAGTCTGATTGCCACTCTAGCCTGGCCTTAGTGTAATGGTTCCTACGAAGTTCCTGCACTTTGCTGTAAATATGTGAGACTAGTCTACTCTGGGAGTCTGTACGTCACATTGTAGAGATGGGCACAACATCCGGAGGCTCCAACAACTCCTCGCCCAGCAACCCTCGGAGTGCCGTCGGACTCTATAAAAGTGGAATAGCGTTAGCAGGGAGATATCCTGCTTTTTTTTTTGGCGATTAGTTCTTCCCAGTCTCGTCCCATCCCATCAACAAATAAATCTCCTATTACGGAAATACCCAGGGTTTGTAAGGCTCGCACTACTTCTGGTTCTATAATGGTTGGGAGCCAGGCGCACCACTCAATGGGTGTTAAGGGGGAGTAAAGGATGGAGACAGCTTGTCGATTTGTGAGATTATGCCATGTGTGCGTCGTGGCATTTAGTGAGTCTAAAGTGCCAGTGCGTCGTGTCGCCGCGCGGAACAGTGCTGTAGCCAAGTGGGAAGGAGATATCGCCACCCTTTCTATGTGTAGATGGGGGGGGAGGGGTTGATGTAACCAGTAGAAAGCATGCGAGCATTGAGCCGCCCGGTAATAGAGATCCATATCCGGGGCTCCCAGCCCACCCATAGAGTAGGGGAGAGTAAGGATATCCCATCTTGCCCGTGAGTGTTTACCGGCCCAAGCTAATTTGACCTGTAGGGACTTAAGGTGTTGGAAAAAATGAGCCGGGAGGACAATTGGTATATTTAAAAACAGGAAAAGAAGTCTAGGTAGCATCACCATTTTCATAAGGGATATTCGTCCCAGGAGCGATAAGGGGAGTCGAATCCATCTATTTATATCTTCTTCTAGTCTAGCAATCGCCCTGCCGTAATTCTCCTTAAATACTGTTTCCGAGCACGTATTCACTTGGATCCCCAGGTATCGTACCGGGTCCGTGGACCAAGCCAAGGCAAATTCTAGCTCTATCGGAGACATCGCAGCGGTGAGGGGAAATATAGTAGATTTAGACCAGTTGATTTTAAGCCCCGAAAATTCCCCAAATTTCACCATCTCTCTTAACACTGGGGAGAGGTTAGACTCTGGATCACGAATGTATAGAAGTGTATCGTCCGCATATGAGGAGATTATCAGATTATAATTGGGGAATCGGATCCCCCTGTGACTATGATATTCCCTGAGGGCACACGCCAATGGCTCCGCGACCAGCGCATAGAGTAGCGGGGATAACGGGCACCCCTGCCGGGTGCCTCTGGAAATTTCTAAAGGGGAAGTAACTATGTTCCCCACTTTCACTCGGGCCGTTGGGGAGGTATAGAGGACTTCCACCAGACAGATAAAAAGGCCCCCTAAACCCATGCGCTCTAGCACCAGCAGCATAAAATTCCACTCAACGGAATCGAAAGCTTTTTCGGCGTCTAGGAAGATCGCCGCCGCTTTGATATCTGGCTTAGTGTGCTGGATAGCACGAAACACTGTGTGTAGGTTGTGAGTTAGTGTACGCCCAGGGACGAATCCTGCCTGCTCGGGGCCAACCAAAGACGGGATAAGGGGGGGCCAATCGGTTCGAAAGGACCTTGGCAAAAATGTAAGTGTCCACATTTAATAGGGACAATGACCTATACGAAGCACAATCATGTGGAGACTTACCAGGCTTTAAAAGTGCGACTAGCATGGCTTCGCGCATCGAGGGTGGCATGGAACCACGCTCGCCCATCTCCTCAAATAAGGAAATCATGTGAGGGATTAACTGCTCTCTAAACGCTTTATAGAAGGCCACCGTGAGACCATCTTGACCTGGAGCACTATTGGCTCGCATTGATTGTAGCGCATCGGAGACTTCCCAGGCCTCTAGAAGTCTCATTAGGTACGCTCTGTGGTCGTCTGACAACCAGGGCAGTTTGATGTGGTCCAAGTATTCCAGCAAGTTAGAATCTGTACCATGGGATTTGGTGCTATATAATTCGGAGTAACAGCTCCTGAAGCGATCAGCCACCGAGTCTGGGTCGCTAGTCTTCTCCATGGAGTCCAAACTAATCTCTATTGGGCCTGAGCACTCCGGTCTGCCTCTCATTATAGTCGCCAATGTAGCGCCGGGACGTTCCCCCTCACCATATGTTCTTGCTAGGGCGTATTTCCCCAGGAGTTTAACCTCCCTGTCGGCCTCTTCATGATATTCCTCCAGTGTGATTTTGAGTTCGTCCATGGCTTGTTCGTTACCTCACTTGAGGGCCTCTCGCTCCAAATCCGCCAGTTTCCTCTCTAACGAAGCTAAGCACCCTCTAATAGATTGCAAAACCCTGGAGTGTTTAGCAATTGCTATCCCTCTGATATAAACCTTAAAGGTTTCCCAGATGGTAGCAAATTGCGAGACCGACCCTATATTAGTATCAAAGAAAACTTCTATGGCTTCTGATATCTCAACCCGAAAGGCCTCGTCTAATAGAGCATATGGGGGGAACCTCCAGGTGAATGGTGGTGGGCGCTTTTGTGGACACTCAAGGTCCAGCAGAACTGGAGAGTGGTCTGATTACGAGCGAGGGAACACCTCGCATCCCCGTATGGCATGCCTCAGTGAACCGGCCAGAAACCAATAATTTATTCTGGTGTATAGATCATAAGGGGCAGCATAGTGTGTATATCCCCCCGCGTCCCCGAACTGGGATCGCCAAACATCCACCAACCCCAATTCAGCTGTCCCATCCACAATCGCCTTAGCTGCTAATGACTGGCGCCTAACGGGGCCCCCGGATCGGTCAATAGCTGGGTTTAATACACAGTTAAAGTCCCCACCCCAGATTTGCGGCAGAGAGGGTAGCTGGCGCGCTAATTCAAGGAGATGTCAATAGAATTGTGGGTTATCGAAGTTAGGGCCGTATACATTTATGATGATATATTCCATACCTTTCCCCTTGCATTTAGAGATAGTATATCTGCCCTCAGCATCTGTATAGAGTTCTTCTAAGGATAAACCAGCCCTAGGGTTTACCCAGGTAAGTACCCCCCTGCATGTGTGGAGAAACCTGCAGCATGGAACGTGCCGCGTATCTTCCTGTGCGCTAACACTGGGTGATCTAGGGGAAGGTGAGTTTCTTGTAGTTGAGCCACCTCTATAGTCTGCCTGGCATGGTACGCCATCACTTTCCTGGTTTCACGATGGTCATTCAATCCCCTTACGTTCCAGGTCAACAATCGCACCCTATCGCCTAGTGGTCGTGCAAGAGGGGGGCGGTTTCCCAGCTAAGTCCCTCTGGTGCCCACCAGCATAAACACCTCTGAGCAGCCCTGTGCAGCAAGATTCTCCTGGTAAGGATATCAGGCACCAAACTCTCACTGTGACCGTTTTAAGACATACAAAAAAGAACAACACCCAGAACAAAAATACCACCCCGACCCACGCCATGCAAACCCAAACTTAGCATAGTCGATATCCCCTTCCCCCCACCCATCACCCTTAAGTGAATAAGGCAACAGGCCAATTAGTGTGTAACACTCGGGGGCAGATGTTACCAAAGCACCACAAGTTACACTAGAAAGAACAGGCAGTGTGCCATGCCATCAGAACTAATATGGCACATCCGAGACTAACAGGTCTAACATTATTTCTCATTACAGGTGAGGAAAAACTATGACACAGCTATCCATGTGGATCATGTATCCCACAGAGAAGCAAAAAAGAAAACAATGACATCAAAGGAAACTCGGTGGCCCTCCCACGGGCCGCAGATACAGTCAGTAACCATACTTGCGAGAGTCCGGGTTGCTTCACTCCACTGCGCCGGTTTTCGTAATGCCGTTCAGTGAGCACTACCAGCAGGGGATCACCGTAGCGCACCCCACGTAAATGTAGGACCCATCGACAGTCTCAGGCAGCCGAAGGTTAGAAGGCTCAGCAAATAGAGGTTCACTCAGTCCTGGTCGTCCAGGTCACCGCCAGATGCCCCACCAGTCACCTTGTCACGTTTTTCTGCTTCAGTAGGCTGCTCCTTCTTTTTTAGAAAAGTCTTTCAGAGCTTTTTTGCAGGGATTTGGGATCCAAGAAGATTCGAGCCTTGCCATTCAGTATAACTCTCAACCTGGCAGGATAAAGCATAGCATATTCTATATTCTGATCGCGGAGGCGACGCTTCAGAGGGGTAAATTGACGTCTGGCTTCCTGGACCTTCATGGTAAAGTCCGGGTACAGGGAGATCGCGGAGCCCTCATATTGCAGCTCCCCCAGCTCCCTGGCCCGCTTTAGGGCAGCGTCCCTGTCCCTGTAGTTTAGCAGTTTCGCTATCATCGGACGCGGAAGGGCTTCCAGAGGTGGCCGAGGGCCGAGTGAGCAATGGGCGCGCTCTACCACAAACATATCCGAGAGGTTTCGCGGCCTAGCAGGGAGATTAAACATTTCTCTGTAAACTGTTCCATATTTCCCATCGAGGTGGATTCTGGAAGGCCTGCAATACGGATGTTGCTCCTTCTGGACCTGGCCTCTAGGTCTTCCGTTTTATCCTGTAGTGCCACAAGCGCTTTAGCCATTTGTTTTTGGATCGTGTCAGTCTCCGATTGAGCCTCTACCACCTCAGACACTCGGCGCTCGGTCATGTCGATCCGCTCTGCTTGTTTGTCTAGGCGCTCTGACATTCTGTCCATTCGGATTACGAGAGAGTCTATTTTACCATCAATAGTTAATAAACTCTTTTGCACCGCGGCAAACATCTGCTTAATGTCATTGGGCTCTTCCTCTGGGGCGTCTGCTTGGTCCTCCGAAGAGCGGGGTCCCCCTGTCTCCCTGGTTCTAGACCTCTTCTGGTCGAAGAGCAATTTCGTTTGGGTCTTGTCTATCTTGCCCATTATGTCGCCTGTAGGAGTACAACCTTCAACTGGATCGCACTCGTGCTGTGATTTGGGATATGTAGCTTTCAGGAGGCCCACAGCGCTAAACGCTGGTTACCGTGTCTATCGCTATCTCAGGCCACGTCAGAACCAGCTGTCTCCTTCCTGTTGTCGTCGGTTAGATTCCACTTCACTAGATCTCTTCCTGCGCTCCCACGGGGCCCCTGACTGGGGAGCGCCACCCTAGTAGATATGATATGCTGTGCAGGGGTGAGGGAAACAAGTAATTACCTCCACGTCGTCTGGGGCACCCACTGGCAACGTTTAGCAGGAATCCATATCCCCCAACAGCAGCAGTTGGGCCCGTTGCAGATGGCCCTCAGGGTCACACAGGGTCTTGCCGGAGCAATGGCATCGTTCTCCTGGGGCGATCAGCCACCTCCCCCACTGGAGCGAGGACGAGAAAACTCAGCTGCAGTTAGAGGCAAAGGGCTCAGTCCCCAGGGCGCTGCAGCACCAAAGTAGTTGCTGGTGACCGGGGCCCCCCAGCTCTTCTTAGCGCTCTCACCGCAGGCCGCGCCTATGGAGCTCACCCCCAGAGCCTCGGCGTGTATCACTCCCCGCTCTGTCCCGGAATCCCTTCGCAGAGTGCTGTCCCAGGGAGCACCGAGAAGCCGCCTCGCAGCGGGTCTCCACCCCGCGCACTCAGGCAAGCAGCCGGCACCAGGCACATCGAAGGAGGCCACAGGGGAAGCAGCACACCGCAGGGAGCGGCAGTCGGTGGCAGTAGCGCGTCGCGTCCCCCGCAGGTCGCGATGCCCTCAGCGCAGATACAGCAAGGTTTTACGGGCAGGGGGCCTCCAAAGCCACGACCGCCGGCAGCTCCGCTTCCAGGTACCAAGCCGATGGGTGCGTCTGGGGTTAGTGAAGTGCGGTTTGGCCGGCGGCGCCGCAGGCCTCGATCGTGTTCTCCCCTCTATCCACGGGCACCCCCTCCAGATGTGGCACTGGAGGATAGCCTGAGCTTTGCTCTTCTACCACCAACCGTTTTTGGATCGGTAGCTACATCGGATGTGAGGATTCTTGATGTTTTGATGTGATGGCTCGCGGAGCTCTTTGTTCACGCGGCCATCTTGTGCTTCGGCAAGCTCCGCCCCCCAGTGTCCAGGATATCTGCATCAAAGGAATAGAGGCATGATTTTGACCAATTAACTGTAAGTCTCAAGATTGATGCAAACCTGTCAAATGTTGGTGCTTTTTCTGGAGTAATTGTGTGTAGGTCCCGTAAATATAAGAGTAAATCGTCGGCATAGAGTGAAACCGAGTGCAGCCCTCTCCCACCGGGATTCCCCAGGCTTGACTGTGTGTGTGGAAGGCGACTGCCAGCGGCTCAACAGCCAAAGAAAAGAGTTGGGGAGACAACGGGCATCCCTGTCTGGTTCCCCCGTGGATCGTAATAGGGTCAGAGACCAGGCATCTCGCTAGAGGGTGAGTGCAGAGTAATTTTGCGGCAATCACTCTTGTTAATGCTGACTAGAAATGCTAACTAAACCAAATGCATATTAGCCACTATTTTTTCATATAAAGTATGTCACTTCTACACTACAAAGGCCCATTTTCAATCTGTTGAGCTTCACACAAAACCCAAGTGGGACTGGCACTAATAATATCAGGGATTAACTATGTAATTCAGATGTACCTGTCTGTTTCAGATTAGGTCATGCATCAATGTCCTGGTATCAAAGTGCTGGTTTTGCCTTAGTAGTCAAGATCACGTTCATCAGCTCTGAATGCTCTGCGGAGTCTGACCATTGACAGGTAACCGAGTTAATGAATATATAATAATTAGAGTGAACAGTTACCCCATGGTATGTCCCTGTATTGTTCACAGAGCAGTCTATGGAATCAGTCCACCAGGCCTAATAAATAAATTCAGATAGTATGTACCATGCCATACATCGTTATCACTGATGCCTTGTGTGCCAAATTTAAGAAAGAAAATGATGTTGGCTATACATTTTTCTTTCAAGCTACAGAATTTTGGAATGACCTTCAGGGGAAAATTTAGGAAACCAAATATCACCTTACATTTAGAAAACTACTGAATATTTTTCTTCTTTCTTAGTGTCAGTTTAAGAGTGTTTTCCATTATTGGTTAGTTGAATACACGTTTTTGTATTATTATGCCCAAATTCAGTACTGGTTTATCTAGGGAGAGTAGATATGGGAATAGAACAACACGCCAAATCTGTTAAACATAATACTTTCTAATACTTATTGATCTTTGATTCTAGTGTGCCTTCAGGTTGGTATCAACCCATTTCAGCCATTCTTTGAATTTTAGGGCCTTCCTCGGGATGCATTTTGGTTTGGTATGCAGTTTGTTTCTTTTATGTGATAATGGATTCTGTATTTTTTCAGATAATTTGTCAATAGTTCTGCTAACAATGGATTGAATTTAGAATGTTGAAATTTACTAAGGGGCTGTCCATCTTGAAAAATACTGTTAGCACTAAGTCTTCATTTAGAGTTTGGCAGATTGGGTGACCCACCCTTAATTAGTAGTTCAGCCGCCCCAGGAAACCTGCAGTTGACGTGTTCGATTTAATACTATGACCATTGTCATCTGGCAGCCCAGTCATTAATGGATCGTCAGGTCAAGGGTTCCCACTGGCAGAGACAGCAGAAGTTCCACCAGTCAAAACCCTGTGGTTCCCCCACCTCTAAATTAAGTTGTATTGAACAGCAAGTTTGGCAGCCATAAAATTACAGTTCACCTGCACCAACAAACTCTAAATTAGTTCCTATGCCTTCTTGGAGAGGTTGTAGAGGACACATTGGTTGTCCCACAATCATGGTATATTAACAAATAATAAGTGTTCCAAAATAGTTTTGTTCAAAAGAGTTTACATGTTCATTTTTGATGGAAAACTTCACAAATCTCACCGGAGTGCATCTAATCACTGGTCACACCTATAAGAATGATCATATCTCAAATTTGTAATGTTACAAATAAACGTGCAAGAAGAATAAATTAATGATGCTTGCACAGCCTTATTGAACATTGTGCATAACTAACAATGTGAGTAATGCTAATAAAAAACATCAAAGGCCGTGGAATAGGGTGGGGCTTCCACCACTGTGATCTTATGATTTGAATTCTCTACTATTGGGGGAGTGCTGTTGCGATTAATTCCTGTTCAATTTGCTGGTTGTCGTGCAGTTTATGGTCAAGAACCAGGGCCATTGATTGCTGCTTGTAGTTTAATACATTGTTTCAATCACCCTTACACAATAAGTCTGCAGTGTTCCTTTGAGACTTTGAAAAGGCCTTCATATCTGAAAGCTCTTAGGACAGCTTATTCTGTGCATGCTGCATTTAGTATGTAACTCTTCAAGAATTAACAAGTGCTCCACCTTAGGGCACAGCTGGCATTCTTTTTAATTCTGAACTCAACCCCATTTATGGTTGTTTTAAACTGATTTGTCAAGAGGATTTTAACAAAATCCTCTTGATATTTCACTTTCACTTAAAACTCATAACGAGTGCTTCATTTGTAAAAACAAATAAGTGCTGGGTCCAAAGTTTTGTTTAGAATCCTGCACCCAGCGCTATTGAACTTCAGGGTGCTAAATACCAAAACTGCCTAATCTTGATTCTGCCTCATACTTCTTTTATCCACCTGCAGACTCTCCCTGTCCTTTTATCTCACTCTTACAAGTTCTTTTTCATCCCTGTCTTCTCCCTTTGTCACTGTTTTTACATCTTTCTATTCCTACTCCTTTTGTATTTTTATCTCTCTTGCAATGGGTTAAAGCAGGACTAATACAGTCTCCATTCCTGGAACATTACTGTTAAATTGTTAAAGTTTCAGGTAGTCTCTGATAATGAAATGCTTGTCCACCTTCAATTTTCCATTAACATCTATTGGATGGGCGAATATAAATTTCACGCTTTTTCAAAGAAACTCAGAGTCGTGCCCCAAAATGAGGGAGTTAATAATATGATTGATATCCTTGTCTATTATGATAAAGATGTGTTTCAATGCAGCTTGCTGTTTCTTGTGCTTAGTGGCAGAGGCATTCCTTATTCAACAAGATTTGAGTGGATGGAAAACAAATGTGTGATTAAAGTATTTGTGTCACTAGTTTTCGCATTGTAATCTAGAGACAGAACTAATAACATATTTAGAAAACATATTTTGGTGCAAACAAATGTAAAGGCAGGGTGACGTTGATGGTAGATCTTTTGTAACAGTACAACCTGCCTAGCTGCATTGTGGGGAGGGGCACAGGGGTGATCGGTGGCAGATTCAGCAGGTTGAGGTCAGTAGAGAGGTAGGACAGGGGCACCCAAATAGATATTACCACAGAGTTGGCACGACCCATCTGGTCCCAGTGGTTTGCATGACAGAGCCCCCAGTTTTCCCTAAAAGATAGGGCAGGGTGGGCTACAGGCTTGGGAAACCTAAACCACAAAACAACTTTCACCTCAGGTGATAGCAGAAGAAGATAGGATTGGTACTCATGAGAGCACACAGAGGTGTGCCTGGTATGATAAAGCAAGAGAAATAACGTAGGTGATGCCGTTAGTAGGTTAATTTTCTAAGTAGCATAACAACTTGTTTTCTTCACTAGCAGCCAGGGATTCTCTGACTACCAGGCATACTATGAAAATTCTCGTATGTGTTCAAATCCCCATGAGCTGTGTAGGTCTCCCTTTGAATCCAAATGAAAAGTATTATCGTGGCTAATCTGTTTTGGAGAATCACTCTCACCACCCTACAAAGACATATGCCTGATGGTTTTCTGCATACTTTGAACATTTTGAGAAAATTTCCCCTTACAGAGGAGGCATCAGTCTCCTGCTTCTCACTTAGCTTAGCTAGTTAGAGACATGCAGCTCTTCAGGCCGAGTGGATCTCACGAGTAAAGCTTGTATTTAACTGCAAGTGTTTCCCAGACAGATGCATACCTTTCCCCTGGGAAATGGCATTAACAATGCGATTGGGACCATGCGTGCCGTAAGAACGCAAGCGTTACCACGCTTGCCTTTACCATGCATATGCCTTTACCATGCATATTCCTTTACCACGCATGACTTTACAATGATTTTTGTTGTTAAGGCATATGCATGGTAAAGGGAGTCGCGCTCTAGACTTGGAGCAAATGGGCAGTGGGTGGCAGGTGTTGGAGACTTCCTGCCCAGACTTCCTGCTTCCTTCCTTCCTGCTTGCGGCTTGGTAAGTAGATTTTTGGGCAGGGGTCGTTGTCGTTTTCAGGCCTGGGGGCTGGGCTTTAGGGCTCAGGGCAAGGGGTCGGGGTAGTTTTTAGGGCTGGGGGCCAGTTTTAGGGCTCGGGGGGATGGGGTGTTTCTAGGGCTGGGGTCTGGGTAGTTTTTAGGTCTGGAGGCCGGTTTCAGGGCTGAGGGGAGGGGGATGGAGTGTTTTAAGGGCTGGGATCAGCGAAGTTTTAAAGGCTGGGTTTTAGGACTCAGGGCAGGGGGCTGTGGTGTAACAGAGGTCAGCGGTGTGCTCCCACATCCTGTTGTCTAACCTTTACCACTCATTTACCTTTAGCAATTATGCCTTTACAATGAAATTTGTTATAAAGGCATGCGTGGTAAAGACTGCATTGTTAAGGCATGCGAAGTAATCGCATGCCTGCTTCCGTCATACAACCCTTTCCCCACATAATTTCCTCTGGAGTTAATATGGCCCTTAACCATCTTGCTTATTTTTATGTCACCCAGAGCAACCAGGGTCTGCGTGACCTGCGTGGAATATGTGAATTAATATTAGTTTGGAGACTAGAACAATCCCTGTATTTTTTCTGGACATTGTACATATCTCCCTGAAGTGGCCACTTGACAATGTGATCACTATATGAAAGAAAACAGATGAATAAATGAAGATCACTCACTCACACTTCCACTGTCCTTTCTTCCCTCCCCCCCTCCACTGATGGTCGATCAAAACTCTTGCGTTCCCATACTGTTCTTTGTTTGATGCCGTTCAATATTGCTAGGTTCCGTGGGGCCTGAGTCTGAAGGTCATCACTGGTGGAGTCTTCATCAGGACTTACATAGGACCAGAACTATCTGGCAAGTAGGACAGTGGAGTTAGCAGCTCTCTCCATGCTGGGCTCCACAGCACAGACTGCCAAAGGTAGTAAATGTATTCTGTGGGGAAACAACTGGTACCTGTTGCGAAGTTAAATAGCCCAGGAGAGGAAGCAAGATCCCAGGTGTTGGTAAGGAAAACAGAGGTCACAAACGTCACCTCATTCGCAAGAACCATAGAAAAGGCAGTAAAGCATGTCTGCACAGGTCACAGTACGAGACGAGCGGCATAGAGAAAGTCAGGATTTCACAGAAAACTGGAAATGCAATGCACATATCTGTCATGTAAGTATACCACATATTAACAGTGACAGTACTGATCTGACTTGTCATAACAATTAAATATTCTGTGTTGTAGTAGAACAAAACATATTATAGACACTCATAGGGAGCTACACCTTATGTAGTGATCCAGCGCGATATTAGCAAACAGCATTCATACACCAGATACTCACTTGGGCCCATACATTCATACTACGCTAATACTTACGCTGGGTTTTATCAGTTGTTACTCTCTATCAAAATCCCTGCTACCAATTACCTTCTGATTGAAGAGTAATGACTTACCAATGAATCCTTTGCTAATTGGGAAATTTAAAATGAGTGACATTTATTATAGTACATAATCCTGAAATAACCACTGAGTCAGGTAGTTTTAAAATGTTTATCTAAAGATTTAGCAGAGTAAAATACAGAGCCACATGGTACTTAATCGCAATACCCAAGATTAAGCATAGAAATGATTATTGCTAATCAATGACGGTGTTTAAAGAAGAGGAGAGGATAGAGATAGCAGCGCAACTAACGGTTGCATTATATTTACCTAAGTGCGAGAACCAACCCCTTAGCCAAGGAGTTGAAAGAATAGGACCCAGGAAGGATGAAGAGCAAATGACCTCCTCCAGGATCAGGACGGGACCGGTGACCTCTCAGGACCCTTAAATTTGTTATTCACACGTTTCAGTCTTTTACTTCTTCTTTTCTCTGTCCTTTTCTCTTGATCGGTTTGACTTGATACTTCAGGTACTTGATCTGGATCTTCACTTCTGGTTGTTATGTGGTACTTTACTCTTTTAATGACACTCGGCCAATGATCTCCTTTTCTTGTTTTCTTTGTTGGCACTGTTTCTTTGTTTTCGTCTTTAGAGATCTCGTTAATTTCACTGCTTAGCACTGTTTCGTGTTCTTCAATTACTGTGTTTCTTGTTTGCTCCTTTTCAGGTCTAATTAGTTTTTCTGTAACAGCTCCGCTGTGAGTTTCCAATAACTGACCTTGTTCTTTATTTATTTCTTCAAGTTCATGTTTTTCAAGGTTTTCTTCTTCTGTGCACTCTTCTTGATCTAACTTGTTCTGATCAGGGCTTATTGCACTGTGAACTTCTGCAGCCTGACCGGATTCTTCTAGACCTGTCTGTCCCTGATCAAAGTCTATTAGGTCTTCACTGTTTTGAGTCCAGTTTTCTTTCCCTATCTGACCTTGTTCAGGATTTCTTAATGTCTTTTCTTTTTGTTCCTGAACTGCTTCTTCTTCACCTATCTGATCTTCTTCAATTTCTTCCAATTTCGCTTGACTTTTTGTTCTGTGGTATACTTCAGGAACTTCTACCACTGATATCCAATCCTGACTTGTGCTCAGTTGTTCTTCTTCAGCTTCTCTGGAATCTCGAACTTGAGATCCTACAGCTGGGCAACCTTCAGCCTCTTCAGTGATTGGCGTTGTCTGAGGATTCTCTTCCTCGGGATCTGGTACTCTCTTGGTGTGACTTACATGAATCCAATTAGGAAATCCGGCACACTTCACTGCTGTATTCGTTGTCAGTATGACTTGGCACGGTCTGCCCCATCTAGGTGATAGACACGTTTCTCTGGTGTGATTCTTCACTACCACCCAGTCACCAGGATTCAGATCATGTTCTTGCTCGGGCTGCCTGGAAACTGCGTCTTCTCCAACCTGATGAGAGACAGAACGCACTAGGTCAGCCAATCCTTTGCAATAGTCCAGAACCATATCATCAGATCTATTCACCAGTTTGTTTGTGGGAACATGTGTTTGTCTCATTGCTCTTCCCATCATTATTTCATGTGGGCTCAATCCTGTGGTTCGGTCAGGTATACTTCTGAGTCCCATTAAAACGAGTGGTAATGCATCTGGCCACTCTAATGATGTTGATGCACACATTTTTCCCAGTCTTGATTTTATAGTGCCATTCAATTGTTCAACCACTCCAGAAGCCTCTGGACGATATGCACAGTGCAGTTTCTGTTTTATTTGAAATGCTTCACAGATTATTTGAATCACTTCGCTGTTAAAATGTTTTCCTCTATCTGATTCCAAAGTTACTGGAAAACCAAACCTAGGAATGAGCTCTCGTAGCAACAGTTTTGCAACTGTAATGCAGTCATTTCTCCTAGTAGGGTAAGCCTCCACCCACTTTGAAAACAGACACACTATGACTAGTACATATTTCAGCCCTCTACATGGTGGTAACTGTATGAAATCAAACTGAAGTCTCATAAATGGACCCTCTGCCTTTCCAATTTTCCCAAATCCAATTACTGTCTTCCTCCCCGGATTATGCATCTGGCAAGTTAGACATCTCTGGCAAAGACTCTCTGCAACAGCCCTGAATTTGGGATTGTACCAATTTTGTCTGAACAGCCTAATCATTGCATCTCTCCCTATGTGTGTGTCTCCATGATGCATTCTAGCCATTTGTGAGAGTAAACAGTCTGGCATGACTGGTCTGCCATCAGCACTGATCCACACTTCATCATCTCCTCTTTGGGAACAACCCACTTTGATCCACAAATTCTTCTCACTTTCATCAACCTCATCTTGCAATTTCTTCACCTCATTCCAAGTTTCAGGTGGCATATACAGCATAAGTTGGCAGCTGATTCCCATTCTTTCCACCCTCTTATTGACTGACATTCTGGTTTTGGCACAATGTTGAGCCACCAGATCTGCATATCTGTTGCCGACTACCACCCAGTCATCTCCTGACTGGTGTGCAGCACATTTCACCACAGCCAATTCTTTTGGTGATTGTATTGCTTCTAGTAATTCCCTTACAAATTGTCCATTTTTAATGGGGGATCCTGAAGAAGTCATGAAATCCCTCTGCATCCATAGTTGGCCAAAATCGTGCACAACCCCGTAACCATATTGGCTATCTGTAAATATGGTCACTCTCTGATTCCTCCCAATTTTGCATGCTTTTATCAACGCAATCAATTCAGCTACTTGTGCAGATTTGACTCCTGGTAAATAAGATGCTTCAACTATTCCAGTTAATTCACATACTGCATAGGCAGCAGTTAGTTTACCATCTTCATGTCTTTGACATGAACCATCAACAAATAGCTCCCAGTCTGGCTATTTAAGAGGCTGTTCCTCTATATCTGGGCGTGGTTTTGTGCATAATTCTGTAATTTGTATACAATCATGTTCATCCTCTTCATCATCTTTAATTTTCTCATGATATGGGTCTGGTAGTAAGGTTGCTGGATTTATTATAGTGCACCTTAGCATGGTCACATTTTCAGCACCCATTATGATTCTTTCGTATTTAGTCAGCCGACTAGGAGTAAGATGCTGAGTTCGGGTTCTTGTCAACAGAATGACAACTGCATGTGGAACATACACTTTTACAGGGTGTCCCATCACAATTGACTCACTTTGTTCAATGCTCAAACAAGTAGCCGCCACTGCTTTTAGGCATCCTGGCAACGCGGCTGCTACTGGGTCCAATGTAGCAGAAAAATATGCTATAGGACATCTTTCTAGTCCATGTCTTTGAGTTAGAACAGAAAGTGCACAATTTTCTCTCTCATGACAGAACAATGCAAATTCTCTTTTATAATCAGGCATGCCTAAGGCAGGTGCTGAACATAGGGCATTTCTCAATTTTACAAAGGCTTCTACACTTTCATCCTCCCACTCAACAGGGTCCTTTGCTTTCTTTTTTGTCATGTTAATTAAGGGCTTAGCCAACATGGAAAATCTTGGTATCCATTGTCGACAGTAACCTACTATTCCTAGGAACATTCTCACTTGTCTTTGTGTTACAGGCATTTGCATTTTCTTTATTAAAGCTACTCTTTCAGCTGTTACTCTTCTTTTTCCTCTCTCAATTTGGTGTCCCAGATACTTAACAGCTGTTGTACAGAACTGCAACTTTTCAGGTGAGACTTTATGTCCTTCTTCTGCCAAAAGATTTAATAATGCTATTGAATCAACAACACAGTCCTCTCTGGTGTTCGATGCCACCAATAAGTCGTCGATATATTGGACTAAGACTGAGCTTCCTGGCATCACTAGTTTTTCAAGGCACTTTTTCAGTATCTGGTTGAAAATAGAAGGACTTTCTGTGTACCCCTGAGGAACACGATTCCACACATAAACTTTGTTCTCAAATTTAAATGAGAAAAGATACTGGCTGTCTGGATGTAATGGTATTGAAAAGAACGCTTGACACAAATCAATTACTGTGAACCATCCTGCACTCCACGGAATCTGGTATAGAATTACTGCAGGATTTGGTGCTACGGGACAACATGGTTCTACAATCTTATTTATTTTCCTCAGGTCCTGAACAATCCTATATTTTCCACTAGGTTTCTTTAATCCCATTATTGGTGAATTACATGGGCTACTCATTACTTCTTTTAGTATGTTTTGTTCTACCATTCGATTTATTTCCTCAATGACTCCTTCTTTTACTTCTGCACTCATTTTGTACTGTCTGGTATTTGGGAAAATTGCACCTTCCTTTACAGTAATTTTAACTGGATCTATTTTAGCCATAAGTCCTACTTCTTTTCCGGTGCAATCCCATACTATGGGGTTTACTGTACCTTTTAATTCTTCTGGCAACTCATCTTTGGTTATTAACGAAAACATCTCGTCTACTTCTGTACCTTGTTTTGCAATCATAATTTTATATACATGATCTTCATCTGGTGTCTGAACTGCCACACCATCCGGTGTGCAGAAAATTGTACAATTCATCTTGCACAACAAATCCCTACCTAATAAGTTTACTGGACTAGAATCACACACTACAAATTGATGCATTTCTCTGAAATTTCCGATTTTAACTTCCATGGGTTCAGTAAGAGGTGTTCTAATCCGCTGATTAGCTACCCCCACTACTTGGATATTTTCACCAGAGAGAGGAAGGTCTGGAATGTCTGCTGTTCTCACAGTAGACCGGGTAGCACCAGTGTCCAAAAGGAAAGTAATATTATTACCTTTCACATTCCCTTCAACATATGGATCTGACTGATCTACCTGTAAGGATGCGCCAAGTATGCACTCCTTCTTCCCCTCTCCTAGGCACCGTCATGGACTGTATGGACAGAAGTCGTCCTGTAAAAGTAACTGTGAGGTTACATAATCATTCTTACCACTTCCTCCTTGATATCCGACGTCTGTACCGTGCTTTGCTCTGCTTACATTACCCTGTATAGGTGCAGGTGGCAACTGACTCTGAGGATTTACACCCTGCTGTGAGTCATTCTGCGTCTGTGGATTTAAATTTTGATTTGGGCCATTATTATTCCGTATCTTTTTACATTCATCCTTCCAATGCCCCAATTTTCCGCATCCATGACAAGGAAATTTTGTTTAGCTTCTTCTCTACTCATTCGTCCTCTAAATTTTCCACCATTCCCAGTATCACCATTCGTTCCAGAATCTTTTCCTTGATTTTCACTCGGATTTTCCAAATTAATTCCCTGTTTCTCAGCCATTTTCACCTGTGCCCACATCACTTTTTCCTGCAATTTCTTATGTCTATCCTCAATATCGTCTCCACAATATTTCGCATATTTCAAAATTTTGTCGATAGGTTTCCCTTGCCAACACAACATGTGCTGCTTAATCATCTGACAAATTTCTGGCTTTAGACCATAAACAAATCGATACACAAACTGACTCATGTTCTTGTCTCCAATGTCCTCAAATCCACTATACTGTTTAAATACCTGCAATAGACGCTCATAGTAGGAATGTACTGATTCATTAGCTTCTTGGGTAGTTCGATCTATTTTTACCCAATCCGTTTCTTTCGGTGGTATTTTCCCTTTCAGGTAAGTTATCACTTGCTGATACTTTTTCATCACATCATTTGACGGGGCACCTGTCTTCGGATCTCTAGGATACTCATCACTAGGCCAATCGACTGTAATTTTACAATCTGTCCACAAATCGGCAGGTACCACTATGTCAAACAACCCATCTAAATCCTTCAACAATACCTTTGACACCTTCACAAACCTGTCAACCTGCTTGTACCATTCAATTGGTTTTTCTCTCAATTTTGGAAAATCATTCGTAAAAGATAAAATATCCTGTCTGCTCCATGGGACATGTACATATCCTCCTCCCGCAACTTCTTGCATTGGATACATCTGGTCTGCTTTCCCTGTTTCTTTCATCACATATTCCGATGCTGTTCTACTTGTTCGTGCTTCTTCCTTTTTCTTGGCCCACCTAGTTTTCCATTTATCTAGGTCTCCCCATTTTTGCAAAACTAACATTAATTCTCTTATTTGTAATCTTCTTCCAGAGGCATTCATATTTTCTAAATCTTTGTCTGAAAATTCCGCTCTATAGGGTTTCTGTAGTACCTTTGATCTCCCTATTTCTATTCCCATCTGTAGTGCTAAATTGGATAATTTTTCATGAAATA
The DNA here is from genome assembly GCA_963921515.1 of Calotriton arnoldi. NCBI lineage: Eukaryota > Metazoa > Chordata > Amphibia > Caudata > Salamandridae > Calotriton > Calotriton arnoldi. Next base: position 189,372 of record CAWUFW010001783.1, read on the forward strand.
ACCTTACATTTCTGGTGATACTCCTACACAAGAACAATAGTTCTTCTTCATCATAGGTATTTAAGCGTTGTAGTACTACATTTCCTGCTATTATTTCTTCTAATTCGACTTTCAATTTATGAATGTCCATTATTTTCGGAGGTGTGCACTGTTTAACTGACCCTTGCACCCATCTTTCTAGATCTTCAGGTGTTACTATGGTAGCACTTTTTGCTCCCGATGAAGTTACTAAACTTACATCTTTTGAACATCCAGGTACATCTTTTCTGGGAGTGCTATTTACAGATCCTCGAATAGGCAAGTCCATGAGTGATATTGTGGATTCACAGTCACTAAATTGATCCTCAATTATAACTGGAGCTTCAGGTTTGGGATTATTCACAGCAGTAGGTGTAAGTATCGGTGGAGGACAGCTTCCCTGAGTACCATATAATGGAACTACTGGACCAATTGTTACTGGTATGGTCAAAGAATCAGGGTGTACTTTTATCTGAGTTATTTTCTGTATTAATTCTGCTCTGGTCTTTTCTAGGGCTTCTTTTTCTTTGTCATGAAGTATTCTACTCGTGGTGAATTCATGCATTACCTGTGGCACTAATGGAGTTTTTGGTGGTGCACTTGGGGTGCATCCACTTGTCCCTTCCTGATATGGTGGGGGATTTCTTAACATTTCCTCCATAAATTCGTCTTCAGACTCCTCATTTCTCATTAAATGTTTTGTCTTTTCTGTGCACTTACTTCCTAAATTCTCCTCTGCTGAGAACAATGGATATAATCCTTCTGTAATCATTGCCCTTCTCCATTGTTTCATCTGACCGTCCCTAGACTCACGTAGATATCTGGGAAAAAATCCTCGATAACCCCTATTACTCCTGGATCGGTCACGCTCAAATGCCTCGGTTTCCCATTCCTCTAGAGCTTCGTACTGAGTTAATCTAGGTCTGGGTTCTAAGTCATTCATCCTCAATCTCAAATTCTGAAGAATTCGCCCATTGAACGTGGCATTCTCGGGAAATGCTAGTATTCCATCATTTTTGGTATATTCTATCCAATTCTCCATCCATACATAAGTATGATAACCTCTCTCCATGAAGCGGGCGTTTTAGCTGGTGGAATAATAATTCCTTCTCTAGTTTTGAGTGGTTTATCCTTTTTAAAGTAGTTCTTAATCTTTTGCAGAAAGGACATTTTTCTCTTCTCTCCGTACATTCTATCTAATCTTCGGTGTATAAAATTATATTCTGCAAAACCTAGGAATCTCCTATCCGGACGAGTTCCTGTTAAAGTCGGATCGCGTTTTAACATGCAATCTTTATCCACTAAGATTTTAGCTTCTAAAATATCAACCAATCAAGTCTCTGCTAACTTTTATTTCTGAACCAATCCTTGCGCGGCCTTTTGGTGACGTTTATCTGTCAACCCCTCCTTTACAATCTGCTCTTTTCTGTGTTTGCTGGGTTAACCAATCCCAGCGCGGCACCTATGACGTCAGTACTACTCCTGACTACTGACCCCTCCTTTACAAGGGTTTTTCCCCACCCGCTGATTCAACCAATCCCAGCGCGGCGTTTAGTGACGTCAGCTCCCTCTCCGGCAACTGACCCTCCCTTTACAAATTCGTACGCAAACTTATTTTCTCTATAATTCTTAATTAAATTTCAGTAACAACATAAAACATTCGCTATCGTGCCAGTTTCTCTAAAATAGAAAAGATAGTTTTCTCTCACACTTAGTAAAACCTTTCCGTTTACTAAACATACACTACGAGTAAAACACTTCCGTCTACTCTTCACACAAGCTCCAGAAGTACCTGTTACTTCTCCAATGTTACCCTTTCTAGGTGATATAACATCAAATTTTTACCAGCGTACTCCTTTTGCTATACTCACACGTATAGAATCCCTAACGAGTACTGAAAGTCCTGCTTAACTTTTCAGTACTATTTCTGCCTGACAGATAACCTCACTGCAGTATGGCTTCCACTTACCATCCGCTATTCCTTTTACCCCGGGGTATTCTGGACAACATAAAAAACAAAACTTTGAATACACAGATGTTAGTTCATAAAAATACAAATAAAATTCTCATTACCCAATTAACAAAGAGTAACCATCCTCTGATAACCAGAAAACTGATCCAGCGCGATATTAGCAAACAGCATTCATACACCAGATACTCACTTGGGCCCATACATTCATACTACGCTAATACTTACGCTGGGTTTTATCAGTTATTACTCTCTATCAAAATCCCTGCTACCAATTACCTTCTGATTGAAGAGTAATGACTTACCAATGAATCCTTTGCTAATTGGGAAATTTAAAATGAGTGACATTTATTATAGTACATAATCCTGAAATAACCACTGAGTCAGGAAGTTTTAAAATGTTTATCTAAAGATTTAGCAGAGTAAAATACAGAACCACATGGTACTTAATCGCAATACCCAAGATTAAGCATAGAAATGATTATTGCTAATCAATGACGGTGTTTAAAGAAGAGGAGAGGATAGAGATAGCAGCGCAACTAAAGGTTGCATTATATTTACCTAAGTGAGAGAACCAACCCCTTAGCCAAGGAGTTGAAAGAATAGGACCCAGGAAGGATGAAGAGCAAAAGACCTCCTCCAGGATCAGGACAGGACCGGTGACCTCTCTACAACGACGCCTGCGTCGTTCCCCTCTCTGATACTCAGCTTCTCCTCAATTCTCCCGTGCCTTCCTTCTAATGGACTCTGCCGCCCCCTCCTCAGGACCTCTTCTGGACAGGGATTCAGTCCACAATCGATCAGCTTAGCAGTCTGGAGCTAAGAGCGCTCTGGCAGCATGGACGCCTGTTCTTCATGAACGCATGCTCTCATGGAATCTTGCTCTCCTGTGCTTCAAGACTTCCGACTCTGACTAATTAACTAATGCTATATTCTATTATACCCTTCTACGCCCATGTACCTCCCCTTAATGTTGCTAAAATATGGGACCACTACTTCTGATTGGACAGGGACAGGGGGTGGATTCTCGCACCATGTTGATTTGGCCTAAATTGTAAAGCCTATTGTCTTTACGTTCCCACCCCTTCAAATTAATACATTCGCTTTATTTCCCACCCATCTCATGACAAATGTAAACCAATTTTCATCGACAATGTGTCAATATGCTACAGGAAAGCCAAAATACAGCATCTTCGGCCATCGGGTCACGGCCTTGGACTTCGTCCAGGTTGACTTCATTTGGCAGGCACACAGGACACATGCGCAGAATCAGTTGCCTCTCGAGTTTCAGAACACCAACCCAGGCCCAAGTTTACGAACTAATAAAAGTGTAAGAAGAAAATATTAGAATCACAAATAAAATGTTTCACTGTATACCCACTTTTTCTATTCTATTCCCATTTAATTATATATTCTAACCCGCGTTAGTAGCGTTAGGAAACGACAATTTAGTAATGACATGAAAGCAAGCTGAAGCATGTGAAAACATCAAGCAGCCATTTTAATGCACACTGCGCAGAAGCAGAAGTTTCCCACCAAGCAAAGAAAGACGTCACACCATGTGATATGGTTGCGACATGCGCATTGAGCTTACCCGCGCATAGCGGCCATTTTGAATTACAAACAAGCGTTATTCATTAGTAAAACACATAGGCAAGCATCCCTTTCTTTTGTGTCGTGAATGCAAAGGTTAGTATTAACAATACAAGTTTAATAAATTAATACTGTGAGGAGGATTGAATACAAGCAAGTTTCATTTATGAAACCTTGCTCCATCAGTAGGATGATTGCGTGTCTGCCATTAATATTACTCCCAAAAATGATTCTCCAGTGCTCTACCATCACTTTTCTAATTCACTGCATTGACCTTGACACACATCCTACCAGTCTGTCTACTCCAGGTTAACCCCTTTCTCTTCTTTTAGTGCCGGTTCAGTGTGGATCGGATTGGTCGATCCCAGCTCCTCTGGGTCACTGCACGTGGCAGACAGAAGCCCCCTGGATTCCTTTCAGAGTTGGGGTATTCCAGGGCACTTCGATAGGGATAAGGATTGTGTCCAGCTGAATACTGACCTGAAAGGTGCCTGGAGGAGCAGCCCCTGTCAGCGCAAGTCCTCTTTTCTCTGTGAAAAGAGAGCAGGCAGTAAGTATAATCCAATGTGGTACTTCTAGTGTTTGTCTATTGGGTATATAACACCTCCTTTAAAACTCGGAGGATATTCACATGAGCCGCTCATGGTAGATATCTCACCAAAGATTCAAAGACTCATCCTGCTGTTCTTGGCTTCATCGTCTCGTCGTTTGATCCCAGAGCCAATTTCCACCCTCATGATCCATATCGAAGATCACCTCCCCATAAATAATGACTATGAGATGAAGATAGATCAAGCAATGAGACAAAAGAATCTACTTAGCAAACCTGAAAGCAAAGTTCATACCAAGACCAATTAGCTTTCCATAGAACGGAGAGCAACAGCAGAAGGGAGACAAACAAATATATAGAAAAAAGGAAACAAATAGATATATAGAAAATAGGAGACAAATAGATTTATAGAAAATACCAGTCATGATTGCATATATGTATCAATTTGTTAAAAAGTGTTTTCTTCAGCGCTTGCATGTTGTCTTTTGGATATATCAGAGACATTTGTTTCAGAAAAATCCTACATAGTGAACGTTAAAGGCTTGTAAGAAATACAGAGAGGTAGGAAAAGTGAAAGTATGTTCCTAAAACATCAACTGTAAAGAGAGCAAAAAATAACATAAATTGCAAAATTATCAACTATACAATATTAGCTACCATACCTACAAGATAATTTTATTAAATGTAGCCAAACCCACTACCCACGTCATGATCTCAAATATTCTTGGACTCAGGTTGAAATACGAATGTAACCCATGTTTTGAGATGAATATTTTTACACAAGCCCATAAGGGGCATTTTTGGCGTGTGTCAGCACTGGCCAGTTATTCTACTGATTCCCTTGTCCTTGCTGTATTCAGCTTTACTCAAAGAGAGGAGATGGTTTCGGCTTCAGTGCCAGCGCCACTCAACTCCTGGATCATTTCAGCTCACGGGACGTGTAACAAATGAAATACAAAGTGAGGCTCTGGCAAAAGCGGAGCAGGGTGACTCAACCCCAGATGATGGCGTCAAGCCCTCCAAAAATAAATGTCCCTCACATGCCTGCAAGCAAACATTGACACAGTTCCCTTGGCAATCAGGCACCTTTGCCTTGGCATTCACGTGAGAAACTATTAGGGCTCAACAGAGACCCATAAGCCCATCACATAGGTACTGGAATGCACTGAACAGATATTCATGCTAGCCGTCAAGCAACAGCAGAAAGGAAGAGTAGGAATAGCGGTGTGACAGCTTTGTAGGGAGCCTTTTAGGTATGATGTAGCCGTAAAGGTGCCACAGATATTCAGGGGACATAACAAAAACATCTCACCCTCTTCCCCCAAACATTCTATACAGCTTTCTCATACCAGTCGAAGCGGTACATCACACCTGTAGTCAGTTCATCTGCCCTGTTAGCATAAAGGTGGAGACATGAAGTAGGAAATACAACAGAACAAGGTGGTGAGAGGAGAGCAAGAACTGGAGTAAAAGTGAGAAAGGCTCAGTCTATAATTTCTGAGAGGATTGGGTGTCAACTGACTGCCTTTTCAAGGAAAAGATGAGGCTGTTCTGATTTGCTCTTTGTTTCTTCAGCTGCCTTGCCTAGTGGAGAGCTGTTTCTCACTGGTCTGCCTGCATTCACTACAGCATATGATGTCAAGAATGCCACCATCGTGCCAGTGCTTCCTCCCTTGGGCAGTGATGCTGTTGAGGTAAGATAAGTTGGCACATTTTGTTACACAGAAGAGCTGATACAGCCGCTGCTTGCATATGGCAAAACATGCACGGACACACCTTGGCATACATCTCTGAGCATAAAAAAAACCCTGCCATTGCCTGGCAGACATATCCAACAAAACAGAAGATACTGCCAGAGCCTGGTACACATTTTTAAACAGAACAAGAAATATTGTTGCCGCCTGGCAAAACTACAGGAGATGCTGGCACAGTCTGGCGCACACACCTCTAAACACACCAGGAGGTAATGCTGTGGTGTGGCACAAATCTCACACAGAGCAGAAGACACTCAAACAAATGTGTACATTGCCACAGCCTAGCAAACATCACATTCTCATTGACAGACATTGTGAGATAACTTGTTATGTTATGTGTTTTATTAAACATGATGCCTCACTGTAGTTGACTTTTGCTTGATATAGAAAAAAGCATCTGATTCCTTGTGTTGCAGCTTTTCAAATGCCATGCTAGAGAATTATCATTTGCGCCCCTACATAATGACCTAAATCAGGATACTTTATATGAGGCCTGTTGCCTGTGAGAAGGCTGGAAGGATTATCACTTCTCAGTGGAAATTGTAATGATGCACCAGAAAGAGGTGTCCACTTTCACTGCTTATGTTTGCGTTGGTATTGGAGCCGGTGGAAGCTGTGTTCAGAAACACCATACACAACTGTGGCATAGAAGGCAGAATGTGGGGTTGCTCTATGCTGATGATACTCTTGTATATAGGGTGATCCAATACAGGCTGCCCAGTATTTGTTACAACAGTTACAGAGGTCAGCAGAACTGTCAGGCTTGGTTACAAACTGGTGGAAGTCCAGGCTCTTCCTGCTGGGAATCTTTGAAGACAGATATGTTACCTGGCGTCGGTTTAACAAGGCAGTGGGCAGTGGGCACTCTCAAATATTTAGGCATCCAGAGAACATATTCTGACCAAGAAACATTAGACCTTTGGTAGGGTTATGACTTGTCTTAATAACTTAGTACAATTTTGAGTAATGCTGCCATTGTCTTTAAAGAGGCATGCCTTTTTGTTTAACATGGTGATGTTACATCATTGTCTTTATGCTTTACATGTATGATGTGCAAGGTCCCAAGATAGGTGGTCCTAGCTCGAACAGTCTAATGATATCTGGAGAGGTGCCTCATCAAAAAGTACAAGAATAACTGTGACCGCCTTGGAACTGAACAATTTAAAGAAATGGGCATTAGGGCATTAGAAGGACTTGTTTGGGGGGAGGGAAGGAAAAATATATCTTTTAAAATTTGCCCCTCTTGCAATACCAAGTCTCTGTGGTCCGACCAACATCAGGTCTGAAACCTGTGTCTTTCATGGGACCACAATGAATCTGCCTGTTTGGCATGCAACACATTTCACTGCAAAAAAGACAGGTAGACACCGAGGTGACCGGAAATGCGCACATTATGCAAAGATGCAGTGGCAGGACTCTAATGTGACACATCAAACCCACAAAAAGTGATAGGAGGAATGCTTTCGATTAATTGCAAGCTTTACTCTGATCACCTTTTGTGTGGTTGATGTAACGCCCTAAGTAGCCAAGGTAGTCCCAGACATTGGTCCCTTGCTCTCTGTGCCACTGGAACCAAGATCCTCCCAACTGAAACAGCCCAATCAGTCCCAGACTGGTCTTGGTAAGCTTGTGTTCCGTTGCGGAGGAGATCTGGCTTAGGACTTTGGGCTGGACTGTTCCTATTGGAGCAGGACCAAGACTGATTTGGTGTAATCTGAGGTTTCAACTGTGATGAGGATTTGGGGACCATCTGGTACTGTCTAGGCCAGTGAAGAGTCCAATTGTGGTGTCCCCTGAATAGTCTGTCTCTGGAGGACAAGTATCTCCAGCTGTCTCAATGAAACCTGCACCCAGGATTAAAACGACATAAAGATTTCCTGGACCTGACATCAAGAACTAGGACAGTCTCAAAACTACACACCCCAGAATGCAAAGAGGATCTTGCGTCCAGAGACTGTTATCAAAATGGATCATGCCTCCATATCATGGAACAGCTCTGAGAGCACCATACCTTGCCAGACATGGCTGTGCCAAAAAATCTTCAAAGCCTCCCCCTGGTGGTGGGGAACATTTGATACTCTAAGGTTCCTTCAACAATTGAGGAAGCTCAGAGCTGACACACTCTGCCCTGTAGTCGGGAAGATTGCAAGTGCCTTTAGTGCTAAGCCAGCATTGCAGCCGAAAAGTCATTTAGCTCTGACCACCGGGAGACACTACCCCTCATACTTCACCTCAACCAGATGTAAGACAGAGGAAATCATACATTGATTCACATACTGGACACAGTATGGTCCTCACAATTCACCCAGACAGATTAAACAAAAACACTGACTTATTTTTGACGATGCCACATCAGAAGAGATCAGGGCTTTCCCAATTCCGAAGATGCTTAGGCCAGATATTATCCCATCACCTCTTCCTCCACAAACATCACCATCGCAATCAGGACTTCAGAGCAAGAACATATAAAAGATCCAATGCCCCTATATGAGGACACAGCACCAATGGAACAGCAGGAGGATACATGGAATGAAACAGCATAGATGTGCAGGAGGACTCTACCTTGCAGCCGAACCCAGTTAAGTCCTCTCCCCTAATGATACATCAGCATACCAAGCAATAATAACTAGGGCAACTGCCCACTATCTTGCTCAGCTGCATGTAGAGGAGGACTAGGAAGAGCTTTTAATAGCATTGCCAAAAACTGAGAAGAGCACACATGTTTTCCAAGTGTTATAGACTATGATGTAGTGCTCAAAGTAGAACTTCAAAGATCCTCTTACGGTCATGATGACAACACCCAGGATGGAGAGAAAATGCAAACCAGCTACACAGGAGTTAGGTGTCATCTGCCACGTGATTCTCTAGTGCTCCATACTTCCAGGATGGACCCCTAGAGATACTAGAAATACTCCCCCACCAGACAGAAGAGTAAAAAGATTGACACAGCCGGTAAGTATGGACAGCTGGCAGTGGTGCGTCACAAATTCAGTGGCCTTTCTCTCAAGGTATGACAGGTATCAATGGGAGGAGACTGGAGATTTGATTCAGCATCTCCTGGATGCATATAAAAAAGAGAAAAAGTTCATTATTAAGGAGGGAAATATTTTATCCAATGTCAATATTCATTGTGCATTGGTGCAGTAGATACTGCTTTAAAACAAGTTACCACCGTGGTGTAGTAAGATGTCATGCACGGTTTGGAATTTCTGGGTACAGGCCAGAGGTTAAACAATGCATCATTAGTCTACCTTTCAATGGCCAACATCTCTTTTGGCCACAAGCCGATGAGATGTTAGAGAATATAAAAAAAGATATTGAGACAGCGAAGCCTACGGGTGTCCCACAATATCAACACCAGGAAAGGCAGGATTTTATACACACCAGTCATGTCCATCTTCCAAACCAGGAATAGATGGTACAGAACAAACCTATCAACAACAGTACATTTATTTTCAGGAAGGCAAGAGTCTGCCAGATAGACAATATTCTAGAGGAAACTTTTGTGGCAATGGATGAGGGTATTGTTTGGAGTTTCACTCCATCCTTCCAAATCTACCATCATGACCTCACAGAATATAAGAGGATCATCTTAACCTCGGAATGACAGAGGTGCAGGCACTTATATAGAAAGGGACAATCAAAGTAGTGCCAATACATCAACAGGGACAAGCAGTTTACTACCACTAATCTTTGAAAAAGGACAAGACATTAAGACCAATTTGACTGAATGGTCAGTTGGATCAGAGTGGAATATCAGTGCTTTATAGAGCACTGAGGGCAGATTGTCTACAGACCCCGTTGGCTGTAAAGGTCAAGTGGGAATTTGACTGAGGGATGGAGTTAATTGAAGGGGAATGGCAAGGGGTCCGGCAATGCCAAATTTAAACTATTGCAGTATAAATTGCTCTATAGGGTACACTTGACGCCTGCTATCCTTCATAGATATATTCAGGTTGACTGGGTGCATGTTCATGGTGCCGTTGTAGTGCAGGTTATAAACACAAGGTCTAGGAGTGCCAGGTGGTACAAAAATATTGGAGAGATGTTAAACAATGTACACAGTGGTGGCTGGTATGGTTCAGTTACATAATAATTCTGGGCCGATTGATAGTTTGGTAGACAAGCTGCTGCACCACAAACGTGGTGGCGTAACCTGCCCATAAAACTACCAGTCCTCTCGCTCTATTGGTGGTACTCCTGCTGGCTCTGCTGTCAGTAACCTACACTGATGGCCTGGCAGAGTAAGGATCATTGCTGTGAGAAACTTAAAAGAAGTGGAAGATCTTTCGAACGATGAGCATATTGCTAATTTTACATGGAGACAAAGAAGTCTCTTTCAGGCCTCTGTGTCTCTTATTGATCTCTTCTCCTTTACTGACCACTCACCCCCCTTTTGGCTCCTCCTCTGTTTGTTGACTTTTCTTATTTTCCATTGATTTTGCTTCTCTATAGTGTTATCCTAAGGATTTTTGGGGCTTGGTCAAACTTTTTTTAGCCCCCCTGTTCCTAACTACTGTGAATTTTATTACCCATTTTCTGCTAATTCAAGTGCGCATGATACCAAACAATTTCGAATTATACGTTAAATTTTCAGAAAAGGGGCGTCAAACAAAAACAGCCAAATTATGTCCTGGCTGGGCCCTAAAATCCTTAAGATGACATTGGGCAGAGAGAAAAAGAGAGAGAGAGAGAGTCAGAGGTAGAGGGAAGCTGAGAGAGGGAAAGAAGTTGAGATACAAAAACAGGGCATAAAGAAAGAAAAATTACTTTCCCAGATGCCCCCTTGGGAGATGAGAGCTATGGGCAATTGCCGTCTAAGTCCATGTCTTTAAACGCCTCTAATCCACTATTGTCATCACTTTTTCATGCAGACTTCTCCCTCTTGAGCTTTTTCCATACCTTTGTTGTTAGTTTGTGTCCATCCTCTGAACCCCTGGGGTATTTCTCCTTCCCCCATTTCCCAGTGCCAGCTCTGCTCACTCATGGCCTCTCTCCCTCCTGTTCACCTCTCCTCTGTTGATATTTTCTCTCCCCTCTTGGCCTCCTCTCACTCAGGTTGGACTCATCTCTCCCTTGTTGGCCTTAGCTCTACTGTACCTGGCTGCACTATTCTTGCCCCATCGGCCTCTCCACTCCCTGTTGGCTTATATTTTGTTAGTCTTAACACACTGCTTTTGCTCACTCCTCTATTGATCTATTCTGTCATGAATCCCCCAAAGCTCCCAATACCCCACAAAACACTTTACTTTATTTACCACTATAAATTATTCGCCCCCACACACATGAAACATTTCTCCAAAGACTTAGATTCGTCTTGTTGGTCCTGCAATGGCTTATCAGCAGATTTAAAACATGTTATTTGAATGTTCTCCTATTCTACAATTTTGGAAACGGGTCTGGCACCAAGTTACGGACTGGATACTAATTGTGTCTCTCCCATTTCCTTAGCTATTAAGAGAGACTTATTGGCTTCCAATTACTAACTTTTTATCCAATTCTTGTCTGCTCGCACATAAGAACAGCTCCTTTACTGCTGAAGTTCGGAAACCACCATCATTTTAGAACACATCTCTATCTTTATTCATGAATTTACTATTGTATTTTATAACGTTTGCTCATGTTTATAATATACTCTTATCTCAATGCATACATTTTTCAATAACATATTTTCATCAATTTCCCTTTTTCCCCCTCCATTCCCCTATTTACATTGTTCCTCATTGTTATTCTATTGTTCGTTTTTTCATCATATTGCTCAACAGCAGCTAATATATGTTCTATTTGATATCTTCAAATTCTATTTTTACTCCATATTATCTGTTGTATATTCATATTTATACATTTTCAGTTGTTGCTAATGCTCATATTATTACTCAAATGCTGTTACTTGTTTTAAATAAACTCAAACTTAATAAATACACTTTCTTGCCTGCTCTTATTTCTGCAGCTGATGCTGTTCCCTGGGCTGTGGTTCAGTCACACCGGAAAGCTCGTGTCACTGGAATTTGGAATACAAGCCCTGAAGAAGCCTACGCTAGTCCGTTTCCAGGTCTTCCGTCCATACTGTGCCCCCAGCCAGCATCTGGTGCCCCCAGGTAAAGAGAAGACCTGTGTCTGTCCTTCAATGATCTTTGTATTTTTGCTGTCCCCGACGCCATCTTATATATCTGCGTTTTTTCTTCCAGGCTGTGAGCTCGTCCGGTCGCCCTTCGCCTCCTGCCAGGTCAGGCCTCTATGTAATACCACAGGCGGCTGTCCCAGTGGGCAGCAGTGGTGTCCCCTCAGAGACATGTGTCTCAGTGTTTCCAGTCCCTGCAGCTCCTATGCCTTTGAGAATGTGACATCAAATATCCTTCCCATTTCAAACCCACCCCGCTTTCCGGGGGCCTCCCCATCCTACTCCCAGGTGGCTGACGTCCCCCTGCTGCTTGGTCCCTGGGCAGACAGCTACCACATCCAGGTAAGCAGTGGAATGTCTTCTTTCAAGACCTTTGCTGACAACTCTGGGCTTCTGCTGCTGCCTACCCTCATCTGCACTGTCTGTTGCCTTTACCTTGCCTCCGCTCCTGTCTAATTCATGCTTGTGCCTCCTTGTGCCCCCCTCACCCTGCTGTCCTACCTCCCTCTTGCCTTGCACATCCTGGTGTGTATTTTTTACCTCCCTCGTTTCATCTCTCTTTTTCTGGTCATCTGCATTCCTCTGGTCCTCTATCTACCTCCCTCTAGTTCTCTACCTTCCTTTTCTTTCTTCTGGTCCACTGACTTACTCTGGTATTCTGCTTCGGTCTGCTTTTATCTCTCTGAATACCGATGCCTCTCTTTTCGCTTTCTCACTCCTTACATATACCTCCACGCTGTTGTTTTCTTCCTGTCTCACTCTCTCTCTGTCTTTCTGTCCATCTCTCTCTCTCCATGCCCATAGCTTTTCGTTACGTCTTCCTTTTATCTAAATCAACCTCTATATCTCTTCTGTCTCTCTTCACCACCTTAGACACTCTCTCTTTCTGCACCTTTGGTTTACTTACTTTCGCTGCCTCGCTCTCTCTCTTTTTCCTTTTTTGGTTTTCCTCTCAGCTCTCTTTCCATTTTTCTATGATTATTCATCAATGTATTACGCTATCTTCTTTTTTTCCCTCATTTTATCTTCATTAGTCCTCAATGCTGTTCTCATTCTGATCCTTTTCCTCTCTCTGCACATCTGATGATGGGAGCATTAAATTACTGAATTATGAATGATGTCTTCTGGTTGCTGGTGAAGTGGCAGTATTAACAATGACCTGAAAAGGTGAGGTGGCAGGGTGAAAGCTTGCATGCAGCAACTGGGTAATCACAGAAAAGGGAAGTCACAATCTTGACAGGGGCCTGCACTCCTCAAAGGTCACTGGAAACACTAGGACACCTGGTTCTACAGAAGTTGCAGATCAGAAGTCAGGTATCATGACACAGCACTCAGCCCCACAAGCACTGATGCACTGATGCACAGAATGAAACCTCGTGGCACTGCCCGAAGTGACTAGCAGAAGGAATAGGTACAAAGATGATTAGATACTATGATGCCAAGGGCTTGGCACCACTTCTCTAGGACTCGAGGAAGAATCATTCCAACAGTTTTGTAAATTGAATTTAATGGTTTGGAATGGCAGGAAGACAAAGCCCCTCCCGGGGTTCCGACATCTCTGTGGGGCAATCTCTCCTGAGCTATAGAGGTGATGACATAGCAAGCTTTTCTCTACTGTTCATCTGCCCAGCTCATCAGCCTATAGAGCACCACACTGCCCAGGACGTTTGCCACAACATCAATAAGGGAGAGAGGACGATAGCATTGAGGATTGTCCTTATCCCCCTTCTTGAAGATTGGAACAATTATAGGTGATGCCCAGGAAGAGGGCAAGCCCTCTTTGATTGCGGCATTGAAAAGCATTAGCAGTATGAGTGCCCATAGGGCCCCCTGAAAAAATCTGGGGGGATGCCGTCCGGTCCCGGCGCTTTAGCAGATGAGAGAGCTTGTAGCCTTCAATCACTACTTCCTCAAGCATAAAGGTAATGCAGTGCTTAATTTGTAAAATATTACGTGCCAGGGCTCTGACCGGAAGGCCACACCAGCTTGCATCACCCATCCCCCTTGTCATCGCTGCCAAAACAACTACTAACCATCTCTCTCACATGTAAATGCGACAGTTCAGATTATTCCAGGTCCCCAAAGCTAAAAGAATGGCTGAGGAGGCAGGTATTTGCAATTTTAATGTATATTGTATTCCTAAACAACCGTTGTTCTGCTCATCTCTAAATTAGATGAGCAGCGCTACCATGTGGTAGACTGTTCTAGGCATAGTGTTGACAATTAGGTGCCGGTGCCGAGCACCGGAAACCAATTAAGTGCCGGTGATTAGCACCGGAAAGCCCCGGCTCAAATTAAGCACTGAGGAAATGTCTAGTCACCCCGAGAAAGCAGTCACCAGGGCCACCTCATTGCCCGTCGCAGCCTCATTATACATCTCCTCAAAATGCGCCACCCAGTGGGCTTCGGTATTGTGATGGCATAGACTAGGATCATTGTCACATACTAAACCAGGGCGATTAATTACCTTACAAAACAGGGCAATTTCCCCCAGTTCACAGCCTGAGCTACATCTTCCCAAGCATTTTTTCTTAATCTATCCTTACAGGTGGCAATTTCCCTTATATATGCCCTTCGACAAGCACAGATATGATATTTTGCCCTGGGGACCTTTTTCAGGGCCGCCTTCAGGTTTGAAAAGGCCTTTAGCACAAAGAGGTTTATCTAGGGTGAAAAGCAGGTTATGGTTGTTTAAAATAGCATTTATGTGAATCCCTTCAGTGATGTGTGCATTGTGCAAACCTTCCATCCCCATACACTTGGGCCTGCTATCCACGGGGTCCAAGGGATTCACACAGAGATGACAATTAAAATTTCCCACCAGCATTAACTTATCCAGCCCCTTCCTCCTAGTTGACAGAGCATCAATCGCTGTACTTAATGTGTGAATGCTAGACGGTTGATCCACACAGAATTTAGTGTTATAAAAATTAATCAGCACAAATGGTGCAACACCACACGTGGTTACATTCATCCTTTGTAACAGTGGTGATCCCCAACGCAAAATCTTTCAATCTTCCACCCAGTTCCAGCGAAATAAAGGTGACCAAGCCAACCGAAGCCCACCCCACCTCAGTAGATAGTGCAGCCACGAAAAACGTTTTGTAGCCCTCTAAAAAGAACTGGTTCACCTCTTTCCAGGTTTCCTGAAGACAAATGATCTGAAAATGTCTAACAAATGCAAACAAATTAGGGTCGTTAAACTTAGCAGATAGACGTGCAATGTTCCATGATATCACGTGGAGCTGACTGGGTTCAGGCTTAGAGGACAAGGCCTCAGGGGAAACTATGGTTACATAGAAGGGTAAACCCAAAACGTCACTGGGACCTGGGTATAGAGCAGTATATAAGAAAAATGGTCCCAGTACACGATTGCATAGAAGAACCACAAAATTACATTGAATTAAACATAAATTACACAAACCATCTTATTCTTAATGTACAGTGTTGTTTAATCACACTGAACATACAGTAGTTCATAATATTTTCACTGATATTTATAAAGCAGTGCCCCAAGAGGGAAGGGTGGAGGTAAAGTGAATGAAGTGAGGATATGAAAGTGAGTGAAACGGTGTACAATTCACATAATCAATTGTTATAAAACACAAAAGCGGCTCATAAAGGAGCCAGATCTTCTTATTGGGTACAAATGTTAGATAGCCATGGTTGTAGATAGGGTCACAGTGATGAATCGCTGTTGGTCAAACTGGCTAGTATGGTAGATGTCGACGTTTCGACCCCTGGATAATAGTAGGTCAATGTGTCCCTTACGTCGGGGTCTTCTTCAGGACAGGAGTGTAGGTGGGTGAATGGGGGCAGGTTATCATCAGTGGCCCATTCATTCATTCATCGTTCTGTAACTCCAGGAAACGTCTCGGTCCGTCAGAGACGTTTCCTGGAGTTACAGAACGACTGAGTACGGAGCAATCTGGCCCTCCACATTGACCTCACAAGTAATTTTTCCGGGCCCAGGAGATTAACCCTGTGTGGCCCACCCCCAATTCAGGCATCTTTGAGTACGCGCTGAAGTGATTGTTCTCGCCTACTACAGTTTGGAGCCCACGCGCCCACTTGCCCCTCAGGCCCAATGAATGAAACTAGCCAGTTTGACCAACAGCGATTCATCACTGTGACCCTGTCTACAACCATGGCTATCTAACATTTGTACCCAATAAGAAGATCTGGCTCCTTTATGAGCCGCTTTTGTGTTTTATAACAATTGATTATGTGAATTGTACACCGTTTCACTCACTTTCCTATCCTCACTTCATTCACTTTACCTCCACCCTTCCCTCTTGGGGCACTGCTTTATAAATATCAGTGAAAATATTATGAACTACTGTATGTTCAGTGTGATTAAACAACACTGTACATTAAGAATAAGATGGTTTGTGTAATTTATGTTTCAGGGGAAACTATGACAAGAGTTGGGGCGGACTGGGGAGTCACTCCACAATGAGAAGGAGAAGGCTGAGCCAGTCAATCACACGAGTCCAGATTGCTTAAGGGATCAAATCTGTTTACAGACCTCAGGTCCGGGTGAGCAAGCAGGACAGGGAGACGTCTGTCCCATGAGGCCAGCCCCTCGCCTACTGACTAATTGCTCGGACTGATTCAGGCTTATTAAAAAAAACAGAGGCAGGGCCAAGATGTTTTTAATATTATTTAGTAAAAAAAACTGTTGTTCACAATTTATAATGCATTATTTCATATCTAGTCAGCCTCAAAATGAGAAGAAACCCTGGGATGCATTAGCTTTGGGCGTCTGAGGATGCTATAGCCCCAGTCATCCCAGACGGCAATGTGTAGTTTCACTTGGCCGCCAGGGCGCATGGGTGCGCTGTGTGACTAGGATGGAATCCATTTTCCGGCATCCCCTCAAGTGCGGTCGCGTAATGGTATGCGACACTCCACCACACTTCCTGGGCCGGTTCCGTTTGACTTTAAAAACGGCCCGTCATAGAGACGGTGCACCGGCGGTAGGAAGATGACTCAGGAATAGGTGCCTTCAGTAGGGCGAGATCTTTGACAAAGTAAGGAAATGAATGCATGATATTATGTAAGCGCAGCACCTTTATGAGGACACAAATAGATATTAATTGAGTATGTGTGGTGGGGTACTTTTGTTTTTGTCTTGTTTTTGTCTTGGTCTTTGTCCTTAAGTGTTTGACTACAAGGCTCCCCTCGTCCCATTCCTCCATGAAGAATTCTTGTCCTAAAATTTGGGTATGATTTGAGTATGGGTGTACTGCTATGAGTGCAAAAACGCGCACTTCCATTTTTACTTTACACCTAATGCTGCACGCATGATGAGTGGGTGTGACCACATATCACGACGAATGATCCTTTGAAATGGCGGTTATGCTGCCTTATGTGTGACATGGTTGTATCAAGTGATATGCACAATCACCGGTCCATTTCACATATTATTTAAAAAAATATCCCAATGGCTGATGACTGAATGACACTCCATAAACTAATGTTTATTTTTGGTTTATGTCTTTCTAGGACCATACCATATACTTTGACCAGCAATTAGGAACTGGTATAGTATGATTGAGCGTACACTGAGTGAGTGTTGACACTATCCTTAGGGGATCCATAAGGGGAGATACAGGATCCTAGTCCTGAAGGAAGCCCCAGACCCTTGTGTGGGCCCTTGTTGGGCAGAAACATGATGACCTGAACAGGACACAGGCAACCTAATGGTGCCTCAAGTGTCCCATGTTTGCTTGTAATCACCTCTACATCACCTATTAATAAATAATCAAATTCAAAAAGGCAGGCGTACAGGATTTTTGATTCTTAGGATCCCCCATCCCTCAGATACATCCCTAAACAGTCCCTCCAATCACAACAAGGGCCTCCCGCCTCTATAGTATTCTCTGGAGAGCGTGGGATGATGAATCAAGGCACCCAGGAGGTGTATGAGGCCATCCCAACACTTTTTGGGAAAATCCTTCTTTAGGGTCCTTCCTTTAGCTATTGGGGTAAAAGTCATTCTGATAATGAATGAAATGGTGGATGTCTGGTTTTCATAATTTGAGAGCCTGAACTGGGGTACGTTTGCTTTTCGTGATTTTGTGTATAAAAAGGGAGAGTGCAAACGGTTACCTGCATGTGGTCTCTCTCATTCCCTCAGCCCTTAAAAATGTTAAAAGGTTTTTGTGTGCAAAGTTAAACGCCTCTGCCAAAACCCCTAGAACCTTGAGCTTATTGGTTTTTGGAATAATAGTGGGACCTCCTAACTCCTCGGCTGGCAGCTAGTCCTCTCCTGTCGGCCCTTCCAAAAACATGTGAACCAAATACACGTCTCACATTATATTGGGCTTTGCTTAAGATCATGAAGGTGGACACATATTTCCCCAATGATTTAATAAAGTTGTATCCGAAGATAAGGCCCCCAAAGTCACCTTCTGCTTCTCTATTAGCCAACTCAGTGAGTTTTGGACACATCCTCATAAGAATGGCCTTCTTTCGGCTATCAGGCCTGCATTGGCATTACCCAACATGCAGATCGTTCTTTGGCTCCAACCTCTAAGGAGGTCCAGGACTACTTCAGAGTCATAGATATGTGCCTCTTCAGCCATGTCCAGTATTTTAGCCAAAGGGCCCAAGACATCCAAGAGGTGGTCCTGACACTGTTTCAGGCACCGTTCCAGATCCTTCCTTAGGTCCTTATCAGATTTAAATAGGAATATTATTAATCCCAGGTCTAGGTTTGGTGTCTTACATGTCTTGTCTTCTATTACTGGTTTGTTGCATTCGGCCCACGTTAGATTTTGATGTTGCCTCTCGGGGTCTTCTCACCCACTGCTTAATAAATTTTGCCACATGAGTAAGTGGCCACCACTCAGAACTGCGTATGTGTTTTATGGACCCAATCCCTCACACAACCTGAAACCTCAGCAGACCTTAACCAGGCCACCCTGAATTTCCCCATCTGGATCACCAAATGCGCCAACAAAGTCGCCCGACTGAAACTAGCCAAAACCAACAAAGCCTCGAAACAAGCCAACTGGCACACTCTAGAGCTCAGAACCACCAAGTACAACTGCTACCGACTGGAGAAGCCATAGCGAGCATCCAAGAACCCCTCCGACTGGGCCATCCACAAAGCAACCCTTAGCGACTACCACAGGCGCATCAGGGAAGCCAAGAGAGCACCATCACCGACTGTCTCGACACCGCGGCCAATCACACGAAGTAGCTATTCAAGATTGTCAAGGAATTTGCCAACCCTCCAGCCACAGAGAACACCATTCACAGGTCCCAAGAACTCTGCGAGTCCCTCTCCGACTACTTCCGCAGCAAGATAGCCACAATCTACAACAATTTTGGCACTCAACCCACCACCCCTGGCCCGACAACCTCAAGCAAGCAGCAATTACCAGCGGAACGCTAATCACTTGGTCTCCACTCACTGCGGACCACCTCTACCATCATGTTGTCAATCCACTCTGGGGTGCCCAGCAAACCCTGCCCCTACCATCTGTTCAACCTCGGAGCCAACCCAATCAACACAGCACTCACCAGCATCCTCAACACCTCCATATCCACAGCAACCTTTCCAGACAGATGGAAACACGCAGAGGTCAGATCCCTCCTGAAAAAAGCTCTCGGCCGACCCCAGCAACCTCAAAAACTAGCAACCGATCTCCCTGCTCCCCTTCCTGGCCAAAGTACATGAAGAACCATCAATCAACAACTGACCGAACACCTGGAACTCAACCAACTACTCGATGCCTCACAATCTGGATTCCGTGCCAGCCACAGCACCGAGACCACACTGATCACTGCCACAGACAACATCAAATCTCTCCTCGACGATGGAGAAACTGTGGTCCTGATCCTCCTCGACCTCTCTGCTGCATTTGGCACTGTCTCCCACCACACCCTCATTGACAGACTCCACACCACTGGCATACAGCAAAACACCCTCAAATGGATCACTTCTTCCCTCTCAGGATGCACACAGAGCATTTGACAGCCTCCCTTCTCTTCCGCACCCAAGGGCATCACCTGGGGCGTACCCCAAGGATCATACCTCAGCCCCACCCTATTCAACAGCTGCATGATCCCCCTTGCAGATATCATCCGATCCCCCGGCCTCAACGTAATCTCCTTCGCTGATGACACTCAACTCATTCTCTCACTCACTGAGGACCCTACCAGAGCCAAAATCAACTTCTGCCGCGCCTTGACAGATGTAACTAAATGGATGAGAGGCAGCTGCTTCAAGTTCAACTCCGACAAAACAGAAGTCATGATCTTCAGGAAGAACACCTTCATATGAGACCACAGCTGGTGGCCAGCAGAACTCAGACCAACGCCCACACCGACAGACCACGCATGCAACCTCGGCATCATCCTCGACAGCCAACTGACAACGAAACGACAAATCAACGCAGTCGCCGCCTCATGCTTCCACACTCTCCGCATGCTCCTCCGAATCTTCAGAAGGATCCCTATCAACACCAGAAAGACCGTCATGTAAGACCTCGTCACCAGACACCTAGACTACGGAAATGCTCTCTACGCTGGAATCTTCACCCAACTCCTCAAAAGACTCCAGACCATACAGAACTCCACAGCCGGACTCATTCTGGACCTCCCCAAATAGACCCACATGACTCCCGCACAACCAAGGACCATCCTGCATCAACCATCGAATGAACTTCCACCTTCCTGCAAGACACCTGCGTTCCGCCTCACTCGCCTTCGCATGCCCCGCATCCATTGCAGCCACAGCGTGGCCGCTCCTTCTCCTACATTGCCGCCAAAACCTGGCACGCCCTACCCCTGCACCTCTGAACAGCTCTCTCCCTGGCAGAGTTCAGGAAGAAGCTCAAGACCTGGCTTTTTGAAAGAGACACAGCATTGCAGCGCCCAGATGCCTCTGGGGGCGATAGTGTTTGCTCTACAAATACTGATTGATTGATTTGATTGATTGATTGATTGATGGAATCTGGGCTGAACTTCTCGTACCCCAAGGGGTCCGTAATTGGCTTAGTGGACGAAGTGCCTTGTAAAGCATCGTCTAGACTGCCAAAGGCGTCTGGGCCATCATCAGGGTCAAAGACGAATTCATTAAACCCCTTAAAGTCACAATTGACATTGAACATATCCTCCATGCTAAGTGAGCTCAGGTTGTGTATTGTGCTGTTACGAACACCACTTTCTCTTGTGCCGCACCATACACCTTTGTCTCTTGTAGTACTATGACTACCCCATTCTTGTCTAGCACTAAGGCTACCACACATGGAGGAGAGTATTTCGTCCCTCTTTGCCCTTGACCCGGTGTTCTTGGATCCATTCAGATGTCTTGTTTTCCTTAGGGCGTTCCACCCTTTTTGGTTTGTGGGTGTGTCTTCGTCAGAGACAGAGAAGTACTCCTCCTCTGAAGGAGCACTCCTCTTCCTCTTAGACATAACGGCCTCAACCACCTCCTTGACGGAAGACTTCAGACCCTCCTCAAAATATTTCCTAAACATATCCTCACTTACCTCCAGCTGAGACAAATCTTTCCCCTCAGCCATGCTGCCTAAATGATGGAAAACTGCACTAGTCTTATTAAACTTAAAACTAAAATTACTAAAATTATTAATACTGCGTCAGTAGCAATTAAAATGTTTAAACTCTAAACTACAATCCTACTAAATGTAGCACAAAAAATTATAATATTAAATTCGGACCCCCACAATTAATCCTACAAATCGAAAATAATAGTAAGCCTTTTTTTTAAGGCACTTAAAGGGCAAAGGATCGTTTGGGGTAGGTGAGAAACAGCTGATTGTGTGGCTAAAGCAGAGTCAAAACAGTTACTTTAACCGGTGTTTGTCTTTTGAAACCGGCATAGTTCTAGAAACAAGCCGGGGAATATTGGCCCAAACTAAGATGGCAGCTGGTTAAACCAGTCCGCTTTCCATAGTAATGGCGGTCTCTCAAAAGACACACCACACATTGAGAAACAGGGATTACTACCCTGATGCGACCATGATGGCCGCTCAGAGCTGTAGCTCCGTAGCGAACCCTCACTTCAGCTTCCAGAGCGGCGCTCTACCGCGCTTTAATTCCCACCCAATCCAATAATTCCATAACCGGAATACAGGCGGATCACCGGAGTCTTAACATCGCCCTTCTCCGTCCGTCCATCGCAGAGAAATGAGCCGAGACGTCCCCGCAAGTGAACATGCCAAGATGGCGCCCAGGGAGCTGTGAGTCCGTGCCCGGCCATAAGAATGGGCTCCGCGATGCCATCGACCTCCGTTTCACCTTCAGACAGCGCCCCCCGCCCGCCCGCATCTCGAAACGTTGCCGGCTGGCCCTACTGGGGAGAAAAACTCCGCATTGTGGATTTAATTTACCTGCACCGCTCGTGAGGCACGGATGCGGCTGGAGGGGGAGGGGCCCGCGGGCCCGACCTGCGGTGTCCCCGGGGAGCGAGCACGGAACTGGGAGGTACGTAGACTTTGGCAGCAGCCGCGCTCCGTCCCACTACATGCAAAATACTCCTCTGAACGAGACGATTCCAGACCATCCACCGCCAGGGAATCCTTTCCTATGCTGCGTCCCCCCTCTGACTCTACTCAATGGAATCCTGCTCTCTGGGTTCTTCTTCTGGATTCTTGACTTTGGTGACTTTTGTGCATCCCGCCATTTTTGGAGATGGTCTCTGACTATACCCACGACCCGGACCCGCCATTTTGTCTGACCTTTGTTCCGTTCCTTCTTCCCTCCCGACTCCTCCTGATGACCCTCGATCGTTTTTCTCTTTTTTGCTGGACTGCCTTAAATATATATATATGTAAATATGTATTATATAATTGCCCAATTGCTGTTAAAATGTAATCCTGTGTGAATTTACTATTTGTATATATAGAACTCTAACCACTAGTATATGTAGTAGATCTTTGTACTTACTACCATTCCTATGTGATTTTAGAGTTTATCTTGTTTTTATCTCTTCCTTGAGTGACTTTACAACTTGTACATGTGCAATTTTTTCCTGTTTATATCTCTTCCTTGATTGACTTTACACCTTGTACATTTGCAATTTGTTTTCTGTTTGTATCTCTTATGTAACTCATGTAATCCAAAGTCCTTATGTAACGCAACTGGTTCTTTTGTAAAGCGCTCTGACACCTTCGGGTAATGTTCGTGCTATATAAAATCGCATTAAATAAAATAAAATAAAACAGCTCATACACCAATGCGATAATTTACCGCCAAGGCTGGATTAACAAGTAAGTGCTGTGATCAGCACCGCGGCCAGCAGGCCCGATGTTTACTTTTAGAAATGACCGCCACGTCTAGGGCGCGCAGGGAAGGTCACTGTCTGGTCTGAGCTCGGCTCAGCTGTTCCGCTCCCCTGGCCGAGTTCCTGTGCCCAAGAGGCGTCAGGAGAGGTCAGCCTTGTGCAGGTAGGCCATGCAGGGATGATAGCGAGTCGGAAGACTCATTTGAGTCAGATGCAGTGGAGCGCTGTTAGTACATTATACAAACAAATTGAAACGTACGTGGCAAAAAACGACAGTCTTTCGAAGTCTGACTTACCTTCTGGCACTAAAAGGCCAGCCAAGTATTTACTAAACACAAAACAAATACAGCAGATATAACGAAATACAGAAATGTAAATTCATGTAAATCCCCGAAAAAAGGCTAAGAGTTTATTCCATAAACTGGAATAGCTCCAAAGAAATCCAATAGCCTAAGTATATAACAGTAAACATAACTAAGGCAAAAGATTTAAAAGATATATATCAGTAACAGAACCAAATACTTCTCTGTATGAGGGAGCAGCCAATAAAAGAGGAAGATGGTTGTTGCCATGGCTATATATACTGTACTATGATTCCAGAATGGAATATTTTTACTTTATGATGTGTGTATGTTCTTTGAAGGGCTGCATGTTGGGGCAGCAATAAAGGTTTATGCATAATGATTGCCTCCGGTCTTGTAATGAAATCAACATATGTTGGCAGTAGGCCGAAACACTCTAATCCACAACTGCTTTTCTCACTGCAAATTGTCTGCTCCAAATACCCAAATTGATCAAACAAATATATAAATCAGCAGTGCAGAGAGGAAACCCCAACTTCTAAACTCGTAGCACAAAAAGAACCATTTTGTTTCAGTGATATATACACCTCATTACTAAAGTAGTATTTCCCACTACCTGTTTGCTGTTGTAAGTTTCACTGCCATGGGCCATAGAACCAATTATTTCTGCACTAACAGAATAAAGAATTTCAGATAGAAACTATTTTTTGCCAATTAAAATGTAAAAGAATTAGGATGCAAGGATTGATGGTTTGATGAATCTCTTATGGAGTCAATACCAGAAGGTGGCCACAGGCAGTTACTCTGACATTCCAGAAACATGGCGTGACTGTGCTGTGGTTGTAGTTTGACTAGCGTGGTGGTTCTGATTGGTTTACAGTATCAGAGACCGGCTGTCTCTAGTTACTGTACCAGAGTGGGGGTTGTGCTGTGTTTGTAATATCACAGTGGTGGTTGTGCTGGGGTTGCAGGGTTAAAGGAATGATTACAATTTGGTTGTAGTATCTTAGTTGTTTTGTGCTGTGGTGACAGTATTAAAGAGTGTCTGTACTGTGGTTGCAGTATCAGAGTAGTGGCTGGCTTCTGGTTACCGTATCAGAGTGGTGGTTGTTCTGTTGCAGTATTAGAGTGGTTACATTGCTGTGATTGTAATGTCAGAACGGTGGGTGTGGTGTTGTTGCAGTATCAGAGAAATAGCGGTGCTTGCAGTAATAGAGGATTGGCTTGGTATGGTTATAATATCACAGTGTTGCTGTGCTGGGCTTACAGTATCAGAGTATTGTCTGGCTGTGGTTACAGTATCAGAGGGTTGATGGGCTGTGGTTAGTTTATAAGAGTAGTAACTGGCTATGGTGAGTGGAGGTTTTGCTTTGGTTACAGTATCAGAGTGGTGGCTTTGCTTTAGTTGCAGTATTGGAATGGTAGCTGTGCTGTGTTTGCAGAATAAGAGTATCGGCAGGCATTGTTTACATATCATAGTGGTGGCTGTGATGTGGTTATAGTATCAGAGAGGTGGCTGCTGTGGCTTCAATATGAGGGCAGTCACAGTACTATGGTTGTAATAGACTAGTGGCTATGGTATGCCTGTAGTATCAGAGGGTGGTTTTGCTTTGCTTACACTGTCAGAGTGATGGTGTTGCTTTGTTTACAGTATCAGAGTGGTGGCTGTGCCATGTTTGCTGTCTAAGGGTATTGGCAGGCATTGGTTACAGTACCATAGAGGTGGCTGTATGGTGGTTACAGTCTCAGAGTGGTGGTTGGCTGTGGTTGCATTATTGATGCAGTTACAGTAATGTGGTTGTGATAGTATGGTGGCTGTGGTATGGTTGCAGTCTCAGAGTTGTGGTTTTGCTTTGGTTACAGTACCATAGTGGTGGCTGTGCTGTGCTTGCAGTGTCAAAGGGGTGGTTGACTGTGGTTGCATTATTGATGCAGTCACAGTACTGTGATTGTAATAGAGAGGTGGCTGTGTTATGGTTGCAGTATAACAGTGGTGACTTTGCTTTGGTTACAGAATCAGAATGGGGGCTGTACTATGTTTGCAGGATAAGAGTATTAGCAAGCACTAGTTACAGAATCATAGTGGTGGCTGTGCGGTGGTTACAGTATCAGAGTGGTGGTTGGCTGTGGTTGCATTATTAGTGCAGTCACAGTACTGTGGTTGTAATAGAGTCGCAGCTGTGGTATGGTTGCAGTATCACAGTGGTAGTTTTGCTTTGGTTACAGTATCAGATTAGGGGCTCTTTTATGTTTACAGTATAAGAGTATTGGCAGGCATTGGATACAGTATCATAGTGGTGGCTGTGCTGTGGTTACAGTATAATAGTGGTGGTTGGCTGTGGTTACAGTATTAATGCAGTCACAGTACTGTGGTTTTGATAGTGTGGTGGCTGTGGTATGGTTGCAGTCTCAGAGGTGTGGTTTTGGTTTGGTTACAGCATCTCAGTGTGACTGTGCTTGCAGTATCAGAGTATTATCTGGCTGTGGTTACAGTAGCATAGTGGTGGCTGTGCTTGCAGTATCGGAGTATTGGCAATCTGTGGTTACAGTATCAGAGTGGTGGTTGTAGTATTAAAGTACTGCCTGTACTTTCTTTTTAATACTCTCCAAAGAAGGGATTGAAACATTGTGCCCCACTGACTGTGTACATTGGGGATCACAATCGGAATGAACTCTCATGCAGGCCGAGGCAAAGCGGCAGTGCATATATTAAGCGCCGCATTCAGGCTGCTTTAGGAGCGCCTAATCATCATCCCCACAATGTCAGGGAGCTCTGTATGCGTGACCCTTGCTTCTAGTCAGGGTAAGGGGGATACACTTCTAAAATAACCCCTGCTCACCCGCTTGGTAGATTGGCACGAACAGACAGGCTTATCGCAGAGGCCGTGTGTAAAGCATTTGTGAACACATACAGTAATACAGTGAAAACACTACAAATGGACACCACACAAGTTTAGAAAAATAAGTAATCTTTATCTAAACCAAAACAAGACCAAACGACAAAACTCCACAATACAGTAATAAAAATATGACTTTCAGATGGTAGAAATAGTTCAGTTCAAAGCAAATTGCAGATGCAACACTTATCTCACAAAGTACCTCGGATGCGTCACGCAAACAAACAAAACGGGCCGCAGGGAAGGTGATGCGTCGGTTCGTTACACTCAGGGAAGGTGATGCGCCAGTTCCTTGCTCCGGGGGAGGTGATGCGTCGGTTCCTTACTGCAGCGCAGGGGAGGTGATGCGTTGGTTCCTTACCGGAGAGGAGGTGATGCATCGGTTTCTTACTGCGTACCTCAACGATGCGACAAACTTGGTGCCTCGATGCGATGTGACGATCCGGAACGATGCGTGAACTCTTGCAGCTGCACAGCAGGCCTTGGTCCAAATCGTGCACTCGATGGGGCGAGTGGCGGTTTCTCGAGCCGCGGCAGGCGCTGCGACGATTTCTTTGGCGATGATTCGGAAACAGGTGCGGATGCGTCTCGCTTCTTCAAAGTTGCATTACTTTTCCAGCTCCCAGCGTAAAACAGTCTCTAGAGGTCCAAAACAACAGCAGGCACCTCTTTGCAGGTTAGAATTCCCAACAAGGAAATTTTGGGGAGCTGGTGGTGAAGTTTTTGTGTTCCTTAGACTTCAGAACAGGAGGCAAGCTCAGTTTCAAGCCCTTGGAGATCTTTTCCTCAAGCAGGTGACAAAGCGAACAGCAAAGTCCTTTTTTCCTTTCCTTGGCAGTAAGTAGCCACTGCAGGCCAACCCCAGACAACAAACAGCACAGGGGCAGTATTCCTCCTCAACTTCTCCGGCTCTTCTCCTTGGCAAAGGTGCCTCTTGATTCCCAGAAATGACCTAGAAGTCTGGGGTCTGGGCCCCTCTTTTTATACACAAAAATCCTTTGTTCTCTGAAGGCAGAGAGTGTCTGTACCCAGCCAAAACCAGTTCTGTCCTCACTGGTGAAGCTTCCTGGCAGGAGGTGGAGACAGCATTGTGGAAGGCAGACCAGGCCCATTCAGGTAAAAGGAAATCTCCTCCCCCTACTCTAAATTCAGCCCAGGTCTATTCAGCCCAGCCCTGACTCATCAGGCTCTCTTGAGCCACTGCTCATCCCCAGCCCCTGTCATCCAAAGCCAGACATGCAATACACAAACCTAGCAAAAGCAAAAAAATGCAGGGGAGGCCCACGCCAATGGTGCCAGGTCTAACAGTCGTGTACTTAGGGACACAGCAGTTTGGGTCGTCGACAGGGTCTAAGATTTCGGGTGAGAAAGCTCCTGGTTGTTCGACTACGTATAGCTTTTTTACGTTCAAGGTCCACATAGCTTCATTGATGACATTACTCCTAGTAGCATCCTGGTGTATTTTGTTTTTCATAGGCCTCCATAAGTCGGCCTGATTGTGCTTACTCATAATCGAGTAAACGCATTGCCATTCCTTATCCCTCTGCTGATTTTTTTACCTGCCATACCAATTGCTTGTGTTGATTTCTTGCCCCTTGAAGTTCCAGTTGCAATGCAGCTTTGACTTGTTGACATTGCCACTTATGATCATGGTAAATCATCAACACAAAGTCATACTGTTTTTGGATAAGTCTGTAATATTAGGTGTTTGTGGAGTCCTTCGTTTATTTTTTGACTAACCATGATTATTACTTGTGAAAGAAGACTTCATATCTGAAATGCACGGTAATTCATAGATATAAAAAGAGGACTTGCATATTGTTTACCAGTTACGCGACTCATCTTAAGAAATCCAAATCATTACACAGAAGTTAAATAAAATTATGACAGCAATGTGCCTTAAGGTTGCCCCACTGTTTTCCATCACTGGTCTCGGCGGGCGGCAGGCTGTATGAGCAGATTGTTGCCTGTGCTGCGGCAGCACCTACGAAGACATTATGGCACCGCGCACATGACCCTTTGAATGTGGTCTGCTAGTGACGGGGACTTCAGGCAGATGGTCAAGCTGGCAGTACGCCTTACGCCTGCTTCAAGCAGGCGTAAGGGTTTGACGCAGCAGCGTCGTAAAGGTGACGCAGTGAAATCTTGTAGATTTCACTGCGTCACTTTTACGAGGCTTTCCTGCGACAGAACGCCCACCCTGCGACGGAACGCCCACATGAAACCTGACACAGGTTTCATGTGGCGCAGGGCTTTACAACGTGACGCATCTCACTAGATGCGTCACGTTGTAAATACGTCGCATAGTGGCGCATTGTTTACGCCGCCGCTGCGTCACAAAAGTGATGCAACAGCGGCGTAAAAGTGTTGCAAGGGGCTTGTAAATCTGCCCGTAAATCAGGTCCGAAATTTTTACGGCATTAATTTGTTGATAAGTCACATGCTATGAATTATTATCCTTTCCTGCCATCTTGTGGTTTGACATCGAATTGTTTTTGATAATTTCCAAACGTCAAAAAACTGGTCCCTCTGTAACCAAACAACCGCGGCCTATCCAGGTGAGGGCGGTGAGCCGTGTGGGGGGTATTTCGACGGACGATGACTAGGGAAACTTAAATAAATAATAAATTTTCCCTCGTCATGGTCCATCGAAATACCCCCCACATGGCCTCACCGCTCTTATCTGCACGGGCCGCGGCTGTAAAAATATCCGACACCTTAGGCTTAGAGTCATCATCCGCTTCCTGTTGCCACCATTTTGTTACAGTGTGGGGACTGATCGAACAAATAAGAATTACATTATTGAAGAGAGTCATGTTTATCAGACCAGAAGAGTTTCTCATGCACCAGAAAAGAGTTAAAAATAAAGACAGTCTCTCATAGCAGGTTATTTACCCAAATTGTGGAAGGTCTTAGAAAATGTTTAACGTATTCAAAAACCGCTTGGTTCCATTCCCCGTCAGACTTGCCAATGGAGCTGCAGGAGTCCCACCCTTCACTTCAGAGCTTGCCTTTCTTGCCACAAGGGTTTCACTGGATGGTCCTGCTGAGAGTGCAGCCATACATAGTCTGCCTATGCAACAGAATGAGGCAACGCGTGAACCTGCTGATTTAGAGAAAGGTGCACCTATCTGAAATGCTTGCATCCATTGAGCGGGGCCAGCCCTGGTCGGGAACCGAAGCCTGTGTCCCACAGGCACTGGCAAATCTTCCAACATATCAAGGACATTGGAATGTGGGTTTTGAAAATATAATCCCATTTTGGGGTTGCGTTGTTCAGTGCCTACATTTGTGATCCCAATTCCTCCACCGCAGAGGTGGATTTTTAGGCCACCCAGGCAGATTGGCAAACCATGAGATTTGGTACATGGCCCTACCAGTCTGACCTTCTCGTTAACCCCATGGTGATGAAGCATTCACATTGCAGTCCTTGTACACTGGATGTATGGCATGGTTCCTGGGGTCAGTCAGTCATAAACGCTTTATTCGATTTATAAAAATCATAAAAGCACACAGCAAAATACAAAATTTCATGCGTCATACATACAACAGTACATCAATAAATCAGCAATTTCAAAGTCAACCCATAAACAACGGTTTTAGGCATATCATGTCCTAGTGGAGGATGCCTCTCCTCTTGATGCCCACAAAAGCTTGACAGATATGAAGGGACTCAGTTGAATATAAAACCTGTTGCTGTTTTCGTATGAACAACTAATTGATCAAGTTCTACAGGGGCAAAGGTAAATTGAAGTTTAAAATTCTTTAAAAAGGAAGATAACAGTTGAATAAAAGTGTGTTGTGCATTAATTCAAGATGTTATCATGGAAATGTAATTCAAATACACAGAGTTACATCAATAAGACAACAATTTCCTTGATATTCAAAGAAGAGCACTTAACCGTAACGCTTCCTCATAGAAAGTGCCCGTCTTATAAAATTAACGACAACGTAACAGATTTCAGGAGACTCAAGGGAATGTAAAAATCTAAAACCTTCTCGATATGAGCAAAGGCTCTGTAGAAAGGGAGCAGAAAAGATGTTCTTAGGGTTTTATAAAGTGCACAGAAGAGTAAAAAGTGCACTGTAGAATGCTTCAAGGTATTATCACCAGGGCATGCAGAAAGGTTTTCCAGCCATCCGCCTTGAGTTGGGAAAGCCACCAAAGATAGTACGGTGCCCAAGTGAAACCTAGTTAAAATCTATGCTGAGAATTTAGGATAAAGACAGGTAAAATTGCGTCTCTTGACTAAAGGAAATATCATTTAAAGTACTCAGGAAATATTGCTGAGTTTGTGGACACCGGCATTTGGACAACACCCATTCCAAATGTGCAGCTTTAATTTGGCCTTTAGCTGTAGGTGGGATATTAGATGGGTCATCAAAAAACTTGATGAGGCCCAATTCACCAAAAGTGTGTTCAACATATCTGAGCCAGGGGCTTTTTTCAGCATTGCTCAGAGTCAGACAGTCCGAAAGAATAGGTTTCCAAAAATCGAATTCAGGTGTCATCCATATTTTTAACCCACAATAATAGGGGGGCCAGGCCTTTACAATCTTCTGCATATTTTAAGCCCACCTCAGAATGGACAAAAGGAGGTCGAAGTACATTGGGTGATTACCAGGAGCCTTCTAAGGAAACCATTCGCAGCAACCTGGAGTTTGGAGCAGTTGCTGTAGCCCCAGACTCCAGCCCCCAAAGAAGCACATGAAGACATTTCGTTTTATACAGGGTCATCATTTCCCCCACAAGCTTCTGGCCCAATGTGGCTGCAACTGCTCTATTTGTTTGCTGCGCCCTTGGAGTTAAGAGAGGACCCCACGTTAATTGAGTCAGGGGTCATAGTGCAGGCATCTCATTCACTCCCCAGAATACGTCAGCACACTGAAAGAGGCCTTCATAAAGAAAACGCTATGCCACTATGGAGTACGAAGTGTGGTGTGGTGTGGTGCCAGAAAAAAACAGATGCGACTCATTGATAATCTGGGCAAAAAAATGATGTCCTGCCATTTATATTTTGAAATTAAGAGACTGCCTGTCCATCATTCATGCTACGCTGAGTGGCATCGAACAGATGCAGAAAGGCAACAGTCAGTCATAGGTCAGTGTTACACTACTACATGTGTTCTTGAGCAGCAGTTCAAGTAGCAGTGCCCTTATGAAGTAGAGTTAGTGAAGTTTAGGCACTCTCAGTGGATGTTTTATAACTAAAAGACATGATCTCTCAATTGGAAGTGAAGTTAGGTTTGGTACTTAGGTGAAATCACATCATTCCATCACCCCTTCTGAAGGACAAATACTCTTCTACAGAGAGCGGTGTTCACACAAAAGATACCCAAAGGACAATACAGCATTAATTGTGCATAAATAAGTGCTCAAGGAGGCCTACACATATTCCTTGTGTCAGACTTAAAGGATAAATCAATATGCCTGACTATCAGGATAAAATTATATAGTTGTGATATTTGTTCGCACAATTGGAAATGACAGACCCGTGCAGAGCACAATGTATCCAAGAACAAATATCCTTGGCAGTTTTTCTAGGAAGCATTCACATGAAGGATGTTTGTAAGACAGCTACTTAGGGCCTGGTTACAAGTGCCCCAGTTGCTGGGGTGTTACTTTGATACACTGAGAGGTAATGATACCACTTATCCAGTTATTTCTGGGGGTGCGGAAGAAAATGGAATTCTGAGGTGAACTGGCAGAGTTCCCTAAGAAAAGAGGAATTACCAGGTTATAATTCTATCCCATTCCCGTAGTTATTTCCCATTCTCCACCCACATTTTTTCCCGGAAATTAAGGCTGCTCTCAGTGGTTTTCAGTCACTGGGGGAACATTTATACAGACAGTGTTTCAATGAACCTTGGAATCCCAATGGGGCCAGTAACTTCCATTACTGGCCCCATCGGAGGCTGAAATTCAGAATTGAAGCCGTAGAGCTTTATATGTACCTTCCAACCTTACCCTTCCTTCCTTGTGAAGGCAAGACTAGTTGTCAATATTTAGTCTTCGTGTTCCTTTAAACACGCAAGATACTTACCTTTACATATTCATATGGGGCTCGAAGCTGTAGCTGGCATGCAGATGAACTCTCAAAGGAGAGGGCTTAGTACGATACTGTAAAGATGGCCCTGAGTTCTGGACATCCAGTTGATGCCTTAGAAGGGTCTGGTTATAAACATCCAGGGCCTCATTTACAATATTTTGACACACGGCAGCGCAGCAAGCCTTCCTGCTGCGTTGATGTGCATCTAAAGAAAAAGGCAAGAATGTGCGGTATCTACAAGATATAGTGCATTCCTTTCCCCTGCGCTGGCGCACAATTGGCCGCCTTGCACCAACGCAGGCACCCTTGCGTCATGGTGCAAGGGTGTCTGCGTTGTAGGGGTGATTGTTTTTTTGCAGGAAGGGACACCTTCATACACAAAAACAATCACAACAGGTGTTTTCCTCTTTCTGCAGCACACATAGAAAAAGGAAAACGTGGAGAAATAAAGGTATTTCTCCTCGTTGCATCTCCCTTATGCCTCCCCTGGGGAGGCCTAGGAATCTGACGCATTCCCACGTTTACAAAACCTTGTAAATCTGGGAATGCGGCCTGCTCCAAGGATAATGCATGGGAACACCCACGGGAACACCCACAGCAACACCCATGGAACGCCCCTTTCACGCAGAGTAATGCGTGAAAGGGGGCCATATTTACAAGGCCATGAAAAGTCACAAAGGGTGGCTTTACGTGGCCTTGTAAATATAGGCAGGCACACTGCGCCGCCGGTGCGTCAAAATAAGTAATGGACCGGTGGCGCAATCGGCCCCTCATTATTTTTTACTTATGGAAAATACTGATGAATCCGTATCGAACTTGATGTCCAATTGAAGAACAGAATGTAAATCTATAAGAGAAATCAAGCTGCAAAAGTATTGTTACAGGTAGATACTTACAGTTACAGGTACATTCTAGTTTCATTTCGTCATGGAAGGCTCATTTTGCAGATTATCATCCACAATCTTTTCATACTAGGAAAAGGCCAAGCTGACATTTGTCAGAATGGATTGAAATTGAGGCAAGAGAACTAGAAATAAAAGAAGTCAATACACTAAGGGGGAGATTTACAAAAAATTCACGCAGCGCAGCCCCCCGCGAGGCTGTGCTGTGTTTTCGCGACAGGAAGGGAGCAGGAGAGTGCTATATCTTCAGGGATATGATTCTCTCCTCCCCTTTCCCTTGCACCGGCTCGGATTACAGCTGTCGTGCGCCAAGCACACACCTTTGCGCCATAGCGCCAGGGTTTGTGCATTAGTCTAGCATAGGTTTTGTACAGGAAGGGTACCCTTCCTGTATAAAATACGATGCCCAGACACAATACAAAGTGTTTCCCACTTTGTATGTGTGCTGCACAGTGCAGCACGCATGCAAAGTAGGAAAAAGAAGGAGAAATTAAAGCATTTCTCCTTCCGTGCACCTACATGAAAAGGGCGCAGTTTTCTTATGCTATACCTAATCTACTTTATTTAGTAAATTGGGTTTAGCATGAGAAACCTTGGGTGGTTGCGTGGGAACGCCCATGCTCCACCCTTGGTACGCCCCCATGGCACAAAGTAATGCAAAGCAAAGCAGCCACCAGGTATGTCAAGGCCCGAACCAAGTGTAGGAAGTAAGATATGTTTCATTATGGTTATTTAGCAAAATAAATTACATTTCTGATCAGAGGATCAACATTCACCCCTCAAAGAAAGTAAAAGGCAACATTAGTCTAGTGTTGGAAAATGCCAGACGGTAAGTGGAGAGAAAACACTTTGCTGAAGCCGCTTTCAAATAGGGCGTTGCACCTGTTAGGCCAAGCTTGAACCAGGCGCTGAAGTGTCTTATCTCCTGTGACGAACAACACAGAAAGCTTTTGCCACGTGAAAGAACAAATCACTCACATAACCCTGGAGCTGCACTGCACAAGTTCAGGCTTCAAAAGAGTCATTACAAATCTTCCGGATAATCTCACTTGACAAACAGCTGCACAGACCTCTACTAGGCTGTCTCCAGCACCCTCTGGGGATTGGGAAATGAGCCACATAGAACAGGCCGGACCTGAGAGTTGCCTCACTCAAAAAGCCCCAAAGAGATCCTCGAGTTGGAGGCATCTCACGCAGGTCACTGCGCTTGTGATAGGCAGCACACTCCTCTGCCCCACAGAGTCACTCAGGACTTTGATTTCCTTCAATCTCGAGAGCCACTGCTTGTTGTAGAGATCCCTGCACACTCTTCAAAGTTCATGATGGGTCTGAGAAACAGTGGCCCTGGCATTTGAAAGTTGCAAATCTACATCATCCTTAGGTCCAATCACTCCAAACATATCTCTGTTTTCACAGCCGTATGATGGCCATCCTGCCCTGGCAGTGTGCTCCGTGGCTGAAACTCCCAGGGCAAATGTGCTGCAAAATTCACCACAGCACAGAGATTATGCTTCCTAAAGCAGAGCTCCTTTCAGGTGGGCCGTAATTCCTCCCATCATCTTCCAGTAGCCGCTCATTGATGTACAAAGGAAGTCTAACACTCCGCTGGCTATAATTGTCACCTGAGCACATAGAGTTGCAAGTGTAGCCTGCTTCCACATGATCTGCATGCTCCGCAAGATCTTCAGATGGCTCCCCATCAGCATAAGGAAAACTGTGACGCAGGCCCTCATCACCAGCCGGCTTGACTACGGCAAAGCACTCTATGTCAGCACCACTATCGAACTCATGCAAAGACCATCCAGGACACAGTGGCCAGATTGATCCTCAACCTCCCCAAGAGGACACATATCACCCAGCACCTGAAAGACCTTCCCTGGCTCTCCATACAGAAAAAATGCCAGTTCAAGCTCCTCACCCACGCCTATAGAGCCCTCCACACTCAAGGACCCGACTACATCAACCACCACCTGGTCTTCCACCAGCCGACCAGAAACCTCCGGTCCGCACACCTTGCCCAGACACCACATATCCACCACAGCCGCTCGGGAGGATGCTCTTTCTCCCTCCTCGCTACCAGAGCCTGGAACACCCTCCCCCTCCACCACCATACCTCACCCCCACTGAATACTTCAGGAAGAGACTCAAGACCTAGCTCTTCAACTGACACCTGCAGCACAGCACCTGGATACTCCCTGGGATGATTAGCCGCACTATATAAATACTACTTGATTGATTGATTGTATCTTACTCTCAAAACCTGACTAGAGCATGAGGGAAAGGGGCGTTCTGGGTTTTTATACTGAACTCAGACCCTCGTCTCTTGGTAGCTTGTTATATTCCATGACCTTTCAAGGGAGATGCACAATACTTTGCATTTTATAATTAATTTCCTGTACTTCCAGGCAGCAAGTTGAATGGCCTTGAATCCAGTTGGCTGAAAAATCAGATGATTCTTAATACCCTCACAACACTTGTACATATGTATGTATGTTTTGAGATTTCTAAAAAGCAAATCTAGTTGGCTGACAATACATGGGCAAGTCCCAGTGGGGAAACTTGGAGGGGCATGGCTACAGAAAGGAGGAAGAGCTAGTGGAAGGGGTGAGTAGTCACCCTTTCTGAGGTGGTGTTCCTTGAAAAGCTGAGCTTTCAGTTTCTTCCTAAATTGACAGTTTAGGAGGGTTTGTGCTGTTCTATTCAAATAACTTTATTTCGGCCACCAGGGCCATAAAGGTGCATGCAGATAAAAAAGACAGATAATAAATAGATAAAACAATACATTGTGACAAGGAATGGTCACAGTTAATAAAAGAATTGATACAGTCCAAAAACTAATTTTAATGACTGTTTAAAAAAGGTCAGAGTTAAAACATAGCAATATGTGCAAAAATATGATTGTTTTACAAGAGAAAGTGCATGTAAAAGATACAACAAAGTGGTGCCAGGTGAACAGTATGAACACCATCATACCACTGAAGAGGGGGGGGGACCTTTCTTCTACGTTCCCACATAGCACCCATAAACTTGGCGACAGATGGCAAGTACCGGGTGACTATCCGCTCTAAGTATATGAAGGGCAATAGAATGTCTATGTACACCTAGCAGCCTATATATAGGTGCTAACCAAGTTCTACGGGGGAAGCGTAAGCTAGACACGCAAAGAGAACATGCAACACACTCTCCTCTGAGTAGTTACAGGCCGGACAAACAGCAACTCCCCCACTGGCCCATTTGGAAATAAACGCTCTCTGCGGTAAGGTGCCCACTGAGAACTGAAAATATAACTTTGTGTCCAGTGTGACAGACACCTAATCCAAAAACAGCTCATACCCACAAGAGAGCTTGAAATCAATGAATTCACTTGTCAATTTAGTGCTAGCAGCTTTCTGGAATGTATCTGCTGTTACAATTGCCCAGTAGTGCTGTTTCAGAAAATTCTTGGCTAGGAAATTAGTAGCATCCGGGTGCTCCGACAACTCAGGCAACCCAAGCGAGTAAAGCATCTCCTCAATTCTTAAAAGCCAGGGGACCTTACTAAAATGGTCAGCTTTCATTACACCCTGAAGGGCAACAGCATAGTGGACAAGTTCAGGAGTAGTTCATAGAGACCTCCAATACAATAATGGACACAGCCTAATTTGGCATGCCAACCTTCTTACACCCAGGACAATGAGGAGTGGATGCAGAGGAGTACTAAGAGGGAGAAAAGCAAGGTTTCTCAGAAATTTGTTTTCAGCTCTATTTAGTTCCTCTGTATTGGAAAATCCCATCAATTCCGCCCCATAAAGGGCAGAGCCCAATGCCTTGGCCTCATAGATTTGGAGTGCAGGTGAGTTGGGTTTGCTGTGTAAAGTACAATATTCCTTGAGTAATGCACCCGACATCTGTTTGAGTTTTGTGACTGACTTGTTGACATGTGATTTTCAGGTCATCCCTCCAGAGACCGGCACACAAAGGTAGGTAAAAGAGTCCACCTTCTCAAGGGGAGCCCATCCAAGAACTATACTCCCTTTTTTGCGATTTATGTGGCTTAAACAACATCAGTTTGGTTTTGGAGGTGTTGATCTCCAAGCCACAAGCAAGACAAAACTTGTCAAAGTGGGTCAGAAGTTTCTGGAGTCCACTTGGGGCCTTGGAGATCAACAAAGTGTCATCCGCAAACAGGAGGATCTGGGTTTTAACTTTAGCCAAACAGGGGCCGTCCATGTCGACCTGGGACAAGAAGTGCACAATATCATTAATAAATAACGAAAACAGTGTGGGCGCCAGTACACAGCCCTGGTGGACGCCTTTAAGAACTGGTAACCTGTCAGTTAGCTGGGCCTGTTCCCCCCACCTAATGCGTGCGTGGTTGCCCTCGTGTAGGCCTATTACTAGTGATAGGATGTCAGGTGGCATTACCAGATCAGTATGGGCCTTCCAGAGACTAGGCCAGGGGACTAAATCAAAAGCAGGTTTTAAATCAACAAAAGCAACATAAAGGTTGCCATTGCCGATTAAAACGGTCCTCCAATAAATCAACAAAAAACGAAAGACCTGATCAATGGTAGAAACGTTCCTACGGAAACCAGCTTGGAAGGGGCTGAGGACATCTTTCTCGGATATTCAATCTTGGATTTTTGCCAACACACAACGGCAAAATACTTTTTGCAGGCACCCTATTAAGTTAATTGGTCTGTAGTTGCTTGGCTTGGATCTGTCGCCTTTTTTGTGACTAAGTAGTACTATTGTACCCTTCCAGGAGTCAGGGACGAGAGCCCTATCGGCGATGACTGTCAGAATATAACGGGGCCAGGCTCCATATCAGATAAAAATATATCAGCCGGGACACCATCCGCCCCGGGAGCCCTACCCCTCATAATGGCATTTAAGGATTGGACAATATCAGAGATGTCAAACATTTGTGTGCAGCAAATAAAGGAAGATGAAGCCGAAGTGGTGTACTGACCTGTGCTTGGAAAGTCGTGGGGATATAATTCATGGAAATAGTCAACCCAATCAGAGGGAGCAACATTGTGGGTTCCAGTGAAGTTGAAGTGCCTCCCCGTGCAATCCGTAAGCAAATTTGGAAAAATCATTATCTGAGCATGTGTGTCAGGCTCCTCCGTTCTGGATCCTCAGAATCGTGTTGATGCTCAAAGGGGGCCCACCTCTGGACAGCCCCAAGTCTGGCATATAATGACACACAGACTGTTGGGGCAATCGAGCGGGGGAAGGAAAGGGTAGGGACTGCGGGGAAGGAGATCTGAGATGGATACAAGAGCACAATATGAGCACAGCGTAACACAAATTATGACTCACGGTAAAGAGACAATAATCGACATGATACACAACGCCTACCACACCCACCTGAAAATAAAGAAGGTGTAGTATGATTTACAGAAGAGAGCCGAGGGTGGTGGCAGGAACACAACATGAAACTAGTGAAAGACAAAAAGAACATATATTGGCAAGAACTACAGAATTCCTGACACTGTACTATGCGTGTACTGGTTCCCCCCTACTACACCTACCTAACGGGCACATGAAGTGAGGCCCGAAATGCCGTGCCTTGATGGTGGCACACCCTCTCTGGTAACTCTCTCCTATATGATTATTAAGGAGAACAAAAAACAAGAAAAAGGTGAGGGAGTGCAACTGGAACAGGTAACAATAGCAGTCTTGCCCTTATCCAGTTGGTGTCATGCTCGTGTTTGTTCATTTCCGCACAATAACACCAGCATGTTAGGAGTATATAATCCCGGTTAAATGAATAACCAGCTCGTCATTTGCTCAACTACGATTAAAGTCTGAGTTGAGGTATAAAAGTCTTTATGACCACAATTGCCCACAATATGGAAAAGGCGTCCTTAACCTCCCCGCATGAGACCTGTGATTAATGTTGTCTCTCCAACGGGGGGGATCATGCCATTCCCAAAAAACGGGCTCTGAAAACCCAGAGGCTCCTCTGCACGAGACCAAATGAACTGGTCCCAGCCAACAGAGGAGTCACGACAGTGGAGGAACTAGCGAAGTTTAGGAAACTCCTCTGCCTCCTTCAACAGTTGACGATACAGTAGCTTGTGCTTTCGCACTCTTACCGCCCAGAAGTCTGCTGTCCGTGAGAGAAGTCTGCTACGACTATCCTTGAATTATCGGCAGCGAGTGATTCCTTCCGCCGCCCTTTATCCCGTAACTGGCGTCGCGTCTGCGTCACGTGAAACGTGACTCGCGTTGCCTGTCGGGAGTTGTAGTTCTGAGAGGGGTGCGTCCATGATGCCCAACACACCCGTGTCATGCAGTCAGTGCATAACCGGCAGCAGGATTGTGACAGAACATTCCCCTCCCGGGGATCACTGACTGCCAGACGGCTTGTCTGGATGTAGCTTATGGTACCTAGCCGTCAGTATGGGCGCATGCACATCCGAGCTGGCTCCCAAGAGTCCTCCTCCGGACCATACCCCTTCCATGACACCAAGTACCAAAGCCTGCCACGCACCCTCTTGGCGTCCAAAATCCCCCTGACCTCGAATTCTTGTTCTTGATGAACCCATATGGGTGAGGGGGTTTTCCGTACTGGACGGTGAGAAGGTTTTAGGAGGGATACATGGAAGACTGGATGTATCCTGAAATGAGTTGGCAACCGCAGCTTAACCGCTACCGGATTTATGTGTTTGATTACTCGATATGGGCCAATAAACTTGGGATTAAACACACTGCGTTTTCTAAACCTGATATGTTTGGTCGATAGCCACACCCATTCCCCACTCTTGTACACCCGACAAGGTCTATGATGTTTATCGGCCTGCGTTTTGTACCTTTACTTTGCTCTCAGCAAATTGTGACGTGCCTCTAGCAGGGTCTTACGCATATGTGTTAGCCTGTTGCGCAAATCAGGGAGCTTGGTGCAGGTGCTGGGAAGGATCAAGGGAGTGAACCGAGGGTGAAACCCATAGGTACAAAAGAACGGTGTGTGTTGCGTTGACGAGTGTTTGGCGCTGTTGTAGGCTATCTCGGCTACCCACAACCACTCCACCCACGCATCAGTATTAGCGTTGACGTAGCACCTGAGGTATTGCTTGAGGGTTTGGTTTAACCTCTCTGTCTGGCCGTCTGTTTGGGGGTGGAAACTTGTGGAGAGGGAAGAGGCGATCTGTAATTTGGAACACCAGGTCTTCCAAAAGCGCGCAGTGAATTGGGCTCCTCTATCAGACACTATGACTTGGGGAAGGCCATGGAGTCGGATTACGTGAGTTAGCAGCAGTTGAGCCAGTTGGCTTGCCGTTGGTGCTTGCTTGCACGCGATGAAGTGGCCCATCTTGGACAAATAGTCGATGACCACTACGATAGCTGTTTTTCCCTGATCCTTGGGTAGCCCCACTATAAAGTCCACTGAGAACCTTTCCCACGGCATCTCGGGCGTGGGCATCGTCTGGAGTAATCCCTGTGTTTGCCTGTGGTCTGATTTCATTTGTGCACATGTGGTACAGTCTCTCGCCCATGCTAAGACGTCCGGGCGGACTGTAGGCCACCAGAACTGGCGCAACACCTTCTCCAGAGTTTTTGCGCCTCCCATGTGTCCTGCGCAAGGGAGATCATGACACCAAACAAACGCGGTTTTCCGTAGTGTTCGGGTAGGGACTAACACCTGTTGGCCTTTCATGGGGAGACCTTGACGCATCCGCCAATCAGGATGGTACTTAAGCCATCTCTTCCACGCAAAGGTCCGTATCCCTTGTCTGGTTTTCTGCAGAAAATCCTCAGTTTGAACGACGCATACCACTCTGCTAGGCTCGATGATAGCTCTTTCTGGAGGGATAGACTGTTGTGTGTGGTTTTCCTGCCTCGTAAGGGCGTCAGCCTTCTTGTTGTTGATGCCGGGTCGGAAGGTCACAATGAAATGATACTCAGCAAAAAACAGCATCCAACGGAGTTGGCGTGGAGTGAGATGTCGAGCAGCTCGCATAAACTGAAGGTTGCGGTGGTCTGTGTAGACCGTCACCTGATGTACTGCACCCATTAGCCAGTGTCTCCACTCCAGAAACGCGTCCCTGATCGCCAGGAGTTCCTTTTCTGCTATTGTGTAATTCAGCTCTGCAGAGTTTAGTTTCCGGGGCATGAATGCAATGGGGTGTAGGTAACCCGTTGTCTCGTGTCGTTGTGATAGCACGGCTCCCACCGCTGCTTCGGACACGTCGGCTTCGACGATAAAAGGCAGTTCCGGATTGGCATGGGTGAGGACCGGAGCGGTTGTAAAGGCTTCTTTCAGGAGATCGAACGCCTTCTGGGTCTCCTCGGTCCAAAGAAAAGGTGTCTTTTTCCTTGTCAGGTTAGACAGGGGTGCTACCATGTCCGAGAACTGCCGGATAAACCTCCTGTAGAAGTTTGCAAAACCCAACAGGCTCTGGATGTCTTTGACGTTCTGCGGACGTGGCCAGTCCACAATGGCTTTGACCTTCCTCTCTGCCATGACTTGACCGGAAGGGGTGAGCATAACCCCTAGGAATTCAACGGTGGTCACGTGAAACTCACATTTCGTGAGTTTACAAAACAACCGGTGTTTGCGCAAGGCTTGCAGCACACGGCTCACATGGATGACATGTTCCTCTTCGGTTGCTGAATATATAAGGATGTCATCGATGTAAACAACCACGAAATGATCCAGATATTCCCTCAGAACCTCGTTGAGGAAGAATTGAAACGCCGCCGGGGCATTGCAGAGTCCAAAAGGCATAACAAGATATTCAAATAGCCCATACCGCGTTTTAAAGGCGGTCTTCCATTCATCACCTTTGCGCATCCGCACCAGATGATAAGCCCCTCTCAGATCTAGTTTCGTATAGATTCCTGCTGCTCTCACCTGTTCTAAAAGGACAGGGATCAATGGAAGCGGATATTGGTTTTTTACTGTGATGGCGTTTAACGCCCTAAAGTCAATACAGCACCTCAAATCCCCGTTAGCCTTTGGAATAAAAAAGAGGGGAGAGGCCGCTGGAGACCTGGAAGGACGAATGAATCCCATATCCAGATGCTTGTCCAGGTAAGTTCGTAAATACAGAGTCTCTGGTAGGGTAAGGGCGTATATCCGCCCGCAAGGAACTACGGCCCCTGGAACTAGGTCAATGCGACAATCATAGTCCCTATGTGGAGGGAGTTCCTCCGCCTTGGTATCGCTGAATACGTCCGTGTATGCTTGGTAACACACCGGCAAGACCACATTCTTTTCCGCCGCTGTCGCGATGTGATGCCTGGTGGCCAAAACCTTTGAAGGCCGTGGTAACTGCCAACTGCAGTGGTCCTGACAATAGGTGGAGTGTAGTTGCATGGTTTTGTTGGCCCAGTTAATGGTAGGCTCGTGTTTTTGTAACCAGGGAAGACCTAGTATCACCCCGTACTGTGGGGCTTGGATGATATTGAACGACAACCATTCTTGGTGATACCCTTCATAGGTGAGTTCGTATTCCGGGGTGCTG
Source organism: Calotriton arnoldi (assembly GCA_963921515.1). NCBI lineage: Eukaryota > Metazoa > Chordata > Amphibia > Caudata > Salamandridae > Calotriton > Calotriton arnoldi. The sequence continues at coordinate 232,243 of CAWUFW010001783.1, forward strand.
TGACTGATCGGTCCTGATTCCAGCTCTTTGCCATCAACGGCATATACCTGTTCCGGGGTGGTTTTGCGGATAAGTTGCACCCCTAACCTCAATGCCTCTTCTCTGTCCATAAAACATCCAGTGGCCCCTGAATCCACCATGGCCCTGATCGATTTCTTCTCTTGGTGTATTCCTATGTCCATGGAAATAAAGAAATTCTCCGCTTCCATGAAGGCAGAGAGGTTCACTGAAGGGATAGTACTTCCGCTTGAGGGTTTCCCTTCTTGAGCTCTCAAGCGCTGGGGTTTTCCTCCCCTTTTTCAGCCATCACCGTGGCCAGCTGTCCGGTCCGTGATCTGCCGTACTTTGGCTTGACGGGACACTCCCTATGGAAATACCCCTTCTTCCCACAATACAGGCACAAGCCTTGTTTGCGACGATGGTCCCTCTCGCTGAGCGTCAACGAGGCCCTCACCGTCCCGATTTCCATGGGTTCGGTTCTTGCGGCTGTCTTTTCGGTAGAGAGTGTCCGATCACTCAGCGGGATGTATCTCTCCCTCCGTTTATGCTCCCCTTTCCGCTCCTTTAGTCTGTGGTCCAATCGCAGTGTCAGTTCGATGAGAGCAGCACAGGTACTAGGCTGGGGTTCGATTTGGGCGAGAACATCTTTCAGCTCGTCTGTGAGACCCTGATAGAATATGACGGACTGTTTGGTTTCTGGCCAGTCCGTTTCCGCTACTAGCCTTCGGAAGTTGTTCAAGTAACTGACCAAGTCCATCGAGCCCTGTTTGAGTTCAAGCAGGTCCCTATCCGCGGAAAAGGTGTCTGCTCGGCGGTCAAACGTCTTCTCGAACTCCATCTTAAATTCATCCCAATCGTAAAGCAGGGGGTCGTCTCTCCTTACTATGGGGACTGCCCACTGCGCTGCCTCACCACCCAGATAGGAAATCAGGAAAGCCACGCGCGCCTGGTTAGTCGCGAACAACTTTGGCTTACAGGTGAAGTGGAGTAGCACCTGGGTCAAAAACACTTGTACCTTTTTTATGTCCCCATGAAACCTCTCAGGGGGGGCCAGTGGTACCTGGGCAGGCATCTCCACTACTACTGATGTTGGGTGCTGTGTTACCCCAGCGTTGAACGGCAATTGGTCTACTCTATTTTGTAAAGCTGCTGTTTCCTGGCGGGAAGCGGCGAGCTCTGTCTGCACCAGGACTAAAGCCGCCATTACGTCATCCAAGGTGGCCATCCCTACTCTCAACACAACCAGGAGGATATAGAAATACGTGGGCCGATAATTCTGTCAGGCAATTGGTCTACTCTATTTTGTAAAGCTGCTGTTTCCTGGCGGGAAGCGGCGAGCTCTGTCTGCACCAGGACTAAAGCCGCCATTACGTCATCCAAGGTGGCCATCCCTACTCTCAACACAACCAGGAGGATATAGAAATACGTGGGCCGATAATTCTGTCAGGCTCCTCCGTTCTGGATCCTCAGAATCGTGTTGATGCTCAAAGGGGGCCCACCTCTGGACAGCCCCAAGTCTGGCATATAATGACACACAGACTGTTGGGGCAATCGAGCGGGGAAGGAAAGGGTAGGGTCTGCGGGGAAGGAGATCTGAGAAGGATACAAGAGCACAATATGAGCACAGCGTAACACAAATTATGACTCACGGTAAAGAGACAATAATCGACATGATACACAACGCCTACCACACCCACCTGAAAATAAAGAAGGTGTAGTATGATTTACAGAAGAGAGCCGAGGGTGGTGGCAGGAACACAACATGAAACTAGTGAAAGACAAAAAGAACATATATTGGCAAGAACTAGAGAATTCCTGACACTGTACTATGCGTGTACTGGTTCCCCCCTACTACACCTACCTAACGGGCACATGAAGTGAGGCCCGAAATGCCATGCCTTGATGGTGGCACACCCTCTCTGGTAACTCTCTCCTATATGATTATTAAGGAGAACAAAAAACAAGAAAAAAGGTGAGGGAGTGCAACTGGAACAGGTAACAATAGCAGTCTTGCCCTTATCCAGTTGGTGTCATGCTCGTGTTTGTTCATTTCCGCACAATAACACCAGCATGTTAGGAGTATATAATCCCGGTTAAATGAATAACCAGCTCATCATTTGCTCAACTACGATTAAAGTCTGAGTTGAGGTATAAAAGTCTATATGACCACAATTGCCCACAATATGGAAAAGGCGTCCTTAACCTCCCCGCATGAGACCTGTGATTAATGTTGTCTCTCCAACGGGGGGGATCATGCCATTCCAAAAAAACGGGCTCTGAAAACCCAGAGGCTCCTCTGCACGAGACCAAATGAACTGGTCCCAGCCAACAGAGGAGTCACGACAGTGGAGGAACTAGCGAAGTTTAGGAAACTCCTCTGCCTCCTTCAACAGTTGACGATACGGTAGCTTGTGCTTTCACACTCTTACCGCCCAGAAGTCTGCTGTCCGTGAGAGAAGTCTGCTACGACTATCCTTGAATTATCGGCAGCGAGTGATTCCTTCCGCCGCCCTTTATCCCGTAACTGGCGTCGCGTCTGTGTCACCTGAAACGTGACTCGCGTTGCCTGTTGGGAGTTGTAGTTCTGAGAGGGGTGCGTCCATGATGCCCAACACACCCGTGTCATGCAGTCAGTGCATAACCGGCAGCAGGATTGTGACAATGTGTCCTTAAGAGTAACCCTGGGCGTAGTTTGCGTAGTAGCACTTCACGTAGCTACGTGAAGTACATTTTGAACTACATGTAGCTATGCAAATTGCGTAGTGCGTAGCTGTGTGCTTGACTGCACTGTACAATAATTGCCAAAGGCATCTTGCACAGTGCAAGTTAAGATAAAATAAGTATCTCTGTCTTTATATTTTTTATTGTTTCAAAACCTTTATTAGTTTGATAAAGGCACACTTACATAGTTACAATGAAACAATGGTCATAAGAAGTACAAGGATACAAAAAAGCATGTGAAAAAGCATGGTCGTAATCATCATGGTGCATTATCCATCCCTCCCAAAAAATGTACTAAGAAGTTTTATTGATGGCCTATATAAATGCCAATCCTGGTAGCCTGGTGGCAAAGGCAGAGAAAGAAAAAAACAAAAAACAAAACAAAAAAAAAACAGTTTTTAAGTGACCCAACCTTTCCAATTTGTAATCTGCCACAACGTATTAGCGTCTTCTAGGCCTAAGGTGGCACGGTCTATATGAACATAAGTCATAAGTTTATCTAGAAAAAGATTGCGACAGGCTTTGGTGTCCATATCTTTGTGGAGATAGAGAAGTAAATTACGTGCATCCCAGAGAGCCTCTTTAGCAGAGTTTAAAAGCCACCAACCCGTGGGAGGACGCTGAGCAGAAAGACCTTGTCCATAGAGCAGGGCGTGGAAAGATAAAGCAGAAATACCTGCAATATGCAACAGGAAAGGCTGTAATAAGGTCCAAAACTCCTTGGCATAGAGGCAACCCCACAGCAAATGATAAACAGTCTCTTCATTACAACATCTGATGCGTGGGCAACATGCTGTGGGGGCCAATCCTCGCCGATGCTGAAAGGTTTTCACAGGAAGACAGCCATGCACAGCCATCCAGGCCAGATCACGCTGACTGTGAGTAATGTCTTTGTGTCCTACCATTTTCCACACTCGCAAGGATTGCGGTTCGGACAGGGTATTCAACACAACAGGTTGCTCTTGCTTCCGGAGTTCCTGCTTCAGTCTAGTGGGGTGAATACATACATCCCGGTCAAAAAGTTCAGTGTCCAAAGTCTGCAAAAGGAGCGAAACCCCTTGTAGTAAGGTGGGACAATGGTTGCCAAGGGGTACAGGTTAGAAGGTGCAAAGAGTCCAAAACGTCGCAACATGGCTCCTAAAAATAACGGGTGAATAAAGCAGGCACTGAAACAAGATCTTCATCAGTACGGGATACTACATAACATAATAACTTAGAGAACAAAAAGGTTTTAAGATCAGGTAAACTTTTTCCCCCATTCTTCCATGTTTTACAAACTTTGGCACGACTGAGCTTTTCCATCTTAGAACTCCAGAGGAAAGTAAAAATCATTTTTTGAATTTTCTGCAAGGTACGGTGGTGTGGAGGGAAAACCATAGCAAGATACAACAACAGAGGAAACAAAACTGCTTTAATAACTAAAACTTTTCCTTCCAGTGTAAGTTTACGCAAGGACCAGAGAGAGAGCTTTTTAAAATCTTAGCGTGGACTTCGTCCCAATTCCTCTCCACATGCCCTTGCGCCCCAAAATAGACCCCCAAAATCTTAATAGGTTCGGTGGTAACAGTGAGTGGAAGGTGCGCCAGCCGATCCCAAGGACCAGTGGTCAGACAAACACTCTTTCCCATGTTCAGACTCAACCCTGATACCTCCTGAAAGAGAGAGGCCTGTAAAGGGTCCTGCGCACAGAGGCGGTGGCAGGACATAATACAGTGACATCATCCATGTAGGCGGTAACCTTGGTGGGGACCCCAGAACCGCCAGGAACAAAAACACCTTTGATCAGTTTGTCCTTTCTGAGTTTACACAAAAAAGGCTCGAGCACACAAACAAACAGAATGGGAGACATGGGGCATCCTTGACGGACTTCAGTGTGTATAGGAAATGCAGTGGTATGGAATCCATTGATACTCACTTGGCTGTAAGCACCATGATACAAGGTGCGGATCATGTGAACAAAAGCAGGGGGAACATTCATTTTTGTTAAGATCAAAAACAAAAAATCATGCCAAACTTTATCAAAAGCCTTATGGAAATCCAGGCTCAAAAGACCCAGAGGAAGGCCCCTCTCCTGATGGCGCAAGCTTGGTCTTGATGAATGCAAGAATGCATAACTCCTCGAAGGCGGCGTGCCAGCACCTTAGCTATAAGCTTGTAATCAACGTTCAGGAGAGATATAGGCCTCCAATTTTGCAATGAGGTCTCGTCCCCCTTTTTATACAACAGAGTGATGATACCGGCTGAGAAGTCTGCAGAAAAGGTATTATTAGTAAAGCCTTCATGCACAACTGCCATATAGTCAAGACACAACAAGGCCCAAAATGTACGATAAAATTCCCATGTAAGCCCATCAATGCCAGGGCTAGAACCTCTGGGGGAAGACTGCAAGGCTGACAGAAATTCTTCCCCATCAAAGGGTTGCCCCAAGAGAGTGATTTGATCTGTAGTGAGACCTCCTTCCAGTCCAGAACAATATTCTTCCATATCCTGAAAAGAAGAAGTATTAGAGGGTGCAGCATACATACAAGAATAAAAATCAAAAGTGATCTGTTTACAATGCTCAGTGCCGTGCAAAATGGTACCATGTTGATCACGGAGTGTAGTGAGTAATTTATGGGAAGATTTCGCCTGCTTAAAAAAGAAAGATGTACATTTTTCATTCTCCTGATAGTATTGGACCCTAGAATGAAATATTGTGGCTTTATTTCTTTTTGCCAACCAAGTATTCATGTCCAGCGTAACTAAACGAGTTTCCTCTTTCACATCTTTCCCCGCCGCACCCAATTGCTGGAGAAGGATGAGGCGGCGATGTAGCTTCTGGTAGGCATCCCATTCAATGCGGCGTTTAAGCCGGCCTTGTTCCTGAAAAACAGTTTTGTTTTATGTTTGACCCAACACCACCATTTATTTTTAGTTGAGAAACGATTTTGCTGTGCAGCCCATGTATGGTATCGCTTGACATACCGAGCACAAATGAGTTCGTCTTGGAGCAGGTCATTATTAAGTCTCCAAAAGCCAGGGCCCCTTTGAGGCCGGCCTGGTGGTGTGAGCCAGACAGCCAGAACCTGGTGATCCGAGAAGGGGACTGGTGTGAGACTGCATTTGTCAGCGCTTAAAGTTTTGGATGCAAATACAAAGTCTAGACGGGAGCGGGCATTCCCATGATCCGCCTCCTCGTGAAGCCAGAACCAGGAGGATGGTGCTTCCTATAAGTATCATAAAAGTCTAAATCATGAACAAGGGATAACAGCAGTTTTAAAGTCACATCCAAAGTATAGGTGGCCTGTGCACCCTGTCGGTCCTTGGAATGCAGAATACAATTAAAATCCCCCACCAGAAGGCTTGGCGTGGCACCTGCAAGAAATGGTTTAATAAGATGAAACAACTGCTCCCTTTCTGGTTTAAGGGCAGGAGCATATACAGCACATATTTTGAGCGGCAAACCATCCATCAAAACAGACAATAATATAGCCCGTCCGGGCCATAAGATTTTTTCCTCCGTGACTTGCCAATGCTTATGCCGGAAAAGAACAACGACCCCATCATTCCTGTTGGCACCTCCAGACCACGCCGAGGGTCCATAGGGCCAATGTTGCTGCAAGGAAGAATATTTCGGTTGATAAGGAAGAAAACATTCTTGCAAGCAAATGACATCAAAACGTGTATGTGCAAAATAATCAAGGACTGTGTTCCTACGCAAAGCTGTCCCCAAACCTCTCACATTACAAGAGGCTAGGGATATGGCCATTATGATTAGGAGAGAACAACCAGTCATACTGTTTAAAGTGGAACATGGGCCCCAGAATCATCATCTTCTACCCTGGCAACTTCTGCTGAACTCTGGAGAGTGGATGCCGAAAAAAGGGCCTCCAAGTTCGGCGTGCACTCCAGATCCAGCTCTGGACTATCAGAAATTTCTAGAACCTGGGCTATGTCCTGAATAACCTCCTCTGAGTCAGAGAGGTGTAGAAGAGCGTCAAACCGTCCCCCTCCAGAAAAGCGATCCAGAGAGGAGGTACGACGCTTAACACCTGTAGAACAGGAGGAATCCACTACATTTTGAGATGTACGGGTTTTCCGCTTATTTGACGTATATGTAGACCAGCCACTATGGTCCATTTCTTTCTCCTTTTGCTGGACTACCGCAGGCTGGGCTTTTTTTAACACTGAGGTTTTGCCTGCTGATTTTACCACTTTCACAGAACGTTGTGGCTTCGGAGCAGACTGCACTGTGGGAGAAATGACCGAAGGGATTGTCTCAGGCACAACTGTAAGTGAAGCCTCAGGAGTGGAGGGTGCCTGGCTTACACCTGGAGTGGGAACCACACCCGAGGCAGACTGTGAAGCATCGTTTGCGCGCTGCGCCTTTCTAGCTAAGGCCTCTTGTTTAAGGCGCAGGGTTTCCACACGTTCTGCCTCATCCACCTCTTCCACCTGTGGAGACTGCAGAGCAGGGTCAAACTCTGGGTCCGAGGGGTCTGCACCATATGCCTCCGCATTGTCCTCATCAGTCCCCTGAGACACCCCACATCGCCGGATCTCAAGACCATCAATAGACCCCAAAATCTCAGAGTCCATGACATCCTGGCGTGCATCAGATGGGCCTGCTATAGTGCGCGGGGCAGATGGAGGAGGTGGAGGTCCCTGCGCACTGGCAGCAGAGGCATAGGAGAACTTTCCCTTAGGACAGGTCTTAAACAAATGGTCAGTACCACCACATAAATTGCATTTTTAGGGAACCACACAATCTTGCGCTTTATGATCAGCACCCCCACAATTCCTGCAGACCATGCCATAGCACTGTTCTTTAGCATGGCCGAATTGCTGACAAAGTCTGCAGAAGAGGGGCTGGCCTGAATATACCAAAAACCTTTATTAGCCCCCAGGGAAAAAGTCTGCGGAGGGTGCGCCAGGCCCCTGACACCTGTGGGGTCTTCTTTAAAAGTAACAGTATATTTCCGTTTACCATTCCAGATACCACAGATATTTTTTATCTTTTGCCCACCCCTGATGGTGCTGCAATAACGAGCCAAAAATACCTCAATCAACCGAGGATCAGTGTAAGGATTATACATGTGAACTACTAGAATGACTTCCTTCGGGGCAGATATGGAAGTAACAGTGAGGCCACGTAAAGGCGGGCTATCTGTATGGGCCGCCACATGTTGCAACAAACTCTGACAAATGGAATCACTGGAAAATGTGACATTAAAAATACCTCTGCTGGAAAAGTCCTGAATACATTCAATAGCACGGTCAGAAATACTGCATTCCTTTTTGATAATTTTCTCAACAAGAAATAGCACATTCTTCTCCTTACGGTGCATCTCATTCACTTCTACACGTACTGTATTAGGGACAAAATCATGAATGCGGGAGGCACCCGCCATGCGGGAAGATGAGGCCATGAGGAAAGTCTCGTGGAGAGAGTCACCACACCCTCATAAGAGTCAAAAATGGAAAGGCACAAGGTGGTAGGCGTGAAATGGAAGAAAAGACGGCCGCCGCCCCTCAAATGCACAGCGCTGGGAAGTGAGAAAAGAGACGACACGTAAGTTGTATGCAAAGCTTACCTCCCGAGGGAAGTGTAAAGGGCAGTAGATGGCACTGTTGCGCAAGAAAGCTGCAGGCAAGTGAGCCCTCAGCGCGCTACCACAGCGTCCGTGGCAACACGAAGCACAACAGCCGAGGGAGGCCGGGAGCAGCCACAAGGGCCTCCCCCCTTCTGGACAAGTGGCAGCTCCGCTCGCAGAGGCACCAACGTGAAGGCACGAGGAAAAAATGTCAATGCGGTGGAAGATTGGCTCCGCCAATCCTGCAACAGTGTAGCAAAGATGTCTGGAAGGCAGGCTGGAACTGAAGCAGTCTGTTCTCCGCCAAGGCTGGACAAACGCAGGGTCACCCACCAGCTTCCAGGAGCGCAGCCAGGTCACAGGCCCGTTCCTTCAGCAGTAGGGAAACTCAGAAGTCTCCAGGCGAGAAGGCCCCCACCCGTCTACCACACCCAGAGGAATCAGCCTTGCCCCGGACAAGCCAGGGTACGAAGGCCCAGCCCCTTAGGATAGGCAAAAAGGCAGAAAACACTCCTCAAGGCACCCTTCACCCCTAAAGACGCAGCCTGGCTCCGGACACGCCAGAGAGACGCAGGCCCAGCTTGTCGGTGATCAGGAGTCACCTCTTGCCCTTCAGCACCAACCAAGCTGACACTTGAACTTAGCCAAAAAGACCGAGAAGCTTTATATGCTAAAACACATATAGCATTTCACAAAAGTGAAATAAATAAATTAACAAGCAGTGAGAGAGGTGATGATTTTGGTATCCTCCCTAACCTAGGGAGAGAACCAAGCAGATGCCTTGAAAACAAAAAGCACATCTTTTGAACGATTCAGTGGTGGTCCCATCCTCTTAGGACCACCCCAAGCACAGTTATTGGCAAGAATACAATCCCAACCAAAGGCCCTGCACAGCATTATGGGACGAGATTAGCAGTGGGCAGTGAATATTATAGTATCCAATATCAAAATAATTCTACAAAGAGCTGCAGTTCCACTAGTCGTTACTAGATGTCCCTCACGAGTCAAATGCAAAAGCTTCATGAAAGGGTTTCAATGCTTTTGCATTTGACTCGTGAGGGACATCTAGTAACGACTAGTGGAACTGCAGCTTGATGTATTAATAATTTCAATGCTTTTGCATTTGACTCGTGAGGGACATCTAGTAACGACTAGTTGAACTGCAGCTCTTTGTAGAATTATTTTGATATTGGACACTATAATATTCACTGCCCACTGCTAATCTCGTCCCATAATGCTTTGCAGGGCCTTTGGTTGGGATTGTATTTTTGCCCATAACTGTGCTTGGGGTGGTCCTAGGAGGAAGGGACCACCACTGAATCGTTCACATGATATGCTTTTTGTGTTCAAGGCATCTGCTTGGTCCTCCCCCTAGGTTAGGGGGGAACCCAAAATCATCACCTCTCTCATTGCTTGATATTTTCATTGTCAAAGTTCACTTTTGTGAATTTGTTATATGCTTTTTAGCATAGAAAATTGCTTTAACAAACACATTTGTATGTGTTTAATATACTGCTGCTATGCTACGTCGATTAGCACAGTTTTTTACTCTGCTACGTGCAATTTGCGTAGTAACACAAACTTTGCATGCTCCGTGAGCGTAGCAAAGTATTATGCCCAGGGTTACTTAAGAGCCCTCCACCTCTGGTCCTCCCAGTTCTTTTTGGCATTAATGATAGCTACCTTATATGCTTTCCTATTCAAAGGAATGCATGCCATATCCTTGGTTGTAATGGCTTTGACTAAAGAGTGATTAAGCTCACTTGTTTAACCAAGAACAATTCTTGCTAATACCATTCCTTTTGGATGTGCCAGAAATGGTAAAATGCTCTAGAATACGCTCAAAGAAAGCCTTGTGGGTATGCATCAGTTTATCTGGGATGTTGATTTGGCCTCCATCAACATATGCAAGGACTGCTTTAAGATCACCATCTACAGCTGATAGTATATCTCGGCGAGCTGCCACCTGGTGCCATTTTAGATGACGTTTCTCAGTTGTCAGAGCAATGTCCCTACTGTGGGAAATCAGATCGGTATCAGAAGGTCTGCATAGACAGGGAGAGATGGTTGTGGTCACTTTCTAATCTTTCTAGTACAATCATGTCAGTAACAGATGACCAAAGCCTTAAGTTAACTAGAATATAGTCGATTCTACTCTTATGGTTTAATTTATTATACATGCGAGCTCCTTTTGGGTCAGATTTTGTTCTTCCATTGAGGGCCCTAAACCCAAGCTCAATGGATAATGCCTTTAATTGGTTTTTAATTTTCTTTTTCACCAAATCTGCCCCTTCCATGTGACCATCCATTGATTGGCGGAATATCCAGTGGGGGAACAGCCCATGCAGCATCCTCGTCTCTAGTTAAATGAACGTCATCAGTGTCGGGGGCTCGAATGTTACATTGAAATTACCAGCCACAATGAGGTAATCTTGGTAGGAATGCTGTTCAAGGAAACTTTCAAACTTTCAAGCACTTGAGGGTGGGTGATACCATACCTCCTCTAACCTCTCTTGCATAAACATTAAAGAAGCTCTAACCCATGTGACTAGACCACCTGAGGCTCTACTCCTCTGGCTAGGAATTGCCGGATTGAAAAAATGTAGATTCCCCGGCCTATGGATCGAGTCCGCGTACCAGGTCTTTTGAAGTAAACAGATCTCATAATCGTCCATAAATTGATTCCAATCATGGAGAGCTACCTTTGACCAGAGTCGAGCCACGTTCCAAGAGAAAAGGGGCAACTCACTGGACCTGGGGTTTACAGATACCTTATTTTGGGCACAAACCTGGTTCATTTCATGCGCGATGATGCTATTGGATAGGAGAGAGTCACCGTTTTTGGAGCTATAAAGGTTAGACTCAATAATAATCTAAATATTAGTGTTGGGATTAGGCAGAACCTCAAGTGGGCTGGGATAGGTTGAGGAAGCAAGCACCCCGGTAGCCTCTACTATAAGAGGCTATATGAAATTTGGTGGCAGGGGAAATAGCAGATCAGAGGATGAGTCAACTACCCCCCTAAGTCAGTCATTATCACTGAGACATGAGGTACAGCTAGCTGTCACCAAACAAGACCTCTTGTCAGTGTGGTGGGATGTCCTTGAATACTTAAATTGGAGGTTTGAGTGGCTGTGGGGGGCAATTCCTAGCGTCAAGGGTCTCCAGATTATCTACCATGTCCTTGATCTTAAAGGTTAGTTCAATTGTGTCAAAGTTAGAATTGGGATTTCCTATCCTTTTGGCACTGATGATGTCATCTTGGATAACTGAATAACACCCCTAACATATCGAATCTAGTGTGTCACCTTATTTTAGATGGAGTCCTCCCTTTCGTAGCTAGCTTGAGATGTCAACATAGGGACATTGGTCATCACGACGGAATCAGCAGTGGTATGTCTGCTGTTGGTATGGTGCGAAACAGATTTAGATGTACAGCTGTGGTCGGCCCTATGAAAAAAAGAGCTATCAGGTGTTATACAACCACCATGTGTTCTCAGTGACTGGGTGATAGGAGTGTTGGTAGTTGCCCAATTATGCCCAAAATTCAGTGATGTCATAGACCTAGAGGGGCACCGGCTGAGGTTATCAGTGAGACCCAACCCAAGGGCCATGTTCGAATAAATCTGTGGTAGATTACATGAAACAGCAGGTGGTCTGGCAGTAGATGCAAATGTAGAGTGATGGCCAGTAGCTACTTTTTCACTGTTGGAGGCTAGAAACTGATTCAGGGAAGTAGTCAAACATGAAACCATAGACTTTAGCACCCCCACCTCAGCTTTCAAATCCAGTTTGAGTGAAGTGTAATAAGCCTGATTGGGAGAGGTAGGAACAGATACAACAGGTGCCACAGGTGTACGCACAGAGTTGCTGTCAGCAACCTGCTCGTTTGTCTATTTTCACAAAGGAGCGAAACGGTTGCTACATAGCAAAACACCATCGGGAGAGGCCTGTGTTGGATGAACAGAGGCAGAGAACACTGGTGGAGATGTAAAAGATAAGTCTCCTTTAGCCATGCTAGTTGACTCATGGCCCTGTTTGATGGGTCTCATAAACATCCCAGGAATTCTCCTTTGCTTGCTCAAGTGTTTGGTGGTAGGGGGAATAGAGGTGCATGGAAGCAAAGCGGTCAGTGGGAGGGCGAGTATCTCCTCACATTCAACCAACATATTATCAATTCTGTCTAAAACACAGTTATCCCCAGCATTTACTGAGATTTTTTAAATTTTCTTTTTCACCAAACCTCCCCCTCCCTCCATGGCCTTCCTTTTCCCCATCTATAAATACAGATAACCCACGAACAAAACTGCAGTCGAAGCTGGGAGACAGTGAGTCAATGAGTCAGTGTATTAACAAACAAAACGACTCGCTTGCCAGAAACATCAATCGCGTACAATACTACTCAAGGAACTTAGGGTGAGCAGCAAAAGCGTTCATATGGTTTAACGAACAACAGTCAACAGTACCTTTGGATAAGCAGAATAGACATTAGGGGGGTGGCCCAGCCCAGCTTCCTCTGGGTTCAGATGGGCGTGGACGGGACCGCCCTTGACCCGGGGGCGGCCCGCGCAGAGGGACCATGACGCGCTTTTGTAGCGCTGGCAGAGAACAGAAAGTGTTGTTGCAGGGAGGGTTGATGAGACTTGTGGTCCCCAGCGGCCCAGGCATTGGCGGCTTAACACTCAACAGGCGAGTCCTTCAGAGCAGGTAGCGCGCTCCAGCAGCGCTTCAGAACCAATGCAGCATGTAACAAAATGGGCCCCCAAAACAGCGGGACCCCGGCGCACTTTTGTAGCGCTTGCAAGGAACAGGAAGTGTTGTTGCGGGGAGGGTTAATGGGACTTGTGGTCCCCCGCGGCCCAGGCATCAGTGACTTAACCCCCAGCAGGCGAGTCCCACAGAGCAGGTAGCGCGCTTCAGATCCAATGCAGCATGTAATAAAAAGGCCCCCAAAACAGCGGGACCATGGCTCGCTTTTGTAGTGCTTGCAAGGAACAGGAAGTGTTGTTGCAAGGAGGGTTGATGGGACTTGTGGTCCCCCGCGGCCCAGGCGCCTGCAGCTTTTTTTTTTTTTAAAAACATAATTTTATTGGCATTTTAACATATAATATACCACATACATTATTTGTTTTGTTCGCTACAGTTACTGAGATTCCAAAAAACAATGATCCAACAAACACACTTGTGAGCAGTGTAATATAGGTTTCAATATGGGGATTCAAACGCTCTATGGCTCAAACATAGCTATAAGCAGGGGCCCAGCCGGCTTGAATCCCAGCACCTAACACATCCCAGTTTGACATTATAGGATCTCATTTTATGATGCCTGTTTCCATGCCCTTGTAGCCCTGTGGGAATTTACATTCTCGTAATATTCAGAGTAGCTGTGTCTAGGTGAATGATGCCCAAGCCATCTCAGGGTCTCACGTGTGCAAGAACCCATCAAACCGGGAGTTAAGAACTGGGATACTATCTGCCTGTCCATGTCTGGCGCGGCACCATCCGTATATATATCGTCATAATTCTCAGTCTGCGCCCACTGGGGAGAGGAGGGGGGGGAGAATCCGGGAGCCCAGACTTGTCCGATCATGCCTCAACCATTTGCTGCGCAGTCAGCCGCTCCACTGACCCCACCCCCCTCGCATAGAGAGGTGGGGGGGCCCGTCTCATAGGGATTTCTTTCACACAGCCATTCTCACGGGCCGAGTTTAATCCTCACGATTGGAGATATCCCGGTCCCTCATGTTGGGCTGGCTGGGGGGGGTTTCACTATCTCCGTCCGTATCACTTGGGGAGCTCGGGTATTCCCAGGCGTGCAGTATGTCCCTCCATTGGTCTGCCATTGGGTGGAAGCGCAGCCCCCTCAACTCCTCCCTCCGCAGCGCCCTCTCCTCTGCCCCGGCCCAGGTAGTCACCTCCCTCTGCCACACGGTCACCCGTGGTCCCATAGGTGCTTTCCACTCAATTGCTATACGTCTCCTAGCCAGTGCTAGTGGCAGATCCATGAACCTGTTTCCCGCTTTCCTTTTTAGCGGCCTAGGGTAGAGTCCCAGTAAACAGGTTTCTGCAGTGCAAGCAAGCGTTCGTCCCAATGTAGTATTAAGCATGGGGAGGGCAGTTTGCCAAAATATCTGCGTAACCCTACATTCCCAGGTCATATGCAGGAAATCCGCGTCTTCCTGATTACATCTCGGACAGCGCCTCGGCTCCCCCCCAAAAATAACAAAGATCCTGTGCGGTGTTAAATAAGTCATATGCACATAGTTAAATTGTACATATTTCAATCGTGTATTCCGCGATATTTCCTTGGGAGATTCCAGGACCCTTCCCCATTCTGTGTCCGTGAGGTCCCTCCCCAAATTACTTTCCCACCTCTCCCGTAAACGGAGCAGAGGGGTCAGTGAGGCCTCACGCAAGGACGTGTAGAACCATTTAATTTGGTGCCTCGCGGTACCCAAAGTGACCAGTGAATGCAACACTGCATGTGTCTCAAGCTCCTCCCTATTCCGGCCCCACAGCTTTGCGAATGCCCTCTGCAACGCCTCATACACTAAGAACTGGCCTGCGGGCAAGCCACACCCCTCCACCAGTTCTGCAAAGGGAGTCAGGGTGTTCTCTTGGTAGCAGTCTCCTACAGTTTCGAGACCCACCGCCGCCCAGGGTGCTAACTGCTCCACAGTCATTACCTGCTGCAGCTCACCATGGGGCAATCCCACCAGCGGCAACTCCGGTGAGTATTTTGGGGTACCAGGTATCCTCTTAATGCTACGCCTCCAGCATTGCAGTGCCGTGGACTGCAATATGGTGTTGTAGGGAACTTTTGTTGTGTGTATCAGAAGCTTAGCCAGCAATAGACTGGGACTCTGACTGGGTTCCGCCAAGAATGTCCCGTCCACATTCACTCCTTCGAGCCATTGAGACAACCATTGCATCTGGGCGGCAAGCTGATATAGCTCGAAGTCAGGGACTCCCAAGCCTCCCGCTTCTATGGGGCGTCTCAATACTTTAAGCGAAACTCTGTGTAGGAGAGTAGGATCTGCTTCACATGGGTACCCCCACTTTTTGCTTATGCTTCACTGTTTTTCGACTTTAGTCTGGCTGGGGCCCTGCTAATCAGAACCCCACCCTAGCTGCTTCCTCTCTAAAATGGTTTCCATGTACCTTAGGTACATCCTTGATTGGAATCTGGAGTGCCCTTATAAGTCCCTAGTATATGGTATACTATGTACCCAGGGCATAGGTACCCCAGAGGCCTGCCAGGGGCTGAAGCATGTATTATGCCACCCTGGAAGGCCAGCCAAAATGACACCACAGGTCTGCTACTGCAGCCTGGGTAAGGTGGTGCATGCACCCCTTACTGTGATATAGGCTACCTATATCACTACCATTGCACACACATATAAACCTGTAAGTCACTCCTATGGCAGGCCTTAACAATCCTGAAGGCAGAGTGCTTGGTTTTTATGTGAGAGGGTGCCCCTGCATGAGCAGAGCCCCTCTGCAGCGTTCGGAGTCCCTCCTCTGATGCTGTTTGTGGTACAGCCTGACCATACACTCTTAAGTGCATTATATCCTCGCGGTACAATGCTAACTTTGGACTGGCTGCACCAAAACATGTCGTGTTTGGTGTCAAACATCTTGGAATACTACCCCCGCCAGTCCTGGCGGCGGGGGTAGCATTCCACCCTTCTAGAGGGAGAGCCATGTACCCACCGACCTACCCGGTAACTTCTTTACAGAGCCCTGGCATCACAAAATGGATGCCGCTGCCACAGACACGGGTCTGGCCTCCTGCTGCTGACTGAAACTCCGGCAGGGGAGGCCTGGACAATAGGTTTCCTGTCGAAGGGAGGTGTAACCACCTCCCCAGACAGGATAGTGTGTATTGGGGCTGGGCGGGAGCACTTTCTGGTGCTTTGAAGTCCTGCACTGGGGGCACATTTGGTGTCCCTGTGCATATGCCAGTTCAAACCGGTTGCAGGGGCTACCTGCCCCTGCTCTGGCATGAAACTGGACAAAGGGAATGGGTGTAACCACCCCTCTTCCCTGACCCTCCCATAGGTGGGTCCCCAGAGTATGTCCAACCCCCTAACTTGGTATAAGTATGGGACCCCAGTCCTTAGGACTTTAGATTACCCTGGACGAAACTCTGAAGCCGAATCCTGGACCTTCGACGCTCTACTTCAAGATTAGAGGACTGAAGAATCTCCCTTTGGGTCAAGGAGTGACTCCCCTGCTTGGCAGGCACCTAAGAAGCAATTGACCGGTCTGCATCGCTGAAGCTCCCGCCGGACACCAAAGTCTTTGCATCACCAGAGGTGGATTTCCAGACTTCCCCGAAGCTGCCCTGAGTCTCCAGTGAAGCTGAGGCCCGTAGCTGTCGTGGGTAACGTGGAACCGTGACCCCTGGACACCGAAAACTTTTGCAAGTGCATCATCTTCCTGGACTCCCACGAAGTTGTGCTTTGGGCTCCAATTAGCCCCCGCCTCCAGCACCGACTGCATTGAAGATCACTAGCCTCCACTCCTTGAGTGTCCTGTGAGCCAGCTCCAAGTGAGTCCACTTGAGGCTCCTTCGCGGTCGCTAGTCCGTTGGCTAGTGGGCCCTCCCGAAGGTAACTCTTCTTCTGCTTGGGCTTTCCTGGTTGCTCCAGAGGTGCCCTGACTTACCCTCGCTGGGTGAGTCCCCCAGACCTTGCTGGTCTGCATCAACGTCCTTTCTTTGTATCCACGTGACTTGCCGTTGCCAAGGCTTGTTGGGTCCAATCCGGTCGCCGAAACCGCAGCAATCGACAGACGGGGTGGGACAGCTCGAATTCAGTTCCTGGTTGTCGTCGACGCCTCCTGGACCTCGTGGCTGAAGAGTCAAGACAACCGTCAACCTACCTGAAGCACCCGACATCGGTGGGCATCTGCTCATCGCCTTCCTGGTCACTGGCTAGTGACCCAGACTCTGTCCCCTCTGCTTTCAGGTTCTTCAGATCTTCGATCCATCCTTGGATCCACCCGGACACTTCCGACTTGGCTGCCAGCAGCACTTTGCAGCAGATCGCCATTGAAAACGACGACGAAACCCGACCCCGAAAGACACCTATGCACCCGGCTCCCCTGGGTGAGGTAACTCGAGTACTCCGGTGCTCCCGTGGGTATTGACTCTAGAACGGCCTAGTTCTAAAGGGGTTTGCTCCAAGTCCTCCTCCAAGTGCCCTTTTCTTTAAAACTCCAACCGCGACATTCCCCATAGAAGTCAACGGTGGCTCGCGGCTGTGTTCACACACTGCACGCGTCCCCCGTGGGTCCCCTGTGTCACTACCTTGGGTGGTTCCTTGTGGTCCAAGCACTTCTACAGGCTCTAGGCCTTGTGTCTAGCTCAGTCGTGGTTCTTATACCACTTTATTGGTATATGGTTTGGTACGCCCCTAGGGCTCAAACGTGTATTTGTGCTATTACTGTTGATATTCGACTTGTAACTTATGTATTTAGAACTCTAGCCTCATAAAGAGACTAGAGGGGTGTGTTTAAGACTAAATACATATATTTTAAATATATACCTGGTGTGGTCCTCTTTCATTTGGTCACTCAAGAGATTATAGACTGGTAAAACAAGCTGCTTTACATTCCTTCAAGACTTAGCCTGAAGGCTGCTCTCCATAGCTACCACTAGGATAGCTTTCAATAAAGGTTGTCTTTAACCTATCTCCAATAAGGGGTTGTTTGGACTGGTGCAAGGTGCCCACTATAATTAGTGGACAGCATATACCAGGCCAACTTCTCACACTCTGCGCCTGCTGTCCCCCCAAACTACGTCCCTCACCAGGGAGTCCAGGTTGCGGAACCATGCTGCAGGCATTAACACTGGCATATTAGCAAAGTAATATAATACGCGGGGAGCATGACCATTTTCGCCAAGGATATCCTAGCCATGATGGGGAAGCGTAGTGTACCCCAGAACTGAACACCAGGTCTGAGAGATCGCAGTGCTCTACCCAGGTTTCCCTCTCTCAAGTCTTCCAAAGAGTGGAAGATGTGGACACCCAAATATTTGAAGGTGTCCGGCGCTCAGTTAAGATCCACAGGTGCCTCGAGAGGGCGCGCCATCGGTCCAGCCACTGGGAAGAGGTATGTCTTGCGCTTATTAACACGCAAGCCTGACAATTCCCCAAACGTCTCCAGGTATTGTAGAGCTGTTTCCGTCCCCCGAACAGCATCACAAAGATACACTAATAAATCGTCCGCGTAGAGAGAAATGATATATGTCCGTCCCCCTAATAACAACCCCATGCCTTCCTCCCCCTACCGAAATAATGCAGCCAAAGGTTCTATCGCCAAGGCGAAGAGAAGTGGCGACAAGGGGCAACCCTGACGGGTACCTCACGTTATGCGGTATTGCGGGGAGATGGTTTTGCCAGTCTTAACCTTGGCTGTGGGGCAGGTATATAACAATCGTACCCAGGCCACCCAGCTGTCCCCCATACCCTGGCGCTTCATGACTGCCAACAGGTATTCCCATCCCACAGTATCAAAAGCCTTTTCTAGGTCAATTGATAGGATAGCAGCCCGCCGGAGGGCGTGGGCTTCCGGGTGGTAGAGCACCGAATATAGTCGGTGGAGGTTATATGAGGTATTACGGGAGGGAATAAACCTGTTCTGATCCGGATAGATCAGGTCCTGCATATGCGGGAGCAACCGACATGCCAGTAATTTACTAAGGATCTTAAAGTCAGTATTGAGCATGGAGAGGGGTCTATAATCTTTCACCTCTGCATCTGGGGACGTAGTCTTGGGGAGCGGGACCACCAACGCATCTCGCGTGGTGTCTGGGAGATGTCCGATTTGGAGCGACTCCGCATATTGGGGCATATTCTCAAGGAGCTATCGCTGAGTTATCGGCACTTTAACGCATCCAAAGTCGCGCTAAATTTATCGCCCCATTCACAAGCTGGTGCTAACAGCCCATAACACCAGTTTTCCTGCGAAAGCAGTCGCAAAAAACATCACCACAGATGACCCCCGCAACTAACACTAATGAGATGCAGAGTAGGCGTTCCCGAGCAAAAAGCTGCGACAACACCACAACGCAACATTCTCAACGACCAGCCACATCGGCGATAGGAACACAAAACAGGCGATACGGCGCGTTACCAGCAGGAAATTAACACCTGCTCTGACCTGGTGCAAAGTCGGACGTCAACCTGCACAAGAAAAGGGAGCCCAGCCCACAGCCACACCTGAAGAACAACAGATGCCATGGAGCCTCTCACCATGCACCCCGGAGCCCCCAGAGGGCAACAACACCCACCGCCACAACCCCCGGACCACCACCCCCCCAACGGACCCCCCCCGCCAGCTGGAGACCAAGCAAGGACCATACGCCATAGCTGGATTCCCGCACGTGTTGGGGGCAATCGACTGCACACATGTCCCACTTGTGCCCCCTGCCGACACCGCACACAAGTACAGCAACAGAAAGCACACGCATCCCATCAACATGCAGGCAATAGTGGACCACAGGGGACTTCTCACCAATGTCGTAGCCAACTACCCAGGCAGTGTGCATGATCCATTCATCTTCCGGCAGTCCAACATCAAGCAGCGCCACCATGATGGCACCTATGCGGATGCACTGCCCGTTAGCAAGTACCAAATGAACACACCACACACCGCCACTCCACAATCATGCAAGTCACAACTCTGGCACAGCACACGTCAAAAAACCACATACAACCTGCCAAACAACATGCCCACCCACCAGACACGACTGCACAACTCACTGTGGCAACCTTGGTTAGCCATGTACATGAGCCATCAACGTCATGGCACCCCAGCCACACTATAGCTGAATGTGGGGAGAGGTGGGAACCAGGCATGTACGAAGGAGACAAGTGACCCATGAATAAGAATGTACACAATGCCAAGTGTGGCGTGGAAGTGCTGGACAGACTGCAGTATGCAGACCACAGACATATCCATGTCTACATGCACTGCTGGTGTTTGGTGTGTAGTGGACAGTGGACGCAACCATGTCACCCCAGCCAGTGGGGAAGATCGCAGAAATGTAGCATGTGACGTCCCCCTGTAAGCGTGTGCGGAGTGGGCTGGCCCGGAGGACGCCAGGCCAGCGTAGGGGTGTGAATAAAAGGTACGTAGCACTGGGCGTGGTTCTCTTCCGGAATGCCCAACGTGTCTGCCAGGGCGGCGCCTCCCACCCCGCCACGAGGCCGATGCCGTCGCCGTGAGCGGTGTGGCCTGCGATCCTGTGCGCCTGCTGCACCCCGGGCCGCTGGTCCCCCAAACCGTCATGCCCGCCCCTGCGCAGCAAGGCCACACTGCTCACCTGCCGACCCCGGCGTGTGTCAAAGAGGGCCCACCACGTGCCGGCGCAAGCTCCAAGCCCGAAGCCCGCAACCTTGGCAGCCTTGTCTGACCGTCACGGCCTCCGCGACACAGGCCCGTTTACTCCTTTTTCGTTGATGTACTCCACCGCTGCCTCCGGCCTACACTACGGGCAAGTAGGTCACACATTTGGAACTGAGTCTTGATTACACAATGGCAGAGTGCATATCTATGGCATGGTTTATATCCCTATACTCCCTTAGATGTGGTGCCACCAACTCTGTGCATAGCATTCCGACAACACGTGTCTGTGGGCCCTTGCGGACTTCTGCCTTCGGCCTACACAGCGGTCCAGCAGGCCTCACACCAATCCAATACAGTCCGTAACAGGCAGGACACAGCATCATCGCTGGCTAAACACCCGCTCAGCTCTGGTGCCTCCACCTCCGTCAACCAGGAATCTTCTCCACATGCCATTTCAACGCCGTGTTAGAGATCCAGGAGGAGCTGGCTGCACAGCGGGTGCCCCGCGCTGACCGCTGCCTCCGGCACACACTGCGGTCGAGTAGGACACATAATTGGAACTGAGTCTTGATCTGTTCATTGCAGAGTTTATATCATTGTACAGGCCTCATCGCAGACTGCATCCCCTTCCGGCTCTGGTGCCACTGACTCTGTGCCACGGGAGTCATGGACACTCTCTGGTTGAACGTTGGTGGCGTCTGAGTCTATGGCCTGGGGTTGTCTTCACCATCATGTAGCTGGTACTGACATTGTGGGAAAGAGGAGACTGTAGCATTCAACTCCTCCATATTGCCTGTTTCTGCTTGCTTCTGCCCTCTGCATCATGCCCTGGATGGACACCTTCCACTGTACCCCGTAACACTCCACGACATTCTCCTTGGACATCAACGAGGACCCGCTCAGCTCCCGTGGCCCTACCTCAGTGCATCGCAAGTCACCGTCCCGTGGCGGGGTGCCTGTGCCGGCCGCTGAGCATCCGGGGCCACCGACTCTGTGCAGCTCAAGTCATGGACCCTTGCTGTTTGTACTTTGAACTCCTGATTGTCTGATCACTGTTGTAGTTGTTGCCAGCACCAACCAACCCCTGAGGGGTGGCTTACACTACCCAACACCCATCCAGCACAGGCGTCACTGGACGTGTGACCCTGGCAATAAAAGGGGCCGGGCGCACGTGCCCGTAGCCAGTTCCACAAATTATCTCAGTGTGTCCGTGTGGTCATTCTGTATGCATGTGGGCCCCGGGCCATACCACATGACATTGTGCTGTGTACAGCGTGCGCAACCTTGTCACCTCAGGCAGTGGGGTGGACCAGGGACATGTATCTGTGTCGGACCCCCCTGTGGGCGTGAGGGAGTGGACCGGCGTACGGCAGTACGGAGCAGGGGTGTGGTCATTCGACACGTGGCTCTGGGCGTGGTTAAGTGTAGGCCTTGCCAAGGCAGTAACTAATGCGTGTGTCTCAGGTGTAGTGTCGGCGCCACCCGTCTCGCAATATACAAAGCTGCTATTTAGCATGCCCCCGGAGTACGGGCTCGGCCGATGGGTAAATGAGGGTGCGCAAGCCCGCTCGGGGTCAGGGATCAGACATCAGACATGCCAACTGTTGTGTGTGTCGCGATTTCCGCAGCATAAGCCAAAGGTCTACCCTCAACCGCATGGCGAGTTCAGCCAGGCATGAACTCTACATCTGTGTCCGCCCTGTCCTTACCATAGGACTACACACACGTATCCGTCCACCTTCTGCGCACGACATCACTGTGTCGTTGTCAGGCTTGTGGACATGCGCAGACAGGCATGACAATAGTGTGCCGTAGGGGTGCAAGTGATGCAACCGCGCTGCGCACACTAGTGGATGGGCTGGGGGGGAGGGAGGAGCAGCAGTGAGGCTACGTAATACACATTGATGCCGCTCACTTGCAACATGCAGTACATGTCATGCAGGAATCACAAAGTCACACATGTCACACACCAATGAACCACTGAGCCTGCCAACACATCATGCAGAACCAACTATTGACTCATGTCTCTCTGCACAGTCACAGGTGACCAAGGATATGCACTCTGCGCTTGGATGATGACACCCCTCCGAGCCCCGGACACACAGGCCCAGAGGCAGTACAATGCGGCCCAGAAACGCACCAGGGGCATCGTGGAACGCACATTTGGCGTGTTGAAGTCACGTTTCAGGTGCCTGGACGTCACAGGTGGGAGGCTCCTGTACAGCCCAGACATCGTGTGCAAGATGGTCGTTGCATGTTGTGTGTTGCACAACATATGTGTACGCAGCAAGGCCCCATGGATACAAGTGCCAGATGCATCGGACGATGATGATGAGGATGAGGCTGGTGGCCCACACCACACTGCAGCCGCAGCACGAATTGCCCGTAGGAACACCATCATTGACAATTTCTGCACATGAGCACGTCACATTGTGACAGTCCTTGGCAATCATGGGACAGTACAATATGACCCCAGGCACAGCATGTGCTACTGAATGCTTTCGAAATACACATTCCCTGAGTGCATGTCACTCATCTGTACAGGCACATCACTCAGACAAGTGTGAGTGAGACATGTATTGCTGACTATTTTATGATTTGTTCATGGATGGTGGGTGTGTCACCTCTGTGCAGATGGGCTGTTTAGCGTGTCACGTTTTCGGACTGCCAGTTCTGTGTGTCACAGTTAGTAGGGAATCCCACTCTTCGGCGTTTCACATGTGTCCAAATTCATTCCATTTTGGCTGCCATTTGTGTCCTACAGGTGACAACAGGGCTCCTTTTGGGGTCAGATATGTGCCACCATGATGCAGGGATGCCCCCTGTGGCTCAAGTCCCACAACAGGGGCAACATGTACGTAAGCGGGAGTCACTGCCCCTACATTCATCCACGCTTTCATGGTGGATTGATCATGGTCATGGCACGTCTGTGTGCAGGAGGGGTTGCTTGTCCCTCTGCAATGTGAAGGGGAGATGCGGTTTCAATGTGTGTTCCATGCATGGTTCTGCATTGGCGCAGTTTACATGCAGACTGCATGTCAATGTACATTGTGACTGTGAGGAGATGCCTATTTGATGCAGGACAATGGTCGTTTGTTCTACGTCACGGATGTGTGGTTGTGCTCGTACATTGTCATCTCACCGTATTTTTAATCTACTTTTATGGTGCATTTTCCCGCATGACGCGTGGGGATTGCAGGCCTATAGCTGGTTATCGCTGAATTTTGTATCGCGATTGGCATCATCGCTACTATTTTCGCGTTCGTGTTTTGCATTTTTTCTGCATCGCATTGGTTTTAACACGTTCTTTTGACGCGTTATCGTGGGACTATCGCATGGGGCCGCCGTGTTGTGAATACCACGTTGACAGGGAGTTGTTTTCCCGCGAAGGACTGCGATGTGAAGAGTTGCGTTAAGCTAATTTTGCGGTAGTTATCACACGTTCTTGAGAATATGCCCCACAGAGTCACTAGCCTTGGTGCTAATTCAGTCCCGTACTTCTTATAGAATTCTCCTGGCAGGCCATCTGGGCCAGGAGTTTTCCCATTAGCCATGGCAGAAATAGCTCCCTGTACCTCCTCCAGAGTCACTGGTCCACTCAATTCCGCCATTGCTTCCTCGTCCAGCGTATGGAGATCTAGGGGCTCCAAGAAAGCCTCAACAGTTGCACCAGGGAATCCCGGGGGCCAGTGTAAAGGGCTTTGTAATAATCCCTAAACAGAGCATTAATTTCCCTTGGATCATGCAGGGTTATACCGTCAGGTGTCCGTATACGCATAATCGGAGATCCATGCGTCTCCGGACGAATCAGCCAAGACAAGAGATGGCCAGCCCATCATTTTTCCCCCTGTACTCTATCCATGTATGTCCTATAGTCATGTGACCTCAGCCGCTCCAATATGTCAGCATGCTGCGCGTGCTTGGCCAAAAGCAGAGCGTGTGCCTGCGCGTCTCGCCCCTGAAGACCGTCCAGTTCACGTATTTCTCCCTTTTGAAGGAAGTGACCTGTGTAGGGTTACTCGGGTCACTCTAGACCTCCGATAGCCTTCCATGTAATGAAGAGTCGATGGCGCAGTAGAGAATGCCAACAAGCTAGTTTATTCGGAATTTACACTGCAGTGGAGTCCAGCCTAACCAGCCTCTACTACTGGCTGACGAAGGACTGACTTGAACAAGCATAAAGTTACGTTATGTAGGTTGCAGAGCTCACTAAGACCCGCCTATTATTGAAAAGTACTGGTAGCTGTCGTAATACAATGGGGGTACAGTGTATGAGTTTCAGTTTCACAGCCCGGCACACGCTATCTACTGCCCAAGGTCGTCTAGCTTATCCTCCCCACCAGACAGGTGGGAGAAGGCCTTGATGTAACAGTAGAAGAATGTACTAACAAGCAAAATCTTAGCATTGAAGAAACTAAACTTACCAAGGGCTATTTCTCAGAAAGAACAAACATAACAGTTTCGTTCTGTTGATAAAATGGCGTCTTAACAAGACAAAATGGCAGTGCACATGTCAATCGGACGAATATAATGCCGGCATCCACTGATTACATATTACACACAATATACGTATTAATGCATTAGTTATATCAATGCTAACATCACTTTGAACATAAGTCGAATAATATGGTCATTTTCAGTTCTATTCTAACACTCTCTATCCAACAATTCGCGGTGCAGTTCCCTACGCACCCCCACGGCCTGCCCCATACAATGCCCCCACACCACCACCTTAAACGCCTCCCACTCTATTAAGACAGATGAAGCAGAACTCTCATTATCAGCAAAGTAATCACATACAAGGGATTGCAGGGCATCAGCAAACGGAGCGTCTTCTAGGGACATCGGATTGAGGCGCCATGTTGGTATCGGGGATCTGTCTCCAAACGGTCTGTATGACAACAACAGGGGGCAGTGATCTGACAAGGTTCGTCCCAAGTACTCTGTGTGTGTGATGGAATCACTAAGAAAGGGGGAGCACCAAAAAGCATCTAATCGGGTATGGACCTGGTGCATTGGGGAATAAAAGGAGTATTCTCTCGTGTCCTCGTATTGGATCCTCCAGATATCTTTCAACCCCCATTGGGACATCCAGTCCCGCAAGCCAGCCGCCACTCGGAAGGTCGGGGCGCCAGGCAGAGGGGGGTGCGATCGGTCCAGGTCCACATCCGCCACTCCATTAAAATCCCCCCCTATTAGTACTGGACCTACCATCAGATCTGCTACACGAGTAGAGAGGTCAGCCATGTAGGCCAATTGGTCCTGGTTAAGGGCATACACACAGCCTAGTGTGACTTCCCGCCCATACAGCCTCCCCAGGAGGAAGACATATCTGCCCTCCTTGTCTATAGCGGATCGTGTTAATTCAAAGGGCACCCCCGCTCGAATCCAAATCAACGCCCCACGGGCATACGCTGAATATGATGTGGCATATACCTGCCCTCTCCATCATCTTCGCAACCTTTCAACTTCTAGTTGGAGCAGGTGAGTCTCCTGCAGGAGGGCTACCTGCACCCCCGCCTCTTAATATAATTGTGAATGCCATGACGCTTAGATATGGACCCCATCCCCTTAATATTCCACGTGAGAAATTTCAGTGATTGATGTTGTGCTGCCATTGCTGGCTAAGTAAGCCATTCCCCACCCCACCAAACCCCTCAACCCCCCCCACCGCCCCCCCGGGCCAATAAGACAAACAGCACCCGTGCCATAGACAAGGCAGGACTGATGCAAGGGGAAAACAAAAACAAATCGGAACAAGAAACGAGGAAGAAGAAAAAAATCCCAACATGGACCAACTCCCCAATTCCCAGAGCAGTATGGCAACGGCCACCCACCCAAACCCTTCATACAGTTAATAGTCAATCGAGGTCCAAACCAACTATGGTGAGGTCTTGCAGGGGATCGTGACCTAGATCAATGTCTCAAGTTCGTAAACAGAATATCAGGGGACCGTGCCAGGCACCGACCATCCCTGTAATCAAACCTGAACCATGGGACTGTGACGTTCCAGTGCGGCACCACCGCCTCCAGGGGCCCAGGATTCACAGCCGAGCCCACTCCACATGACGGCCGTCGCTATATAATCTCATCCGCTGACTTTGGGGTGATCTTTGGTAAAATTAAACTGTCCGTATTGGAGGAATCCGATTCTGAGCCCTCCGTGCCCCTTGGCGAGCGCGAGCCCACCTCCGACTGCTGCCTATCTTCCTGCATTATTTCCGCCACTGCTTGCAATGCCGCTGCTCATTCTCGCTCTGTCTGGGAAGGGCTTGGCTTCTTCGTGACGCTCTTCGGCGGCTGTCTCCTAGTGCGCTTTCCATTTCGTCTGGCCTGGCTGGGCGGCGCCTGGTCCCGCGCCAATCGGGGGGCCCCGGTCTTGTACTCCTCCAACCAGTCCTAACCCGCAGAAGCATTGTCGCAAAAATGTGTCTTACCGTCCTCGATTATGTGGAGCCGGGCAGGGAAGATAAGGGAATACTAGAGGCCCTCATCTCCCAGCACCTTCTTAACCTCCAAGAAAGAGGCGTGATTCTGTTGTACCTCGAGGGTATTGTCCGGGAAGATTGAGACCTTGTTGTTGTTAACCTCAAACGGGCCATCTGAGCGGGCTTTTTGTAACAAAATATCCCTGTCCCTGTAATGTAATAGTTTGGCCACCACCGGTCTCGGAGGACAACCTGGCGCCGGCGGCCTCGCCGGAACTCGATGAGCTCTTTCCAGGGTATAAAATTGCGTCAGACCTTCCGGCGCAACCACATGGCGGAGCCAGGGTTCTAGGTAGGACATCATATTGCCATTTTCAATCCCTTCCAGGAGGCCCAAAATACGGATATTGTTCCTCCGTTTGTGCCCCTCGCTGTCCTCCGCCCTGCGTTCTAATACTCTAACTCTGTCAGTTAGATCCACCATCTGTTTAAGCGTCGCCTGATGGGCCGGGGACAACTCCTCCAGGGATGACTCCACCACCTTCACCCCGTCGCAGAGCTTCTGATGCTCGGCACGTAGGAGACCCAAACCCACTGACACAGTACTTATATCCTGATGCAATGTCTCCTTTGTGTCCGATATTGCCTCCAGGATCTTAGCCAGTTGTTGTTGGACGGGATCCTCAGAGCTTTGCGCCTCAGAGGAACCCCGGGCCGCTCCCCGGTGGTCCTCCCCCTGTTCCAGGGCAGGCTCCGTTAGCTTCACCCTGGGTTTGCCCATTCCTGCCTTGTCGGCCCGCTGGCTCCCCAACACAGTCCAAAGAACTTCCCAATATGGCCTCCTCTGATCCAGACACTGTAAAGACAGCAGATAGGGACCTAGGAGTAACAATCCAAGTCTCCGCGGGGTGCAACGGCACTTTCCACACCTGGGCCCCACTCCACCATGTCTGAGCCTCTCTTATATGGCTGCCGCTTCTCGGGACACCACACCCCAGCAGGGGGTAGAAAGGGGGGGGGGAGCCCCAAAGAGGGAAGAAGGGCATTCACTCCAGAGATCCCACACTCCAGGGACCAGACACTCACCGTGTCACAGCTATCCCCCCGCCACATTGCAGCTGCACTGACACCACAGTTCCGGGGGGGGTCCCACACAGCAGGCCCCCGGCAGCAGTCTCGAGTCCCTCCGAGGCACTCCCCGACGTGATGTAGTTTTATGGGGCCCTCCTCCTCCGCAGCGAGCCCTCCAAAAGAAGAAAAGGGATAACAAAAGGCCGGGGCTCTCAGAGCTCCCCAAGTACGGTCTCACACAGCTGGGCGGGTCTCACAATCATAAGCCCAGGCCAGTGGCCTCCAGCGCCACTGAGTTCACGTATCCAGGCCCAGGGCAGGCCGAAGGTCCATGTAGGCGTTATACCCCCAGGGCTCGCAGGCCTTGTCCCGCTCCACAGTTCGCAGTCAGGCTCCAACCGATAGGGGAGGAAGGAAGACTCGGACAGTTTCAGCGAGCCTCGCCTGGCCTTCCACCATCCATCGGGACCAGCCGCTGCGAGACAAAGAGTGGCAGGTAACGGAAGAAAAAAGGGGGGGGGCCCCCAGCCCACGTGGCCAGTCGCACACTCTCCCCCGCAGACAGAACACAGAGAGAGACTCGGTTTGAGCGGGCCGCCACACAGGACTGTCCATCCACTAGTGAGTAGGCCGTCTTCTGGAAGGCCCGATGTGTCCCCGGCTCCAGTCTCAATGCAGCCATCCTCCCGCTCCGCCACTGGCCGCACTCACGCCTCCCCACCACTCAATGGTAGCCGCACTTTCCACCGCCGGTGCAGGGCCGCTCCACGCCCCGTAGACGCGGATCCTGCGAACACCGCAACCCTGCCTCAGCTTGTTGTCTGGGTCAGCGATGCGCCCTTCCCCCAGGCCCGACCTCGCAGCCGCGCAGGTCTCGATAACTCCGGCGGGGCTCGGCACTTCGGCCACTGCAAGACCTCCCCAGAGGCAGCGGGACGACATGAAACCTCCGGTTACACTCCGGAGCGTGTTCGGTGGCAGGAATCAGCGTTTTCCTGCGGATAAATGACTGGTCGGTGCCGAGCCACTCGCTCACGCGTCCACCATTGCAGGTTGCTAAGCCACGCCCCGGCGCCTGCAGCTTAACCCCTAGCAGGCGAGTCCCGCAGAGCAGGTAGCGTGCTCCAGCAGCGCTTTAGAACCCATACAGCATGTAACAACACAGGCCCGTGCTTTTCTGATGTCAGGCCTGTTTTCTTGTTTTCTCATTCCTGCTTAGTCTCTAATCTGGTGATGTCAGAGCTCCTCGTCTGGCACTGAACTCCAGATATTGGTCGTTTACTAGCTGGCTAGACAGGAGTCTTACTATAGAGGGCCTTGTGAGTGATGCAGATAACCTTGAAGATGAACAGCACTTGTAGGGGGAGCCAGTGTAGATTTTTTAGCACGCAGGTGATGTGGGTGGATTTGGATTTCTTAAGTCCCTTCATGAGCCATGCTGCTGAGTGAAGGATGCCTTTTATGTGAGTGAGGGTGGTCTCTGGGATGCCGTTGAGTAAGGTGGAGACTCCATATAAGTGAGGGAGGACTAGGACTAGAACTGTCATTCTGAGGTCTTCTACTGGGGAAAAAGGTTTCACTTTTTTCAGAGTAAGAGTTGAAAATAGGCTGTTTTGGAGTTCTTGACAATGTGTTCTTTTTGAGTGAAAGGTCTGAATGGAGGGTGACTTACAGCCTGTTCTGTCTGTTGGGATGTGAAGCTCATTAGGTTTAAGTTGGAGAGACATGACTGAATCAGAGAATGTTTGACATTGTTAGCAAGCAGGAGGAATTTGGTCTTTGTGGGGTTTAGCATCAGGTAGTTTGGTGACATCCAGGTGTGGATGGATTTGAGGTAGACTTTGAGTCTCTGTATTCATTGAGGAGATTTTGTGACAGAATTGGTGTTGTCAGCATAATGGTAGATTTCGATGTTGCTATCTGCAAGCAAGGCTCGTAAGGGATCCATATAAAGGTTGAAAATGATGGATGACATGATGGAGCCCTGATGAACTCTGCAGATGATGGGGACACTCTGAGATCTGGTCGTTCTTATTTGAATAAGTTGCTGTTGGTTGGTGCAGGAGGATGTGAATCATTGCAGGATTGTGCAAGTGAAGCCCAGGCAAGCTTTCAGGGTGTGGCTCTATGCTATATGGTTGATGGTGTCAATAACTGCAGATAGGTCAAGCAGAAACAGGAGGCAAGGTTTGTTGAGGAAAAGGGCATCTTTGACTACTAGGAGTGTGGCTATTTCAATAGTGCAGCATGGTCTGATCCCCGATCGATAGAGGTGAAGTAGTTATTTTTGTTAATCTTCTTCTACAGCTGGGTGGCAACTGCCTTCTTGATGTTTTTTTCCAACAAATGGGAGGTGGGCCATAGGATGTTAGTTGCCACGTTCAGCTGGATCTAGTGCAGGCTTTTTTCAGCAGGGTGAGAATCTGTGCAGCCTCTGGACAGTCCAGGAAGGTGCCCTAAGTTAGTGACAAGCTGAAAATGTTAAGACGTTTATAGGTGGTAGTGTGGATGATGGTGATAAATGGACAATGTTAAATCTGATTTTATTGATTTTCTTTGTCTTGTAATGAAAAGGCTGATAGCTTTTCATCTGTCGGCTGATGGTGGGGTAGCAAGTTCTGGGGCGGGGTTCACACCCTGTTTCTCTGAGAAGTTTGCTTTTGTTGATCGCTCTATTGATTGCGGTCTTGTAGTAGGTGGCTTTAACTGTGATGATGATGGAATGATGGTTGCAGTGGAATCCTTCCAGAAGGGTAAGGTCCTTCTGGAATTTTGATTTTCTACATTTTCTTCTGTCTTCGTATGGTGTACTTGTTTTGGGTAAGTTCTTGGGTGTACCAGGGTGCTGATGACTTGGAGCCGGGAGTTTTCAGAGGAACATAACACTGTAAGTGATTCCTCATTGTGGTGTTGTAAATGTTGTGAAGGGTGTTGAAGTCTGTGGAGGGCTGAAAGCGTCTGGGTAGGTGGATTAGTTCTTCTTGGAGTTCTCCTAAAACAATATCTTTAAAGGAGCGGAATGTAAATGTCTCCTTTTTCTGCTGTCCTTCATGTGGGGAAGTGGCATGTGATGGTGAGGAGATTGGTGAGGGGGGTTGTAAATAGTTATCAAAATGTGATTACTAATTCAGACTCCATAAGTAAAAATTCTTTTATGGACCTTGACCAAATTACAAAAGCAGCCATCAGCATACAAATAATAATTGTGCACATTAACTACATGTCACACTTTAAGGGAGTGGATGCAGTATGACTGTCAGCGTTTTCTAGCAAATATCTGATTATATGGCATATAGCGTGGAGGAAACAACTTATCTTACTTGTATATGCCATTAAGTGGATAAACGGGCCACTGCCCCTGTAAGGTAAACTAATAATGTAAGAGATATTAGTATTTTGCTTGCATTTAATGCCAGTCAGCTTGCCTGTCAAAATGTTGCAGGTGGTGTTCTGAGAGAGAGAATGCAGTATTTAAACAGTATGGGCTGGAATGTTCCTATTGGAGCAAGACCAGGGTGGGTATGTATTTGTCCTGTCTCTGTCTAGAATGACCGAGTGAGCAAAAAAACTATGGACTGGAATGCAGCCTGAGTAATTACAAGTGGCTTAGATTCATTCAAGCATTCTACCTATCACCTTTTTGTTTTCCTCATTGTGATGCCCAAAGTATGACGGGTGTGCCCAGACGTGATTACTGGGCTCACTATCCTAAAGGAATTAAGGTATACCTCATTGAAGAGACCTAAATAGTTCATAACTGGTCTGGGATTGCTTCTGTTTCCATCTGGAGGGCACCTGGCTGGGCAGTTCCAGGTGAATTGTTCCTATTTGAGCATGAATAAGGCTGATTTGCATATGGCCGGTCTATGGCATGGTGGGGAGAAGACAATGGTCTGGAATGCTGCTCCAAGTACTTGTCAGTGGCTGAGATTATTTTAAGCATTCCACCCATCATCTTTTTGTCTTCTTTAGTTTTTAACGAGAGGGCACACATCTCTGACACTTGCTTAGCAAGCCTCAGAAATACCAAATACGCACCAAGAATTCAGATTTCACCTGTCCATGAAAATAAAAAAATTGGGGAGCGAGTAAATCAGGGGGAATTCCTCATACTATGCACAGCATTGGCGACAGACTGGAAGCAATAGATTTTCCTGGTGGGTGTATCAGAGGAGCGACTGTGGCTTGATGGTTGAATTGCACCAGTATTCATGATCTAGTGGTGACATCAGAGTGCGGGTGGGCAGTGGCCCTGTGGCAGTACATGAGGGCCGGCACTGGCCCACCTCTTTATCCAGGGTTTTCCAACTCGCTGGCAGTGAGTGATTTGTTGATGCTGCTCTCTTCCAGGTCCTCCTGTTGGAGAAGGAGATCACAGTGTATCCTGATGACATCATTGGGATCCAGCACACGGGAGGGGTGGATGCGCTTCTCCGCTGCCAGCACAGCCCGCTCTCTCCCTGGAGACAGAGCTACATGAGTCTTAGGAGAAACTCCTGGTGGGAGAGCCGGGTCACTGCCCTCACCAGCCCTACCTGGGTAGACGATGCTGTCTGTGACCTCCGAGTGACCTTTGCCTATGGCCTCAGGAGTTTTGCAGTGACACCACTGCTCAGTGGACAGGTGGAGCCAGGGATGTACACGTACACTGCGGTCATTCACAATATGGTCAGTAACACACAGGTCAGCTGTGCTGTGGATGTACAGAGCCGGGTGGAAGGACTACAGATCATTCATCCTGTGCCAGTAAGTGGCACAATTCACCTGCCTACCCAGTCCAGAGCAATGCTTGTCATCAAGATTGTATCTGGAACAAATGCCACGGTGCAGTGGACAGCACCAGTAGACCAAGTGGGCATAGGGTTCCAACCCTCTTGCCCTAGCAGTATCCAGGTGAGCGTGCCAGGGTGTCGCAGAGACACCAAGGATAGCTGGTTCTCCTTCGTTTGGGTCTTCCTGGCAGACACTCGAGAAGAAACCCTTAATATCCTGGTATCCAACCAGATCAGCTCACAGAACCTGTCGGTGAAGATCCAGTCGCACGATGCCATCACAGCGCTGCAGGTGGAGCCTCTGGGGCCTCGTAGGATGCTGGTCGGTGTGTTGCAGGTGAGAACTCTTTGGGCTGAAGAGGGAGGTATCATGTCACTCATATTCCAATACACACATTTCTCAAATGAACAAAGAACGATTCATGCCCCTCCCCATGTTCACTAATTCACATACAAACGCGTTGACACACACATATTCACACAAACACTAACAAGCTTGTCTATCTAAATTCGCAATAACCCAATCCCAGAGGTATAATCTACGGGTCTGTACAGGCCGGGGCCGCACTCCATATATGGCCCCTCCCCCATGCACACCCATTCGGCCTTTGTAAATATGTCGGATGGGCAGGCTTAGCCACTGAAAAAGGCTCACACTCTGCACTGGTCACAGGGAAGCATGCATTCAGAGCCATCAAACACTCATCCATAAACTCAAACTCATCCTAACACTCAGACTTACACACACACTGAAACGTTCTCCCTTTCTCTTTCTCACACACACACACATACTCAAACATACATACGCACATCCCCCCTCAAACACTAGTAGAGGTGGGTGAAATGCTCTCCTTCTCAACCGCGGACGTGACGTTGCAGGCTATGATGCCATTTCCGCTTCTGCCTCCTGCAGATTGGAACAAGCATTTGCAATGCAATAGGTCTCGCATTTACGTGAGTTTTAGCTATTGGCATTGTAAATGACTAACTTGTATTTGTTTTAGTTTTTAAAACTATAAATAAAAGGCATTGTCATTACAATGCCAATAGCTTAAACTCGCATAAATGCGAGACCTATTGCATTGCAAATGCTTGTTTTTAAAATGTCTCAGTCTTTAACTACCAGTAAGGGCGGAGTCACGAAGCGGCAAACTACAGTAATACTCCAGATAAGAACAGCAATGTTTACAATGGCACTCTCGGAGCTAATCGAGTGAATGCGTTTAAATAAAAAAATGAAAACACGAACACTCATGTCTAAAATTGTTCTAAAATGGTTCAGTCTTTAACTACCATTAAGGGCGGAGTCCTGAAGCGACAATCTACAATAACAGTTCAGATAAGAACAGCGATGTTTACAACAGCACTCCGGAGTAAGTTGTGTGAGCGCCTTTAAATAAAACAAGCTGTCTCCGAGACTCCGCGTGCACATCTCCTGTCCGCGCAGGCAGAGCGAGCAGGAGACAAGGAGGGACAGGAGATGTGCACGCGTACACACGACCCGTACGGGACAGGAGATGTGCACGTGTACACATGACCCGTACGCGTGCACATCTCCTGTCCCCCTTCCGCCGAAAAACCGACGACAATAGATCTCGCCAAGGCGAGCAGCGCATGCGCTGCGTCTCTAGGCGAGACCTAAGATCTCGCCAAGGCGAGCAGCGCATGCGCTGCGTCGCTAGGCGAGACCTAAAAAGGAAGGAATGTAGGAGAGATGCGCCGCAAACCAAGAATGTCTCGTGCCAAGCATTGAGGAATGCTTGGACCGAGGAGCTCTTGTGCGCCCGACTCTGTCAGGGGCCGGCCACTGCCATTAACTTATTAGTAATCACATTAAGTTAATTACAGTGTATCGCCCCGTAAAAGTGCTCTTTAAAGGATCTTCCCAGTCCCAAGCAGGGAGCCAATTCCACTTAGGCGGAAAATGCACTTGCAGCCATACTCTTATTATCACATTCCCACATGTATGGACACAGAGGCAACTATATAGCCACCCGTAGACAAACAGAAGCACATAGTGTACACTTAGGCAAAATCTGCATAAACAGGCATAGATCACATGCAGACACACAGAAACACATTTCCCGAGAAGTTCATATCACAGGGTGTAAGTGCAGCATACTTTACAGAAACACATACAGTAAAGCATAATGCACTGGCGAACACATTGGTCTATAACGCATGTAGTTGCAGATACAAACAGGGTTCATGGAGTCACATGCTAGCAATGCTTCCACTCAACAAGCACGCATGCACACAGAAGTACATTGCACGCAAAGATGCAAAAATGGACTCATGACATATGAAAGCACACAAAGGGGCACATAGAAGTAGCGGACTTTGATTTCAAAGAAGCACGAGGGCACATGTTGCACATGCAGACACACACAGGCGCAGACCACGTACAAACAACCACAGAGGCACCCAGTGTTGACAGACAAACAAGGGCACCTTATATTACACACCCACTGGCACATGGGCACATATCATATGCGAACAACGAGAGGGGCATGTAGCTAACACAGAACACAGACTGCACCTGTGCAGATGCATACAGGATTAACCAGATACGCGTGGGCACGTAGCTGACGCTGGCACGCACGTGGCCTGTGCACATACAGACATAGACAAACTACGTGCAGCCACAAAAGCTAATGTAAATGCAGTGTGGGCACTGCGCATGCATGCATGCATGCAGACACACAGAGTCCCAAGCAGACGCACACAGAGGCACAAAGGGGCATATTCACCACCATGAAGATTCAGGGGAGTGCGTACCACACAGTTGTGCCTCTTTAATGAAAGAGAATCGAGACAGCAATGGTGGTAGGGGACATGGGTAGAGAAAATTGGGGAAGGGTTAGTTTAATAATAAATGTGTGTTAAAGAGTGGCTGGTTCCGTACTGACCCTGGCTTCTTTCACCGCAGGTATTTTCTGCTTCCATCAGCCGGGGCACCTCGGTCTCCTACACCTGGGTTGTGGATGATGTAGAAAGCTTTGCCTACACCGGCCCTACCTACAGCCTAAGGCTCCAGAAGGCCGGCATCTACAAACTGAAGGTGAGAGCACAACCTGCCGATGGCTAACGAATGCAGTGACACCAGTACAGACACTGAAGAAGGACGAATCTGACACCCACTGGGTTGCTTCTATGTAATCTAACATGTCTGTCTCTCTAGCTCCGCCATTGTGCACATGTAACACAGATGTGAGCATTTCTAAAAGGAGGTCCTTTGTATAGGCTCCCTGTGCTGTGGTGTGTGCTTCCTTTTATTGAGGCATGGGTACAAGGCGGAATGATGTGGGTGTATCAAGCCGGTCCCTTTCCAGATGCAGGCAGTGTGGACAATGGGGACAAAAGACTATTACAACATGGCCCCAAAGTATTCATTTCAGAACGCAACTTTGTGTTCTATTGTATTACATCATAGACACAATATTTTCATCACAAAATAGTCACTTCTCATGTCAGAATGCATCTTCATTTTCTGGACTATTGCATCATATATTAATCGCATAGTACATGTGTATTGTGACATCATGAACACACTGCATTTATCCCAGAGTTAATCTTCTTTATCCATTGTATGACATCCTAGATGTTACGCATTGATGTTATGTGTATTTGTGAAGTGCACTATCACCTGCGAGGGATTCCTGGCACTGTGCAGGCGCGTGTGCCTAGCCCTGCTTATGGTAGATTGGTTAATTAAAAATCCAGGTCTTTAGCGTTTTGAAAAATTCAAGAAGAGAGGAGGAGGCTCAGATGTGGCGGCCGTTCCACGCTTTAGGAACGATATAAGAAAACGCCCGTCCTGATCTGGTTGTTTATGTGTGGGATGTGTGCGAGTAGGAG
The DNA here is from genome assembly GCA_963921515.1 of Calotriton arnoldi. Lineage (NCBI taxonomy): Eukaryota > Metazoa > Chordata > Amphibia > Caudata > Salamandridae > Calotriton > Calotriton arnoldi. The sequence goes on from CAWUFW010001783.1 coordinate 269,023, forward strand.
TCCTGTGGAGTTGAGGTGTCTGGGACGTTGGTGGAAGAAGATTTCAGAATGTTTCAGCATTTTCTGTTGTATGACATCATAAACATAATGTATTATTCCCCCAGTGCATCTGTACTGTCCGCCCTTAGACGTCAGGGACACAATATACATCTTTCAGAATATACCATGTTTATTTTATGACATCACTGATACAGTGTGTTATTGCCAAAAACCTCCTGCATTGTCTGTTCCAAGACAGCATGGACATACTATGCTAACCCCACAGTGCATCCATACAACTTACACAACACAGGACCCACTCATCTTCTTTTGCCATTTGTAGGGCAAGATGGGCACAATGGATCCACCCAAAATAGGCAATATTTGCCAATTCTACGACACAAAGGACACATTGTGACATCATGGGCCTAGTGCATTAATTCCAGCATGCACCTTGTGGCGTAATTGGCATATTGATGTGACATGGATATAATGCCACATTTTTGTCTTGCTTCAAAGAATTGCAGTATCCGCACAGGTTGTAGGGGGGATGACCTTACCTGGGGCTGGCCACGGTTCAGTGCATCCACCCCAGACTTTGAACTGATAGTTGAAGTGAAGTGTTTTTCTTTTCTGCAGCTCAGAGCTGAGAATCCTGTGAGCTCGGATACAGCTGAGCTTCAGCTAATGGCGGACACCATGAACCGGCTCCATGACGGCCAGATCTTGGGACTCCATGAGGTGTGGCCCGTGAACACCTCCCACGCACTGACCTTTGGGGTGAAAGTGGACATGTCTATGCAGGTCACAATAAGGTAAGAGAGCAATGCTGTGCACATGAGAAGGAGCTGGGACTTATGAAGAACATTACAAAAGAGTCACAGCTCCCTCCTTGCCCAACAGGGTCTACTATAAATGGCAATTCTAATCAGGAATCCGGTGTTTGACTTGCTGCATCTGGCACACACTGCAGGCTCAGCGTTCAATAGAACCTCCAAAAACACAACCCGTCGTGGTTCTTCTGTCTTGGGGTGCTTCGGAATGGTCTCCTTTTCCAAACCCTGTTTGTGTTTCTGCATTTGATGTGTTAGTGATGTGCTACAAATGTTATGATCTGAGGGTGGTTCCAAGGAGTGCACATCCCTTACAGCTGTTCACATGTAGGTTATTGTGAAGTAATAGTGCCCAAGAGAGGGACTGACCTTATCCAGAGCCTGCTCTACGGATCAGTGTATGTGTGAAAATTATATTTTAGAGCAACTCTTAGAGAAGAGGACATGATGAGAAAGCAGAAAACTAGGACAGTGCAGAGAACAAAATGCTTCTGATGGAATGACTGGAGATGCAGAGAGCCAGAAGCACCCTAGTTAGAGGCCTTTCTGTGAACATCTATTAGGTTAAGGCTGCATGACGTCAGACCTGGCATTTTGCATGTAAGGTTAGTCTTGTGACTTCCAGGGAGCTTATTTTTCGAAGACCTTAACTTCTGGCCTAAAAAGATCCCCTTTGAGAAAGCTTCTCCTAGCTTTTTCATTCCAGGAGCTAGGAGCAGGAATACTATGGGGAGGTGGTGCAAAATGCCATGTCCCATGCCAGATAAGAGAAGAAGAGAATGGCCTCACTGTAATGCCAGACTAAGCCTTCCATCCTATCGAGGTCATTGATATGAATATCACCAGCTTGGGTAAGGTAATGTGGTATTTAGAGACATCAAAAATGCAATAAGAAGGGTCCTGCCAATTTTAAGAACTGCTTGAAGAGGAATTCTAATATAACCGAAATTCGCCTGTTGAGAAAACATTCACATGAATGGGACGGCCACTGGTGGCCAAACTTGCTTGGGTCGCCTCTTGAGCACAAAGCAATCATTACAAAATGTGGGTGTATGGATGGACGACTCTCTATGTTTCGAGCCACAAGTTAAAGCTCTGACCTCGGGCTGTTAAATAAGAAGCCCTAAGAAACATCAGAGGCTTTTTTGCCCACAAGTGCAGAAGATGATAATCCAGGCTTTAATCCATAGGTGCTGGAAGTATGGGTGCTAGGGGTGCTGCAACACCCATGCTTAATTTGAGCCAGTGGTTTCCGGTGGTCGGCACCGGAACTTAATTGTCAACACCGGCACTTATGACAGTCTGCACTGTTTATCTAAATTAGAGTTTAACACAACAACAGTTGTTTATTATTTCAATAAACAATAAAAAATGACTAATATTTGCCGCCCAAGCCATTATTGTAGCTTTGGGGTCTGGAATAGTCTGAAATGCTATGCTTGTAGGGTGGGTAAATTAATAGTTGTGCTGATTCTGTCACTGGCGGCACGTATAGGGGCAATGAGTAGTGTAAGCTGCAGTGGCCTCTTGACGGGCCTCCCCCCGGCACTTATTATTTTACAAATTAAGCACTGTGCAGCACCCCCAGAAATAACCATGCTGGAGTTTAGAAGGTGAATGAGCAATAAAGTTGCCTTTAAATTTTGTGTTTATCTTGTCACATTTGCTGTGTGTGCAAAGACATAGGTCAAATATCAGGCTATGTCTTCTGATACATTGCTGCTTATTCGGAAACTGGAGTGTATCTTTATTTCTCTGACTGCAAAGTGAGAGGATTTTGTAAAAGTGATCTAGGTGACAATCCTGCTGGGGTACAGGAAATGAAAGAAAAGGCTGTAGCATGTCAGTTTTTTCTAACACACAGCAGCATTTAAATTTAATGAACTATACACATATTTCAAATCCTATCAGAAATAAGGAAAACACAAATAAAGCACTTTTTTGTAATTCTGAAGTGTGATTGAAACAACAAATATAATAGGATCAAAAGAAATCAAGAAACTTTACTTGATGATGCGCAAATGATAAATATTCACAGAAAACCAATTTTCACACATTTTTCTTTTTGTGCTTCATATTTCTACCAGTAGAACTGCATGTCTTTACAAATTTAGTACACATACACACAAGGGGGGGCCTGTGGAGATTTAATGGACCAGCGAGGGCACACTCCCCAATTATGGACTATATAACACACAAAGAGCCCTCGGGTCCGGGGTCACGTAGGGTGAGTGCAGGAGTGGGAACAACTATGCTGGAGGGGGGGGATTCCCTTTTAAGGACGGTTTCCCTCACACACCAAAGGTGTCATGCTTCATCATCGGGAATCCTCCTTGCATCACGAACCTGGTCATGATGCGGGCTACAACCCCCTCGCTGCGAGGGAGGAGCTCAGGGATGTTTTTAGGTAAGAGGGGTATTCATAAAACCCAATGTGAGCGAAGCGTGTGGTGGCCAAAGTGCAGTGCTAATGGAACAGTGGTTAAAACTAGCTATGAGGTTAGCCGGACACAATTTATTATTGCTACCTGCTGCTAGGATTAAAAACAAATCGTGGATAGTGTTGCTGCCGACATTAGAGGTAGTTACACTAGATAGTGATCAACATGTTTCAGCCTTGAGACCTAAAAAAGTGTCATGGCTTTCATCAGGATCTATTAATACAGCTACTGCAATGTGTGAGTGAAATGAATAAAGTGATAAAAGTGTCGGTGTGTACAATGAAAGATACTAAACCAGTGATCCAGCAGTTCAACAGATTCACCGGTAGGACCTGCAAAAGTCAGGTTCCGTGCCACATCTGTCCCTGGCTAGTAGCCAAAGGTACACACGCCCATCCAACCACTTCACTGCAGCGGGGAGTCGGCGGTGTGTGTCCAGCGGGCAGGAGCTTGTCTATGCAAATTTAGTGCCCATTTCAATGGAAAATGTGCTGTCTGTAAATGACTGCGCCCTAATTCATCAGTGATGCAAAATGCATCACCAGCTACATACCACACCATGACCACCTCCTGCTGAATGGGTGTGTCACATTTGCTGCACCTCTTTTTAGGTCTCGCCTGAGCCAGCGCTTAGCGCTGCTCTCGGCGAGAGTTTTAGTAAGCGGGTTTTGGAAGTGCAAACAGCAGTGGCTTTTGCTGGCGACCAGCTTGCGTGCACGCAAGCGTGCATGAGCACAGCCGCCATCTGTATTTCCTCCGTCACGGGTCATTAAGTGCATCGCGATCACTTTCACTTTCGCGGCTTTGCGGCCGCGCGGCCGTGCCAATGCTTGTTTCTATTTGTTTACTTTTGCTATAATCGCGGCACCCGTACTTTACTTTTAAGGTTAAAGTAAAGCGCGGGTGCCGCGATTATAGCAAAGTAAAGAAATAGATTATTTTTCTATTTCTTTACTTTTGCTATAATCGCGGCACCCGCGCTTTACTTTAAGCGCGGGTGCCGCGATTATAGCAAAGTAAAGAAATAGAAAAATAATCTATTTCTTTACTTTTGCTACAATCACGGCACCGGCGCTTTACTTTAACATTAAAAGTAAGCGCGGGTGCCGCGATTATAGCAAAAGTAAAGAAATAGATTATTTTTCTATTTCTTTACTTTTGCTATAATCGCGGCACCCGCGCTTTACTTTTAACATTAAAAGTAAGCGCGGGTGCGTGACTTAGCAAAAGTAAAGAAATAGAAAAATAATCTATTTCTTTACTTTTGCTATAATTGCGTGCACCCGCGCTTACTTTTAATGTTAAAGCGCTTTACTTTTAATGTTAAAAGTAAAGCGCGGGTGCCGCGATTATAGCAAAGTAACAAGCAAATGGTGTAGCCAATAGGTCTCGCTTTTGGGACCTTATAAGTATTTAGTTATGCAACTGTTGCATGGCTAAACACGTATAAGGTCCCAAAGGCGAGACCTATTGGCTATGCCAATGCTTGTTTTGTATGACACTCGCATCTTTCACAGTCCCTATGAATTCAGTGATACAACATTGTCAACAACCCCCACTCTAAAAATTGTTACAGCACCACTGCTTTAATCATCTTGCACCTGGATTACTGTAATATCTTGTATCTGAGTCCCAGAAAAATAGACTGCAGATTATCCAGAACGTGGCAGCAATACTGCAGTTGCCGAGATTCTGTTCAGTGTCTCAGAAACTCCGCACCCTACATTGGCTCTCTGTGGAGAAGCGTGTCTGTGGAGAAGCGTATCCAGTGTAAAGCACTGTGCGCAGCACATCATATTGTGAATACATTTTATGTGTTCCCTCAGCAAACCTCAATCTAGCTCCGGTCTACTGTTTTAAACTGGCTAGAAAAGGGCGATGCACTTTTTGTATATTAGCCCCGATGTTACGGGATAAACTGCCCATTAATCTAAGGAAAGTAGGCAATCACTTAAGCTTCTGGAAACTGTTGAAGACCTGTCTGTTCTTGGCTTAGGGTAGTCTTTATGTTGAGACATAGTAGCTACAGGTGTGTTGAGAAGCCCTAGCCGGGGCAGCCATGCGCAGTATGAATCCTCTTAACATAACATATATAAAATCAAGTAACTGTTATTCAATTGTACACTTCTGTACTCTCCAGCATCCCCCAGGGATTTTCTCTTAAACTCCACCTGGGGCATCACTTCTGGTGTCAGTCCCAGGAACTATGATCCTATCAGTTTCAGCTGATACTTCTCAGATGTCACACACTTACACACACACACCCATGTGTGCACACACCAACACATGCACGCACTCATTTAATATCCAATCAGAACACTCTGCTCTCTGACACTGCTCATGCTTTGGTCGCGCATTTTATCTAGGTTGCATAACATCTGGTTCTCCTTATTAGAGTAACTCTTAATGCAACTGACAGAGCCATTCCTTAAAATTCACCATAAGTCATTTCAAGTGTGCTACACATCTATTACCCGTGCACAATGCATACCCTCTGTCGACAAACATAGAATCAACTGAGTAAAGCAAGGAGTCTTTCACTTATTGATTAGTGTAATAGACAATTTCACGTTTTCGAACATGGCCTGCTGATTCTTCTATAAAAGGGGATGTATCAGGCAGCCTATCGACCAACAACCACCTTCCTTTTCCCAAGTAAGATTGTAGAGAGGGGGAGGCAGTAGAATACCTGCTTCAAGACTATATGGAATCAAATAAAATTATCCACAGTCCCCAGTCTGCTTTAGACCTTTGGGGCCACAGAATCCATGAAAGCTGAGAACATCGAAGATCTTCTAACAAGATTGTGGTGGTTTGCCCAGAAAAAAGGGTTGTTGCCCTAAACACAGCTTTACAGTGGTTTCTGTCCTTCATGTCAAACCTCAGCCAAAAGAGCTGCAGTATCGTCTCTATACCTGCAATTCCAAACTGTATGTAGATGATATTCAGATCCACATCCAGATGAGTAACCGCAAGGAAAAATCCTAGATAGCTTTAGTCATTTCCACTATTGAATGAAGTATTACTCCATGGTCCTTAATAGACACAATACAGATAACTTGGCCTTAGGAAGAAGGGGCTATCTCTACCCCTGCAAAGAGACAAAACACCTGGGAAGATGGTTCAATCAGAGTGTCAGAGCTCAGTCATCAGAAAATGGATCACTTTCCAACTAATAATGTTAAGAAGGACCCTTTACACCTTTTCGTGATAAAAAGGACAGAGCTGTCATGCTCTCATGGCTGGGTTACTAGTATGTAGTATATGTGGGAGTACCAAAGAAATAATCTAGAGAATCCGGAGGATCCAAAATCATGCAGAATAACTGTGCCTTAACCAAGCCCGAAGGCAGGGTGCAGCATATTTCATGAGCAGAACATGAGTATTTTTACTGTGGGAAGACTTGTTCGCCCAGTTGGCGAGCACAGAGTTACACTCTGACCCCTCAGCTTTGCTAACTCCTGAATGGTGCGACCAAAGTTGATACTCCAAGGTATTAACCAACTCGTTACATTAAGCCCGACTCAGTTCTCAAGTCAAAATTAATGTAGCAAGTGACAGTGTGCAACTTTTATAAAGTTGAATTACAAGAGTGCCAGGTTTGGAGAAACCGCTACCCAGCTGACGGACGCACTTAACTTCAAAACTGGTGTGTTTTTCCTCCAATTTTATATACTTTCCGTTCAATTTTTAAGAAAGAATCTGTAACTCTTATCCATTAGTCATCCATTTTAATGACATCATCATTCTCGAATTTACTTAATTTCACATCTTGTGATCTAAACAGCAATCACTTGGTAACCCATTGCATTTCGGGTCATACACGACCCTTCATCAGGGGTCTCTGAAAGCGAGATAAAAACAAGAGCCAGCTCAGTCTAAACCATTAAAGTCAAGAAAAAGTGATACAAATAAAACGAGAATCTAAAGTGAGAGATGCTAACTAGCGTTTATCTTTCAACACAAAATGGTACTAAATGTAATAATGCACTTTTTTGCTAATGCAACCTGCCAATCCAAACAACTTGTGACTATCGTTCAGTGTACCGGTGATTACCAACAACTAAACTCCTTCCAAACGTGTTTGAATTCATGCCACGTTCTATAGTCTAAAACGAAAAACCCCAAGTGCTATTACTCCATGCGCTCAAAAGACGTGCTCCGTGTATTCATGCAATGTTCACGGAAATTATTTTGCGTGGCGACTGCGACAAAGTGTCACAGAAATGCACATTTCTCGTATGGTGCTCGTAACGCAATGACTATTACTCCACGCGCTTAAAGACGTGCTCCGTGTATTCGTGCAATGTTAACAGAACGGAAGTTATTTTGCGTGATGACTGCAACAAAGTGTCACAAAATTAAGCAATTCTCTTACTATGCTCATAACTGAGTGACTGGCATGCAAGAAAATTAAAGTTACGCTTACCCGATGCGATAAAACAGTACGCATTCCCACTTGAGAAACACAACCGTTAACCCCAAGTCAAACGAACCTGTTAATACCACGGTGTGCGTGACGTTGTGCGCGGCCCGACGCGTGCGAGCATAAGACGTTCTTAAAGTTAAAGCTCACCAAATTGAATGCTGTGTGGAACACCCGGGAGTGAAAAAAGTTTAAATTGAAAAACGTTGCATCAATGCTGCATTAAGAAGTGAAAAAGGTAGGAATTAAATGACATCACTCTGGTACTGAACAACCTTATGCAATATCTGGCTTCAAAAGACGGTTGCAAACATAACGGTTAGTTAGATTCCCTTCAGACCCAAATATATTACCACATCATGTTTTTCAGACATATGCAATATACATAAAGACAGAATACAGTGCTATGTGATTTAAATAATTACAAAAAACATTGAAATTCCAAACTGTCATTCATCCCATATGGCTGCATGGAATTGAGTTTTTTGATCCAATAAAATTCAGATCTTGCCAATTGTTTCTGTTGATCCACATCTGATCTGATTTTTAAGGCTTCCAAAATGGTGAAACGTAATTGAGACACAATATCTCCTGCTTGTCGCCAATGCATTGGCACAGTTGATTTGACGCTATGGGTTCTAATATTGCTTTTGTGTTCAGATATCCGAATTTTAATCTTGCGTTCAGTTCTGCTGACATATTCCACATGGACATTTCAAAGCGTAAATGACATTTGAGGTGTCACACGTGCTGGAATGTTGTAATATTATGACTGATCCTTTAGTAGGATGTGTAAATTGATTACCAATGATTGCATGGTTACAGTGTACACAGTTTACACATCTTTGCATTCCTTTATACGCAATGGTCTCATTTTTATTCTTCTTGCTTGTCAGTAGTTCAAATGCAAAAATGGGTTTAAAATTGAATAATTGTTGAAGGTCAGGTTCACTTTGAATCATAGCCCAATGTTCCATGATGATGGCTTTAATTTGATGAGCTTTCGTTGAATATTTGAGTACGCAGATCAAAGAATTTTCTTTAGTAGATTCTTTTTTCTTTAGCAACAATTGCCTGTCCAATTCTGACACTTTATCTATGGATTCTTCGATGATGTTGGTCGGATATCCTCGTTGTTTGAATCTTGTAGCGTAACTATTTATGGTGTTGGTGCTTCTAAAGGATCTGATGTTATTCTTTTCAACCTGATGAATTGGGAAAATGGTAAGTGACGCTTCAATGAATGCTGATGGCAACTTTTGAAATGTAGGCAGTTATTCCTGCCTGTTTCCTTAACGTATACGTTCGTTTTGATCCCTTGTGAATTTATTTGTACCAGAACGTCTAGAAATGCGATTTTGTGTCTGCCAATCTGATATGTGAATTTGATATGATCATGAGACCGGTTCAACTCAAAGATGTTATCCTGTAGCTGTTTCAGATCCCCTTTCCAAATTAAAAAGATATCATCAATGTATCATTTGTAGGCTACCAGATGTTCACGCCATGTAACTTTTTGAAGAATATGATCATACTCAAATGTTGACATAAATATATTAGCATAAGATGGTGCTCCAGCAAAACCCATGGATGTTCCGTTGCATTGTGCAAAAAAATTGTCTTTCCATTGAAATTAACTGTGAAACAACGCAAAATGTAATAATTCAAGTAGGAAGATTTTATTTGCTCCAATTGTGTCTTGTTCTAGAAGAGCCCAGTCCATTGCCTCCAAACCTTCATTGTGGGGGATAGAGGTAAATAGTGCAGTGACATCCACAGTGCATAACCACCAGTTTCCTATGCCCTCCTTATTCAATGAAGTCAACATGTTTAAAAACGCAGTAGTGTCCTTAATGTGTTTCCCATTGTTGTACAATAGGTTGCAGAAAAAAATCCACATATTGGCCAATAGGTTCAGATATGGATCCACATGCAGATACAATTGGTCTAAAAGGAGGATTCAGCAGGTTTTTGTGTATTTTAGGCAACATATAGAATTGCGGTCGACGTGGATATTCTGTCTATAGAAATCTCAATGCATTCTCACTGATCCATTCCAAATTCAATGCACTTTCCAATATTTGCCTCAAGATCTGTTGGTTCTCCCTAGTAGGATCCTGTTCGAGCCGCAGGTAGATGTTAGTGTCCTGAACATGTGCAGCTACGCTTGATTCATAGAATTCTGTATCCATTACCACAAACGCTCCATCTTTATCCGCTTTCTGAAAGGTCAACTGATTGTTATTAGCCAAGGAAGACAAAGTGCTCCATTCTCTAGGAGAAAAATTTGTGGCTTTACCATCACAAAATTGAATCTTATTCACATCCATTTTGATGAGACGTTCAAAAGCATCAATGGTTTTATGTGAAGTGGGAGAATAAAAGGTACTTTTCACTTTAGATTCCTTATATTCTGTTTCTGCTGGTGGATTCATCGATGGTTGTATAGTGCTGAAAAAATATTTCAGTCTCATTAACCTTAAAAATTTGAAGATGGAAATCTCAGTCTCAGCAATATTGCTGTGATAAGATGGAACAAAAGAGGTTCCCTTATTTAACAAAGCTGGGTCGCACAGTGATTAAATAAATAGTTGAAAAGGAATAAACTTCGAGGAATAGAGTGCACTGCGATAATATTTTTGGTTGTTATTTTTGGTCTGACAATATCAAAGTGCACCACCCAAAATGTCTTTTGAAGAAATAGCTCAACTTACTACTAATAAAGCAGAGATTTTTATGTTTACATCTGAAGCTGCAACTGAAATTTATGACTTGAATCAAGAAGCCAGACATTTTAGTCCTCATGTTAGCACGGCAACGCAACTGTTAAAGCAACTTGAGTTTTTAAGTAAAAAAGAAATCAATCAGAGGCTACACGCCACAGTTGACCTTTCAGAAAACGGATAAAGGTGGAGCGCTTGTGGTAATGGATACAGAATTCTATGAATCAAGCGTAGCTGCACATGTTCAGGACACTAACATCTACCTGCGGCTCGAACAGGATCCTACTAGGGAGTACCAACAGATCTTGAGGCAAATATTGGAAAGTGCATTGAATTTGGAATGGATCAGTGAGAATACATTGAAATTTCTATAGACAGAATATCCACGTCGACCGCAATTCTATATGTTGCCTAAAATACACAAAAACCTGCTGAATCCTCCTTTTAGACCAATTGTATCTGCATGTGGATCCATATCTGAACCTATTGCCAATATGTGGATTTTTTTTTGCAACCCATTGTACAACAATGGGAAACACACATTAAGGACACTACTGCGTTTTTAAACATGTTGACTTCATTGAATAAGGAGGGCATAGAAAACTGGTGGTTATGCACTGTGGATGTCACTGCACTATATACCTCTATCCCCCACAATGAAGGTTTGGAGGCAATGGAATGGGCCCTTCTAGAACAAGACACAATTGGAGCAAATAAAATGTTCCTACTTGAATTATTACATTTTGCGTTGTTTCACAGTTACTTTCAATGGAAAGACAATTTTTTTGCACAATGCAACGGAACATCCATGGGTTTTGCTGGAGCACCATCTTATGCAAATATATTTATGTCAAAATTTTAGTATGATCATATTCTTCAAAAAGTTACATGGTGTGAACATCTGGTAGGCTACAAAAGATACATTGATGATATCTTTTTAATTTGGAAAGGGGATCTGAAACAGTTTCAGGATAACATCTTTGAGTTGAACAGGTCTCATGATCATATCAAATTCACATTACAGATTGACAGACACAAAATCGCATTTCTAGACGTTCTGGTACAAATAAATTCACAAGGGATCAAAACGAACGTATACGTTAAGGACACACACAGGAATAACTGCCTAAATTGCAAAGGTTTCCATCAGCATTCATTGAAGCGTCACTTACCATTTTCCCAATTCATCAGGTTGAAAAGAATAACATCAGATCCTTTAGAAGCATCAAACACCATAAATAGTTACGCTACAAGATTCAAACAACGAGGCTATCCGAACAACATCATTGAAGAATCCATGGATAAAGTGTCAGAATTGGACAGGCAATTGTTGCTAAAGAAAAAAGAATCTACTAAAGAAAATTATTTGATCTGCGTACTCAAATATTCAACGAAAGCTCATCAAATTAAAGCCATCATCATGAAACATTGGGCTATGATTCAAACTGAACCTGACCTTCAACAATTATTCAATTTTAAACCCATTTTTGCATTTCAACGATCAAGAAACATCAAAGAACTACTGTCAAGCAAGAAGAATAAAAATGAGACCATTGCGTATAAAGGAATGCAAAGATGTGCGAACTGTGTACCCTGTAACAATGCAATCATTGGTAATCAATTTACACACCCTACTAAAGGATCAGTCATAATGTTACAACATTCCAGCACATGTGATACGCTTTGAAATGTCCATGTGGAAAACTATATGTGGAGTGGTGTGGTGCAGCGGCCAGGGCAGCTGACTTCGTAGCTCAGGGCTCACGGTTCGATCCCCGGCTCCGGCGGCAGCTCAGCACCATGTGACTCTGGGCAATAGCTCACTTAATTTCCACGACGGCCCCCAGCGCCTTGAGACCCATAAGGGTGAGTAGTTCGCGCTTTACAAATACGGATTTACATTTTTTATTTACATTTACAGAACTGAACGCAAGATTAAAATTTGGATATCTGAACACAAAAGCAATATTAGAACCCATAACGTCAAATCAACTGTGGCAATGCATTGGCGACAAGCAGGACATAATGTGTCTCAATTATGTTTCACCATTTTGGAAGCCTTAAAAATCCGATCAAATGTGGATCAACAGAAACAATTGGCAAGATCTGAATTTTATTGGATCAAAAAACTCAATTTCATGCAGCAATATCGGATGAATGACCGTTTGGAATTTCAATGTTTTTTTTTGTTGTTTTTTTTAAATGTTTAATTGGGCAGGACCCCGAATAGTTTTTTTTTTTTTTTTTTTTTTTAATTAAATTTTATTTATGACTTTCAATACAAAGCATACAATCAAGGTTGCAAAACTGTGAATGACGAATCAATCATATACAACCCACAAAAACTCCTCCCATCCCCCCCCCATCCCTCTCCCAGGCAAAACAGCTATACCATATTCGCCACTCCTCCTTGATATAACAACACATTGTCTGTATGTCATAGGGGAAAAAAAATAAAAAAAATAAAAATAAAAAAAAATAAAAGCAAATAGGAATTGGAATTTCAATGTTTTTTGTAATTATTTAAATCACATAGAACTGTATTCTGTCTTTATGTATCTTGCATATGTCTGAAAAACATGATGTTGTAATGTATCTCGGTCTGAAGGGAATCTAACTAACCATTATGTTTGCAACCGTCTTTTGAAGCCAGATATTGGATAAGGTTGTTCAGTACCAGAGTGATGTCATTTAATTCCTACCTTTTTCACTTCTTAATGCAGCATTGATGCAACGTTTTTCAATTTAAACTTTATTCACTCCCAGGTGTTCCACACAGCATTCAATTTGGTGAGCTTCAACTTTAAGAACGTCTTATGCTCGCACGCGTCAGGCCGCACACAACGTCACGCACACCGTGGTATTAACAGGTTCGTTTGACTCGTGGTTAACCGTTGTGTTTCTCAAGTGGGAATGTGTACTGTTTTATCGCATCGGGTAAGCGTAACTTTGATTTTCTTGCATGCCAGCCTCTCTGTTATGAGTATAGTAAGAGAATTGCTTAATTTTGTGACACTTTGTTGCAGTCATCACGCAAAATAACTTCAGTTCTGTTAACATTGCACGAATACACGGAGCACGTCTTTGAGGGCGTGGAGTAATAGTCATTGCGTTACGAGTACCATATGAGAAATGGTAATTTCTGTGACACTTTGTCGCAGTCGCCACACAAAATAATTTCCGTTAACATTGCATGACTACACGGAGCACGTCTTTTGAGCGCATGGAGTAATAGCACTTGGCGTTTTTGGTTTTAGACTATAGAATGTGGCATGAATTCAAACACGTTTGCGAGCAGTTTAGTTGTTGGTAATCACCGGTACACTGAACGATGGTCACAAGCTGTTTGGATCGGCAGGTTGCATTAGCAAAAAAGTGCACTATCACATTTAGTACCATTTTGTGTTGACGGATAAACGCCCGTTAGCATCTCTCACTTTAGATTCTCGTTTTATTTGTATTACTTTTTCTTGACTTTAATGGCTTAGACTGAGCTGGCTCTTGTTTTCATCTTGCTTTCAGAGGCCCCTGATTAAGGGTCGTGTATGACCCGAAATGCATTGGGTTACTAAGTAATTGCTGTTTAAATCACAAGATGTCAAATGAAGTAAATTCGAGAATGATGATCAGTCATTAAAATGGATGACTAATGGATAAGATTTACGGATTCTTTCTTAAAAATTGAATGGAAAGTATATAACATTGGAGGAAAAGCACAACAGTTTTTAAGTTAAGTGCATCCGTCAGCTGGGTAGCGGTTTCTCCAAACCTGGCACTCTTGTAATTCAGTTTTCACACAGCGCCTACAGACACAGCGCTAAGGACTGGGTCGCACAGTGATTAAATAAATTGTTGAAAAGGAATAAACTTCAAGGAATAGAGTGCACTGCGATAATATTTTTGGTTGTTACTTTTATACAGTTGCCACTTTGTTGCCTTCAATCTGCTGTTGCACATGGAGCTTGAATCCGAGACTACTTTCTACCCTTCTGGGGAGACGTGCTATTGACTCCCAGGAAAGGAGACTATAGGGTCCTGCACTGGAGAGAAGTGTTACCTCCCGCCTGGAGGAAGCCACACGGATGTTGGCCCAAAAGGCGAGCAAATGGGGAATACTTGGGAGAGGGGCAGCCTCATTGTTTGGGCAGAATTGCTGGCACCTGGAAAGGAGAGGGGAAACCTGTTGGTAAACTGTGTTTCAGGGTCATGTTACCCCCTTTTGTAGCCACACGTCTAGGTTGGGCTAGGGAGCTCTCAACGCCGAGAGAGGGGTTCTGCCATCTTGCGAGTGGGCAGAATGGTTTATCCTGGGTTAGATAGGTGACACACTTCCCAGGAAGTGGCCTTCAGGAAGGAGGGAACCTGGTAGCACATTGACTACCAACCGCATCTTAACCTGAGACCATTTTATGGGCATAAATAGGGCTCCCCTGGTACCTAGGTCTCAGATCTCGTCTGGACTGGAAGAAGGATAGTCCTGCTGCACCATGGAACCGGCAAAGTGAGGCTGCACCTGCATGGACTGCACATGCGGATCCTGGTGGCTAGCAAAGGAGAGGGACTGTGCCCATTGTATCCTACTCAAGGAGAAGTTGTCTCCAGGGCCGAGCAAATGCCAAGAGACTCCAAGGGTCAGTTAGCTGACCTGTTCATAAAACAGGGACAAAGCAGCTGAGAAATCTGCTGGGGAAAATTGGTAGCCCAGAATCTTCAAGCCACCACCAAGCAGCCCCAGAGACCAGGACCTGATGCTCAAAGTTGCACCCAAGTTCACTGAGCCCAGTAGAGTTGTCAGAGTGCAGCCTGGTCTCCTAGAAGCCGAGTTATCGGCCAGGGAAGGATTTGGCTGTTACCCCGATACTGAACAACTGGTAGCTTAGTAGCGACTGGACTTCTGCCAGCTCTGAGAGGACTTCGAGGGCCATCGACCCTGTGGCCAGGACTGCCGAACCTCCTTTGTGGACCGAGGAGTAGCCACAGGAAGACTTCTGTTGACTGCATCCTAGTCACAGCATCCTTGAGCATCTTCAGCACCGTTCATCCCTTGCATCAGGACCACTTCCATAGAAATTAGTTGCAAAGGGGATTAAGTGCCTAGAATTGCCTGAAGACTGCCTCACCTTGAAAGGTAACTAATTCTGAGGGCCTTGCTGGTCCCCCTGACTGGCCCCCTACTGGAAATATTTGCCTAAACTGACTCTAAATGACCGCAGTACAACTAGTCCAGCTTTTTTGTGAAAAACCTTCCAAGGGTCAAATTTGTTGAATTTGACAGTACTTGTTCATGATTGAGTGAAATGCTTTGATTTACTATACCTTGTAAATTCTATATCTCTTGAACTCTCTGGTGGATCTTTTTCATAGTGGTGTCTAAATTACATAAAAATACAGTTTATTATGCCTAAAGACACACTTTCACCCTGGTTCGCAATTGAACGGGCCCACCATTCCCTTGCACCTAATCCACCACCCGGAGCTCCACAACGCCCTATAATCGCCCGGATCCTCAACTTCAAAGACCGAGACACGATCCTGCGCGAGGCACGGATCCTGGGTATCCTGCGGTTTCAGAACCACAACATCATGGTGTTCCCTGACTACACCAGGGAAGTACAGACCCAACGACGCTCCTATACAGAGGTCAAACAGAAAATGCGTAACCTTGGCCTCCAATACAGACTCCTCTTCCCAGCCCGTCTCAGTGTCATCTTCCAGGGCAAAACACAGTTCTTTGACTCCCCCCATGCTGGCTGGACTTGACTGACCGAAGAACGCCCCCTCGGGACCCGACCTAATTCTTCCCCAGCACACTCTGGTTCACAGGCCTTGCGACCTTTGTCTCCCAAACACCGCAGGAGGCGCACACAATCCCGCAGGGGACGCCGGGGTCGACGGATACCCCCAGATCGTTGAGCCCAGGAATACAGACAGCCCCCCAGGCTCCCAACTCCGACAACGAAACAGATCCGCAGAGGATTCTTACAGGGATCGCATCCCCATGGGCTCCTTGGACCCGGCGGCCACGGACTCGGATCTCTCCCGTAGCCCAGTAATCTAAAGTTCCCCCAGAAGGACAGCGACAGAGACATAGAGAACCATTACTACCGGACTATCAAAGATGCATATTCAGCAATACCGTACTGTAGAACTTTGCTGCCAATCCCACATTTACATCCGACACAGGTGGAGGGGTCCACAAAACATTTCCTGCGCTAAGCACCATCGTTTAGCTTGTTCCTTTTAATTTGCATAGCGACAGATGCTTCAGTTCCAGAAGTATAGGGTGGGGCGAGGGGGGGGAGGTTCAGGACCGTTGTCCTGTGTTTAGTTTTATGTTTTATGCTACACTTTCCTTTTCTGACAGCACAGAGCACATCGACACAGGATTCCCACATACGCAAGGTGGCCCGATTACGGGACACCGCTCTGGGGGGTTGCGCCAGCCTTGCACCCAGCTCCAGGCACATCGCAGGGTACGACTCATCATACCCCTTGCACCACCTGCCCCTCATGGCACACACGAACCAAGGATATAACTCTCTCCGGGTCATGTCCTGGAGCGTAAACGGCCTACTTGACCACATCAAACGCACGGCAGTCTTGAAATATGCCCAACGACACTCCCCCGATATCCTCCTGCTTCAGGAGACTCATCTCATTTATTTGAAGGTTTTATATAGCGCGAACAAGACCCTTGCGGGTATCAGAGCGCTTTACATGTCGGATGTTGGAAACAAGTATAAGCCTAGTGAGGTACAAGTATAGGTGATTCAGACATAAGGTTCTCAATAATACATACTAGTAATTAAAATACAATAATAAGTAAGTAGTTCACGTGAGTTTAGCCATGAGAATCGCTTTCACTTCTTTTTTGAAGGAGGCAGTGGAAGGGTTCAGTCTTGTTTCTGTGGGCAAAGCATTCCAGATCCTGGGAGCCATTCCAGAGAAGGTCCGGTTGTAAGTTTTTTTAATCGTTGTGGTTTCAGTAGAAGATTCTTGGAGCTCCTGGAGGCTCTGTTACCCGCTGAGAGTACCAGTTTCTGAGCTAGGTAGCTCAGAGAATTGTGGTGTAAGGCCTTGTGTATCATACATGCGATTTTCAGATGAATTCTAGCTTCAAATGGTAGCCAGTTGAGTGCTCTAAGGTCTGGAGAGATGTGAGAGGTTCTTTTTGAACCTGTGATGAGTCTCGCGGCTGAATTGATAGCGGCTCTTAGCGGGGCTGTCGTCGATCTGGAGAGGCCGCATAGGGTTACAGCCCCATATTCCACTCTTGGGATTACTAGGGCTTGAACTGCTTGTTTGAAGTTGTTTGCTGGCAGGAAGGGTTTCAGTTTTCGCAGGGTATTCATGTGGAAATTTGCTCCTTTTGTGGAGGTGCTGATATGCTTCTGCATCTTTAGGTTTCTGTAAAGTGTCACACCTAGCGATTTCGCTGATTCGACAATGAGAGGTTGCCCTTTGAGTGCTGTTAGGTGCTTTATCCAGTCAAGGATGGTGGATGATTTGTTGGGGGGGGGCGATTAAGAGGAACTCCGTTTTGAGGGAGTTTAGTTTCAAATGGTTTTCGGCCAACCATGTTTGAGTTTTTTGTAGCGTTGTGTTGAGAGATTTGATGTCCTCAAGTGAATGGATCTTGATGTAGAGTTGGGTGTCGTCTGCATACATATGGAAATGGATCTTGGAGAGACTGAGAAGTTCGGTGAGTGGTTCCATGAAAAGGTTGAAAAGTGTGGGTGAAAGGGAAGAGCCTTGCGGCACTCCTAACGTGACTGGAACGGGGTTGGACAAGGATTGATTGACCTTGAATCTTTGAGATCTATTTTGGAGGAAAGAGGTAAACCAGGTAAGCACAGACCCAGATAATCCCATTTTGTGTTTCAGGAGCTCTAGCAAGTTGTCATGTTTGACGGTGTCAAATGCCGATGACTGGTCGAGTAAGATTAGTAAACAGGCTTCGTTTTGGTCCAGGATTTTTAGGGCGTTGTCAATTATGTGTGTCATGGCTGATTCAGTACTGTGACCTGCCCGGAAGCCTGATTGGTATTGGTTAAGCAGGTTGAATTGTTCGATGTGGTTGTTAAGCTGCGTGTGCACACATTTTTCCAAGAGCTTGGCTAGAGTGGGGATGTTGGATATTGGGCGATAGTTATTTAAGTCCGATGGGTCAGCTGTTGGTTTCTTTAGGATAGGGGATACCTGACCTGATTTCAGGATTTCTGGGATGGTTCCTTGAAGGAGGGAGGTATTTATAATCTTGGTCCAGAGAGGTAGTAACAGTGGAATGAAGTCTTTTAAGTTGTTAGCAGGCAGCGGATCTGTGAAGTGGCTGGAGGGATTCAAGGCGCTTAGCGTCTTTAGTATGGTGTCTTCACTGTAAGTGTTGAAGGAGGACCAGGTTGCGTTATTTTTAAGGTTGAATTTTGTGGAGCATTTGACTGAGGCACCTGTCAGTGAGGAGTTCTTTTGCATGTCCGTAAGGGATAAAAGGTCATTGAGTAAGTCGGTTTTTATGGATTCTGATTTCGTAGTGAAAAAGGAGGCAAATTCCTCACAGTTGGGTAGAGTGTCAGGGATAGCCTTGGGGTGGGTGGGTGCACTCTTGGTTTGGGATTTGATTAGATCGAATAGTTTTTTGGGACGGTTCTTGGCTTGGTCTAGTTGATTACTGAAGAAGTCGGTTTTAGATCTTCTGATCTTTCTAAAGTAGGAGTTTCTGGCGGTTCTTAGTAACTTGAGGTGGTCAGCTGAAGGTGCGGATGTCCACCGTCGTTCAATTACTCTAAGTGAACGTCTGTCTTCATTTAGCCTACCATCATACCAGGGTTTTGAGTCTTTTGTGGTGGTTCTTTTCAATTGTAGAGGGGCTATTTTGTCTAGGAGGCTGTTAATGGAGTGTAAGTAGTGGTTGGTCAGACCTTGTACATCGGCTAGGTCTTCCGGGGGACATAGGATATTTGGAATAGAGGATGCTAGTAGATCGGAGTCGACGTTTTTCAGATTTCTCTTCCAGATCTTTGTTCTTAGGGGTTGTGACGAAAGTCGTTTAACTGATTCCATGACTTGGAATGTAATGATGTGATGGCCAGACCAATCACAGGGAAAATCGAGTCGAGCTGAGTGGAGTCAACTTTGGAGATTACTAGGTCGAGGGTTGCGCCTTTGTCGTATGTTGGGCTGTTACAGATTTGGTTAAGATTAAGGTCTGAGAGGAAAGCTTTGAGGCTGTTGACCCCTGGGTCGTTCTGGTCATCCCAGTGAAGGTTGAAGTCGCCCAAGAATATTTGCATATTTTGTTGGCCGTCATTAGTCGCTAGAATATCCATGAGGTGTTCTATGAATGTGAGGTTATCTCCTGGAGGGTGGTAGAATGTGTGTAATGAACATATTTGTTTGTTATTACTAGAGATGTTTAAGCGAAGGTATTCACAGGAGGATGGTGCGGGGGCATTGGCGTTGGTTACTGTTAGATTGCTCTGATGTATGCAAGCGATCCCACCACCCAGCCTATCAGTTCTGGCTAGTCTGGTGATGTCATAGTTAGGGGGTACTAGTATGTCCAGGATGGGTGTAGATGATTCATTTAGCCATGTTTCCATCAGGATTAGAATGTCTGGTTCGTTAGCGAGTAGAATGTCAGCTATATCGGCTGCATGTCTAGATGCGGACCTCCAGTTTAGGAGTATACATTTTAGCCGCGTCTTATTGGGTAATATGGTGGGTTTGAGTGTGAGAGGGATTCGCGTGAGGTTGTTTTCAACTATGCCTCTGGGATTGTGTCTTGTAGCTCTGTGTGTGTTGATAGGGATAGTCTGGATTAAGGAATATATATGTAAGTTATCTAGGTGCACAGAGTTATGTGGGAGGTAAGATAGTTCGTAAGAGCGTAGTAGGGAACCTAATTCTTTAGATGAGAACGGGTTTTTCATCCTGCTTGGGCGGGATAAGGCATTGGGGTAGGGCACTGTACTCCATTTTGGATGCTCATGATTTTGGGAGCTTACGTGTAGTTGTTGGGTGTGAATAGAATTTTTGATGTGTGGGTATGTTCTGGATTCATGTTTATGGCGCGCGAGCTTGGGTTGCTGCAGAATCAAATCGTGTAGAGTTTGGATGTCAGCTTTGACTTGTTGAAGGGATAATAATATCTCGTCTAGTCTAGGGTCAGGAGTGAGAGTTGCCATATTTGATGGATGGACAGTGGGTGAAGGAGGAGAAGTTGTGCCTTGTGTGCAGTTTGAGGGGGAGTCGTACTCTGGATCCTTGTGTTGAGATCTTTCTGTGTGTATGTCAATGGGGAGGGGGAGTGACAAGGCTGGGTGTGGAGGGGTCTGGATGTGGGCTATGTAAGGGACTGTGGTGGTATAAGTGGGGATAGAGGGGACAGTTGGGATGTCGGGATTATGGGAGGCAGGGGTTATATGTGTGGTTGGGACCGTGTGACTATTATTGTTGTTGGGGGAGGAGTAGGAATAGGGGAGATGAGTGGCGCTATGAGGATGTGTGATGGATTGGCTAAGGGGTGTGATTGGGGCGTTGGGAGTATTGGTGCGGGGGGATAGTGGGGGTGGTAAGGCGGGGAGGGGGGAGATAGTGTGTGTGATGGTGGTGTTAGGGTGCGAAAAGGGCTTAAGGTGGTATGTGTTATTAGTTCGGGTATCGGTTCGGTCTGGGGTGGGTGTATGTGTAGGGGGGGATAGCTGGGTATCATGACTTAACTGGGAATCAGATTGGGAGTTGGTAATTGAGCTGTGGTTGGCTGGTGAGGGGGGGTGTATTCTTATAACTTTTTCCTTGATGAGCGGAAAGATGTTATCTAGCAGTCAGATGATTGCATGAGGATGATCCCATTATGATAGATAGTGATTGTAGCTGCTGCTTTAAAGAATGGGGATGGGAGGATAGATAGCGTGAGTCCGTGTGCTGTTTTCCTCATGTTGGCGACCTTAAAAAGAGCGAGAAAGGCTTTTCTCCATTGAGCTCTTCTTTTAGTATAGAAAATGATGTCATTAGTAATGTGCCCTTTGTTAATTGAGAAGTAGGGATCAGAGATTGGGGTTTCCGGGTGAGATTTTAGAATGTTGTGTTTAAATCCTTTAGCTGCTTTTTTTGTAAGGTTGGGGGGGTAGTTAATGGAATAGGTGTGGCTGCCAGTGCGCTCCATCGTGAGGGCTAATGCTTGTAGGAGGGGGACGATCCGGGTGATGTGCATGCGGTGGCTTGTACTTTGGGGGAGAGGTGGCGCTAGGTCTGATGGGCGTAACTCTCACCTTAGCAATTGTTAGGTTAGGAGATGAGGCTGTTGACTGTGTTCTTTGGGTGTCCACCCATTTCGGATGTATCAGTCCAAGATGGCCGCCCTGTTTTACTGAATAGACCTGTATTTGCAATGTAGTCCTCTTTCGCTTTCCATTAAGGGTCCTCTTGGGGTGAAGTCCTTTTTCTCTGTTTATCTAAATAGTAGAGATTGGTCCTTTTTAGGTCGAGCCTAGAGTAGCGCGCAAGCGCTGCTCTGCGAGACTTTATGTAAGGGGCTTCAAAAAGCTGAACACACGCTCATGCACAATGGCCTTTTCCGTGCGGTTATCCGCACGGCCGCCATCTGTATGCAATTATCGTGCCCACACGTGGGCGCGATAATTGAAAACACATGGCCATTGTGCACAAGCGTGTGGTCAGCTCAGCAGGCTGCCGTGCTCGCTCGCCCCCGCTCCTCTCTGACGCTGCCGACGTCTCTGCTGTCCAGCGCTTCACTTGTGCTGACGCTGCCTCCCGTGCGTGCTTGTAGTTGTAGCTTCACCCGCGATGTCCTCGCCTTCAAGATGGGGCTCGACTGATCAGAAGTGGTTATGTCACCCTCTGCAAAATTCTTAAAGGTAACCGCGAAGCATGAAATTTCATGTCAGCATAATATATGCAAATATAATTGCTGCTTTCCCTGTCCGCGGGTCTATTTCAGCCTGTGAGGAAATCTGCATTTTTTAAAAAGATTATCCAGCGGTAAGGTGTAATTTAAATGAGCTAATGTTCGTTGAAACCATCTGTACGGTCCATATGTATGATGGCGCGTTATTTTTAAACACCTTTTATTAATTGACAGTGTGTTATACAAGTCATACTGCTAGTTTGAATCAACCCACCTGTGCTCTTTTTTTATGCTAACGTACGGCTCAGAAGGTCAAATTATAGGGAGAGCTCTGTCTCGCATCCCAGCACCCTAGATAGGGTGTTTCAAACCTCTCTCCAATAACTCTGGATCACTGGGCAATTCCACAACTTATTTAGAAAGTCCCTGCTCTTCGCCTTGCAATTCTGAAATATCTAGGAGCAGATATTATTCCTTTTCCAAAGTCTTCCTGGGGGAGATAGTGCATTTTTTGAAGAGCTTCATAAGCCATTGTGTTCATACACTGGGGTGCCCAAAGCATTAGGTATAGGCCCCTTGTAATAGGGGCATTTTAAACAAGGGCCACTGGCAGTAATGGCTTCCATGTAGTCCAGAAGTAGTGATGGGCACACGTTGGATTACCACATGCCTAAAGGTTTTACATATAGAAGAAGCAAGGTGGTGGGGCACCCTCCCCTGTCCATTCACCCAACTACTCAATTCTAAAAGTGGACTGGTGGGAAAAGGAAGTAGTGTCAGTAACGAAGAGTGAACAATTCTCTTATAAAACAGTCATGTGACTGAGATTTATTAATGACCAGTTCATTACGTGGGATAGTTCAAAATAGGGCTTCAAGAAGTACTATAATATTCTTCAGGTACAATTTCCACCAGGAAAATCTCAAAAGGAGCATTCCATATGGTGAAGTCACAAGACCAAACAAGCATTGGCATAGCCAATAGGTCTCGCTTTTGGGACATTATAAGTGTTTTGCCATGCAACAGTTGATGTTGCACCAAGGATATTGTGCTGCAGAATTAAATACTTATAAGGTCCCAAAGGCGAGACCTATTGGCTATGCCAATGCTTGTTTTATTTTCTAAGTAGTTAATACTCTGGAGAAGTCCTATGTTTCTTTCAGTTCAATCCATGATTATAGTCCCTTATCTCTGTTTATAGCTATTGCGGCCATTTTGCGTATTTTAAAGAGGAAGCTGAGGTTCTTCACCTGATCAAAGCATATGAGTTTTCAGATGGGTTACCCAGCCCTTGCCCATCAGTCTGTGGCAAACCAGTAAGCCACCAGAGTCAAGAGTACCTCAATGTGCCCCGGTGATTGCAGGCTACCATGTGGCAAGTGTGCCTAGAGTGAGATCAGTGCCCGGCATGTAATGGAGTTCTCCGTCATAGGGATGAGGGTTGGGGGTCAAGCCTGGGTCCCTTGACCAAATCCAGCCTACACTCTATCCCCTAGGCATGTGCATAGCCTGAAAACCTGTTTGCATCCGCATCAGGCGCTGTGACCAACCCGAAATAGCGTTGTGTCCTCGAGAAATGCGTTCGCCATCCGATCGTGGGTCAGCCTCCGCCTTCACCCCGGTATGCCCCTAGCTTTGCTCGTTTACCAGAGGGGTGGGGGTGCGCCCAATCTGCGTCTGCAGAGTTCCTCAAACGCTCCGGTCCTGAGCACGCCAGCGTAACAAGCGGCTCAGCGCCGACCTGCCTCCCGGAAGAGCCGTTGGCGTGCCTACCCTGTCTGGGATTCCTCTGCTGCCGAGAGGAGGCCCGGGAGGCTGTCTGGTCCCAGTTCGCCATCTTGCGGACGGGGGGATGCTGTCTGGGGCTGGCACGGGGATGGCGGGGAGGGAGCGCTGCACGTCACCTGAGAGCTGGATCACGGGCTCCACGCAGTTGATCCAGCGACGTGTCCATCACTCATGTATGCCCAAGTATCCGGGAGATCTCCGGGGCCTCTGGGTAGCCTCCTCTCCGTATCTCCTCCTCACCCACTCCCCTGGTCACCGAGACGATGGGAGGAGGATCGCGGCGGGGATCCAGCCCGGAGAGCGTAGCGCTGGCCGCCTGCCTCCCCACTCCGGAGACTGCAGCTAGAATCGCTCAGCTCTCCACTCATGCGAGTCCTCAGTGTGCTCCGACGATTCCAGCATGACGGACGGCTCACCCACAGCATGCAGCGTCCTGCGGTTGGGTGCCGATGGGGACCGTCAGTAGCAACTCCAATATCAATGTCTCTGGGTTCCAAGGTCTGTGGCGCCGCAAGATGGAGACGCTCGCCAATTCCGGACCTTGTACTCTGCTCCACTGTTGTAGAGGTAAGAAATGTAGTTGATCCTGTTGGATGATCCTGTTACTTGCAATGTTAATTCTTCTTTTCTTTATGTTCGGAAAAGCATTGGATGGGGCTAACCGGGATATCACGGAGCGTGATCCCAAGCAAGCGGAGCTCTCCTAGTGAGCTCCTCTCCCTTCGGCCATCTTGCCAAGATCTCATGGGATCCCATTGCGCCTTCCTGGCGCGCTATGGCTTTGATAGGGTGTGGCACTCGGGATTCAACAGGGGCTCCCGGGGGGGTGGCCATCCTACTCAAAAAGTCTCTCCCATTTGTTCCCTCTCACGTTATCAGGGACCCACAGGGATGATTTCTAACTCTCTACGGGAAGCTGGGTGGGAATACCCTTAATCTCCTATCCATATATATCCCTCCCGCGACTCTTGCCTCAACGCTACGGCACCTCACCGACACTATCTCCACTTTGCCTTGGGGACAAATGATTCTGGGAGGGGATTTCAATGCGGTCATGCAACCCCGCCTTGACAGTACAGGCATCCCCTCTCCCTCCAGGCTGATCCACGCTAAGAGCTAAGAAACTGACTGAGTGGGTGGCCACCTTAGGCCTTTGTGACATATGGAGGACCTGGAACCCGCGAGCCTCCCAATATACACATACTTCGGCAGCGCACCATTCCCACGCACGTATCAACATGATTTTCATGCCAGCCCCAGACTGTCAACGTGTGACCAACATGTCCATCCTTCCCCGGGGAATCTCAGACCACTCAGCATTGCTCATGCATCTAGGTGACACCCCTGACAGATTACGTCCCATGTGGCGATTGAACGCCTGGTTCCTCCAAAACAAGGAGTTCCACAAGACTATCGGGGAGGAACTTCGGCAGTATTTCCTCGCAAACCTGGGTTCAGTGTCTTCACCGGGCACCCTCTGGGAAGCAAGTAAAGCTACCATCCGGGGAGTGGCCAAAAGCCACCTTCAAGCACAATAGCGGGTCCAGGAAAGTCAGCCCTTCTCGAGTCGCAGGCACTTCGACTGGAGACTGATATTGCCAGGTCCCCGAACGGAGCTCACGATAGGCAATTGACAGCCTTACGTGAAGAAATCAGACAAACCTCGTTAGAGTCAGCTAAACTTCTGTGGCGCTCATCTGTCGACCGTGTATACGGCTGGGGGGATAAAAATGGGAGGCTCCTGCACAGGCTGGCCTCATATCCCCTGGCAAGCTGGATAGTACCTGAGATCCATGAATCCCCAGGAACCATCTGTCATACCTCAACAGAGATTGCATAGAATTTTGCTGGTTATTATACATGCTTATACTCAGCACGCAAGTTGGAGGATACTCTCTCAAACTTTCTCAACCCTCAGCAAGTCCACATTCCCTGCTTGACGCACTCCGAAGCAGCTAGTCTAGACCTTCCCTTCACCCCAGAGGAGATCGATGCGGGGATCTCCCAAATGGCGTCCCGGAAGACCCCAGGTCCGGACGGCATCCCTCAGGAATATTATGCGTCCTATCGAGACCTCCTGGTCGCCCATCTCTCAGCCCTGTTCCAGCACGTGACGGAAGTCGGGGCGTTTCCCCCGGAGACGGATACGGCAACCATTGTGGTCATCCCTATAACCCAACCGCCTTCTTCCACCTGTGCGGACTACCGGCCGATCTCCCTAATTAACACTGAAATCAAAATCTACGCTACGATATTGGCTCAGCGCCTGCGCCTGCTCCTAAACAAACTGATTCACCCAGACCAATGCAGCTTTATGCCAGCTCGTAACACCAGGCACTGCCTAAGGCACCTCCATCTAGCGCTTGCAAATCGCCAGGCAATTACCCCCTATCTCGCGCTTCTTCTCGTAGACTTCGAGAAGGCCTTTAATACGGTGGACTGGCTCTATCTCGATGAGGTGCTCACACTAATGGGTATGGGTATGGGTCAACAGTTTCGGCGCTTTGTTCGATTCCTATACTCTGACCCCAAACCCAGAGTGCTGATTAATGGGACCCTCTCTGAGACATTCCCAATCCAAAGAGGTACTAGACAAGGCTGCCCCCTTTCCCCGCTCCTTTTCGCTCTGGCGATGGAACCCCTGGCGTGTCTCATCTGCGCGGATGACTTGATTCAAGGCTGGACATGGGGAAGCCACCATGTGGACAAAATTGCCCTATATGCGGACGTCGTCTTGCTTTTCCTAGCAGATCCGGTCCGCTCCGGCCCTTGATGCCTCCAATCCCTGCAAGCCTTCGAGAGGGTCTCGGGCCTCCAGCTGAATCCAGCCAAATCGACCCATGTACCTCTTCATCCCTCTAGGTAATGTTTCGACTGGCAGACTAACATACCCATTAGGCGGCAGTCGTTTAAATATCTAGGCATATGGGTGGCTCTGCTCCCTGAGCTAGAATGGGCACTGAATGTCAACCCGCTTATTAAAAAGGCTAGGGAGGACCTTACTCGCTGGCAAACTTTGCCACTTAATCCGCTCGTAAGGGTGGCATTATTTAAGATGATGATCCTCCCTTGGTTCCTATATGTTATTCAAAACACTCCCTTCCACTATCCCCGAGGCTGGTTTCGAGAGATCGACGCCATGATCACACGCTTCCTGTGGGGAGGCGGGAGACCACAGATGGCTCTTGTCCGATGCATCATCCCGTCCTTCGACAGCGACATGGGCATGACGTATCTCTACCTATATTATTTGGCCATGAGGTTGCTTCATGACTGGTTCACCGGAGGATGGTCCGATCCAGCTTATAGAACTGAACCTCGAGACATGGACTTCCCTCGAATCCAGGCTCTCATGTATGGATCCCCTATTCCTAAGACACTCCCGACGGTGACCCGATCAGTTTTCCTGGCCCAGCGTTCGGCCCTACGCCACACACAATGGGAATCCAAATTGACCCAGCAAACGCCACTCTGGCAGGGCATGTGGCTCGGTGAAGTGGCAGCGTTACAAGGGTTTAAGCAATGGGACTACATTGGTATCTCCCAACTGGGTGACGTGTGGGTGGGAGACCATATTTGGACTTTTCAAGATTTGCACAACGGCTTTTCCCTACACGCTAAACAATTCTACAGGTACCTGCAGATACGCCACGCCCTGAGCACACACATCTCGACGGGTACCACGCTTCCTGACTTCAGTCCCCTGGAAGCACAGGTCATGATGGGGAATCTTGGGAAGGGAGGCATCTCACGCATATACCGAACCCTCACGAACAATAGCCCTACGTCTCTGGACCTGCTTAGAGCTCGCTGGGAGGGTTGGCTGGGTCCCCTTTAAGAGGAGGATTGGCGAGACGCCCTTATGGCCCCCAAGACTATCACTACCTCAGCCAGACTCCGGCTCATCCAGATCTATTACCTTCACACTGCATACCTTACCCCGGAGCGACTACATAGAGCAAAATTGCGCACCTCGTCCGAGTGCACGCGCTGCAGGCACCAACCAGCAGATTTCTACCATGTAGTCTGGTCTTGCCCCCGCCTTATAACATTTTGGGACAAGATAGAATCCGAACTCACACACATCTTAGGCTGGCATGTACCTCACGACCCTATGCGCCTCCTCCTGGGCATTATGGACGGTCTGGACGGTTCCCGAGCAGATAAACTGTTTCTGGGGATGGCCATCATGGTGGCCAAATGGGATATTGCCATGGCCTGGACACAACCTGACCCCCCCACAATAGCTAAATGGCACCGAGGGGTGGACTGGTGCACCGCTCAAGAGAAACCCTTATTTGAAGCCAGGGGTTGCCCGGCCAAGTGCCGAAGAGTGTCGGGTAAATGGACAGATCAAATGGGTTAGTGGGATCCGTAAAGATGGACTCTGGCCTTCGGCAGGCTGCTTATTTCCGCCATGTAGACTGCTCAATCATTGTGCTTACAGTATTACTTCGCTACTGACACCCCCATTATGTCCTATATGTGAACCTGTAATTGTGCTGTCAATGTTGACCTTTTCTTGTTTCCTAAAAATCAATAAAGTTGATTATCAAAAAAGAAATACAGTTTATTTTTATAAATTGGTGTCGGATTTCTTTGGTGTCTTGTCAATTTCTTCTTCAATTGTTTTGGTGCTGTTTAAATACTTTACACTTGTTCCTTTGTGTAAATCTTGCTGCTTAGAGCCACAGCTACCCAGGGTTGAGCTGAAGGGTTGACAAACGAAACCTAAGGGCCCTAAAGGAATTGGTAAGTATATTACACGGTGAGGTTGCACAACCACACCATATAATACACCTCATTTCCTCACAGCAACCAAATAAGATCTCGATATTCTTCTACCAAGGTATACATAGCAGATAACCCTTTTTTATGTTCTATAACAACAAAGCGATACTACTAGTACAACCATGGTCTTAAGAAGTATAGTCTTGGTTGCCAACACCAATGCTTCGAAGTGCCTTATACAATATCCAGCGAGGGATTCTGGTATTGCTAGGAAGCCCCTGTTGACTTTGAAGGTATCTTGTTTTCCTGTGCTTTCTTTTACCTACTAAATAAATATTTTTGGTTGTAGGTGGCATTTTGGGGATGATAGTCCAGTGCTGGAGGAACCTTGGTGTCCCCCGTATGACCCCATGCATCTGGAGCTGGATTCAAAAGCGGCGATAGTCAGCATACTGAGCAGAGTGAACCACACCTACAGGCAGCCAGGTAAGCAAGGCACACAAAGCTGAGGTCCACATTGTTGAGAAGAAAATAAGTGACAAATGAGTAGTGTGATCCACACGTACAGGCAGAGGATAAGTGACATAGCAAGCAGATCTCTGCATATATATTTATGTGGGTGTATTTGGTGAAAATCTAGCTACAAAGCAACACATCATTGAGCACAGAGTGTGAAGAAAGGCTTAAGTAAGGAAGAGGGTGTTGAAGGAAGGGTAGAGAAAGAAAAAGAGAGGGGGATTTTGTAAGGCTTGGATCGTTAAGTTTTTACCCGTGGTGGGTTTACTTCTTTAATGAATCGCCAACCAAACACTCGACAACAAGCCAACAAACCCTCCCAGATTGAAACATACTGGATGTAATATATTCGAAGTTATATGCCCTATGGCATATAAAAATTGAATTAAATTACACACTTAAACATCATGCATGAACCCAGAAAAGGTGACTGCTAACAAACATCACAGTTTAAAATGTGTCTATAAAAAGCCACCTCTTCCCCAGCGAAGCCTCCTTTGTGTGGGGCAGTGGCACTTGCAACTTCTTCCCATTTGTGAAAATGAATAAAATCCCCTACGGAAGGAAACTTCACACCAGTGGATTCAACATTCAAAAACGTTATCTGCCGTAGAAGGTTGTGGTTGTGGTAACAGTCTACAGGTATAAGTCTCCACATATTTGTTACTGTTTTTCCCACACTTAAATTCAAAAAGAATATCACACTGCATGGTGGCAAACTGGCAAATTGGCATCGAATTTTGAAACCTCTGATGATCACTCTCCACCACCCTTGGTGCATCCCCTCACTGCCTTCCCATCAGGAGGGATGACAGAACCTGTAATGTCCAACCCTCCCGCACCTGAAAAATCCCACCAATCCTTCTGCTGTACCTAATGTCACGACAATAGACCCATTTGCTTTAAAGTCCTTAGCACCTCACTTAACCTTTATCAGAATATTGGTAATTTCCCTCGCACTGTTTATTGTTCGAGACCTCTGGGTCGAGGTGGAAGACACATCTGAGTTACCACTCACCATATATATATATATATTGACAGACACACACTTGTATATTTATATGTGAATATATATATATATATATGTATATATATATATATATATATATATATATACTCTTAATTTTCTACTGCTTCCTTCTCGTCGCAGTTAAAAACCAAGCCGCAGGGCTAGATTTCTCTGATTTTTTCATTATTGTCTCACCACTTAGTACAAATTAACAGGGAAACGCGTTTCGGCGTTAGCCTTCTACAAGACCATGGCTATACATATTCATTGAAAAAAAACAAAGGTTAAAGGAACGTTATAATTAGGTGAAAATGTCAGTTAAAACAGACTATTTTAAACAAACAAAACCACTAAAATTCACCACTTACAATTACTATTACTCGTGCCTTAAAGTAACTATAACTCGCTCCCCCATGCACAGTGTTGTCATGTATGATGTAATTTCAGATGTTGCAGTGATCTTAACAATGATGTCATAGAACATGTAATGAGTGATGTAATATGGGAGGTAATCAGCAGTGCACGACGAGGGCGCAAGCTATGGTTACAATAGGCAACAAGTTGTAGTTACTTGAGAGAACTATAACTGGGGAATTTTGGTGATTTTGTTTGTTTAAAATGGTATGTTTTACCTGACAATTTCACCTAACTATAACATCCCTTTAACCTTTGTTTTTCAGTGAATTTCTAAGGTTTTTTTGTAATGCAAAGTAATATTATTACCATACCATACCTAACTATAACCTCACTTTAGCTTTTGGTCTTTGCAGTGAATTTTTAGGTTTTTTTTAACACAAAGTAATTTTTTTTTACCATATTTAATGCCAACCCCACGCTGTGGACGACCTTCGGCTATGCATGGCATTGGGTTGGCCGCAGGGCCTTGCCTTCGGCCAGGCCCAACGTCCAATCCCTCGCATGCAGCCAACCCTAAGCCGCAACCTGCTGAAGGGCAAATGGAAAAATATAGGATAAAGGTATTGCACAGTGGTGGCCGCCACTGTGTAGTTATATGTAATTAAGAGTTTCCATAGGAAGAATGTTTTTGGTTTTGCTAATAACTCTAACACTTTGACTTCATTTAACAAATCTTTTCAAAACTTTCCAAAAAAAAGTTCATCCATCTCAGATCCTTCCTCGAAAGATTCAGGGTGATCTGTCAAGCAGGGCTGAGAAAAAGGGGAGGCCAGAAATGTTTTTTCCCCCATGCAATTTCCATAGAGAATTTTAGACAACAATGCAGAGAAAACGGCTGAATAGAATTACACCAAATTTGGCTGAAAGCTAGATCTTTACTTACATATGACTGGTGAATTATGTGTGTGTGTGTGTCTGGGAAACCCTTCAAATTTGTTAAAAAGGCCATGTGCAGCTGAGGTTGGCTTCCCACAGTTGGGTGGCACAGGGACTGCCCACACAGTCCTAGACATAGCTTGCAAATTCCAGTGGTTTATGGTTTTAAATTGAAACCTTACCTAACTATAACATCCCTTTAACCTTTGTATTTGTGTGTGTGTGTGTCTATGATTCATATGTGTCTTATTTGGTGACCCAGATTTTCAGAGAGCTGTGGCTTGTTCTCCATATAGTTACATCATCTTACCCATAGTAAATGAGGTATTTTATGAAGCCCCTCTATATCATCCAGGGCTTCTGTCTTTTGGAAGTAAGGGTCATAGTATGACACCCAGTCAGCTATGTATTTGTCTTTAATGGTACATGATTTACACACATTGGGTTCCTGGACCTACAACACTCACAAATACACACAGCTACATTTTTTAAAACACAAGTGCAGGAGCCCAAAAGTTGTTTTTCTTAATTGCCTGCAACTACCAGTGTAGCAGCTAAATGCCAGCGTTGCCAAATACCAAGGTTGCCTAGTCTATTTTCACTACAACCCTCTTTGCCTGTCTCTTTCACTATGTTTTGAACATTCTTTTTCATTTTGACTTTCTCTCTTTGGTCTTTTACTCCTATCTTTCTTTTCCACATTCTTTCTCCCTCTCTTGAGTTCCTCTTTCTTGCTCTGGCTCAAAATCTGATGATGAAAACAAGTCCCAGTTCCAAAAATGGAGTGCTGGTGCGCACCACCTGTAACCATGTATATAAATTAAGCACTGTATATGGATTAGTCTGAAGTAAGGATAGGAGTTGGGATGGTATTGTCAGAACTAAGATCATGCATTCCTATCTGGAGTGTGGATTGTGGTTTGGTGCCATCTGATGGGATTAGGCACAAGCAAGTGTCTCCAAAAGCGCAAACTGGCACTTTATGTCTAATGAGTAAACATGTGTGATTTAAAAAATAACTATGCCGTCTAGTACTGTACCAATTACATGTACCACCCCTCATCCTATTCATTTTAATACAATAGAGCCAAATGACCCATTTTAAAAGCCAAATTGCACAGGTGTTTGGCCGTAGCAAGACTTTAGAAGCCTCTCCTAGATGTTTTGCTTGAATAGACAGATTTGTGACTGTCAGACCTGACCCCAAGTCCTTCTTTTTATCTTCGCAGGTGACTACAACTTGACTGTCGAAGCATTCAACAAGTATGACAGCCTCCAGCAGACTATCTCAGTCTGTGTTCTCTCCCCCTTGACTTCACTGCATCTTCTCACATCCCCTTCAGCACCGTTAGTAAACCAGGCCATTCTCTTTGAGGCTCATCCTTACCCTTCGGGTTTTGGCCTTACTTTTTCTTGGGACTTTGGTGATGGGTCTCCTGAGAAGATGGCAGCTCCAGCGACAATTTGGCACAGCTTTGAGAAGAGCGGACAGTACAGAGTAAGGGTTTGGGCTGCTCACGGGTTGGGCCAAGCCAGCTCTGATATGTTAGTTGAGGTAGGTCGAAGCATAGTTGGGCTTCGGATAACATCCTCAGGGCCTAGCGAGCTTGGAACTGCCACCGCGATCAATGCCACAGTAGAATCTGGTACAGACGTCCAATATTCCTGGGACGTGGGAGATGGAACAGTATATCAGAACTGGTCACTGAGCTATATCTCGCACACATTTTTCAGAGAAGGGAACTACACTGTCACTGTGAGAGCCAGTAACAGTGCCAGCTCCACAAGCAGCCACATCAGCGTGGAAGTTTACCGATTCCATATAACCTCCATCCTTACTCCTGACATGGTAGCCAGTGATGAACAGGTCAGCTTCCATGCATTTGTGACGGGACCAGTGACCAGGACTTGCTTCCACTGGGACTTTGGGGATGGCAGCTCTCTAGTGGTGATGGAGCAGGACCCTTCCGTTTACCACTGTTATACCAGAGCGGGGACATTCATGCTGAACCTGACTGTGTCTGGAATAGCCAGTGTTGATTCTTTCCAGTCAGTGGTCAATGTGGAAAGTAGGATCCTATCGCTGAACTTGACCTCATCTGTCCCGATAACAGCGCTGGGTGACCCAGTCAGCTTCTCTGCCAGGGTGATCCCTGCACCAGACTCTTTGCACCGGTATTGGTACAGTTGGGACTTTGGAACTGGAGAGCACCCTCTGGCTTCTAGCTTTCCAGAGAGCACCTTCATCTACATCGAGGAAGGAATATATCATGTTACAGTCACTGCAAGGAACAAATTAGGAGCTGCAAATGCCTCTGTGCAGGTCAAAGTAGAGAGCCCAATCGGATCTATAACCATTCATCACAGTGGCAAGACTGGGCAGGCCCTGGCATTAAACTCTATTTACTGCTTCACAGCCATGGTCAGTTCTGGCATTGCCACCTCCTTAACTTGGAACTTCGGGGACTTCTCGCCCAAGCAGCAGGGGAGCAGTATCTGTCATTCCTACAACCAAGCAGGTAACACCACTGTCTCTGTAACTGGAGAGAACCCTATCAGCCGGCAGAGCGCTACCCTGCACATCACCGTCTTAACTCCAGTTACTTCACTCTCCATGCTGGCGGACCGCACTGTTGGGGAGGTTGGTCAGGTGGTTATCTTCCGAGCTTTGTTGTTGGCTGGGGACAGAGTCAGGTATCTGTGGGCTGTGTGCAGTTCATGCATCTATAAAGAGGGTTTATCGACACTTGAACATGCATTCCTGGTCCCCGGCATAGCCACAGTACAGGTACAGGTAGAAAATGCAGTGAGTGTGGATGAAGCCAAGGTCAGCATCGAGATCCAGGAGAAGATACAGGGTGTTCACATACACAGTAAAGATGTGGTAAGGAGGAGGTATGTGGCTGCTTCAGAGCAATTCACTCTCACAGTAGATGTAGATCATGGCAGCAATGTGACCTATCGGTGGGTTATTTCCAATGGTTCAAGTCATCTTTTTTCTGCCACAGGGAAATCAGTCACATTCTCAAGTAATGCCATAGGAAGTCTGCTGGTGCAGGTCTGGGCGGTAAACCATCTAGGGCAGGTGGCAGAGAGCATTGTGCTTCAAGTAATGGATAGAATCCGTGGTGTTATGGTGAAGGCTCACACAAAAAGTGTAGCTGTGGGAACTTCCATTATCTTTAGTATCTTAGTCTCCAGCGGCTCTGACATGCTCTACACTTGGTACCCAGGAGAAGGTCCAAAGCTGCTGCCTAGCAACCATTCCTCATTCTCCTATGTCTTCTTAACTCCGGGCTTAAAGGTCATTTCTGTGACTGTGTCCAACTGCCTGGGCTCAAGCAACGGGTCCACAGAGTTGAGGGTACATGTGCCAGTGTCTGGTGTGGAAATATCAGTCTTTGGCCACTTGCCTCCATTCTTTCTTAGGTCCAACACTACCATACAGTTCCAAGGCTCTGTGGTAGAAGGAACAGATGTGCTGTGGGAATGGCATCTACTGAGGAAGAAGGAAGTACAGCTATTCCACCAACAGAATGCCTCCTGCTTCCTCAAGGAGCCTGGGGTGTACCAGCTTGTGTTGAGGGCCTGGAATGACATCAGCTTGGATATAGTTGAGCAGACTATGCAGGTTCAGCAGGAGATTTCTGGACTCGAGCTAAAAGTGGACAAAAGGTCCGCGTGTACTGGTGAGGTTCTCAACTTCAGCCTTCAAGTCCAGAAGGGAACAAACGTGTCATTTGTCCTCAATTTCACCACCCTCGGGCTGGTATTGGATGTCCATTATGGCAACGTTCCTCTCACAATCTCAGAACCTGGTCATCACTTGGTGCTGGCAACGGCCTACAATGAGGTGAGTCATCAGTCGGCCTCAGTGCTGGTGTGGATGCTGGAGAAAGTCAAGGGGTTACATCTGTTGGATTGTTGCCCTGCTGCACTGGATGTCACCAAAATCATGGAGTTCAGGGCAGCTGTGGTGGCTGGGGAGGAGCTAGGCTTCATTTGGACCTTTCATCTACCTGGGCATCCAGACTACATCACCACAGGGCAGCAGGTTCGGTATACTCCAGCAGGCGAGGGGACCCTCACTCTCCGTGTGAATGCCAGAAACCCATCCTGTTCAGCAAATCTAACTGCAAACATCACCCTACTGTCCCCAGTCTCATCGGCCACTCTGTCTTGCAACGTGACAGTGGCTTTTGTCAACCAGACAGTAGCGTTTGTAGCTGCCGTTGATGGTGGAAGCGACCTCAGCTTTCACTGGCTCTTTGGGGACTCACTGGAAGCACTCACCCGCTCGAGCCAGACCGTCTTCCACAGGTACACACACAGTGGGCACTTCTCTGCTGAGGTGAACATCTACAATGCAATCAGCCAGGTGGCGGCACAAGTCAATGTCAAAGTGCAGGAGCTGGCATGTGAATGGCCGCATGTACAGCTGGTGCCCGCTCCAGGCACCATCTCCAGATCCCATGATAGCTACTTCGAGGCAGATGTGGATCTGAAGGCGTGCACTGCTTACACCACACAGTACCTCTGGGAGGTGTACCACAGCCCAGACTGCCAGAGGCTGCGCACAGTGGACAAGGTGCCCTTGGAAGATGTGGAGGTAACTACTCCTCTGCTGGTGCTCCCCAAACGCTCTCTGGAGGCCGGCATGTACTGTTTGCATTTTTTGCTGTCTCTCAAGGGTACCCCGCTGTCCCGGTCTGTTTCCCTGAGTCTGAGGGTGCTGCAGAGTGAGCTGGTAGCAGTAATACGAGGAGGCTCTCACCGTAGCTGGTCTGCTGATACTGACCTGCTGATGGATGGAAGTGGATCCTATGATCCTGATGCAGACCTTGCTGAAGAAGACACCTCTCTGGAGTATCAGTGGCAGTGGGAGCCGAAGGTAAGATCAGGAAATAGCTGCACAAGTTACAGGGAGGTAGTAAGGGAGGGTGGGGGGAGGATCTGCTTGATACAGGACAATGAAGGGAGGGGCTTGAGGAGATAAGAATACAGGGGTAGTATGATGACGGTGGGGCTGTAGAGGCTACAGAGGGTTGGAAGGATCAGAAGATTAGAGAGGATGCATAGGATGCAGGGAGATAGATGCAGTACAGAGGACAGAATGAGAGTTAAGGGGCCAGTGGGAAAGTGGTTGTTGTTGTAAACTTTATTGTTTAGTTAATTAAAACCATTACAAATAGATAAGATCTAGATAGAATAAAACAATTATCAGATCAAATGCTTAAAATCTCTGTGTATAAAATATGTGCAAGATATGATGATTGTAAAGGTCGATCAAATACGGCATTAATTGATATATATCAAAGTTATCATTAGGGCCACGTCAGACAGACAGGACCTTAGCTTCGCTGCTTAAACTGTATACATTAAAAATTTTAACCAAAGTGGTCAGTGCAATCCAGTGATCTTCCACCATCACTCAGGCTATGGAGCAAAGTCGGTTTGCATTTGCTTTTCTCTGCTGGCCATGACCAGGCTCGCTGATAGACACCGTCTGAGTAGGGCCATAAATATTGTACATCTTGCCAGGGCCCAGGGGGCAGAATTTGGCAAGCAAATACTAGAAGCTTCTTGGCATGCTCGAGCGCCGTAGACCAGCAGGGCCGGACTGGGAACCCATAGCAGGCCTGGCAATTTTTTCGGACGAGCCCCTGGGGGTGCGGAGGGGGCAAGTATGAAGCGCTGCTGCATTTGTAACTGGTGTCCGACATTGCCGCACTGCTGCAAAACCGGCGCCCAGTACAAAACCGGCCCCCACTACTGTAAAACCGGCCCCCGCACTTCCAGCCTCCCGGGGAAACGCCCGATGCCCGCTACAGCCAGTACGGCCCTGTAGACCAGGCATACCGGTTTAATTAATTGCCTTCTCTGGTGCTCCAGGGAGGGACTTCAACATAATGGATGTAACCATGATTCGTTTTGGAAGGAACAAAGCCTGCATGCTCTCTTTTCACTGAACCGACCCATAGGGTGTTAAAATCTTCAATTGACAGAGCTCGGGACCTCATGTAGAAGATCTGTGTGGTAATCGAAACAGGACCACTCCAAGTAGTATCTTTAGATAGGTTTATTGGCTGAGCAGCAAGTACAACAATCTGTCTATGAGTTTCTGCGTTTATAGTGTAGATATCGGGCAGTGAAGGGAGGGTCCTGAGGAGAAGAGAAGGCGCGCAGGGTTGGAGAGGGCACAGTGGAAAGGGCACAGAGAAGATGGCGAGGGTACAGAAGCGATAGATGTGGTACTGGGTACAGCAGGGATGGAAAACACACAGATGGGACTTCAAGTGTCCAGAAGGGCAGAGAGGGTGCAAGGAAGGTTCAGAAGCGATAGTCATAGAGGAGATGGAAATGGAGCATAGGGGGCAGGTTACACAGAAGGACAGAGATGAGTGTATAAATGGGTCACAGAGGGAACAGGGGGCCATAATGGTGAAGTAGGAATGTAACGTGTACAGAGGGAATAGTGATGGTGTAGCGGAGCCAAGAAAGGCATAGGATAGAGAATACAAAGGGGACAGGAAAGGCAGAGCGAACAGAGATAAATAGCGGACATAAAATAGGGATAGGAAGTTGGTTGAGAGGCCAGAGAAGATACAGATGAGGCAGCAGGAGTGCAGGGGGACAAATGTGGAAATAGAGTTAGGAGAGGGAGAGAGAATAGAAATCATGGATGGGATACAAATAGGAAGAGAGCTCAGCTAGAGAGAGAGAGACGAGGTAGAATGAAAAAAGGCAGAGGGTTGGCTGTAGAGAAATAGACAGCTGGGAGTGCTAAAGTAGAAGATGAAGCTGAGGTAGATGCACAGAGTGCTAAGACATGATAGAGAGAGTCCGAGAGCTTGGAGGAGAGAGAAACGGGCCAAGTGCATGGACGAGAGTGAAAGAATACAAAAAAGTAATGCCCCTATTTTGAGGTGGGTTAGAATGAATATCTGCCAAAAAGATGGCGTCTCTTCTGTCAACCTACTGTTCTGATACTCCCCCGACTCTTTTAGAGTATTCCCCTTTCAGTCCCTCAAACAATATTCCCATCATCTGCACTTATGTCCAGGATGTCCACTGAAACCTTGGCAGTCCTGGACCGACAATCTTACCCAGGGAAACCCTAGTAATGTAAATCCTCGACATGGACCACTCCCACTGTAGGGGCTGTGTGCAGGAATCAAGAAAGTGATAGAAGATCCATTATGCCATGATGGCATGATGCATCTCTACTTGTCCCCCCACTCCTCCTCAAATAAATGCAGGTGCCATTTTGGGGAGCAGGAAAAAGTCCAATTTGTGGCACACAACCCTACATTTGGTAGTCCAGCTGCTATCACAGTGGCAGTTTGCCAGGCATCAACGTTTAAATCATGCCTAATGACCTGATTTACTATAGGGTGGTAACATAAAGGAGAGCTAATGCATTCGTATGTTTATTTTAGTCATTAGAGTAATAACCAGTTATATAGCACATACTAATTAGTCATTATTATCAAAAGGAACCCTTTTATCAACCTTAGAATTATGAAAGATTAAGAAAAAACAGTAAGGTTCTACACACTTATTCCTCCCAGTTTGCATACAGCTCCTTTATGCCAGTTTATAAATCATTGAGCTATATTACAAGGAATATAACTTATGGCCTGGAGGTAGCACAGTCATCTCTGCCTCAAAAGCAGTAACTCACAGAGCTTTCTACATAGAATACAAATCTATGACCTGAATATTACACAGTGTACTTAGTCCCTGTGCTAATTTATAGTCAATCAAACCTGTGACAAGACTGCACACAGATGTTTCCAGCAAGTACTCTGCAGCCGGTGCATTCACCTGTAAGATACTTTAAAATGCAGTCTATTTGTGACCAATCAAATAAGCCAGAACAGATTCAGTAGTACGTGTCCTTGTTGCCATCTTCTTGGGGCAGACTTTAAAAAAAAGAAAATTTGTAAGCTGACTGTCAGACACCGCACCTCAGGACTCTGGCACTCATAAATCCACTCTCTTTCTGCTGCTTCTTCTTTACCCCCAATTTGTGGGATCCGAAGGTAATTGTTTTCCAATTCCTGCACTTGTTAGAGAGCTGGCCAGAGTGATGGGAAGGTAAAAACAGAAGGATGAGAGAAAGATGAGTGGAGTGCTGTGGAAATAGACGACAAAGAGGTGCAAGAAAGATGTGAAGAGAGAAGAAAGAAAAACTGGAGTCAAGAAATGGACAGAGAGCTTGGGAAAAGGAAGAAGGAAGATAGAAATGGATAGACAGCTTGGAAAAGGAATATAGAAATAGACAGAGAGCTAGAGCACCCAAAGAAGAGGGATGCATTAAGTGCTGTGAGATGAGAGTGTAGGAAGCTGGGTTTCTGTTGCAGTAAACCCCCCCCTACTTTTTGCCAGATTTCTGATGCACTTTACTTGATGTGACCTGGGTCCCTGCCAATCAGGTTCCCACGGTCTGCGTTCTTTCCCAAAACTGTACCTTTGTACCCCCAATTGGCACCTCTCTGGCCACATGTACGTCCCTTGTAAAAGGTACCATGGGTACCAAGGGCACTGTGACCAGGGAAGGCCTCTAAGGGCTGCAGCACATATTAGAGGTCCTGTACCGTAACACCCACACACTGCCATTGCAGGCTGCGTGTTTTGGTGCAGAGAAAAGTGAAGAGTCAACATGTCACACATACCTGTGTGCCATGCCTGCAACCTACTGTCTATGGTTTAGGTAAGACACCCCTCTAGCTGGGTGCACTATACCACTGGTGAGGGTACAGTTGCATGAGCACTGTCCCCCTACAGTGTCTAGAGTCCATTCTTAGACATTGTAAGTGCAGTAACGCCATAAAGAGTATATGGTCTGGGAGTTTGTCATTACGAACTCCACAGCACCATCAAAGGCTTTACTGGATTCTGGGAAGTTTGGTATCAAACTTCTCAGCATAATAAACCCACACTGATGATGCCAGTGTGGGATTTATTATACAATGCACTCTGAGGGCATCTTAGAGATTCCCCCTGAAAAACGACGCCTCTGGCGGGTTCCCTGACTAGTAAACACCAGCCTGTCACCACGAGACATGTTTCTGGACCCTTGGGGTGGGAGCCTTCGCTCCCAGAGGTCAGAAACAAAACCTTTCCTGGGAGAAGGTTTTCACACCTCCCCCAAGTCAGGAAGAGCCATCTGTGGCAGGGAAGCTTTAAAGGCCTTGCCGCCTTTGTAACGCGACCCCCAGCCTCTCCTGCTATCAGGAGCTCTCAGGAGCAGGCCCCCTTCCTGTCTCCCCTCCTTTTTGGCAGGAAGACAGGCGGGAAAAATTAGAACAGCCCAGAAGGTGTGCCCATCTCTGCCAACCCCACCCATCAGGTGGGGAAGGCGAGGTGAAGCCCACTCTTCAGTGCCCGCCATCTTGCAGATGGCAGTCACCCTGTAATCAGTGTTAGGGATTGTGCCCACTCCCCCACGTGGGGTGAGCACACCAAGGGTGTAGTCACCCTAAGGTCAGTAGCCCAATGGCTGCTGACCTCGAGACCCCTAAAACGCCCCCTAAATACAGTATTTAGGGGGCAGCCCTGAACCAAGAAGACAGATTCCCGCAACCGTTGAAGAAGAAGGACGAAAGAAAATACCCAGCAGAGGAGACTGCAGAGAAGAACTGACTTGACCCCAGCCCTACCGCCCGTCTGCAGTTTCCAGAGATCCTGCGCTAAAAGTCGCCTTGTCCTGCAGCCAGCAACCTCCACAACCCTGAGAGGACTGACTGCCTTCAACAAAGACCAGATCTCCTGTGAACAGCAGCTCTGTTCAAAAGAAGCTCCCAAGACAGACTCTGAGCCTGCGGAGGACAAAGAAACCCGACACCTGGAACCACCACTGCACCCGACGCCTACGGCCCGAATCTGGGTGGCCCACCAGTCCCAGCAAGGTCCCCCAGTGCTCCAGAGTCTGAGTTCACTATGGGTTGACCCCTCCAGGACTGCCCGACATCGCCTGCAGCCTCTGCACGGAGACCCCCCCAACCGCGAGTCGCCTGCTAAGGTGAAATCCGACCTAAAAAAACACCCCTGCATCCAGCCGCCCTGCAGAAGAGAACCTGAGGTGCACCTACGTCCCCGAGCCCTCCAACTTACCTGCCCAGCTGTTGGTCCCTCCCAGAAGTCTTTCTGGACCGCAGCAAAAATCCAAAACTGGCAACTGGGGCGAGGATGTGGTCTCACGGCTAGGCTGCCGACCTTGAAGCTGGGAAAGCAAGGTTCGAGCCTCCGGGTCGACTCCACATCCTGTGATTCTGGACAAGTCACTTAATCTCCCCGTGCCTACCAAAAAAAAAAAATGAATGTGTTCTTGTGTAACGTAACTGGTGCTTATGTAAAGCGCTCCAATACCTTTGGGTCGAGTTCGCGCTATATAAATCTGCAAAATAAAAAATTCCCATTGAAAACAACAGGGGACCCAACGCTAAAACAGCACCCTGCACCCGGCCGCCCCTGTGCCTCTGTGAATGCACCTTGTGTGCTAAACTGGATCCCCCTTTGTCCTGAGCTTAAGTCCAGGAGCTTTGCTCCCACAAC
Organism: Calotriton arnoldi; assembly: GCA_963921515.1. Classification (NCBI taxonomy): domain Eukaryota; kingdom Metazoa; phylum Chordata; class Amphibia; order Caudata; family Salamandridae; genus Calotriton; species Calotriton arnoldi. Next base: position 311,188 of record CAWUFW010001783.1, read on the forward strand.
CTTGTGGCCTAGTTGTGAGCAGCCACCAACCGGAGGCCCCCTATCCCCCATTGGATAACACTGGGCCTCAGCACTCTGTACCCGGCCGCCCTAGTGCCGCTGAGGGTGCTTTGAGTGTGCATCCTTGACCCTGGAGGAACCCTGGTTCTAACCCCAGAAACCCAACTCCCACAACCAAGTACTTACCTGTAAACCGATAACTTCATTTCCTCCCATAGGATTGCATTGACTGCTTTTCTTTGAAAATTCTTCTAAGTGTGGAGTTGGTTTGTATGAAACATGGAAAAACTGCAAATGTACAAAAACTGAACTACTTACCTTTTCTCTAGGAAATGTCCCAGTGTGATATCTAGGCATATCACACTGTGAAGAAAAAGTAACTTAAAAAGTAATCTCAAAAGTAACTGAAAAGTAATTTTTACTGTTGACTTACCTGTAAACAAACCAATTGCATCCAACTGCATTTCAATTGTATTTCAACTGCAATATACCTGCAAAACATTATTTCACTTACCTGCACTAGGCCTGGCTTGGTTCTAGAAATAATATAACTAAATAATATTTTTTATACAAAGAAATTGGTCTGAGTTCAGTGTTTGAGTCTTTGAGTGTGTGACATCATTTCTTGCCTGAGTGTGAACAATAAATGCTTAACACTACCCTCTGATAAAGCCTTACTGCTCGCCCACACTACCACAAATAGAGAGTAAGGTATTATCTACTTTTACCTCGCCTACCTTTGGGGTTCCACTGGACTCTGTGCACACTATACCTTACTCTGGTATAGTATATACAGAGCCAGCTTCCTACAAAGAGGGAATGGGAGTTGGAGCACGAGAGAGCTCAGGGGTAGGGTATTGGATTGAGCTAGATGGACAGAGAAATTGAGGCAGAAGGGCTAACCGAGGGCAGCTGCTGCCAATGAGGAAAGGAATAGACAAAAAGCTCCCTGCGAACAGTATGCATGTCTGGCATCATCTGCTATTACCGATGTACACTCTTCTCATGTTCCAATATGTTAGGTAATATCTTTACCGCACATATCTGAATTATGAGTTTTGTATTAAATATCAGCAGATCAGCCCTGTTGATAAATTCCGGAACATGTGGATTCTGGTGCAGTAGGCACCAAAATCTGCATGTTAGTCCTCAAAAACTTGTGATTGGTAATAATTAGCGCACGTCATGAATGTCAGACCCCACGATTTTTATCCGGTGCGATAATTATCACATGTAATAATGGCCAACTTGTCATGAGGGTCGTGTATTTTGCCCCACCCTTCCGGCCACTAACCTTAGTAACACCATGTCTATGTGTCTTCCAGAATACCTCTGTCCTCTGCGCCCATCACAGTTTTCCTCTAACGTTTGGTGCCAGCATCACCATCCCAAGCACCGAGCTGTGCGTGGCTACGGCCTACCTCTTCACCCTGACAGTGAGGAAGACGGGACGCAAGCCTGCATCAGCAACTCAAACGGTAAGACCTCTGCTTCTTTCTTCTGCCTGCAGAGGGGTCTGTTTGAATCCTAGAAGCAAGCCTTCTGCCTTGGCCGAGGTGCCCTGGGGTCCTGAGCAATATTCTCACCATAGCAATATACCATGCGTATGGGTATACGGTCTTCTAACAAGGGTAATTAAAGGTACAATCTCTTATTCAAACATGATGTTTGTTAGCTTATATTTTTCTTCTAGAGCACACAATCATCGTCATGGCCGACTCTTGGCACTTGACGATTAGTGCTACCACTATCAAAGTATCCAAGGAACAGTGTTTGCTTGCTGTTGGCATGGCCTCTGGAAATAAGTCTGTTTTCAGATTGTGTTTAAAATGTTGAAGGGTTTCATATTTATTTCAATGTTAAGTGCAGTAGATTCCATGATCTGGTGGCGCGCACAGTGAATGAGCGACCTCCTCTTACGGCACGTCCGTTGATAGGAGCACATAGCTGGCCAATCTGATGAAGCCATTTCACAAGTGGATTGGTCCCTTGTGCCAAATGGCCATCTGTACCATTCATAATGAGTTACATTGAAAATGTTCACTGGCCGGGTGCCAGTGCAGGGCTCAATGTTAAGGGGAAAATGTACTCTACAGTTGAGCAAAAACAAAAACCTGACGTTCCACAAGAAACAGTCCCTCGAACATACAACACCGGTAGGAGGCAGGATAAAGAACTTCCTCAAGCAGTGGAGGAAGGTCACTACAGACAAATGGATACTAAACATCATACAATACGGATATTGCATAGAGCTGGAAAAACAACCTCCAAAAGAAAACCAAGAAACAAGGCTCACTCAGCAAGGGAACTTTCGCTCTTGCAACTGGAGGCGAAGGAACTGCTCAGCAAGGAGGCCATAGAGGCAGTACCGCACAACCAAAGGAACAAAGGAGTTTACTCAACTTATTTCCTCATGCCAAAGGTGGACGAAACACTAAGACCTATCCTAGATCTGAGATTCTTAAACAAATTCATAAGAACTCAAAGATTCAAGATGACTTCCCTACAGGAGGTAATACCACAAATACAACAAGGGGATTACATGGCAACTATAGATCTGAAGGACGCATACTTGCACATCCCCATCAACCACAGGCACAAACGTCTACTAAGGTTTGTGATCAACCAGACTCACTACCAGTTCACAGTACTGGCATTCGGACTCAAATCCGCACCAAGGGTGTTTACAAAGTGCCTAGCAGCAGTAGCAGCGCACCTACGAAGGCAAGGAATACACGTATATCCCTACCTCGATGACTGGCTCGTAAAGGCAAGCTCGTACAGCCACTGCAAAGAACACATCCAGCAGGTCGTACAAACACTGAGCCAACTGGGTTTCTCAATTCATTGGGAAAAATCGTCAACCGAACCGGAGCAGATCAAGATATTCAAAGGGGCCGAGATCAACACCATATAGGCCAAAGTGTTCCCCAGCAGGAAGAGAACATTGGCGATACTGAAGGAAACACGTCCTTACCGCAAGGGGCAAGTTCTGACAGTGAGGACGGTGAGCAAGTTAATGGGAATGATGGCGTCATGCATCCACCTAGTCCCAAATATCTGACTACACATGAGACCATTCCAGGAATGGATTCAGCAGCAATGGTCACAGGCAACAGGGAGTTGGGAAGATCTTGTGGTTGTCACACACGCAGTGCATCAGGAAATGGCGTGGTGGAACAAGGAAAACATATCTAAGGGGACGCCATTCACACAACCTACTCCAACAGTGACCATCACAACGGACGTCTCCCAGCTGGGGTGGGGTGCACACATGAACAAGCTCAAGGTGAGGGGTTTATGGTCGCAGCAAGATGCGGTCAGACACATCAACTACCTGGAGCTAAAGACTGTATTCCTAGCCTTAAAAGCCTTTCAGAAAGAGCTGTACGGAAACAGGGTGTTGGTCCAAACAGACAACACAACGACCATGTTCTACATCAACAAAAAAGGAGGAACACAATCAGTGGCACTATCAGGGCTAGCACAGGAAATATGGAGATGGGCCATTCCACTAAAAATAGACCTATTGGCAATACATCTCCCGGGGAAGGACAATGTGGAAGCAGACCGACTCAGCAGGCAGACGTCAGCATCCCACGAGTGGGAGCTCAATCAACAGGAAATAGAGAAGCTATTCCAAAGATGGGGTACACCGCAAATAGACCTATTTGCAACACACCAGAATGCAAAATGCCAACACTTCGCATCCAGACAACCAGACCATCGGTCACAAGGGAATGCGCTATGGATAAGTTGGTCAAAGACATTTGCATACGCTTTTCCCCCGATACCACTGATACACAGGGTACTCAGCAAATGCAGAATCAGCAGCATGACACTAATACTGATAGCACCTCAGTGGGCCAGACAATCCTGGTTCTCACAGATAGTGGAAATGGCACAAGAACCAGCACACAGGTTCCCAAGAAGAAAGGACCTGTTAACAATGCAGAACGGAAAGGTGCTACACCCAGAACCGGAGAGCCTCAGCCTAGCAGCATGGCTCCTGAAGACTTAGAATTTGCACACTTCAAACTACCACCAAGTACCATGGCAGTACTTAGGGAGGCAAGGAGACCTTCCACAAGAAAGTGCTACGTAGCAAAGTGGAAAGGTTCTCCCAATGGTGCATCAAGGAGAATCTACAACGGAAGATCACAAGGGAATCAACGGTACTAAAATACTTAACACACCTGCTACAAAGCGGATTAAGCTACACATCCCTGAGGGTGCACTTGGCTGCGGTAGTGACCTACCACAAGAGGAGAGATGGGGAAAAGTTTCTTCACCTCTCAAGTTGTGAAAAGATTTCTGGAAGGGGCGAAAAGAATCGCACCCCAAAGAGGATGCCAGCAGCAGCATGGAACCTCAACGTAGTGCTAACTCAATTGATGAAGGCACCCTTTGAACCTATTCACAAGACTACACTGCACATGCTCACATTAAAGACAGCCTTCTTAGTGGCTATCACGTCACTACGAAGAGTAAGCGAGTTGCAAGCGCTGACACTACAAGAGCCCTACTTGCAAATACACAAGGACAGGATTGTAATGAGGACGGACCCACACTTCATGCCAAAGGTGGTGTCTCGGTTCCACATTAACCAAGCAATCCAAATACCAAGTTTTTTCCAAAAACCTTCCACACGAACAGAAAGGGCGCTGCACACACTAGATGCCAGAAGGGCTGTAATGCACTATATAGAGAGGACAAAGGAGTGCAGGAAAACAAAACAGTTCTTTGTCTCCTTTGCCAGCAGTTTTCTGGGACGACCAGTCACCAAGAATACGATTGCACGATGGATTGCGCAGACAATTCAACTCTGCCACAAGCAGGCAGGACAACAGTTACAAGGAGCAGCTCAAACTCACTAAACAAGGAAGAAGGGAGCAACAATTGCGTTTCTAGCAAACACACCTATCCAAGACATTTGCCAAGCTGCAACATGGTCTTCAGTGCATACGTTCACTAAGAACTACTGTGTGGATATACAAATGAACAAGGAACCGCAAGTGGGACAAAAGGTCTTACAACACATTTTCAGTAACCAATGCTCATCTTCCACCCAGCCACCGCAATAAGGACAAAACCGCTACTAAGTCTCTATGCACAGCATAGTGAATCCAGAAAGATTCACACTGCAAAACGTATAGTTTCTTACCTGTCGGTGTAGTTTTGCAGCTTGAAGACTTTCTGGATTCACTAGCGATCCCACCCTCCTCCGCCAGAAAGATGAGACATGATGACAAAGGAGGCTAAAATTGCATACATAGCTAAAGGGATCAAGCAAAGCGGATAACAAAAAAAGAATCCGAAGATGGCGACCAAAGGTGGGAGCTTCCGCAGGAAGCGCGTCGACGTCACAAAGGACACCAAATGGTGGGACGTCGCCGCCCACCTGGGCCACGAAAAAAAAGAGAGAAAATACTACGATTCCGGACCCAACCACAAGATGGCGGAATAATGCACAGCATAGTGAATCCAGAAAGTCTTCAAGCTGCAAAACTACACCGACAGGTAAGAAGCTATACGTTCTCTACCCCCAGACTTCCTGGCTGGTCTGGCTTGTGGTGGCCTGCTGGTGCTCTCATCTGGTGACCCGGTCTGCCTGTGGCTCATCAGCAATATCCACTCCTGGAACTGGCAAGCCTAGAGTGATCTTATGCATTTATAGTTCTCTACGGACTGTAAGCGTAGAGTTGTCACTGCTCTCTCATTTATCCTACAGAAGGTTTGGTGACGTTTCATGTTACCAAATTCCAGGGTTGCCCTGTGCCGGTGCAATCTCTTCGGAGCCTGAGATCCAGTATAGTGTTTCTCTCTCACTCTATTTCCTTGTTTTCTTGTGATTTCCTTCTGCAGGTCTGTTATTATCTCGTCCTCCTGTGTAGGTATACAGGGATGGCAGGTGCTTTTAGTGGGTCTAATCAACAGGACCTGGCACTCAGTACACCCCTTTGCTGTTGGCATGTGAAAAGAAAGCTGTCTACCAGGAAGAGCGATGTAAGAAAGAGACATCTGTCTTAACAGACCAGGTTGTAAAAGTAACTAACTAGGCTTTCCGAGCAGCTGAGGATAAAGGAGCAAACTATGGCTCTGGCTCTTAAAAAAGTCTCCCTGTCTTGGCCAGAAATGGGGGTTTCATTTGCAGACCATCCTGGAATTGCCTAATGATTGATTCCAACCACCTTGCCCAAGGGTGAGGGTGCTGTGGGGAACCACACTGGCACAGCATGCTGCCCCGGCGCGGTGTCTCACCTATTGTTCGACTGTTAGTGGGGACAATGACCCGGCACCCGCAGCTTGCTAAAAATGCAGGGAGGAAGCGCTCAGCAGAGGGTATATCAACACCCTTTGGCTTTCTCTAGGTTTAGCGTGCATTTTTGCCCCTAAACTTCCCCACCTTGCCCAGGGCAGAGTGCGTAATTTATTGAAGGCCACAATGTAGCAGCTAACAAGGTGCCCCGCTGCCCTGTGTGCACTTGTGGATATGGCAGCAGGACAGGTGTGAGCCATCCTTCAACATCAGATAGATGACAATCTTACTGCTGGTAGTGATGGACGTGGTGCTGGTTCTGATAGTAATTGTTACATTTGTTCTGTTAATCTGTAGGTCTGGATCCAGCCTGGGGAGGTACTACCTGTTACACTGGAGTGTCGCTCCTGCAATGCTCTCGCCACTTATCAAGTTAGCAGCAGTGTCCACGTCACGCTATCAGCCAGGTGTGAGAATTGCCACAGCACCACCCAGGTGAGAGTCCTCATTCAATGTACAATGTGACAAAACGTTGCCTCCTTTGTTAGCCCATTGACCACCAATTTGTTGTCATCAACATGTTGAAATGCTGCGAATAGGCAAGAGTTGCATGATTGATAGACAGAGTAGCAAACTTATAAAACTACTAGCTAACTTCAAAGGTCGGGTGGCCACTGGGGCACAATAAGGCAGATGCGTCCAATCCATTCATTGACCCACCACCCAGATCCTGGCGCTTGAGATTCCTCATGCCCTTCATGCTCACAGCCCAGCTCACGTGAAAGTGTCTTGCCTCATGGAAGATCTACAGGGCCCCCTCCTCTTATCCATTAGGACTTTTGGGCCTGATACACCATGGATTGCCCTATCACTGATACCCTCACTTTCTCCCATACAATGCAGACACCTGGCAACGGCCTCCTGTGGCTCACGTGAGGTTTGGAGCTACTGCGGCACCCCGAGGGCTTGAAGGTCATTGGCATTCAATGATTTGTGCTTTGTGATGTTGTTTCCCATCCTCCCAGGGAGATTATAGACTGTAGTGTAGAGTCACACAAATGTATCCAAGAAAGCAACTTCCGTTTATTGAACACTGACAATCAACATTCCGCACAATTACTAATTACTAATACAATTTCAGAATGTGAAATGCTGGAACTCAGGAAGAGAGCCGCCTAATGTGGACAACACTACAGTGTCAATCATTGTTCCGTCCCCTCACATTGCTGATGACTCTTAACATCCTGTGCTTTTTCTGACTCTTGCAGTATAAGTGGACAGCAAAGAGTTCCCATAGACAACCTTTGGTCTTGGATAATTCTACCACATCGACAGGTGATGCTAACCGAGATCTGGTGATCCGGCAGGGTGTCCTTCAAGATGGCATCAACTACACCTTCACCGTGACTGCCTTTCAGCCGAACAGCCACCTCTGGGGGGGATCCAGTATCACGCTAACTCCAAATAACCCCCCTAGCAGGGGCAGCTGCAGCTTTCATCCTGAGAAGGATATCTTCCTGTTGGAGACAATGGTGTCCTACAATTGCTCAGGTAACGACCTAGCATCATTCTTCTTAGCACCAATCAGTTTCACCCTTTCACCTCATGATCTGCCATAAAGCTCCCTCTGTGCCACTTCCTTTTCTCCATCATCTCATGATCTTCACAACTCTTTCTCAAAACTAACTCCTTTCTCTCTCTCTCTCTCTCCTACCCTCCTTTGCCTTCAGGTCACAGCTCTTTCTAAGTGCACCTCTTTTTGTCCCTCTGTCGATGATCTGCCACAATTCTGACCCAGCACACTGATGCTCCTCCCTTTCCTAGTGCTCCCCATAACTTTCTCCCAGTATCATGCATCTTCTTCCTACAAATCCGCATCTGCTATAACCTTCTCACTGTGCCACCGTTCCTTGTCCCTCGGGTCATCACCAGACATAACCTCTTGCTCACGCCTACCCTAATTCTTCATTACTTCTTGGTCACCATAACTCTCACCTGGTAACACCGTTCTTCAATCGGCTTCTGATCTGCTGTTATCCTCTCCCTGTATCACTGTCTCTGCTCCCTCAAATTATGATCTGATATAGGTCTCTTCTAGTGTTATGCCTTCTTCTCCTCCTGGAGGTGACCTGGCAGCAGTTTCCCAACCCCCTGTTCAGGTAGGCATGCGCCATATTGCTCTACAGTACCAGCCATGCCTACTTTTAGTCGAGTATAACTTGAAACCAGGGCTGCCCTCCTAACCTGAGCAAATATATATTTTCACAAAACAACAATGGCTTATCTGGGTGCTCTTGGGGCATATCAGCAAGACCCACGTTAAAATTATCGCCGTTTTAGCGGCAGGAAACTGCCGCTAAAACGGCGATAATGGGCTATAACGCATATTAGCAAGCCCATTATCGCCGTTTTAGCGGCAGTTTCCTGCCGCTAAAAGGGCGATAATTTTAACGTGGGTCTTGCTAATATGCCCCCTTGTATTTAACAAAACTCTTCAGTAAACGAAGCCTTTCTGTGCGTATTATTTGAGTCTTAGATTTTCACGAAACGATACCAATCCCATAAAAGTTCCTGGAAACCAAATAAATACAGAAAATACATTCAGAGGGAGACTGCTGCGATAATTGGAAATATATTCATTCTCAACTACAGTGTATCAAGGTGAAGGGGCACAGTAATTAACAGTGCTCCTGCAAACACATATGTAAAATAACAGTAACGCACATCGATACCCGAGACCTTAGACTGAAACATGTGTCACGTGCAATATATCCATGTGTGTCCCATTTTAATGGGTTTTTAATTGTTTATGTATGGGCATCACCTAAGGTGATTTGAGTGTTGTGCCACGGATAGCCACCATCATTGTTAATTATTTACTTACAATAATTGTCAGTAAATCTGCAACTATATTGGTGGGAGATGTAAACATTCATTTTGACTAAACATCATATGCTGCGAGGAGTTAGTCAGAACATTCGATCCTACAATGGGTGAAGTATTTCCGGCTCTCTGTTAGGGTCATTAGGGGCAACGTAAGTGTTAATACTACTTTCTGCACAACTGATAAAACCATTGACCTGCTGTGAACCGACCATTGCAGGATCCCTATAAAAAGGCCGAATACCTTTACCACAGAATTTAAGAACAGTTACAGAGAAATGATCAGTTATCGAATTTGGAAAGATGTCTTCTTATCACTTTCATTTCTTTAACCAGATCTGTTTCTTTTAATGAACTACTGACCCACGGAAACTCTTAGACAACTATTCCGAGACTGTAGATTCAATTGCTTCGTTAAAAATAAACAGTGCAGTGCACATTATAAAAATAAATACAAAATAAAGTGGGATTCGCTCATTAACTTAACTCTGAGAGAGCAACTCTGAATTCTTTAAGGCGTCTGGTGGAAGGGTTATTTAACCAAATCCAGAGTACAGTGTCAAACTTACAAAGCAGCAATTAGGAAGGCCAAAGCGGCCTTCTACAATGAGAGAACATATTTGGGCCCGATACAATGGCCGCCATTGTAACTTCTCTCCTAGAGTAGAGGAACCTCCACATCCTAAACAAACAACCTTTGATGAAGAGAAAGGACATGGATTGATAGGCAACTTTCAAGACATAATAATTAAATTGTATCCTTACTGGGAGTTCGAAAAGCGCCTCCTTCGCCTTCCATCCTGTTGAAATCTTAGTACCTGTTCCTGATGCCTGCCTTTCTTGTTTTAAGTAGTTAAAGAGGATGATTTTAGTTCACTTGTACAAAGTAGTATACTAACTGTCTTGTCGGAGCATGCTGTGTGAGCCAAACTCCACCAAAAACTTTTATTATCCGAGGGAAGACCATGAAATATATCATTGATGCCTCATTGGCTGAGTAGAAAAGCCGATTGAGGTACAACAACAGCCCTCGACCCTAACCATTTGACAACTATATTTTTTTCAATTATTTAGTTACCCTATATATTCAAATTACCTGAGAGATAAGTCAATAACCACCTGGAAGACCATGTTGAGAGAAATGCCATTCTTTATCCTATGCAGGCAGGGTTTCGCCCAGGCTGTAGCACAGAGTTCATAGTGGTTGCGGCCAAGGATTAACTATGGTGAGAATTTGACATAGGATTTTGGTGTCCCTTACACTATTGGACCTCTGTGAGGCATGTGACACCGCAGTCCACCAAGTCTTAAGCTGAGTGGTCTTGGTGTTCTGGGCACAGCACTTGATTGGCTCCAAAACTTTTTTGACTTTCAGAATGCAGAGAGTGATGCTATTTTCCATCACATCTTCCCCTTATCGGCTGATATCTGGTGTTCCTCAAGGTTCTATTCTATGCCCCGTGCTGTTTAACCTGTGTGTCATTCCCTAGCGTACTTCACTCACTCATTTGGTATATATTTGTGCGTGCCGATGACACACCGATAGTTCCTAAAATCTCAAAAGATCTTGCTGCCAGCTCTGTGAGTTTGTTCAAAGGCTTGCAAACCTCTGAGCGGTGGATGCTTTGTAACCAAATGAAGCTTAATGGGCACCAAATGGAGATATGCCTACCATATATGTACACCTTGTCCCTATCTGGCCATCTTCATATCCTGAACCTGCTGTCATGTTTGAAAATCTTGGTCTTATAATTGACTCACCGTTAAACATGCCCTCTCAAATCAGTGGAGTTTTTAGTTCCTGTGTTCTTCACTTAGTTGTGTTGAAAAGGATTTTTCATCTGTTTTCCTTTCCACACTAGGTTCTTATAATGAGCAATTGAATATTATCTCGCCTGGACTTTGGCAACGCAGTGCATTTATATCCGTAAGCAGGTCCTCTGCACAGGTTTCATCTGATACAGAAGGCTACACCTCGAATGCTTTTGGGTCTGTCTAGACAGGATCATAACGCACCCGCCCCTGCTTCGTCGCATTGGCTCCCTTGTCAAACAATGTATTGTGTTCAAGTCTGCGTAGCTGGCGCACAAAACTGTTAACAGTCAAAGAAGGACTCCCTCAGCTGCTCATTTTAAATGGTGCAAGCCAAATTCACCCTGAGATTCCAGGTCAATCACTTTTGCAAATTGCTACAACAAAGCGAGTTGGGATTGTGGGGTAGGAGCTTTCCCATAGCGGGCGCTACCTTTTGTAACTGCCTTCCTGTAAGTAAAGATCAAGAAGCCAATTTGCTGGGATTTAGAAAAACTTTAAACATCTGGCTTTTTCCTTTTAACAAATTCATGAGCACGTTTTGTTTTTTTACTCTATGGTCATGGTAATTTTATAGCGCCATGGTACCTTTAGATGTAGGTGTGCTTAATAAATACAAAACTATAAGCTATACAAACAAGTGGTAGATGACTGTAAACATTTTTTTTTTAAAACCGATTTTCAACAGACATTGCCAATAAATGGCAACATTTAATTATTCCTCTTGTTTGAATTACTGTTTCGACCGCAATGGGTCAATCTGAGGTAAACCGTGGAATCTAGCAAATCAGCAAGAACAAGGCCTTAAAATGACTGTAACCACAAGTAAGGCTGCATAAGATCTGAAATAGTATGCCTATAGAGGACCTGCCGTGAGCTGCTCCTTCTGACGGGTGGACTGGAAGATACCCAGAAGAACCAGTGTTGTGTGTTAAATAGATAATTTTCCCTCAAGTCAGCATCTATCATAAACCTTCGACAGTACCACCTCTCGACCTCAGGTCCTGATCGTCCATTACTACTTTGCTGCAAAACCCATAAGTAATTGGGTTGTGATTTACCACACCACGCTTCCAGGACCACAGTAATCTCCTACGTCATGCCATGACCTGGTATACTCTCTCCCATTGACACCCTTTGTGCCACAGGTCATGAGCAGCCATAACTCTCTTCCAGTACTAGCCATATGTTCTTGTCCTCATATTATGATATTCCAACACTCTCTTGCGTACAGCCACTCCTTCTGCCCAGGTCGTGTTCGGCCATATGTCTTATCCAGCACTAGCCATGTACCTTTGTCCCTCGAGTCGTGATCTGACATTAATGCATTTAACTTAGCACTCCTTGTGACTCAGGTCAAGGTGTGCCCCAGGTCAGTTACCGCCCTTATTCCTGCAAGTGATGACCTGGTCTAACTCAATCCCAGTACCACATGTTCTTTTTTGTCTACTCTGATTCCTTCCCCAGAAGTGCCATTTCTCTCTCACTCTCTTTTTCTCTCTCTTTCTTTTCTGTCTCTCTTGTCCTCTCTTTCACTCTTCTCTGCCTCACCCCTGCCCAGGTTGGACAGACGAGGACAACGGGATGGGACAGCTGATATACACCTTGGTGGCAGAGACCTGTACTACAGAGAGGCGACACTGCCAGCACTTTTACTTATATCGTGGCACCAAGTCCTCGGTCAGCACATTGCTTCCTGCTGGGTCAGACACCGCTAACTCTGCAGTCAATATCTATCTGGAGCTGGAAGACTCACAGGGAGCCAAGACCTTAGCCCTGAACCGGTGAGTTAAGGCTGTTCATATCAGTCTGTGTCTTGTTATTGTGAGCCCTCCCTGTTCCCAGCCCTCCTCCTTGTAATTGTATTTGTCTCTTGCTTGTTTTCTACTAAAGTCATATCTTTTCCAATCTCAATGCTTGGGTCACAGATGACCCTTAGTTTCCAAGGCCATCCTTTCTACCAAAGGTGAAGTAGCAGAGCTGTGTTCCCCTCTGGAAGCCCCTACACTGTGCTGCCGTATGCATGGAATGCCCCAGATAGCAGACCTGAGGCCCTTGACATCTGGGACTTGGACTGCATGCACTGCTCCAATAAAAGGGAACTTAATGATGACTCCTCACCCCTTGAAGCATTTCAGCAAAAGCCTGAGTTGAGTTGTAAAGAAGGCTGCCTCATGGGGATGGGTGGTTCATGGAATGTGACACTGAAGCACCCTGTCTACTACTAAAATAATGTGTGGGAGAGGGCTTTGGAAGAGAGTTTATTCCTTTTACTGGGTGTTAGACTTGACACCCTTGGCATGGTATTCCCCCAAACTATTTACCTTCACTCGTCCTGTTTGCTGAATTAGTATTTGTTGGCTTTAGGGCTCCGTGCATGTTACCACTGCTAACGAGTGCTTAAGTGTTTGTGCTCTCTCATTTAAACATGGTAACATAGGCCAACAGCTAATTGGCACATTTAATTTACTTGTAACTCCCTAGTAAATGGAACTAAATGTACCCGGACCTTTAAAATAAATTAGTAGCTCTTCAAAAACATGCCCCTACATGCAGGGTGTAGTGCAGTTTTAAACTGCCATTTCGACCCGGCAAAATACACCCTTTGCCAGGCCTAAGCCTTCCTTTTTAATACTTCTAAGTCACCCCCAAGGCAGATCCTAAAGTCTCATAGGGCAGGACGCATGGTATTTAAAAAGAAGGGCACTTGTGTTTACGTTTTACATGTCCTGGCAGTGAAAAATTCGAAAGTCATTTTTCACTGTTGTAAGGCCTATCCCATTAACTAACACCAGGTTACCCTATTACATCTAATAAGTGCTAACTTTAGACTGTGCACAGATAGAAGTATGCTGTTTACACTCAAATGAATTGTAATTTAAAATCCTCTTTAATGGTGAAGTCTGATTTTAAGTTACAATTTTGAAAATGCCACTTATAGAAAGTTAATGTAAATAGAATAGCGAATGCACTCCTTCCCTTATCTTCTTGTGAGTTTTTGCTGAAACTGCCAATATACGTGCGTGCAAAACAGCACTGTGAATCGTCCCATCACAGTATGTCAGAGACACAGAGAAAAGGTGCCGCGTTTAGCGGCCCCAGCTGCTGCACTGCTTTGAGAGGAAAAAATATTCCATGTAAACCAAACCTTCACTGTAAACCAAGTGATCCATGCTAAATCAGTCAACTTGTCAGATTAGTTATCATAATCTCTATATTTATGTAGAATCAATCCGGAGACAGGTAGATTACACTGAATACTTTTATTCATGCATTTTCAAAACGCTTTCTGTAGCCAATCCAGGCTTTAACATGAGCGTGTGCAGTCAATCATATTTTACAACAGGACTTTCGGTATAACCCAATGCATTTCGAACCTATCTGGTTCTTCGTCAGGGGTCGCTGCAAAAAATTAGAAAGATACGCTTAGCCAACCACTCTACTTAGTGCCTCAAGAACCAAGAAACAAGAGAATAATAACCCTTAACCCCACCAAAAATCACCTCCCTTAACCACCCTCACAGTCACCCCAACAGCTCAACAGTGTGAAGCCCAATAAAAACAAAAACCTACTCTCATATCCTGCACCTAATTAATGCCTAAAAACTCATATTGCCCCATAAACTACCCCTTATCCATTCAAAACTAAAATTAAAACCCTCATCCATCACAGAAACCAACTTAACTTCTATTTACCTTGTGAAAGCCAAAACCGGCATTGTGATCTCTTCATGCCTCCACTCGTGTTCAAAAAATCAATCCCAATGCTCACTCCCTCCCACCTTTTTTAACCGCTCCCTCAGGTGAGCTCAATAAAACCATGTGACTGCCTAACTCAAATTAGAACAAACTTTTTTTTTTAAAACAAACACTACTACAAATCCCATAATGCATTACCCCTGCTGTGCATGAACCGAACCTAGTTCACCCTAAACAGTGAAAAACTAAATAAATAACACTATGTGCATAAGAAAATAAACCTGAATATTCAACAGTACATAAAAAACGTGCTGTATAGAACATAACATTGCCAAAGGTTAATGAAAACAGTGAAATTGTCTATGATAATCCAGAAAATGATAACACCCGTTAAATGATTGAATCCACCATCCTTCTTAATCAGAGTAATAAATTATTCATTAGTTCAGTCCATGTGAGATCTTATGGATATTCCGCTGTCTCCAGAGTGATGCTCACTTTCATAAATAAACCTTTACTTCCATCCGTGAAACCATTGGGGTGCAGACACAGGTTGGACGATAGTTGCGAAGCAAATGTAAACAAAATAGCGAATGCACTCCTTCCCTTATCTTCTTGTAAGTTTTTGCTGAAACTGCCAATATACGTGCGTGCAAAACAGCACTGTGAATCGTCCCATCACAGTATGTCAAAGACACAGAGAAAAGGTGCCGCGTTTAGCGGCCCCAGCTGCTGCACTGCTTTGAGAGGAAAAAATATTCCATGTAAACCAAACCTTCACTGTAAACCAAGTGATCCATGCTAAATCAGTCAACTTGTCAGATTAGTTATCATAATCTCTATATTTATGTAGAATCAATCCGGAGACAGGTAGATTACACTGAATACTTTTATTCATGCATTTTCAAAACGCTTTCTGTAGCCAATCCAGGCTTTAACATGAGCGTGTGCAGTCAATCATATTTTACAACAGGACTTTCGGTATAACCCAATGCATTTCGAACCTATCTGGTTCTTCGTCAGGGGTCGCTGCAAAAAATTAGAAAGATACGCTTAGCCAACCACTCTACTTAGTGCCTCAAGAACCAAGAAACAAGAGAATAATAACCCTTAACCCCACCAAAAATCACCTCCCTTAACCACCCTCACAGTCACCCCAACAGCTCAACAGTGTGAAGCCCAATAAAAACAAAAACCTACTCTCATATCCTGCACCTAATTAATGCCTAAAAACTCATATTGCCCCATAAACTACCCCTTATCCATTCAAAACTAAAATTAAAACCCTCATCCATCACAGAAACCAACTTAACTTCTATTTACCTTGTGAAAGCCAAAACCGGCATTGTGATCTCTTCATGCCTCCACTCGTGTTCAAAAATCAATCCCAATGCTCACTCCCTCCCACCTTTTTTAACCGCTCCCTCAGGTGAGCTCAATAAAACCATGTGACTGCCTAACTCAAATTAGAACAAACTTTTTTTTTTAAAAACAAACACTACTACAAATCCCATAATGCATTACCCCTGCTGTGCATGAACCGAACCTAGTTCACCCTAAACAGTGAAAAACTAAATAAATAACACTATGTGCATAAGAAAATAAACCTGAATATTCAACAGTACATAAAAAACGTGCTGTATAGAACATAACATTGCCAAAGGTTAATGAAAACAGTGAAATTGTCTATGATAATCCAGAAAATGATAACACTCGTTAAATGATTGAATCCACCATCCTTCTTAATCAGAGTAATAAATTATTCATTAGTTCAGTCCATGTGAGATCTTATGGATATTCCGCTGTCTCCAGAGTGATGCTCACTTTCATAAATAAACCTTTACTTCCATCCGTGAAACCATTGGGGTGCAGACACAGGTTGGACGATAGTTGCGAAGCAAATGTAAACAAAATAGCGAATGCACTCCTTCCCTTATCTTCTTGTAAGTTTTTGCTGAAACTGCCAATATACGTGCGTGCAAAACAGCACTGTGAATCGTCCCATCACAGTATGTCAAAGACACAGAGAAAAGGTGCCGCGTTTAGCGGCCCCAGCTGCTGCACTGCTTTGAGAGGAAAAAATATTCCATGTAAACCAAACCTTCACTGTAAACCAAGTGATCCATGCTAAATCAGTCAACTTGTCAGATTAGTTATCATAATCTCTATATTTATGTAGAATCAATCCGGAGACAGGTAGATTACACTGAATACTTTTATTCATGCATTTTCAAAACGCTTTCTGTAGCCAATCCAGGCTTTAACATGAGCGTGTGCAGTCAATCATATTTTACAACAGGACTTTCGGTATAACCCAATGCATTTCGAACCTATCTGGTTCTTCGTCAGGGGTCGCTGCAAAAAATTAGAAAGATACGCTTAGCCAACCACTCTGCTTAGTGCCTCAAGAACCAAGAAACAAGAGAATCATAACCCTTAACCCCACCAAAAATCACCTCCCTTAACCACCCTCACAGTCACCCCAACAGCTCAACAGTGTGAAGCCCAATAAAAACAAAAACCTACTCTCATATCCTGCACCTAATTAATGCCTAAAAACTCATATTGCCCCATAAACTACCCCTTATCCATTCAAAACTAAAATTAAAACCCTCATCCATCACAGAAACCAACTTAACTTCTATTTACCTTGTGAAAGCCAAAACCGGCATTGTGATCTCTTCATGCCTCCACTCGTGTTCAAAAAATCAATCCCAATGCTCACTCCCTCCCACCTTTTTAACCGCTCCCTCAGGTGAGCTCAATAAAACCATGTGACTGCCTAACTCAAATTAGAACAAACTTTTTTTTAATTAAAAACAAACACTACTACAAATCCCATAATGCATTACCCCTGCTGTGCATGAACCGAACCTAGTTCACCCTAAACAGTGAAAAGCTAAATAAATAACACTATGTGCATAAGAAAATAAACCTGAATATTCAACAGTACATACAAAACGTGCTGTATAGAACATAACATTGCCAAAGGTTAATGAAAACAGTGAAATTGTCTATGATAATCCAGAAAATGATAACACTCGTTAAATGATTGAATCCACCATCCTTCTTAATCAGAGTAATAAATTATTCATTAGTTCAGTCCATGTGAGATCTTATGGATATTCCGCTGTCTCCAGAGTGATGCTCACTTTCATAAATAAACCTTTACTTCCATCCGTGAAACCATTGGGGTGCAGACACAGGTTGGACGATAGTTGCGAAGCAAATGTAAACAAAATAGCGAATGCACTCCTTCCCTTATCTTCTTGTAAGTTTTTGCTGAAACTGCCAATATACGTGCGTGCAAAACAGCACTGTGAATCGTCCCATCACAGTATGTCAAAGACACAGGTTTACATGGAATATTTTTTCCTCTCAAAGCAGTGCAGCAGCTGGGGCCGCTAAACGCGGCACCTTTTTTCTGTGACTTATAGAAAGTTGGCATTTTCTTGTCTCAACTAACAATGCCTTTCTATTAGTGTCCTGGGTCACATGACTGTGAACGGCTCTGCTGTTGGGGTTTGTGTATTACTTCATACAGTGGCACAAAGGGAGCTTGGGAGTGGATAAGATGGGCCATCCTGATAGGATGACTGAGGAGGAACTGTATCCAGCCTCACGTGCCCTTCAAATGGCCTTGCCTATAGATTACACAAAGGAACCAGACACCAGGCCTGCCCTGCCTTTTGCTACCCCAGACAATTTGGAGCCTTGACCAGGGGAAGGGGAAGAACTTTCCAGACCGATTTGTAGGGGTAGGACAGGGAGTCACCCCAAGCAAAGGCTGGCACCAGTTATAAATACTGGATCTCCAGAGCCACTCATCAGAACACTACTGGACCTGTGGAAGGTGCAGAAGAGGGACTGCCCTGCTGCTTGAAGTACTGCCATGCTGTACTTCAAGGAACAAGGAAGATTGGACCTGATTGCCTTCACTTAAGGCTACATAGAGTGGCTCCAAGGGTAGGTTGGTTAACCTAATTACCACTATAAGTATCCTACCATACAAGTTGCTTAGGATAGGAAAGGAGAAAGGCCTGTCTGGGATCGCCACTCAATCGTGGGGAAGGAAGCAATTCATTTTGTTCATGTAACCCTCACACACTTTAGTAGTGTCATGCTTCATCATCGGGTTCACCCTGACTCCTAAAGGTCAGGGTGGGCTCAACCGTATTTCAGGGAGCTCTTACAAGAATATGGCCAGGGGGTATAAAGATTAAAACTCCTCCTACAGGTCCAGGTATCCCTTTATTGTGAAACTGTAGGAGAAATTAAAATATTAAAAAATCAATACGGGTCGTCAGGAGATTGATGGTCCTATGACCCTAGTGCCAACATTTTTCAGTTCGTAAAAAAATTGGCCCAAAAGGGTCCCGGACTTTCTTCAGGGCAAAAAAGTGTAGTCCCCTCTGGTTATAGTATCATAGGAATTACCTATTTACGTATTAATATTTCTAGGAAGCAGATAGCTGCTCCTCATTCACAACGGAAAACAGATACCTTGTCTTGTTCCCTCGTTGGGTAATGGTCACTCCATCTGAAATGAAAGTATCACAGGAAAAAACCTGTTTGAGGCATATGAGCTGTAGATTATATACTTTGCATAGATCGCCATCTGGTGTTGGGCTCGGATATTTGCACTTTGTTTTTCTTCGAAGAAGTCTTTGTAGTCACGATATAGGTGACTCCCCCTTACGGTGATAGTGCGCATGGGCATCGACTCCATCCCCAGATTGTTTTTTTCCGCCATCGGGTTCGGATGTGAATTGTTGCGCTCCGGGTCGGTATCGTATTCGAACCCCCTTCGACGCGCAACCTACAAAACAAGATCTTCGACCGAGAGCTTCGACTCGGGCCGTTGGGCCTACACGCGCCGACCACGCCAGCAGTCCATGGAACGGACTCCGTTTAAAAGATGCCCCGGGTGTGGTGCTAAGTTCCCACACACCGACCTGCACGAGGTGTGTAACCTGTGCCTCTCCCCAGAGCACGAAGAAAAGCACTGCGAGGCCTGTACATCGTTCCGGTCGAAGAAAACAATCTGTGACCATCGGGCTCGACATCACGAAATGTCCTGCGGAAGCAGCTCGGTTCCGGACATCTTCGGAGGCTCTGATATCCATCTAGAACCACAAGCCGAAGAAGGAGATATCTCCGTTTCGGAAGCCGATGACTCCGACGTGGAAGATCAGCAGACAGTCACCCCGGCTCAACGGCCCGTGAGTACTCTGCCCCCTGTTTCAGACATACCCAAAACAAAGGCTCCGGTAACACCTTAGCCCTCGGGCTCAGGTCGACACCAACAGCAAATTTCAGACGCCCCGCCCTCGGTCCCGGCTACGAAACACAAACAAAAGCCTTCCGGCTCGGGCTCGAGCCACCATCCTCCCGGTGCCGAACCAACACCTTCGGCACCGAAACCCCACACCAAGCCTGTGCCACATCCTTCCTCGTCGGCACCGAAAACACCTTCGACGCCAAAGACCCCGGTGCCGAAACTAATAATCAAACCTGTTAAGGACAAATCTTCGGAGCCGAAAAAGACCTCGGAGCCGAAAAAGGCCTCAAAGCCGAAAAAAGCCTCGGAGCCGAAAAAGACCTCGGAGCCCAAAGCTCACTCATCAAAGCCTCAGGAATCCAAAACCCCTTCCAAGGCTTCAGGAACTAGACCTAAACAACACTCTGCCCTAAGCCTTCGGCACCGACCAAAGACATTCCATCCCAAGAACTTTCCTTTCAAGATTCTTCGGATCCGAAGCAGCAAATACTGCATATTTACCCTAACACTGGCCACCTTCTCTCAAACCTCCTAAAAAATGGAAGTAACACCAGCCACAGGACTCTCAAATACCCCTCAAAAAGAAGGACATGGGTACTAACCCTTCTCCCCCTTATATACCTTCCTCCCCTCCTCCTCTTGACCCCAATCTATTGCTTTCACCAGCACACTCCCCGCCACCTATATTCTCACCTGCACCACAAAATATTGATGATGATTATGGGGGTGGACAGGGGGATGGAGATGGACATCAGGATGATGACGCACATACCATACCACAGGACACAGACCCCTGGGATGATTATCATGAAGATCCAGATCCGCACAATGACCCTGATCTGTATCCTTCCAGACCAGAACCACCTGACGATAACGTTGGGTTCGCACAACTTATTAATAGAGCGGCCCAATACCATGGGGTGGAATTACACACTGACCCCCTAGACGAGGATTTTTTATTGGAAACATTCACACCCTCACAGAAATCTACACACACCCTGCCCATGCTAAAGGGTATGTTAAAACATGGCCCAGAAGTCTTCAAGGACCCTGTCAGAGCCAGACTACTTAACCCTAGGGTAGACAAAAAATATAAAGCAGCTCCCAATGACCCAGTGTATATTAAAGGCCAGGTTCCCTTAGACTCTTGTTGTGTCTAACGCACGCAAGAGGGCTAATTCCCAAACTACAGGCGACGCCCCTCCTCCTGATAAGGAATCAAAACTTATTGACGCCTCTGGAAAAAGAATTGCATCCCAAGCTGCTAACCATTGGCGTATTGCTAATACTCAGGCTCTATTAGCACGCTATGACAGAGCTCACTATGACGAGCTAGAGAAGCTTATGCAGCATTTGGCAGATCAATATGAGAATAAGGCTAATGACCTCATTCAGGAGGGCAAACTTATTACAAACACCTCAATAAAATGCGCCCTCGATGCGGCTGATACAGCATCTCATGCCATTAATACCAGCGTTTTATTGCATAGGCACGCCTAGCTTCGAATCTCCGGATTCAAGCAGGAGGTTTAATCCACCATACTCAATCAGCTCTTCGATCAGGAGCATCTGTTTGGACCAACAGTCGATGCTTCATTAGAGAAAATGAAAAAGGACACTGAGACTGCCAAATCCATGGGGGCCTTGCAACTTCCTTCCAATAGGGGCTCCTTTCGTCGCTCCTTTTACAGGGGTGGCTCTAAAACAATGGCGTCAGAAAACACCACCTCCTACAAAAGCACCAATCAGTCTACCTCCCCCAGAGGATATTATCGTGGAGGATACAGAGGAAATAACCATAAGGGAAGAGGCCGAGGCAACAACACTCGCAACTCCCCTACCACCAAGCAGTGACTTCCCTTCCCTACCCCCGATCACTCCACTCCTGTCGGGGGACGTCTCTCACAGTTCCTACCTGTCTGGAATTCCATCACAACAGACAAGTGGGTAAGACAAATTATCCTGTATGGTTATTGCCTGGAACTCACCTCCAATCCCCCAAAGATCCCTCCCAGACAACGTCCAATGTCATTAGAACATCTGACTCTCCTAAAACAAGAGGTGGTCTCTCTTGTACAGAAACATGCAATAGAACCCGTCCCCTTGCCTCATCAGGGCACAGGGGTTTACTCACTGTACTTTTTAATTCCAAAAAAGGACGGCTCTCTCAGGCCAATACTGGACCTCAGACTCCTAAACCTCTATATTCAGTCAGACCACTTCCACATGGTCACTCTCCAACAGGTGCTTCCACTGCTCCAACTGGGCGACTTTCTCTCCACTCTCGATTGAAAGGACGCCTACTTTCATATTCCAATCCATCCTGCTCACAGAAAATATCTCAGGTTCGTGGTGGACGGTCAACACTACCAGTTCAAAGTCCTCCCGTTCGGGGTGGCCACAGCACCCAGAGTCTTCACAAAGTGCCTTGCAGTAGTTGCAGCTCACTTAAGAAGACAACATATTCATGTGTTCCCTTACCTAGACGACTGGCTCATAAAAGCAAAGTCACACAACAGCTGTGTTCACCACACACACAAAACAATTCAGTTGCTTCACGACTTGGGATTCACTGTAAATCTAACCAAGTCCCACCTCCAACCATCCAACACACAAGCGTATCTAGGAGCTACCATAGACACTTCAAAAGCTCTAGCATACCCCAAACCAGTGAGAATACGCAACATACAGGCTCTCATATTACAATTTCAGCCTCAACACTCATTACCAGCTCGAGTGTTCATGCAGTTAATAGGAATGATGGCCTCTTGCATTTTAATCGTTCCCTATGCAAGACTCCAAATGCGCCCTCTGCAGGAATGCTTAGCACGTCAGCGGAACCAGGCTCAAGGTCAGCTAACAGATCTGGTGTTGGTGGACAGCCGCACACATCGCTCTCTGCAGTGGTGGAACACAAAAAACCTTTCCAAAGGGCGGCCGTTCCTAGACCCGGTCCCACAAACAGTGCTAACAGCAGACGCATCGCTCACCGGCTGGGGAGCTCATCTTCAACACCATACTATTCAGGGCAAATGGACTCCACAACAAAAACAATTCCACATAAATTACCTGGAATTACTGGCGATTTTTCTGGCATTAAAATCCTTTCAACTCCAAGTAGTAGGCAAAGCTGTCCTAGTCCGTACAGACAACATGACAGCAATGTACTACATACAAAAACAGGGAGGGACGCACTCTCTGCAGCTTTCACACCTAGCTCAAGGCATATGGAGATGGACCATTCCGCATAACATATATCTCCTTGCAGAACACCTCCCAGGAGTACACAATCAAATAGCAGATCTACTCAGTCGTCAAACACAACAGATCCACGAATGGGAACTTCATCCTCAAGTTCTTCTTCCATTCTTCCACAAGTGGGGCTACCCAGAAATAGATCTGTTCACCACACACAAAAACGCAAAATGCCCAAGCTTTGCGTCCAGGTATCCACACCCATCATCCAAAGGCAATGCGCTATGGGTGAACTGGTCAGGAAAATTTGCTTACGCTTTTCCGCCTCTCCCGCTCATTCCATTAGTGGTTCGGAAGCTCAAACAGCATTCCCTAACAATCATCCTAGTTGCTCCCACATGGGCTCGACAACCGTGGTTCACAACCCTCCTAGAACTGTCTGTAGTTCCTCATCAAAAAACTACACCTCTCACCCAAGCTTCTTACTCAGAACCATGGAGAGATAAGGCATCCAGATCCCAGTCAACTCAACCTTGCGATCTGGCACCTGAAGTCTTAGAGTTTGGCTGCCTTAATCTCCCGCCAGACTGCATGAACATCATTAGAGGCTAGACGTCCTACCACTAGAGCATGCTACGCAGCAAAGTGGAAACGATTTGCAATTTATTGCACAAACGATCAAATCAATCCATCAGATGCTTCTACTCAAAACATCATTTGCTATCTTTTACATTTACAACAATGTAATCTAGCATACACATCTATAAGATTGCATCTAGCTGCAATAGCAGCCTATCTCCGAAACAGACAACACTTGTCTTTGTTTCGAGTACCAGCTATCAAGGCATTCATGGAAGGACTTAAAAGAATAATTCCTCCTAGACTTCCACCCTCTCCAGGGTGGAATCTTAATGTCGTCCTTACCAGACTTATGGGTCCTCCTTTTGAACCTTTGCACAAGTGTGAACTGCAATTTCTCACTTGGAAAGTAGCCTTTCTTATAGCCATCACATCTCTTAGAAGAATTTCTACCTAAAGTTGTTTCTGCCTTCCACCTTAACCAATCGGTTGAGCTACCAGTTTTTTTCCCTCAACTAGATTCAGTGGCAGAACGAGCTCTTCACACCCTAGATGTTAAAAGAGCAATACTCTACTATATCGAAAGAACTAAATCCTTTTGAAACACTAAACAACTTTTTGTTGCTTTCTCTCCACCCCATAAAGGCAATCCCATTTCAAAAGCAGGAATTGCAAGGTGGATTATTAAGTGCATACAAATATGCTATCTTAAAGCCAAGCGCACATTAACCGTTCCCCCTAGAGCTCATTCCACTCGAAAACTAGGGGCTTCTATGGCCTTTTTAGGGAACATTCCCTTAGATGACATTTGCAAAGCTGCAACTTGGTCTACACCGCACACATTCACAAAGCATTATTGCGTAGATGTGCAAGTAAAGCAACAAGCTAGTGTGGGCCAGGCTGTCTTAAGGACACTTTTTCAAACCACTGCAACAGATACGGGTTAGCCGCCGCTAGGGAAAAACTGCTGTATAGTCTATGCAAAGTATATAATCTACAGCCCATATGCCTCGAACGGAAAATGCTACTTACCAGTATGCATCTGTTCTTGGCATGTAGAGCTGTAGAGTTATATACGCCCACCCCCCTCCCCGGGTACCTTTATCTGTTGTAGTGTTATCTTACTTAGATACATCACACATGGACATCTCTTTCTACTTCTTCCTACTCCATCATCACCCTTTATGGCCAAAACAATCTGGGGATGGAGTCGATGCCCATGCGCACTATCACCGTAAGGAGGAGTCACCTATCTCGTGACTACAAAGACTTCTTCGAAGAAAAACAAAGTGCAAACATCCGAGCCCAACACCAGATGGCGATCTATGCAAAGTATGTAACTCTACAGCTCTACATGCCAAGAACAGATGCATACTGGTAAGTAGCATTTTCCTTTTTTTACATGTAAAACAATCCATCCGTGACAAGCTCTACATACCCATACTCAACCTTCAGGAGGGGTGTGTGGGAGCTGTCAATGTTCATACCTATTTGATATAGTATCCAGACTCATGACACTTCCTTGAGTCCAATTTTTTGTTGTGTAAAGTGGCGATGTAATTCGCATGCTGCCACTAATCCAAATTCAGTGTAGGAGTATAACCTCCAAAAGTGCAGTAGCACCCTACCCATCAACATCCACACCAGACAAGACACATACACATAAGTCATGCAAACATATATATATATGTGCACACTGCTACATAAATCGGTAGTATTGTATTGTCAACATTCTGTCAGCCCCCTTACCCCAATGTGGAGGAAATATATCTTCTCACGGTATCGCAATACTGCGGGGGTAGCCCTGTAGTCACACTGTGGACAGGGTAAATAGAAATGGTGATCTACAGGGACACAACAAGCTTCAGTGGACCCCTTGTAACCGCTCAGCTGACCTGCTGCAACTGGAAATAATTGAGCCTTGCTGCTGGCCTCTGCTGGAGTGAGTCCTATACCCCAAGAGGTGCCCACCAGGTCCTGAATCCTTGGTTGGCATCAGTGAGAGCTCATTCAAAGAAGAAAAAGTGAGAATCCTGAAGTTTGGGCTCCTTGCAACCGTGAATAGGCCTGTTCATGCCAAAACTCTATCGCCAGTGCCGAAGGCAACGCAAAGCTCCAGTTGAACTACCTCTTCATGCCGACAATGACTGCCCGCAATGACAGGCAATGTGAGACCTGCACTTTGCGCTGCAGCAACGACAACCCACGACGACCGCCGTTACAAAGCTGCAGCAATGACCATCCGCGACACTTGACCGACTCTTCAAGTGACAGCGACAACCGTCCACAATATCCGACCTACTCATCGGGCTACAGCGAATACTGTCCATGAGGCTCAGCCTCCTTCTTGCAGCTTCTTCCTCTGCAAATGGAACTCTTCAAGTCGAACTTAGAAGGTAACTTTTCAGCTGGACTGACCTTGTCCCTGTATCTGATCCATGCTCCATCGCATTTGGCCTGTGCTTGTGACTTTCTCCAGGTGTAGCACCACCAGATGACCGCGAGTGGCACATTGTGCATTTAGGTGCTATTTTCACTAAAATCTTTAAAATTGAATTTCTCCAGTTCTATTCATTGGATTTTTGTCCTTCTTTTATTATTTTCTCTATTGAAATTTACTTTTTTTCTAAATTAGTTTGGGATTTTTCTTAAGTTGTGTTTTCACTTTAGTACTGTTTGTGTGTTGCATAAATACTTTACACATTGCCTTTGAGTTAAGCCTGATAAACTACTAGAGAGTTAAGCACAGGTTAATTTGGTGACTTTTTGTGGTTGACCCTGACAAGGATTGTGGTTGTTGCTTGTGTGGGTCTTCAACTCCCCTCAACCAATAACCCAATTTCTTAAACTGGGGGTATTAGTAAAGGGTGAAACAAGTCCCAAAGGACAGTGGAGGCTGCACATAGCTAAAGGATTCATAGCCAACATCTGAGTTTAGAGAGACATTGAGGTACGTTTAAAGTGCGAACTCAGGTCAATAAACACATATAAATAAAGCAGAAACACAGTAAAATGGTATTGTGAGGTGGTTAGAGAATCAACAGTCTCAGTTGGTAAGACAATTGTGAAGAGGTGGGTTTTGACACCATTGCCAATTTCACCACTTGAGAAGCAAGTAAGAGTGCAAGAGGCGTCATTTCAGAGTCTTGCCGGCATGCAGAAACAGCCTTACTGTGTGTGTTTTCTGTGAGTTTATTGTATTTCTATTGTGGCCATAAATGTCCTAGTAGCATGTGCAAGCATCACCAGACAGGCTGGGTTTAGAGGGAAGGTTGCCAGGTTTACTTAAACGCGGTACCTTATAAATCGCATGACAAACTGTGAAGTGGATTCTGGCAAGGAGAGGGAGCAAAGGCAGTTCTTTCAAGGTAGGAAAGGTGCACGCGGACGTTCTTTGCTTCTGTGGCAAAAACTGCTTTGATGATGGTGAATAAGGACTTTGAGAGTTCAGTGAGTAGTGCATGGCCTCCATCGATGTGTGACAAGACGAGGCACTGGTAGGTGGACCAGAGGGTCATAGAAGGGAGGGATTTTGCACTGTAATGTAAGTTGGAACCTTAGCTGTTTGCTCCTTTGTCTTGGTAAGGTTCATGAAAGATTGAGTGGGGGTCAATGAGAGAAACCAGGGATTGAGCAGAGGATGAAACATGGGGAAAAGGCCATCTAAACTCATAGTGTGAGGAAAGATGAACAATCTGTAAATTCAGATACTTTTATTTCGGAACCCAAACGATCTTATTTCTGTAATATTTATACATTCTCTATCCCAGGTGTAATAACAGCCATTTTTGCTTTCAGCACAGCTAACACAAATGGTAGAGAACACACACCTTCCAAAGAATATGCAGCTAATAGCCAGCATCCATCAGATTAGCATGTGCCATTGTAATTCCAACAGCAACCCAAACTCTAATTGTCACATTTGTGAACAAGCGGCGGCAAATCCAATGGCAGGATTTGTATTTACAGTGAAAAGTTCTTCTGTGTGGAGCGAAGAGATGTGTTCTGTATTTTGTTTTTGCACGAAATAGCCTACAAATAACATAATTTTATAGAGATTAATAAAAATAATAATAATAATGATGACAAAAACGGATGACAACAATGGAACAATAATATTAGCAACTTACTATTTTTTTAAGCGTTTTTATCCAATGCAGGTTAAGTGGACCTTTTTAGGTCTGACATTAGCCAAGACCTTTTATTTTAGTAAAATTATATGTATATGTATAATATATTTGCTTCAAAGGGCTTTCTGCCATTTCTCTTCATCCATTGGTCTGTTGTTGTGTCTTTCACATTTTGCTTTCACCCACTACAGCACACATCATGGGGCAACGGGTCAGCCTACTTAAGCAACTGGTTAACTTCACTTTTAGTGACAGCATTTTGCACTTTCACAATGAGCACATCCGCAAACAAGGTAGTTTCCTTCTGTGCCAGTGTTTTTGTTTTTATTTTATAATTACTTTAGTGTTGCGTTTGTGTTTGGAGCCTGAGATGAAAGTAGGCCCTTCCTACCAGATGTAAGCACAGGCCACATTCCACACTTTATCAGTTCCTGGCTCCTGCCAGTACTTGGCTCCTGCCAGTACTGTTGTAAGTTCCTTTAAAGTGTCCTTTGTTTATCTTACTGCTGATATTTCACAGCATAACAGATTGTGTCCATTTGAAACTCTTCTATATTAAGTTATTCTCATTTTACTATACACCTCAGTAATTAAACGTAATGCATTGCTCCAGTAATCCCCTCCCTGTCTGCTGCTCAAATCACAAATTGAATGGTGCAATCATTGGAAGAGGAAGAAAAAACATTACTGAAGCACCCATGAACCACATTTGCAGCTAAATTGTGTGCTTTCATGCTGTGATATATAAACCTGAGGTGTCCCGCAAACGTAATGTAGGTCTCATCTGAGTATAATTTCTTTATTCTGTTGCAGAACAGTGTTACTACTTTTTATATGGGGACATCGAAAGTTACCCTAAAATCCACTGTGGTGTAGTGACCACTATATTTGAAACGGATCAGGAAAATGTCCTGATATTACACAACTGGCTTGTGATATTGTGCAGGCCTGCAGTACACAAATCGAAAGCTCCAATATTATATATGTAAATTCATAAGTGGACAGTTCCTTAAGACACATTTATTCTGGACTCAGTTTCACTAATTGTTCTTAAATAAACGTTGCCCAGGAAGAAAATCAGCCTTTATCGTGTTTAATTTGTTGCCCAGAAAGAAAATCAGTCTTTATCGTGTTTAATTTGCAGCACTTGTAACACTTTAAAAAAAAAGAATTTTGCTTCTTCCTACTTTGTTACTTTGTTTCTTTACTTTTTCCTTCTTTCTTTGTTTCTTGCATTCTTTCTCTTTTGCCAACTTTTCTTCCTTCTTTTCATTTTCCTTCTTTCTTTCTCTCTCTCTTTTTTCCTTCTTTTTTCTTTCTTTGTTTCTTTCTTTGTTTCTTTGTTTCTTTAGTTGTTTCTTTCTTTCCTTCTTCCTTTCTTTCTTTCCATTTTTCTTTTTTCTTTCTTTATTTCCATCTTTCTTTCTTTCCATTGTTCCTTCATTCTTTCCTTTCTTTTTTCTCTCTTGCACGTTTTGAAGTAGGTTGAGGCTCATGAATTCAATCCGATTTTAACATATTTTACTCTGCCCTGGTTTCAATCAATCAATCAAGCATTTATAAAGCGCGCTACATACCCGTAAGGGTTCCAAGGCGCTGGGGGAGGGGGGCTGCAGCTAGTGGTCGAAGAGCCAGGTCTTGAGTAGTCTCCTGAAGGTCTGAGGGTCTTCCGTCTGCCGAAGGTGGAGAGGGAGGGAGTTCCATGTCTTGGCGGCGCGGTAGGAAAAGGACCTGCCTCCGGAGGCGGTCCTGTGGATGCGTGGGACGGCAGCCAGGAGAGGTCGGCGGAGCGGAGTCTCCTGTTGGGTGCGTAGAATGATAGTCGGTTGTTGAGGTATGCCGGGCCGGTGTTGTGGAGTGCCTTGTGTGCGTGGGTGAGGATCTTGAAGGTGATTCTTTTGTCGACGGGGAGCCAGTGTAGGTTTCTCAGGTGGGGGGTGATGTGGTTCTCGGCGGGGATGTCGAGGATTAGGCGTGCAGAGCCGTTCTGAATTCTTTGGAGTCTGCTGAGGAGTTTGGCAGGGGCTCCGGCGTAGAGTGCGTTGCCGTAGTCGAGCCTGCTGCTGATGAGGGCGTGTGTGACGGTCTTTCGTGTGTCAGTAGGGATCCATCTGTAGATCTTGCGGAGCATGCGGAGGGTGTAGAAGCAGGTTGAGGAGACAGCGTTGATCTGGTTGGTCATGGAGAGTTTCGAGTCGAGGATGACTCCCAGGTTGCGTGCGTGGTTGGTAGGTGTAGGGGCGGCGCCCAGGAGGTGGGCCACCAGGAGTCGTCCCAGGCTGAGGGGTTGGGTCCGAGGATGAGGATCTCTGTCTTGTCTGTGTTGAGTTTGAGCCGGCTTTCTTCCATCCAGTCGGCGACCGCCTTCATGCCGCGGTGGAGGTTGGCTTTGGCAGTGCGGGGTTCGTTGGTGAGGGAGAGGATCAGCTGGGTGTCGTCGGCGTAGGAAATAATGTTGAGGTAGTGGAGTCTGGCGATGCGTGCGAGCGGGGCCATGTAGACGTTGAAGAGCGTCGGGCTGAGGGATGATCCTTGTGGGACACCGCAGATCGTCTTGGTGACTCCGGAGCGGAACGGGGGAGGCGCACTCTTTGGGTTCTGTCAGAGAGGAAGGAGGTGATCCAGTCCAGGGCCTTGTCACGGATCCCTGCGTCGAAGAGGCGTGTGCGCAGTGTGTGATGGCAGACGGTGTCGAAGGCCGCGGAGAGGTCGAGGAGGAAGAGGGCCGCCGTCTCCCCGTTGTCGAGCAGGAGTCTGATGTCGTCTGGTTTGAAAGATGTCTTACTTTCACAGGCCAACCTTTTGTGCTTCATAATAATTTTTTGTGGCCCCCTGGTTATAAACAGTTAGTGTTATTCAGTCTTGAATTCGCCGGGACTCCTGTGACTAGAGATTTTAACTAGGAAGGAATGGGATGGATCCCATTTCTCAAACATGAAAGCTGGAAAATATATGTTCGAGGCATATGAACTGTAGATCATATGCGTTAGCATAGATCGCCATCTGGTGTTGGGCCCGGATGTTTGCACTTTGTTTTTCTTCGGAGAAGTCTTTGTAGTCACGAGGTAGGTGACTCCTCCCTTTGGTGATAGTGCGCATGGGCATCGACTCCATCCCCAGATTGTTTTTTTCCGCCATCGGGTTCGGATGTGTATTGCTGCGCTCCGGTATCGTTTTCGAACCCCTTCGACACGCAATCCTCTACCCTCGACGGTATTGTCTTCGATCGCGGTTTCCCATTCGACGCGCATCGTAGAATTTGTAAAACCTTCGATCGGGAACTTCGAGGCGGGCCGTCGGACCTACCCGTGCCGACCACGCCAGCAGTCGATGGAACGGACTCCATTTAAACTATGTCCCGGGTGTCGTGCTAAGTTCCCACGCACCGACCTGCACCAGGTCTGCAACCTGTGCTTATCCCCGGAACACGACGAGAAGGGCTGTGAAGCGTGTCGATCGTTCCGATCGAAAAAGACTCTTCGTGACCGGCGGGCTCAATGCCACGAAATGCAACGAGACAGCGGCTCCGTACCGGACATCTTTGGCGAAGATTCAGAGGTTCCCCGTACACAAGTAGAAGCCGAGGAAGAAGAACCGGTCTCCGTCTTCGAAGCCGACTCCGACATGGAGCAAGACCTGGACATCACCCCGGGTCAACGTACTGTGAGTACAAATCCCCATGTGACCACGCACCCCAAAAAACCTAAGGCTCTGGCATCACCCCCGCTCGCGGGCTCGGGTCCACGCCGACAAAAAGTTTCTAATGCCCCGCCCTCCGGCCCGGCTACGAAACATGAGGACAAGCCTTCCGGCTCGAGCCGGCCCCATTCCGGTACCAAAACACCACCTGCGGCACCGAAACATAAACCGCCTCATGTGCCACTCCCTACATCGCCGGCACAAAAGACACCTTCGGCACCGAAGGCCTCGGAGCCGAAAAGAGCTTCGGAGCCCAAATCGTCCACACCAAAATCCTTGGCACCTAAAAGCTCGGAGCCGTCAACCTCCACACCGAAACACTCGGAGCCGAAACATCCTGCTTCAAAACATTCAGGTTCTAAACACAAAAGTAAGCATTCGAACTCTGAACATTCGGCGCACAAAGATAAATCTTCCACGCCGAAACCCATTCCTAAGGAGAAAGACACTCCTTCCAAGGAACTTCCATCCGAAGACACAGTTTTGGACCCAAAACAGAAAAGACTCAGTATCGATCCCAATACTGGACAGCTTACAGCCACACTTCCAAAAAAACGGAAGCTGCATCTCTCAGAGGACTGTCCTATTCCTCTAAAAAAGAAGGATATAGGTACTAACCCTTCTCCCCCTTACATACCGCCTTCTCCTCCACCTAACCCACTAGTAAATGTGGTGTGATTAGTTCACACCATAAAATTCACCACCACCCCCATTTTCACATGAACCACAGGATTATGATTATGGGGACGGGGATGGGGATGGGGACGAAGATCAGGACATACCACAAGACATTCCACATGACACTGATCCATGGGAAGATTACAATAAGGACCCGGATCACACTAATGACCCTGACCTGTATCCCTCCAGACCCTCCCTACCTGATGACAATATAGGCTTTGTACAGCTTATTAACAGGACTGCTCAATACCACGGGGTGGAGCTACACTCAGACCCTCTAGAGCCGGATTTTCTTGTGGAGACATTCACACATTCACAGAAATCCATTAATACTTTACCCATGCTCAAGGGCATGATAAAACACGTAGACGAGGTCTTTAAGGACCCAGTCAGAGCCAGACTACTGACCCCTAGAGTGGATAGAAAGTACAAGCCTGCTCCTTCAGACCCTGCATATATTAGGGGGCAGTTGCTCTTAGACTCTCTTGTCGTATCTAACGCCCGCAAAAGAGCTAATTCCCAAACTACAGGCGACGCCCCTCCTCCTGATAAGGAGTCTAAATGAATAGATGCATCAGGCAAACGAGTGGCCTCACAGGCTGCTAACCATTGGCGAATCGCCAATGCTCAGGCCCTGTTAGCACGCTACGACAGAGCTCACTATGATGAGTTAGAAAAACTCATCCAACACTTGCCTGATGAGTACAAGACAAAGGCTAACGACCTCATTCAAGAAGGGAAGCATATCACCAATACTTCCATAAAATGTGCACTGGATGCAGTAGACACAGCATCTCGTGCCATAAACACCAGCATACTATTACGCAGGCACGCTTGGCTTCGAATCTCTGGATTCAAGCAGGAGGTCCAATCCTCCATACTCAATCAGCCCTTTGATAAAGAGCATCTTTTTGGGCCAACAGTCGACACTTCACTTGAAAAGATGAAAAAGGACACCGAAACTGCTAAGTCCATGGGGCCCTTGCAATTACCTTCCAGCAGGGGTTCCTTTTGCCGCTCCTTTTATAGAGGTGGCTCAAAAACAGTGTCGTCAGAGACTCCCTCCTCCTTTTATAAAAACAACCAATCCACCTCCTCCAGAGGTTATTTTCGAGGAGGCTACAGGGGAAATAATAACAAGGTACGAGGCAGAGGTAATTCCACCCGCACTTCCCCTGCCAATAAACAATGACTTCCCTACGCTACCCCCCCATCATTTAACACCTGTCGGGGGACGTCTCTCACAGTACCTACCTGTCTGGAATTCAATCACCACAGACAAGTGGGTAATACAAATTATCCAACATGGTTATTGCCTGGAACTTACCAGCACTCCACCAACAATCCTTCCGAGACAGCATGCAATGTCATCAGAACATCTCACCCTGTTAAAACAAGAGGTTCTCTCTCTGTTACACAAACAAGCAATAGAACCGGTCCCATTACCTCATCAAGGAACGGGAGTGTACTCCCTATACTTTTTGATTCCAAAAAAGGACGGCTCCCTCAGGCCCATATTGGACCTAAGACAACTAAACCTCTACATTCAATCGGACAACTTCCACATGATCACCCTTCAGCAAGTGCTCCCATTACTTCAGGAAGGCGACTTTCTTTCCACCCTAGATTTAAAGGACGCCTACTTCCATATTCCCATTCACCCAGCTCACAGGAAATATCTCAGGTTCGTGGTGGACGGACAACATTACCAATTCAGAGTCCTCCGATTCGGGGTAACTACAGCACCAAGAGTCTTCACCAAGTGACTAGCAGTAGTCGCAGCGCATTTAAGAAGACAACACATTCACGTCTTCCCTTATTTAGACGACTGGCTAATAAAAGCCAACTCGCAACACAGCTGCATACATTACACTCACAAAACAGTTGAGCTGCTTCACGACTTGGGATTCACTGTCAACCTCACCAAGTCTCATCTTCAACCCTCCAATACGCAAGCGTACCTAGGAGCCACAATAGACACTTGCAAAGCTCTAGCGTACCCCAACTCAGTCAGAATACGCAACATGCAAACACTAATTTCACAATTTCAACCGCAGCGCTCACTACCAGCACGAGTGTTTATGCAGTTAATCGGAATGATGGCGTCTTGCATTCTAATTGTTCCTTACGCAAGACTCCAAATGCGTCCCCTACAAGAATGCTTAGCACGTCAGTGGAACCAGGCTCAAGGTCAGTTAACCGATCTGGTGTTGGTGGACAGCCGCACTCATCGCTCTCTGCAGTGGTGGAACACACAAAACCTTTCCAAAGGGCGACCATTCCTCGACCCGGTTCCACAGATAGTACTCACAGCAGACGCATCGCTCACCGGCTGGGGAGCTCATCTTCAACAACATACCATTCAGGGCATATGGACACTACAACAAAAACAACTCCACATAAACCATCTGGAGCTGCTAGCAATTTTTCTGGCTTTGAAAGCCTTTCAACTACACATAGTAGGCAAAGCTGTCCTAGTCCGTACAGACAATATGACAGCAATGTACTACATACAAAAACAAGGGGGGACACACTCTCTACAGGTTTCACACCTAGCTCAAAGCATATGAAGATGGGCCATACCTCAAAAGATATATCTCCTTACAGAACATCTCCTAGGAGTAAACAATCAGATTGCAGATCTGCTCAGTTGTCAAAAACAACAGATTCACGAATGGGAACTACATCCTCAAGTACTCCTCCTATTCTTCAAGATGTGGGGCTACCCAGAAATAGATCTGTTTGCCACACACCTCAACGCAAAATGCCCAAACTTCGCATCCAGGTATCCTCACCCATTGTCCAAAGGCAATGCGCTATGGATGAATTGGTCAGGGAAATTTGCTTACGCTTTTCCACCTCTCCTGCTAATTCCATTAGTGGTTCGGAAGCTCAAGCAACATTCCCTCACAATGATCCTAGTTGCTCCCATATGGGCTCGACAACCATGGTTCACAGCCCTGTTGTAACTGTCAATAGTTCCTCATCAAAAGTTACACCTCTCCCCCAAGCTTCTCAGCACCTGAAATCATAGAGTTTGGCTACCTTAATATCCTGCCAGACTGCATGGATGTCATTAAAGAGGCTAGACGCCCTACCACAAGAGCATGCTATGCAGCAAAATGGAAACGATTTGTAATTTATTGTACTAACAATAAAATCAATCCGTTAGATGCTTCTACTCAAAACATAATTTGCTATCTGTTACACTTACAACGTGCTAACTTAGCATATACATCTATACGATTACATCTTGCCGCAATAGCGGCTTACCTACAAAACAGACAACACTTGCCTTTGTTTCGTGTACCCGCTATCAAAGCTTTTATGGAAGGACTCAAAAGAATCATTCCTCCTAGAATTCCACCTTCTCCCGCGTGGAATCTTAACATAGTCCTTACAAGACTCATGGGCCCGCCATTTGAGCCTTTGCACAAATGCGAACTACAGTTTCTTACTTGGAAGGTAGCCTCCCTTATAGCCATCACATCTCTTAGAAGAGTTGGTGAGCTCCAGGCACTAACCATACAAGAACCATTTTTACAAATTCACCACAATAAAGTGGTTCTTAGGACTAACCCAAAATGTTTACCCAAAGTCGTTTCAGCCTTTCACCTCAACCAGTCTGTTGAGTTACCCGTGTTTTTTCCTCAACCAGACTCAGTAGCAGAACGTGCTCTTCACACGTTAGATGTGAAAAGAGCGATACTTTATTACATTGAAAGAACCAAATCTTTTAGAAAAACTAAACAACTCTTTGTTGCTTTTTCCCCACCATATAAAGGCAATCCCATTTCAAAAGCAGGTATTGCGCTGTGGATAGTTAAGTGCATCCAAATATGCTACCTCAAGGCTAAACGCACCTTACCAATTCCCCCTAGAGCGCACTCTACACGCAAACTAGGGGCTTCTATGGCATTCTAAGGGAACATACCCTTAGATGACATCTGCAGGGCTGCAACATGGTCTACACCACACACATTCACAAAGCACTATTGTGTAGATATGTTAGCAAAACAACAAGCTAGTGTGGGCCAGGCAGTTTTAAGAACACTATTTCAAACCACTGCAACAGATACAGGTTAGCCACCGCTAGGAACATAACTGCTGTATAGTCTATGCTAATGCATATGATCTACAGCTCATATGCCTCGAACGGAAAATGCTACTTACCCAGTATGCATCTGTTCTTGGGATATAAAGCTGTAGATTCATATGCACCCATCCGCCTCCCCGGGTACCTTTATCTGTTGCAGTATTATCTTACTTAGATACACTATACATGGACATCTCTTTCTACTCTTACTAACTCCATCATCACCCTCACGGCAAAACAATCTGGGGATGGAGTCGATGCCCATGCGCACTATCACCAAAGGGAGGAGTCACCTACCTCGTGACTACAAAGACTTCTCCGAAGAAAAACAAAGTGCAAACATCCGGGCCCAACACCAGATGGTGATCTATGCTAACGCATATGAATCTACAGCTTTATATGCCAAGAACAGATGCATACTGGGTAAGTAGCATTTTCCTTCTTGAGACATGATCTACTTTAGACTTTATTGAAAACCTCTTGTCCAATTTGACCCGCAGATCTTTCACTTTGTGTGCCTACAAAACTTATGCTTTGGGTAAAACTTGAGAGTACTACTCTGGTATGCATATTCTCTTGAGGCCCCGGCCCCAGACAGCATTAATCCAGTTCATCTGAGACAAGTGCTGCGCATCCACGAGTCAATGGAGATTGTCATACTGGCTGGGGGAGCGATCCAATATAGTGATCTGCAGGTCATCAGCGGGAGATTGGACCAGATTCCAACCTTGAACGATGGACAATGATGGATACAAAGGGCGTTAAAAAGACATCCTGTGGGACACCCCACTCCTATATTGTTGAGGTGAAAAGAAGGAACCTGGTCTTAGCGATGAAGAGCAATCTGATAAAAATGACCTAAACAAACCCAAGATCAATTTCTCCCACATCTGCTAGCCTCTCAGAAGCACCGGATAGTTCCCTGTATCCAACGCCAGAAAGAGAGCCCGCAGAACCAGCATTGCTGTGGCCTGAATCCACCATGTGCTGATATTGTTTGTTCTGTCCAATAATGCAGTCTCCATCAGTGGTTTAGGCGAAGACCTACTTTTGGATGTCTTGAAGGAAGCACCACTGTAAATGCATTTTTTTTGCATCAAGCTTCTGCAACCCCTTACAAAAGGCAGAGTGACCTACACGCTCACAGGAACAAAGAGGGTCCTCTGTAACTGGGTTAGAATATCTTAGTAAAGCTGTATTCAAGGCTTTCTTTAGTGAGGCGGGACACAGGTTTCTCCAGAGAAGTGCTAATTACGGCTAAGATGTTAAGTGAAAAAAATATATATATTAGGAAAATGTTTACACCTCTCTTTAGAGAGCTAATGCTCCTTTGAACCAGGTAAAACTTTTGGGCTGCGTAAATAAATATTTGTTACCATACTTTTGTTCACTTCTCAGCAAGTTTTAAAATCTTTTTAGATAACCCTTGATTTGCCCTGTGCGGTCACTAGAGGGATTTTCTTCACCTAAAAGATGTTGTAACTATTAGTGTGATATCAGTGTCAGCATTGTACTATTGTCATACAACTTCCAAAACTGTAGCATACTGATATCTCAGCTGTGTCATACTGCTGTGATACTGGTGTTTTACCTATCTCATTCCGCTGTCACACTGGTGCTGTGATACGAGAGTCATACCGATGTCAATGTCATAACAGTGTCACACTGGTGCCATACTGGTGTCACCTTCATGTAATCGAGTGTCATACTGGTAGCACGACAATCCCTTACATAACTATGTCATACATGTGTCATACCATTGTCATGCTAGTGTCATACCACGTCATAGCATACCTTTCTGTCTCTTTGCAGAACGCTCACTGTCCGCATGCCAACTGTCTCCGGATTTCAGACTGTCACGGGCTGGCTGAAGAACAAGAGCCAGTCTGAGCTCTGGGGGCTGGTACAACAAGGAAACCCCCAGGACGTGATCCCTTACTCCCTGGCACTCGTCAGCGCCCTCAACCAGGTATGGGCATGTTGCCAGGGCTGCTGGTTTCTACCCCTTCTCCTATAATCCACAGACATTTGTAATGGACGTCTTCAGCTAGGTCTGAGTCCTCCGCTGTAGCCTCTGGTTTCAGGTCACCAAGATTGAATCCCATTTTAGCAACCCTCCTAAGTGCCGTCAGTCATATAGCTGCACAGGCCCGGCTGTGGTATATGGTTTCCGGTCTGCCCTTTCCACGAGGAGGCTGCCTGCTCCCTGGTAGTCATCAGGGTCCTAATGCTACAATGTGCGCAGTGCTGGATCCTTGGGGCTTGCCATACCGCGGAGGCGATCTTGTTCTCCCTTCTCATTCATCAGTGCATTGAACCGGTTCCAACATGGACAAAGTGCTAGGACTGCAGACCTACCCCTCCCCCAGGTGTTGATGCCCCAGTCCCTGGCTCTCGCCTGTGCCCTCTGCTCTCTCCTTGATGAAGAATAATTCTGGAGTTGTGATCTCCCCATCCTTAAAGGATGACCCTCTTGATCCTGGTACCTGCAGCTATCAAATATTCATTGTTTCAACGTATAAGTCACACTATACATAATTTACAATGTTGTATCCAACATTGCAATAACATATTAAAATGTGCTAGTTATGTCCATTTAAATGTTAAATAAAAAAACCCAAACCTGACCTAACCCCTAGGCTTGCTTCATAAACAATCAGATCCCTTCCTAGAATTACATGTTGTCAGCCAAGCTGCCCAGATGTATGATGCTCCAGGAATATATATTGATGACAAATCAGAACTATAGCATTATGCCAAAGGATCTTTACAATTATTAATGCCATGCGTCTTAACCGAAGGCACTAATCCTCTTCTGTTTAGCCCACTTATTATAGTGCAAAAAAAGAAACGCAAGGTGCTTTTATAATCACAATATCCATCATTTTTGTATTTGAATTGCAATTTTGCAGTACTCTTATGCACACAGGACGGTGCATTTAGAGGAAAGTCTCATTTAAATACAGCAATTCAAATTCGACCTCCATTTTATTGCATAAATAAATACCCAGTTCATAATAAACCCCTTTGGCATTTCAAACTAACATCTCTTGCTCAGCATGCCAACATCTTTTCTCAATCACCGTTATCATAGTCCTGTTTGAGAAGGACAGGTTTGCTCACAACACCTTGCAACCTATTCCCTTGGCGTCCTTTCAATATGGGCTGCTGATTGACACTTCCTGTGACTCTCTCTACTTAAAACGTGAGAGAGAGAAAGGGGACCACATGGGACATGCTTATCAAGAATGTGGTGAAGGTCTGTTCAGTGTCCTTCCTGATTGACTCAGAAAAGAGCAGCTCCTCTCGGTAGGCAAGGCCTTGCCTGCCTGCTCTGTATCACACAAGTGAAAGGTATCAAGTGTCAACACAAGAGGGCCCTAGATTGCCAAAGAAGCTAAAAACCTCCTTTGCAGCTGATAATGCTTCATTGAAGATGGAGGTTTAAGTTTAAGAAGATAGGCTAGGCACAAAAGTCCCCCTTACATCAGGAAGAGAGAAGAACCATGCCAGGAAATTCACAAAAAGATTCCAAGTGGAATCCAGTTGAGGGAAGCAATAAATGAAGGACAAAAATGGAGAGGTGGGTGATGAACATGTTGAAAAATTGGGAACAAACACTTTGTGATAGAATTTCTTTTTGTGATTGCCACCTTTATATGTGATTCAACCAGGAACTGACATCACAGGATTCTGAACCTCCAATAGAGTTCATTGACCACGTTCAGAAACACGTGTCTAGAGATACGGCAGTGACTGCACCAGCTTTGGTAAAAGTTATGATGAACTTTAGCGCGAAATTCTGTACTACACTTACCAAGATGCAAAGGGGTAATGATGCTGGGATGTGAGGCAGTGTGCTCCTACCCCCTTTACTATTTAAAAAGGCTTCAGTGAGCCTACAAGCTGACGAGCTTCGGAGTTCCTGCATGTCCGGAGTAGTATTGAACTGAGGAAATTTGTGGCAGCATGTCCAGCAACCCCAGAATAATTCTCTATTGATGACGGAATAATCCAGAAACACGTGTCTAGAGATACGGCAATGACTGCACCAGCTTTGGTAAAAATGATGATGAAGTTTGATGCAAGAGCAAAATCCTGTACTCCACTAACCAGGATGCAAAGGGGTAATGGTGCTGGGATGTGAGGCAGTGTGCTCCTACCCTACCCCTTACTATAATAAGGAAACAATATTGCTTTGCAGTGAAAAGTAGTTGGACAAGTTTTGTGTGGCAAGGAACAGTAATTATTTTCTGTCACCTCCTGGCACATTCCGAAGCTGCAGTGGTGGGGCACAAGGGGGCCCAAGACAAACTGACCTGGGGCACAGGCCCCATCTTGCCCCCCCCCCCACTAGAGATGCCACTGTTTACCTGCTGCCAGACTTCGCGGTTCCACTGCCCCCTATCCTGACTAATGCCTCCACCTCATCATGGAACATCTCTCCAGTAGATCACTATCAGAGAACCATCAGCGCGGTCCAGGTCTAGGCGACGCCCAGACACGTGCTGGGGCGGCGTCCAGCAACGTGCAGTCTGAGAGCGCATCACATGCCCAGTCTTCCTCTGACTGTGACAAGCCTCCGATAATCCCTGGGCTCAGATGTGATCCAGCGCGAAGGTCAATACCTGATCAGGGATCAATACTCAATACTATCACAGAACAATGGCCCATACACATTCACCCAGAATCCCTGATGCGCTGGGGTCAATTTTACTTTCGTTCAATATTTTCTTCTTTTAAGATCCATGTATGAATTTTCAATATATACCATTCTAATTCATGTATCAACTTTCCTTCTATTGGTCGATGGATCAATTAGTTGAATAGTTGATGATAATGATAAGACATTTCTAACTTGCTTTCAGTCATTAAAATAATCACAGACTCTCGGTAAAGTTAATAAAACTTTATCTCATAAAATAACGTGGTAATGCTCATTGCATATGGTCAAAAATGCTAATAATGATGGGGGGGCGTGGCTTGGTCAGCCAACACGGCGGGCGCAGCTTGAAAGAACTCCGCTCGTCCACCTCTCTAACCCGCCGTATATCCTTCATTATTCCACTTGGTGCAACACATCCATAGTCATAAGGACATCCACTAGCACCGGTGCACCCGGCGCGGTGCTGGAAACCTGGGCGCCGGCGTAGGATCGTGGAGGACGCCGAGGTGGGGCTGGTGCGCCCCGTGGACTAGGCCAGAAGAAGTCAGCCTGCTTCCCGATCCGTGAGGAGTGCCGCCGGGCCCTGAGCCGTGGACCGCGGCGCGCAGTGAGGTGTGTGGGGGCGCGGGGGCTAGGGCGGGTGCGGTGGCTGCGCCGACCTCTTGCCTCGTGGGGCCTGGTAGGGGGTGGCTGTTTCTGTCTCCGGCTGTGGGCCGGGTCCCGGGGGAGCCCCGACGGCCCGTCCGGCTAGCTGCGGGCCGCAGGGTTTGCTCCGGCTCCGGTCGGTGAGGGGGATAGCTGTCCTGGGCCTCCTGCGGTGGGGGTGGAATGGTGC
Source organism: Calotriton arnoldi (assembly GCA_963921515.1). Lineage (NCBI taxonomy): Eukaryota > Metazoa > Chordata > Amphibia > Caudata > Salamandridae > Calotriton > Calotriton arnoldi. The sequence continues at coordinate 353,003 of CAWUFW010001783.1, forward strand.
GGCCTGCCGGGCTCGTGGGGCCTCTCCGGCGATCTCTGCGCCCTCGCATTCCCCTGGATGCGGCACACCGGGACGAGACATTGAGGACCCGCCACCTGGGCCTAGGGCATAGCGGGCCCCCATCGGTTTCCAGATTGGGCGTGTGGCAGGTTTCCCTGCGGCAGGGGAGTGCGAAACGGACCTGGGCCATGTGTTAGTGCCCCGCCCTGGATGCCTCCAGCTCGGGGTTACCCTGTTGGTGCCCTGTGTGCCATTGTGTACTGACTTTGGGCCTCCTCCAGGCCACATAGATCATACGGGACTGCTGAGGCGGCGCTGCACTGCCAGGGCCGAGGTGTGGAGCTCTATCACTGAGCCGGGCTGCGGAGAGGCGCAGTAGGACCACAAATGCGCCCTGCAGATGACGGATCTCAGTACAATACCTCCTAAATACACGATTCAGGAAGATAGCCTGCAGCATGGTGGTGGCTGGGGGTGTGGGGCGGGCTGGTGGTCCGGCGAGCTAGGTCCGGCTAGTAGGGCCTGCTTGGCTCTCTGCTGCGGAGGCGGCTGGGCTAAGCCCGGTGCGGCTTGTGGCCTGGCAGTGGGGGGATTCCGTGAGGACCAGCTCGCGGCGCACTTCCTGGTGACCCCCCCAGAGCAGCGCTTCGGTCTGTTTACGATATGGGGAGCCCCGCCTATTCCTGAACAGTGTTCCCCGGCTCACTTGCGGCGCCCTGTACGCGGAACGCAATGGGGAAAGACAAGCCCGGCGCTGCCGGTCCGAAACGGAGTACACTGGACCAATACGCTTCGTCAGCGAGCAGAGGATCTGCGCCTGGCCCGGGGCCAGATAATGCGGCTCTCTTGGCGGCCATTACAGATGCCAGAGACACACTTGAGGCCAAGATTGGCGCTGTGGGCACCAAAGTCTCCTTCCTGCGCCAAGACCTGCGGAAGACCGTTGATCGCATTACAGAAGCCGAAACACGGGTGTCCTCCGTAGAAGATAATGTGACGACCCTACAGCAACGCGTCAACAAGTTAACGGTCCTCTCCCAGGAACTTGCGTCCCGGGCCGAAGATGCGGAAGGCCGCGCTCGGCGCAATAATCTGCGATTTGTTGGTTTCCCGGAGGGCTGCGAAGGCAACTCGATGAATCGCTTCCTCACCTCATGGCTCAAAGATCTACTGCCTGCCGATATGATCTCTTCGTGCTTTGTCGTCGAGAGGGCCCACCGGGCGCTTACGAAGAAACCACCCCCCGGGGAAACTCCGAGGCCGGTCATCGCCAAGTTGCTTCACTACGCAGACAGGGACGCAGTGCTACAATTTGCTCTGACCCATAAGGAAAAAGTTATCTCCGACTCACGGCCTATAATGATTTTCCCTGACTACACCCGGCTGGTGCCGCAGCGGAGGCAGTCCTTCACAGCGGCGAAACGGAGACTGCGGGAGCTCAATATCTCCTATATGTTGCTTTACCCTGCCAGACTTCGTGTTGTATATAACTCTAAGACTTACTTTTTTGATTTGCCTGAGGCAGTCTTCGCCTGAGCCGATGAAAGAGCCCAGCTGCACCCACATTCACCGTCGCCACTTGAGTCCGACTCCTCCAGGGGCTCGCAGCGAAACAGACCACGTAGGACGAAATCAAAGAGGCGTCATCGCTCCGGGTCTGACTGGCGCTCCTCCAGTCCGGAGCGCGCATTCTGATCACTCCACGGCCTATGAATCCTCTCATTTGTTTGTATCTAAATGTCCATTGGATGGTACTACTCCGCCTACCTGCACCGAGTAGAGGTGGACATTGTGCATCGAGGCTGACCTGACCCAGACACTTATACCCCAATGTTAATGTTCTATGGGAATGTTGGGATCCATTGGCGGGGGATCCCTGGGATCTCCAGTTGGGGTTCTGGGGTGCCCCGTACCGCGACAGATGCCCCTAGTTCTTGGCAATATCGGGAGGGGGGGATGGGAGGGGGGATGCGAGGGGGGGGTTAGTTGGGTTATCAGTGTTGTTGCAATTTTCTGTTTTCTTCCCTACGCAGACGCTCATCCCAGCCCTCATTAGGTAGGCTAGCATTTTTGAACCCGAGGTTGCCACATGGCCACACAGCAAATTGCCTCTCCCGTGGGTGACCTAACCGTGGTAACGTGGAATGTGCGTGGGCTGCTTAATAAAATCAAGCAGGGGGCTATCCTCCGTCAAGCCAAACGATACGGTGCTGACATCCTTCTCCTACAGGAGACTCACCTCTTGGGTAATAAGGCTCCCTGCTTAGCCAGGTTCGGGTTTCAGCAGGTTTATCATGCAGGTTTCACTAGGGGTTCCCGAGGAACAGCTATCCTCATCCACCGCCGAGTTCCTTTTATCCATAGTAAACACTGGGTAGATCCCGGGGGTCGATATGTCTTCCTGTCGGACACACTCTATGAGGAACTACTTAACTTAGGTAGTGTATATGCACCTCCGCCTTTAGGGAACACATTTGTTGAGAGTGTCACTCGTCAGTGGGGTGATCTCCCGGAGGGCCTGACTCTCCTGGGAGGCGATTGGAACGATACTATGTCATCACTTGATAGGCGACGGGGAACTGGGGCACAACCTCCCGTCGCGGCCTCTAAGTTGTCACTGCTGGCCAACGCATTGGGTTGGGCCGATTTATGGTGCAAATATCATCCCGCTGAAATAGGCTACACATACATGTCCACAGTCCATGGATCCCTGTCTCGTCTGGATTATATGTTCACACCACAAACTTACATTCATAGGTTCTCCCAGGTTTCCCACCATCCTAGAGGGCTGTCTGATCATTCCCCTGTTACGGTGACACTCATTTTGAACTTCCAAAAGCCCCCCCTCCGGTGGCGACTGTCCCCATGGAATCTACGGGACTCAGACTACCAAGAGAGTCTGGGCACGTCGATCCAGGACTATCTCGCCTTGAATGTCGACTCTGCTCCTTCCAAAGAGGCCCTCTGGGAGGCCTTGAAAACCACGAAAAGAGGGGTCGACATCAGCTATAGGACACATGACAAACGCAAACGCTCCGCTCAGCGGACGGAGTTGGCAACCCAGTGCACATCCCTAGAGGCACGTTACACACAGGCTCCCAGCCCAACCCTTCAGCGTAACCTATCCCTCACGCACCAACAGCTGTACCAACATCTCATGGAGGAGGCAAAGGAGATCTGGTTGGCGTCCCAACACCGTATATACCAGTGGGGGGATAAATCAAGCAAAATGTTACATAGGCTCTGTCAATCCGAGTGCGCCCCTGCTGCAGTCCCAATCATAAAAGGTTGTGATGGAGTTTTACGTTCCTCCCCTGCAGAAGTTGTTAAAGAATTTGCGAGTCACTTCTCCACATTATACACCCGGAGGGAGCAGCTCTCAAGGGACCTCATAGCTGAGTTCCTTCGGGACATTCCTCCCCCGAGACTGTCGGACCAGTTGAGGGACCAACTGGATGCCCCCACTACAATAGATGAGTTGGCGGCGGCAATGGGGGCGATAAGACCTGGCCGGGCCCCGGGCCCCAACGGGTTCCCCATGGAATTTCTTAGTTCTCACATGTCTTTGTTGGGCCCGCATCTACTGGGAACCATCCACGAAGCCCTCGAGTGCCAAATATTACCCCGGGACTGGCGCCAGGCCGAGATTGTCTTGTTTTTAAAGCCCGGTCGCCCGCCTGACGATCCATCCTCGTACCGCCCTATCTCCCTAATTAACTTTGAGTCCAAATTACTTGGGAAAGTCCTCGCTGACCGCCTGCGCACATGCATTCAAGATCTGATTCATCTAGACCAGTCAGGCTTCATGCCACTCGCCATAATATTTGCCGGGTCCAAAATGCTATGGCACTGGCCCCGGAGCTGGGGCGCCCTGCAGCAATCCTTCTGGCGGACATCGATAAGGCCTTCGACTCCCTGAGCTGGGAGTACTTATTCCAGCTTTTAGAGGCGGCTAATCTTGGCCCTCGTTTCCGGGCGTACGTGCGCCTATTATATACAGAACCCATGGCCTCAGTGCGGATCGCGGGTCACCACTCTCCTTTCCTTCCTATTAGCCGGGGCACACGACAGGGCTGCCCTCTGTCTCCGCTTCTATTCGCCTTGGCGTTGGAGCCCCTGGCGGTTTGGGTCCGCCGAGACCCGGTGCTCCGCGGCTTTGAATGGCCCAGATCACGCCCAGATCGTATTGCCTTCTACGCGGACGACGTCTTATTTTTTATGACGGATCTCAGGATCTCGGGTCCGAGTATCTTGCAGATTCTTCGTGTCTTCGGCCAGACCTCGGGACTCCACACTAACCCTTCTAAATCGGTGCTATTCCCAGTCTGCGGACAACAGGGCAGAGGTACTTGGGCATCTCAGCTCCAACATGCTCCCGCTGGTTTCCAATATGTTGGAATATTCATGTCCCCATGCCCCACGACCTCCTGGGCACGCAATATTAACCCGCTCCTGGCCGGCCTCCGGGAGGAGACGTCCGTGTGGTCCTCCCTGTCCCTCTCCTTATATGGGCGCTCGGCCATTTTCAAAATGGTCTCGCTCCCCAGAGTGCTCTATCGACTCCAAAACTTCCCGTATTATATACCAAGGTCTTGGTTTGCACAAATCAATGCCATTCTTAACAAATTTTTGTGGGTTGGGGGTGCAGTTAGGGTGGCGCTACAGACCTGTGTGCAATCTACATACTGCGGCGGCATCGCGGCCGCAGACGTGTACTCATATTATGCGGCCTCTCACCTCCTCGTCATCAATGACTGGTGGTATAACGCACCTTCAGATCCGGCATATGCCCTTGAACACGCGGCGATGGAGGGGGTTCCCCTCCTTCGGTTGCTGTACAGCACACAGTCTCTGGATTCTCTCCCTCATGCCAGCAGAACTACAATTCGGCTGTGGAGGTATTCTGTTCGGTGCATGGGGTGGCATGGGCGTCTGACCCAGACAACGCCATTGTGGCATGGATCATTTGTACGCCCGGTGGCCATGCTACAGGGGTTCCGTCAGTGGGATCTTATAGGCATCTCCACATTAGGAGACATTATGAGGTGCACTACTCTTAAATCCTTCACGCAACTGCAGGAAGAGTTTCATCTTCATAAATCCCAGTTTTACAAGTACCTCCAATTACGTCATGCTCTCACCCCATTGCTTGCGAATTTAGACGACCTCCCGGAATTTCACCCCCTGGAGGGTCGCCCCCTTATGGGCGATCTGGGCGCACACAAAATCCGGCAGATATACCAAACATTGACTACACATTCCACCACGACCCTACACAAGACTAGGAAGGCATGGGAGGACGATATTCCAGAGCTCACAGATGACGATTGAGTGGAGGCCATAGCTAGTCCCCGGGGCACCGCTGTGTCCTCCAGGTACCGTTCATCGTGTGTATTACACACGCCTGCGTCTTTGGAGGATGGGGGCCGTAGCATCTCCTCAGTGCCTACGTTGCGATAGGGAGGAAGGGTCTTTCTTCCACACGGTGTGGAGCTGCGCTGCAATACAGCGCTTTTGGTGCAAAGTTTGTACCTGCCTTAAAGAGGTGCTATCTTGGGATCTCCTACTGGACCCTAGATTGTTCCTACTTCACAGCACAGAAGATATCGGCGGGAACCGCTATAAACAGCACTTACTTTTCCTTGCACTCACAATTGCCAAACGTGACAATGCCCAGCTGTGGAAGGGAACCTCACCACCGACAATAGGGAAATGGTGGAAAGAACTAGACAACTGCATGGGTGCGGAGATAGCGGTTTTCCAGGCACGGGGTTGCCTGCAGAAACATAGGAAAATATGGTCAAGATGGGCTACATACAGGGGTATAGACCTCCCCCCTCTTCCTTCGCAATCCCCCTGAAGAGCAGATTCCACGAGAGGTTTGGGGCCATGGTGTATGACATTGGGTTCTCCTTTTTAAGACGCATATCTGTGATCACACGTGCTCGCCAGTGGGGATGGGGTGGGGGAGTCTGCGTACAGTTTTGTTGTTCATTTTTGTTTTCGTATCTACAAAATGTACCCAATGATATTGTCGTATTTGTAATATTGTCCATATCCTGTTTCATGATAATGTATGCTGGGCGTTTGCCCAAGCGCTACTATAAAAATCCAATAAAAAATGTTTAAAAAAAAAAATGCAAATAATGAAACTCACAAAGGAAGATAAGCATCAACAACTTCAAATGAATACAAACTCATCATATAAGCAATGACATTTTGCATGGAGGAGTGGATAGATTAAGAGACAAAGTTTCAGCATATTCAAATGCGAAACAGAATTCACCTAACGGAGGGGATAGATGAAGAGACAAAAGTTTCATCTAAATAATACGTTCAATGTATCTATGACGGAGTGGATAGGCGAAGAGACATACGTTTCAGAGACAAAAATATATTTGCAAGAAATATGTCAGTATGAGTCAGAAACGTACAAACCTAACGGTCTGTAGAAAACCACTACCCTGGCCAAGGCGATGGTGGGGGTTCCCTGATTAGAGTCGGGGAACAAAGATTACAGGGACAGGAACGAGACAGGACAGGAATCAGCTAGGCCTCTCTGCAAACCGACGGACAGCCACGCATCTCCCCTCTCTCTCAGCCTCACCAGCCTAACTTAACCACACCCCTAAAGGCACCCCAGTTATACCCTAAAACCCATATGTCCATCCCACATCAGTTTCAACAATTTTCAAAACTAGACAGATGATTGGAGGGCCTAGGAGGTGTCTCTGTCACACCATAGTGACCTCACGTACAATTTAGTCAATTTACTGTTTTGCTTCCTTTCTCACAGTTTGGTCCTTAATTCGTTCTCACGTTTTCTTATACAAGATACATTTAAACAATTTTATTCATAAATTTGACAACGTCTGCAGAATAAGACTCTGGTCCCACGGTTGATTTCATCATTTGGCAGACAATCGTCACATTGGCCTTCAACTCGTACATTTCTTCTGCTGTGCACAGCGCGTCTGTCTTGCCTCTGACAGATCAGATTCACTTTTCAGCTCACCCCTCCCTCTTCGGACAATATAAGCAAAATGGAGTTTCATCCAGCCCACTATAGCGAATGGAAAATGAACATTCATTTATTATATGACAATATAGTTTTCACTGTTTACCCCCCTCCCTGCACTATTCCTCATTTAGGGTTACCTAGCATAAGCCTTAAGCAAAAAGCAGCATTACTTATTATTTTAAAGCAAAGTGCAACATGCAAACTACGAAATACACATGCGGCCTAGTCATGCATTATTTTCGTTACCTTTCAAAGCATAATGTAAATACGATTTTAGTTTCTTTCACATGTTATTTCTCGTTAGTGTATACATGCGCAGAGCTATTTCCCACGTGTTTGTGTAAGGTGCACGTTAGTTTCATTTACTACTTACTGTTAGTACGTATTATGGGGGTATTAATTCGAGCAGGTTTCTTTTCTCGAACCCCTGCTCCATCAATCCCCCCTCTGATGGCTTTCAGGAGCCATCATAACATACCCACCATACCGAGTGCCATCTTCATTTTATCTAAAACTCAGTACTCTTTTTTTTGGCACCCTCGTCTAGATCTTTCATCATATCATAGTATTTTTCTTTCATGTCTTCTAATTCTATCTCCTCTCTTTTTCTCTTTCTTGCTCTACGTTCATTCTTTGATTCTGTCACTTCTCTTTTTCTACTTTTACCCTTGCAACATTTATATGTCGTTATTATCACTAAGGCTATTATAGCTACAGAAACAATTGGCATTATTATTTTCCCTAATAAACTACTTCCAAGGGTAGTAAACCATTTACCCACAGAAGAGAAACTCTTACCAAGTTTCTCCCAAACACCATCAACCTCCAGTTGGGTCAAGTCTTCATGTAATTCCGTAATATTCTTTATACCCCTCAATTCATTTACTTTTATCAGGGATATAGGTACAGCAGTGTTGGATTTTCAACATGCCACAGACTCCACCCTCTTTTGCTAATAAGATATCAAGGGCAAGTCTATTTTGCAAAACCATTGATCTGATTGCAACCATTTCGGTGTCAATCATCAAGAACCCACCAGCAGTATCTGTTGATAAACGATCAACCACTGTGGACAACTTTCGAATTTTGTGCGAATTCATGACGACTCCAACTGAGGGTATCAGTGCACCAAAAATATCACCTACTATTTCTGAGAAACTTGCTCTCTTGTTACGTGTTAGTCCATGTTTTATTTCACTTAGTTGGTTACTATTTCGGTCTACATGGTAGACTTTAGGAAAAACAATTACAAAGTAACAACTACCATACCAATGTGCAGGCAACCTATAGTAGGCCTTCTTACCACACACATAATAAACTACTGGAAAGACAGGATCAGTTCCACCCTTTAATCCCCAACCTCCAGTAATTTGGAAAGTATGCTCACATTCACTACTACCAATGAAATAATTGTTATAGTTAGTTTTGGTTCTAAGCAAACATATTTTCCCTCTCTGGGACCAGTCCAGGGACATTGCAGTGTATGTCTCGCCTTTCTCATAAACTCCTTCTCTAAAAGCCCATGGTGGTACCCATGACTTCTGTTCAGCAGCCTTTCTTTGGAAACTTCCTCTTCTATCTTCTACCATTTCTGTAAAAATCTTTTCTTCCACCCGCAAACTACAAGTCAGGTTATTTCTATAGGCATATTCTATATCTAAAGTTTTGGTGATATGGAAGAACTCTCCCATATAACGTGCATTTTTGCTACTTAAAACCTTATTTAGCTCTTTAATAACCGGTATTTCTGAAAATACTAAATCTATATTAGAATAGTGGTATTCGAGTTTCCCGTCACATAAAATAGGCTGGTTAGAATACTGCAAGACACACCATATGTTAAAGGTAGGTGGTGATAAGTCACCCCTCTGAGACAGACGAAGGTAATCGCATGCGCACATAACAATCACTCACATTCATGGTTTCAGTATATTTATGCAACAATTTAGTAAACACATTTAACGAGAAATTACTAATTGATTTATCATGATGGAGAATACTTCCATCCAATGGTTCTATTTTAGTATTAGGAGTTTCCTTAGTGACATCACTCATCCTTTCTCTTGTTACATCATTAGTATTGTTTCCATCATTAGTTACCATTAGAATAGGTACAAGGACAGTTAGTAATATCCACATAAATGATAATAACAAGACACTACATAAGCAAGCTTTGATACATCTATGTTTTAGACTAGATTTTGGATGTTCAGTCACTTCTGTTTTAGCCATTTTGTATTCTATAAAAAATAAAATGTATCTAAACTTAAGAACACTAAAAAATAAAATTCAGGAAAAATGATGGTGTAATCCTACACCTATAGGCTTTCTTCTTTACCCCCTTCTTTTATTTTATTTTCTTTTGATCTTCTGTGTCATTCAGTTTTTCTTTTTGTCACCAATTTTTACAATTTAAATGTTCACAGTTCTTTTAAGGTGGTCTCAATTTGCTTTCATCAACTTGTTCAGTGTCAGAACTGTCTTTTTCTTCACTTGGATCAGAACTTTCAATTTCTTCCAATATAACGTAGGTCCATTCTGGTGCTTTGTATTTTCTGCTTGGAATTCTTATTCTCCTGGTTTTTCTTACTTCTTCTCCTGACTCTTCTTGTTCTGTTTGACTTGTGACTTCATTACTTTGTTCTGGTTTTCTTTTTGACTTTCTCCTTACAAGAGTGTATTTCAGTCTTTTCAGTCTTTTCACTCCACCTGGCCAATTGTCACCTTTTCTTGGTTTCTTAGGTTGAACTACTTTTTCACCTTCTGTGTCTGGTTCACAGGTTCTTTTATTTGGCCTCTCTTTGTTCTGCTCTTCTTCCTGACTTTCAGCAACTCCTGTTTCTGTCGATTCAACAGTAATTTCTCTTTCAACTGTGAGCTCACTTTCCTCTGGTTCAATAGCAGTTTCACTTGTTTCTGGTTCAGCTGTGAACTCACTTGTTTCTTGGTTAGAAGTGAACTCACTTTCTTCTGGCTCAACAGCAGTCTTTTGAGACCTAGTATCAGGTGCCCACTTTACTTGACTTGTGCTCAGCTGTTCATCATCTGGTTGTTCTTCAGAATCTGTCACTCTAGATTCATCAGCTTCACACACTTCAACCAATGGTCTTTGTTCTTGTTTTACCAGTTGCTGCTCTTCTTGTCTTTCTAGTGGACTTAGGACTCATCTGGTATGGCTCGCATGGATCCAATTTGGCAAACCACCACACTTCACTGCCGTTGTCGTCACCAGTATAACTTGATAAGGTCCATTCCACCTGGGCTCTAAGCACGATTTCCTCACGTGCTTTTTGACGAGAACCCATTCACCTGGACTCAGATCATGAGCTTGATTTTGCTGTGTTGTAGTGGCATCTTCTCCAACCTGGTGAGACACAGAAGGTACCAGGTCAGCCAATCCTCTGCAATAATCGAGTACCAGATCATCAGATATACTCATCAATTTATTCGCTGGTATGTATGCTTGTCTCATTGCTCTTCCCATGAGAATTTCGTGAGGACTCAATCCCGTCTTTTTGTCAGGAATACTTCTTAGACTCATCAGTACAAGGGGTAAAGTGTCAGGCCATTTCAGTGATGTGGATGCACACACCTTTCCTAACCTGGATTTTATAGTGCCATTTATTTGCTAAACCACTCCAGATGCCTCGGGTCGATAGGCACAATGCAGCTTCTGCTCAATTTTAAATGCTGCACAAATCAGCCAAATTATCTCATTATTAAAATGGGTTCCTCTATCTGTCTCTAAAGTGACTGGCATTCCAAACCTAGGAATCAGTTCTCTCAAAAGTAGTTTAGCTACAGTGAGGCTATCATTTCTTCTCGTGGGATAGGCTTCCACCCAGCGAGAGAACAAGCAGACAACAACTAGAATATACTTCAGCCTATTACATGGGGGAAGCTCGATGAAGTCCAGTTGGAGACGGGTAAATCGTCCTCCTGCTCTCCCAATTTGTCCCCAACTAACAACTGTCTTTCTGCCTGGATTTTGCTGCTGTCATGTGACACACCTCTGGCAAAGGCTCACTGCAATGACCCTGAACTTTGGGTTATACCATGACTGCTTGAAGAGTCTGATCATTGCATCTCTTCCAATATGCGCAATTCCATGGTAAACTCTGGCCATATGAGAAAGCAAAGAATCTGGCAAGACTGGTCTCTCATCAAAATAGACCCATAGTTCATCTTCTGCTCTCTTTCTACATCCTGTATTACTCCATCTTTCCTTTTCCTCATCACTTGCTTCTTCCTGCATCTGCCTAACTTCTTCCCAAGTTTCAAATGTTGTGGTAAGCATAAGATGGCATTCAATATTTTACCTCTCAATTGATCTGTTCAAAGCCATAGTATTTTGTGCACAGAAACCCGCAATCTGGTCGGCGTATCTGTTGCCTTTTGTCACATAATCATCTCCTGATTTATGTGCGGCACATTTGACCACTGCAATTCTTTTAGGCAATTGTAAAGCATTCAATAATTCTTTTACAGTTTTGCTGTTCCTAATAGGGGAACCTGAAGAAGTCAGAAATCCCTTTGCATCCATAGCTGTCCTAAATCATGGACAACCCCGAACCCATATTGGCTATCAGTGAATATGGTTACCTTCAGGCTTTTGGAAATTTTGCATGCTCTAATTAGAGCTATTAACTCAGCAATTTGGGCGGAGTTTACCCCTTTTAAACAGGATGCTTCAAGAACTCCCGCTATGGTGCAAACAGCATAGGCAGTGCATAGTTCACCTTTCCCATTTCTCAAACATGACCCATCTACAAAAATCTCAAAGTCTGGTTCTTCCAAGGGAACATCCTCTATATCAGGCCTGGGCTTGGTACACAGTTCTGTCACATATAAACAATCATGATCCGCTTCTTCTATCACTTCCTCACAACGAGACTTTGGCAACAGAGTTGCTGGATTTACAGTTGTGCACCTCACCACAGTCACATTTTCAGCACCCAGAATCACTCTCTCGTACTTAGTCAGCCGACTAGAGGTCAGGTACTGTGTACGGGTACGAGTCAAAAGAATCTCAACAGAATGCGGCACCTACACCTTTACTGGATATCCCCTCACAATCGCTTCACTTTGTTCCAGACTCATACAAGTGCCAGCTACTGCTTTTAAACATCTTGGTAATGCTGCAGCCACTGAATCCAAAGTAGCAGAAAAATATGCTACTGGACGTCGTTCCATTCCATGTTTCTGAGTCAGGACTGAAAGTGCGCATCCATCTCTCTCACAGCAGTACAACGCAAAATCCTTTGTATAATCTGGCATTCCTAATGCAGGTGCATGACAAAGACTGCTTTTCAATTTTACAAAAGCTTCTATACTTTCATTATCCAGATCAATCAGATCTTTCACATCCTTCCGTGTCAACCTCTGTAGAGGTTTTGCAATCAGTGAGAAACCACTGATCCACTGCCTGCAATATCCAACCATTCCCAGAAACATTCGTACTTCTTTCTGAGTTTTGGGTGGATTCATCTGTTTGATCACTTTAATTCTTTCAGGTGTCACCTTCCTAACTCTTTTTTCTATTTGGTGTCCTAGGTACTGGACTTCCTGTTTGCAAAATTGTAATTTTGCTGGGGACACCTTGTGTCCTCCTTCTGCCAAATGGTTCAATAGAGCAACTGTGTCTGTCACACATGCTTCTCGTGTCTTTGATGCCACCAACAGGTCATCAATATATTGAACCAAAACCGAATTTCCTGGCATAACCAAAGTCTCCAGACATTTTTTCAAGATCTGGTTAAAGATTGAGGGACTCTCTGTGTACCCTTGAGGAACTCGGCACCATGCCAAAACACGGTTTCCGAACCAGAATGCAAACAAATAATGGCTTTCCGGATGTAAGGGAATCGAGAAAAAGGCTTGGCACAAGTCAATCACTGTGTACAATTCAGCATCACAGGGAATCTGGTACAGTATCACTGCTGGATTTGGCACTATTGGACAACAGGGCACTACAATTTTATTAATCTTTCTTAAATCCTGCACTATTCTATATTTCCCACTGGGTTTCTTAATACCTATGATAGGCGAATTACAAGGACTGCTCAGTATTTCTTTCAGAATTCCCTGTTCAATCATTTGATTGATACAGGAGTGACTCCTGCAATTACTTCTGGACTCATTTTGTACTGAGGGGTGTTTGGATATACAGCACCATCTTTTACTGTAATCTGAATGGGATCTACGTTTGTCATTAAGCCAATTTCCTTTCCTGAAAAATCCCACACATCTGATCTCACTGCACTTTTTAATTCTTCAGGCAAATTTTCTTCTGTAAGAAGTGAATACAACTCATCCACCTCTGTTCCTTGCTTTGCTAACATCATTTTAAATTCACCATCCTCATCAGGTGTCTGAAATGCAATACCATCTGGTTTACAATAGATGGTGCAATTCATCTTGCATAGTAAATCTCTACCTAAGAGATTTACCAGACTCGAGTCACATACCACAAACCGATGCATGTCTTTGAAGTTACCAATGTGAACTTCTATCGGATTTGTAACTGGCGTTCTAATATGCTTATTTGAGACTCCTACAACTTGGATAGTTTCTCCCGAGAGGGGTAGGTTTGGAATTTCTGCTGCTCTCACAGTAGAACGGGTAGCACCAGTGTCCACTAAGAATGTAATGTCATTCCCTTCCACTTTTCCATCAACAAATGGACCTGACTGATCTACCGCCAAGGATGCACCAAGCACACACTCCTCCTCCCCCCCTCAGGCACCGTCATTTAGATGAGTCTGAATCATTCTCATTGCACTGCAACCAATATTGTGCAACCATTTGCACAGTTTGATTCTTACCACTTTGGTCACCTCTGCGAAATCCAGTATTTGCACTGCACCTCTGCACTTGAGCATTCACATTATTTGGCATGGGAGCTTGTGGCACCTGTAACTGTGGAGTAACTATCTGCTGCTGCTGCTGTTGATTTACACACACCTCATTCTGCATCTGTGGAATTAAATTTTGATTTGCCCCGTTATTCTTTTTAGCAGATCTACACTAGTTCTTCCAATGTCCAAGCTTTCCGCACGCATGGCAAGGAAATTTCTTAATAGCTTTCTCTCTATTCATTTTTCCTCTTCCTCTACTTCCGCTGGAATTCTGCCCATTCTGATTCTGACCATTCATCTGAATACCAGTTTGAGGATTATTATTCGCCTCTTGCTGTTCTGCCACTTTCACTTGTGCCTACATCATCTTCTCTTTTAACTTTTTATGTCGCGATTCAATATCATCACTACAATACTTTGCATATCTCAGAATTTCATCGATTGTCTTGCTCTGCCAGCAAATCAAATGCTGTTGAATCATATTACTAATTTCTGGTTTCAAACCAAACACAAAACGATACACAAAATGTCCCATATCCTTGTCTCCAATATTCTCAAATCCACTGTACTGTTTAAATACCTGTAACAACCTTTCATAATAGGCATGTAGTGATTCTTTTGGTTCCTGGGTTGTTCTGTCAATTTTAACCCAATCTGTTTCCTTAGGGGAAATTTTCCCCTTTAGAAACGTGATTACTTAATTATAATTTTTCATCACCTCGTCAGATGGTGCACCTGTTTTAGGGTCCCTAGGATATTCTTCCTTTAGCCAATCAACCGTGATCTTACACTCTGTCCATAAATCTGCTGGAACAACAATCTCAAACAACCCATCTAAATCTTTTAACAAAACCTTCGAGACTTTCACAAACCTCTCTAACTGTTTCTACCATTCAACTGGTTTCTCTCTTAACCTAGGAAAATTGTTTGTGAAAGACAATATATCCTGTCTTGACCATGGAACATGAACATATCCACCACCGGGTACTTCTCTCATCGGACACACCCTTTCAACTTGTTCTATCTCTTTTAATGGAAACATGGATGCTCCTTTACTAGCTGCCTCTTCCTTCTTTCTTGTCCATCTATTTCTCCATCTATCTACATCTCCCCATTTTTTCAATATGTTCATCAATTCTTTTATCTGCAATCTCTTTCCAGACGCATTCAAACTCTCTAGGTCTTTGTCAGTGAAAACCAGTCGGTATGATTTCTGTAACACTTTCGACTTTTCTATGTCTATTCCATACTCACTAGCAGCTTCGGATATCTTCTCATGTAAATTCTTTGCTCTCCAGGTAATGCTCTTGTATAAAAACAACAATTCATCATCTCAGTAAGTCTCTAATCTATCTGGACTTATTGTCCCAATAATCATTTCTACCAAATCTACCTTTAATTGACTCACATTAATACTCTGTGGCTGTGGTTTCGGTTTTGTCATTTCCTTTATCCAATTATTCAATTCTTCTGGTGAAGGATCTGCTGAACTCCCTGCTATTGGAGTAACATTTGGCCCTATTTTCCTCGGATCTAATTGTATACCTCTTTGAGGGGTCTCCGTTATCAACTCACAAACCGGAAGTTCTAACAATGTGGTATTCTGATCATCTTGACCCTTCTCATTCATTACCGCTACCACCTCACTCCTATTACCACTTCTCGGAACTGTCAATGAATGTACTTTTGACAAATTCTGTCTTTCCCCATACAAGGTGTAAGAAACTGGTTCTATATATACTGCACCAAAGTGAGGTACAGTATGTATAGAGTCCAAGGGTCTCCAGAGGTTTGGCAGAGGTTAAAGTTAGATAGAACCTTACTCTCTAAAGTGGTAGCTTGGTCGAGCAGTAAGGCAGTATCAGAGGACAGTGTAAAGCATTTGATGTACACACTCAGTCAGCAAATGAATCCACACACTCAAGAACTGAACTCTAGGCCAATTGTTTTGTATAAAAAAATATACTGTTGTTTTATTTCTAGAACCAAGCAAGCCTGTCACAGGTAAGCATAAAAAATACTTTTCAGTAGTATATTACTTGTATGAACACAGTTCAAAATTGCAGTGTAACTTGTACTGGTTTTGGTTACAGTTTTAAGTAAGCAGTTTGCAACACATTGCAGGTATAGTACATTCAATTGAATGGGCTTTTTAAGTAAAATGCAGTTAATTACTTTTCAGATTACTTTTGCTAACACAGGACTGGATCCTAGATTCAGCCCTGGGACATTTCCTGAAAACAGGTGAGTAAATGCGTTTTGGTTAAAGGTACGATTTTTAAAGAATATGATTGCATTTCAAAAGTTGACATTTAGAAACTTTTTCACATAGAATCACCAATGTTATCCTATGGGAGGAAATTCACTTAGCAGGTAAGTTATGTTATCGATACTTTTTCTTACTCAGTGCTGGATCCTGGATTCAGCACTGGGACATTTCCTGAAAACAGTTGAGAAAATGCGTTTTTGTTATTCGGCTGATTTTTAAGGAATATTTGTAGTTTTCAAAAGTCGACACTTAGAAACTTTTTGAGAGAAAAAGTGTCCATGTTATCCTATGAGGAAAAATGAGTTATCGGTTTCAAGGTAAGTAATCGGTCTTTTGAATTAGGGTTCTGGGGTTAGACTCAAGGGTCTCCCAGGGTCAGTGATGCACTGTTGTTGCACCCTCAGCTGCACTAGGGCGGCCGGGTGCAGAGTGTTGAGGCCCAATGTTATCCTATGGAGGATAGGGGGACTCCAGTTGGTGGTTGCTGGGAAGCAGGCCACGGGGTTGTGGGAGCAAAGCTCCTAGGGTTAAGCTCATGGCACGTTGGGGACCAAGTTAGCACCAAAGGGGCACCCTCAGCGGCACTAGGGTGGCCGGGTGCAGGGTGCTGTTTTGAGGTCGGGTGCCTTGTTGATTTCAATGGAGATTCTCCGGGACAAAGAAACACTGCAGGCTCGGGGACGAGGATCTTCCAGGAGCAACCACCACTTCGAGGGGTAAGTTGGGATGTAGAGGGTTGGTTACGCACCGTTGGTTTGGGCACACAAGGCCGTGGGGCGTCGGGTGCAGGGGTGCCTTGGGACGTCGGATTTTCTTACCCGCTCTGGTCGCGATAGGGGGGGTCCTCTGGATTGAGGCTGCAGGTGTCGTCAGGAGGCTTGAGGCAGGTCAGGGGTCGCTGGATCTCGGGTCAGGATCGCCGGGGGGACCTCCTCTGGGTATTTGCCCACTCGAGCTAGGGCCGGATTCGGCGGGTGCAGAGTGTGCGGGATTCGCGGTTCCTGGCTGGCACCAGAAGCTGTAGTTCAAACACGTCCGGTGTTCACGGGAGAAACAGCTTGGAGAGTGAAGGCAGGCAGGTCCTCCGGGGTTTTTTGAGGTTGCTGGCCGCTGGACACGCCGGGGTTTTGCAGGAGCAGGTTCGAGGGGAGACAGGCCTGTAGGGCTGGGGCCAAGTCAGTGGGCGTCGTCCTCTCGTTAGCTCTGCACGGCTTCTCGTCCTTCATCTTCTTCTTCCTTTTCTTGTTGTTGCTGGATCTGTGGAAGGAAGGTTCAGGGTGCCCCTAAATACTAAATTTAGGGGCGTTACAGGTAGGTAAAGGGCAGGGACCAATGGGTCCCTTCCCTGGGGTGGGTACACCCCCTATCCTGCCACTCTGCAGTGGGAGGGGGCAGGAGCCTGTCCCTGGTTGGCTGGGTCCCCCATCCTCAAGATGGCGGGGACTCGAGGTTGTGCTTCACCTCGCCTCCCCCACCTTAGGGGTGGAGTTGGCAGAGGTGGGCACACCCCTCTTCCTCACTTGTTTTTCCCGCCGGTTCTCCCGCCCAAAGTGGGGGGGTAGAACCAGTGGGGACCAGTTGCTGAAAGCAGCAAAGGGTCTGGAGAGGCTCACAAAGGCGGCATGCCTTTGAAGCCTCTCCTTTGTGAACCCTGCCCAGCCTGGGGGAGGAGGCTTGGCACCTCGTCCCAGGATGTGCATTGTTTCAGGCCCCCGAGAGCAGCAAGCTCTTGACCCAGGGGTCCAGAAACATGTCTGGTGGTGGCAGCCTGCGCAGCCACTCAGTCAGGTCACTGGGAGTTGGTCGAGTTTCAGGGGGCATCTCTAAGCTGCCCTCTGTCGTGCATTTTACATTAACTCCCACACTGGCATCAGTATGGGTTTAATGTGCTGAGAAGTTTGATACCAAACAGTCCTCAGTGCAGCCATCATGGTGCTGTGGAGTTCGTGATGACAAGCTCCCAGCACCATATACTCCTAATGGCAGCACTGCACTTACAGTGCCCAGGAATGGACCTGGGTACTGTAGGGGTACAGGGCTCATGCACCTGTACCCTCACCACTGGCATAGGGCACCCAGCTAGAGGGGTGACTGATGTATGCCAGGGCAGTGGTTTGTGGGCATGGCACACAGGGGTGTGTGCCATGTCGACTCTTCACTTTGTTCTGCACCAAGACACGCAGCCTGCAAAGGCAGTGTGTGTGTGTATAGGTACAGGGCCTCTAAGGGTGGCACAATAAGTGCTGCAGCCCTTAGAGGTCTTCCCTGGTCACAGTGCCCTGGGTACCTGTGGTACCATTTACCAGGGTCTGACCTGTGGCCAGAGATGCCAATTGGGTACAGTTTTGGGAAAAGAACACAGGCCCTGGGAACCTGATTGGCAGGGACCCAGGGCACATCAAGTCAAAGTGCATCAGTGGTCTGGCAAAAAGTGGGGGGGTTACTGCAACAGAAACCCACTTCCTTACACAAGGGAACTACGGGACCAATCATTACTGGAACTGTCAGTGCTTCTGCATTCAGGCTTAGCTGATTCATTTTCTGAACCTGCTCTAGTCTTGCCTTATTTAACAAATTCGCTTAATTTTCTCGCACTACTCTAGCTATTTCAGTAACCTGGGGAGTCAAGGGAGTTCCCATCTGTGGAGCACTCGGGGTTACTTCTCCTGAATTTTCTTCATAAGGCAGAGGTCTTTTAGTCATCATATCCTCCAACAACTCATCACCCTCAGAATTATTTGGGTCATCTCTAAAACTGGAAGTCTCTATATTCTTCTTTTTCTCCTTACACTTTTCTCCTGTCTGATCATCAGCAACTAAAACTGGGTACAAACCTTCTGTTACTGCAGCTCTCCTCCATCTTTTCAACTTTTCTTCCCTACTTTCAAAAGGATATCCATGCATCCAATTCCTGTATCTTCGGTTACCTCCCCTATATCTCTCTCTTTCAAATGCCTCAACTTCCCATTCTTCCAATGCTTCGTATTGCGTCAATCTAGGATTTGGTTCTAGTGCATTCATTCGATTTCTCAGATTCTGCAATATCCTTACATTAAACGTACCATGCTGTGGAAAAGCTATGACACTATCGTCCTTTGTATATTCCACCCAATTCTCTAACCACATACACGTATGATATCCTCGCTCCAACATCATATAAGAAGCAGGCGTCTTTGGGGGTGGAATAGGAATTCCTTCCCTAGTCACAATCGGCTTGTCCTTATTGAAAAAATTCTTTATTTTCTTTAACAGCTTCATTTTTCTCTAAACCCTTACGCTAATGTACCTCACCAAAATAAACAAAGAAAACCTTCCGTAATGCTACGTATTCTATTTGTCAGCTCTCGTCCTATACCAGCGCGTCTCACACTAATCAACCAATCAGAACCCTGCTATGTAAGCAGTGTCTCAACCAATACTAGCGCGGCTCACACCAACTAACCAATCACAGCTCAATACACGCCCGCTGCCTGACCAATGCCAGCGTGGCCTTTTCTGACGTCAGTATTACTCCTTCTACTGACCCTCCCCTCACAAAAAATTTACGGCAATATTTTCTAAGTTTTTCTTAATCGAAATTTCTGTTAGTAACAACACAAAAACAATGCTACCTGGTCTGTTCCACTAAATAAAGAGATAGTTTTCACCCTTCAAGAGATTATTCTCACTACAAGTCCTAATAACGACCAGCGTTATTTTACTCTTCGAACAAGCTTCCAGGAGGACCTATTACTCCTCTAGGGATAAGGCCAAGATTTCGCAAGAGGACTTTTTGGCGTGAAAAGAGGTCTTGTTACTCTCCTGTGGATAAGGCTAGAGTTTCAGAAGCGGACCCTTCGCTATTTCAGTCACCCTACTTACATACGAAATTTCCCTAATATAACACCTACAGCCCTCCATAGCTTTTAGGTATTATTACAACAGACAAAGTACTTCTGCAGTGTGGCTTCTTTACCACACTCTTCTTCTGCCTACTTCAGGCTAAATTTCATTCCTGGGATTCCTCGGGTATCTCCGTACCTGAACTTCCAGACAACATAAAATAGGACGCTAACTTTTCATGTTAAGAACATATAATCAATAATCAATAATCATTACCAAACTAATCAATAATTAAACCGTCCTCTGCTACCAAGAAACTGATCCAGCGCGAAGGTCAATACCTGATCAGGGATCAATACTCAATACTATCACAGAACAATGGCCCATACACATTCACCCAGAATCCCTGATGCGCTGGGGTCAATTTTACTTTCGTTCAATATTTTCTTCTTTTAAGATCCATGTATGAATTTTCAATACATACCATTCTAATTCATGTATCAACTTTCCTTCTATTTGGTCAATGGACCAATTAGTTGAATAGTTGATGATAATGATAAGACATTTCTAACTTACTTTCAGTCAATAAAATAATCACAGACTCTCGGTAAAGTTAATAAAACTTTATCTCATAAAATAACGTGGTAATGCTCATTGCATATGGTCAAAAATGCAAATAATGAAACTCACAAAGAAAGATAAGCATCAACAACTTCAAATGAATACAAACTCATCATATAAGCAATGACATTTTGCATGGAGGAGTGGATAGATGAAGAGACAAAAGTTTCATCTAAATAATACGTTCAGTGTATCTATGACGGAGTGGATAGGCGAAGAGACATAAGTTTCAGAGACAAAAATACATTTGCAAGAAATATGTCAGTATGAGTCAGAAACATACAAACCTAACGGTCTGTAGAAAACCACTACACTGGCCAAGGCGATGGTGGGGGTTCCCTGAATAGAGTCAGGGAACAAAGATTACAGGGACAGGAACGAGACAGGACAGGAATCAGCTAGGCCTCTCTGCAAACCGACGGACAGCGACGCATCTCCCCTCTCTCTCAGTCTCACCAGCCTAACTTAACCAAACCCCTAAAGGCACCCCAGTTATACCCTAAAACCCATATGTCCATCCCACATCAGTTGCAACAATTTTCAAAGCTAGACAGATGATTGGAGGGCCTAGGAGGTGTCTCTGTCACACCATAGTGACCTCACGTACAATTTAGTCAATTTACTGTTTTGCTTCCTTTCTCACAGTTTGGTTCTTAATTCGTTCTCACGTTTTCTTATAAAAGATACATTTAAACAATTTTATTCATAAATTTGACAATGTACGCAGAATAAGACTCTGGTCCCACGGTTGATTTCACCATTTGGCAGACAATCGTCACATTGGCCTTCAACTCGTACATTTCTTCTGCTGTGCACAGCGCGTCTGTCTTGCCTCTGACAGATCAGATTCACTCTTCAGCTCACCCCTCCCTCTTCGGACAATATAAGCAAAATGGAGTTTCATCCAGCCCACTATAGCGAATGGAAAATGAACATTCATTAATTATATGACAATGTAGTTTTCACTGTTTACCCCCTCCCTGCACTATTCCTCATTTAGGGTTACCTAGCATAAGCCTTAAGCAAAACGCAGCATTACTTATTATTTCAAAGCAAAGTGCAACATGCAAACTACGAAATACACATGCGGCCTAGTCATGCTTATTTTCGTTACTTTTCAAAGCATAATGTAAATACGATTTTAGTTTCTTTCACATGTTATTTCTCGTTAGTGTATACATGCGCAGAGCTATTTCCCACATGTTTGTGTAAGGTGCACGTTAGTTTCATTTACTACTTACTGTTAGTACGTATTATGGGGGTGTTAATTCGAGCAGGTTTCTTTTCTCGAACCCCTGCTCCATCAGATGTGACAATGCCTCTCGCCATCTGGGGGAAGGAGAACACATTGGGTGCCTCAGTGCTCCTTCGTTCCTATTGTGCAGTTTGTAGACACCCCACTTTTTCATTGACTGTCAATTAGAGGGATTTTGAAGGGATTTGGATTGGTTCTTCTGGGCATTCCTTAATGTCATTTCTCTGTTCTAGAATGTAGGTTCTGGAGGAACTTCTGGCGACAGGGACATGGCAGACCGGATCTCCATCCGCAGTAACATCACTGAGGCGCTAACCTCCCTGAAGATCAGCAGCATGAAGGATGTAACCCAGCTGAGTGCCGCCATCTCGCAGTGCGTGGTACGGCTTTGCAGTAACCTCAGTCTTCTCCAGTGGGCACAGTAACGTATTGGTCCCAGCTGAGGGAGTGGTGGTGGAGGAAGAGCGGGGGGGGAGGGAGCAAAAGGGCAAGGGGTAGGAGAGGAGGGATTGGTCGAAATTTGGAGAGTAGAGGCCAGAGGGGATGAATGGGTGTTAGAGAGAGAAAGGTGGAAGGGGTGGGTGAAGGAGAGGTGGGAGGCAGGATAACATGATAAGAGGCGGGTGATGGGGGACAGGTTAACCCGGTGGAAATAAAGAAGAGGGCCTATTGATGGGGCAACAGACAGCGAGAAACAAACATGTTCTTACAGCGCCACCTGCTGGGCTTCAGTGAGAGTGCTGCAAACGTTATTCAACTTCTGGGAATGCAGGCTACTCTAATGGAAGAAAATGGGTGGAAAAGTGTGTTCTTCATACTTGCCGTGATTTTGTGACCAAAAAGAGGTCAGGTTTCAGGTTTCAAAATGACTAACTAGTATAACGATGGTGTCACCAAAAATGACATCATATGACATCTGCCACTGTGATGTTATCGTAGCTTAGCTGGCTGCTGCTAGTCTCTCTTCTGCTCGCCTAGCGCCTTCACACCTTTTGGTTTAGTGCGCTCTATAAATACTATCCTATCCTATCCTATCCTAAATCACTTGATGTTAGATAGCGTGTGACCCTAGTCATGCCAGTTCAGATGTTTATGACTCACTCTCACATATGGGGCTAAGGGTCAAACATTACTTGAACTGTGGGAGTGATTGAACAAAGTGCAGAATACAGTTTTAGCAACCCCTCACTGAAACACATTTAATATCGGAGACACATAGAAATAGTGTTTTATAAATAAGTGTCAAGATTCGTTTTGTCCCTCCTCAATGAGGACAATTTTGGGGTTTGCACAGAGGGGATTGAATGCCTGATTGATGCACGAAGTCGTTCAATGAGAAAAAGACCCTCATCTGCGGTCAACGTGTCTTTCTAATCCTTTCTCTTCTCCAGTCAAACATCTCACCGGTGGAGTGCCCCAGGGCTCAGCTCTAAGCCCACTGCTCTTCAATATCTATCTTGCCCCGTTGGTGGCCCTCATCTCTTCGTGAGGGGTGAAAGCAGTATCCTATATGGATGACACTCAGCTGGTGTTCTCCTTTAGGGAACACTCCGCAGCAGCCTTTGACAGATTTAAGGACTGCCTGAGGGACATTGCAGGCTGGATGGACAAAAATTATCTGAAGCTAAATGGAGATAAAACCAAAGTCCTATTATTTTAACCGTGATTCACCTTCGCCGCTGTGCGTCTGGTGGCCGTTGGAGCTGGGATCCCTTCTCAGCCCTAAGGATTCGGTTAAAAACCTGGGAGTGAGATGGGAGAAGGAGCTCACCCTTAAGGCACAAGTCAGGCACATTTCCGCAGCTTGCTTTTGAAAAATGAGAACTATAAGGAAATTCTTACATTTCCTGCCTGAATAAAGCCGTAGGATCACGGTCCATGCCTTGGTCACCTCCCAACTAGATTATGCCAACTGTCTCGATCTGGGGCTGCCAGCTCCTCTGACCCATAGGTTACAGATGGTGCAGAACGCAGCTGCAAGGCTAATCCATAGGATTCCTTTTCGCCAGCATATTTCGCCGCATTTGAGACAGCTACACTGGCTCCCCGTGACCAGGAGGATTGAGTTCAAGGCACTAACCCCCGGCTTTCCGAGCTTACCACGGCAAAGGACTGGGCTATCTCAGGTCAAAGCTCATACCTTATCACCAGAAGCGGACTTTGAGATCCAATCAGAAGCACCATCTCACTGTCCCCCGCTTCATAAAAATGCGACAAGGAGGTAGGTCCTTCACAGTCAGGACGGCCAAAGTGTGGAACTCCTTGCCCAGCCACTTGCGTGGGCTGGAGACGGAGCAGGATTTTAGAAAGGTGCTAAAAACGTGGCTCTTCAGGCAGGGGCAGTAGTATCAGGATTCTGAGTCTGGCTAGTCTGCTAGCGCCGCGACACCTCATCCGAGGTAGCCGTGCACTTTATAAGCTGTCATTCATTTATTTGAGCTATAAATGCATCAAACCACTGCCTCCAGGTAATTAGTGGTACTTCCGGAGTGTTCAAGAATGGTGGTGGGGGGGGTTCACTGATTGCATGTCAGGACTCAATGTGAGTGAAACAAATATCACAATGAATTAAAAAACGTACGAGTAAACAGCCTGGGCTAAAAATACCCTACAAGTCACACAAACACGCGTGCACAATTAGCTGTATATATTTCATGCAAACAGATGTGCACATCAATGTGTCAATGTGTGCCAGCTAGGTTGAAGTTGCAAAATACCAACAAATGAACTTAAACAGTACCTTCTTGTGCTGACAAAACCACAAGGAGATAAACTACTACCAACAGGGGTACTTTGTGGCACTTTTGCACATCCAAATGATAGTGTGCCTATCACTGTAAATAGGCTGGAGATCATGTTGATAGCTGCAGGTGTGAAGGCCACAATCTCAATTGCGCTCTGCTGCAGCCTTCCAGCTGTGACAGTGAAAAAAACAGGGTTATACTTGCTTGGGATTACTTAATGCTTGCCATAAAAATTGCCCAGGATTAGGCCCAATGTGTCAAAATGCTCACTGATGCGTTGTTAACATAATTGTATGTTGGAGGCATATGAGCTGTAGATCGCATACTTTTGCATAGCTCGCCATCTGGTGTTGGGCTCGGATGTTTGCACTTTGTTATTGTAGAAGTCTTTGTAGTCACGAGATAGGTGACTCCTCCTTTGGTTAGTAGTGCGCATGGGCATCGACTCCATCTCCAGATACAGCAGATTCACGAATGGGAACTTCATCCGCAAGTTCTTCATCCATTTTTTCAAATGTGGGGCCACCCAGACATAGATCTGTTTGCCACACATTTAAACACAAAATGCCCAAGCTTCGCCTCCAGGTATCCACACCCATTGTCCAAAGGCAATGCGATATGGATGAACTGGTCAGGCAGATTTGCGTACGCTTTTCCGCCTCTCCCACTCATTCCGTTACTGGTGCGTAAGCTCAAACAACAGTCTCTCACAATGATCCTGGTTGCTCCAACATGGGCCCGACTACCATGGTTCACAACACTGCTGGAACTCTCAGTAGTTCCACACCAAAAGTTGCACCTTTCCCCAAAGCTTCTCACACAGAACCATGGAGAGATAAGACATCCAGAACCAGCTCAACTGAACCTAGCGATCTGGCTCCTGAAGTCTTAGAGTTTGGTTACCTCAATCTCCCACCAGACTGCATGAACGTCATTAAAGAAGCTAGACGTCCTACCACTAGAGCATGCTATGCAGCTAAATGGAAAAGATTTGTTGTTTACTGCAATAACAACACAATCAATCCACTAGATGCTTCAACTCAAAACATTATCTGTTATCTCCTGCATCTACACAGATGTAATCTGGCATACACATCCATACGATTACATCTTGCTGCTATAGCAGCTTACTTACAAAACAGACAACACTTGTCATTGTTTAGGGTACCTCCCATCAAAGCATTCATGGAAGGCATTAAAAGGATAATTCCTCCCAGAGTTCCACCCTCTCCAGTATGGAATCTAAACATTGTCCTTACTAGGCTCATGGGTCCCCCATTTGAACCTTTACATAAATGTGAGTTACAGTTCCTCACATGGAAAGTAGCTTTCCTTGTGGCCATCACATCTCTCAGAAGAGTAAGTGAACTCCAGGCATTAACCATACAAGAACCATTTTTGCAAATACATCTGTGGCGTGGTGGTGAAGCAGACCAGGACACAAGGATAAGTGTGAACACTCGAATGTTTTATTCTAACTCAAAGCAGGGAATTGTGGGACTTGTAGTCGAGTTCCCAGGAGTTCATTCTCTTCTGGTAGAGTCCTTGGGGAATCTTCCGTCTTCCTCCTCCCTTGTGCCTCTTCCCAGAAGGTTCTCCCCAGAGTGTGGCAGGTACGAAAATGATAAAGAGAAAAAAAACAAAAAAAACCCTGTTAAGGACAGTGCCCTTTCTTAAACGATGGTCGCGGGGAGCGAGGGAGTGCTAGGGGATTTCACCCGATTTCCACCACCAGTGTGTAGGCGCACGCTGCGCAGGATAGTGTATCCGCGATACACTGACAATTAATCTCCTTGCCCTCCACCACTCCCTCCCTTAGGAATGGCTCCGGTACGGCCCAAAACTGAACCCAGACGGCCCCGTACCTTGTGAAGCCACGACCCTCCAGGGCCGTGGCGGGCTTCTACGCGTTGCCAGATAGGGTCTGGCGTCCCTTCTTTCTCTTCTCCGGTGCTGCTCGGCCTCCGGGCTTCTTCCTCCAGCGGCGCCGACTCCTCTTCTCCACAGGTCCTGGGGTCTCCAATAGGACGTATCACGAAGGTCTGCACGGCGCGTCTCTCCTCTCGGAAGTCGAGTCCTTCTGCGAGGCTCCACCCACGCCCCTCTTCTTCGGCGTCTTCCTTTAACGCTGGCAGCAGGTCACCTGTCTTCCCCACGTGACCCGGAACTATCACCGGCTTAAAGGTACAGGGATCCAATGCTGTACTCTGTGAATATAGAAGGGGACATGGAGAGAGGTAATGGGGAAAATGTCCCGTTACTGGCGGTGTCTCCTCCCTGTGAGGGCCGTCCTCGTCACAACATCACAACAAAGGGATTCTTAGGACAAACCCTAAATTCTTACCTAAAGTAGTTTCGGCTTTTCACCTTAACCAGTCTGTTGAGCTCCCAGTCTTTTTCCTCAACCAGACTCAGTAGCAGAACGCGCTCTTCATACGCTTGACGTCAAAAGAGCTATTCTTTACTACATTGAAAGGACAAAAACTTTCAGGAAAACTAAACAACTTTTTGTAGCTTTCTCACCACCACATAAGGGCAATCCTATATC
Organism: Calotriton arnoldi; assembly: GCA_963921515.1. Lineage (NCBI taxonomy): Eukaryota > Metazoa > Chordata > Amphibia > Caudata > Salamandridae > Calotriton > Calotriton arnoldi. The sequence continues at coordinate 380,140 of CAWUFW010001783.1, forward strand.
AAAAAGCTGGAATTGCCAGGTGGATAGTTAAATGCATCCAAATATGCTACCAAAAGTAAAGTGTACATTATCCATTCCCCTAGAGCGCATTCCACACGCAAGCTAGGGGCATCCATGGCATTCTTAGGAAACATCCCCATGGATGACATTTGCAAAGCCGCAACATGGTCTACACCGCACACTTTCACAAAACACTACTGTGTAGATGTGCAGGCAAAACAACAAGCTAGTGTGGGCCAGGCTGTACTAAGAACACTTTTTCAAACTACTGCAACACATACGGGTAGCCACCGCTAACGGGGTAACTGCTATATAGTCTATGCAAAGAGTATGCGATCTACAGCTCATATGCCTCGAACGGAAAATGCTACTTACCAGTATGCATCTGTTCTTGGCATGTAGAGCTGTAGATCCGCATACGCCCACCCGCCTCCCCGGATACCTATATGTGTTGCAGTACTATCTTACTTAGATACATTACACATGGACATCTTTTCTAGTTCTAACTAACTCCATCATCACCCTTTATGGCGAAAACAATCTGGAATTGGAGTCGATGCCCATGCGCACTACTAACCAAAGGAGGAGTCACCTATCTCGTGACTACAAAGACTTCTACAATAACAAAGTGCAAACATCCGAGCCCAACACCAGATGGCGATCTATGCAAAAGTATGCGGATCTACAGCTCTACATGCCAAGAACAGATGCATACTGGTAAGTAGCATTTTCTTTACTGGTGATAGTGCTTGTTAAATGAAGTCGTGCTTGCCATTATACTGCTTAGTATTCAGCCCAATATCCTAAAATGGCCGCTACAATGTAGTGAATGTGTTTGTTTTTACGGGCGGTAGGGCTTGTACTGATGCACCTCACTTGATCCGCTGCTGCGCAACGCAGCAGGCCCACCCGTCAAGTCAGTGCAGGAAACTGATGGTGGTGAGCATGTGCACAGGCCGCATAGCTCAATGCTGAGGTCCCAAAAAAAAACAATTATGCTGAAAGTGAGGAACACCGGAAACTCCTCAGCTTTCTGACCTCCTGCACTGCTTGATCAAAATGACTAAGACTGAAGGCACACGTCCAGACGTCCAGAGACTCTGTCCACCACTCTGTAGGTGAGCACACCACTCTGCTGGTGAGCCCAGGTTCGCAATGAGAGGTGTGGTCTCTAAGTCACTCATAACTAAAAATACGTGCTAAATGACCAGTGGAGCCAGAACGTTTCTGTTGCAATATTTATTCATGTAAGTCTATTGTAAACAAACCACCCTGAGCTGCTCACAGGCACACTTTCCTTGTCCTCAAAGATCAACTTCCCAAACAATTCGAATCACATCATCCCATGGAATGTTAGCTCCACACCAGCCTTCAGCTGCAAGCGTCACAAGGTGGTGTAGAGGAAATACCAGAATACTACAAAAACACTATGACTTACTTTCCATTTTTCCAATTTTGTATGTGTGCAGTACTCTAAAGCATACATGCAAAGTTAGAAAGTTTTGTGAAGAAAAGAACCCTTTTCTCCTTCTCTTCACCTACCCCGAGGAGTCGTATTTTTTTGGCACAAAGCTCACACTAATGTTAGCAGATAAGGCTTTGCGTTCAAAACCATGAGTGGTTGTATGGGAATGCCCATATACCACCCAGGGGATGCCCCCTTGAAGCAGTATAAAACAGTGCTACGCAAAGCATGCTTTGCATACTTTTAGAGCAATTGTCCAGTGCAAAATAGGTTTTGCACAGGAAATTAAATCCCAAATCAATTCTTTTGATTGCTTAGCATCACTTTTGTGACCTTGCACCAAAGCAAACTGTTGATAAATCTAGCCCTACATGTTTGCATGTTTTAACGATGAACACCTCACTTATGGTTGCAAATCTACCTTGTGTGCACCCTAGAAATGGCCACATACCCACGTTATGTACAATCCACTGGGAGATGCAAGCCTCCATTATGTGCACCCTAGAGGTGCCAGCGCGATTGCTTTGTGCTTTCTCCAAAATTATTGCATGCCTCCATTTAATACATCCAAAAAGTAGCTGCATATGCACACCCCAGAGATTGTGACGTATCTGCATTATGGACACCCAGGAGATTTCTGGGCAATGGGTAACAGTTCTATATGCCCAAACAGTCTTGAACACTTGGACCTCCCAATCCTCCCTGTTCTTTACAGCTAGTTGCACAGCATTTTTAATTACTCTATTGAAGCGCTCTATCATACCGTTCCCACTGGGATTATAGAGTGAAGTGGTTCTATGCTTGATACCTAACTTGGCAAAGTAATTATGTGCATTCCCAGACATGAATTGTACGCCATTGTCACTGATCAACTGCATAGGCAATCCCTCATTCAGGAAAACCTCATCCAAACATGTCAAAACAGCATCAGTATCATCCCTTTCCCCGATTTTAATGGTAAGCTATCTAGAAAAGGTATCAATCAAAGCCATATTTCTGCCTTTCTCCTATGGGTCCCATGATATCTATAGCAACAGTCTCCCATGGTCCATGTGGAACAATAGGCTCACACATACTGGGTCTTAGTAAGATAACATAACACTCCTGCAATGGCTGCACATCTGGAATATGTACATCCAAGAAATGCGTGCTTGTGTGCATTAGATACATGAAGTGTCTGTGTGTTTACATTATATGTAAACACACACTAATTACAGTTTTCAAATGCAAGGTGCATACATTTGAATGGGTTGTGACTGCAGGAGACATTACCATGCATATTAAGTGTAGATATTAGAGCCTATCATATCCATGTTCATTTAGCTGGAAAGATCAGGTCATTGTGGTAGCTTACTGAAGACACTGTTATCATAGGGTGGCAGCAGGCCTTTAATAGGTATAGGAACGTGAATAAAAATCAGTAGGAATTGATAAAAGCGGTAGCCAACGACCTAAATTAGTAGGGACGGCAAGTATGGTTCTTAAGGTTGACGATAGGATGCAGAGGTAGAAATTGTTCCTACAGAGACCTGAGAAGGCCTAAAAATAAGTGTTACAAAGATGAAGTAATGAGGGTTTGAGAGCAGGCTCCCAGTTGGGCTAAGTGTGGGACAGTGTTGAGTTGGTTTACTCAAGATACCTTGCTCTGATGGAAGAATGCATTACTTCCTTCTCTCTGTACAGACAGTCCCTGAAGAAATGACCTATGGAAGTCGTGCACATGTGCTGGAGGCTGCTCAGAAGATGATCCATGTCATCAGCAGTGAGACTGAGGAGGGGCATGAGACACCAGTGACAGCCGGCAGAAACATCCTGGGAATTCTGGGTAAGTGGCGGGACCCACAGAATATTGAGAGCACTTTACACCCCGATTACACCTCTGCCCTAGTGATAATGATGGGCATGCTCACATGATAGAGAACGAACTTACCTCCTCGAAACCCAGCGAAGGCGGCGTGGTCTCGCAGCGCAAGAAGTGAGACGTGCGCCCGGGGAGCTCCATGCCGGCGCTGCCATCTAAAGCCAATAACACAGCACCAGGGCATCGGAGGGCTCTTCCCGACGATGCCGCAGACACTGGCGGGGCTCGAGAACAGGCTGCTCGCACTCTCCGGGCTGGTGGACACGGGGGCTGTAGCTGCAATCTAGAAGGCTAAGGCTCACGTACACAGCCGCCATTTTGGATTGCCTGACTCTCCGGAAGCAACAGATCGAGCGGGCGTTCTCGCCCGAAGTGTCGCCAGCAGCCCTGAGGGAGCTACGCGCCGGATTGCGCGACATCTTAGGTGACCTCGAAGGTGGAGGAGACATGGCCGGTGATCGTCTCCTGGAACCATGAAGGTACGGCGTCTTGCGGGTGGGAAGGCCTGTAATCGACATCGTGGGACCTGCTCGGCTAGAGAGACTGCGCTCCGCAATGTAAACAAGACTGCTTATTTACAAGCGCTGTGGAAAGAAACCCCCCACAAGAAGCGCGGTGGAGATACAAACTGCACCGGTTCCCCCCTCCCTGGGCAGAAGCTAGGCCATGAAGTCGTAGTCGCACCCCAGAGAAGACAGCCGCACTCTAGCGCAGCAGAGGAAAAGCGTGACAGAACCACTGGGGAGAATCCCCCCATCCCATTAAAAACATTGCGGCATCCCCCCGGTCCAGGCCTGCGAAGCTCAGAGGGCGTGGGTGCTTAACGCAGGCGCTGCAAGAAGAGGGGAGCGGATTGGCGGAGGCGCAAGGCCGCAGATAGAGCGGTCGAAAGAAATCACAAGGGCAAGCTCTACTCGAGGGCTCACGAGGCAGGGATCCTGGTCTGGACAGCTCCGCAAATCAACCACCTACTGAGAGGGACGACCGCATATGTCACCAGATAACCCGCCAGATTGCGAGCAAATTCTGAGGTATCTTACTAGCACACAGGCCCGCCAAGGCAGCATATAAGCGGCTTCCTAGAGAGGTGATACCAAACCCCACACTGCGCCCTGTGACAATCACTGTTACCCCATCATAGAAGCACCAATGGAGGCCAGTGAATGAGCAAGAAGCCACAATAACAGACGACGCCTTGGGTGAGGGTGACACCCCCTTACATAGCCACTACAACACTCAAAATCCTCACTACACAGCCAGCTGAAAAGGAACCTACAGGGCCACTGACATAAAGGAGTAATGCAACAAATCTAACACATACCACAGTGTCATATTGTTCTCAAGGGTACTTGCCTCTATTCTATATCTGGGGTATTCTGAGAATACTGCTCTGACTCCCTGGACAAGCTACTTACTGAGAACACTACTGATTACGGGATATGCCACGCTCTTAGGCAGGGAAAGATACCACTGCAAATTCGAGACAATCCTGTGATCTCCCTGTGGAACAAAGCTGGTCCCCCCAGCTACAGTGACCATGGCATCCACCCCAGAAGGATCGGCCGAACCTCTCACTCAAGCCTTCATGACCGATTTCCTGCATGAGATCAAAACAGAAATTGGTACTCTTAAGGCTGAATTTAAATCATGCATTAAGGAACTCAAAAAGGACATAACGGAAATTGGGGAGAGAGTGGACGATCTCGAAAAAATAGTGGATACCCGCACGGAGGACCAGGAACACCTTTGGCAACGCCTAGCTGTCCTTGAAGAACAACACATTGAACTCCAAATAAAACAGGCGGACTTAGAGAATAGAAGTAGGCGCAATAGCCTCCACCTTAGAGGCGTACCTAAAGGGGCAGAGGGCACAGACATTATGATATTTGTAGCAGAACTCCTGCACGAGATCAGAGGAGACCAGGACACTTCCCCACCAGCACTTGATAGGGAACATCGAGTGGCTACACCCCCCGGACGCTCTAAACTAATCCCCGACATATTGACCAGAGTTAATTTCTTTACAGAGAAAGAGGCAATATTAAAAGCGTCGCGAAACAAAACTGAATTGACATTCAAAGGTGCCAACATCCAGCTTTTCCAAGACTTCGCCCCAACTACACTCCGGTGCCGCAGAGACTTTAAACCAGTCACCGACAAGCTCCGCGAACTGGGCATCCAATACCAATGGGGCCATCCTTTTGCTTTAATCTTCACATGGGAGACTAAACGCCGGGTGCTGCATTCTCTCCAGGAGGCCAAACAATTACTACAACTCTCCGTCCCCTCCAGAGCAGCTAGCCCATCATCCATACCGACATTGGATACCGACATTGGACAGAGAACCTGCGCGGCCACAGTGGACCAGGGCTCACAGGCAGCGACGAGGGACCAGAAACAGGGGGCATCCTCCTCCCAGCCCAAACAAGACATCATCCAACACGTCCGCTACATGGATGGCGAGAGGTCGCCCACTCTCTCACAAGCACCATCAGAATGACAGCGCTGGCGTGCTGGGGTAAATGACTGTGGCTTATCTCTGGCGCAGCTCCTCTGGACGGCATTAAAACACTCTGCACAGAAAAGGTGTGCCCTTGTGCCCTGGCCGAAGCTCGGTAGCGGGGCCGGAGGACCCCGCCTGGCGAGGTGTCTGCTTCACGAGACTCGCTTCCCCCAACCCTATTACTAAGAGAGTGACATCTCTGGAATGAATTGTGCCATGGTGCCTTGTTCGTTCTTGGACTGGAATAGGAACTGTTGGCCCTTGATCATCTTTGAAGTTTTCGCTTTCTTCTTTTATTCCTTTTGCCCTATTGGAGGGAGGGAGGGTCACCACACTGAGATTGCATTGACTTCCCAGATAGGGCTACTGGAGCGCGAGACTGCTCCAAACTATTTTCCGTTGGGAGTTGGGGCGCCACCTTTTATCACCATCCCTATTAGATTGTCCCCCGGGCTCGGGCATGTGACCTGGTATATATTCCCCACAGTCCATCGTCACAATGCGAACGGGTATACTAGATATACATGATGACCACTGTTCCCTGCATGAAGATCCTCTCACTTAACGTGAAGGACCTTAACGCCCCTAACAAACGCCGTCAGATCTGGCGTTATCTGCTGCAACAGGACCCGGACATTATCTTTTTACAGGAGACACACCTCCTGAGGGAAGATACCCATCGCATGAACCATCCTAAATACACACTTCAATGCTGGGCGTCTGCGCCCACGAAAACTGCTGGAGTGGCAATACTTTGTAGGGCAAGAATCACTCAAGGTGGAGAGGTGTGGTGCAGCGGCCAAGGCAGCTGACTTCGGAGCACAGGGCTCACGGTTCGATCCCCGGCTCCGGCGGCAGCTCAGCTCAGCACCATGTGACTCTGGGCAGTAGCTCACTTAATTTCCACGACGGCCCCCAGCGCCTTGAGACCCGTAAGGGTGAGTAGCTCGCGCTTTACAAATACGGATTTAAATTTTTACATTTACAAGGTGCTGCGCGAGCGGTAAAGAGTAGAGAGGGTAGATACATTAAACTGGTAGTACACGTTGGGGCACAAACACTTACATTTTTTAACATCTATGCCCCTAACCAGGCGCAAGACCTCTTCATTAGGCACCTTTTAAAGGAACATATTATCCCAAAATGAACACCAGCTTGTCTTAGGGGGAGACCTAAACTTAGCATGGGATGCGGTGCTAGTCGGGAGTACCAATACCTTCCAGGAGACTGGGGCCATGTCTGCCTCCTTGAAAAGAACGCATGGGGACTTGGGGCTAATAGACGCCTGGCGCTATCATTCACCCGAAGCACGGGACTTCTCATACTACTCGCATGTACACCGATCCTACTCTCGCATTGATTATCTGTTCATTTCTCATTCCCTAGTGCGAGACGTACTTTCGGCATCCATGACAGATATTTCAATCTCGGTTCACGCACACGTAGAGCTGCTGTTACAAAACAATACTCACTCCCCACTACGCACTCCCCATTGGCACCTCCCCTCACATATTCTACGCGACTTGGTAGATGTAACGGAAATCAGGGAAGCAATCACAGCATATTTCGCATCTAATGACCTCCCAGAAACCCCATTCCCAGTTGTATGGGATGCTTTTAAAGCCACCATTAGAGGTCTAATAACATCCATAGCGATAGCGCACAACCGGGAAGCCCGTCTGGTTGAGGACAAGTTGACTAAGGACATTAAAATGCTGTAGAAGCTAGACCAAGAGATGCCACAGCTGTTAATAAACAACGCTTGGCTATGCTCCGGGGCCAGCTAAGGGTGCACAGAACGAACAAAGCGGAGCAGGCATTAATGGCACTAAAGCAGAAATACTATGACGGGGGGATAAAGTGGGAACAATCCTAGTGCGCCGATTACGGAGGAGGGCAGCTAAGGCACATATTGCGAAAATGAAAATGACAGATGACACATGGACCACAACTGAAACAGCTAAAGGGGCAGCTTTTCATGACTATTACACTACTCTTTACGCACAGGAGCACCCCCATCCAAATCAGATACAGGCAGCACTGGCTGACTGTAAATGGACCCCAATAGATAAGCAACATGTGCAGCTCCTCGAGGAGTCACTCACATTAGAAGAACTCAACCGAGCACTGAAAGACCTACCGCTAGGCAAAACCCCAGGCCCAGATGGCCTACCGGTCTACTTTTACTGCACCTTCCTCCCACAAATACAAGACCGCCTCTTCAACTCATTCACAGACACCACTGGTCCATCAGCTTTTATGGCCATGGCTAAAATAGCACTTATTCCTAAACCAGGCAAAGACCACACGTTATGCTCCTCTTATTGCCCCATAGCACTTCTCTATACAGATTTAAAAAATATACACCAAAATTCTAGCTAAACGTTTAGAACCACACATGTCGGGGCTCATAGAGCCTGACCAAGTTGGTTTTATCAGGCACCGCCAGGGCGCCGACAATGTATGACGGATAGCGCACCTGGTAGAAAAGGCACGCCACTGGGACATTCCCACCTGTCTGCTGTCATTAGACGCAAAAAAGGCTTTTGACCGAGTAGACTGGGAATTTTTGAGGGCTGTACTACAGAAAATAGGGCTGGGGCCTATGATGACTTCTAGGATAATGGCTTCATATAACTCCCCTCAACCCAGGTTAGGGTAATTGGTCAACTCACGAACCCCATACGCCTACATAGAGGCACTAGGCAAGGTTGCCCACTGTCTCCCTTGCTTTTCGCGCTAGTAGTGGAACCCCTCGCCAGAGCAATACGACAGTCAAGTGCCATCAGTGGCATTACCGTTGGTGGAGTGGAGCACAAAATAGCTCTATTCGCAGATGACCTCCTACTTACCCTTTAGAAGCCGCATACCTCACTGCCAGCCCTCCACACCTGATTACAAACATTTGAAACAGTATAGGGCCTTAAGATTAACCATACTAAATCATGGGCCCGAAACCTTACGATTCCCGCAGCAGAGATCCCGGCTATCCAATCCCTGGTTCCATATCAATGGGCTAAACACTCAATTAGCTATCTCTGGCTCAATTTAACCTCTACAGTACGCACATGGGCGCAGGCAAATTGTCAGGAATATAAAAAAGCAACTATGGAAGATTTGAGAATATGGAAGTCCTTGCCAATATCGTGCTTGGGGCGTCTTAATGCAGTTAAGATGTTGGTGCTGCAGAAAATACTATATTTATTCCAAACACTACCTACATCAATTCCACAAGCCCACATTATGCACCTACAACGTGAGCTCAACACCTTTATCTTTGGGAGGGAAAAGACCACGCTTCTCCAATAAATTACTTATGCTACCACACGATAGTGGAGGGCTGGCATGTCCCAACTTGTTGGAGTACTACTGGGCGTCACATCTACGCTATATTTCGGAATGGTGGTTCGAGAAAGCAAGAAAACTTGGTTTCACATGGACAGAGCAGTGGCATGTAGACCCCTATGAGACCTTGCGTTGCTCCCAAGAGAGGCCAGACCGCGTAGTGCATACATAGCTATACCCACAAAAACTGTACTGGAAATTTGGGATAAAATCGCCATATCCAAAGGCCTCACCTCCTTCCCATCTCCTAACACTCCTATAGTGCGCAACCCGAACTTCCCACCGGCAATGTAGCCTCATTCCTTCCCAGCATGGGCGGAAGGTGAATGACGGATGATTCAAGACCTCTTTGAAGGGGACACCTTCAAGACTTTTGAGCAGTGTAAACGGGAATTTCATCTCCCGGAAGAAGCGCGATTGCAATATCTTCAACTCAGACACTGGCTGCAGACACCATCTACTATTCAGGGGGCAACTCGACCCTTTACTCCATTTGAATCACTAGTCCGCTCATATTATGGATCTAGAGGATTGGTTTCCCGCACATACCAGGTACTTCAACACTCATCCCAGATTAAACCCCACACGTATCAGTTGCATTGGCAATCAACTTGCACAGCTGAGATCAACCCTAAGCAATGGGAACAACTCTGGCGGGACATACCGAGGATTTTTAAAAGCATACCCCAGAGGGAGACTGCATATAAAGTCATGACACAGTGGTACTACACTCCCCAAAGACTCCACAAAATGTTCCCTAACACTTTACCCATCTGTTGGCGATGCAAGAGCGCAGTTGGGGGATTTCCTCCACATTTGGTGGCACTGTCCATTGTTGGTCACCTACTGGAAAGAGATCCTTAGCCATATTAAAAAGGTAATTGGCTACCCTATACCTGAGTCCCCAACAGTAACCATTTTGGAACTTAAACCTACGACCCTTCTTGCCATGATACAAGCGGATTGGGTCATAATACCACATATGCTTGGGGCAGCCAAACAGATCATAGCGGTGCACTGGAAGAGGGCAGACACCCCCCCCTGTCGCCTTGCGGTTCACCCGTCTGTGGCATACCATGGCGATGGAACTTCTCACAGTGCGGATCACCCTCTGTAAGAACACGTTCACAAACACATGGCAGCCACTGATAGATTATTTCTCCAAACTAGAATACGCTTGCTTCCAGCCACCAAAACTTCGAGCCTTGCACCTCTTTGAGGATATCCTCCTACCCTCCTGCGCAGAGGAACTTTGGGGTTAGAGCAGAGGACATACATGGCAGACTTGGCATACAGCGCCCAACATACTCATCAAAGCAGTCTCTCTTTCTTTCTTTCTCCCTCTCTCTTGTTCCCGGGGTTCTGATCAGCCTAGAAACATGGCTCAAAGTTTAAATCCATGCACAGCATACCTACTGTCTATCAACTATGAGAAATGCAGTATTGTAAAGTAGACTAGACATAGAGCATCTGCTGATATTGGATATTAATGCTATGACTAATTGACCTCCTGCTTTGTTCACTTTCTTTTTCTCTCTTCTTTTCGTTTTCGTTTATTGTTGTTTTTATATCATAAATTTCAATAAAAAGACTTGAAAGAAAAAAGAAACTCAGCGAAGACAACCTTACTCAAATGTCTCTAGCAATAGTATCCCACTATCAACAGCCAATCTCCCAGGAGCATAGCTCACTGGATTAATATGCCCACTGCAGGGATTTGTCTGCAAATCCTGATCACAAGTTTGAATACCAAAGCACATAAGTGCCAACGTGTTGCTCTACTGCAAAATCTGTCAGTGTCTTTACTTGTCTGGCATAGCAAAGGGCCACTGCAAAGAACATGAGCAAAGTAAACTTTCCTCAGGAAAAAACCCACAAATGTGAACATTCTTTTCAAAACAACATTCTGCCCCTATAAAGAAAGGAAATATGAACTCTCCTTTCAAAAACAAAATATAAACTTTAACTAAAGAAGCACAGAAAGGTTAACTGTCACGAAGAAATAAAGTTCGAACTCTTCTTCCTAAGAACCCTAGAAATCAGATATCTGTTTCCACAAAAAACCTGAAAAATTACATCTCTTTTCAAAGATTCTGAGAAGTATGAACTCCCCTTCTAAAAATGAAACAAATAAGAAATATCTTGCCAGAACATTCCCAGAAATATTAAAACATTTTTTATAGCAAGCCTAATATATGACCTTTTCTCTCAAAGAAACCCAGAAATCTGAACTCTATGTAGACTTCATACCTATCCCCGTATGATCCCTCCATCCAGAGAAATTCAGTATGATCCCTCAGTCCTAAGAAGCTAATTATGATAGCTCCTTTCAAAGAAGCCCAATATGAACTTGCTTTCCAAGGAACCTTTGAGTTATAAATACTCTTTTCAAACAACTCAAAAAGTATTTTGAGGTCTGCATTACCTCCTCTTGTTCTAAGAACTCCTCTCTCAACCAATCCTGGCAATGTATATGTTCCGTTCAGCAAAACTTGGCAATATAAACCAGCTGTCGAATATCAAAGTAAAAAGCACTTTGTTTCAAGAGAACTCAAATAGAAGGGTCTCTCTGTCCAAACAACTACTCTAAATGTTTTTTTTCTAAGTATACAGCACTTTCCTCCCAAACTATTCCACCAAAAGCAAGTTACCCCCTAAGAATACCAGCAAGGAGTGCTCCTTTTAAAGAAGCCAACATTTTAGATTATTCCCCCAGCAAATGCTAGTGATGAAAATAATGTTTTAGGTGAACTCCACTTACAATAAACCTTGCTGAGTGTAACCCCATGAATATGAGGCCCTATTGATAGGGCCGGGCTCCACTGTAGAATATGTGAACATGTGCGGAATGGGATCAGAATGGGGTTAGAAGGAACATGTTGTAAAGAGTTCATTCTGAGCCTGGTATTTTTCTAATCTCTGTAATGTGTTCTTACTTTTCCAGGTCGGACACTATCTGCCTTTGACATTGCCCCCAATGCCCCGATGAATTGCTCCGATGGTGGAGTCTCTGGAGCCGCAGTATCTGCCTTTAACCTCACACGAGATCTGGTGAAGTCCTTGATGAAGTCCAGAGTCCTGAATGAGGAGACACTGTCCCTGACTGTCTCTGAAATTCATGTCCAGGGGAAGCGCGTTGCTGCCAGAGACCTCCTTTGCATGCATCCATCCGAGCGCTGTCTTTTCCTCTTGCCTGACACCTTCGCTGCCCAGTTGGCTGACAGTGGAGAGCTTGTGCAGGTGATGATAGACTACGGCTTCAACCTTTACTCATTTCACCCTGTCACCAATACCTCCATCTCCACCCACTTGGCCTCTCTGGAGTTCAGTACTCCTTCTGGCACAGCAGTTCAAGTCTCAGACTTGTCAGCGGAGGAGGCTATCCTTGTCAGACTGCCTGCAGGGAACAACACCCACATGAACAACAGTGAACTAGAGCTCCTTATTCCAGCAGGAAAATCTGTGAACTTCTCTGTGACGGCAGACCCTGGAAGCAGCAATGCCGGAGTGCACATTCACATTCACATCACTCTTCCTGAAGGTAAGTGCTCACCTGTAGCTGATGGGTATATGTGCCCTCCTCTGGAAGCCAGTATGCTTTTGTCCTCCATGGCTATATGAGACAAGAGGACAGGTGGATGCTAGAGGGTAGGTTGCAGGCTCTTGCCAATGGATTAGTGGGTTGTCTGATAGAATATCGCCATCAAAAATATCGAGCAACACAAATATTGTTTCAAAAATATTGTTTACCACAATATCGTGTTCCTATACTTATATTGAAAACAAACAAAATATTGTGTTACAATATTGTGTAAGAGAATGCCTACCAAAAACAGGTAAGAATATATTTATTTTAATAAATATTGACTTAAAGTAATTTATTTTAAATAGGTAATTAGCTAAAAATAATATAATGTTGAATAAATAGTTGTAATTATTTATTTTATATATATGTACAGATATATATATATATTTAAAGTATATATACATATATATTTAAAAAATATGAGAATAATAAATTAACAAGTTTTTAAATACATTTAATTCTAAATATAAACAGTAAAATAAACAGAAAATTAGCAAACATTTATAAATAAAAAAAATTTGTAACCTAATTTAAATATTAAAATAAACATATAAAATAGTTTTATTTAATACAGTACACTAAATAGAGAAATAATATACACATTTTAAAAAATGCATAACAATTTAAAAACATATAAAAATAATGTTAACAGAAACAAAAAATAAATAAATAAAAAATAAAAACTATATATATATATATATATATATATATATATATATATATGTGTGTGTGTGTGTGTGTTCAATGAGAAAAGCCTTCTCAATGCATTGCTTTAACCCTTTACATGGAGTAGAGTGGTGCAGAGTGGGTTAGCGTAGAGTGAAGTGGCATACAGTTGAGCGGCGTAAAGTGGAGTGGCCTAGAGTGGAATAGTATAGAGTGGAGTAGCATAGAGTGGAGTGGTGTACAGTTGAGTGGTGTAGACTGGAGTGGCGTAAAGTGGAATGGTGTAGAACGGAATAGCATAGAGTGGAGTGGTGTAGAGTGGAGTGGCGTAGAGTGAAGTGGCTTACAGTGGAATAGCATTTGTTGGAGTGGCAAACAGTTGAGTAGCATTGAATGGAAAGGCGTAGAGTGGAGTTGCATACAATGGATTGAGTGGAGTGGCATACAGTGGAATACCAGAGAGTGGAGTGACGTAGAGTAGAGTGGCATAGATGGAGTGACGTCTAGTGTAGTGGCATAGATTGGAGTAGCGTACAGTGAAGTAGCGTGTCGTAGAATAGAGTGTAGTAGCATAAAGTGGAGTGGTATGTCAAAGAGTAGAGTGGCGTGGCGTACAGTGGAATTGCATTGAGTGGAGTGGTGCAGAGTGGAGTGACGTAGAGTGGAATGGCATAGAGTGGAGTGACATCGAGTGGAATAGCATACAGTGGAGTGGCGTCGAGTGGAGTTGAGAGGAGTGGCATACAGTGGAGTAGCTTAGAGTGTAGTGGCGTACAATGGAGTGGCATAGAGTGGAATAGCATACAGTGGAGAGTCATAGACTGGAGTCGCGTACAGTGGAATAGCACAGAGTGGAGTGGCGTAGAATGGAACGGTTTACAGTGGAGTGCCGTAGAGTGGAGTGGCGTACTGGTGAGTTGTGTACAGTGGAATACCGTATAGTGAAGTGGAGTGGAGTGGCTTAGAGTGGAATGGCGTACACTGGAGTGGCGTCGAGTGGAGTGGCATACAGTTGGATAGCATATAGTGTAGTGGCATAGACTGGATGGCGTATAGTGGAGTAGCGTGTTTGTGCTTTAACATGTGCACTGAGGAAGCCTGCAGAAAGATGTAAAGTTCATTAATGATTTTGAATGCTCAGGACAACCAATTCTAATAGTACGTAAAATTGCTAAAATAATGTAGCATAAAGAGCCACTGTAAAGGCCTCCATGCACTGTGTCTGATCATGCCTATTGTTGAGGGCTCATCTTCACTGCAATCACATAAGCATCTCCTGCATTCAATGTGTAGTGTGGAATCACCATAACAAATACACTACAATACACTCATGTGTATAAGTAGTTGTACATTACATGTATATTTTAATGACAGTGCACAGTGCAAAACAATGCGAGTGTGCTTAACGTGTCATATTTAAGTTTGAAACCTAAACCACTGATTGTGTCTCTGTCATTTGTTCCATGCAGGTTTTGATCACGCTCATGAGAGTAACCCATCTGTCTCCATATATGGCCACAATTCTTCCCTTACCAGTGGGTTCCCACCACAATGGACACGGAAAGTTACCTTCTCCAGAGGTGTGGGTGACTTCACTCGAGAGCTCACTGTATTAATCTCACCCATGTAAGTCTCAATGCCTAGAATGTTACCAGCGAAAACACAATAGTAAACATGGCTGTGCCCCTTTCTGGCACTGTACTTGTTATGGTATTACCTCATTGAGAGTGTTTTGCTTTCTTTCCAGACCCAGCTTCAAAGGCTTCCCTTGTGACCATCATGTCAATATCTCCAGCCATTTTGTGTCAGCACCAGCCAAAGCCACGGTCACCTTGTTCGCCAGCCTCTGCCAGTACTTCCATCTTCCAAGCCAGAGCTGGCGCACCGATGGAGTGACTTCAACAGATGCAACAACTCATAGTGAGGTCATGTGCCGGACAGACCACCTGACTCTTTTCGGTGCCAGCCTCTTTGTACCCCTGCACTCAGTGGTGTTCCTGCCACCGGTGAGCTCTGTTGCATTCTGAAATGGTGGGGTAGGAGTATCTAAATTCTTTGTCAATTATTATGAAAAAAGAAAGGTCACCATACAGTCTGGATTCTAAGAGTGGAATTGCACTTATCACACAACAGGAATTTCCACCCATTCAGGCAAGCTGCGCCACACCTTTTCTGGGTTTAGAACCTTCCATTGTATCATATTTCCCCTCTTGCCAGCCAGCTCCATATTTCCAGTTTCTGAAATGAAATTTATGAAAGTCCATCACGTTTGACACCGAGTTTCTCGTAGTCTTTTGTTTGGACCCTCGCAAAAAAATAACCATTGCTGGAACCTTTTAGATTAATCCACAATATCTAGCATGTAGCCTACCAAATCATATCTCACTAGTAGCCTGAACTCCACGCCAACAGCCTTGGTTCACTATTCTGTCCACGTGAATCATGAAAAGCTGATCTTGGACCCTTCTCAACAAATGACCATGGGACGCGATCACACACCCTACAACTGCTGACATGCTATCATTGTTACCACACCACCTTCAACTCCTACTACATGTGACCAAATCATCATACTTTCAAACTAACTTACTGTCTTTTGTGTTAAGCTCTCCAAACCTGCAATCTCTATCTTGCCCTCATGCTTAACACTTGCAGAACCCTCACTTACAGACAATAGTTGCTCAACCTCCTTCTCCCCACAAATTGTTTCAGTTTGGATGTTCCTCCCAACTTTCCTCCCTTCTCCCTTTTCACGTCTTAACCACCTCTCTTACTTGTCCCCTTTTTCCTCTCCACATTACTGGCACCCATTTTACAGTGACTGCCCCATTCTGCACACATTTGCCCTCCAATCGTTATTGCCCTTATGCCTCTTGTACTCCAGAAACTTTTTCAGCTATTCAACAGTTCCTATCAGAAGCATAAACCATCTATTTTAAAACCATTGTGTTGATCACTATGACTAAGGAGCCTTCCACTGGCTTATCAGGCTCCCTTGAAGCCTCCAGCATTACGCCTAGGTCCCTCCTCCACTCCTTCTTTGAGATATATAAAAGGGATTTCTTCAGTTTACTGCCCACATAACTCACAACCAAGTCTGTGAATCCTCTGCCGTGAAGACTCTATAGAATGTTTTCCACAGAAACTGGACTATTTCACATCTTGAATTTTGTGGCTGCCCCATCACACAAAAATCACTTGTGCTTTAATTGAAATCATTTTTACCTATATGCTGCATTTGACATTGCCCACAATGATGACTCGTCGTCAGCCTTAGTTGTCATACCCAAACAGCTGCGGCCTGTGCAGGTAATACCGGTGGGTTGGGGGATTTCGACAGACGACCACGAGGGAAAATTAAATAAATAAATAATTTCCCCTCATCGTTGTCTGTCGAAATCCTCCCCCATACGGCCCCACGGCCCCACCACTCTTACCTGCACAGGCCGTGGCTGTAGCCAAAGAACTTTCCAGGTTCTCTTTCCACCGACTGGACTGATCCTACTCCGTATGCTGGTGCTCTGCCTGATAGGCATCAATCCTATTCGGAGTGGGTGTCCTTCGGGGCTTTGTCCTGAACCTTTCCATTTCTTGCTACACTCTACTTCAGGGCTTTCGTTTTTGCTTCAGTTTCTGTGTATCACTGCAATGCCAACAACTGGGAAAGCTTGAACACCCAGAAGCTGATGGGTCCCTTAGCACTGTCAGGACGGCACTGGGCCTTCTGGATATCAAACTACCTCCGGAGACAGCACAGAGCCCAGTCCAATCCTAGGGTGTCCTTTTTTTGGTACTAACTGAAGTACAGAGCACCACAAAGGGAAAGTAGTTACGCATGGAAAAGAAGGGACATAGGAATTGTGAGGCACATAGACAGTCACACGAGCGATGACATGGTGAATTAGAAAAGCACTCATGTTGTTCAATGAATGATATAGTAGCATCCATTTTTTCCACCTTCAAGAGGCTAATGTAGATTTCACTTAATCACCCTATTGCCCTCTTCAACTGGTCATTGTACCCAGGTAGACAGATTGATCAGATCTACCACGCTGCGTTACTGAGACACGCACCACAGATCTCTTCTATCCAACTTTAAGAAGATACTTGGACACGGAGTCACGATCCAGTACCCGTGTCAGCCAACCGTGCCAGTTATTCACGAGTCGCTACTGCACCACATGTGCAGTCTTCTTCTGAGATCTCTCCGCTCTAACCACAGGCGGAGCACACCTTCTTCCTTACCCTGCAGCACCGACCGCGCTCTACATCCAATTGGTTGCCAGCCCCTCACTCCGATACGCACGAAGGGTACCCGGCTGGGTCCCTTGTGAGTATCTTTCATTCCTTTTTCACTAAACCGGTGTGTCACACTCTTCACATAGCTGCGCAACCGCAATTCAGATGTCCCTACACCCATAGGTCCTGAAGAGACCCTGTATTGTGTAAAAGGGTTGAAACGTCGTCGACAATCTAGCAAAACGAACCAATTCAATAAGCCCTGATTACTGTACACAGTGGCTGTGATTATTGTACAATTGCTTATGGTCGTTTTCTCACGGAAACCAAGTCACATTTGTCACTAATTTAAAAGTTTTATGCTTTATGTTTGGTTCCAACTTCACTGGGGACACCTAGCACTATTATGTTTTTTCTTTTATGTACATATTGATACATTGTTTGACATATAAAAACAATATTGCGAATACAGTCATCTGTGTCCTTGCTAGCTTTTCTTTCTGACGTCATTGTAACCTCTTTATCATTGCGATTGTGCTTATTATTATCAAGATAGTTTTCATTGCCCCGCAGGAACCGCTGTTTCTGTTACATACCTAATTACCCTGGTTCCTAGCGAGTAGGGTCTCCCTTGTTCTTGTTTTTCGACACTCTACTTCAGGGCTTTCGTTTTTGCTTCAGTTTCTGTGTATCACTGCAATGCCAACAACTGGGAAAGCTTGAACACCCAGAAGCTGATGGGTCCCTTAGCACTGTCAGGACGGCACTGGGCCTTCTGGATATCAAACTACCTCCGGAGACAGCACAGAGCCCAGTCCAATCCTAGGGTGTCCTTTTTTTTTGGTACTAACTGAAGTACAGAGCACCACAAAGGGAAAGTAGTTACGCATGGAAAAGAAGGGACATAGGAATTGTGAGGCACATAGACAGTCACACGAGCGATGACATGGTGAATTAGAAAAGCACTCATGTTGTTCAATGAATGATATAGTAGCATCCATTTTTTCCACCTTCAAGAGGCTAATGTAGATTTCACTTAATCACCCTATTGCCCTCTTCAACTGCTCCACTCCCACTAATCTGATGAAGTTACTTCAACTTGTGCTTTATGCTAGTAGCGTCCAAATAGTTCAACTTATCTCCTGATTTAAATTGGATGGCAATATCAGTCTATATTGAACATTTCATCAATCTTCGCTTCAAACCATTTAAAAAATACGTCTACCAAAACTTCAACAAACTTGCTCGTCCCATCCTTCCACAGCACAACACATAATATCCAATGCCAAATGTGCTCAGTGTTTAGCAGGACTTTCTAAAGGATACAACTTCAGTTTTTAAGTCTTTGTGTTTTAACCACTTTTTCACAATTGCTAGACCTCTGTACAAATCTTTCAGTATCTTAGTCCATCCTTGGCCACCAATAAAGCTATATAATGCGCTTCTTAGTCATTGAAATTCCCATGTATACCTCATGACATAGGGCTGAAATTCACCTCAAAGTCAATGGAGAAATACAACTGCTACTTCTTTGCTACCATCCTTTCTGAATTAATCCTGCACTTCCTAAAAGCTTCTCAAATCAGTCTTTATCTCACCTTTGCTCCCCCTGTCCATTTTCCACTCTCTCTTACCTCTCTTAGGACCTCATTGTTACTGTATGTCATATTCTACTCCATTCTGTAATGGCTCTATTATTTCCTGTTCCTTCTACAACAGAAGTGATGTATTCCAGACATCATCATCAATTTTCTGCAGAGGAACCAATATTCTGCTTGAAAAACTAGCAGTTACATTTTTCGCACCCAGTGCATATTTGTCAGATTTAAATTAATCTTGTAGACCCATAGACTGAATGCAATTCTGGCTGATGCGCTTAGCTTACCACCTGTTGTCAACAAATATAGTTAAAGGCTTGTGATCAGTTCTAAGGATGAACTCTTTTCCCTGAATATATTTTCAAAAAATGTTCTAGGGCCCACACATAGACCAAAGTCTCCCTTTCTATCACTGAGTACCTTTCCTGAGATGGTGACAGAAAACATGAAGCAAACGAGACCACACATTCCTTCCTTGCATTATTTTGCTGGGTTAGAGCAGGTATCTGTTGTCACAATTGTTTTAGACATGGGATCAAACCCTTGCAAAATGTGGTGCTTTGTAAATGACTGACATTCTTTATTTCCTCAAAAATGCTTGGACAATTTGAATTGGGTGTTACTCTTTAACAAACTTTCAGAGAAGTCGGTGACTGGTTTGGAATAATATTCAGCTATACCAAATAAAAACCTGGTATGTCTTAGATTTAAGTGCTGGAGTTTTCTTTATAACTTCCACTAACTTTTCTTTTGGTTTAATCCTATTACCACTGACTCATGGCCCAAATATGTGATATTACATTTGTTAATTTCTGCTATCAAACATTTTTCAAGATCTCCAAAACTGCAGCCAATTATCCTGTTCTTTCTGTCACTGCTCATCACCAGTATATCACCCAGAAAATGAATGGCCGATGGCATTTCCTCATATAAATCCATCATCAGCCTTCGAAAAAGAGCTGTAGCTGATGCCAAGCCAAATGGCATGTGCTGAAACTGGAAACATCCAAATGGTGTAATAAACAGAGTTAATACCTACTCTCAGAATGTAAACCTACCTGGTGATAGGCTGAAGCTGGGCCTAAGGTGGAAAACCATTTATATTCCTAGTTAACAACAGGATTTCATCAATCTTTGCTAAAGGAAATTGACTAACTATATTATTGTTTAAACACATGAGATACACACATAATGTTACCTTGCCATTGGCTCAGGTGTTTCTATAGGTTATATAGCATTAGCTTACTGCAAATTTTCTAAATTAGCTTTAGAATAATCTCTCATTATAAATGATTCATTTCTCATCATTTTGTGAATTTTAGGTTCAGCATTTGTTTTCAAAATGATCCTATTTGTGAACCTCTTCTCGAAAAACCTAAAAAAAAAATCCTGATTTCCAGATCCTGGCATTCTCACTGGCACACATTACCACCAGGTCCACACTGCTAGGATTCAACATGATGTACAAGGATCTTTGATTTCCATTCTAACACAGGCAACATATAATTTTCCCAATGCATACCTATTTTAAACTCTGAAAATTAATGATCTGAATCCCTAGTATTTGTAAGTTATTGCTGTATAACTTTTGGGGTTAATATCCGGGGGTTCCAAACTACTCCCCAATTTTGTTACAACTTTTCTTACCATACTTTCTGGGAAATTAGAGTATAGGAAGTTCCAAAATCAGCCTCTACTTGTAGTGGAATTCCCCTAAAGGTCATTCAACACAAATTGACAAATGGTTGTTTCGCTTCCCTATTTTGATGCTCAGAAGAAGTTCAAGTTTGGTTCTATCCTTAACATCACATTTTGTTGCCCCCTTTACTTTCAGAGGGATTAGTGTTATTTCTTGCAATGCACGAGACTTTTTGCTTACTTTCCTTCCTTTTGAACACTCTTACTTAATGTCCAATGACACCACACTCCACACATTTCACATTACGTACATGGCGATTTGTAAGTAAAGAGAATGTTGTGGACTACCACATGAATTACAGCTCCTCTTTGTTTACAAGAAAAACGTTTCAGTCTTGACTCTTTTATTTGCCTTAATTATGTTACTATCTGATATTTTGTTTACAACCCTTTTCACTGATTTAACTTCTTACCTGCCAAGTAGTCTTCCAACATTGCTGTGATAACTCAGCCTTTTGATTACTTGTTCAAATCAAATCAAAATGAGCTTTATTCGATTTTAGGCGTATAAAATCATAAAAGCAGACAGTTTAAAACATTTCATCTTACTTCTAAAATGTACATAAATAAACATAAATAAATGCAACAGGCATAAAAACAGTTCATTTAGCTATCACTATCTCTGGTACATAAAAATACAGAATGTTTGGGAACTATACTACTAATATTCCCTCAGAGATCTAAACATTTAGGAGTTTCCTCGCTCTCAATATATTTTTTAGGAAACCCACCATGGAACCAATGCAGTAATAATTTTCCAACATCTGTAAATACATAAAAGCAGGGCGGCATTGTCTCCATCCTCCCTGTTTGAGTAGGGGTACAATCCATCTTCGTCGTTCATTTGCATAGTATTTACAGAATAAAATTACGTGGATAGTTGTTTGTAGAGAGATGTTATCGCAGGGACATCGGCATAATTCCCTTGACCAGTTGTTCATAACCGGATAACTAATCAGACGGTGGAAAGTCCCAAATCTAAAGCGTGTTAACACGTACCTATCGTACTCCCCAGACAGCATAATAGGTACGGTTGGATGTTATATGTTATGGTGATCAATTGATGCTGGACCACCATGGGTTTATTTATTTCCAAAACCAGCCTATTTTCTTCCAGAATGGTCATACAAACTTTTTTAAATTCCTTCCGATGTATAGAATTTAATGTTTCAGGCTGGGAAAAATATTCTGGATGCCCAATGTCATGCATAACATTTTTTACGTATTTTAACCACAAAATCTTGCTTGCATGGTCTAGTTTTGTTGCATCAGTTAAAATTTCCTTGTTTAGACCTGTGCTGGTAGAGGTCCAGATTCTATGCCAGAGCAGCACTGGTTGTACCTTAATTAGGTCTGAAATGTATGGTACTCCTAGCTCGCTGTGGCAATTAAAAACAGGGGTGCTAGCAGGAACTGCCAAAATAAATCTCAAAAACTTGTTTTCGACATATTGGATTGGGGCACAATCGTAGAACCCCCATATTCCCGCCCCAAAAATTGCAATGCTCACGCATTTAGCCTGATAGATTTTCAATAAAATTTCGGGTGGTCTTTTGCCCAGAGTTTTGGTAAAATTTGTCAGGGCCACGGTAGACCTCGTAAACAGAAGGCTCCTGGTCTTGATCGCCTGTGCCCAAGACCCAGTGCGGTTAAATAAAACACCCAAATACGTAAAGGTGTTAATAGATTCTACCCTGCTTCCCCCAGCTTGAAAACTCCTATACCTTTGTTTCCCTCTCCCACAGGTCATTATAAAACTCTTCTTTGCATTCATTTTTAAACCCAAGTGATCCATAAAGCTAGTATAATAAGTAAGGGCCCTCTGTAAACCAATCTGGGTGCGTGCCATGAGTACCGCATCGTCCGCGTAGAGAAGGGGAGACGATCGGACGCTTGTTTACATATGGCGGGTACCTCGCGTTTGACACCAACTCCTGTTCTAATGCGTTCGTATAAAGAGTGAACAGGAGTGGTGCCAAAACACATCCTTGCCTCACTCCCCTCTCCACTTTGAACGGTGCGGTACACTCTCCCTTAAGTCCATATCGAACTTTGGCTCTATCCTTAACATCACATTTTGTTGCCCCCTTTACTTTCAGAGGGATTAGTGTTATTTCTTGCAATGCACGAGACTTTTTGCTTACTTTCCTTCCTTTTGAACACTCTTACTTAATGTCCAATGACACCACACTCCACACATTTCACATTACGTACATGGCGATTTGTAAGTAAAGAGAATGTTGTGGACTACCACATGAATTACAGCTCCTCTTTGTTTGCAAGAAAAACGTTTCAGTCTTGACTCTTTCATTTGCCTTAATTATGTTACTATCTGATATTTTGTTTACAACCCTTTTCACTGATTTAACTTCTTACCTGCCAAGTAGTCTTCCAACATTGCTGTGATAACTCAGCCTTTTGATTACTTGTTATTTTACCATTAGGCATTAATTCCCCACTCACCCTGATTTTCTACGACACCCATTGAATATATCAATGCCTTACTAAAACACTTTAATAAACTCATCATTCAGTGTTTCAAATTTGCATTCAATTGCAATTTTTTTTAAAGCAGATACATAGTCCTCTCCTGTCTTCTTTGTTGTTTTCATTGAAAAACAAATTGACAACTAATAGCAATGCATACTGTAGGAGAATAAGGTTCATTTAGATCTGCTATGTCATTTACAAAGACATTATTGTCACCAGCACCTTTCTCTTTTGTTTTTGCATCTGGTTGTACACATGCACCCATTTAGGCCCCAAACAATACACTATTTTTTCTTTTCTTGACAGTGGTACATTTTTATTCATGACCGTGGAAATATCATTTACAAAATACTCTTTTGATCCAGTCCAGTTCATAGCAGGCTCTCCTGGTACTGACAGAAACTCTCAAGGTGGATTTTAATAGAATTGTTGAGAAGTCACCATCAAGAAAAAAATGAACACAACTACTTAGAATATGTTAACATAAGAATAATTGTGAAATGATAAAAAGTTCCTGTCAAAAATAAATGTTCTGTATGTTCAGTACAAAATGATACACCTTTTTGTGAAAACACTTCTTTTAACTTTGTGCGGGAACATTGAAAAGAAATACAAGCATTTAAGAGGAAAAACACAATTATCCACAGTAAAATATTTTCTTTAATTTACTGTTACAGTAAAGCAGTGACATCGAAATTTCAACTTTGTAGGATCAGTGCTGTGTTAGTCTCAATGCTGACATAGTGCGCCTCCTGGTTTCCCAGAGTCAAACACACTAAGAATACTGCACACCTCTAACTTCTCAATGACAAAAATGAGGTGAAATTGACAGCATACGTACAATGTGTGATGTGCCAATGACCTTTAAAAACAATGTGTTTCATATTCTAGCACATGCTGTATGGAGTGATGGTTCCCGCTTCTTTTCGATGCCACCCTGTATGTGTAGTGCTGTTTGCCTCTAAAGAACAGTGCATTTCTTCTCCCAGGGACAATTGTGCAACATGCAGATGTCAGCCTTGATGTTCTACTCGTGCTCAGTTCCCAGAGAAGCATTAGAGGAAAGCCACAAGCTATACACAACAAGCACTCACTACGAGTTTGGGCCTAATGTAGTAAGAGTTTGCAATACAGCACAAACACTAGTGCAGCCTTAGAAAAGATTATTTGTGGGGCGCATGTGATTGAACGATCTGGTGATGTTATGGTATGTTATGTTACAGGTTTTATAGAGCGCACAGCTGCCCCAGCAAAGGGGCGTCCCAGCGCTAACTATGGCAGTAGTGAGGGGGATACTGAGAGGAACAGAGCCTATAGTATAGGAAAAAGATGAGTTTTAATGGCTTTGCGAAATACCATGCAGTTGGTAATGCTGTGGATGTGCAACGGGAGGGAGTTCCACAGTTTTGCCGCTAGGACGCGAAAAGAGGTCCTCCTGCTTGCTCCCTCCTCACCCGAGGGACAACCGCCAGATGCTGGCCCATGGAACGTAGCTGGCGAGTAGGTATGTAGGGTGAGAGCAGGTTCGCCAGGATATCTGGGGAAGAAAGATTCATGATTTTATGGGCAAAGCAGAGGGCCTTGAACTCAATGCGTTTTGCCACCGGCAGCCAATGTAGTTTGCGGATGGCGTTGGTCTTGAGCAAGTTCTTGGAAGGCCAAGTAGGGTTCTGGCAGCCGCATTTTGAGCCCTTTGCAAACGTAGGATTTCAGCCTTATTAGCCCCCAGGTAAAGTGAACTGGCAAAGTCCAGCCTAGATAAGATGGAGGCCTGAATGATTACTTGGCAGACTGCGGGATCAAAAAAACCCAACAGTGGTTTGAGCCCTCGCAGGAGTCCAAAGCAGGTCCCCGCTACTTTTTTAGACTGGACCTGGAAGCTAAGGGCCGAATCGACCCATACACCCAGGTTTTTGACCACCTGTTGAGGGGCGGGAGCACAGTCCAAAGTCGGAGGCCACCAGCTCTCACTCCACAGCTCAGTGACTCTCCCTACTAGCAGAATCTCAGTTTTGCTAGCATTTAGCTGGAGGCAGTTGGCCGTCATCCACTCTGCGATGGCTGCAAGATCGCTCCTGAACTTGAGAGCATCCTGCGTGGCATCCTCAGAGAGTGTTACTATCAGCTGGGTATCGTCAGCATATGATACCACTGTTAGTCCTCTACTCCTGGCAACCGCTGCTAGAGGTTGGACATATAAATTGAATTGAGTTGGGCTCAACGCTGAGCCCTGTGGCACCCCTTGTTTGATATTGTGTATCAGGGAGGTAAAAGGAGGGGCCGACACCTGGAAGGTTCTCTCAGAGAGAAAAGAGGCGAACCAGCCCAGGGCCAGACCCTCAATGCCAACCTCCTCCAGACGTTGCAACAGAATCTGATGAGATACCGTGTCGAACGCGGCGCTGAGATCGAGAAGTATCAGCGCCGATGTACGTCCGGCATCTAAGGCCTCCCTCAGATGTTCAGTTACAGCTAGGAGGGCAGTCTCCGTACTGTGACCAGGGCGGAAACCATTCTGAGAGGAGCCAAGCGTGTTGTTATTTTCCAGGAAACCCGTCAGAATGGAATTGATGTGAGCCTCGGCGAACTTGGACACCCACGGCAGAAGTGAAATACGGCGAAAATGTTCCGGTTTAGCAGAGTCCAATGTGGGTTTCTTTAGCAGAGGGACCACCATGTTTCGTTTCCAAGCCCTGGGGACAACCGCCAGGGACAGGGACATATTGATCAGCTGACAAAGAGGGGGAAGAAGCAGAGGCAAAGATTTACAAAATTGCTCAGGCTTAAGAGGATCTGCAGGGGAACCTGATTTAATTTTTCTACATTGCGTACGCATCTGATCCAGAGAGATCGGAGGGAGAACAGAGAGTGTGGGGGTGGCGGAGGGCCTGTGAACAGAGCCAGATCTAATCGTAGTGTGGGGAAAGGTCTTGTAGATGTTCTCAACCTTCTTAATGAAGAATGCGGCAAGATCCTCACAATGCTGGTCAGACGAAATCAGAGGCGCTTTAGATGACCCTGCAGATTTGAGATCTTTAAGTATTAAGAACACGCTTTTAGCAGGATTGTTGCTATTCCTGATTTCGTCGGCAAAGTAAGCCGCCCTTTCCTTCTGAATGGCCCTATGGTAACTCTTAATGGCTGCCTGATAGTGCTCCTTCAAAATAGAGTCATAGTCCCGTCTCCATGCCCGTTCCAACCTTTTGCAAGTTTTCCGAATGGTAGCTAGCTTACTGTTGTACCATGGGCTGGATTTGCTATTACGACTCTGTGACCACTTAACAGGAATGAGAGTGTCGAGAGGCCGCCGAATGCATGGTTACTTGTTTCGGCTATTTCCAAACTGTCTTTAACCAAACTGGGAAATCTTGTACTTCAACAGAGGCATTAGTCCAAATTCTTGCATATTCCATAAAACTGCATCACAGGGTAATCAGACGATTACAGAGACGATTCATGCAAAAAAAATCCTTCCGTATGGATCTGCTTAGGTTACGAAGGGCTGTTCAGGTCACACATCACCAGATTGTAGTGACCACTCACACAAATGCTACAAATGTAAATTTTTATTCCAGAGGAACAGCCCTGGTCAGTGATACTTGCTCTTCCACCAACTTCAACTGACTTTCCACCAACTTATTGTAAAGAGAACCTAGAAGGACTACAAATTCTATAAAGGAGGTCAAAGGAGATACCACTTAAGGTTTAGTAAATACAAACAATGTATACGCATATGCATTACACAGTACTACTTCAAAAACTGTTTCTACTGTGACTTCCAAAAGTTTTCCTTTAATTCAAACCTGTAGTTCAAGCAACATGCTAATGAGATTTCAAACCAACCATACTCGCTGAATGAAAAATCAAACCCTTTTTGCTGACTCCACACTTTTAAAACTACTGTTGAGGCACTTGTTCTTTGGTGGAAGCAAAGTATTTTTTTCATTAGTGTCCAAGCAGCCTCCCTTTCTTCCTTGATATAAACTGCTGCTAAATAAGGGCCAGATGTGCAACGCATTTTGGCAGTCACAAACCCTCCAACTTAGGGGCCGATTCCGATCTCGGCCGGTAGGGCTCCGAATCGGATTCGGCTTTACCGGATCCGATTCGGAGCCCTGTTTCCCGACCGAATCGTACGCGGGTCCGGCTGAGCGAGTACGATGCAAGCGCCCACGAATTCGCCGACCAACTCGTACGCGGCTTCAACACGCTCCGACCGACTCACACGGACCCGACTCGCACCGCGCAATGGAGACGTTCCCCGGCCGGGTAAGTACGATGCGCACCGCGAGCAGTCCGACCGGCTCGCGCCGTCCGGCTCGAAAGAGCTGTCGGAGCTGGACTTTGGGGGTCTGCGTCAGACCCCCCTGTACGCGTGGCCGCGCGAGTCACACACAGGGGGGACCCATGGGTCCCCCCTACCTGTGCATGTATGGCACGATGCGCTACGCCGCGTACACGCTGTAGGGGGCGCCCTTGTTCGCCTCGCACCCATTGAGTGAATGGGAGCCCGCGTACGCGTTGTACGACCGGCTCCCATTGACTTCAATGGGAGTCCGACCGAATCGAGTCCGATAGCCTACGAACGCATCGTACTCGTCCGGTCGGACTGCCAGAGTCCGATTCGGTCGGAATTCTCTCCGGGTCCGGCTCGGTCGGAGAGATTTCCGGCCCGAATCGGAATTGGCCCCTTAGTGTTTGCAATTGTTAAAATGCTTTTTCTTATGTACTAATCCCATTCTAGCATTCAGAAAAGTTTTTCTTATACCTAAAATGGGATTCCGAATGGATACCTATTCGGTATCTTGAAGGGGCATGCTGTAGGTGTCCCTTCAGAATACTTAATCGGTATCTGATGTATCAATGGTTTACAACTGATATCCGGTCGCAAAACATTGATATTTTACTGACACCTCAAAAGCAGGTGGTAATATATTCGCTTTGTGAATGTAAAAAAAAAAAGATTGGGTGACCTAAACAAACAAAAAAAACAGTAAACTCTTTTTTTTAAACATAGTCAATTTCCTTTAACGATTAGTACATTGAAAAAAAATTTGCTTTATTAAAAATAAATGACAGACATGATGGTTTGCTGATCGTAGCAGGCCACCATTCCTGTGATTTCCTTCAATCATATTGAGCCGCAAGTTGCAACCTACCTTATTTTTAATCATGAGGAAGGTTGCATTTTGACCCACTACGATTCCGATTTTTAAGAACAGACTAAAGTACATAGGTTGGTTCTTAAAAATCTTTACTGGTCACAAAAAATACTGGACGCAGTATGCGACCAGTATTTTGCAATAGATATTCGTACATCTGGCCACAAATCCCTAGCTCTAGCAAATTTAATCACATTATACTGGCACTGTTTAATTTGCACTGCTTGCCCTTGCACTTCAGGATTGAGTTCAGACTTTGCTGCACAGCCTTCAAGGACCAGATGTATGATAAGCTTATTTAATTTGCTGACAAGTTCAAGATCACTGGAGGATCCTATGAGGCTAGGATTAAAGCTGTTGACCATCTACAAGTCCTACCAAGCATTCTGTATATTTTCTCTATGATCATGGAATTCTCTATCAGTGTATATGTGTCTTGTCCCAGGCCTTTTGGGCTTTGCTGACTTATTTTATATTTTTGAATAACTTTTTCACTCTGAAAAATTTGAATCGGATTGATTTTTTGCAATTTTACATTTTGCACGTTTCTTCCATGTGTAAATTATTTTCTTTATTACTCATATTTGTTACTTTGTATTTGTATAGGACATTGCCCTCAGGGTGTACTTAATAAGTGTCGCTGGTAACCACATTTTATATTTGTTTTCCTATTACTGACTACTTTATTTCAGTATCTAAAATAAATAAAAGAGAATATGCCAGTACAAAATTGCTTGCTTTTCCAGTAACTATCTCTTTTTCCTCTCTCTGGTTGCAGAATCCAGGCTCCCGGCAGAGTCACTTGGTGCTCATCACATGTGCTGGGTTCTTCTTTATTTACCTGGTTTTGGTCCTCATTTCCCATAAACTGGATGACATTGATATCACTCGTGTAGGCATTATCCCTCTTTGCGGACAGCCAGGGCGCTACAAGTACTGGGTCATGGTGAAGACCGGATGGAAGCGGGGCTCAGGTGAGTTGACTCAGGATGTTTGCCACCTTCTCAGGGGTGCAAAAACAGTGTAACAGTGTATATTAATTTTCCCAGGCAAGGATGGCGATCATTCATTGACAAATGGGTGTGCAGACCTTATAACCTGTAATGGTTTGATTACTCACTTATAATTCATTATTCCATGTCCAGTTGTTCCTTGTCAGCATCCTTACACAATAAGTTGAAGCCTCATCTTGGAGTCAGCCAAACCTGCTTGTGACCCAAAGACGATTATAAAAAAATAAAATAAAACATTTTAAAGGACCTACTGGATAGCTCCTACTCCTCTCCTTGGTGCATTCCTGATACATACAGGTCTCGTAGATGCCAAGCAAACACTGCGGTTGTAAGGGGATTTGGCAGGAAATGAATGCCAGGATTTTGAAGAGGAAGACTTAAATTCAGATAAACAAGGTTTTGCAGTAAGTAATTGGGCAATTACCAACTCTTCTGAGTCCTTATTTTGGTGGTTATACTGTGAGAATGTAATTAAAGAAAATGCGATTACAAACACAGAGCAGTGGGTCACTAACTAATACATGCAAACTTGCCAGAAAACCCAATGGAATGGTGGTGAAGCTCTGAAGGAGCACCAGAAAGAATTAATGTGATGTTCAAACACCAGGGATAGTTGGAATATGGCAGTGGAACTCTGCCCCAGCACAGAAGAGAGTTTGGGTATGATGGTGAAACTATAAGGAACAATAGAGGAGAGATGATGTCATTTTGTGGAGCTCCGAAAGGCAAAGGGGGAAGTTGAGGTCAGTTGGTTTAGCCCTGAAGAACCACATGGAGAGTTTTGGTGCGGTAGAGATTTGTGGGCGTACAGGGATATTGTGGGTCTACAATGGGTTGTGCTATAAGTGCCTTCATGAGTTAGATGCTTTTTGTGAAGCACCATGGAAACAACAGGAGGTGGAGCTCTGAGGCAACACTTGAGGCAGTTCAGATCCGGTGGTGGAGTTCTGATGTAGCACATGTGTTCAGTAGAGGAGGTCTGTGGAAATGTAAGGGCAGATTGTGATCTGGTGATGAAAGAACGAAACACCAGGGAAAGTTTGTCTTTAGTTATGGTACTCTTAGAGACTTCAGGAAGAGCTAGATTCTAGTGGTGGATCTTTTAGGAGAGTTGTGATCTCATGGTAGCGCTCAGACATAGGATCTTGGAGAGCTGGGTTGTGGTGGCAGAGATGTGCAACTGTACAGAGTGGAAATACCATGAAATTGTGAACACAGAGAGTCGTATTTGATAATCTGCAATTTTAGACAAGGAACACTTCATAAGCTGTTTACCCTGAAGTATTGATGGTGTATTCACACAGGTTGCTTGAGATATTAACAGAGCGTATTTTACTGTGGCTGAGAGAACCTCAGTATCATATCATCAACTGCCTTAGAAATACAAAATCTCATCTTACTCAGACTGAACAATGATGTTAAATAATATGCAAGGTCCATAGTAAGCCTTGACTACCAGGATGAAATATCTGAATTACTTTCTACCGCCTTTGAGATTTACTGCTCTTTATATGCTTTGTTCATAATATTCTCAGAGCACTCCAAGCACTTAGCTGAAATTTCTTGGACGTATGATATCCACCCAGAGAAATCCTCAGTGTCTCATTGTGCACCAGCTGTGATATTCTGAAGGTTTTTTTAATCACATTTGTGACAACCTTAGTATTGTATTCCATGCATCCTGGGACTTTTAAAACTCTCTTCTTTACCTAACTGTGCTGCCCATTACTGTGTTGTAGGAACCACAGCGCATATAGGAATTAGTGTATATGGACTGAACAAAAGTGGCTCTCGACACCTAGACAAAGCCTGGGCATTCCAGAGAAACAGCCAAGATATCTTTCAAGTGGAGACCGACGCCAACCTAGGAGAGATCTGGAAAATTCGTATATGGCATGATAACACAGGTATGACTAAGCTGGTGACTGGAGCTCTAGACATTTCTAATAGACTGTAACTGCATGTACGTATCTGCCTGTGGTCTTTTTTACCCTTTGAATAGGTGGATGTAAGCATTCTTTCCCATGGTCCATAGGTTCCATTTTAATTACATGGGGTTAACAGTGTCATCAAGAAGGTCTAGGAAGAAGGACAGTAACAGTGTACAGGAAGGTCTAACAAAGGCCACAAGATATCATGCTGTTACCCGAGTTACAGTTATACAAGATGTAGCTGACTTTAGAAAGCAACAACAATCCAGTTGGGGGAAATGTACATGACTGTGTGTAGTGCAGAGGGGAATAGTCTGAAGCTACAGGAGATGCTTCTGATGGTGTATGATCTTGGGGAGAGATGAATGGTTGGTTCTGGGAGTTATAGATATTGGTATAATGGCCCAAGACAAGCTTTGGAAGATGCATAGACATTATGAATCAATGTAAAATTTGGTGATTGGAGTTGTAGGTGAAGACTATGGTGGTGTGTGTAATTTAAGTAGGTGCGTGTTTATGATAGTTGTCCAATGTAGATCCTAGTGTCATCATCAATGATGCAATTTGAGATGTCATGAGTGATGTCATCAAGCATCACATTTAACATGTCATGAGTGATGTAATATGTGAGGTCATAAGCAGTGCATTGGGGAGGCGCAAGTTATAGTTAGCTAAGTAATTTATATCTGGTAAATTTCAGGGGTTTTTTGTTTTTAAACATTACTTTTTAAATTATTACAAAACCTAACTATAATGTCACTTTAACCTTTGTTTCTTTCAATGAAATATATATACACATACATCTATATATAGTTTAAAAAAAATATATATATGTATATTATATATACATATATATATATATATGTGTTCATCAATTTGCCCCCATTTTAAAAATGCACTCCACAGCAGATTATTAAAAGCAACCAGCATTTAACTTTTGGAAGTCTTTCCTTGCCTAATGCGTTTCAGAGCATAGCTCCTTGATCACAGGCTGCCACGGTGCTCGCAGTGTTTCTGAGAGGCATTTTCTCCTGCATTTAATTACTTCAATTACCCTTCGGTGGGTCTAAACAGGTGAGTTGACTGGTGTTACATGCTAGGATATGTAGTGCCTTTCAACCCCTTTATTTCTCAAGTAGATTCTGCACAGCATCATGCAATAAGCATTTGTACATTACCCTCCATTGGGCCTCCAACTCATAAATGTACTGTTATTCAGCTTGTCTGGTGTTCCTCTTTTAAGCTCCGAATTTTCAGGATCTCGTAGCCCCCAGTTGAACTCTTGGGGTGGTGCAGTTCTCACGGCTGGGCTGCCGTAGAATTCATGTTCATCAATTTGCCCCCATTTTAAAAACACACTCTACAGCAGATTATTAAAAGCAACCAGCATTTAACTTTTGGAAGTCTTTCCTTGCCTAAGGCGTTTCGGAGCACAGCTCCTTGATCACAGGCTGCCACGGTGCTCGCAGTGTTTCTTCCAAGCGGGGGCCAAGAAAAAGGGGTGGTCAAAAAATGTGCATTTCCCAAGCAATTTCTCATAGAGATTTTAGACACGACTACAGCCCGAATCACTAAATGGAATTAAACCAAATTTGACAGAAAGCTACCTCTTGGTCCAGAAAGAGTGCTTTTTGTAATTTGATGTAAATCTGTTCACTAGTTTTGGCATTAGTAAGGGGAAAATATTTAGAGATATCTAGGGACGCGGATCCTTCGCGGAGGATCCGCAGATCTGGGCAAAAAGCAAGGCTCTGATTGGCTGGCCACACCCTGAAAGGAAAGTTGCAACTGCCATTTTGTTTGTCGCTTGGCCTGGGGGCAAAGAAAAATAAACTGTGAAAACATAAAAGGGTTCAGGATACAGGTATCCTGACCCCATAAGACACACGGAGAAATTGGACCAAAAGGTTTTTGAGCCCAAATCAGGGATCTGAGGGTAACCGTGGATCCCATAGGTACCCTCGGGGGATCCACAGGTACATGCGGGGGCCACGCGGATCCTAGGCCCAATGTAAAAAACAAAAAACCTCACCCACTCACACATCATACCTTGTCCGCGTACGGCCGAAGGCTACGCGCAGCGTGGGGTTAGATTGGGTGCATGCGGGGCAGTTGGCCGCAGGCCAGGCCCTGCGGCCAACCCCCACTGCGCACAGCCAAAGGCGGTGGTTGTTTTAACGTATGGCAATTATGCATTACTTATCATTAAAAAAAACAAAGAAATTCACTGAAAGAAACAAAGGTTACAGGGACGTTAAAGTTAGGATCGTGTTTTACCCACACAAAACCATAGAAATTCAGCAGTTATAGGTTTACTTATCTGAAGAAACTATAACTCATGCCATTAAGTAACTTTAGGCCACAAGTTATAATAAGCATCACTATAAGTATAACTATAACTGCTGAATTTCTATGGTTTTGTGAGGGTAAAGCGTGAACCCACCTATAATGTCCCTGTAACCTTTGTTTTTTCAGTGTATATATATATATATATATATTTATTATTATTTTTTGCAGAGTGGCAGTAGCCACTCTGTAGTTTATAGTTTGGATTACCACATCCCAGAGGTAGGAATTCCTAGGATTTTTGACTATTAATAATTTTGCACCTGTTTGACTCTCCACAAAACTTTGCAGATATATTGCTTTTTCTACATTGGTGGATGATGCAAAGTTTTGCTGTGATTGGTCAAGGTGGTGCAAAGAAAAGATGGGGCTCGCAAAACATATTTTTCCTCCAATACATTTTCCATAGACTTTGCACCCGGGCATAGCGGACAAACAGCCAGTCAGAATTTCATGACATTTGGCAGGATAATAGATTATGATGTGCAGATGATACTTTTCGGTTGTACAGGTAAGTAGGTCAAGTATTTTTAATTTTATAAGGGATTTAAACTTAGTGATATCTGCAACAGCAAAATGCCACAAAAATTCATGAAAAATACTTGAAAAAACGGCGGTATTTTTACAGTACATGCTGATGACAAGACGGTATATGTTTGGGAAAGGACTGCCCTTATAAAAGTAAAGGGCAGTTATGTTGTTTTTCCCTCACTTTGGCTGTGTTCTGGGTTAGGGCCATAGATACATTTTTGCCCTACCTATTACAACTTTACTAAAGTGGTAATAGGTAGGGAAAATTATTTATAAGTTTCTATATTTTTCTAAAAAAGGTAAAGGAGTACTGTGGTACCACCTAAGAAGTACAGCGTTACTGAAAAAAATGTTTTAAAAAAATGTAATATGACAAAAATTGAAATATAGACTGTACTACACTATGTTTTACAAATATAGTGCACTACAGTGTTTTCTCAAAATTAGCAAAGTACCGCGGTACTACCTACTTACTATTATCAAATGTAATTTGTAAAAAAAAAAAATTACTCTGTACTACACTATAGTTCACAAAAATAGTGTACTACAGTGAACGTTTTATTTTTTACAGATTTCTTTTTTATTTTTCTTGTAACTACTACAGTACTTTTTAGGTACTAGAATGGTACTCCGTAAACCTTTTTACAAATGTATACAAAAATATGAATACATTTCCCTACCTGCTACCTCTTTATTAAAGTGGAAATAGGAAGGGAACAACAATAAGACCTACTACTAACTATATCTTCGGCCCAAATACAGAACACAGCCAAATTATGGTGAAAACTACCTGGCTGCCTTTTACTTTTGTAAAGGCAGCCATTAACCAATGATATACTGCCTTGTGATCGGCATGAGTGATTGGAGTAAACATTTGCTGTGCTACATCTTCTGAAAAATTGCTGCTTATTTTTTAACATGGGGATTGGTGTTTACAAACTCCTCTCACTTTGCAGTCAGAGAAAGAAAAGTAAAGTGAATTATACAACAATCTTGCTGCGGTACAGAGATTGTGAATGGAAAGGCTGTAGGATGTCATTTTCACTAGTAAAAGGTTTTACTGTAACATACCATCAAGCAGTGAACTGGCATTGCTGTTTTGGGACCGAACAAAGCGGGCCCAGGGACCACTTATGGGTTGAAGTGCACACTATTTCTACAGATAGCTGACTATCTCTCTGGAATTTTCAATATCAGGTTTAGAAGTCCATGAGATTGAACTACATATGTGTCTATAAAAGTAATTATATAATCCCATATTTGAGTTTATTGTTAACTTTATATAATCTGCCATTGATCAAACAATCCCTAACTCTGCCTAACCAATTGCTTTCCCGTGATTTAGCTCATTTGGGGAGAGTTCTGTGTGAGTAGTGGATAGAGATGATTCAGCATGTATATTAAGTAATGTTAAATAGCGGTAGAGCTGTTTTTGTCTTGTTTTATAAATTGTTGATAAACAATATCATACCAGTTTGGGATTACAAACTTTCTGGTTCTTTGGCCAAAGGATGAGAAAGGAGTTCTCTCCTGACTGAATTGAAAAAGAAATTATCAAAGACTTTGCTTTTCAGCAAATTATATAAACGGGTATAAGCCAAGAGGTATGCAGCCAGATAATAGCTCTTGATACATTTCTCGTGTAATAGTGGAACAGGACGCTACACATTTCCTATACTAGTGTCTGTATACATCATATTTTGCCTATGCGCCATTCCCTGTGTTTGATTGCAGGTACGCCATCAATGGTCCCCAGTAGTCCTTCGGTCTCGATGCCAATGGTTGTTCCTCAGCATATAATTCCAGTTGTGATTTGCAATATGCTATATCTACTAACCATGCAGACTTTGTGGGGCTAGTTTTACTTCCCCAGTGAAGTGCCCCTCTACATTTTGCCACCAACAAACACACTAGCAACAATTTCTTGTTGAGTGATTTAAACTCACCCAATAACCCCAGTAGACAAACCTCTGGCGAACATGCCACGCGCGTCCCCATCACTTCGTTAATACATCTGTGACCTGTATCCAGAAATATTTCACCTTTGGTCAGCACCATGCAAGGCGTATAAAATCAGCCCCCTCTGCCCCACAACGGGAACAATTTGAGTCACTTTTTAAACCATATTTATACAACTGTAGTGGGGTGTAGTACATTTGATGCATATATTTAAACTGGATGATCCTTAAGTTACAGTATGACATTAACATGTTCAGTTGTGCACAACAACCCCTCCATCCTCCTCTCCCAAAGGCTGATCAAGCAGTGCATTCCACTTCGCAAGCGATTCCCCCCCACCCGTATTCTCATCTTTTTGTGCTGCATTATATAGTTTGGTTACAAGGTGTTGTCTGGTCTTGCTAGATTATAAGGTCTGTAGTGTCAGAAGAGTGGGGTTTCCCCAGGGAAATGTGGGTTGTGTGCCCTCACTGCTGCTCCAAGTCTATAATATAGAAATGTGAATAGCGGGGAATTGATCGTTTTTGTCGCAGCCTCCGTTAGTGTTATGAATGCCCTGTTAATATATAAATCCCCCATAGTGTTTAAGCCTGCCTCCTGTAGCATCTGCACTGATTTGTCTTCCTGCATCACTGTCATGTCCGGCTGGTGTAGTAAGGGCAGCCCCGGGGCATATAGCACTGTTTTCCCAGCTCTTTTAGTTAGTGCCCTCCAAGCCATCAATGTTGCATGTACTGTGTTGATTACAGTTCGGGGGGGATGTGCGTTTGTGGGGAAGGATAGCTCTCAGAGGTATTGGGGCAATGTCATCATGTTCAACCGCCACATGTGGTATATAGTCATGTGGCATATACCAGAAGTGCGCAAATTGAGCCTGCGCGCACAAGTAATATAACTTTAAGTCCGGAGCACTGAATCCTCCATCAGAATATGGTCGTACCATCACCTCCAATCCTATTCTCGTTTTTTTTGCCTGCCCATGTCAATGTTATTAATTGTGACCGCAGTTGTTTAAAAAAGGCTTCAGTCAACACCAGCACGACATTGGTAGATAAATATAGAAATTGTGGCAAACCATAGTTTTCTCGGGCTAGTACCTCGGGATCCCTATGCACCCACACCCCCAGGTATTTAACAGGGTCATTCGCCCATTCCAATGGGAAGTCCACCACACATGGCTATGTCGCCATTGTGAGTGGAAGTATTGTCGATTTTGCCCAATTAATGCACAGTCCAGAATATTATTCGAACTTTTATATATTCATGGACTATTGGGGCCCGGTGGGTAGCTTGCTCTCTTATGTATAGTGCCATATCATCCGCGTATAATGAAATAATCAACGGGCGCAATTGGAAGCTTAGAGCTGCGACTGCATGCTTCTGTCTGATTATGCAAGCTAGCAGCTCTATAGTGAGTGTAAACAGGAGAGGGGACAGAGGGCAAACCTGCTTCGTTCATCTGTAGACTCTGAAGGAGTCCGAAGTGTGGCAGTTAACTCGTACCCGTGCTTCTGGGCATTCATATAGGAGTCTAATCCATTTTAAAAACATATCTGGCATTCCCATACGGGCGAGCACTGTGAACATATATTGCCATGCTATTGAATCAAATGCCTTGGCAGCATCTATTAACACCGCTGCCGCTTGCAAGGTGGGTTCTAACTGATGTAGTAGTGCAAATATGGTTCGTAGGTTATGTGTGGTTGATCGGGCAGTTATAAAACCTGATTAGTCCGGTAACACCAGATGTGGTAGCAACAGCTGTAAGCGCATTGCTATCACCTTAGCTATTATTTTTGCATCTATGTTTATCAGAGAGAGTGGTCTATAAGACTCACACCTCTCCGGCGCTTTGTCTGGCTTTAACAGTGTAATTATCAGGGCCTCCCTCAGCGACGGCGGCAATATACCACTAGCATATGCCTCCTCGTATACTGCATGTAGATGTGGGACTAGTAGTTCAGAGTACTCTTTATAGAATTCTCCATTAAATTCATCCACGCCAGGCACTTTACCATTCGACAAGGCGTGGATCGCAGTTTTCACATTGTCCACTGTCACTGGCTGCATCAAATACTCTCTCTCTCCCGGCAACAGCCACGCTAAAACCACATAATCCAGATAGCAGGTTAGTTCAGCTGCTGAGTCCGTAATTCTGGGTCCGTGTAGTTTAGCATAGAAATCCCTGAATAATTTAAGGATATCCGAGTTAGAGTATTGCCCTTTACCGTCCTCATCTACCAGATGAACGATTGGATCTGTGCTTGCCTGTGATTTCAACTTTTGCGTGAGGCTGTGCCCAGGGCGCCCTCCCCCCCATAGGCTCGGGCAACATGGTGTTTTAATAAGAACCTCAACTCTTGGTCCGCGAGCGTCTCGAAGTTTGTCATATTTTCTCTAATTGACGCTAATATATCCCCTGTGGGCTGTCGTTCGTATTCCCTCTCTAAGGAGCGCAGGGTATCCTCGGCCTTAGTTAATTGGGTCCTGATGCCTTTTAATACCCCAGCTTGGGTGCCTATACATTTTCCTCTCAGTGTTGCCTTGAAGGCATCCCATAGGGAGCTTTGACTAGCTACCGAACCCTTGTTGACTGTGAAGTATTCAACTATCGCACTGCGCAGTTCTTCTTTAAAGACCGCATCTAGTAAAGCCGCCTGCCGAAAGCGCCAGGTAAATGGAGTAGGGATCATATTCAGGATCAACAGGACCGGAGCATGGTCAGATAGTGTCTTAGGGAGGGTCCTCACTTCATCTATCCACTGGCACATCTCAGTGGAGATGAGCCAGTAGTCCAGCCTAGACTACGTACCATGTACCGTCGAGACAAACGTACCCTCCTATTTTGTGGGGTGTCTCAGTCGCCAGGCATCCATCAGGCCATATTCTTCCATCCCGCCGGCACTACCTTAGCTGCGGGCATCTCATGCAGGTATTCAATTACATCCCCTGTCAGGCCCACACGTCTCCCACTCTTATGGGTGGTATGCAATTTACAAATTTATTTCCAGTGTTCGAGTTTATCCTTTTGTTAGTCTGCTTCATCCTCGACGTCCGATGTGTTTCGGGCCTTTTTTGTAGATGAAAATCTTTTTTAAGTACTCCTTGGCTGCTTTTGGTGTCGTAAAAATATGTTGTTTGCCATTGTGCTCCACACGTAGTCATGCCGGGTATAGCATCGCATATGATGTTTGCTTTTTATAGTTGGCGCTTGACGGGTAGGAACTCTCTCCTAGAAGATTGTACTGCAACCATGAAGTCTGGATAAAAGGAGATTTGTTGCCTTGAGATTGCAGTTCTCCTTTCTCTTTAGACAACCTAAGGACCGTATCTCTGTTCCGGTAGTTTAATACTTTGGTTATTATGGAGCGCAATGGAGCCCGCAGTGGAGGCCGCGTCATAAGCACGCGATGTGCCCGCTCCACCACCAACATTGTAGACAGGTTCTCGGCACCAAATAGTGTCCTCAGCATGTCCTCAACGTAGATCTCCATTCTGCCAGTATTAGTAGACTCCAGCACACCAATTATACGCAGATTATTACGATGGGAGCACACCACCAAATCTTCATTCTTTGCTTGTATGACCGCCAGGACGCGCTCCATATTTAGACTTTTTGTGCTCACTGTTTGCAGTTCATCTTCAGCTTTCGATATTCACTGCTCTGTCTATGTGATTCGTGCCGATTGCTTGTCCATTTTCGCTGCCATATTGTCTATGCGCAGATTCAGTGAGTCTAATTTTCTGTCTATAAATTGCAGGCTACTCTGCATAGCCAGCAGGGTTGTTTCGAGGGTACTACCCTCTATTGTCCCCGTGGGCTGTCCTCCCTCCGCGCCCATATCTGAAGTTTGCTTTGTTGATCTTCTTGTTTCAAACGTGAGCCGTGCTTGTGTTTTAACCGCTATCCCCATTGTGTGTTCTTGCGCAGTTCCACTGTACCACTCTGCCCCTCCGGCAAGGTTAAGTTTCGTTGTCTCGCCTGAGTTGTAGTCAGAGAAAGGCAGACGCTATTTTGGCACACTTCGCAGCTAGTATTATTTCATCAGGGGTGGATTCCGAATTCCCTTTCAGAGCCAGCCTTAATTGTCTGTCTCCCCTGAGCTATGTCTTGTGCAGGGCTATGTTAGGATCAGCTCACAGCCCTGAGCCAGCTATGCTTAATAAGGCTGATTCTTTTCACTGGAGGGCAGACCAGTCCCCCTCAGGCCTCCTCATGCCCCACGTGGGCCCCGCGACACAAAATGGGACCTGCTCAACTACCGGGCCTTGCTGAAATCACCATGCGACAGACAGTATCTCCTGCACATAGTTTAATGCAGCGGCGTCTGGCTCACCTTGGCGGCAGTATTTGGAGTCCCTCTACCTCTCTGCTGGATTGGGGGGCTCCCGCTCCTGCAGCGCCGCTATGCTCCCTCCGACTCCGCCACACTTCAAAGGGCCTTCTACGCCGCAGGCTCAATTTATCTTGCCCCGGCCCACGTTGCCGATGCTAACGATCTGTGCGTTGCGCAGTCAGGAGGGGGGCACACCCAGCCACTGACATGCCCCCCCCTGCCGCGATCTTGTGCCGCTAGCTCACCTGCTAGGGCGCTGACCAATGCACACAACGCCGGTACTATCTCCGGTTCAGGGGCAGCGTCGCAGCTTACTATTTGTCTCAGGCCGCTCGTCGGGGCTCGGACGCTGCGCTCTCGCACCTCAGCGCTGTGCGTTGGGCAGCAGGCTTTAATGTTCTCGCATCTGCTGTGCCTGGTAATTATGATTCCCTAGGGGCGTTTTTACCTCAGCTGGTGGAGCAGAATCTGATTTTTTACGGATATTTAGAACCCTGCCGGCGGAGCTACACGAATGTGCGGCCATCTTGCCGTGGGCTCTCTGGCGTCCCCCCCCCCCGATTCTATTGAAGATTGATTAGTGTCTATGTAGAAAACCATATCATCCACGTCAAGTTTTAACTTCGGTGACCCTGAGACTACTGGTTCAATCATTTGTGTAGCTCTTATTGCTATTGCTCCATATATGTTGTAACTAATATAGTTGACAAGGGGCACCCCTGTCTGGTGCTCTGTTTGATGTTAATCTCTTGGTTGCTCTTCCATTCTCTAATATAGGCATGGGCACATCTTTATATGCCAAAGCTAGCGTCCTAATTAACTGGTGTGGAAAGCACATCACTCAAGTACTTTAAACAAAAATCTCCAGTGAACAAGATTGAATGCCTTTTCTGCATTTAAAAGAATAATGGCAGCTTTGGTCTTGAAAGATACAAAATAATCCATTGCTACTACCAAAAAAATGGGTTTGGGCACACAAATGGAGTCCCGGAATGAACTTATTTAGGTCTTTGTGTATCATTTATACAACAAAATCCTCACCAACTCCACCAACTCCAAGGAACTCTTCAGTGTCATTCAGGAATTCACCAACCCACGCAGCGAAGCCACAGACATCACCCCCACCCAAGATCTCTGCGACAATCTTGGAACCTGCTTCCACCTCAAGATCAAAACCCTCTCCGAAAACTTCGTCACCCATCCACCAGATGCCATAGCCGGACCCCCGCCCTCCAGAAACACCAGCCAGCCCACCATCTCCAACTGGACACCAATCACGATCGAAGACACCGCCAGGACCATGAAAGGCATCCACTCGGGGGCCCCCACCGACCCCTGTCCCCCGCACATCTACCACAGAGCCGCAGCCGTCATCGCACCCGAACTGCAAGGCACCATCAACACCACCTTCAAAACGGGCACCTTTCCAGACGACTGGAAGCGCGCAGAAGTCAGGCCCCTGCTCAAGAAGCCCACAGCCGACCCCACTGACCTCAAGAACTACCGGCCCATTTCGCTCCTCCCCTTCGTAGCCAAAGTGGCAGAGAAAA
This sequence comes from Calotriton arnoldi, assembly GCA_963921515.1. NCBI lineage: Eukaryota > Metazoa > Chordata > Amphibia > Caudata > Salamandridae > Calotriton > Calotriton arnoldi. The sequence continues at coordinate 422,420 of CAWUFW010001783.1, forward strand.
CAGTCAACAGGGAACTGACACGATTCATCGAAGAGAACGCCGTCCTCGACCCATCCCAATCCAGATTCCGAAGCAACCACAGCACCGAGACCGCCCTACTCGCCGCCACAGATGACATCCGCACCCTCCTGGACCAAGGCCACTCCACAGCCCTCATCCTCCTCGACCTATCAGCGGCCTTCGACACCGTCTCCCACCGCACACTAGTCACCAGACTACACGACGCCGGCATACAAGGAACAGCCCTGGACTGGATCCGATCGTTCCTCACCGGAAGAAGCCAAAGGATCAGACTACCACCCTTCCTCTCCGATCCCACGAAAATCACCTGCGGAGTCCCACAGGGGTCTTCACTGAGCCCAACCCTCTTCAACATCTACATGGCCCCCCTCGCAGCCATCGTCCGACAACACGGCCTCAACATCATTTCCTACGCCGACGACACCCGGCTCATCCTCTCCCTCACCAGAGACCCCACCACCGCCAAACTTAACTTCCAGAAAGGAATGCAAGACATTGCAACCTGCATGACCAACAGCTGCCTGAAGCTCAACGCCGAGAAGACAGAAGTCCTCGTCCTTGGGACCACCCCTTCAGCATGGGACAACACCTGGTGGCCGACCGCCCTCGGAAGCCCACCCACCCCCTCGGACCACGCAAAAAACCTCGGCATCGTACTCGACTCATCACTCACCATGAACCGACAGGTCAACGCCGTCACCTCCAGCTGCTTCAACACCCTCCGCATCCTTCGCAAGACATTCAAATGGATCCCCCGAGTCAAGGAAGACGGTCACCCACGCACTCATCACCAGCAGACTGGACTATGGAAACGCACTCTACGCCGGCATCAATAAGTCCCTACTCCGCAAACTCCAGACAATACAGAACACTGCGGCCAGACTCGTCCTCGGCATCTCCCGGCACGAACACATCAGCCAACACCTATGAACACTCCACTGGCTCCCCGTGGAGAAAAGAGTCACTTTCAAAATCCTCACTCACGCCTACAAATGCCTACACAACAACGGACCCAAATACCTCAATGACAGAATCAACTTCCACGTATCCCAAAGAAACCTCCGATCTTCCAACCTCGCACTGGCCAAAACCCCACGCATCCACAGAGCCAGAGCAGGCGGAAGATCCTTCTCTCACATTGCAGCCAATACCTGGAACGAGCTACCGGCAGACATCAGACACGCCCCTCCATGAACACCTTCACACCTTCAGCAAGACCTGGCTCTTCGGCTGAACGGATCTGCCCTCCCCCCCCACCCCCAGAGCCTTGAGAACCTCACGGGTGAGTAGCGCGCTTATAATTCCCTGATCGATTGATTTATACCTATACGAATGCCGATCAATTTAGAGAATATTTTCCAATAAGTATTTAACAGGGTTATAGGACGACATGAATTAAGATGTAATAGATCTTTCCCTTTTTTAGAAGCTTACTAGAAACAATGTGTGAAAGGATGTTGGGACATTACTTCGAATGATGACATAATTAAATATAAACTGGTTTTTAATACCTCCAGGAATGTTTGGTACCATTCTGATGGATAACCATCTTCAGCTTAACCTTTCCCTTTTGGAAAGTTTTTAATTATGAGTGCAATCTCATCTTGCTGAAATGGGTGTATTAGTTTGGGGGACGCCTGTGGAGATGATAAAGAAAGGATTTTCAAATGACTTAGAATTGTGAGATTTCTGTGTCCAAAATGGCCACCTGTTCTCAAAAGATATTCCGTAAGAATTCCCAAAATGTATTCTCTTTGTGAGCTGATTCTGTAATAATGGAGTTATTCTTGGGGTCTCATATTGAAGTTAGTGTGTTAGTTACAGAATGTGTCTTAGTGTGCCAAGCTAATAGCTTACCTAAACATTCCTTATCCTTATGAACATGCTGTCTTACTGACTGAGAATGAACTAACTCCCTCTCTAATAGAGATGATCTCAATTTGTCTTTTGCCACCTCTGATGTACGATAATTTAGCCTATTCTTTTTTAATTCAGATTAAATTCTGCTTGATTAAGGCTGTTCTGTAAATTCAGCAATTCCTGTTTATGAATTGTCTTTGATTACACAGAGAAAGCTATTATCTCACCTCTAAGCATGCCTTTGTAAGCTTCCCAAATGTTTCCCCAAGATGCAGTCGTATATTTTCCTCAAAAAGTATTTTGGTTCTGTCTTTTATTAAACACCACATTTGTAATAAATGATCTTTCTAGTTCTCAACTAAAAGTGGATTTTGGCCTTGGCATCAAGAATATATTTAGATAAAGAGCCACATGATCTGAGAAACAAATGCGGATACTTTTAGTTGAGATTTTTTCAAAACTTTTAGGGATTAAGATAATCTAAACGAGAGGCTGTCTGAAATCTCCCTAAAAAACAGCGTGCTGTGTGGGGTCCTCCATGGGCCTATGACTCCCAGCTCTGTTTAAAAGTGAAAAGTGCTCAGGCAAATCTCGGCTTTCTCTATATGTGATTTACTTTGGAGAAATGTAATGTTGTGGATTGAAGAAAGCTGAAACCCCCTATTATCAATCATTTCAGAAATTCTGTCAGCTAATTTGTAACCAGATCTCGGCTCATTGTCCAGAGGACCATAATGTAAGACTAACGTGAAAGCTTGTGATTCAGCTCAATCCTCATCTACCAGCATACACTTCCACAGTTTTAGGGACTCCAGGGAGCTTAAAAGAGCTTCAAATTGCTACTCCTCTGTGTGATGCAGAGGTCAAAGAAACAGCTAATGGAAAAAAGGGAGCAATGACTGATATCTTTTTAGGGGTTTTTGAGCTGCACCTCTGCAGTATTACTATTGAGGGGTTTTGTTACTAAGCAATGTTAATAATGCTTTATTTATTTACTTTTTCTTTCTGTTGTCCAGGCTGTTTACATTTACAGAAATTATTCTAAATTCTGTCATGTAAGGTATGGTACTTTTAATAAATCCATCACAATCTTGTCAAATTATTGCAATACAGATTTGAACTTGATCTTGAAACAAGCTTTTTCCATATGTCCCCTTCTGCTTCACACACCCAGTAACCCCCCCCATCCTCCCTTTTAGTCAATTGCTGCCTTTTCCCAGAGTCTCTTCCTGAACATGGTCTGAAGGCAAACTTTCTTGGTGAGATGTGTATTACGGACTTTCATGTTGGGGAGATACACACAATAGTCTGTGGAGTTACAAGAGTGGTACATGATGATGTACGAGTTTGAAATATATATTTCTGATGGTCTGTGGGAGTAGGAGAGATGTATAAATGTGTAAAGTGGTAGGTGAACGATGTGTTAGTATATGTTGTAAGGGAGCATGGCAATGATATCTACGCTCTGGTGTTTAAGGAAATGTTCATGATATGTTTGTGGTTGAAAGGCATACAGGCAATGTGCGGGTAGATTGTATGTGGCAGCGTATCTTATTAGTAAGATGTAACCTCTGGTCTTTACTGGTTAAGGCTGATGCAGATGATGGTCACTGGAGGAAGGGGATGTGGGTAATGTTGATTATGGTCATGGTAGATATAGATGACGCTTGGGCTTAGCGGAGATGATGATGATGGTCTGGAAAGATGCATGCGAACTATAGTCTGTAGGATTAAGAGCGATGTATGTTGCAATTTATGAAATTTTGGGAAATGCTTATCGTGGCCGGTAGGTTTAACGAAGATATTGATTGTGAACTGGAGGTTATAACTGTAGTAAACTGTATAAATAAAAACCTGCAACTGTAAATGGATTTGCAGCAAAGTGTTCTAATGCCCTTGGGTCATGATCAAGCGATATAATACTGCAAATGCAAATCAGATTTCACTTAGCTCATCTAATATGCATGGGTAATCTACTGTTGCTATGCTCTAAGCTGACAGCCTAATAGTAAAAGGAGAGAAACCGCTAATAGTTTATTTTCGTGATGTTGTGGCATGTATTCTAAACTCTCCTTTGTCCCTTTCCAGGGTTGGACCCTTCCTGGTATCTCCAGCACGTCATTGTTTGGGACAGACAGACTGATGTCATGTATTACTTCCTTGTAGAGGACTGGCTGTCTGTGGAAAATGAAAAGAATGAAGGAATGGTGGAGAAAGAGGTCCTCGCTGCTTGTAAGTTTTACTCAAAAGAATTTTCATAGCCTTGACAGATACCCATGTGCCACATTCAATGCAGGTGCAACCTATTCCACTCCTGTGAAGAGAAGATTAGCACTCCTGAGATGATAGCCTTAAACTAGAGATTGGTCCCAGCCTTTGAGGATAGGATACAGAGGCGGCTTGTCCTTAAGAAAATCTCTTGACCAAGGACAGCGAAGAAAGGAACCAATTAATGTCTATGGTACCTACAGAAAATGTGAACAGTGCGTTCCGAAGTGTTACAGACCCATCATATAGATGCTTCATATAAAGAGAATACCTGCTGTATATTGAGCATAACAGCATAGGGGGTGTACCTAAAAAACATAAAATAGTAGATAATGAATCTGGCTTGAAGATGAATTCTGGACTGCTGTGTGGCTTTAAAAGTACTAATTAAAAACATATCTTCACGTAGTAATCCTCCTTCTTATTGTAACTTTCCAGTCATTAGACGGAGACCACTTATGGAGAAGGTTGAGAGCCATGGGTGCGGACGGCTATCAAGCTCATCTACACTGGGGCTAAAACAGCAGTTAGTTGCAAAATCAATGGCACTTTATGCTGCTAGTGAGGGGACCATGGGGAATGTATCCTGGCGCCACTGCGGTTAATACTCTGTCTTTCAGAGTTCGATGATCATGTCCAGCGGTAGGCAGATTCCTTTGTTCTTTAATCTTCTGTAAGAGGATGCAAAATGGAATGTAGGCAGGATACCTGGGAGCACAAGGATTCCTCATTCCGGGCAGTGAGGAATGCACAGAACTGGGGGACTCTTGAAGCTGAAATTTTTTTGTTTCCTACTGCTCCTATGTCATAGCAGTGAGTAACAGGATTTAGAATCTGGTATTCGTGCTGTGCGAGCCATCCATAACAGAACCCGTATAGAAAAGGTTTTTTAGGTCTCTCTTTACCATCCCCAATTGTAACCCAGTGTCTGCACTGAGTTTAAAGCTGGGATGGAGTCATGTGTAACCAGGGCAAATGCCACCACATAACTGTTTTACTGCAAGTAAACAGTAACAGACATGGAAAATCCAAACTAAAGCAGTGCAAGAGCAGAGCTAGAGAACTGAACATTGAAAAGTAAGTGTACCTAGTTTACATAGGCAGTTACATTATTGAAACAATGGGTTACAATTTTAATTTGAAGCTCATATTAAGAAACTAAGAATACTTCGAGGGTTCCCTTAAGGGAGAATACATTAATGATATTATCTAATCTTGAAACAAATACCCTGTTTGAATCCCTATTTTAAAGAAGAAAATACATAGACAAATTTGTCAAGCCAGAAATCTTATAGCGGGCACATATGTGAATGCATTGTGTTGAATATAAATGGAATTGTACTTTCTGTCAGAAGTTATGGTGAATTGCAAACACCAGTGATATGAGGGGAAGACTCTTGAAGTCATTGTCTGAACTATGGTGTGAGGCCTTTTCTTCGGGTCCCAAGGTAATAAAAGGTTACTGGGCTTCAATAGTGACATTTAATATCATTTACTACTGGTTTCGGGGGAGCACAATGCTATTGCACTCCAACTACATGGTCAATTACTCCCCTTTACCATGTAACTGTCCCAGGATGGTAAGGTCAGATACGCAAAGCTTAATCCAGACTTACTCAAGATGTGTGATTACACAAAACAAGCAACGGGTAATAATTTCTCTTACAAAGCAATGCTTAATTTTTAAGTAAAATATTCTCTACTCCAAACACAGGTAGCCAGAGAAAATCAGAAAGGTGAAACACTTTCTGCACCACCTCTTGGCTCCTAAGTGCTAGGCACCGTCGTTTTGCTTAACATTGAGCCCTATAGTCAATGTTGTCCAATGGGGCACTTCTAGGTCTTTCGCAAGGAACTCACCTTAGGCACCATCTGGAACACAACTAAAGTTAGTTCACCAAAAGTATCTCACAAAGTTATTTCAAACGAACTGCAAGTACCAAAACGACCTGTTCGATAATTTTGATTTTCTGTGATTTGGTTTTGGCCGTTAAACTGAGGAACTTGCTCTGTATTGTGCACCTGTACACCTAACACGAAACCAAAGTACAAGACATGCTGAGAATTTCCTTTGCAATATATGGTATCACAGACAGCAAAAAGGGCTTGTTTTTTTCTAATCACTGAGAGCATGCATTTGAATTATTCCTCAACCTAAAATATAGTTTGATTTGTGCCTCCTAAAAATATTGACATTGCGAAATGCATGAGTCATGCATACTGAAAACTGTTGACCTTTATGTCATCAAAAGAAATGTATATATTATTCTCCAGCATATCTTTTAAGTAAATGAATGGAGAAACATGATTATGAACTTAAAACAATATTACTTGTAGATCTGATGCTGAAAAAGGTGGTGAAATGGTACAGTTACTCCATCTGATGCTAATGAGGTTAGAGTGGTGTGGATTCTGAATATGATGATTAAGTAGGTGGAACTTATATGGGTCCTGGATCTGGGAAAGAGGATGTTGTCAGCAGTTATATCAACTATGCATTTGATGCTGGTGAGGTTGGAGAAAGTGATATGGATGCAGAATATAATGATGATGAAGCTGATGGGTGTGTTTCAGGTCTGATGATGTTGAGGGTGGTGGAAGTGATATCAAAGAAGGGTCTCATTACAGAGATACTTTTTGGCAGTGATATTTATTGTTGACCTAATGCCAGGGACTGGATGCTAAGAAGGTCTCTTGAGTCCACTTCTGATTGCCCAAAGTAAGGGCGACTTTTCCCAGTAGGCAAGATGCCATACTGCACAGAATAGTACATGTGAAAGGTATCAGGCGACTCTTTAACAGGGTTACTATTAGGAGGAAAACCCCACAAAGGAGACAACCTTTTGACAAAATTGTAGCGCTTGTGCTCATTTGTGGATGAAGACTAATACTGAAGTAATCAGCACGGCATCAAACATCAGGATGGAGAAAAGAACTAAGCATGGATTCCAGGCATGGAATATAAAAGATCCAAACTGCAAGCAGCAAAAATCTATGACAAAAATAGTGGGAAAGGGGCAAAGAACGCTACCAAAAATAAGGGAACAAATGGGTTTCATGCATCTTCCTCTCATGATTACCTATGTATGACATAACAGGAAATGGCTCTTCTTCATCTAGGATGGGTAACCTTGAATTACACCCTGTTGACAGACCGCAATGTTGGGAAGGGCTGGATATATGGCTTGTCCTTGTCCCTTTCTGGAAAGTCATGGCATTTGCTTGGTAATCAAAGACAAAGCCCTTTTTTCCACACTGAATTCTCTAGAGTCCCACCACCAGCCTTTGTGCCTGGCACTCCAGGCGGCTCTTGGATCACTCTTCTGGGTGATTGTGAGCATTGTGTCATCAGAGCAGTTTGGGTGGTGCTGACACTGAGCCAGGAACTGAACTTGGCATCCTTGAACAAGGCAGCCGGCAGCACAAGGAGCACTTCTTCCCTGAATAAGCAAAGCCTTTGTTTGGTGAGTTCTTGACAATGCCCTTAGTAGGGATGTAACACATAATTATGATGATAAGATTTGTGACAGTGGTTTCAATGGTGCGTCTGAAGGTGATGAAATTAGTTTGTTGTTGGCAGTCTTTGTGGTTATAAAGTTTGTGGCAGCGATTTTGATGGTGAATATGATTGTGGTGAGTATGGTGGCAGTGATATTGGTGGAGGATCTAATGGTGATGAGGTGTCTGGCAGTGATTTTGATAGCATATAAAACAGTAGTAAGGTTGATGGCTGTAATAGGAATGATTGATCTGATTCAGATGAAATGAGTGATGACTGATGTCCTTAGTGAATCTGAAGGTGGTTAGGCAGTGATATCGATGATAGATTTGATTATGGTGAAGTGGGTATTAATGAAATCAGTGGTTGATGCCATTTTGGAGATATTCACAACTATAATGTCAATGGAGGATCAGTTGATGGTATTGTTGTGGGCCTTGATATTGATAGTGTGTTTGATGCTGGGGAAGTGGGAGCAAGAAGACTGTTCCTGGACATGATGATTTTAAGTTTGCTGGCAGAGATGTCAGTGGTAGATCTCATTATAATCAGTGCAATGAGTGGCATCAATATTTTTATAGTTGACCTGACTGTGATGAGATTTATGGCAGTAATTTTGAAAGTGGATTAGATGATGGTAAGATTGAAGGCTGGATATTGACGATGATTCTGATGGTGGCGTAGTTGGTAGCATTTGATTTCAGTGGTGAAACTGATAGTGGTGAGATAAGTTCCAGTGATATCCATATTGGATCTGAATCTTGTAAAGGCAGTGATTGTAATTCTGATGCTAGACATGATAATGGTAAAGTTAGTGCCAGTTATGCCGACCTCAATTCTTCTTTGTTGTCCGATGGATACCACTAACAAAGAATGTTTACTTTGTCGATTTCAGGTCCTCACGAGCTGCGTACTTTTTCTCGCATTTTCCCAGCGCAACTGCGCTTTGGCTTCTCTGATTGGCATCTCTGGTTGTCTGCTTGGGGTCGACCCCCTCACAGCCGCTTCACCCATGTGCAGAGAATCACATGCTGCATGTGCACAGTTTACTTATTCATGGCTACATGTGTTCTGTGGTATGGGTCTGTGGGTGTTGTGGGGAAGAGGTAAGTGTTGCATATATTTAAATAAGACAATTAGACAAGCACATTGTTTAAGGCAGCAACAGAGTAATTAATGAATAGAAGGTGGGGAAAATGATGGTGAGGTGAGAGACCCTGGCAGGTTCTGTGAGAAATGTTTCAAAGCAAGGTATGCAAGATCGAAAAAGTACCTTAAGTCAGGATTCAAGGGAATTAGGACCATATCTATTGAGTTAAAAAAGTAGCACCTGAAAATATTGTGGGGTAGAGTGAAATCAAGAGACTGTGGGAGAACATGTGTACACAATAAGCACATGGAATGAAGGACTATCCTAGTATTAGATTCAGCAATAATGATGTTCAGATTAAAGGAGTCCATGTGTTGTAGTGTAAGGTGTTCAGATGTCAGGGTGCAGCAAATTAAGATGTTAAATTGCAGCCGGGTTGGGACTTCTGTTCAGCAGATATGGATGTTGGAGTGCACCAATCCATTTGGGGTGGAAGGAATTCAGATGTTGATATAAAATAGGTTCATATTTTGTTGTGTATGAACTTCAGATGTCGGGGTACAGTTGGTCCAGATGTTGGGGTACACTAAGTTTGAATGATGTGGTGTTGCATATTTTATTTTCTGGTTTTATTCAACAGGTTGTTTCATGGGGCCCAGTGATTCTGGGTTCTAGTAGTAACTCCTTTCTTTTTGGTCTTGCTGGCAGTGTTCCCCTGGGAAGTCAGATCCCGGTGACAGTAGAGAGCATTGCTGTGGGAATGGTTGTTGCTGTGGTGGTCTTTCCGGTGCAGTTGCTGTTCATGTTCCTCTTCAGGCAAACACACAGTAAGGTAGAGTACATGTATCCTTCTTTATTTTGTCCAACCAGATGGCACCTCTGCTCCCACACAAAAGCAGATCCATCTTTTACCCAAATAAGCTTTGGAGTAATATTTACTTCAAACTGCTAAAACTCGCTCAAGTCCATGCGCATAAGACCAGCCACTGTGACACATTTGTCACAAAGCAACATCAGGGTGGGGTCCTTTATTGCCCTAAATTAAAGCTCCTTGATTTTATTTTTTACTGATTTTTACAGATAAATACAGAGAGAAAAACATTTATTTTCCTGTCTGCATTTATTTTTAAATGTGGTCAAAAACGAAAATTAGGTTGTATTTTCAGTGATTCTAAATGCTGTCAGTCATGACTGGCAATCCAATAGCTGTGTGGATTTACAAGTAAAGGGGCTAACAAAGAAATAAAATCAGTAATGATGCTTAAACAACAGACAATGTGAATAGAGTTGATACTTAATGTGCATGTTTTCATATATGTATTATTTTATCATCTGTGGTAGTTCATAGAATTGAAACCTGTCAGGCATTCACGTATGAGTGTACATATATCAGTTAAATAAATGTGGAAATATGCTAGTTTCAGCTCAAGCTTTTTCAACAAAACAAAAAATAAATACGTATGAATACATATAAAATTAGTAAAAAAATAAATATGGAAAAATACAGGTGGAAATGTCAAAAAAATAAATACCATATAACCGGGAGCCTTACTCATACCTACAGCAGGGGCCATTCTAACACACCTGGGGCAAGTCTATCATTGCTGTCAGCAACTGGATCAGCTCCATCACCCCTCTGATCATCAACTGGGGCAACTTCATCACCTCTCAGACCTACCAGGAGACCATACCTAACACACTACAGAACAAACTCAAACATGAAGGCATGCATAGCACCCCATGAGCTAATAACTAACTTAGCACCTCTCAGATAGGCTCAGTCTGAAACAATGCTAAGAGATACCCAAAAATTGAATTGCTCCTTGCTCAGATATACTGTGTAAATGCACATTATAAAAGTCACAAAATATGTGTTCCTGTGGTTTTCCTTAGCATGAAGCAAACAACGACTGTATGGGAAGATTGTTGCAAAGAGACAGTGTCATCATCAAATGTGTTTACCTAATACAAGTAATGTTTCTCCAGAGAACAAGGTTTTTCAAACATTGGCAGGATGTCCATGTCACGATTATCAGAATATGAGTGCCACTGGCAGGAAAAAACATTATGATAACTGTGTGTTGCAAAGTCATACCGTGCCCTGGGCACCCCCCAACTTTTTGCTGACTGGTACTGGTGGTAACTGGCTCTGACTGACCCTGGGCTCTGCCTAGCCAGGCTCAGGGCCAGTGCTATGCTGAAAACACTTAGAACAGTAGAGGCTCGTAGTGGGAGTGTTGCGGGGCGGCGGGGCGGAGGTTGTAAACTCCGGCATACGGCCGACCGGAGATAAGTACATAAATAAATAAAGAAAATGAATTACATTGCGCATGCTGCAACGCAAATGGCGTTCACCTCCAGCCAGATGCTAGGATTAAGGAAGAAATGAGCAGATGCAAGGGGGAGAGACTATGGAGAATAGCCATCCTAGGGGTGTGTCTAGCCAGGTCTTCTCTCCCTGCTGAAAATTCTGACATATTGAATTTTGGAAGAATAGTGGTTTCTGGGTTAGCATTTTGCCACACTCTGCAGGAAGTGGTCAGACCTTTGGGTGGAACCCTGCAGCTCATTGGACAGGAGTGCCCTCCTGCTTGACCCCAGAGAACACTGAATAAGTATCTGAGAGGGGCGGTGCCTCTCAGATCTGCTGCTTGAAACTTAAGAGAATCAGAAGTGTCTGCGCTGAAGAGTTTGATGTGTATTTCCAAAGGCCTGCACTCTGAAGTTTGCGCCTTTTTGCACCATTTGAAACTACAGCCCTGTGGATCAAACCTGCTTCAAAAGGACTAAAGAGTGGACTCCCTGCAAGCTACAGGTTAACAGAGCTCACCTGGACCATCAGCACAAAGAATCCCCAGCCTGGAGTACTACCAGTGGATTTGTAAGGGTTTTGTCCAAGTGGATTGCGGGAATTGAAGTCTCACACTTTCAAGGACCCTCTTGGAAATTCCAGAACCTTGGATTGTGTGTTGGATACTTTGGGACCCGCAAGAAGAACTTCAGGAAGGAGTTCTAACTGGACCCAGCCTGCTGGAGGGGGCTGCACCAGAGTGGTGAGAGATCCTCCAGAACAATTGCTAAAGGTGAATGTGTCCCTGTCAGAGGCAACAAAATGACTAAAAGGGGCACTGTTGGCTTCTAAGCACTAGAAAGTGACTAATCTTTAAAAATTCATATCTCTGGTTCCCTACAGTGGATTCTTTTCGTTTGGTGTCATTTAAAAGATAAAAATATTTCCTATTTTTATAAATTGGTGTTGGATTTTTATTTTGTGTTGTGACTTAATTATTTACTGGTTTGGTGTTTTTAAATGCTTTACATACCTGTCTTTGAAGTTAAGCCTGCCTGCTCGCAGCCACGTTACCAAGGGTTGAGCATAGGAATAATTTTCTAAGACCTATTCTGAGCCCTATACTGTGTTAGTGGCCTTATTGCCAGTGGCAGACCTACATTTGCCCCTACCAATAATCCACTTTCCAACACTGTGCAACTGGCGCAGGCTTGTAGGAGATAGCGGATTGTTACTAGTTCTGTTTGCTTGATGTCTTCATGCCTCAGAATTAAATCTACTCTTACAGGTTATGGTTGAGGACCCTGAACCCTGTACACCAGACCCACAGACTATTGAGATGGATGTGTGCCTGGATATCTCTGAGCTTGGTAGTTCCTCTTTCCTGTCCATCCCGCGGGGTATGGAGTCTATGATGGACATCAGTTCCCTCAGTGGGGTAAGAAGATAAACTTGTCAAACATACCCCATACTTGTCAAATATATGTATATTTTCAATATCTATTCTGTAGATACACTTGCTTTGCAATCCCCTACTAACAAGCGTTGTGTTTGGAATACTGCACCTTGTTTTTCCTCATAATGTTTATATTGTTTGCACATTTAGTGAATGGCTCGTAATCATACTCCCTGAAACACACAATCCACAGGGACACATGCTCCACTTTAGATATTATTTTTTCACCACCGGGTTCAGAGCTCTTTTCCCATGCTCCGTTTAAATACTACTCAAAGGGGACATAGAAAGCCCCAGAGAGAAGAGGAGTTTTGTAGAATTCAGCAACTGAGTAGCCAAATCATTGATGAATGGTTGCTTGAGAATATTTCTTTTGACGACTTGTTATACTTCTAGACCAAGTGAACAGTCGTATGACCCCATAGGGTAGGGTTCATGGAAAATGCACATTTAAATACAACATTTAAGTTTTACAAGCCCTGTAACACCCACTACCCTTGAAAGAGCATCACAAGGTTTGTAACCTTTTCTTGCTAAGTGATAACTCCACAGGTAACATAGATCGACAAAAGGAGGTTAGAGTTCCAGACAACCCGTTAAATTGAAGAGTCTCAAGTTTTTGAAGAGGAATGACCTTGAAATGAGGTTTCAGCTCGATTCACTAATTTGATCATGATCGGATAATAAGAATCGAATATGGATATGAAGTTATTGCCTACGGGAAAAGCAGTTAATACTCTATTTCTTTCTGTTGAGAAAGCAAGGGTAAATATCAGACATTGGTCATATCATGGCATATTCTCCAGATCCCTGTAAACAGACATCTACTACATAGGGTGAGCATAAAAAAAAAACTTACTTATGAGGATGCAATTTCAGAAGAGCTAAGGAGCTTTCTTATTCATAAGAAAATAATAGAAGTAGCATTGGTTCAACCAGCACCGATTATGCAGACCAAATTATCTTTACTGCCGCTTCAGATAGACTTTGATCTGGAGGTAGAGGAAGAACTTGAACGGGTACAAGAAGAGTATCAGACAGATTCACGAGATGATATGGGCTGGATACCTATCTAATCAAGACATTGCCTCCTGATGAGATCTCTTCTTGTCACACTGTTATTCAGAGAGCATCCCTTCATAATGGATTCACCATACAGATAGAGGGAGGAGGAGGAAGATGGCATTCTTCAAGAAACTTTCCCAAGAACTGTGAAAAATATTATTTAACTAATGCTCAAGACTATGGGCTTGACTTAGATCTTGGCGGAATCGGTCCCTCCGCCATTTTTCCATCAGATTTCTCACCCACCTTCTAGGCGGTCCGCCCGCTCTATTCATATGCATGTGGGTCGATGGACGAAAGACCATCGGAGTGTCGCTGTCTCCGCCAGATTTGTTCACCTACGTTGACGGCACTATAGGCAAAAGCGGTTGTCTGAGGGATTACAGGCAGTTTATCCGCCGGGCCAATTACTATGTGCCTTTCCACCAATGCAGCTGTGGCAGGGAAACCTCCACACCTTAGTTGGCGGATTGGAATGGATATGAGGCAGAAACTTAGTTTCTCTCTGTTTCACACTTCCTGTTCCGTCATGGACCTGATCGTACAAGTCCTGCTGCTGCTGCTGATACTTGACTATGATGCAAATCAACCCTGACGTCACTGGAACCGAAGGTAAGCTGCTACTTTTAACTTGTTACCTTTTGACTTGTCTGTTTACATTTGCTCAGGACTCGTGCATTTTTAAATCTCTCCTACAAGCAATAACATACAAATGTGTAATGCATATGTGTGTAATGTTGATAATCAAGAAATTAAAAAAACAAGCAAAAATTAAATAAATGTTATGACCCACAAAAACAATTAATAAGAGGAGAAATAAGGGACAAGAAACAGAGAAAGCCCAAGCAAAATACACCTGACTTAACTGGCAAGAGTTCTGCTTGAAAATGTTGTGGTGCAGTGGAATGGAAAAGGATCATGGTCTGAAATGGAGTGTGTTTTATAGTGTGGTATGCAAGTGAACACAATTAGCCAAAACACATCAGGTGTGTAATGCTAGCATTCATCTTACAGCCACAGGAATAGTCCAATATTGACCACATCCCGTGCCGGAATAACTCCATTGACAATCCGCCGCTAGGACACCACCAGCACAACTGTAATATCTAAATGGGCTCGTGGCAATCCCGCCACCCTGACGGCGACTAGGTAATGTTAGCCAGCAGAGAAGTCTGCCCCGTCGACAGCGGTGAACTGTTTACGCAACAGAGAACACTCTGTTGACGTGGATGGCGATTCACCCAGCACACACCTAAATACAGCGAGCGGGATTCCATCAGCTTGGCAGAGTACTTGTAAATTCCGCCACGGAGGGACGATGGGAGTCCCATCAAGAAATCAGGCCCTATGTTAAAATCTACAACTGAGAATTTTAAAAACAGATTAGAACAATAACACATAGAGTTGGAGGAAATACTAAGCTGCCCCCCCCCCCCCCGGGACTCAATTAACATTAAAGGAAATGTGCCATCAGAATTCGTGTTAGTTCATGATGCAGGAAAAGGGGCACACGAGGGCCTGCACTCACAGCTCATTAAAAATGACATACTGACCCTATTGACTGTAGGCCACTATAAAATCAAATACGATTGCAGCCTATGATGGAAAAGGTTCAGTCACACCACAAACTATATAGATGTGCTGCAATTACATATTAGTGCCTAGTGGCAGGCTGTGCACTTTGCAAATGCCAATTATCAATATAAGACAAGTAAAGTATGGGACTGGATGCAGAAGGATACAGAGGGGCATCAGGGGTGGATACGAACTGGAAAATTGCCAACTTATAGACTGGCTTTGCTCAGCAGATATGACAGCCACCAATGGCCACCAGTTCCAAAACATGAAATAACTTCACCAATACATAGCAGATATTGACAGAAAGAGAATACAGGAGCAAGGGCAAGAGGAGAAGGCAATCTCCAATTTAGATATTAGCTGTGCAATTGGATGTGGTAGGCACAGCTTACCTAAAAATGAATGCCAGTGTGCTACTTAACATTACACTTATTTGGTTTTAGCGTTTAGGCCAGAATGGCAATAACACCTTTTCAGTATGATGTTTGCTAGCAGGTTAGTCCTTGGGCCAAACGTGGGTCAGATACTAGAAATGATAAAGTTCCTGAGACTGAGTGCCTATTGATGCTCTGCAACAGCATTCTCATACTATAAATGCATGTAGACGGGATCCAGCCAAAGGACACAACTAATCTTTTAAGTTGGATCAGATGTGTCATCAGTACAACAATACAATAGGATACTTTTTGAGACAATACAAGGTCAGAGCCATAAGAACTCAAGCTACATACCATTAAACAGTAACTCAGTGGATTTTCCATCTGATCAGACAAAACCTTGTGAAGATGAAGATAATTGTGTTGTTTCCATACAAATGAGGGAGGAATAACCTTAAATCAGTGGGTACTAATACACTGAGTTTAACCAGTTGCTGCTAAACCATCTGCCAAAGGGAGACAGAACCAACAAGGGTTGGATCTTTTCTAGCTAGAGACACTATAGAGGAGCTTCTGCAATCTGAACTGGGTGGAGGAGTGTTCTTTGTTTACGTTCCTATTCCAAAAAAGTCACCCTGAAGGTGATCCTAGATTTGAGTTTACTGAACGATAAATAAAAAAAATACATTTTAAGATAATTACACTTTAGGAAGTCATCCCCCTACAAGAAGCCATCAATATGACATCATTGCATTTAAAGGATGCATACTTTCACATTCTTATACATATAGTGTATCACCAATACCTAAGGTTTGTGGTAAATGGCAAACATTACTAGTTTAATGTGCTTACTTTTCTCAAAAGTCAGCTTCATGAATGTTTATCAAATTCTTAGCAGATGTAGCAGCACATTTGCATCATCACTGTTTTCATACTAATCAATTACCCTTACTATTGCTTAATTAAGCAGCAGATAACTCAGAAATCCAAACCCACAAAATCAATATTAAGAAATCAGACTTGTAGCCATTTCAGATTAAATACATCTTTGGAGGCACTCTCAGTTCAGTAGAGAGAACTGGTGTTTCAGAAATTGATTTCTCTTTACCAGACGGCACAAACTCTGATAGTAAGGAGATTGATGGAATGGTTGAGAATGAAGGCTTCATGTATTTACAAACTTCAAAAATTTACAAATGTACCCCTAAAAGAGTGCTTGGCAAGCCAGTGGCCTGAAGCGACTGGGCCTGGGAAGGTCTAGAATTGTTGTCACACAGAACACCGCACAAATGCCTGTGGTGGAACAGCACAGTCTGTTCCTGGGAAGACCATAAGCAGACTTTCAGCCTCAGTGATCCTAATGACATTCAAGGCAGTGTGGGGGCACACATGCCATACTTCACTAGCTAGGGCAAGTGGACAGAGAAGGATGTCCCACAACACATCAGTTTGCTAAAGCTTACAGCAGTGACTTTAAAACCCAAAGCTTTCCAGAAGGTATTATATAATAAAGTAATGTTAATGTACAACAGAAACACAATATATTGCATTCAGAAATAGAGAAAAACAATCTGGGCCCGATTCACAAAGGTAAATTGAGACGAAAGTTTAACTTTACGACTTTCGGTATTCACAAAGGGCATTTACGAGTAGTAAAGTTTGACTTTTGTCTCAGTTTAACTTAAGTTTGCACTCAGTTAGACTTAAGACCAAAACTTAAGTTAAACTGAGACAAACGTCTAACTTTACTACTCGTAAATGCCCTTTGTGAATACCGAAAGTCGTAAAGTTAGACTTTCATCTCAGTTTACCTTTGTGAATTGGGCCCTCTATATTCAGTTGTCCAGGAAGGCATATCAAATTTGACATTAAGAACACAGTTATAACACAGTTATATTCACCTATTGGCAGAAACACCTGACCAAGGATAGCGATTTGGCAGACCTATTGAGTGGAAATCATGAGCAAACACACAAATGGTATCAAAACGACTGTTCTCAACCAATTGTTTTACATAGAAGGGACCCCACAAATTGATCTGTAAACAACAAAAAACAAGAGAAAATACCAACCTCATGTTATTAGGAATCTACATCACCAATAAGTAGGGTCTGGACATGGTTAGACTGGTCAGACTCATATGCATTTCCCTTTCTACATCTTCTTCCATGTTTCATATGGAAGATGTGCCATGCCAGGCTCCTATGGCAAGGGTTTTCATGGCTAAAACCTGGGCCAATCAGCTATGGTTATGGTTTTGTCTTCTGACTTAATAAACACTACACACATTTTGCTGCAAAACACAAAATCTCTTACATTCAAAAACACAGTTGTTAGGCTTAGCATCTGAGATCTAAGAATTTGATCATTTACAGCTTATAGAAGAATGTTTTAACGCTCTTAAAAAATCCAAGTGTTCAATACTGAAGCCTACTATGGACTTACTTACTTATGCCTAGTACCCCTCCTGGAGTAAAGGCCATCAACCAGAACTCTCCAGCCATATCTATCCTGTCCTACTCTGGATCAAAGTGGAAACGTTCTACTAGTTACTATCTCTCCATGCAAGTTGATGCCCAGTAGGCATATGTACAAGAAATGATTAAACATTTGTTAATGTTACAAATGTCAGGCTTCATTTACATGTTAGTATGAATTCATTTATCAGGTATCATACCATGTTTACAGAACATCTATCCATTTTTAGGATACCTGTTACAATGGCCTTTTTGGAAGTTTGTATGAGAATTATTCCACCAAGAATGCTTCCAACGCCAACTTGGGATTTAAACATTGTACTTTCTAAGCTTAAAGGGTCACCCTTTGAACCAAACTTGCACAGCATGTTACAAGAATTGGCAACTGCACCCACAGGCACTGCAATGGCAAGTCTGAGACAAGTTTACAGGGCTACTCATGTGGGTGGCACAACCAGTGCTGGAGGTCCCCTAGTAGCATTTGATTTATAGGTCCTGGGCACACACAATGCACTTTACTAGGGACTTACCAGTAGATCAAATATGCCAATCATGGATAACCAATTTACACAGGGAGCACATGCACGTTGGCACTGATCAGCAGTGGCAAAGTGCCCAGAGTACCTAAACCAGCAAAACGAAACCCAGCACACAGTCAGAAATACAGGAGGTAGAGCCAAAAGGCAGGGGAATCCATGCCAAGAATGCCAGATCTAACACACCTTTTTCAGATAGGCTTGTACATTTCTATGTTTCATTGTGTGATTCTGGTTTTTGATATTCATCTTGTTGACTCATGTGCACAAGAACTTCTTTATTCTGTGTGTTTTTAATGCTCTTCCTTCATTAATTGTTGTGTGTTTTGGTTCTGGTGGTTGTTGCTGTCATGGATCTGTGGGTTATTGAAGCCTTGGTTCTCTGAGTTGGTGCTGCGGTTCTGTTGAGCAGTCTCCTGACTTGATGTGTTATTTATATTCTCATACTTTTGGGTACTGTTTACCAAATTACATTTTGAACATTCCTTTTCAGGAGTCTTTTCTCAATAGGAAACGCATCTGCAGCCCAGACAATACCATCAATCTGGACAATGAAAGGTAATCATAGTCTGAAGGAGGACAACGTGAATGCTAGAATGGTGGGCACACACACCTATGGGGTGTATGTACACTCTAACAGATGCATTAGACTGACACTCAAAATCACCAATCTCAAATAGGCACTGTTTAAAAAATAAGCACAAATTCGTTACTATTGCCTAAAAACATCCTACCACCATGCCTGAGATGCTCTAGAGAAAATATTACCTATTAGGTCTGTTAATTATGAATCTATTGACCTTTTTGATTAGCTGATTGAGGTTTATTGGCAGGTACAGGCAGAGGTTTTGTTGTGGGCCACAGTAGCAGAATGGCATGAAGTACTGCATGTTAGAAATGGGGTGAGCTGGCAGGAGTCTGATAGTGTGGAGACTGGTTTGTTTGATCTGCTAAAGATTGAGACTGAATTCTTTCAGATGCTATTTTCACTGAGCCATAGAATCATAGAATAGATTTACCGTAATATCTAGGCTCACCTAGTTATCCCTGTTGCTTTCAATTCCCACATAAAGAGGAAGTGTTGGCAAGTATGGTCTGGTAGTAGCCGCCATCATTGCTCGACCTTGTACAAAGTTGCCATTCTTTCATTTTCTTGACACGTGCATCTCTACAGCTATGTGAAGCAATGGCCCTCCTGCGACAGCATGTTCGACATCCCTGATCTCCTGAACTCTGACCCCCTCCTCACTCGAAGCCGGATCCTGAAGAGAAAAAAGGCCTTGTTGACCTTGGGGATTGAGTATCCCTCCAGCTCAGACGATGATCCCATGTCCTTCTCTGACAGCAGTAGGAAGTCGAGCTACGATCATCTCTCTCTATCAGGTACAGAATTGTTCTGGGGTTCGGGATGTAGAGCCTTGTCAAAGCATTACAACAGTCTTTCCTCTAATAAATTCCATGGTACGCAATGGAAAAAGGAAGTTGAAGTTGTACAATACCCTGGGCAGCTTGAGAAACAGTGTTCGGGAAAGTCATGATCAGGAAAGTGAATGCAGAACGAAAGGTGTTTCAGAGTGAGAATGCATCAGTCAAGTTTAGGACAAGACAGAGCACATGAACATCATGAGAGCTGGATCATGTTGATATAAATGTGAGTTGGAATTATGGGATTAAGAACTGTATTGCAGGATGGTGTTGGTGTTACATTTGTATATGAACTTCCTGTCGTATCCTGTATCATTTGTTGTTTTGCATGGGTCAGTGAACATGCTTTCAGGTCCTGAGTGCAAGAACTGGGTCTCTGTTTTGCGAGCCTGGGTGAAAGAATGATGTTAAGGATTTGAAGTTGCTTTTTGATCGATGCTGGGTGTAAGAATTGTATTGCACAGGGAAGTGAATGCACTTCGGGATCCTGGCTGAAGATGTCGACAGAAGATGTGAATGTACTACCGGATCTCAGCAGCAGCAATTGTCCTACAAGTGCATGTGAACACGCGTTCAGATCCTGTGAGCATCAATGGGTTTATATGAGACAAAGACATTAATGTGCATCAGGTTCATGAAGAGAGGGCAGTCTGGTGTTCACAGTAGGAGGAGCAATTTAGCCCTCCATTTTGAGGTGTTTTGTGGAGGATATCTGACTACCTTTTTATAACTACAAAATTTACTGGGAATGAAAACAAGTTCTCATACAACTTAAGATGAACTTCTTGTAGGGACTTCAAGTTATACCGTGTCTGAACCTAGTCCACTTTATTTATTTTATATTTTTCAATGGGCTAAATGGCCATGAGTTCTGCAATGGTACACATAAGACTATAAAGAACACAGCTATGTATAATCAAAGACAGGGCATTTTTAAATTCATATTTTATAACCATAAGCATTGCACATATACAAGCAATATCCAAAGCAAACTTAAATAAACGATCCTGTATAATGGTAAAATGAGAGAAAAAGCTAGCGGTATATATCTAAACGTTATTGGTATCACATGCTTATTTCTGTGAATGATTCAATATCACACATAGTGTTTACTAGCAGGATAGGTAGTAATGGGAGATTGAAACAGGTTCGGGTCACTGAAGAGTAATGGAAGCACCCATAGACACAGCTTGTCATTGTCTCAATCAGAATCTCCCTAGTTATAAGGTGTTGTCCATGAATAATAGTATTTTCTCACCTCCATGAAAGCCACATATTTGATTTTCCAGAAGAAGGGCGTACTCAGGGGAAACAGCCTTTACACCGAAAGCGTTACAACGCATGCCATTACAACGCATGTCGTTACAACGCGAAAGGCTTGTTGCAGGGGGTAGAAGGTGTTGGAGTTAACTCCAACACCTTCCCTACTGTTGCACACACTGGAGTTGGAATAGTAAATTATACTATTCCAACTTCCAGCGCACCTCAGACAGCAAGTCGGGGTAAAGGTATGCGTTGTAACGACATGCGTTGTAATGGCATGCGTTGTAACGTCATACAACCCCTATTCAGCAGGGGACTTGTCCAGCCAGGTCTGGGTTAAGCTACTCTACAAAATAAATTAAAAACCTCTCTCTCACTCTCTGTTTATTCCCACATACTCTACGCTGAGGCAAAATACATTGGGGCATATTAGCAAGACCGGCGATAAAATTATCGCCGTTTTAGCGGCAGGAAACTGCCGCTAAAACGGCGATAATGGGCTTGCTAATATGCGTTATGGAATTCAATAGAAGCCCAGGTTAGATGTGCAGGACATCTAACCTGGGCTTCTATTGGAATTTTATAACGCATATTAGCAAGCCCATTATCGCCGTTTTAGCGGCAGTTTCCTGCCGCTAAAACGGCGATAATTTTATCGCCGGTCTTGCTAATATGCCCCATAGTTTTTACATGAAAGTAGATTCCGGTCTCTTTGAGACTCCTTATAAAAAGAAATTCACCTAGAAACTCTGATAAGATAGTATTCTGGCTAGATTTGTGCATTCCTTCCGGCTACTGGAACAATTTACTTTTTTACTCCAAACAAAAAAAGATTCTGTTTTTTCTATTAATTTCTTGCACATCTTGGAAATCCAAATCAAATCTGTGTTAAGGATTTTACAACATAAAGGATGGGTCTATTAATCTTTAACACTGCTGAGTTTTTTCCCTCTACAAATTCTCTTATCTGAAGATTTAAAAAAACGTATTTGAGATACCAAACTGAAGGTAAAGCTGTTCGAATGAATAAATCTTAATTTTACTGTCCGATAAGAGTTTAACTAGTGTACATTGTCCTGAAGGAGATAAATGACATTTTTAAAAATCAAGAGCTCAGTACTTTTTAGAAGAGTAATTCTCCAATGCTTCACAAGAAATCGCGGTTGGTGGTAGAAGCACATCTTTCTAAATAATGTCATCTTTCTGAATCAGCAGTTACAGTAGATTTTAACACTTAGCTCCCCAATAATAAAACTTGTATTTTGCGAGAGGCTATCCTCTGCATAGAGTGCACACACAAAACAGGCTTCAGCTCAAAGCAAGGGAGAAAGCAAGAGTCTGGCTGGCATAGCTACGAGTGCCAGTATTCGTGATCCAGGTCACATCACTGAGGTGGGTATCTACCTGGGGCCGTATCACACAAGTGCCCCGGGGGCGCAACAGGCGTTTGCGCTTCTTTGCATGCCCCCGGGGAACTTTGGTATTACAGAAGGGGCTGCAGATGCTTGTGCGGCTCCTTCTGTAATACCGATAGCACTGGCACACTGTCAGTGCGCCCCCTGATAGCAGCGAGTTCGCGGCAGCCCATTCATCATAATGCAGCGCATTTTCCTTCATTGCACCAGTCACACCTTTTAAAAGGTGCACCCAGCGCAATTAAGGAAAATGCGCCGCATGTATAATACGGCCCCTGGTGTGTGTTGGGGACTCTTCCCTCCTGGTATAGGAGAGTGTGTAGGTAGACCATATCTGTGCAGTGCTCCTGGAGGCCCTTCAATACTTCCACAGTTAGTGAGCCCAGGAATTTAGGAAGAGCACTGCATCTCTGCTAGGATGGTAGAATGAGTCATGTGGGCTTGCACTGGAGTGAGTGACCAATGACTGCAGATGAGCGATTAGTTATGTGAATACATAGGGGTGTCTGTGAGAGAGAAGAGAATATTCTAGCAGGTTTTTGAGTGTTAGTGGAGAGTCACTTGGAGCTGGCCGGGCAGCAGGACAGCCCTGTGGGGCTACACTACTCTCTCCCTGGCATGGGAGCAGGGTAAGGATTAAGGGTGGGCGGCAAACTCCACTCGGCCGGCGGAATTCATGGAGTTTTTAAGGATGTTCTCCTCTAAGAAGACTAAAGCTTGGATAGCTTTCTCCAGGAAGTGGAAGAGGACCTCTCATACCCAAAGGGTTAGATGAGGAAGCAAAAGGCTAGATTTGACTCACTGATGGGCAAACTTTTCAGGGTCCTGATTGTCCCCAGACCATCTTCACGAGCAAAGAAGGACTCAAGACAACGAGGAGTTGTAAAGATCCTGATGCTTACAACAGCAAGATGGTTACCATTGCTAGGGCTACCAATCTGAGTGGATGATATGGACCAGGTGAGGCACAACTCTTGAAGTCCATCTGGTGGAGTCATCGCCAGAATTCAGCCACAGTGAACTGCTAGTGACTTGCTTTCCAGCTAGAGAGTTTAGGCATGCCTGGTCTCTCGGCTCAGTAGGAGTAGGAGTGTTAGACCCTCACATCTGCTCACATATCCATGCTACCAACTCTCTGCTTTTGTGCACAACCCTGCAGAAGGTAGGAAGTCAGTACTGGAATACTGCTCTAAAGGGTAAAGGTGCCCAGTCTCTGCAGAAGAACATCAGAAGTGGGCAAAAATGGCCTTAACAAGTGAGTTTCAATATTCTATGTGTGACCGGATGTGTGACTTAGCTGTGGTGATGTTAATAGTTAGATTAATTTTCCATGTAATGAGCCAGTTGCCTTATGATCCTGCTCCGTAGCTGGGACTTTTTGCACGGCATGAGTTCCTGAACTTAAAGTGAAGGTACAATTTTTAAAATTATTTGTAGTAGGACTACGCATAAGTATGCCCTTTAAATATATGTTCTTGTATATGTTCCTGTCTACACTTTGAAATAGGACATATGTTCTTGCCTGTACAGTTTAACACCAGAAACATCATATCACTATACAGTGGGTGCGTGGGGAGGGATACTGGGCATAGCAGGCTTTTCCGTGTTCCTCAAATGACCCCTTTCCTCATTTAGCTATGGTTGGACACAGGCTTTGCAAACTAAAGGTGGAAGCATGAAACCCCCATCAGCCAATACGTTTTGCTTGTATCTCTCCTGCACCCAGTAAGGCCAAAGGCACCTCCTCAAAAATCCGCTTGGACACAGTTGGAACAAGGGTCCTGCTTCTTTTTCAGGCCTTCAGGAAGCTGGCTCTTTATGTGATATATCAATAATCTGATATACCATGTAAAGAGTTGGTTCCCTTACTAGTGGACAGGGGCTTGCTATGCAATCCCAAAGTGCTCTATTAGGGTGTAGTGTGGTCGAGCAGCCTTAGACATTCAGAAAATACACACAATGGTCGATAAAAGATAACACGACTCAAGAAGGAGATCCACACCAATGTATATAACTAGCAAGTATCTTTATAAATGTTTAGGCATCAGAGAAAACTCATTCAGGGAAGTACATTTTTAAACATAGAGGGGCAGATTTACAAGAAACTGATGCATCTGTAGAGATGCTTCAGTTTCCCTGCGCCAGCCTGTGATACCCTTGCGCCACCATGGATGCGCCGTATTTACAATACGGCGCACCATGGCACAAGGATTGACATATCTGTTGGCCCAAAAGTCACGCATTGCTGGAGTCGTGTTGCAAGCACGACGCAACTCTAGCAATGCTTGGGTGAGGCCTATACTTAATACACTGCGTCACTCCTTACGCGTGCTTCAAGCAGGCGTAAGGTTTTGACGCAGTGGCATTCTAGAAGTGGCGCAGTGAGATCTTGTAGATTTCACTGCGTCACTTCTACGAGGCTTTCCTGCATGGGGACGCCCACCCTGCATACATTATACCTGACGCAGGTATAATGTGACGCAGAGCTTTACAACGTGACGCATCTCCCTAGATGCATCACGTTGTAAATTGGCCGCATTGTTTACGCCGCCGCCGCGTCACAAAAGTGATGCAACAGCGGCGCAAAAGTGTCGCAAGGGGCTTGTAAATCTGCCCCAAATTCTTTAAAAAATGGACACAGTGCAATTTCTGAGTTCTGCAATGTTATCCTGTATGAGGACATAGGAGTTGGGTTTTTCCTACCGGAGCAGTCGAGGTAGAGGGGGCCTGCGTGCGGAGGCTGCAGGTGACGTCAGGATTTCCAGGAGGGGTGAAACCACAATGGACTTGAGCTCTGGGGGGCTGGGGAACCTTGTTGGTACCATTGGCCCACTTCAACTTGGGCCAAAGGCGACCGGTGCAGTGGGTGCTTCAGGTGTCGGGTTTTGGCAGTTCCTGAGGCCTCAGAGTCTTTTCTTTGGAGTTTCTTCAGAACAGGTCCACTGTTCACGGTAGGCCTTGAGTCTTTTTTGAAGGCAGGCAGTCCTCCAAAGTTTCTGGAGTCAACAGCTGCAGGATGAGTTGACTTTGGCATAGTTTTTGACGAGGGCTACAGACAGGCCGGCAGGGCTGAGGCCAAGTCAGGTGCTCTCTTCCGTCTTCTCTGCTTTTGCGGCTCTTTGGTGTCCTCTCTCTTCTTAGGTCATCAGGATCTGCTTCTCTGGTGCCAGGGGCTCCCCGAAATACTGAATTTATGGGCGTTAGAGGGAGTGCCAGGTAGTAGCCAATGGGCTATTTACTTCTAGGGTACTACATTCTCATATGAGTACTTCTGTTGGGAAGTGGGCATTACCCTGACCCTGGTTGGTTAATTCTCTCCAAGACAAGATGGAAGAATCTGATGAGAGGGGTCCACATCACACTCCTAGGGGTGGTGCTGGCTGAATGTGGGCACCCCTCCTAATCTAACTCATTTTCCTGCTGGTCCTCCCGCCAAAAGTGGAGCAGGACAGGGGGGGATGGCATTCTCTCCTATGAGAGAAACCAGAGTCACATACCAAAGGCGGTGGGGCTGCTTTGAAGCTCCCTTGCCTTGGCAGGCTAATCTGCAGTTCATCTCGTGGGAGGGGGTGGAAAACATCCCCTGCCAGAACTGGCCTGGTTTCTGGCCTCCAGAGAATGAACACCCTCACATTTGGGGGGGGGGGGGGGGGAATTCACCTCTGGTGTCAGACTGGCTAAAACCAGTCAGTCAGCCCATCAGCAGTGGGTACAGTTTCAGTGGGCACCTCTGGGTGCATGTATTGGCAAATCCAACACTGGAATCAGTGTGGGTTCATCAATACAAGATGTTTGATATCAAACACAGTATCAGCCAGTATCTGGGCAAAGTGGCAGGGTGGGGGAGGGGGTAACCGGGGGCGGACAACAACATATAAAAAATAAATTGATAAATAACATACCTGCATCTACGCTCCGATCTGGCTCTGTGCACTGCAGACACAGGCTCCCAGAATCCCCTGTGGCCAATCCTGACGCTGCATGAAAACAGCGTCAGGATTGGCTTGAGTGCCATGGATTTGCGCTCCGAGGTAGACTGGGAGCCTGTGCCTGCTATCTCTCCAACCCAGCAACGCAGCTGGGGTTGGAGAGAGCTTCAGTGCGCATGACGTTTTGGCCGTCCTGAGACGGCCGGCCAAACCGTCATGCACACTGATTACAGTTCAAAACACTCCTCCACCACCCTGTCATCTATGGCCTCGCCCCCAAGCCTCGGCTCCGAGAGCCAAAAAAACCCCGATAATAAACAAGAATTTATTTTTAATTTTTTTGGTTTTGCCAATTGGGGAACAATTGTACAGTTTTGCGAAAGAGCTACGGTACTGAGGACCTGGTTAGCAGGAACCCAGTGCACTTTCAGTCAAAATCACATCATGTACCAGGCAAAAAGTGGGAGTGACCATGTCAAAAAGGGCACATCCCTACAAGCCCTCTCTCTCAGTCCAACATATTCATTCCATGGGACAATGTGATCATGCTTTACTGGGAAGCACCCAAACATCAAAGTTGGTACGCCTATGCAATACAACTTGCATTTGTGGTGGGTGCCTGCATTCCATTCTTTAGTTTCCTGTCCTGTCCACTGCCTAGGGACAGTGAAGCAAAACACATTTTAGCGTGAAGCCATTAAATAACATTTTGTTTGGTCTAAAGCTTGTGAGTGTGATATTATAGGGTGCATTTTATGAGTGGTGTAATTAATGTAAGCATGGAATTTCTGTATGATGCAACACATTTAAGCATCTTGTCCCGGGATAGCTTTAGAGTGGTGTGACACATTTGATTTTGGTGCCAGTGGGTGACATTCAGCCTGGTGTACGACGCCATGTGCTTACATTCTGCTTGGTGCAATGTTGTTGAGATCGATGGAATGAACGCATCTTCTCTAGTGTGTAATTTCATGGGAATTTGTTCTAGGGACATGATCCTGCAGACCTCATTTTGAAGTCAGGTCAAATGTTGAGCATAACGTTTGATGGATCAATTGTAATATGTTCACCTTTTTTCCAATTTTAGAAGAAGATATCCTTAACTCCATCATGAAAGATGCTCGGAAGAATGAAGGTTCTGACCATGTTACGTCTGACAGTGGAAGATTTTCCCCAAGGGCTGAAGCAGATCTCATCTCTGATATGTATGCCCTTCATTCATTTCCTCTTTAAATTCCCATTCTCCAACCTTTTCTTCCTTTACTCTTTTCATTCTATTACTGGAGCTTGGGTTATCCCGATTATCCACTGCTTCTAAATTCCTTCTCTTCTTTTCTGTTGCCCATATTCTTGTTTATTCTGCTTGTACTACCTTGCTTTTTTCATTCTCTTTCCTCTTTTCCCTAAGTGTTGCTTTCTCTCCCTCCTGGCTCTCTTCATTCCACTTCCAGCTCCTCCTCTTCTTTCTTCTCCTTTGAGTACCCTCTTCCGACACTTCACAAATCCTTCTCCAACTATCATCACTTCCCTTTTTTCTCTCCAACTCCTACGGCTTCCTTCCTTCTAACTGTGCTTTTGATTGTCTTGCCTGCTCTTTGTTTTGTCCAGGCACAGTTTAGCCCTGAACTCTCTGCGACAACAGTTCCAGCCACTTAGGCCCGATTCATAGAGGATACTGCTTAACAGTCAGACATTTGCGTGTGTGGGATTACACCTAGGTTCAGAGCAAATTTCTAACTCTTCAACGATTAATGAAAAATAACAAGAACTGCATCTGTAACCTCTGGACAATTCAGGAACTTTGGAATAAACTTTGATGCAGACCTTTCATTCATACCTCAAATAAACTCTGTGCCTTTAAGCATGCAGATGTACATGCTTTCGAGGATCTTCCTACTTCTGAAGACTGCACCCTGGTAGCACTAATGAGATTCCTGAAAACACAATGCATGGATTACTGTATTTCAATAAGCAGAGGTTAACCACAAAAGCTGCTGTCTGGGTACAGCGCACATAACTAGGTGGCCAGGAGGATCATGTTAAATAATCTTGAAGGAACTGCAGTCGTCAGAAGTGGAGTGTAGGATTACATTTAATAAATTTGCATTATGCAGAAGGCTTACTAGCACAAGGACCCATGGTTTCTGCAAAAGCTTGCTCCCACTTCACACCTGCCAGGACTTTCTGACGAATCACCTCTTACATGATGCATTCAAGATCATTCAGATGGTTAAAACATGTTGGTCGATAACTGAGTGGGCAGGGACCCCAGCTCTGGAACCCAGGCCTGAGGCAAAGCGAAATTATTTGCATTTCATGAAACCTCTCAAAGTATCTTTAGGCATACATTTGACTGAAGTTCTACCCAGGGCAGTGGCCTTCCTCTCACCCAACTGGATATTATTAGCATAAATGCAGGTTATCCTTCCAATGGGTTTTGACCAAAATCATTGATTAGGAAGATTGCAAAATATATTCATCATATGAAAAGAAAAATATCTTCTATTTTAAGCCCTCTGCCATATTGCTTACATAGAAGAAGCAACAAGTAACGCTGCTTTGGCAAATGTTCCTACTCTTAGGAATTTCCTCAATGAAACAAATAACAACTGCAGCCTCTTTGGCATTGCTAGACAAGTTCGCAGAGCATTAGCTACAATCATACCCGCTGTACCAAGACTGGAAAATAAATATAGGTCAATACCACAACATGTCAAGGAAAATCCAAAATCTCATTCAGTTATTGGGACTAGAAAATTGATCAACCCCAGGTTGGACAGTAGATCTTTCTGACAAAGTGAGTAAGCACAGAGAAGTGAAAGGCAAGAAGATATGTACCACAGCATCATTAGCTTGCAGATCACATAACGTTATGTTGTTGCTGTCATGCTACAACAGCATTAATTGTAGCAGGTTTTTGGATTTTATTGAATTCAAACAAAAGATACACAACTTGGGGCCGATTTGGATGTCGGTCTGAAAGCCTCCGACCGCAAGGTTTCAAATCCGACAGCCTTATTACAATGAAGGCTGTTGGATTTGAAACCGGCTGGTCAAACCGACTGGCTTCCCACGGGCTCAAGGAACCAGTTGGCCAGTCGGAGGCCACACATAATCCCCTACGGACGACTTTTCCGCCACGGCGATTATGATGTCGGTTTCCGGCATACTTTTCATTTCGGGCTTTCCGACAGGAAGAGCCAGTCGGAAAGCTTTGGAGGCCCCAAGCAGGGCACCCATGAATGCGCAGTCTCTGGTTGGGGGGATGGGGGGCACCACGCGGTGCAGGGATTTACACAAATGTAGCTTGTGCTGCGGACAGTTTTCGACCGCAGCAGAAGCTCACATAGATAAATGGGAGTCTGCGACCGCACCACGTGCGGTCACATCCAAATAATGTGGTCGGGACTGCCGACCAGAGGTCGGTTAATCCCAATTCCGCAACGGACCGCCATCATCTTAATCAGTCCCATAACGTGTTACCCATTATTTAAGAAATACAAAAACTAACATGTGAGTCCTTGCATTCAAATAAACAAACCTCAAGTAGCTTTATTAAATTTCTTAGTACTAAAGAAGTATGGTATGCTGCCAAACAAATAGTCAGAATTCTTTAAGTTAAAAATGGTAACATCAGAGAAAAAAATTTGATTTCTTGGATGCCATCACATTCAAGGATGCTTAATTTCACATCCTAAAACTTCACAAACTCAGAAAATATCTCATGATTGTTATCAAGGTTAGGTGGTGTCGGGGGCCTGGGCTTGCCATAAGCCGACATGGCTGCACAACCGATGCCCGACCTCATATCTGACACCATCTGTCTACTATTGAAGCAGACTTGTTACGACGACAGGGGAATTGGCCTATTGATTCGGCTACTCAGGCTAAACTTTATGAGGCAGGAATCCTTACTAACCGGGTGTCCTGCCCCGAACTCTCTCATTTGGCTAGCTGTAAGGAGCTTTCTGCAATAATGATGATACAGCCCCAGCTACCATTGCTACTCCCTCTCGCCTCGAGCCACTTGGCATCACCATCTGCTATTTAAATACCCGCTCCATGGTCAAGCACCAGCTCGAAATTTTCCAGCTCATTGATTCTGACAGACCAGACATCCTCCTCCTTTCGGAAACATGGCTCACCTCAGAGTCTATTCCCGATATTTTGGCAGCAGTACCCGTCAACTATTATATCCTTCAGGCCAATAGGCCCCCGGGGAAAATTGGAGGAGGGGTAGCTGCCATTATCCACCGTAAACTTCAGTTCACTTCTCTGGGGGTTACAGGTATTCCCTCAGTTGACAGCCTTATACTGAAATTTGAATCCCCACACTCCGCATTTATTTGTGCCTTGTTTTATAGACCCCCTGCTCATATGTCCCCGTTTCCTCTCCTATTGGGCGATATGATCTCCCATCTAGTCATTAATCACGCCCGCACTCTCATTATTGGAGATTTTAACTTTTGGCCTAATGATGCTTGGGAAAGTGTTGCTTCCTCTGAATTTACGGACCTTCTCCTTGGGTTGAATTTTACCCAGCACGTGAATGTAGCCACGAACATTAAGGGGCACACCCTTGATCAGGTCTGGACATCCAACCCTGACATTTCCAAACCTTTAATTTCGCCTTGCACCTGGTCTGACCATTTCTTTATAACATTTGTGATATCCAGGATCGCCTCTGTTAAAAATTCCCCGACTAGAAACTCTTTGGCTAGAAGCTGGAACCGTGTTAACATCAAGGACTTTTGCTCTTTATTAGCCACCACGGCCCCCAAAGCACAGGAACCTCTTGACAGGCAAGAAAATTACCTTACAACATGGCTGGAGTCGGCTAGCAACAGCTTTGCCCCTCTAAAAATACTAAAAAGTCTGCGCCCTCACGATGCTCAACGCTGGTTCTCTAATGAACTCAAGTCAAAGAAACTTGCCTTGAGGCAAGCCGAACGCAGTTGGAGACGCAATTACTCCTTACCCGAAAAGGCCGCCTTTGTATCTTTATCTAAAGCTTATAAACAAGCAATTCTCCAGGCTAAGGCTGAATATTTTTCCTCTAAGATCATTAGTTCAGCGAACAAATCCAAGGATATCTTTTCCATCGTTGACGAACTTGCCAACCCTGACAGAGTCATGGCAAAACCTGTTCCCTCACAAATTTTATGTGACTCTCTTAATTCGTATTTCACTGATAAAATCGCCACGATCAAGGCCAGTATCCCCCCTTCTACCTCCGACATAGCTCCTTCTACTTCCTGTCAGAATTTTCCCTCTATTGACCATATTCCCCCTATTTCAAAAGACACCTTTGTTGCTCTTCTTAAAAAAGTTGGCTCCGGCTCCCCTACAGATTGCTGCCCCTCCCACATCTTACGTGAAGTCTTCCTTGCCTGCCCTGACCCTCCCCTGGCATTCCTTAATAACTCTCTTAAGTCAGGCATTGTTCCTAACACCTTCAAGAGTGCCGAAATTCTCCCAATCCTGAAAAAGCCTAACTCGGATCCTTCGGTCCTCTGTAACTATCGCCCCATTTCGTTGCTGCCCTATCTGGGCAAAGTCTTAGAGGCTCATGTCACCAGCTGTCTCAGCTCCTTCATCGAACAGTCGCGCTTCTTTGACTCCCATCAGGCAGGCTGTAGACCTGCCCATTCAACTGAGGCAGTTATTCTTGCAGTCATGGATGAGCTTAGAAGGGGCGCGGACAAGGGATATACCCAAGCCCTGGTACTCCTTGACTTATCTGCCGCGTTTGACACGGTAGATCATGGTCTCCTGATCGACCGTGTCAGCAATGCCGGGATCCAGGGGCCGGCGCTGAAGTGGATTTCTTCTTTCCTCAGCAATAGACATCAAGCCGTCCGCCTCGGCAATTTCTCTTCCAAAAAAGTACCTTGATCTGTGGGGTTCCACAGGGGTCCTCTTTGTCGCCGCTTCTTTTCAATTTGTATATCGCACCACTGATCCGAGCTCTTTGCGAAAGAATGGTCAACATCTTTACGCCGATGATCTACAGCTGGTATTTGACATTAACTCT
Organism: Calotriton arnoldi; assembly: GCA_963921515.1. Taxonomy (NCBI): domain Eukaryota; kingdom Metazoa; phylum Chordata; class Amphibia; order Caudata; family Salamandridae; genus Calotriton; species Calotriton arnoldi. The sequence goes on from CAWUFW010001783.1 coordinate 455,003, forward strand.
TCCACCTCTTCAGTGTCCAACTTTCAGGCTACCCTGAGTTTTATTTGTAACTGGATGAACTGCAATCAATTAAAGTTGAATCCGGATAAAACAGAACTCATTCTAACTGCTGGACTGGCTAACCCGTGGAATTCCAACTTCTGGCCTCCTTCTTTGGGCAGTTCTCCTCTCCCTGTAGCCTCCGTCAAGAGCTTGGGGATTGTGATCAGCAGCGATCTGTCGATGAAAGCACAGATCAGCTCGGTGGTCTCCGCCTGCTTCTTTCATCTGCGCAGAATCCGTAAGATTGCCAGATTTCTAACCACTGAGGCTCTAACTTTGGTCACCCTTGCTCTGGTAATCTCGCGGATTGATTACGCTAACTCTTTATATGCAGGCATTCCAGCTTACCAACTCCACCGCCTGCAGCTGGTGCAGAATCACGCCGCCAGACTAATCGCTCGCCAGTCCAGCCGTTGCCATGTTAAACCCCTGATGAAGAGCTTACATTGGCTTCCTGTAGGTGAACGCTGTATTTTTAAGATGGGATGCACCATCTTTAAGGCCCTTGCTGGTAATGGCCCAGCCTTTATCTCTTCCAAACTGCAGCGGTACGCCCCTTCCCGAGAACTGCGTTCCTCCACCCTCAACTTACTGACTGTCGTACCTTTCAAGCGTAAAAAGCATGGAGGACTCAGATTTGCGGTCCTGGCCCCTCAACTTTGGAATTCGTTGCCTATTGAAGTTAGATCAGTGACCCTTTACTCTCAGTTTAGGCAAAAGCTCAAGACATGGCTGTTCTCTCAAGCTTATCAGTAGTACTACCTGTCTACTCTCTGCACCGTCCCTCTGCCCTGAGCGCCATGAAACCGTTTTCGGTGTACGTGTGCTTAACAAGTACTTTTAACATAACAATTCAGTGCTTAAACATTTCTGCTGGTCGATTGCACTATCCTGATGTGCCTGAGGCCTAACCGTGCAGCAGCCTCCAAGAATAGTGTGCTAGGATGGGCTCCAAGTGCCCACAGTGGTCTGAATATTTTCCCCTTCAGCTCCAATCCACCACAGGAACAGTATTCTCCAGCACAAGTGAGCTTTACATCATAGAAGCCTCCTGACTTTGACAGGCCTGGTGGCCTGTCATGCAGACAAGACAAGTGTTGGGGCTAGAATCGGACCCCAGGACCAGAACGGTAACCTTCAGATAGCCGTAGCCATAAAAGACTTTATGATTTATACTTTTACATGGCAAAAATAGGCTGTGTGACTGAAATGAGCGTCCACCTTCGAATTATTGGACAAGTGCAATGACAGGATGTTGTAGGTCGCAGAATGAGCTAGGCGAGACTGGAGCACTGCAATACAATATGCCAAGAATTACTTCATGGCCTTTCACATTTAATGAATGTACCAGACCCCTGTGTGACGCAACAAACACTGTATAGGTCCGAATCTGATACCGAGCTGTGACAATTTCACCAGAATGAAACAATGGTTGTAACACACACAATATAAAGTCGGCCAGTGGCCGTGCGCATGGGAGCGAGCCGTGGGCCTGGAACCAAATCTTTAGACAGTGTGAAGTAGATACTCCAGGTAGTTTTCTGGATACTAATCACGTGACAGAATCAAAATCCATCTACAGCTGGAAAAATTTGGACATGGCTGGTGCCTGCCATATGGAACATGGCAGGTCTCGCTGTTAAAGATTGCAGGAATCGCTGTTAGCATGAGCTGAAAGCCATTTTGTACTTGGCAGCCATTTTAGTTAGCCATGTGCTCGCCATGTGCTTTCTCCCTCTTCCAGAGTCTTGCACATGCTCAGAGAGGCCTAGCTGGTAGAATGCACCTGCTCCTAGTATAGAACTGTCAGGCTATTCTTACTCATGTAAGCAGTTTAGTATCCCCTCCCACTTTGTGGAGCAAGCAAATTTTGTATACCCATATTAGTCAATAAGCATGCTTGTATGTGCTAGGACCTCCCTTGATTTTATGCTGACTATGTAACAAATACATATATAAGGACCCTGTTCTCTGCACTCATTAGAATGCCTCCTACAGTGGCCTGCGGGTACCGTAAGATGCAATCTCCTCATCTGAGGTTAATAAAACATGTTTTTTGATATTACAGCTTCTGTGCCAATCTCTTCCTTGTTGGTCTTAAGGACCAGATGTATCAGTGAACCCCAAAGAAGGTTTTTATTTCTACATCGCAGTATAAAATGAAAGCAAGAAATGCATGTGACTAACAAATGATCTAATTGCCAGACAAGAAGTGAATGAATAAATAGGCTAAACCTAACTCTTGATACACCTGCTGATAATACTAACCTTAGCAGCCATAACTGTGTACAAGAGAAATTAAGTGAAATCACTTTGACGCGAAGAAGCTAAGTGAAACCTGTTAATCTGGCATAATAGTAAAGAAATAAAGAACAGACTATACCATGTTGTTTGAGAATTGTGGGGGTTACTACATTGGGCCATCTCGCGAAATAAGATGAGCTCCTGCGTGGGACCTTACAGAATAGTGGCCACATGACACAAGAGGCAAACTTTCCTTGGACCAGCGCAAAATCCCTAAAGCCACATCGCCGAATGGAGATCCAGCGGGATCAACAGGTGAGGGAGACAATCCCAAAGAAGGTGATCTAAACATAAACACAATCCTCATGGAACAAAAATGTAGTCTGAAATCAATAGACGCTAAAATTGATACAGTTGCTGAAACTGATTCAGTCACCATTAGATTGGATCATCTAACAGAAAGGATTGAGAGACGAATGCCTGTCTGGCTTTCTGAGCGTTCTGAAGGTAGAATATCAGACCTCAAAGATGACAGTGTGACCTCAAACGAGAAACTTATCAAGATGGAGAAAATACTGGCAACTGTGACCTCCAGTCACATTCTTGTTGTTACAGTGTCAGTATTTTAGGCCTGATGAAAATCACCAATCAAAGCCAAACTGAGGTATTCATTGAGAAGATGCTTATCAATTTCTTTGATCTCCCTAACTTCACCCATATTTTTATGGTTGAAAGAGCACATCATTCACTGGCACTTAGTTTGCCACCTGGGGCGCAGCCTAACTCCTTCGTAGCCCAATTGTTAAATTATTGTAACAGAGACATGTTCCTAAAACTGGCTTTAAGAAAGCCCTGCTACACTATCAAGAACCCATCAACAATAAATACCTAGATTTCACCCTAGCTGTCCAACCAAGAGCCCCATTGAAAATTCACAGAGGTGAAAAAGCAACGCAGAGACCGAGAAGTGCAGAATGCAATGCCATATCTGGAAAAACGTAAAAATAAATTCAGAGCGAAAATGCATCTCTTTACTGACCCCAAGGAAATCGCCAAGTGTGTCAACAACTGTATTGGGCCAAACAGCTGACCAGGCTCCTCAAGCTCCGGGAGAGAAATAAGAGACCACATTAAATCTGTAACATACACCAGAGAAGTGTACTGAAATGAGATGCGATATCTCAGGTTAGGAGGTCAGATAGGACTGTTGTGGTAGAATTTATGCCTAATAGGGCTACCACCAACTAACTACCTGTGCATACTATTTGCTATCTTATACCAATTGAATCCAGAGTTGGAAGCAGTGGCACTATAGTTAGACGCTGAGAAGGCCTTCAATTTCCTCAACTACACATATTTGATGATTACCGTGCATAGGCATGAGATAGGCGACTACATGAAGAAATTGATAGCCTCAATGTATACAGCATTCCAAGCCATGGTGTGCATCAATGGTATAATATCTGAGCTATTTGCGATCAGCATGGGGGACAAGAAAGGGATGCCCTCTCTCACTCCCCCTGGTTTTTGTTATGGTTGTTGAGCTGTTGGCTTCTGATTAGGAGAGAAATGTTACAAAGAGGCTTTGCTTTCAGGGCTGACATACAGCTTATATCTATGTATGCAGACGATATTTTACTATTAGTTAGACAGCTCGTGACAAATTTGACTCCTATATTTCACAAAGTATTACGCTTTAGGGGGATTTGCAGAATTTCAACAAACTTGTGCAAATCAGAAATGCTCTTTCTGTTGCCACCTCTCAATCACAACTAGAATACCCAACACATTGGTGCAAAGACACTGTGAAGTACCTGAGAGTGATAATACACAGAGACTATGAGGTTACTGCTTCAGAAAACTATGGACCAATGACAGAGAAGCTACCAAGTAATAATGAGAGATAAATTAATTTACCACTTTCAATGACTGGCAGGGTTGCCCTAACTAAAATTATGGTGCTCCTGAAGTTAGATCGGTGTTTGAACAGAATATCAAAAGAAAAAATGTGATACAAGAATAATGTTGCAGGAATATTGTGATCTCAAAAATATTGTGGACATAAATATCGAAGGAAATTATTTTGTTTTTAGTGTTTCTTTTACTATCATTGTACAATATATCGGTTACTAAAATATCATTGTGTATAATGTTATTTTTACCAATATGTTTGATAAATAGTTGTGGTAGTTTTCAAAATTATTTTTATGTATGTATTTTAAAACTTTTGGATGGTATTAAAGATTTATTTTATAACGGTCTTTTATTTTGTTTTGTATTTAATTATAAAATGTATTTACTGTCAAGTTGGTAAGTGTAAATATAATTTTAATAACATCTTTACTGGAAGCATGTGTGTGTAAATATTCTTTTATGTATGTTTCATCTTTACATTTTTACTTAGACATTTTAAATGGTAAACATGTTAAATTATAAATATCTATATGTAAAGTAAAAAGTGTTTTTTGTAATGGTTTAATTGTGAATAATATTTGTAATTTAAGCTGAAAGTTTTTTTAATTTAGTTATTTATTTAATGTTATGGCAATAGTATATTATTTTATGTGTCATTTGTGTTTATGATAAATAAATTGGATACATGTAACACATTTAATAATGTATTATTTTAACATTTAAGTTTTATTTTAAATGATGTTGTTTTTTTGTTTTTTAAAATAAAGTATGTTATTTTAGTAATTTACCCTTTTATTAAAAATGTATTAAAGAACAAATAACAATTATATTTATATGTTATGATTTTTTAATTTTTATGAGATTGTATTTATATAATCTTTCATATTTTTACTTTTATTAAATCTTTTTTAATTGTTGGATTTTATTTGTTTTAAAATGTTGGTTTTTGTATGTTCTATTTTATAGGTTTTTTTATTTTATATTTTTTATTATTTATGTTTAATGTAAATATGTATTGTAAGTTATATTTATTTAATTTTATTGCTATTTATGATTTTCAAAAATAATGTATTGTATTGTCGGAATGCTAAATATTGTCCCTTTAGTGTCCATCACCTTCCAAAAAATGGTTTAGATTGGAGTGGAGATAGTAGATATAATACCTTTAGTATCCAGCACGCTCCCAAAATGGTTTTGATTGAAGTGGGAATAGTACGTTGAACCCCTTTAGTGTCAAACACGTTCTCCTAAATGGTTTAGATTAGAGTGCGAATAGTAAATTTGACTCCTTTAGTGTCCAGCACCTTCTCCAAAATGGTTTACTTTGGAGTGGGAATACTAAATACAAAGCCTTTAGTGTCCATCTCCTTCCCTAAAATGGTTTAGATTTGTGTGGAAAAAGTAAATCATGCCCTATTACTGTCCAACACCTTCCCCAAAATCGTTTGTTGCATTGGGAATAGTAAATCAAACCCCTTTAGGCTCCAACATATTCCCCAAAATTGTTTAGATTGGAGTAGGAATAGAAAATCTTGCCCTTTTAGTGTCCAATGTCTTTCCCAAAATAGTTTAGACTGGAGTGGGAAAAATAAATCTAAAGCCTTTAGGGCATCACCATAGAGGAAGCAGGACCGCTCGACTAGAAGTCGGCAGTCCCTCTGCCCTGATTACAACGGTGGCCGCAATGTGTATATTTTCCATTGCAGAGGCAGGTGGCAGCACACGCCCCAAAAGAAAATAAACACTTTAAAAACATCCCTGCACCGTGTGGCAGGCACCATGCGGTGCCTGAAACATGGTGCAGTGATAGTTAGGGGGGCACCAGAGGTGCCCCGCAGGCTCCACAGCGGAGGGCCAGGGGAGAAGGGGACCCTGATAGGGGTCCGCAAAGTCACTTTCCACCTGCCTTTTCATAGCAGGTGAACCACCATGAAAGGGCAGGCGGAAAGGGACATTGTAATCCCTATGGCGGTGCCTGAGCAGGCACCGCCCTTCTTGTAGGGATTACTGACCCTCCGACGCACCGACGGGCTCCTTGAGCCAGTCGGAAGCACCACGGACGGTCACTCCGCCCGTCGCATCGTAATGCGGCGGGCGGACCGGAGGGGCAGATGTCGGAGGGTCCGACACCGACGAGCCATCGGTGTCGGACCCACTGACATCGTAACCACCTTCCCTTAAACTGTTTATGTTGGATTGGAAATAGTAAATTTGACCCCATTAGTGTGCAATACTTTCCCAAAAATGGTTTAGATTGGAGTTGGTTTAGTAGATTGGAACCCTTTAGTATCCAACACTTTCCACAAAATTGGTTAGATTAGAGTAAGAATAGTACATTTGCACTTTTAGGGCCTCAGTACGATGTTGGTCAGAAAGCAAGCCACACCGACTCCTTGTCGGAATCAGTTCCGACCGACTCGGGTTCGGAGAGTCCGACCGACCGATTATAATGTATCCGAACACCGTTCGGTCGGACTCCCTTTGACTTCAATGGGAGCCTGTGTTCCGACCAACAACACAGGCTCCCATTGAAAAATGGGGTAGTTGCAGAAAACCTTGCACCCTGTTGCAGGCTCCCCATGGTGCCTGCCACACTGTGTATGGTTGTAAAGGAGGCCTCCGGGTGAAGGGGGGCCTGCTAAGGGCCCCCAAAGTCAATTTCCGACAGCCGTTCCGTGTCGGACAGACCTATTCAGAAAGGCTGTCCGAATCCGACATCGGAATACGTCGATCGGAAACGCGGTCTGTAGAGCTGTACGATTCAGTTCTGACCGACTCTGATACTCCAAATGCTGGTTGGAACCGATTCGGAATGACCGAACGGTTACCTTCAAACGTAATCGGACGGTCGGAAATGTTTCCGAGTCGGTGGGAAACATGGGTTCTGACGTGGTTTAGGAAAATCCGAATGCCGTTCGGAGCCTTTCCGACCGACATAGTAATGAGGCCCTAAGTGTCAACTCTTTACTCTACATTGTAGTGTGAATAGATAATTAGACCCCTTTAATGTACAACACCTTTCCTAAATGGTTTAGATTGGAGTGGGAGTAGTAAATGTTATCCTTTTAATGTCAAACACCTTCCCCAAAATGGTTTGTAGCTTGTACTTGTGTATAGTGTGTACTTTTTGTTTTACTGTAATAGTCAATACATGTCAATGATTTTACACATTTTCTTATTTTTGTATTGTATTTAATACATTTAATGTATATTTTTCATTGGTATTTTTGATACATACTTTGTTTCTGCAATGAGAAAAGTTCATTGTTTTTACATGTTACAGTGATACACAATTTCTAGGCACTTTTGTGGTATAGTATCACTTGTAGAATATTGTTTTTCACATTTTATAGCACATTTTTAACCATTTTCTTGAAAAATTGTACATATTAGTACAATGTAATATAGAGTTATATTTTTATAGTACTATTTAAGTTATACTTTACAAATACTTTATATTTATTCAAACATTCTTTACAATTTTAAAACATTTTAATACATTTTACATACATTTTTTAAGTTTTTCATAACTTTTGTAACATTACCATTGATTTTCATAGAAAGATAGTCTTTTTTTATTTTTATTTAGCAACCATTTTCATTTTTACCGCTACCTGCATTTTGTACTTTATTATTGTCATTTTGAGGTGGATTTTGTTCATGCTTGTCATGGTTCCCGCCTCGACAACAACGCACACAACAGCAAGGAGCTTTTCAACATAGTGAAGGAACTCTCCAACCCCAGCTCCAACACCAACGACATCCCGCCGTCGCAACCCCTGTGCGACTCCCTCGCCACCTTCTTTCACCGCAAGATCGCCGACATCCACGACAGCTTCAACACCCAGACAGCCCCAACTAAGATCGATGCACCAGACCCGCCGCACACCATCGACCATGACCCCCTGCCATCCTGGGCCAGCGTGAACATCGAGGACACCATCAAGACCATGAGCACAATACACTCCGGCTCCCCGTCAGACCCTTTCCCGCACCACATCTTCAACAAAGCCAGCAGCTCCATCGCACCCCACCTGTGCAACGTCATCAATCTCTCCTTCGAGACCGCGACCTTCCCAGAGAGCTGGAAACACGCAGAGATCAACGCCCTACTCAAAAACCCAAGGCGGACCCGAGAGACCTCAAGAACTTCCGGCCCATCTCCCTGCTTCCGTCTCCCAGCCAAGGTCATCGAGAAGATCGTCAACAAACAGCTAACCCGATACCTCGAAGAAAACAGCATCCTGGACCCATCCCAATCGGGGTTCCGCAGCAACCACAGCACTGAGACTGCCCTCATCGCCGCCACCGACGACATCAGGATCCTGCTGGACAATGGTGAGACCGCAGCCCTCATCCTGCTGGACCTCTCCGCCGCCTTCGACACTGTCTGCCACCGCACTCTACGCACACGCCTCCACGACGCAGGGATCCGAGACAAGGCCCTGGAATGGGCCACCTCCTTCCTCGCCGGCAGAACCCAGAGAGTCCGCCTCCCACCATTCCGATCCGAAGCCTCCGAGATCATCTGCGGCGCACTCCCAGGGATCGTCCCTCAGCCCAACACTGTTCAACATCTACATGACCCCGCTCGCACGCATCGCCAGACAACACGACCTCAACATAATCTCCTACGCCGACGACACTCAACTGATCCTCTCCCTCACCAAGGACCCCCTCGCCGCCAAATCCAACCTCCATGAAGGAATGAAGGCCGTCGCCGATTGGATGAAGATCAGCCGACTAAAACTGAACACGGAGAAGACAGAGGTCCTCATCCTCGGCTACAACCCCTCAGCCTGGGACGCACTCCTGGTGGCCAACGACGCTGGGAGCAGCCCCGACACCCACCGACCACGCACGCAACCTGGGAGTCATCCTCGACTCAACGCTCTCCATGGACAAGCAAGTCATCGCAGTCTCATCCTCCTGCTTCAACACCCTCCGCATGCTTCGCAAGATCTACAGGTGGATCCCGACAGACACAAGAAGAACAGTCACCCAGGCCCTCGTCAGTAGCAGACTTGACTATGGGAACGCCCTCTATGCGGGAGCCCCGGCCAAGCTCATCAAGCGGCTGCAACGCATACAAAACGCCTCCGCACGCCTGATCCTCGATGTACCACGCCACAGCCACATCACCCCCACCTGAGGAACCTGCACTGGCTCCCCGTCGACAGGAGAATCTCCTTCAAACTCCTCATCCACGCACACAAGGCACTCCACAAGACTGGCCCAGCCTACCTCAACAGACGACTCCTCTTCTACGTCCCCAACCGCCAACTCCGCTCCGCCGACCTCTCCTCGCCACCGTCCCTCGCATTCGAAGAACTACCACCGGCGGCAGATCCTTCTCCCACCTCGCCGCCAAGACCTGGAACACCCTTCCACTAAGCCTACGACAGACCCAAGACCTGTTGACCTTCAGGAGGCTACTCAAGACCTGGTTGTTCGACCAGTAGCAGCACCCCCCCCTTTTCTTTTTTCCCTAGCGCCTTGAGACCCTCACGGGTAAGTAGTGCGCTTTACAAATTCTGTGATTGATTGATTGATTGATTGATTGATTCCATGTTGCTGTTCGGTGGACAAGCTAAGACATTTTTAAAGTATTTCTTTAGGGCTTTAGGGCCTTAGGGGTGGGGGATGTGGGTTGGTGTAATTAGTGTTGGATAAGTTGTTAGTTTTATATTATTAAGATTGTTTAGCGGAAGTGTTTATTGCGTTGTTATGTAGGGTAATGCAGTAAAACTGCAGTTTTGTAGCAGTATGTTATTGTACATATATTTATGTATGTAGTATGTTTGTAGAGTTGTTATGGTTGTATTGTATTTGAGATGTATGTTTGTGATGATGGGTATGTTATGTTTATATATTGGTTTGGATGTCAGAGTGCTACGTTTCCAGCTATTTCTAATGCATTTTTGTTTGAAAAGGAAATTATTTTGGTTTAATTTAAAGCAACATCATTTTTTAATTTCCTTTGATTTTTCGGTTTTCCTGAAGCGGTTTTTAATTTAAAACTTGCAGGTTTTTATGGTTTCCAATGACTATGGAAAGCTTAGGTGGATATGAATTGGGAATTTCATTTTTGCATTTTTATTTTTAGTTTCTTACTTTGATTTTTGACTTTTTTCTGGATTTGATTTTTGAGAAATTGAAGTGGATCAAGAGCTTCAGCTATGAAGCTGTAAGTACAATATTTGTATTTATTGATGGGTGGTAAATGTTGTATTTTAATATTTGTATGTAGGTATTTGGTTTTATTGCAATGGGAAAGTTTTATTTTGTACGCGCGTGTTTTTAATATGTGGGCTGCTTTGTATATTTTTATATTGTATCCTTTTGGTTTTCGGATTAGTATTTTTATTAAGTATTACAATGATGTTTAGCATTCTTTTGTAGTTTATCAATTTATTATTTTTGCAGACTGCTTTATAAAAATAATTATTCTAATATTTATCTAAAATTGTTTATGTTACAGTGGTGATAGTGTGGGTGAAGGGGGTCCTACTATGGGCCCCCAAAGTCCGATTCCAACAGCTGATCCGTGTTGGAACAACCGATTCGGAAAGGCTGTCTGAATCTAACATTGTAATCGCTCGGTCGGAAACACGGTCCGTAGACCTGTACAAGTCGTCTCCGACCGACTTGGTTACTCCGAATGCCATTCGGAACCGACTCGGAAAGTCCGAACATCGTAATCGGTCGTTAGGAAAAGTGTCCGACTTGGTCGGAAAGGCGGGTTCCAAATCGGATTCGGACGAAGGAATGCCATTCGGAGCCTTTCCGACCGACATTGTAATCGGCCCATTAGTGCATCAAAAAACATGGTGATGGATGGAATGCCAAAATTAGTCTCAGCCACTGGCATTCGCTTGGGCCTGCATCCCAATACATCAATTCTTTCACACAATGACACATTCGTTTGGACCCAGCCACATGCTAATTAGTCTTGACCCTGCTTTAATGGGAACAGTCCCGACCAAACTGCCAGGCCAAGTCCTCACTGAACCGGTGACACAAGCAACCCAGCACAGGTTTTACCCTTATCAGGGCTCATCAGCCAGGTATAACTTGGTTCCAGTGGCACAGTGAGCACGGGACCCACGTCTAAGCATACCTGTCACACTTAGGACATCAAAAAGCAAGGTGAAGGATAGAATGCTTAAATGAATCTCAGCCACTAGCAATTGCTCTGGTGGTATCTAGATTTCTGTCTGGAAAGACATCTCACAGCAGAGAGAGAATGACAGCATACTCTCTGCTCAAGCTTCAAGAACTATACACACAGCATGGTTCACAGTTAATGCTGTGCAGTCTCAATTGAACCTGTCAAAGAACATATTACAAAAAATGTTTATAGGCAGCAAGAAATGGGCGAAGATGCATTATGAAAGGGATCCCTCTCTGCCCAAGTGGTCTGTGGAAAGGTCAGTGCAGTGTCTTTTCATTCCCACATAACCATTCCTGCTTTACTGACTACTAAACAGCCAGGCAAAAGCATACTATTGGGCATAGAAGGGCAAGTGATGTCCCTCCATTTGAGAGGTGGTGGAATACTGCTATAGTTCTCCATAAAGTAGCTGTGTCAGGAAACCTTCTGGAACTCCCACAAAATGCCCAGAATGAGATCAGAAACCAGTGGTCTAATACTGGATGTGTTTTTTCAGCAGTCCCTGATGGCTCTGTAATACCAATATGGTATTCTTAGCCAATGAAGACTTTTGTCTGCACAAGATCTGCATGGACATGCCTCCAGGTAAATCCACCCATTGGCTTTGCATCCTTGCATCCATGGTAAAAGTCACTGTGGATGTTCCCATATATTGCAGTTCAAGCAACCTTTTAGTATCAGTGTTATTCACACAGAAGGTGAGAGCTAGCCTTATGAAGAGGAGTTGCTTTCATTCAACTGGGAATTCCACATATCCAGACGTCAGCATCACTGAGAGTGAGGAGAACATTCATAATTCAGTGGAGCACGATGCCTTGATGTGTCCAGCTATCCAGCTGGTACAGTGGGCTAGAATGAGAATGCTTTCAGTTTTCATTTTGTGAATGTCAGAATCAATGTGTTTAATCACAATAAGACTAAAGAATTTTCAGAATCTACAGATTGTGCCACAGCAAGCAGAGGAATCACCCCAGTGTTTTTTATCATGAGCAAGATATTCTAGGATCCATTTCTATAGGTGTTCATAGTGACAGATGCTTCACACATGTGAATGTTGTTCATGCACGGACAAAACAGGTTTGGAGATACAAAGCTTCAAATCCATGTGCTGGAACCAAGCTTGCAACCAAGGGGATTATTTAGGGCCTGATTACGCCAGGCTCCCGCACCGCCAAGAGTCGCCGCCGCAAGTAATTTTGTGGTCTGGTGGGCGGGTGGCGTGGCGGTCCCGTGGCAATGCTGTGTAGAGGCTCATATTGAGCTTTAAACAGCACCTCTTCTGGACCACTAGTGCACGTTCCTGCACGGGAAGGAACTGGGGGTGCAAAACTACAGGGGGCACAACATGCGCCCCCCTGCATGCACCCATGTAATTGCTGGCGGTGAGGAAAGTCGTAATATGCTTGGCGGTGCCTCAGGGCACCACCAAACATATTGACCCCTGCAGGACCGCCAGGGATCATGGTTCCCTGTCGGTTGTGTGCGGTGCAATGGCAGTCCGATGGCCAAAGTCGTAATAGGGCGGTCGAACCGCTGGAGTGGTGGTGGCTGGACCGCCACCACCGCGCCCCCATGAGTCTGGCTGCAATGCAAAGTCCTGCGTCAGGGATGGGTCATGCATTGGTTCCGATGCAGTGTCTTGCGAGGCGATGTGTCATTCTGTGTGGGTTCTGCTGGGACCACAGATGGGCTGTAGAACACCTTCAGGCCCACTTACAGGGGGCTAGGACTGGGGTAACAGGACTCACAGCTGGGAGAGTCCAGGTACTGGATTCAAGGCTGATCAGGAGCCAGCCAACTGACCCTTGGAGTCACTCTGGTAATGCTGGGTTCAAGATACAGGTCCAGGTCTTTACTCAGGCAGCAGGACAGCAGAGTAATCGAGTAGCAGTCAATTAAATTCAATCAATTTATTTCAGCTCAATGAGCCATAAAAGTGCACAGTGCAACACAAATTATATACTTAAAAACATTATAAATACAAATCTCAGCTCATGACAATATGTAAAACAGTCATACAACATCAGTTGTCAGAAAAGCTACCACAGTGCTCGAACAAAAACCTTGAAAAAAGTCCTTAGGAGTGGGCTTGTTAGGGGTCCCCTATGTCACCCAGGTTATCTGAGTTAAATATCAAATATGTAGAAACCAATCTATACATAGATAAAAAGCACAACAATCAATATACAAAAATCCATTAAATATCCACCTAAAATTCATAAAGCATCACATAAAACAGTAGCCCTCTGCTTAATGGTGCATTCAATATTTATAGCAGCAGAAAAGCAGATCTTGATCGTGGGCAAGGTTAGCAGGTAGATGAAAGCTGCTCTGCAATAACGAATATTGGCCCCCTGAGGATGAGCAACAAGTAGTGTTTCCTCAGCAACTGATAACATTTACAGAATAACATAAAATGTAGGGTAGTTTGGGGTGATTGGTTGTCACAAGGTCATAAGGGGAAGTTGTAAAAAATACAGGCCTTGTGCACCGTGCATAACCTGAGTCTAGTCAATAAGAATTTATGATGCATATTTCCCAAGCATACTAAGCATGGTGCAGGACTAAAAATCGGAACGATCTCCTTATAGGTCTGGAACGTAGGTTTATCTACAGCACTCCTTGTTCTATCCTCCAAGCATCCCTCTAAAAACGCATTCTTCAGAGTCCTAATATAGCTGGCTAGTGCATTGTAGGGGAGGTAAACAAGTCCTCCCGTCCCATACTATGACAACTATTCTGAATATACTTCAGCCAGGGAATACTCAAACAATGATTGAGTTTTAAGCAGTCCGCATGCACAGCCCTGTTAAAGGAAGTCAGTCTTTTGGTCCAGATTCTGAACCACAAAAGGAGGGGTTGAATTTTGAGGAGATCCTTATGTAGCCAATCCCTGCCTCAGTGTGGCAGATGAAGGAGCTAGTGCTTTGGGTGACAGCTAACAATCTCTTAATAAAGCCATTTAACATTTTTTCAAGGCCCCCTGATCTTCAATGCGCCACAGCCCTGCACCATACGAGGCAACAGCACAGCTTTTGGCTTTGTAAACCTTTGAGTGTTCCTTTGTGGGTTTCTGACCAAGTTTGCGGGCAAAATTGAGAACGGCCTCCACTGATTTGGAGAAGGCAACAGCTCTACTGGTCTTCAAGGGTCCCCATGAGAGACGTGTATCAAATGGAATGCCAAGATAGGAAAAAGCAGGAACAGAGCCAACTTTCTTGCTGTTCACTACAAAAAAAACATTATCCTTCTTCCTTCCCCCAAAAATCATAATGTGAGTCTTGTTTTGTTTTACCATAAGATCTAGACTGGCCATAAACTCACAGAAACAGTCCAGCAGTCGCTGTAAGCCATTTGCAGTCCTGGCAATTAGGACAGTGTTGTCTGCATCAATTAATGTGGGAATACTACGGGCACCTACTTGAGGACAATCTGCCCTGAGGTTTACCAGTTTATCCTCCAAGCTGTTTATATAGATGGAAAAGAGAAAAGGAGCCAAGACACAGCCCTGGCGTACGCCCCTTGCCAGGCTGAAAGCTGGGGTAGTCCCCCCCCGCGCCGTACCCTACACTGGCAGTAACATCATTGTGCAGTTCTCTAAGGAAATTAACAATATAAAGATCAACCCCTACATCAGTCATGATACCCCACAATTTAGACCTTATGACAGAGTGAAAGGTAGACCTCAAATCCATAAAAGCCAAATACAGCTTGCCACACTTGGCCACAGAGTATTTGGCAATTAACAGATATAGATTTAAGGATTGCTCAACTGTGCCTAGGCCGGAGCAGTAACCGAATTGGAGATCCAAGAGTTTGTTACGCTCCTCGTTCCATAGCTGCAAATGGTCCAACAGAATTTGTCCCATAATCTTTGCACTGGAATTAATCAGTGAGATGGGGCAATAACAGTAGGGTTCATATTTTGAACCCTTTTTACAAAATAGGAACATTAGACGCATGGGACCAGTTCTTGGGGGGGAGCAGCAACTAAGGCGGCATTGAGGACATTTGCCAATAAAGGGGCCCACAGTGGGATGCGAGCTTTAAACATGTCAGTGGGAGGCCCGTCTGGAACAGGAGCACGCCCAACTAGCCACAGCCCGCATAACCTCTTCCAATTTAATAACTGGGCCCACAGAAGACTTAGTGGGACGCTGGGACACAGTTGGAATGCCGGTCTGCGGCTGGAGAGAAACTAAAGGGATATGATTGGGGATATCTAGGTTCCCTAAGCAATGGTCAGCATAAAGCTTGGTAAAATGGGAGACCCAGATGTCAGAGGGAGTAACAGTGTCAATACCAGGATCTTTTGTTGGCCTCAAAGAAACTGCGGTTTACTGTCGCCCAAAAGGCCTTGCAGCCCCAAAGTTCACTCGCCTGAACCAGTGATGAAAAAGCTACCTCTCTGATAGTGTTCTTCCCGGTTTATAAGTGCATCTTGATACAGAGTTCTATATATCTGCAACGCATCCTGTTCTCTAGGAGTTTTTCTCAGTGCAGCGAGTAACTGGTTATTTGCCTGTGTGCAATTAGCGTCAAACCACTTTACAGGTGTCTTGCGTTCCCTATTGTACAGAACCAAAAGGAGGTAAAATGCTGCTCGACAGATCTTGTCAAAGCTATTGAGGAGTGCAGGACCCCACACCTGTGTGTAATCGTCTGATAAACAGACCAAAAAATTGGGGTATGTGGAAACCACTAACTGCACCAAGAAAGAGGGTTCGCCGACCTAGGACCATGCTTTTATTATCCCACGATTCCGAGAGGATAGTAAGCACAAAGGATAAACCACTACGGAGATTCTAGATATCAGTGAGCCGTGTAGAGAGAGAGAGAGACAAAAGCCTGTGGTCACTAAGTGGGTAATCAGCAAGATTGTAATCCAAACCCCAATCTCTTAGTGATTTAGAAAAAATAATAAAATCAATATGGCTCAAAGTACCTCGCCCCACAAAAGTGGGTGTAGTATTTGGTGTCAGGCTTAGTGCATCAAAGGAGAAATTGAGGTTGAACTTAGCCAACAACAGGTTGAGTTCATCACCAAGAGGACAAAGTACAAAATGGGTAAAAGGAACCCCGGCCTCATCCTCCAGCCCACAAATATTCTATTGAGAGAACTGACAAACTTTTAGTTAAAATCCCCCAACAGTACCACAACACAGCCAGCCTGAATACTACTGGTGCATTTCTCAATGTCCTTGAATAAAGAGTGCACTAGGTGAACCTTGGAATGGTCAAAAACGTTATCATATAGATTAATCAGCTACAGTCTTGTTGCAGAACACTGGAACGAGATCATCTGGTAATATACTGAATCACACATTGTTCATAACACCTTCGAGGGGAAGGAAAGAGAAACAACCATGGTCAAACCACCCTTGACCCTGCCCATATTGCTAGCAACTGCTGGCGTCTGGTAGGTAGCATACCCATTCACATAAATAGGGTCAATAAGCCGCATTTCTTGTAAGCATATAATAGCATGGCGTTCAATGAACTTAAGCCAATCTAACCTATCCCATTTACTGGCTAAGCCAGCAATATTCCAAGAGGCTATAGATAATGGCTGCATGGTATGGCTTTCAGAAGCCCTAGTGGGAGTAGGACTGCACCTAGCAGGCACATAGGGCCCAGATTCAATGTCAATCTCAGGTTGCACAGGCTCAGCTAGTAGATCACTTGAACCAGAGGGAGTAGCTGCTTCAGGAAATCAGTCCTGTAGGCCCAATTGCGAAAGAGGAGTAAACCTATTAAAGGTTGGAAGAGTAGGAGCAGATGGTAAGAGAGTGTGCAGACACCCCTGGGGTCTATAGAAAAAGCCTAGCAGGAGAACCTCAATAGCAGTTGGCTCAAGGCGAATAAAACTTAACTTAGACAGGATATAATTTGCCACTCTATCTTTAAAATTAATAACAATACAGTCAATACCATCTGGTTTTGGAGTATTGCCAACCCAGGGAACTCTGCTCACAAGGTTTATCTGTTTGTAACCTAGCTTGTAACCACCCAGTCGAGCAGCAGTCATTCAGTAAGAGCAGTACAGCAGCCGTTCTTTGCCTTCCACAGGTCCAGAGGTGTACTGAAGAGTTAGGTCTGAAGATCCACTATTTATACCTGTTGCCCACTTTGAAGTAGAAGAAGGATCTAGAGGTTTCTACTCCAGAGGTGTCTGAAATGTCTTGCCTACCTGCCCTTGCCCCAGCTTGTCTGGGTCACAATACATTATTGTCAAACCCTTTTTGAGTCTGTTCAGGCAGAGCCTTTGTGATGTGCAGGTGTGGTAGTTGATAGCTCATACTCCTCATCAAGTCAGAGATGGCCCATCCTGCCAATACCTATGCTTCTTTGTCTCCCTGACTGGGAGCAATACATAAAAACCAACTGCCAGCTATACCTTGTCATTTGACCCAGGATACAGGCAGCAGAGGACACAAAATGGGTGAGACAAGAAAATGCCACTTTTCTAAAAATTGCATCTTCTGAACTGTGACTTAAAATCCAACTTTACCATTAAAAAGGGGTTTCAATTTCAATTCTTTAGACATCAAACTCGATATTCCTACCTGCTCACAAAGTTAACCCCTTGTTATCCTATGGGAAAGGTATGCCTTGCAGTAGTGAAAAACTAATTTAAGAGCTTTTCACTACCAGGACATGTAAAAGTTAGAAGTCTAAGTCCAAATTTTTAAATACACTGCACCTTGCCCTGTTGGCTGTTTAGGGCTTATCTTATTGGTGACTTATATGTATTAAAGAAGGTTCAGGCCTAGCAAAACATTTATTTTGCCAGGTTGAAATGGCAGCTTAAAACTGCATTTTTTTACAAAAGGATGGGGACAATGGGCTTTTGGAAAGGTCCAACGTACATGCCCTAGATAATCAATAAAGAAGAAGTACGTGGTTCCTCGGTGAATACAGAGTATTTATAGCAGGTCGTGAAAGGAAGGGGATTCTTCCTTTCGGAACTGGTGCCCTCACACACCCAGCAAGCTAGGTGTCATGCTTCATCATCTGGGCCTGCTCCTCGTCGGGTCGGCACTGCAATACCCGACGGGCACCCAAAAAGGGGGCTCTTTATCGGAGATCTTTGTTCCTTGCCGGTGGGTGCCGTGGGTGTAAGGGCCCTTTTGATTGTGTGGATGTAGTAGTATGTGAAGTGAGTTAAAACAAGTCAGGGTGCCTTATGGAACATATTTTATTCTTGGTAGGCCCCCTGCCTGATTTAAAATAGAAAAGGAGAGGCGTCTATCTGACTATAATGGGTCAAGTTCAGGGCGCTCTATTCCTAGTGGGTCAACATGTTTCTCGCCATTGTTGTCTTAAGGATCAAAGGCGATTCTTCAGGACCGTAAAGTGAGTCTATCTACACCCAGTGGTGTGGTGTACTACCTACCACTCTTGGATAAGCGGGTTGTGCGCCCGTTGTTTCTATGGACGACCTGTACGTGAGAAAAAAAAGGGTATATATACTCTCAAGGACACAGTTGACCACAAGTTCCATCGTGCTTCCAAACAGATACTCTGTATTAGGTCCATGACTGACATTGGTGATCAATAATATCAATAGTGGTTCGCTATTCATATCACCCAAAAAGTGTGTTCCTGAACGAAGTCTTCTGGTAACACATACATATTGTTGAATAAAACCAATTACTTTAAAACATTAATACAATGGTGAAGAAATGGTAGTAAAACAATTGGGTGATCAGAGGCCTTTTCATGCAACTCACCCAATCACTAATTGAATCGTGCCTCGTCAGTATCCAGCGGGCCGTGGACACATATAAGTCATGTGTCTGGAAATTGATAGATATAAGAAGAGATTCATAGTCAGGTGTGAGGAGATCACAGGTTAGTATAGAACTGCTTCTATAACTACAAGGATAGCCTCGTAAAGTAGCGATCTTCCAGTGGTCCTGGCCCAATGGGTTGCTCTTTCAAAATAAGTTCCTGTCCTTACTTGGCGGATTCTCAATGCCCCTCAATCCTATGGCACTCAGTACGGGCAGCAGTGCGGGCGCCAGCACCACCGGTGACCCCAATGGGTGATAGTAGTCACTGCGGTACTAAGCGCGCACATCGCTACAAACAAGCTGTCACCACCCCTATGAATTGGCATTGCGTTCCCATCAAGTAGTTACTTGATAACTTATGTGAGAGATAGCAATCTGTTCCCCAAGCGCTTACCTCTGTAGTCGGTGCCGTCTGAGGTCCCTTATTTTTAAGCGTATCAAATACTCACCTGCTTTCAATGAAAGCCGTGTGGTTGACCTACCCCTCTCCGCTGGATCCGGGAAGGTAAAGGACTAGTAGAAACTGTCCTTTTATATACCTGCAGGTGAGCCAGCTCTGGCGGGGCACGGAAGCCGATCGGTTTCAGCTGGTGCTGCTAAGCGTCATGTGACGTCTAAGCAAGAAAGGTGGCGGCCATCTTAGACTGGTGTGGAGTGTCTATAGGGAGAAAGGTGGCGGCCATCTTAGACTGGTGTGGAGTGTCTATAGGGAGGTATCCCTTTCTACTCATTGCATAATAATAACCACATCTTAGATAGGGGCCCCGTGCTGGTATCACCGGAGTTGGTGAATAAAAGGGGTGGAAAATGTGTTTGCACATAACATATAGGAAAGGTCAAAGATGCCGAGAATGTAGCGGCCATCTTAGGCTGGTGTAGAGTTTCACTTGGAATATGTATATGTATGCTCAGTGCATTCTGGTAACCCATTTACCAATTGCGGTCCCATGGTGATGTCACTGGAACTATTGCTGGGATTCTTAGTGGGGTAAATGGGCGCGGTGTTTGCCAATGTTGGTCCCATATTACGTAAAGCGGGAGAAGCCTGGTCGAGTATCGTGTGTACATGCTATGACCATCTTGGGGTGTTCAGGATCTTAGTGCTCCGGGTATCAAGTTAGGGGTGTTATATTCATGAGTCGTACCCTGGTTTGGGGTCGGACAGTTGTGGGGAGGTTGTTAATATCGAATGCAGGGTAAGGGTCAGTACCTCTCATAGTGTCTCATATCATCTGTGATGTACTCATTGTATCAGAGGTTAGCGAGTGATCCCCACGGAATCTCATCATTGAGTCCCTGTTGGTCAGTCAACAACCGGTGTACCCATCTTTGTTCGATTCTAAAGAGGGAATTCTGTGTAATCTGAGGGTGAGTCTCTAAAACCACCCACCGCAAACTTTCAGGGGAATGTTTCAGTTCTTTGAAGTGGGTGTATAGTTTCGTGGTTACTCGTTGGCATCGGATGTTACTTTTGTGTTCTGTGATTCTGGTTTTTACCATCCTCATTGTCATCCCTATATACCTTTTCTTACAAGGGCATGTAATCATATATACACATTGAGTTGTGTTACAATTGGTATGTTTTGTAATCTGCCAGGTAAACGAGTCTGTGAAAGTTATTTCTTTTGTGGGCGTGGTTTGGGGACATACCGCACAGGAGCCACAGGGATGGTGTCCCTGAACTGGTGGTAAATCCCATAGGGATCTTTGGTCATTCGCTCTTCCAGGTCTAGGACTTGTATGGATCAGTATGTCCTTTAAGTTCTGAGTACGCTTAAAAGCAAACCGGGTTTAGGGATCTGTAATGCCCCTGTGTTGAGGATCCCCCAGTGTTTATTGATCACTTTCTTTATCCGGTTGGAGTCCGAAGTAAAGGAAGTGACACAGGTTAGTATGTCAGTTTGCTCTTTAGGGGTTACTTCTAGTAGGGCCTCCCGGTGATTATTCCTAGCTCTCTTCATGGATTGAGCCACTTGTCTTTGTGGGTATTGCCTCTTGAGTACGTTTTTTGATAAGGATTTGGCCTCTGTTTGATAGTCAATGATGGAACTACAGTTTCTCCTGATGCGTAAAAACTGTCCAAAGGGTAAATTCTCCTTCAGTGCTCGAGGATGGTGGCTGTTATATAACAACAGGCTATTTCTGTCAGTGGGTTTTTTGTATAAGGTGGTGTCGAGTTGGTCATCACGAAGTCTGATCTTGAGATCTAGGAATGGTATGTCAGTGGATGAGATGGTCTATCAAACAGAGGCCAAATCCTTATCAAAAAACGTACTGAAGAGGCAATGTGTGAGGGCACCAGTTCCGAAAGGAAGAATCCCCTTCCTTTCACGACCTGCTATAAATACTCTGGATTCACTGAGGAACCACGTACTTCTTCTTTATTATATATAGCTTAAAACTGCACACACAGGCTCCAATGGCAGGCATGAGACATGTTTAATGGGCTACTTAAATGGGTGGCACAATCTATACTGCAGGCCCACTAGTAGCATTTATTTTACAGGCCCTGGGTACATGTAATACCACTTTGCAAGGGAGTTACAAGTAAATTAAATGTGTCAATTGGGTGTAAACCAATCGTGCCATGTTTAAAGGAGAGAGCACAAGCACTTTAGCACTGGTTAGCAGTGGTGAAGTGAGCAGAGTCATAAGGCCAGCAAAAACTAAGTCAGCAAAAACAGGAGACTGTAAAGCAAAGAATTGGGGGAAAACCACGCCAAGCATGTCAGGTCCAACACCACTTGTTTACTCATAAGTCTGCACCAATACATAGGAGTACATATTATGGATGAAGATATAGAATACGTTTTTTAAATCGGGCACATATTGTTTTTCACATTAGTAAATCTAAGCATAGGGAACACAAAGAAATTGTTCCAATGGGAGGATGCCCTAGAAAAATGTATGCTCACCTAGAAACTATTGTGTTATTGATATTCACAAAGCTTTTAATGGCCAATTCCCAGGGACACAAAAGTGGCAACATTTTAAAAATGTAAGGTGCACTACAGTGCTCCATTTACACATGTATAAACTTACATTATGTACACATTTATTTGTAAAAAAACTAAAAATGCTTATGCATGGTGATAAATGAAATTCACAAAAGAATCACAGGATTAATTCTTGGATCTTGCGACTATCACAGCTTCTGAGGCACACTCTGGGAGTCTCTTTTAAATTCCAAAAACAAATATATACTGAATGCAAAAGGACTTTCTGTCTTTTTTGTTATTCTAGCACCACAAAAATCAAAACATGTACTGTTTCAGTCGACTAGCACAAATATGTAAGACAGCAACATGTAGTTCAGAACACACTTTTTCCAACAATGTTTGTTTTGGAAAAGTAGGAGTGTGACCAGCGATATTGAGGAACTTATTTTAGTACTCTATTTCACATCAAATTCTCATGCGGAGAGAAATACACTGCTAGCGACTTTATGAAAAACATGCAGATCTGTAGCAGATTCATGCTACAAAATCAAAAAGAAAAGTTATGTACCTCTAACACCAGTTGCTCAGCATGTTGTCTATATTCAATTTACATATGCCCCACACAATGTCGCGACAAGTTGCAATCACTCTTGAGTCAGCAGGATGGTCAAGGATGACTGTAGAAGTCATGGGTAGTTCAGTACCGACACACTCATGAACTGACTTCATTAGTTGTTTTGAGACTTGTAGACCTATTCTAGAACTAACCACTTGATTGCTGTTTTATTCAACAAAAACAGCTATTCAACAGACACTGACATATAGTTTACATAGTATTCTAACTAAGTAGCTTTTCCTAGATAATGGATTCAAACAAAGTGTAACTTCATCTTTCTTCTTATTTTTCCTTTTTCTTTAATTTCCTTTTATTAATTTTTTTGCACTTATAGCAAATAATGATAATAATGGCTGAGTATCCATACCTCCATCTCATGCTTATCTGTGCACTGTTCTTTGGACCACTCCCTCTCTTCCTTCACCACATCCTCTCACTCTTTTCAGCCTTGAAAGCCGATGCAGTAGCTGGTCAGATGCCGCGATAGAGCAGGGCCGGAGCAGTTGGAGTTTCCTGCGCAAGTCCTTCTCTTATACCTCTATGTTGACCAGCATGGGAAGCTTCCTTCTGCCAGACATGGAAGCACCCTCTGTCGCATCCACTTCCTTCTCCACAAG
This sequence comes from Calotriton arnoldi, assembly GCA_963921515.1. Taxonomy (NCBI): domain Eukaryota; kingdom Metazoa; phylum Chordata; class Amphibia; order Caudata; family Salamandridae; genus Calotriton; species Calotriton arnoldi. Next base: position 478,345 of record CAWUFW010001783.1, read on the forward strand.
AATTGGTGAGTGCCTTCCTCATCAAGCCACATCCTTCTCCATCCATAACTGTGTGTGCCTTCCATCCTAAGCTATGTTCCACCTCAATCACATCTCTGCATCCACATCTGTGTGTGCCCTCAATCCCAAACGGCACTCATCAAGCCACCTCCTTCTCCCTCTGTATATGTGTGGGTGCCCTCAATCCAGAGCTATCTTCATCTCCAGATTTAATGAGTGCTCTCCTCTTCGAAGCCACATCCTTCTCCATCCATATCTGCAGTGCAATTTGAGCCAGTGTTTGCCGATTGGGCTCACCAGCACTCATTCTTGTGGACCGGCACTTATTTTTCCTCAGCCGATTTTGATCCAGAGCAAGAGAAGGAAAAAAACTGAAGGGGGAACGTAGGAGAAAGAGAAAAACAGAAAGACAGAAAACCTTCGGCAAAGGCAGAAAGCAGGGATGAAAAACAAAACCTGCAAAAGTGAGCTAAAAAGGCAGGTTGTGCCTGTTGGTGGATTAAAGAAGCATGAGATGGAATCAAGACTATGCAGACTTGGGATTTGACACCCTGACATTTGATAGTGTCAGCCAAAGCCTTCTGAACAAAACTTTGGGCCCTGGCACTTATTCTTTTACAAATTAAGCATTGCATATCGGAAGAATGTCTTCCAACAAGAGCTAGGTTTTTCTCAATCTGCATTAACAACCCTCCACTTCAGCCACATCTTTTTCCATCCATATTTGTGTGTATCTTCTATCCCGAGCTATGTCCTTCTCCACTTGCGTCATTCACTGTCCTTTAACCCAGCAACAACTTTGTCCATCTGCATCATTAAGTATTCTCCATCCTGTTCCACCACATTGGTAATTATTTCCAAAGCACATCATTCTTCACCCTTGAGGGTAAGTTCCACCCTCCACTACCTTTTACTCACATATGGTACTCATATATGGTGGTGCGGTCTCTCTACCAGCTCCCCATTAATTATTAAGTAATTTGACCTTGTTTGTCTGTCGTCCATATCTGTAACCTCATTACCGATCCTCATGATTTCCAATGTGCATCAGTGAGTCCCCTCCACCTTAGTATCCAACACTCATGTCAGTTGCATCCACTCCCATCCTTCTTGCTATCCATCTTCATCAAGGAGTCACTCTGCCTCTCTCTTCATCCTTGCAGAACAATATCAGTACGCATGCTTGCCAGTAGCAGCAACCCGTTGACCTCAAACGGGCCTTCAGATCACTGAAGAGTAAGAAGAAAGCCTGCCAGTAACATTTAGGTGTATTGACAAGAAACACGCAGTAAATAACAAGGCCAAGCCAAAAAAGTATGCTATAAATTTGTTTCATGTAATTCTACTGTCCTGAGAGGAACATGAAAGACCAGGATCGAGTTTTACATTGGAGTTAGTCATGTTTGTTGTATCTGTCCAGGACATGTGGGCGTTGCAGATCTCAGGGAAGGTTCCCTCTCCAATAATATTTGGAACTCTCTTGCTTCTACTCAACTATTTTGAGGAGTTTTATGTATTGTATACAGAACAGAAGGAGAATTTCAGCACAAGCTGCTGAAATGCTAAATTTCAAAACCAATGGTTTGCCCCTATGAATGACACCTGGGGAATCCCTTAGTCCCTGATCATCACCCAACCTGCTCATGATCTTTAATACGCAGTCCCTCGGTCCAGCAGACCCTTGCAGCACACATGTCCACCTCCCCTCACGAGATACTAGGGTATGGGAGCAGATTGACGGTAATCATCAGTGACCAGTGACAAAATAAAACCTACTTACAGTTGTGTCTGGAGTTGCCTCAACATGAAGCGTGTAGCTGTAACCTACAAATGTGCAGCTCCAGTCTTCGAAGCAATCATGTGCTGGGCTGGTGCTACAAGCCTGGATTCCAGGAATTACAAAGTTTACCTATGCGCAACTCATAGTTAGAATTTAATGATCAAGTGCTCACTGTGTTGTGTGTTGATGACACCTCATTGATTTATTATATCCTTTGCTATTCAGATGTCTTTCTTTAGTGTCTCTGCTATCTCTACCCTCTTTGGAATATAACCTCCTCTCTGACACCCTGTGTCTTCTGCTCTTAAGGTCTTCGATCACACCTCTGTATCTCTGCAGCTCTTGTTCTCACTTGCAGGTGTCTCACGTGGGCGTCCCACCAGGCTCTTCCCACCATGGATGCTGTCGGTGGCATATACTATGCTCTTTCTGTGTGTGGCACTGTGTATGAGTATCCTGGTGCTCTACGGCTCCGTACTCGGTGAACGCGCTGTGCTGATGTGGTTCATTTCCTCCGCCATTGCAGTCCTCACATCTTTCTTCCTGCTGGAACCACTGAAGGTAAGTGAATGTGTTCTGTGCCCAGCCCGATTACATTAGTACTACCTCAACTGCTGCAGACCTGTGAGTCTTAGGAAACCAATCAGCTCATTAACAAGTCAAGAGCTCTTCCGGGAAGTTATGACAAGGCAGTCAGCTGTGAAAAATCAACCATATATGCCTCAAATGATTATGAAAGACACAGTAAATGTATTCCAAGTAACTGGAGCGTTGATAGTGAATGGGTGTTGCAACAACGTTAAGCACAAGAAGTGAATGAAATAATATAAACAATGGTATCAGTACAACATGATTGACTTTTACAGCTGGACCCTGCTGACAATGGTGTTAGGCCATTTTTAGATGTGAAATTAGAAAGCAAAGAAATGCATTTAAATGTCCACTTTTTTGAGAAAACAAAATGTGGCTTGTGCTCATGGCCAGGTGGCTCTTCTTGTGATGCAATCTGGGATACATGGTCCAAAGTCTTTAAAAATCAAGAGTAAAATTGCAGATTTATTGAAAGGTGACGCTTTGATTCTTGGTTGCTTCACTCTGCGGGTGAGTAATGGACACTTAAAAAATGTTGGTTACTAAGGTAATTGCACACCACCAAAATTATTTAAAATCTCAAACTGAAGATAAGAGCATCAAGTACATAAACGGGTGTTAAGACAAGAGTGCTCCTTGTCACAGTTGTATACAAGTGCCTTCAAAACATGTATAGCGACTGATGTCTTTCACATATGTCTTTCAAACAGATAAATAACCTCATCGATAAAGAAAATTCATCAATGATCAACTTCTAAGTCCAAAATCTTCTCAAAAGACTCTTTGTATTCCGTCTTACCAACACGTGTTTCCTCTAATCAGCCCAAAGACTATCTCTAAGATAATAAAGCACTTTTAATGCTCAGGCACCTCTTTCATATGTGATAGTATAATTTTCACTAAGTGCACGCAGGTCAGTGATTCTGATGTTTATTAATGTAAGGAGCCAATTAACCACTGAGTGCAAAAATAGTGTTCAGTATTTACTGTGTTCATTGTTCCTTTTACGTTTTGCAGTGCAGTAATTTAATTTTTGGGGTGTATTTTCTGTCCTGTTGTCCCTTCCATCTGCTGCAGCATCTCCATCAGTTCCTTCCTGGAAGAGGACAGGGATTTGGTTGGCCTGGTCATGAGGCAGCCTCTATTCGTGCATAGCCATTCTTGGGGAGAATAATTGATACCACACTCTGTTGTTATGGTACTTGTTGTGCCCAGAGGTATCTTTAGTTTCCACATAAATCTTTCCTTACGGATGTTGTGTACAGTAACTAGTATCACCTTGTCTGCAGGATTTTGCAGCAAATGCCAAATATAATGTATGTCACAGGTCGTGTGAGTCATTCTGCCTTCATGGTACAAGACACTTTCCAGATCACACCATTTTCCCTGTCCCAGGCCTGATATCACCCTTACATAATTTCCTTTCTGTTGTCTTCTGCCATGATATGGCTATTCACACAAGCACCTTGACAATTTCTTACTTCATAATTTGTTTCATATCCCCAACTCAATGGTCTTATGCCACCACCTAATCCCAAACAGGTTTAGCAGAATACTTTAGTGCCTCTAGCACTACCTGTCAACATCTTTCATGCACAACTTTCCGCTCTTCCTGCACTTTGAAACCTCTTTTCTATGTCTTTGGCCTTCTGGCCTCCTGGCCATACTTACTGTGTCTTGCTTCCATCTACGCTCAACACTACCTGTTCCAGATAAAAACTTCTCTAGTGCTGCACCAACAAAGAGAGATGGTTATTTGTGACAGCCTTCCCTCTTCAGGAGGTGCTCATGCTGCTTTTTATGTTCCATGAGATCACGCAGGCTAATTCCATGGATTTGCAAATGGAGAAAAGTCTTTGCCTTTTTGCCCTTCAACCACTCAGACTGTCGTGAATTTCCGTAATCCATTTTTTTCCCTACCTATCCTTTTCAATATTACTTTCTTTAGAACAACCCACGAAAATATCAAATACTAAATTCTCAAAAGAACTCAAGGCTAAATTGTCAAGGAATCTGCACATGGAGAATAAACCTGCGCAAGTCAATTTTCTCAGAGCCTGGAGTTCACTCACCACAAACGTCCTTGGCTTACTCATAGTTTCCAAAGTCCTGTCCCAAAATGTTTTCCTAATAGGATTTTCCAAATGCCATTGGGGTTAACCAGAAATTCCTCATACACAACCTGGGAGGTGTCTTGAAGGAAAAAACACAAGTAGTCAGTCAGGAACATACAGTGGGGGTGGGGATGAAGATCAGAGGCTACTGATATTTAGTTAACGTGTACTTTAAAGTGATGAGTTCTAGTCTCCTGGATCACAGGAGGGTCGGTTGGGTTTTCAGCTTAGGAGAGAGAGAAGTCCTGAGATGTGTTGCTGTTATGGTAAACGACTGCTTCCTGGTTTGGGAAGTCCTGAATTTTGGTGTCTCTAGAAGCAATGTGTCTTTACTTCTTAGGATTAGTTGGTCACCTCCTATGGTAAGCAGGTTGACAGAGCTGACGAATTGTTTAGGTGGTCGACTTTGTATGTGATACAGAAAGTCTTGAATTTAATGCTTGCTTTTAGCAGAAACCAGTGACATTCTCGTCAGAAAGGAGAGATACGGCCAAATTTATTTTTGTTTGAGATTAGTTTGATGGTGGGGTGAAAGGCTACCTAGAACATCAGAGTGGGGGCTGCTGTTTTTAGCTGGTTTGGGGTTAGCAGTTTTTTTTAGTTTTCCTTAGTGAATGTAAGTAGAAGTTTGTTGGTTGGTGCATGTTCCCCACCAGACTGCATTACACAGCCTGGTGAGGAAGATGCCCAGTGTCCCATTCCCCGTCTGAGCGCCGAGCGACAGCGCTCAGACCAATCACAATGCTGCATAGCAGCGATGTGATTGGCTTAGGGGAGGGAGCCTGTGTGCTTCCTGGTTCTGGCCGCGGAGAGACGACGAGGGACGATGGAGGAGAAACTCGGCGAGGAGGTAAGTGTTTTTTTATTTTTTGTAACCCTCCGCCCTTCACTCTTGTTCCCTGCCAGCCGCTACTGAGGGTCTAAGACAAAAATAAAGTCAACAAGCTGATTTCTCGAAGCAAAATTGTACTGTTATTGCATCTTCAACTTGTTCTTAATTTGGAGAAAGTTTGGGGCATCCTTGATGGCTGTTGTTCCTTTTTTTTTTTTTAAATCTTTATTGATATTTATCACAGTGAAATCCAGATCCAATAAAACAGCAAAGAAAAATTCCAATTTATATGCCACATCCTCCCCCACCCTCATCCCTCCCCACCCACGGCTAAATACAAATAGTCTAGATGTCAGATATTTACTTCATGTTATACAAAACAAAAAACACCGTAAGAAATAAAAAGCAGAGTAATAAGCATACAATATATTCATTATTAATCATTCAGAATAGTCCAATTCATCAAAGGGGCCCAAATAACAAGGCCTTTAGCCTTCAATTTGCGACCTTTTCTGGCATAGACAGCTTTTTCAAATCTATATTTTGAAAGAAATCTTTCTAGCCACTGTTGGCCAGTTGGGGGAATAGGATCAAGCCAATGAGTGGCTAAGCATAACCTAAAAACTGTAAGGGCAACAAATAAAAAAGAATGATTTAGAGTTCCGAGGAAGGGAATCTCCTATCCCTAATACAATCAATTGAGGACTAAGCTCAATTTCCGTGCCAAGCATGCTCACTAACAAATCTTTGACACTGCATTTCAAGGTTTCAAGTATAGGACATGTTGCAAGCATGTGGACAATGTCAGCTGCTGGATGCTGACAGCGAGGGCAGGTGGAGCCTGCTACTCTACCCCATTTAGCAATCTTGGCAGGTGTTATATACAAATTGAACCATGTTTTAAAACATTGGATTTGTAAATTAGTTGCCATAAGAGAAGTCTGAGCCATATGTAGAGAGTCCTCGATGTCCCCGGAATCAATCTCCAACAGCTTTTGCCACCGATCCATATGCTTAGTCAAATCATCAGGTATTAAATCAATAAGCATTTTATACAGTCCTCCCAACGTACTGGAGTCTTTAAACACTTCTTCAATTACTTGCACCTTAGAAAAACCAGAAGTTCCCCCAATTTTTTTACTTAAAAAGTCTCTTAGTTGGAGATATTTAAAAAACTGGCGATTGTCGAGCCCAAACTTATCCCTTGTGGTTTCAAACAATAACAAATCAGGTCCGGTTGTGATATCTCCAATAATTCATATTCCTTTATCATACCATTGCCTCATATACCCATCATTAAAGATATGGGGAAAAAGGTTATTATTATATAAAGGGGTATATGCATTAAAGCGCCCAAGTCCGAGCTTCTTACGAACCCGAGGCCCAGACCTTGAATGCGCAAATTAAAGTTTTGAATTTCACCCGTTTATAATAATTAAAGTCGATATGTCGTAAGAGGCACCCCTTGGCATCGGTTCCTAAAATCAATTCAAAACTAGAGATAGAAGAGTCATCCCTTATTAGATCATTTTTTCCTTAAGCAGTATCTTCATATTCTGTAACTGCGCTGCCCAGTGATATAATTGGAGATTGGGTACAGCCCAGCCTCCTCTATCTCTAGGCAAAGTTAGTAATCTAAAAGCTCTACGAGGGCGGCAGTTTGCCCAAATAAATCTAGAGAGAAGTTGATTCATCGATACTAACCAGGTATTATTGATAAGCAAAGGTATGGCCCTTAAAAAATATAAAATCTTAGGCAAAAAAATCATCTTAATAATGTTGCATCTGCCCACCATCGTAAGTTTTAAATTCTCTAAACGAGTAAATTCAGTTTTAAATTTAGCATTTAAGGGGCTTAGATTATTATCCATAATTTTGGAAACATCTGCCGTGATTTCCACCCCCAAATAAACCACTTTTTGCACCACACGTATATCATTTATTTGAAGGCCATTGCTGGTCAATATCTGAGTTTTATTTTGATTCAGTCGATAGCCTGAATATTTCCCAAAGAGATCTGTTTCTTTCTCAATCTTCCTTAAGGCGACCAATGGGTTTGAAGTTATAATGGCAAGATCATCAGCGTAAGCCAATATTTTTGTATTTCCCCGATATTCTGTACTTCAACGATCAAATTATTAGCTTCTATTTTTCTAACCAGCGGGTCTATATAAAGTGCAAACAATAAAGGTGAGCAGGGGCACCCCTGCCGAGTACCTCTACTAATGAGAATTGGATCCGACATTTCTCCCATGATAGAGATACGGGCCGTCGGGCTGTGATACATCGATTTTAAAGCCGTAATATATTTCTCCCCTATTCCTCTATCCCTTAAAGTTGCCCATAAAAAAGACCAGGAGACCCTATCGAACGCTTTTTCCGCATCCAGCAGAATAAGTCCGATAGGGTCCCCTGTGATGCCAGCAGCATCAAAAAGAGTGATAACCCGCTGGATGTGATCTATTGTACTGCGTCCAGGTACAAACCCATGTTGTACTGGTGAGACTAATCTCTTAATAAGGGCTGCCAGACGAACAGCCAATATCTTGGCATATATTTTGCTGTCACTATTTATTAAGGTAATAGGCCGATATGACCCCATTTCGCTAGGTGGTTTCCCTTTTTGGGGAACACAACTATATTTGCAGTTTCCCAAGATTTTGGGACCCTCAAACCATTCTGGGCATTCAAGAACACGAGTTTCATTATTTCCAGTAATGATGAAGCAAAGATTTTATAAAACTCTCCAGGTATAACATCTGGACCCGCTGCCTTACCACTAGCCAATGAGTTAATTGCACCCTGAATTTCCTCAGTTGTTATAGGAGATTCTAAGGCTATTTGATCTTCTTGGGTTAATTTCTCCGCTATAGTTCCATCCAAGAACCCTAAGATTGCTTCCTCATCATTCCTGCTATCCTCATAATAGAGTTTTTGATAATATCCGTGGAAAGCAGCGCGAATGTCCTTGGGTTCAGTGGCCGGCCTTCTCCCCGGATTTTCTATTAGTAAAATATTTCCCTGGGTTGTACGCTGTCTTGCACTCATTGCCAGTACGTGACCCACCTTTTCTCCACATTCATACAGACTTCACCGCCAGGCAGCATATTTCCCTGCTGCATTAATTGCTGATGTCTCGGTAATAACAGATTTAGCAATAGCAACCCTATTTAATGCCTGTTCTATTCCTTGCTTACTAGTGATAGTTTGAATCAATTGTGTTTCGGCTAAACTCAATTTCTGATATTGTTCACGTAAGAACTTTTTCTCTTTTGATTGTGAAGCCCACCCATACCCAGTTGTTTCCCCTCTGATCCCGGCTTTGAGTGTATCCCAAATTATCTCGTCCGGCGCACTTTCTCTATTCTCTTCCAGAAATCGAGGAATCCACTCCCTCATATGTTGTACATACTCATCTTCATAAACTAATGCTCTATTAAACGTCCAGCGAGAAATAGAAGGTTTTCTTGTCTGTACCGGAATTTCTAAAACTAGTGGGTTATGATCAGACATTACCCGTGGATATTTCTGTATATTAGCCTTTAATAATATTTCTGGAGATACAAAAAAGTAATCAAGCCTAGCATGAGTCTGATGTGGGGCAGAAAACAACGTATAACCCACATCCTGAATATTGAGCTTAGACCACATATCTGAAAGGCCATGAGTTTTACATAGATTGGATAATGCCTTAAAAACTTTAGGTTTACGTCCAGTGTAAGAGCTTCCTCCAATTGTCCCAGTTCGATTACACAAATTTATATTGGCATCACCACAAATGATAAGAGGGAGAGGCCAACCCACTAATTCAACACTTAACCAGTCAAATAGAGCCGGATCGTCTAATATCAAGCCATATAGAGAGCATAGAGTAAAAGTACAGCCCTCAAAAGAACATTGGGTAATAACCCATCTGCCATACGAATCCGACTTAGAACGTGAAAACCTTAGATCCAGATTCTTTTTTGCCATAACTGCTACTCCTCTGGTACGGGTCCCTTGTGTGGTGGCAGAAACTAGATGATAGCCTTCTAATTCATTAATCTTAATCCTGCTAGCCTCTATGTGGGTCTCTTGAAGACAAATTATATCTGCTTTCAGATATTGTACTTCTATATTAACCCTGCGTTTTTTCAAAGGATTGTTCAGTCCACAGATGTTAATTGAAACAATTCTTAATTTATTTAATACCATTTTTGATATGAAACTTATCCATTCTACTTTTCTTCCTTTTTACCATCAATCTCCACACAAAAACCATAGATTCTGACATCTTTGACATATCAGACTGAATCACCATGCCGTACACCCACCCTCCCTGGAGTGCCCCATCCCTTCTAACCCACGGCAAAAAAGGTCCAAGGACCCTCGTGATGCCTCCTGTATGGAGTTGCTTCTCCCACCGCCCATCCAGTTGGCTCCCCCCACAAGAAAAAACCCCCAAAAATACAAAAAGTTAAACCCCCCCCACCCTCCCCTGACCATAATGTGACAGTAGTGCTGAGTGATTCAAGCAATTTGATTTGATTTGATTTGATTTAGATAGGACCAATTCGATCCATAAAATAACAAAGAGAGAGAGGAGCACAAAAAGAAAGGAGAAAAAAACAAAAAGGGGATAATTCCTATCCAGATAATTTCTATTCGGCCAATTTCTGTCCAGCCAAGGAGACAAGATTGTCCATTAATCATCCCTAAATTGACCCTCCACTATCCCTCAGGTCACCGAGATGGTCTTCAGGTACTCCTGGGCTTGGATTTCTGATGTAAAAATTCTAGTGTTGCCCTTGTAGATGGTTTTAAGCCTTGCTGGACTGAGTAAAAAGGCCTCTGCTCTGGCTTTTTGGAAAGGAGAGATTAGTTGACGGAGTCTCCACCTTCTCTCTACCGTAATATGGCAAAAATCAGGTCTTACAAAGATGGAGAAACCCTCCGCCGAGCGTCGTGATTCAGGTCTGGCTTTATCAAACACTGCTTGGCGTAGTAGAAAGTTGCCAAAAAAGATTAATATAGCTCTTGGTTTATCACTAGAATTCTTGGGATCCGGTTTCTTCTTAAGCATGAGAGGGAAGCGGTGTACCCGCTGGATTTCCTTCTCCCAATCCCACTGCCCAAGCTCAGGAAACCCCCCTTTCATTAGCCGCAAGACAAAGCCTCTGATGTCATCCCCTTCAGCATATTCAGGGATACCAAGAAGCCTTAAATTATTGCGGCGCTGACGGTTTTCAAAATCCTCGAGTTTTCACATAACATCAGTCATTCGTGATTCATTTGAGGATATTTGTTGAGTAGAGACCTCTGCGCCAGTTTCTAGTGTTACCACACGGTCTTCCAAAGCAGTGGTTCTCTCTGATATCTCGGTACAAGATTTACTCACTTTACGTATTGCACCCTGGAGTTTTTTTGTTGCGAGATGAGCACGTTTATGTTCTAACCTTGCTTCCCCTTGTATTTGCTTCAAAGTAGCATAAATCAAAGTCATTGAGGGGGGGGACTCACTTACGTTGCCAGGCTTATCAGTTGATTTGATCTTCCCAGTGCAATTCTCGCCTTTATCACCCAGTAGTTGAGTAGTCGAATAGTCCCATTTAAGTTGACTATGATCAGACCCGGATTGTCCGGATTGGCGAAACTCCTGGATCGTGCCCCTATTTTTAGACTTTTTTCCACCTGCTAGAGAGGAGCAAGATGGCGGCTGTGTGAGTGCTGTGGACGCCGCTCGCCCAGTGCTCCTCAATGGCTTAAACCTTCCCGTTAAGCCCTCCACTAAACAACCCTGCATTTCGATGGATAGCGTGTGCTGGTTTTTTTTCTTTACAATCCGGAGATATGATTTGATTAGAAAACTGAGAACTCGAAGCTTTCCCCGTCTCACTCGGACGCTTACCGGCAGATTACTGAAAGCGGCTCCAAAGATCCTGACGGCGTGTGAGGTGTGTGCGGCGGCGACGCTGGAAACAGCTGAGGAGGGTTCCGATATGCCGCCAAAGCAACCCAGGCGAGACCGCGGAGACAAGCCCGACAAAGCCGCCATGGCTGGGGCTGCAACGGAGATGACAGCGGGACGTAATGCTCAGCGGAAGACAGTGGTTGGAACAAGAGCCGTGGACGGTGCTCTCGCGGTAGGTTTAAACGAAGGAGAAACGCTGAGGTCTAGGATACGCGAGCAACACCCCGGCGAAATGACTGGTGCTGCTGCCAAACAACGAGTCATTCCTGGAATTTTTTCTGGTAAATCTTCCACAAAACCAAAGAGTGCTGGGAAAGAGACACTACCAGCACCGTCTAAAAAACAATCAGGAAACACTGAAACTGGCGAAACAAATGAGATAGTAGAGAGAGACACTGTGAGTACTGTAGCTGTTACTTGTAATAATCTCACTAATCTCACTAATGTGATGGAATTAACCGATTCTGGTTCTTTACAAGTAGACCTGGGAGACTTGGGAGGCTCGGAAGTCTTAGATAACACTGGAATGACTGATGCTGCTAATACTGAAAAAGATGTGGGCAAGATCGGAACTACGGCTGGGGTATTGCATATGAAAGAGAATTTAGCCATACCTCTTAAAATATTACCAATCGCCGCATTAGAGGAGTGTCTACGTACACCGGAATATGGAGAAAAATTCTTCTCTCTCAACGAGGACTCAGAACTGTCCAATATTAGTGATATATCGGAACTTGATAACTCTGGGACTGACTCTGACAGCCCCTTTCTAATCCTAGTACACAAAAAAACTTCCTTCTTTAACTAAACGAAGATGGATGTTGTTCCTGATGTTGGGTGCATAGCTGTAAAAGTCCTGTTGTCTTGTTTGTTTTTTTCTTTCACATCTTGTTTCCAATCTGACTTCATCCTGGCTGTGAGTGAGTCAAGAACCACCAGGAATGATGAGCTTGTAAGTCAGAGGGGTGGGGATATTAGTTGAAATGGCTATTTAAATCATGCAGCTGGTTTTGAAGTTGGTGCAGGCTGGCAAGGAGAGCAGTGGTATTCTATCAGTATGGGGTGAGGTGAACGTATTTCTTCAGGGCCGGCATACACCATTCTACAGCATGTATGATGCCCTGAAGGGAGGCCAGTGTGCAGTATGCAAGGCCAAGGAGCAAGGTGTTTCACTATGCAGATGCAAGAGTACTAGGGCTTAGGCAACAGTTCCAAAGACGCTTTCTGTGAGAAATGATTTCAATTTCTTTAGCAGAGGATAAATACAGGTGACTTGGTATTGGGTGAAAGTTGAGGTTTGATGCCATCAAGGATCATGTCAATGATTCAGATTTGAACTATTTCTCCCTTGTTGTTCTTGGCAAATAACAGGAATTCTGACTTATATGGGGAAGAGCTTTAGGTCAATGCTAGACGTCCATGTCTGGATGAGCTGCAGGCACTGTTTGAGAAGTTGGATGTCAAGAGTGGAATAGAGTTTCAATAAAAGTTGTGCATTATCAGCATATTGTTGTACTGATGCTGCTCTCAGGAGGACAACCCCGAGAGGACGCATGCAGAGGTTGAAGTCGATAGGGAACAAGATGGAACCCTGCAGGACTCTGCAGACGATGGGGATCTTATCAGATCTGGAAGTGCCCATGTGAACAAACTTGTACCAGTTGGAAACACAGGAGGAAAACCCATCAGGAACATTGCGAGTAAATCCCAATTGAGCAATCAGCTGTGGATGACAATGGGATGGTTGACGGTGCGTTAGGTGGCTGAGAGGTCCAGGGGTACCAAGAGGCAGTGATGAGATTCACCTGTGGTAAGGAGGATATCGTCTACAATGTGTACTGTAACTACTGTCTGCGTGGTGCAGTGTGATTTGAAGCCAGATTGGTAACTGTGCAGGAGATGATTGACTCTGTTGTGATCTTGGAGTTGGGCATAGACTGTTTTTTGCCAGTATTACACATGAAGGTTATGTGAGTCATGGGCCAGTAGTTTGTGAGGTATGTTACCCAATAAACCAAGTTTGCAGACTGGTACATTTACTCAGTGATACACATTTGTCAATAATGGGTCAGATTCTGCATTTGAGCCCCGTTGGGAAAAGGTCCAGCCGTTGAAATAATCAATCATTGATAGGTCAGCAGAGTACTTCTATGCTGAGCAATTGCAAAGAGTTGTTTTGAAGCTCAGTGTTGGAAGTTCCAGAAAGTTTCTTTAGTTTCCCAGGTAGGCCTAAGTTGTCCTTTCCGATATACTTACAGATTTACAGGGTCATTCAAGTTCCAGTGGGCCAGTCTCCATATTGCCAGTACGGTCATTACCTCCGCCACCCCGAGCGTCGGCCAGACTGCCAAAATTAAAGTTGTCATCTGGTTTGGTGGAAATATTTACATGACAGGATCTGCTTCGGGGGGCTTGGAGGAGGGGGGATGTGGCAACCGGCATGGGCAACTGTTGTTACTCATGCTGTTTCTAAAGAGAGACCCCATAACTGGTGTCAGTCTTTGCACATAACATAACCAATATCACCAATGTGCTAGGAGTTTACTCCCGGTAAATGAGACATTTATGGTCTTTTTATGTCAGTAACCGACATGGCTAACCTGGACAAACAAAATGCTGGTGGGAAGAAATAGGTTAGTTTCTCCACCTCCATTCCTGATCGTTCAAGGTACACTGCAAGGATTTTACCCCTGTCTGAAAGCCTGTTGGAGCCGCACTTTAAATGAGGTGGGAGGACTGAGAGGTGGGCACATGGAACACCTGCTAATTTTTTGATGAATGACCTCTAAATGAGGCCCTTCACACAGTGGTTCTTGCGGCCAGGCTGCCTGTCTTTGAGAGAGAAAGAGGAACTAAATAGGGGAAGGCTAGAGCAATTAATTGGAACGTGAAAAGGTCAGCAAGTGATTGCCAGTGATGTAGCCACATTAGAGCTGAGTCAGTAAGTAGTGAATAATCGCCATTGCCTCGTAACGCTATAGACAGCGGTGTCCTCCACACATACTGCTGTTTCATTCTTTTAATGTGGAGAGTGGATGGAGACAAGGAATGCTTGTCAAGAAGTGAAATTGTCAGGCAGTTCCAATTGTGGAAGCCAAAAGGAGTCAATCGTAGATGGGTGTTTCTACCCATAATCTCATACAAGTACCCATTTTATTGTTTTACTCCTTAAGAAAGATTTGCCATTGGTATTTACTTGTTCTATCTCTAGGGGAGGTGGATCTCCACAGAGGTATAATGAAACCTCCTTCCCCCTTTTGCTGTCTTGGTGAATATCCCCATCGTATATTGATGTATGCTATGGTTATAGGCATCCTAAAATTGGCCACAAACTATTGGCTAGCCTCCATTCTGGTTTCTGAAGGTCATGCTTAATGCTGGAAATAGAAATCCTACTGGACGCTCTCATAGGTAATATGTTGGCGCCTCTTGAACGAGGTTCTGAAATAGTTGATTTTGAAAATATGTCCCCCAGTAAAACTACTTTGCTTCTAAGTCTCCTTTGCCTCTTTCTCGGTCTCTCCTCATCGCAGGTGGTATTCGAGGCATTGCGCGCTGCCCTGCTGACAAAGCCGGTGCACAGCGAGGCCGAAGGCCTGGTGGAAAAGCCTCACATTAGGAAAATGCCAGAACGTGTGGGGAAGGTGAGGGCACCCTGTGGCTACGGATTGCTTCAGGCCAAGGAAGAGGCTAGGAAAGTACGGGCCCTCCGGAAGCTCATGAAAGTGAGTCACCCCACACCACAAGCACCTTCAGCCATAATTGTACCCATGTATTCTTGCACCCTCAGCCTTAATGTCTTGCACTTCTAGCATCACATTGCATCCTCATTGTTAAACCCTTAGCCACACACCATACGTCTGCTAGTCTCAGACTTTCATCCTATTCCTTGCACCCTCAATGGGTTGTCTCCCAGAACTGTTGCACTTGCAATCTTAAGCCCTCATATTTATGGCCTTACCTTTACCCACTAATCCTTACACCCACATCCTTTTTTCTTTAAACATTCCATTCTCTTTCTTGCACCCTTAGCCTTACACCACCATTCTTGCACATGCACCCTTCGCCATTAGCATCATACCTTGATTCTTACATCCTCCAAAAGAACCACCATCTCTACACTTCACCCTGTCACTATATTCGATACCATCACAATATTATTGTTTACTCAAATTGTATACAGCTGTAGTTATGTTTGCCCAATGTACCCTGACGCCTTCTGTCTTATCCCTTAGAGTTGCCTCCTTCACATGCTGTTTGTGCTGATGGTGCTCATCCTGAACTACCAGAGCTGTTTTCATGACAACAACATCCGCCTCTTGAAAACTGCTGTGAAGCGGGCCATCACAGTGGAGCGAGAACATGGAATGAACTTCACAGCAATTCAATGGTACAACTGAGGAGCAGACTGGGGAATGGGTAGGCAGGGGAAAGGGCCTGGGCACAGAGCTGACACATTAGCATGCATGGATGAGCTGGTGGTAGGTAGGAGCGTGTGGTTGGGCTGGCCAGGGGCAAGTGAGGGGCCAGGAGCAGGTGGAGTTGACCGGTCCCAGTGTTGCACCAAACAATCTGATTTTATATCAATCAGCCTGTCCGCACTGCAGGTCTAGAGATTCCTGCCGGGCAGGCTGGATCTCTGATTATCCCAGGCGCTCTCCTGTTGTGGCTGTGGAGACCACTGGCAAGCCACCCTTCAAATTGATATGTAGGTCTTACCTGAAATGTGGGATTGGAAGCCTGGTGATATATGGTTACATTTGGGGAATTTAAATTAAACTATAGCCGAAGTATTCTGTATGTGGTGCAAATGTTGAATGGCATAGCTAGTGAGACACAGGTACACTGTATTTATGTAAAAATTGACATGTTGTTACTGGGCATTAGTCCAGTAACTACTTGTGTTCCGCTGTGCAGGGAAGAAGAGGAAACCTAAGAGAGTAGAGAAAGTGCAGTGGCAGAGGGCACAGAAGCGAAGAGATTGTGAATGACACTCCCAGTAAAGCTGTGCACTCGGGCTTAAACCTGATTTCAGGCTACTGAGTGGCCCAGATTCATTTGAACAAGGAGGAGGAAAATGTGTGCTGATGTGTATCTGAAGCTGGCTGCCCTTACTACTGCTTCACCCTCATATCTAAGCAAACAGAAAAGCTGATAGCAGGAGTACTCTGTTTTATATCGTGGACCCATTCTAGATTCATATGTTTCACATTATACCTCCATCTAGGAGCTGGTCATGGTTTTTTTTTTTAAATAAATATTTTTATTTGGGCGTCAACTGCAGGTAGCGCCGTTATGACTCACCATAGTGCGAACTGTAAGTCCGCAATGCTCCAGTATGTAACCATCGTTTCCAGATCTTATTTCTGGAAATGAGTGAGTGAGTGAAATGAGTGAAACATTTGGAAGTGAAACAGGAGGCTGCCAAGTAAGTTGTTATTTTTCGACCCAAGATGAGAAAGATGGTGTAAAGTATCAGTCGATGCACAACAACGTTTGGAGATCTCCCCATCAAACGTTAGAGGTGTTTCTGAGGTCTCCAACAAAGTGGGGAATCAATGTTTCGGTAAACCATTTTGCTATATTAAAATATAGAAAACATTCTTGCCCCAATTGTCATAGAAAATACATGTGCTGCAACAACGAGAATCCAAAATATGTTCTCTGTTTGCTGCAAGACCATAAGTGGTGCGACCTATGCACGGTTGGTATTTAAGCCGAGAACTTCAAAAGACAGAAAACCGTCATTTTGCACATGAAAACATATCGAACAGTCACCAGCTTTGATGGCGCAGAGAATAAGTCAGAATGGCTTGCAGATATGGCATTCATAGAGGAGCCAGAGGAGACTCAGGGCAAACAAGTAGGTGAATCAACTGCTGCAGAATTAGCTTTATACCATCTCGGGGTCAGTGATTCAGCCCTATATCAAATTCTTCAGACTATGTCTAGAGACCCTATGCCAGCAACGCCTCATGCTCATTGACAATCTGAGACAAAAATGATTGTCATCCAATTCGAAAATGAAACCATCAGGGTCTAAAACATCACTGTTGAATTGAAGCCTGACAAATCTCTACCTTCTGGGACAAAATTAAAAGGCACCAAGAAAGAGAAGCCAAATACAATCAACTTGAGTTCTAGGTACCATCAAGATCGAACAAAGAGTCTGGAGACACAGACTCCTAAGAGAAAGGACAAGCCTACAAAGGATGACAAAGTCAACATAACATATACGTTGAAGAAAAAGAAAGGACGTCCTGAATACCAAAAGTGCATCTTCATTAGTGAAGATAAGTTATTACAGAATAAAAGAGCTTCGTGGCAGCACTATCTTCCTACCACACACAATGGCATTGAAAAAACCTAGAAAGAAGGTAGAAACACATGCAAAAAAGGAAAGGAAGCGGCCAGGCTTGCCTTGATAGAAGAGACCTGACTGGCCTACATATCAAACAGAAGAGGGAGACACTTCACATAAAGAAGAAGACACTTTCACAGCAGGAGATGACATCATTCATCCTCGAGATACAATAGAAGATATTTGACCCCTCATGCAATTACCAGTTACCATTCTAACTGTCTGGTACATCTGGGTATGTAGTTGATTTGCTCCAATTCGACCTGGCCTGCCAGAAACGTCACTGACCTGACCACATATCCTTCTCCATTGCTCATCTGATACCTTTATCTGCAGATCGGAGGTCCTTGCCTATCTACATGCTGGGTCACTGGCACTGACATACATCAACATCTGAAAATGTCTGCAGCTATGCTATTGTATGTAGTTCCTGCATCTCACTAATAGTTGTAAACATGTACAAATAGGCATAGTGGTGATGCCACACCAACCTTACCCTGCTCATCCATATCAGTTCGGTCTCCCTCACACTCCTTTGTATCTCCATGTCCTCACATCAAAGCTCTTTGACACAAGGGAAAGCCCTTGACTTCACATAGTGCTTTCTCAAGACAGTGGAGGGCTCACAATTTAGCAAACTCGCCCACATGTGCATTTCCATTCCATCTGAGTTTATCCTGCTCGGCTGCGAGGAGATGTACGAAATGCTGTGTGGTTTGTACACAGAAATTCTATACAGTGCCTTATTTACATAAGCTCTTTGCTTAAACTGTTATGTAGCACACACTAGCCCAAGAGCACACTGGAACTCTTAACAAGCCTGATAAGCGTAGATAACACACACTAGAGTAATACCAGTCTCATATCCAGAAGGAAGATGATGTAGAATATCAGAAAATAAGATCTAGGACATGAAATAAGATCTGAAATGCATTTTCTTTTATTTTTCGTGAAGAAGAAGAGGTTAATGCCTCAACTAATCTCTGTAGAAAGCAAGCCCCACACCTTGTGCTGAAAACAAAAAGGCTTGTCTTAGGGTTTTTGTGTGTTTTTTACCTTTGGGATCTTAGTCTGAAAATAATGTTTTACTTGTGGTCATGTGCAGGAATGTATGTGGCTACCTAGCGATAGGGCGTGTAGTTACTTATCGAAAATAAAGCATATTTTACATCTTCTGATTGCCTGGAAGGGAAGCCAGTGAAAAGGGAGACGGTCATTTGTGATGTAGTCTAACTTTTGCAAACCAGCACCAAATAAGCTGCAGAATCGAAGATAGCTCTTAATGAGGCCAATATTGAGTTAGGAGCTCAATATCTACACCCGACACACACATGCGCACTCACAGATAATACTGGTTTCTGTTAATGTTCAATTACTATTTGAAACATGATCTAATTTCGTGATAAAAGGAGAAGCTCAAGCCGTAACGTTGCATCCCAACTTTAACTAAATAAAAATGAGTTTTGCTTTTCTGCAGCATACAGATCAAACATACTCGTAAAGTTAGAGATAGATCAACCTAACTGCCCTGCGTTACCATGTCTGTAGGGGTGACAAAAGAAGATGTAGGGCTCGGTGAGATTATCAGATTGCCAAAGACGTTTTTATTTTACTCCTAACTGGGACCCTCTTAAGGAGTCACTCCACAAAGGGATGTAGTTATCAATAGTGCAGAAGGTGCAGTGAAACAGGGGCCCAAACATCTGATAGGCTCAATGCACCCCAATATCAGATGTTTCTGTGCTTGCATTAGAGCTCATGGCGTCCATGCTACGCCATTGACTTGACACATTTAAAATTTGTTGTGCAGGGAGGCAGTCAGAAAAAAACTGAACATAACTTCATAGCATCCAGGCCTTGAAACGTTAGTTCTTCAATGACATTTATGAGTTAATTCGTG
Source organism: Calotriton arnoldi (assembly GCA_963921515.1). Classification (NCBI taxonomy): domain Eukaryota; kingdom Metazoa; phylum Chordata; class Amphibia; order Caudata; family Salamandridae; genus Calotriton; species Calotriton arnoldi. Next base: position 497,873 of record CAWUFW010001783.1, read on the forward strand.
GTACTGAATCACTTTCATGCTCACCTATCTTTAAAATACGGAAGCGGCCTTCTGTTGACTACACCCTTTACTTAATTTGAATCCTTCATTCAATCAGCTTATCTCAGAAAGGGTTCTTAATATCTGATGCTCTTGTACTTGGATAGTTACCTAGAAGGGTAAACCCAAATGACGTCACTGGGACCTGGGTATATAACAGTACATGTGAGGAATGGTCCCAGTATACAAATTAATGTGCATTAAAGAACCAATAAATCATATACAGTTAGACACAAAATTGTAGTATTCTTGATGAACAGTGTTGTTTAATCACACTGAACAACCTGTATTTCATACCATTTGTTAACACAATTTTTAAAGCAGTGCCCCAGGAGGGAAGGGTGAGGGTATAGTAAATGAAGTGAGGATAAGGAAGTGAGTGGAACAGTGTACGATTCACAAAATCAGTTATTCATCAGGGAGGGGCTCATACAAGAGCCAAGTAAATCACATTAGATCCAGACATTTAGGTAGCCATAGTTGTAGACAAAGACACAGTGATGAATCGCTGTTGATCAAACTGGCTAGTGTGGTAGATGTCGACGTTTCGACCCCTGGAGAGTAGTAGGTAAGTATATCCCTTACGTTGGGGTCTTCCTCAGGACAGGAGTGTGGGGAGGTGAGGGTGGGGGCGAGTTACCATCAGTAGCCCAGACAATGGGACTGAGGAGAAACAGGGCGCGTGGGCTCCAAACCGGTGTGAGCGAGCAAAACAAAAGCACTTGTAAAGCTTCTGAATCATGAATGAGTGGAAAGGGAAGGGGCCAGTCAGGATTAATCTGCTGGGCCTGGAAAATAAATGAGTGTAGTCATATCATCAGGCAAATATGCTCCGTGTTCAATTGTTCCGTAAATCCAAGAAACGTCTCAGTCCGTGTGAAGACCTTGTACTTGGATGGCAACGTGCTGGCTGAACTTTCGCAATCCTCTTTCAGTCCTTTAAGGGCAATGCTCCCCGTGGAGAATGGGACAAACCAGTGGTCCATCTCATCACCAGTGACCAAAGATCAGACCACATCACCAAGTCCCAGTTCTTCATGCAGTCTTCTGTTGCAGCCTCAACTTCAGTGATCCAATGCATGCAAATCAATTTACCCTAGAACCAAAACATAGCACGATTAGCTCAATATAACCTTCAATACTAGACATCGGAAAGATGTAATGAACACATTGTAAGACTAGATGCACACATCATAGCATAATGAGGTGTTCAGGAGCAGGGGGTGGTGGTGGTGGTGGTACACACATCAGAAAAATGTTGAGGTGTGCTAGAAGATGAAGGCGCATCGCAATTTGTAATGCAGCCATAGAGGTGCTGGGGAATACAGTGAAGGATGTAAAGGGAAATGGCACAAAGTGGGGGGCAAAGAGAAAACTGACATGCATTCAATTGGTGCAGGGCGACTGGCATATAAAAAGGGGCACAGTGGCACTGACATACAGTGAGGGGTTACCCTGATAAACCTTATGGTGATGGCAATGAGTACAATTTTGTTTTCTCTAACATTGAGTTTGGCTCGTTTTGCAGCTCTGCAGACTTCTGGCATTGGATAGACTCTGTTTTACTTCCCCGTCTTCACGGGGACACCAGGATCAATCTAGCAGGGGCTCCACGGCTCCGCCAAGTGTGCACAGCTCCAGACACAGCTTCTGGTAAGGCTGCAGACTAATCTGAGCAGGAACGTCATGTCACTTGCACTCCAGTACCACTCTCAATCTACTGTATCCTCTGTTCTCTACACCACACCACCCATCACCATACTTTATTGTCCTCTATTGCAATCATCCATTCCCCTCCACACTCACACTCCATCACATCCTCCAGAGCCTCCATCGTGATCCTCCCTTCTCTTCCTTTCTCCGTTACCATCTGTCTCTAACCCAGTACTAGACCTGCCACACTCCCTAATTTGGTCTGCCTTCCATCACCATTCCTTCACCCATTTCTATTCCTCACCATAATCATCCTCTATCTCCATCACAATCCTCTAACCTTTACACCCTCCTTTATACCCTCTACCAGCATTCTGCAGGCTGTCACCATCCCAAACCCATTTTCATTCATTACCCTTTTGTCTTACCCAGTTTCCCCCTGCCCTTCTCATCACCCCCTCTCCCATCCCATCACTTGCTGCTCCATTCTTTCCTCTCCCATCCTCCATCTTTATCCTAACACCTAGCTCCCCTTCCATCTCATAGGCTCCACCCCATTAACTCCCCCTTCACCCAGTCCATCCCTGCCCTGTTCACCCCATCATCTCTTTCTCCAGATTATCACCCCACCCAAACTATAAGTCAATTTATTTCATCACCTCCTATCCCATCATATACATTCAATCTATTTCTCATCCCATTATCCCTTCCATTCTATCCCTCTCATTCCATCTGCTCCCTCCATCCCACTACAATGACCATCCGAACAACTCTACATCCCACACATGCTCATTCCCTTCAACCTCCTTTTCTCCATCAATTCCTAACTACCTTTAATTTCCTCCTTCCATCTCATTACTTTAACCTCCTCAGCATGTTTCCATCTCATCACATTATCTCGACTTCAATCACATAAACCTCCAGCCTTCTGTCTCCATTCATCATTCACTCCTCCACCACATCACCCTATCGCATTAACTTTTCCATCTTTCTCACGCACACTCATGCGTACCCTCTCCACTGCCCCATTCCACCAGTTCACTGTTCATTTCATTACCTTCCCCAGTATTATTCTAACCTCTGCCATCATTTCAGCTTGTTTTGTTTTCTGTGATTTTTAAACCTTCTACCTCGTGATTTGTCGATTCCTTTCCTTATCAGCCAGGATTTATGCTCACATTTTCTATTTACAGCCCTCTATCCCTTAATGCGTGACTCTTCCATTCCTAATATCAAAACTCCTTGACTCTGACTTAAATGATGTTCTCACTGTTTCCTACAAATTGCTCGGACACAGTTCAGATAGCCCCTCTAGCATCTCTTTCCCACTCTAGTGCCAGCTGCCATCCCATTTAATGCCCTTCTTTGAGATTAGCCCTACATCTTCTAGATTATGTCTCCTCTGAGATGTCAACCCTGCATGCAGTGCAGTATGTCACAACCTCTTAATTTGTCTGTCCTATCACTCCAGGTCTATTGTTGCCACATATTATGTAAGTCCTCCACCCACTAACTTATATAACTCATATACATTCTTTACTGTCAGACGCTGGGGCATGGCCTACTCGATCTCGGGCCCCTAACCAGTAGGTTATGGCCTTTTCTGATGTCAGAGTGCTGTGCCATAGTGCATTTTGCTCTTTGATAGCAGCCCACCATCCTATTTTTTATATCCCTTCCTTCATATCAGTCCTTCCACTTTTGATATATGCCGCTATCTGATGTCAGCCATTTATCCCCCGCTTTATTCCATTCTCTGAAATTGAACCTCCATCAACAGGTTTATGTATGTCACTGCCTGATTGCTTTTTGTTCTTCCTGTAGTTCGTGTTTTTCCTGCTGTTACATCAGTCCTCTATCCTAGCTCCATTGATTGGAACAGAAGCAATTTTCAATCATCAGAAGCCTTCCATACTGGACTGATCGAAGATCCGTGCTCCAGTGCCATCCCTTCAAACTCATCAAATGATCCTATCAGGTAATAATATCCGTGATTGCTTCCAGGGGAGAGAGCATCAGTGTTTGATAATATTCTGCGGCGGTGATATTACGCTCATCTTTGCGATACCAGTATATCCTTCAACCCCCCTGGAAATTGGATAGCATAGATACCATATAACATGCACTCCTGTAACCAGGTTGCCAGATGAGGAAATTTAGATAACCTAGTACAGCTGAGGTCTGCATGCTGTAGAGTCACTTTTCGGAGTTGGTAAGCACTAGTTCTTCAATACTAGGGGTGAGAGGAAAGAACAAAAGCCCTTACTTTCTCCGGCAGAACCCTGAAAGTGTGGAATACTGGGCTCACTAGGGAGTTTCCATTTGTCCTTTATGCTCTTTTCTTTGGAATATCTTCTCCACTATCATTTTGATATTTTACTGCTTGTATTCATTTTACGTATGATTTTTTAGTGCTCACTTTCACACTTGGAGTGTCAATGTGATTCAGATTTATTAAAAAAAGAGACTAAGTTCTCATAGATGCATCTGACATGAATCCAACAGGAAAAACAGAACTCTGGGTTTTTGCTGTATGCTGATAAACAGTAAGAGTAGGCACCTTGGGGGATAGAGTACAGAACCGCAGAGGTTAAGATAAACAGCTGGATTGGTTGCACCATGGTCTCCTCTGATGATCACATTAGGGGGCCTATTAGGTTTCAATTCCGGCCGGCCATTCCAGCTGACTTCCGACGGGCTCAAGGAGCCCGTCGGCCAGTCGGAACCTGCCCGTAATTCATATGGACAGCGTTTTACGCCGTCCGGATTACGATGCACGGTTTCTGGCAGGCTTTCCATGCTGGGCTCTCAGACATGGAAAGCCTGTCGGAAAGTGTGTTTGTGTTTTCGGCCTCCAGTTGGTGGCCGAGGGGGCACCAATGGTGCCCCCTTGTTGATCCCTGCACCTTGTGGCGAGCACCTTGAGGTGCCTGCAATGGGGTGCAGGGATTAACACAACCTCCCATTTCCCTATGGTAGCTTGCACATGCTCCCATAGGGAAATGTGCGAATGCGACCGCACCATGTGCGGTCGCATTATAATTAGGCGGTCGGTCCAGTTTCTGCCACGGTGTCGGTCAGAGGAAACTCCGACTGACATTGTAATAAGTCCCAAAGTGTTCATCCATCTTCTCCAAGGTGGGTAAGTTTTGGGCTTCTTTTCATTCTTCATCTGTTGGACCTCCTGCAGTCATCCCTTGCTGGTGTGGTATTGATAACAGTTCTTCACAGCAGTTTTATGTAATGTACTGACACTTCAGGCACACTGTCACTTGTTTCCTTGGACAGATTTTCATCCTTTGGACATCTGGGCATTTATGGCAGTAACGAAGGGTCCTGGCAAGAGCTCGGTACCAGTCTGTCCGAAGCACAGATGACTCTGCATGAGCTGCAGGACATTAACTGGATCAGCAAAAGGTACAGTGCATGACTACAGGAGGCTGTACATTGTCATTATTCAGTGTTTCTTAAATCAAGCTATTTTAAAATGTTTGACTTCACAACTATCTGTCATAAAACAATGTTCCGTATTGTAGAAATTTTATTAAGAACTGTCACAGATAACTCTATACAGTTCCAAAAACATGAATAGTGGCAAATGGTACACCTGGCGCAGTGAATAGTGACTTAGGCCCTCATTACGATGGTGGTCGGACAAGCGTCCGACCGTCATCATTTCAGGTTTGAGACCGCCCGACAAGGAGTGGGTGGTCCCAACAGCCCAATTATGATACGAACGCCGTGCAGGCGGTCATTAACATTCCATTTTCGATTGCGGCTTGTGCTGTGACCCCGAAAAGGTCCGCAGCACAAGCCGCAGTAGAAAATGGCATATTGTAAACATCCATGCGCCCTGTGCCAGGCACCATGTGGTGACTGGCACAGGGTGCATGGATGTTTGGGGGGGGCACCACATGTGACCCCCCGGGCCACATAGCAGAGGCCCACTGGTGACGGGGGCCCTCCTGTGGGTACCCAAAGTCACTTTTCAACAGCCTTTTCATGGCAGTTGGACCGCCATGAAAAGGCTCTCGGAAACTGACATCCTGATCCCTACAGCGGTGCCTCTGCAGGCACCACCTCCATTGTATGGATTAGGCTCCAAGCGCCACCCGGACGGGCTCCTTGAGGCGACGGTCTTTCCCCCCGCCCGATGCATTCCAACCGCCAGTATCCTAATGCGGTGGTCGGACTGCTGCCTCAGATGTCGGATGGACCGCCATCGATGGCCTATGGGTGGCGATCCGCCCGACATCATAACTAGGCCCTTAGTTGCTTAATATATATAATCAAAGACGGCGCAATTGATTCCCATATATAAAAACAACATAGCTCCTTATGTACTTAACACTTGAAAATTCGTTCTTATGATCAAAAGGGTCAGTCTATTTATTAAAGTTGTCGACATTTCGACCTCAGCTGTGTAAAATTGGACAAGGTCATCATCACGATAGTGGTTTCAACAAGTGGTCACCATCTGTAATGGCGCCTTAGAAGTCAGTTGAGACAAAACATCACTTATAGACCAATTTGTATTGAAAAATCAAGTTTATATATCAGTTAGGTGCATGCGGCCAATAAATGACAAAGCAGATACAATGCGAGAAGTATATACTCTGGTGCGGCTCAGACTACTGATTGGAAAAGAAACTTTTCATAGATTTTGCCACTTGTTCAAGCTGAGCCCTATTATGTTATGTTAAGATAACTTGTAGAGCGCACAGCTGCCCCAGCAACGGGGCGTCCCGGCGCCCCGTTGCAGCTATTACAGTTTCAGGAGAAGGGTTTCAACTGGGCATAATTCCTTGATTGCCATAACCATAGAAAGACCAGCATTGAATAAGCTGACCCCTCTTGTTTTGTGCCTATGTAGATTTCTGTCCAGCTCTTAAATAATGTTAACGAATATCACCTATCGCGTAGGTCAGACGGGTGGAGAAGTGACATTGGTCTCCGATTCTTATACACTGAAGCATAAACCAGAGTTTGTCTGAAACTCGTTAGAGCTCTGATGCTAAGGAGTATCACAACATGTGCTGGGAAATAGGTTTGTAGTCTGACACAATTTTTATTCACTTTCTTTATTGATGTCCCGTGAAACTAGCAGCTGTCATCCTCCTTGAATATACCGTCATAGTGGTCTGGGAGATGATTGGTGTGTCTTGTTGTAGGAAGCTGGCTCTGTATATACTATGAGTAACACACACTAGCCCTAGTGTTAAACTAGGGAAGGGAACTAGAGGCACAGGGCCTAGGGACGAGCCAGCCTCCTATATAGCATTTAAACACAAATGGGGCTGTCCCTAGTTAGGATTCCTACAGGTTCCTACAGAGTCTCTAGAGATGCAAGTCCAATGGGGGCATCTCACAAAAAGTGATGGACTGGCCTCACGCACCACCTGGTGTCATGCTTCATCATAGGCCGTCCTCGCCCTCTAAAAACTCCGTTTGATAGAGGGCGGGCATACACCTGAAGACAGGGATGCACTTCTAAAACTAAGTGGTAGCCCGTGAATTAGTGAAAGTGTGATTTAAAAACCATTAAACTTGTCCCCAAGTAATTTAATTAAGGGGCAAATGTATGGTATTAAAAGAAGTGAACGGTAGTATGGGAATTCATTATCCCTTTACCGTAAAAAGTGGTCAACATGTTTCTGCTCTTCGTCCCAGACGGGTACATAGCATTCGTCAGGACCAGTATCAATAATGAGCTCCACCTTTCTACACAATGTGTATGAAAGAGTTACCACTCTATAAACCGGGGGCGAAGATAACTACTCCCCGTGTAGTGCAATATTAAAAAGTGAGAGAATCCAAAGACACTATCCTACTTAATCCATGGGAGGTGAAGCGGACGACCATAGATAAGACTGCTGGAAGCGCTGAAAATGACAAAAAAGCCACAGTAGGCCCTTCCACCCTCGACCTCCCATGGACATGCCCCTTAATTAAATTACTTGGGGACAAGTTTAATGGTTTTTAAATCACACTTTCACTAATTCACGGGCCACCACTTAGTTTTAGAAGTGCATCCCTGTCTTCAGGTGTATGCCCGCCCTCTATCAAACGGAGTTTTTAGAGGGCGAGGATGGCCTATGATGAAGCATGACACCAGGTGGTGTGTGAGGCCAGTCCTTCACTTTTTGTGAGATGCCCCCATTGGACTTGCATCTCTAGAGACTCTGTAGGAACCTGTAGGAATCCTAACTAGGGACAGCCCCATTTCTGTATATACTATACCAAAGTGAGGTATAGTGTGCCCAGAGTCCAGTGGAACCCCAAAGGTAGGCAGAGGTAAAGTTAAATAGCACCTCACTCTCTATTTGTGGTAGTGTGGTCGAGCAGTAAGGGAGTATCAGAGGACAGTGTTAAGCATTTGTTGTACCCACTCAGTAAGCAAAGTAATTCACACACTCAAAGACTGAACTTCAGACCAATTGTTTTTGTATAAAAATATTCTTTTAGTTATTTTATTTTCTTGAACCAAGCAAGCCTGGCACAGGTAAGCAATAAATACTTTACAGTAGTAATGCAGTTTGTAAACAGTTTGAATTTGTAATTGTATATGCACTTTGTTTTGACTTACAGTATGGTTTCAGAGAAATGCAATACTTTGTAAATACAGTACATATACTTGAATGGGCTTTTCAGTAAAATTACAGGTAAGTTACTTTTGAGATTACTTTTCTTACTCAGAGTAGTATACCTGGATACTACTCTGGGACATTTCCTGTAAACAGGTAAGTAAAATCGTTTTGTTAGTTGGTGCAATTTTAAAGAATTTCTTTAGGTTTTCAAACTCCACACTTAGAAACGTTTCCAAGAAAAACAGTCAATGTTATCCTATGGAGGAAAATAGTGTTATCGGTTTTGAGGTAAGTATTTGGTAGTGGGAGTTGAGATTCTGGGGGTAGACTCAGGGGTCCCCCAGGGTCAAGGATGCACTCTAGTTACACCCTCAGCGGCACTAGGGCGGCCAGGTGCAGAGTGCTGAGGCCCAATGTTATCCAATGGGGGATAGGAGGCCACCGGTTGGTGGCTGCTGACGGGTAAACACCCCTTACTCCGCATCCGTCACCCCGCATGTTGTTACAACGTGGTCGTTACAACGACCGCGTTGTAACAACGCACACCATTACCCCGCAAGTTGTTACAACGACTTGCGGAGGGGGGAAAAGGTGTTGGATTTAAAATCCAACACCTTCCCTACTGTCCGCACAGACTGGAGTTGGAATAGTAAATTATACTATTCCAACATCCAGCACCCCCCTCCGCAAGTCGTTGTTACGACTTGCGGGGTAATCGTATGCGTTGTTACAACGCGGTCGTTGTAACGACCGCGTTGTAACAACATGCGGGTGAGGGAAAGCATATTCCTGCTGACAAGCCGGCCACTTGGTTGTGATAGCAAAGCTCCTGGACTTTAGCTCAGGGCAAATGGGGAAACATAGTAGCACCAAAGGTGCACCCTCAGCAAAACTAGGGCGGCCGGGTGCAGGGTGCTGTTTCGACGTTGGGCGCCCTGTTGTTTGCAATGTGGAACCTCCGGTTTGCAAAGGCACTGCAGGCTTGGGGATAAAGGTCTTCTGGGTGCGACCACCACTTCGAGATATAAGTTGGGAAGTTAGGGGTTGGTTAGGCACCGTCGGTTTGGCCACCCAAGGCCGTGGGACGTCGGGTGCAGGGGTGCCTTTTGGGGTCGGATCTTCTTACCAGCTCCTGGTCGCGGTTGGGGGTACCTTCCGGATTTAGGCTGCAGGCGTCGGCTGGAGGCTTGAGACAGGTCAGGGGTTGCCGGATCTCGGGTTAGGATCGCCGGGGCGACCTCCTCGTGGTGTTTGCCAGCTCGGGCTTGGACGGCGGGTGCAGAGTGGGGCGGATCCGCGGTGTCCGGCTGGAACCAGAGGTTGCAGATGAACAAATCTGGTGTTCACGGGAGACACTCTTTGGGGTTGAAGTCAGGCAGGTCCTCCGGTGTTTTTGAGGTTGCTGGCTGCAGGACACACCGGGATTTCGCAGGAGCAGGTTCGAGGTGGAGACAGGCCGGTAGGGCTGGGGCCAAGTGAGTGGGCGTCTTCCTCTTGTTAGCTGCTGCACGGCTGTTCAGTCCTTCTTCTTCTTCTTCTTCTTCTTCTTGCAGGTTCTTGTCTGAGGAAGCAAGGTTCAGGGGTGCCCCTAAATACTAGATTTAGGGGTATTACAGGTAGGAAAAAGGTAGGGACCAATGGGTCCCTTCCCTGGGGTGGGTACACCCCTATTATGCCACCCTCCAGTGGGAGGGGGGCATGAGCCTGTCCCTGGTTGGCTGAGTCCCCCCATCTGCAAGATGGCGGGGACTGAGAGTTGTGCTTCACCTCGCCTCCCCCACCTGAGGGGTGGAGTTGGCAGAGGTGGGCACACCTCTCTTCCTCACTAGTTTTTCCAGCCGGTTCTCCCGCCCAAAGTGGGGGTCAGAGCCAGTGGGGACCAGTTGCTGAAAGCAGCAAGTGGACTGGGGAAGATCACAAAGGCAGCGAGCCTTTGAAGCTTCCCCTTCGTGAACCCTGCCCATCCTGGGGGAGGAGGCTTGGCACCTCGTCCCAGGATGTGCATTGTTTCAGGCCCCAGAGAGCAGCAGGCTCTCGTCCCAGGGGTCCAGAAACATGTCTGGTGGTGGCAGCTGAAAGCAGCCACTCAGCCTGGACACTAGTGGTGGGTTAGTTTTCAGGGGGCATCTCTAAGATGCCCTCTGTGTGCATTTTTCATTAAATCCCACACTGGCATCAGTGTGCGTTTATTGTGGTGAGAAGTTTGAAACCAAACTTCTCAGTTTTCAGTGTAGCCATTATGGTGCTGTGGAGTTCGTAATGACAAACTCCCAGCACCATATACTCTTAATGGCAGCACTGCACTTACAATGTCTAAGAATGGACTTAGACACTGTAGGGGTACAGGGCTCATGCACCTGTACCCTCACCACTGGTATAGGGCACCCAGCTAGAGGAGTGACTGATCTATGCCAGGGCAGTGGGTTGTAGGCATGGCACACAGAGATGTGTGCCATGTCAACTCTTCACTTTGTTCTGCACCAAAACACGCAGCCTGCAAAGGCTATGTGTGAGTGTAATGGTACAGGACGTCTAAGGGTGGCACAATAAGGGCTGCAGCCCTTAGAGGCCTTCTCTGGTCACAGTGCCCTGGGTACCTGTGGTACCATTTACCAGGGGCTGACCTGTGGCCAGAGATGCAATTGGGTTTAGGCTTCAATAGCAGTTTTATGGAAAGAACATAGGCCCTGGGTACCTGATTAGCAGGAGCCCAGGGCACACTCAGTCAAAGCACATCAGCAATTCAGCAAAAAGTGGGGGCAACCATGCAGAAAGAGGGCACTTTCTCACATAACCCCCCCCCCACCCCCACAAACGAAAGAGGATGAGACTAACCTTTTCCTAGAGAGTCTTCATTTTCTACATGGAAGAACCTGGAAAGTCCATCTGCATTGGCATGGGCAGTCCCAGAAATAAATAACACAAGAAGCCCTCGGGTCCGAGCAATGGACTACCGGTTGTCCCAATGAGAGAGAAAAAAGGAAAAACAGTGCTGTGGGAAAGTTAGGAGTGTCCCTTTTAAGGACGGTTTCCCTCACACACCGAAGGTGTCATGCTTCATCATTGGGATACCTCCTCGCGTCATGAACCTAGTCGTGACCCGGGCTACAACCCCCTCGCTGCAAGGGAGGAGCTCAGGGATGTTTTAGTGAGGAAAGGGGTATTACTAAGACCCAATGTGAGCGAATGTGTGAGTTAGGTGGTGCAGTGCTGACTAGACAGTGAGGACAAATTAAAACTAGCTACAAGGTAAGCCTACCATAGTTTATTCACAAACTTGAAACAGCAAGCCGAACAAGCACACCATTGTGTGGTTGTGACACACGTCCCCACAAAACAATCCCCCACAAGAGTTCAATCTTATGAGCCTTGTAGCTCAAACGGTGTGCATCTCCACTGCTTCCGCCGTTTCCAAAGAGCAGTCACCAAGACCAATGTCAAACTTAACACAAATGTGGAGTGCACCACCAAATAGGAAAATGATTAAGTCCATCCAATGTAGAAATTACAAAAGTTGTTCTTTATTCTTCTTGTTCAATAAAAACAACAGCCAAACAGCCGACGCATTTCGTCCAACTGGTGTGGACTTCATCAGGGCTTAAAGAGTGCGTAAAGACTTTAGGGGTAGTAGATCGTTGTACAAATATAGAAGAAGGATTATACACCATATAAGTACTGAAAAGCAACTGTGCCCTCCTGGATCCAGGGACAGTTCAAAGAGTAAAGCGGCTCCTGTGTCGTGCCGAGCAGTGGCGATGGACGTCCGTGAACTCGACGAATTCACGGACGTCCATCGCCACTGCTCGGCACGGCACAGGAGCCGCTTTACTCTTGAACTGTCCCTGGATCCAGGAGGGCACAGTTGCTTTCAGTACTTATACGGTGTATAATCCTTCTTCTATATTTGTACAACGATCTACTATCCCTAAAGTCTTTACGCACTCTTTAAGCCCTGATGAAGTCCACACCAGTTGGACGAAACGCGTCGGCTGTTTGGCTGTTGTTTTTATTGAACAAGAAGAATAAAGAACAACTTTTGTAATTTCTACATTGGATGGACTTAATCATTTTCCTATTTGGTGGTGCACTCCACATTTGTGTTAAGTCTACCATAGTTTATTGATGCTTCCTGGTGCCAGGATTAAAACCAAAAATCGAGTAGTGTGGCTGCCGTAATTAGAGACAGCTGCACTGTCCCAGGTCTGTGTTCCACTACAAAGTCCATTCCCTGTAGGGAGATGGACTACCTCAACAGTTTAGGATTTTCACCTTTCATCTGCATTAGCCATCTGAGAGGTCTGTGATCAGTTTGAACTAGGAAGTGAGTACCAAACAAGTATGGTCTCAGCTTCTTCAGGGACCAAACCACAGCAAAGGCCTCTCCCTCTCAATGGCACTACAACGCTGCTCCCTGGGGAGAAGCCTTCTGCTTATAAAAGCAACAGGTTGGTCTTGGCCTTCATCATTGGTCTGGGATAGGACCGCTCCTATCCCTAGCTCAGAGGCATCAGTCTGCACAATGAACTGCTTGGCATAGTCTGGAGCTTTGAGAATTGGTGCTGAGCACATAGCCTCTTTCAGGGTGTCAAAAGCCTTTTGACAACTAACTGTCCAGTTTACCTTTTTGGGCATCTTCTTGGAGGTGAGTTCTGTGAGGGGAGCCACAATGGACCCATATCCCTTCACAAACCTCCTGTAGTACCCAAACCCAAGGAATGCCCTGACTTGGGTTTGGGTTGTTGGAGCTGCCCAGTCCAGTATGGCCTGGATCTTGGGCTGTAAGGGTTGTACCTGGCCTCCACCAACAAGGTGGCCCAAGTACACCACAGTTCCCTGCCCTATCTGGCATTTGGATGCCTTGATAGTTAGGCCTGCAGTTTGCAGGGCATTTAAAACCTTCCCAAGGTGGATCAGGTGATCCTGCCAGGTGGAGCTAAAGACAGCAATATCATCTAGATAAGCTGCACTAAAGGACTCCAATCCAGCAACGACTTGGTTCACCAACCTCTGGAAGGAGGCAGGAGCATTCTTTAAGCCAAAGGGCATAACTGTAAACTGATAATGCCCATCTGGTGTGGAGAATGCTGTCTTTTCTTTTGCTCCTTGGGCCATGCCAATTTGCCACTACCCTGCAGTTAAGTCAAAGGTACTTAGAAATGTGGCTGCACCCAATTTGTCTATAAGCTCATCTGCTCTTGGGATAGGTTGAGCATCTGTCTTGGTGACAGAGTTGAGCCCTCTAAATTCCACATAGAACCTCATTTCTCTCTTTCTACCCTGTGGATGAGGTTTGGGGACTAGAACCACTGGGCTGGCCCATGGGCTCTCAGAGGGTTCAATAACCCCTAACTCCAGCATCTTGCTGACTTCAGCTCTGATGCTTTCCTTGACTTGATCAGACTGTCGATAGATTTTGTTTTTGACAGGTGAACTGTCACCAGTGTCCACATCATGGGTACACCAGTTTGTCTGACCAGGGGTCAAGGAAAGGAGCTTTGCATACTGCTGCAAGACTTGCTTGCAATCAGTCTGCTGTCGGGCAGAGGGTGTCTGAAAAGACAACTCCATCCACTGACCCATCTTTTGGGCTGTATGAGAGGAGGTCAGGGAGAGGTTCACTCTCTGTCTCCTGATCCTCATCAGTCACCATCAGCATGGTGATGTCAGCCCTGTCATGGAAGAGCTTAAGGCGGTTCAATCAATCAATCAATCACGGCATTTATAGAGCGCGCTACTCACCCGGGAGGGTCTCAAGGCGCTGAGGGAGGGGGTAAGTTACTGCTCGAACAGCCAGGTCTTGAGCTGCTTCCTGAAGGAGAGATGGTCCTGGGTTCGCCGAAGGTGAGTGGGGAGGGAGTTCCAGGTCCTGGCTGCCAGGTAGGAGAAGGATCTTCCTCCGGCTTGGTTCTGCGGATGCGTGGTACGGTGGCGAGGGCGTGGCTGGTTGATCGTAGCTGGCGTGTGGGCGTGTAGAAGGTCATGCGGTCGTTGAGGTACTTTGGGCCCAGGTCGTGGAGGGCCTTGTGTGCGTGGGTGAGGAGTCTGAACGTTATTCTCTTGCTGACGGGGAGCCAGTGCAGGTCTTTCAGGTGTCCGGTGATGTGGCTGTGTCGGGGGATGTCCAGGATGAGTCGTGCGGAGGCGTTCTGGATGCGCTGGAGTCTTTTTGAAGTTTGGCTGTGGTTCCGGCGTAGAGGGTGTTCCCATAGTCCAGTCGGCTGGTGACGAGTGCCTGGGTGACGGTCTTCCTGGTTTCAGTGGGGATCCATCTGAAGATCTTGCGGAGCATGCGCAGGGTGTTGAAGCATGAAGATGAGACGGCGTTGACTTGTCTGGTCATCGACAGGGAGGAGTCCAGGATGAAGCCCAGGTTGCGTGCGTGGTCCGTTGGCTTGGGCGCGGTGCCCAGGGCCGGGGGCCACCAGGAGTCGTCCCAGGCGGAGGGTGATGAGCCCAGGATGAGGACTTCCGTCTTGTCTGAGTTCAGTTTAAGGCGGCTGTTCCTCATCCAGTCGGCGACGTCTCTCATCCCGTCGTGTAGGTTGGCTCTGGCGGTGGTGGGGTCGTTGGTGAGGGAGAGGATCAGCTGGGTGTCGTCGGCGTAGGAGATGATGTTGAGGTTGTGTCGGCGTGCGATGGCTGCGAGGGGCTCATGTAGACGTTGAAGAGGGTTGGGCTGAGTGAGGATCCCTGTGGAACGCCGCAGATGACTTCGGTGGCTTCGGATCTGAACGGGGGAGGCGGACTCTCTGGGTTCTTCCGGCGAGGAACGAGATGATCCATTCCAGTGCTTTCTCTCGGATTCCGATGTTGCTGAGGCGCTTCACTAGGGTGCGGTGGCAGACGGTGTCGAACGCCGCGGAGAGGTCCAAGAGGATGAGGGCAGCTGTTTCCCCGTTGTCGGTTAGGGTTCTGATGTCGTCGGTGGCTGCGATAAGGGCGGTCTCGGTGCTGTGGTTGGCCCGAAACCCGGACTGCGAGGGGTTGAGGGATCCATTCGTCTCGAGGAAGGCGGCAAGCTGTCTGTTGACGGTCTTCTCGATGACTTTGGCCGGAAACGGAAGGAGCGAGATGGGACGGTAGTTCTTAAGGTCGGTGGGGTCCGCCGTTGGTTTCTTCAGGAGGGCGGTAAGCTCGGCGTGCTTCCAGCTCTCCGGGAAGGTGGCGGTGTGGAAGGAGGAGTTGATGATGTCCCGGAGATGGGGTGCGATGGTGGCGTCGGCTTTGTTGAAGACGTGGTGTGGGCAGGGGTCGGTTGGTGATCCGGAGTGGATGGAGTTCATCGTGCGGGTGGTGTCTTCGGTGCTGATCGGGGTCCAGTTGCAGAGGGTGGTGGTGGCGGGCGTTGGTTCGGCGGTAGGGTGCGTTGTTTGTGCGTCGAAGCTGTTATGTATGTCGGTGATCTTGCGGTGGAAGAACGCGGAGAGTGAGTTGCAGAGGTCTTGCGAGGGGTGATGTCGTTGTTTCCGGCGCTGGGGTTGGAGAACTCTTTGACGATGCTGAAAAGTTCCTTGCTGTCATGGGCGTTGTTGTCCAGTCGTTCTTTGAGTGCCGACTTCTTGGTGGCACGGATCAGCTGGTGGTGTTTGCGGGTGGCGTGCTTGAGGGCGGTCCTGTTGTCTGTGGTCTGGTCGAGTCGCCAGGTTTTCTCGAGAGTGCGGCAGTTCTTCTTGGATTCCTTGAGTTCGTTGGTGAACCAAGGGGTTTTCTTGCTTCCGGGTCTGCTGGGAGGGTTTTTAGTGGTGCGAGGTCGTCGGCGCAGGCGGTCAGCCACTTGGCGAGGTTGCTGGCTGCTTCGTTTGGGTCCGTTGTGTTGGTGGGTGTGTTCTGGCTGAGGGAGGCGGTGAGCTGCTCGGCGGTGATCTTGCTCCAGCTCCGGCGGGGAGCCTGTTGCGGGTGGTGGTGGGTCGTAGTCTTTCTGAAGCTGAAGTGGACGCAGCTGTGGTCGGTCCAGTGGAGTCCGGTGGCGTGGCTGAAGGAGATGTGCTTGCTGGACGAGAAGACGGGGTCAAGCGTGTGGCCGGCGTAGTGGGTGGGCGTGTTCACCAGTTGCTTGAGTCCGAGGTTGGCGAGGTTGTCCAGCAGGGCGGTGGTGTTTCTGTCGTTGTTGTTCTCCAGGTGGAAGTTGAGGTCCCCTAGGAGGATGTAGTCGGCGGAGGGCATGGCGTGCGGGCTGATGAAGTCTGCGATGTCTTCGCTGAATAGTGTGCGTGGTCCCGGGGGTCTGTAGATGAGGGTGCCTCGGAGGGTGGTCTTGGGGTCAGTGTGTATCTGGAAGTGTAGGTGTTCGGCGGCGGTGAAGGTCTCGTCAGAGTTAGTCGAGATGCGGATGGTGTTCTTGTGTACGATGGCGATGCCTCCTCCCGTCTGGTTGACGCGGTCCCTCCGGGTGATCTTGTATCCGTCCGGGATGGCTATGGCGATGTCGGGCGCTGAGGATAACCCTTTTGGGTGTCCTGCTTGTGCCCAGGTCAACCAAGTAGGTGACCTCACTCTTCTTTTCTAAGATAGGGTAAGGGCCCTCCATCTGTCCTGCAGTGCCCTTGGTGACACTGGCTCCAAAACCCACACCTTTTGCCCAGGTTGAAATTCAACCAGTGCAGCTTTTTGGTCATACCAGTGCTTCTGAAGCTCCTGGCTGGCCTCAAGATTTTTGGATGCCTTTTCGATGTACTCACCCATTCTTGACCTTAGGCCAAGCACATAGTCCACGATATCTTGTTTGGTTTTTTGGAGAGGCTTCTCCCAACCCCCTTTTACAAAACAGAGTGGTCCCATCACAGGATGGCCAAACAGAAGTTCAAAGTGGGAAAACCCTACTCCCTTCTGTGGCACCTCTCTGTAAGCGAAAAGGAGGCATGGTAAGAGGACATCCCATCTCCTTTTGAGTTTTTTAGGGAGCCCCATAATCATGCCTTTCAATGTCTTGTTGAATCTCTCAACAAGGCCATTGGTTTGTGGGTGATAGGGTGTAGTAAACTTGTACTGCACTCCACACTCTTTCCAGATGTGTTTTAGGTAAGAAGACATGAAGTTGGAACCTCTGTCTGAAACCACCCCCTTAGGAAACCCTACTCTGGTGAAGACACCAATGAGGGCCTTGGCTACTGCAGGAGCTGTAGTAGTCCTAAGGGGAATTGCCTCAGGATACCTAGTGGCATGATCCACTACCACAAGAATGAATTTGTTTCCTGATGCTGTGGGAGGTCCACACCTACCCTTTCAAAGGGAACACCCACCACAAGTAGTGGTATCAGGGGGGCCTTTGAGGGGCCACCTGTCTTGCCACTGGCCTGACAGGTGACACAGGAGCTGACAAACTCCTTTACTTTTTGGAACATCTGGGCCCAGTAAAAGTGGCTAACTAGCCTTTCCCAAGTCTTGGTTTGGCCCAGATGTCCAGCTAGGGGGATGTCATGAGCTAAAGGTAGGAGAAACTCCCTGTACTTCTGAGGCACTACCACTCTCCTAGTGGCTCCAGGTTTGGGGTCTCTGGCCTCAGTGTACAGTAGTCCCTCTTCCCAATAAACTCTGTGGGTGCCACTGACATCTCCCTTTTCCTGTGCAGCAGCTTGCTGCCTCAGGCTTTCAAGAGTTGGACAGTCCTGCTGTCCAAGGCACAGCTCTTCCCTAGAGGGTCCCCCTGGGCCCAAGAGTTCAACCTGGTAAGGGTCAAGCTCCATGGGCTCAGTTCCCTCTGTGGTGTCCAAGTCCTCTCCCTGAGGAGAGGGGTCCTGATCCTTTTGCTGTACAGAAGCTGGTTCCCCAGTCTTCCTACCTTTTCTCTTGGAAGGTTGGGCCATACTTTCAGGCTCCAACACTTCTTTTTCACCCTGTTTCTTGCTCTGTGCTCTTGTTTTTACACACACCAATTCAGGGATATCCAGCATTGCTGCATGGGTTTTCAGTTCAACTCAGCCCATGCTGAGGTTTCCAGGTCATTGCCAAGCAGACAGGCAGCTGGTAGCTTTGGAGAGACCACTACCTGTTTCAGGCCAGTAACCCCCCCTCAGTCTAATGTCACCATAGCCATTGCATGGTTAGTGGTAACACTGTCAGCATTGGTGACTGGGTAAGTTCTCCCAATCAAGTATTGCTCAGGGGAAACCAGTGTATCTCTCACCATAGTGACACTGGCATCTGTATCCCTCAGAGCGTCTATCCTAGTTCCATTAATCCAAGGGTATTGTAAGTACTTTTTTAAGTTGGGTGGCCACACAGCTACAGTGGCAAACTCAACTTCCCCTTCTGAAACTAGAACTACTTCAGTGTGCAACCCGATTTGCTCTTGGCACACTTTTGATCCCATCTGGAGACTTGCTATGCCAGGAGTAGCTGTAGTAGGACTAGGGGCCTTCTTGTTTGGGCAAGCAGCATCTCCAGTTAAGTGTCCCAACTTCTTACAGTTGTTACACCAGGCCTTTAAAGGGTCAACGTTCTTTCCCCTGTACCTATTATTGGACTGGGAAGAGTTTTGGGACCCACCCCCTGTGCAGGTTTTTTGGGCCCTTTTGAAGACTCAGGCTTTTTATCTTGGGGATTCTCACCACCTTTCCCCTGGGGAGGTTTTGTAACGCCTTTCTTTTGGTCACCCCCAGTGGTTGTTTTTGTCACCCTTGTCTTGACCCAGTGGTCTGCCTTCTTTCCCAATTCTTGGGGAGAAATTAGACCTAGGTCTACCAAATGCTGATGTAACTTTTCATTAGTGCAATTACTTAAAATATGTTCTTTCATAAACAGATTGTAAAGTCCATTGAACTCATGCACATTGTATCCAGTTAACCAACCATCTGGAGTTTTAACTGAGTAGTCTACGAAGTCAATCCAGGATTGGTTTTGGGTTTTGTGAGCCCCCCTTAATTTAATTCTATATTCCTCAGTTGTGAGTCCAAATCCCTCAATCAGAGTTCTCTTCATGAGGTCATAAGACCCAGCATCTGACCCAGAAAGGGTCAGGAGTCTGTCTCTGCAGTTACCAGAGAACAGTTCCCAAAGGAGTGCCCCCCAGTGTGACTTCTTCACTTTTCTCATTTCACAAGCCCTCTCAAAGGCTGTGAACCATTTTGTGATATCATCACTCTCTTCATATTTAGGGACAATCCCTTTGGGGATTTTAGGATCATTAGATTGCTCTTTATCCTTATTAAGTAAATTGCTGCCACCATTGATGGGTGCTAGGCCCATCTCTGCTCTCTCTCTTTCTAGAGCCAGCAACCTGGTCTCTAGATCCAGTCTTTTGGTCAACCTTGCTAAAAGGCTGTCCTCCTCATTGAGGCTGTCCTCAATGTCCTCAGTAGTGCCTGACCCACCTGTGTGGGATCTAGGTACTGAGAGGTTGATTCTTGGAGTCAGGGCCACTGGGGCCCTTTTCTCCCTAAGAAGTGGGGGAGGTTGATCTACCTGGTCATCCTCCTCCTCTTCTTCCTCATCTGTCTGGCCTTCACCAGTTTCAGATGGGTGGTCCTTAGCATACCCAGCCAACAGCTCCTGGAGCTTTTGTTTGGTGGGATGGGACCCCATGGCTATGTTTTTAATTTTGCATAGGGACCTTACCTCCTTGAAAGACAAGTGAAAGTAAGGGGTGAGGTCCAGATTCCTCACCCATGTCCTCTATGACATTGCGGTTATTTTCACTAACAGCTGGGTTCTTGTTTTGAGACATTATTAAAAAAAACTTCTAACCCCTCTAACCCTCGCTACAGTGACTTTTTATTTTTCTAAAATTCTACAGGGACTTAACCAAGGCCCTAGCAAGACTTTTAGTAATTTTGCAAAAAATGCCAATTTGAAAAATCAGAATTCTAAAGACAATTTAAGATTTCTATTGTGTGATCAAGTGGTAACCAAGTAGTCCAATGTTATGTTATGTTAGCAGATTTATATAGCGCACAGCTGCCCCAGCAAAGGGGCGTCCCGGCGCTGAAACTGCGAACTGCTGAAGACACAGTGGATCAGACACAGGAGACCCCTCAAGCAGGGAAGAGATGTGTTTTGATGGCTTTGCGAAATTGAGCATGATTGTTAATGCTCCTGATGTTCACAGGGAGGGAGTTCCAGAGCTTAGCAGCGAGGACGCGGAAGGAGCGTCCTCCTGCATGACTTTTCCTCACCCGAGGTACGACAGCCAAGTGTTGGTGTTGACCCATAGAGCGTAGATGGCGGGTGGGTATATAGGGTGAGAGAAGATATCCGGAGCTTGAAGGTTCAAAATTCTGTGGGCGATACAGAGAGTTTTAAACTCAAAACGTTTTGCCACTGGCAGCCAGTGCAATCTTCGGATGGCGCTGGTTGTGGGACATGTTCTCGGCAGACCGAGTAGCGTCCGGCCAGCCGCATTTTGGGCCCTTTGTAAGCGGAGAATCTCGGCTTTATTCACCCCCAGGTAGAGTGAACTAGCATAGTCCAGCCTTGATAGAACGCTGGCCTGGACGATGACCTGACGGATGGCGAGGTCGAAGAAACCTAACAACGGCTTAAGCCCATGTAAAAGTCCAAAGCAGGTCCCGGCTACCGCTTTGGTTTGGGCCTGAAAAGTAAGGGCGGAGTCAACCCAAACTCCCAGATTTTTTACTGCCTGCTTAGGGACAGGTGGACAGCCCAGAGTAGAAGGCCACCACCACTCACTCCACAATTCAGTGTCTCTCCCTACCAGCAGGATCTCTGATTTGCTCGCATTCAGTTGGAGGCAGTTGGTGGTCATCCAGTCTGCTATAGCTGTTAGATCCTCCCTGAATTTGAGCGCGTCCTGCGAGGAGTCATTTGATAGAGCCAACACTAACTGTGTGTCATCTGCGTAAGAGACCACAGTTAGTCCTCTATTCCTGCCTACTGCAGCTAAGGATTGGATGTAAATGTTAAACAGGGTGGGGCTAAGAACCGTTTCATGTGGAACCCCTTGATGGATGGCATGTACCTTAGAGCCAGAAGGAGGCACCGATACTTCAAAGGTTCTCTTAGATAGAAAGGAAACAAACCAGCCCAAGGCAGGGCCCCCAATGCCAGCCTCCTTCAGGCGCTGCAGCAGAATCTGGTGGGACACTGTATCGAACGCAGCGCTCAGATCTAACAGTATCGGAGCTGATGTTCGCCCTGCATCCAGTGCGCCCCTTAGATGTTCAGTTACAGCCAGGAGAGCCATCTCCGTGCTGTGACGAGGGCGGAACCCATTCTGTGAAGGGTCAAGCAGATTATTGTTTTCAATGAACCGTGTGAGGATGGAATTAATATAGGCTTCAGAAATTTTGGATACAAATGGTAAGAGGGAGATGGGGTGGAAGCTCTCTGGTTTAGTGGCATCAAGTGTGGTTTTTTTTAATAGAGGGACCACCTTGGCCGGTTTCCAGGCCCTGGGGACTACCGCCGTGGACGTGGACATATTAATCAACTTGCAGAACGGGGAAAGGAACAAAGGCAGGGATTTCAGAAATTGGTCAGGTTTAAGGGGGTCTGCAGAGGAACCCGATTTAATTTTCTTGCAGATTGCGAGCATTTCCTCTTCTGAGAGCGCCGGAAAAGCAGAGAGTGTATGGACAGCAAGAGGCCTATATGCGGGGCCTATCCTGATCTCAGAGTGAGGAAAGGTTCTGTAGATGTTCTCAACCTTCTTGCCAAAGAAGGTGGCCATAGCCTCACATTGCTGATTTGAGGAGAGGGGGGGGATGCTTTAGGTTGCCCCAGTGATTTAAGATCATTAAGTATGGAAAAGATGCATTTGGCTGGGTTGCCACGGTTTCTGATCACATCTGCAAAGTAGGCAGCTCTTTCCCTCTGAACGGCCTTGTGATAGTTCTTAATAGCTGCCCAATATTGCCCTTTCAGGACTGGATCATATTCCCGCCTCCACGCCTGTTCCATACTTTTGCAGACTTTCCGGGCTGCGGCCAGATTGCTGTTATACCATGGGCTAGAATGTCTACTCCGGCTCTGTGACCACCTAGCGGGAATAAGGGTATCGAGGGAGTGAAAGATCCAGTTGGAGAGGGTACTCTCAGCCACATCTGGATCGTCAGGCAAGTTGGGTGTACGCATCGAGAGAAGAGCGTGGAACTGTTCGGGGTCCAATTTATGCCACGGGCGTTTTAAGGCTGATTTCCGAGTTGCGCCCTGAAGGGGCCCTACTCCCAGAAGAGTCATGGGTATCAGGTAATGATCAGACCAACTCATCGGAGTTGGCGTGTCCACCGTGAGGGTAGATAGATTAGAAAAAAACGGATCTAGTAGGTGTCCAGCATAGTGGGTACATCCTAGGACCCGCTGGGTAAGCTGGAGGGCAGCAAGGTCTGCAAGGAAGTTGCCTAACTCGATGTCTTGAGTGTTATCTAGATGTAGATTCAGATCACCAATAATGCTAAAGTTGGCTGATCTAATAGCCAGTATACCTGCTGCAACAATCAGTGCGTCCCTAAATTCTTTAGAGGGGCCAGGCGGGCGATAGATCAAAAGTCCAGACAGTGAAAAGTTGGCATTCAAGGTAATCTTGAAACGGGCGCACTCATTCCAGACAAGTCCTCTTTCATAAGAGTGCAGGTGTAACCGGCTTTGAAGATGATAGCAATGCCACCACCCTGCACCCCTCTATTAAGAGTCACAATATTGAAGCCTTGGGGCAGAGCCAATCCAGGCTCTGATTCCGTGTTGGCCATAAGCCAAGTCTCTGTCAAAAAGAGGATGTCAGGTGCCTCATCGTCGAGTAGGTCGTAGATTTCACCAAAATGTTTTACTAACGAGCAGCAGTTTAAACTGAACAGTTTAACCGCCTGAGGGGAGGGGTGTGGGAAGGATACAGCAGCCCAGGAACTAAACCCACAGCACCTACAGCCAAAAGGGCCCTCAGGAGGGACATCCAATAGATTGCCGCATGGACTTACCCCCCTGCCAATAGAAGCCAGATCGTCCCGGGTGTACACCTGCTTAGCGCTAGCCTATCCAGCAGCATGTCTGGCGTCGTCCAGGCGCGCCAGCGGCGCGTCTGCGCCCCGGCAGGCATTAAGGGCCGGGGGGGAATGACTGGCTCCTCCCGGTTGAGCTGCTGATTGGAGGAAACAGACCAATCAGCGCTCAGCCTAGCCGAGGGACGCGGAAGCAAGGAAGCCCAAATTCAAGAATTTCCCCAACACAGTTCCCCGCACAACAAAGATAAAACTTTAAAAAGAATCAGGCAGGATAAAAACACAGACGAGCGTCAGGTGAAAGCTCACGATGTCTAAGCTGTTTAGCAGCAATGTGCATCCGCGCCCCGGCAGGCATTAAGGGCCGGGGGGCACAACTGCCTCCTCCCGGTTGAGCTGCTGATTGGAGGAAACAGACCAATCAGCGCTCAGCCTGGCCGAGGGACGCGGGAGCAAGGAAGCCCAAATTCAAGAATTTCCCCAACACAGTTCCCCGCACAACAAAGATAAAACTTTAAAAAGTATCAGGCAGGATAAAAACACAGACGAGCGTCAAGTGAAAGCTCACGATGTCTAAGCTGTTTAGCAGCAATGCGCGTCCGCGCCACGGCAGGCATTAAGGGCCGGGGGGCACAACTGGCTCCTCCCGGTTGAGCTGCTGATTGGAGGAAACAGACCAATCAGCGCTCAGCCTGGCCGAGGGACGCGGAAGCAAGGAAGCCCAAATTCAAGAGTTGTATATCCCACCGCTGATCCACCAATGTAGGAAGCTGGCTCTGTATGTACTATACCAAAGTGAGGTATAGTGTGCACAGAGTCCAGTGGCACCCCAAAGGTAGGCAGAGGTAAAGTTAGATAGCACCTCACTCTCTATTTGTGGTAGTGTGGTCGAGCAGTAAGGCAGTATCAGAGGACAGTGTTAAGCATTTGTTGTACCCACTCAGTCAGCAAATGAATTCACACACTCAAAGACTGAACTTCAGACCAATTGTTTTTGTATAAAAATATTCTTTTAGTTATTTTATTTACAAGAATCAAGCAAGCCTGGCACAGGTAAGCAATAAATACTTTACAGTAGTAATGCAGTTTGTAAACAGTTTGAATTTGTAATTGTATATGCACTTTGTTTTGACTTACAGTATGGTTTCAGAGAAATGCAATACTTTGTAAATACAGTTCATAGACTTGAATGGGCTTTTCAGTAAAATTACAGGTAAATTACTTTTGAGACTACTTTTCTTACTCAGAGTACCTGGATACTACTCTGGGACATTTCCTGTAAACAGGTAAGTAAAATCGTTTTTGTTAGTTAGTGCAATTTTAAAGAATTTCTTTAGGTTTTCAAACTTCACACTTAAAAACTTTTCCAAGAAAAACAATCAATGTTATCCTATGGAGGAAAATAGTATTATCGGTTTTGAGGTAAGTATTTGGTAGTGGGAGTTGAGATTCTGGGGGTAGACTCAGGGGTCCCCCAGGGTCAAGGATGCACTCTAGTTACACCCTCAGCGACACTAGGGTGGCCGGGTGCAGAGTGCTGAGGCCCAATGTTATCCAATGGGGGATAGGGGGCCTCCGGTTGGTGGCTGCTGACGAGCAGGCCACTTGGTTGTGGGAGCAAAGCTCCTGGACTTTAGCTCAGGGCAAATGGGGAAACAAAGTAGCACCAAAGGTGCACCCTCAGCGGCACTAGGGCGGCCGGGTGCAGCGTGCTGTTTCGACATCGGGCGCCCTGTTGTTTCCAATGGGGAACCTCCGGTTTGCAAAGGCACTGCAGGCTTGGGGACGAAGGTCTTCTGGGTGCGACCACCACTTCGAGAGGTAAGTTGGAAAGTTAGGGGTTGGTTAGGTAACCATCGGTTTGGCCACCAAAGGCTGTGGGGCGTCGGGTGCAGGGGTGCCTTTTGGGGTCGGATCTTCTTACCAGCTCCTGGTCACGGTTGGGGGGACCTTCCGGATTTAGGCTGCAGGCGTCGGCTGGAGGCTTGAGGCAGGTCAGGGGTTGCCGGATCTCGGGTTAGGATCGCCGGGGGGACCTTCTCATGGTGTTTGCCCACTCGAGCTCGGACCGAGGACGGCGGGTGCAGAGTAGGGCGGATCCGCGGTGTCCGGCCGGAACCAGAGTTTGCAGATGAACAAATCCGGTGTTCACGGGAAACACAGTCTTTGGGGTTGAAGGCAGGCAGGTCCTCCGGGGTTTTCAAGGTTGCTGGCTGCAGGACACACCGGGATTTCGCAGGAGCAGGTTCGAGGTAAAGACAGGCCGGTAGGGCTGGGGCCAAGTCAGTGGGCATCTTCCTCTTGTTAGCTGCTGCACAGCTTTTCTGTCCTTCTTCTTCTTCTCCTTGTAGTTTCTTCTTGTCTGAGGAAGCAAGGTTCAGGGGTGCCCCAAAATACTAGATTTAGGGACGTTACAGGTAGGAAAAAGGTAGGGACCAATGGGTCCCGTCCCTGGGGTGGGGACACCCCCTATTATGCCACCCTCTTGTGGGAGGTGGGGCATGAGCCTGTCCCTGGTTGGCTGAGTCCCCACATCTGCAAGATGGCGGGGACTGAGAGTTGTGCTTCACCTCCCCTCCCCCCCCTGAGGGGTGGAGTTGGCAGAGGTGGGCACACCTCTCTTCCTCACTTGTTTTTCCCGCTGGTTCTCCCGCCCAAAGTGGGGGTCAGAACCAGTGGGGACCAGTGGCTGAAAGCAGCAAGTGGCCTGGGGAAGCTCCCAAAGGCGGCAAGCCTTTGAAGCCTCCCCTTCGTGAACGCTGCCCATCCTGGGGAGGAGGCTTGGCACCTCGTCCCAGGATGTGCATTGTTTCAGGCCCCAGACAGCAGCAGGCTCTCGACCCAGGGGTCCAGAAACATGTCTGGTGGTGGCAGCTGAAAGCAGCCACTCAGCCTGGACACTAGTGGTGGGTTAGTTTTCAGGGGGCATCTCTAAGATGCCCTCTTTGTGCATTTTACATTAAATCCCACACTGGCATCAGTGTGGGTTTAATGTGCTGAGAAGTTTGATACCAAACTTCTCAGTTTTCAGTATAGCCATTATGGTGCTGTGGAGTTCGAAATGACAAACTCCCAGCACCATATACTCTTAATGGCAGCACTGCACTTACAATGTCTAAGAATAGACTTAGACACTGTAGGGGTACAGGGCTCATGCACCCTGTACCCTCACCACTGGTATAGGGCACCCAGCTAGAGGGGTGACTGATCTATGCCAGGGCAGTGGGTTGTAGGCATGGCACACAGAGATGTGTGCCATGTCGACTCTTCACTTTCTTCTGCACCAAAACACGCAGCCTGCAAAGGCAGTGTGTGAGTGTAATGATACAGAACCTCTAAGGGTGGCACAATAAGTGCTGCAGCCCTTAGAGGCCTTCTCTGGTCACAGTGCCCTGGGTACCTGTGGTACCATTTACCAGGGGCTGACCTGTGGCCAGAGATGCCAATTGGGTTTAGGCTTCAATGCAGTTTTAGGGAAAGAACATAGGCCCTGGGTACCTGATTAGCAGGACCCCAGGGCACACTCAGTCAAAGCACATTAGCAATTCAGCAAAAAGTGGGGCAACCATGCAGAAAGAGGGCACTTTCTCACACTTGTTCATAAAATAACTTTTGAATATGGAGTTTTGAAACTAATATAGCAGTGCTCAGTGAGGCAAAGAACTCCAGGGGCTGTGACGTCTCAGAGGGAAATCTGAGGTTGTTTAGGCCTACACTGACTCTGGTATTTCCAGCAGTACTGCTGGAAATATTTGTTTGGGGCACAAATGAAAGTAGTGAGCCCAAGCTGTATCACTACTATGTGTATTAGTGAAACTTGGGAAAACCTTTTCAAAGTACCTATGGTAACATTATTAGACTTATCAGTGCTTTTAGTTTTTTCCACTTTCTTTTCTTCTTTCTTTTTTGTATTATTTCTCTTTGTTTATCTCTTTGAGTCACTCCATTTTAATTCTTCTCCGTTTGTCTCTTTTGCCCCCTTTTTAGGTCGAGCCTAGAGTCAGCGGGCATGCGCTGCTCTGCGAGACTTATTGTAGAGTAGTAGGGAATAGAAGCTCCACCCACTCTCCGCCCATATTTGCCATTGGCTTGTGTCATTGTCCGTCCTAAATGCTGGCTTCTGATTTGTCAATAGGCTTGTTAGTCCCTCCTTAGTACTGCCTCCTCTTCATTTGTCACCTCCCATGGCGACTGGCCCCTTTACTTCGGTTGTTACACGGTACGTGTTATTTAAACTGTGAGCACTATTTTCTTTAATGAGGTTCTCCTACTGCAGGCACGACATGCTTTGGTGCCTTCTTTACTCCCCCCCTCCCTCCGGTTGTCCGTGCCTTCTCCCCCCCGCCCTACCTCCCGTTTTCCGTGCCTTCTCCCCCCCGCCCGCCCTCCCGTTGTCCATGCCTTCTCGCCCCCGACCGCCCTCCCGCCCATTGTCCGTGCCTTCTCCCCCACCCTCCCTCCCGTTGTCCGTTATGCCTACCATTTGCAATGCAATAGATCTCGCGTAAATGCGAGATCTATTGCATTGCAAATGCTTGTTATGGTCTGGCTTGACAGCGCAGCTGTCCCCAGAAAATTATGTGAGAATCACCGGAGAAGGCCTTTGGCTCCACCCACATGTTGGTGCAAGGAGTACGTTTTGTTTAGGCAGCAACTGTTTGCTTCCACAAAAAAGTGCTTGCCTGCCTCACAACTGTGATCATTTTATTTATTTATCCAGCTGCCCGAACTTGAACTTTCAGGGGCACATACAATGCTATTAAAGTGTATTAGATAACTGATAATGTATGTCGGCACAGATGGGAGAAAGGCAGTTATTAACATACATGGATTTTTAGGTCTGGCTTGACAGTGCAACTGTCACCTGACCTTTTAACCCACACCAATATTATTCTACAGTTCTTTGCTTCCACACAAATAGATATCCATTCCCATGCTATTTACTTGCAATGATTCACATTACCATACAAAAGTCCTTTGAAGCCAGACCTATTGGCATTGCAAATCAGTGGTGGCTCATGAAGTTTGAAAGTGGTGGGGGCGCAAAAAGTCATCTTCAACTTTCACTGAGTGAGCAAAGGAAGTGACACCAACTGACCCAAGGGAGTTTGTTTACTGCTGAGTAAACTAACCCCTAGCCAGGACACGTTCTGTTTGGATGTCCAACACTACATGGCTTTAAAGTCCCGGCATTCATGGGACCGGTGTGCGCAGTGCATCACACACAGCAGGGTGCACTTGTGCTCTTCCATTTGTTTTGAGCCACTATTGTACATAAAGGAGGTGGTCGTCCTGGGGTGGATGTAAACACACATTTATAAAATGTGCGTACTGGTGCAATAAGTGTGCTCATAAGAAAAAAATCCTAAATTTAGGATAGCTTCAAACCTCCTGTTATTGATGTAGTATGTGTGAACATGTTGATTTCAAAGTCATTTCTCAAGCTGCCTGTTTCACACGCTGTTTTTGACTCAGCTCGTAATTATAAATAATTGCAGCATCGGGGACGCATGACACACAGTTTTGCTATCATCATGGAATTCTTTAGTTCAATCAATCAATCAGGGTTGGTAAAGTGCAGCTACTCACCCGAAGGGTCTCAAGGAGCTGAGGGGTGGGGGGCGCAGCTCCCGGATGTTCACTCTGATTCGTCGTAGAGCCAGGTCTTGAGGTCCTTCATGAACTTGGAGAGTGTTGGTGTCTGTCGGAGGTGGAGAGGGAGGGTGTTCCATGCCCTGGCCACGAGGAAGGAGAAGGAACTGCCTCCTGTTCTCGTCTTCTTGATGCATGGCACCGTAGTAAGGGAGAGCTGGGCTGAGCGGAGGGATCTTTGGGGTGCTTGGAACGAGAGGCGGTGGTTCAGGTCGGTAGGTCCGGTGTTGTGGAGGGCTTTGTGGGCGTGGGTGAGGAGCTTGAAGGTGATTCTCTTCTCGATGGGGAGCCAATGTAGTGTCTGCAGGTGCTGGGTGATGTGGCAGTGGCAAGGTAGGTTGAGGACTAGTCTGGTGGAGGCATTCTGGACATTCTGGAGTTTGCGGGTGAGGTTCTTGTTGATCCCGGCTTAGAGTGCATTGCCGTAGTCCAGTCTGCTGCTGATGAGGGCGTGGGTGGCAGTTTCCCTGTGCTCGAGAGGAATCCAGTTGAAGGTCTTCCGTAGGAGACGGAGGGTGTGGAAACAGGAGGAGGAGACGGCGTTGATTTGGTGGTCCATTTTGAGTTGGGAGTCCAGGATGATACCGAGGTTTCGTGCGTGGTCAGTGGGGGAGGGAGGGGTCCCGAGGATGGAGGGCCACCAGGTGTCGTTCCAGGCGTCGGGGTGGGGGCCCATGATGAGTGCTTCGGTTTTGTCCATGTTGAGTTGTAGGCAGCTGTTCTTCATCCACCTGGCGACACCTTCCATTCCTTCCTGGAAGTTGTGTTTGGAGATGTTGGGTTCGTTCGATAGTCAGAGGATGAGTTAGGTGTCGTCCGTGTAGTATACAATGTTGAGTCTGTTGGATCTGACGATGGGTGCAAGCGGGACCATGTAGACGTTGAACAGGGTGGGGCTGATGGAGGATCCTTGAGAACTCCGCAGGTGGTCGGTGTGGGATCCGAGAGGAAGGGTGGAAGTCTGACCCGCTGCGTTCTGCCGGATAGGAATGAGCGGATCCAGTCGAGGGCCTTGTTCCGGATTCCTGCGTCGTGTAGTCTGCGGGCTAGGGTGCGGTGAGCTACAGGTTCGAAGGCTGCGGAGAGGTCCAGGAGGATGAGGGCCACAGTCTCTCCTCTGTCTAAGAGGGAGCAGATGTCGTCTGTTGCGGCGAGAAAGGCGGTTTAGGTGCTGTGATTTTTCCTGAAACCGGATTGGGAGGAGTCGAGGAAGTTGTTTTCTTCTATGAAGGAGGCGAGCTGGCTGTTGACAGCTTTTTCGATGACTTTTGCTGGGTACGGGAGTAAGGAGATCGGTCTGAAGTTTTTGAGGTCGGTAGGGTCCGCCAAGGGTTTTTTCAGGAGAGGGTTGATCTCGGCATGTTTCCAGTCATCAGGGAAGGATGCCGTCTCGAAGGGACAGTTGAGGATTCGACGAAGCTCGGGGGTGATGATGTCGGTGGCTCTGTGGTAGATGTGGTGGGGGCAGGGGTCCGTGGGGGCCCCGGAGTAGGCTCACTTCATAGTCTTCAGGGTGTCATCGATGGAGAGGGCGGTCCAGCTGTCAAGTGTAGGCTGCATGTTGTAGGGAAAGGTGGGTGTAGGTTCCCTTGTGTAGGTTGTCGTCGAAGTTGTCATAGATGGTCCTGATTTTGTAGTGGAAGAAGGCGCAGAGTCTGTCGCAGAGGTCCTGGGAGGGGGGGATGTCGGTTGTCTCATTGTTGGGTTGGGCGAACTCTTTGATGATACCGAAGCGTTCCTTGCTGTTGTGTGCATGGGCGGAGATTCTGTCCTGGAGTGCCTTCTTCATTGTGTATCTGATGAGCTTGTGGTCGGCGGCGGTGGCTGCTTTGAAGTTGTCAAGGTCTGCTGTGGTTTTGGAGTTCCTCCATATCTTTTCAAAGGATCAGTAGGTTCGTCTCGATTCTCGAAATTCAACGGAGTACCAGATGGCTCTCTTGGCGTAAGGGTTGGTAGTTTTCTTGAGGGGGGCGATGGTGTTGGTGCAGTCGGTGAGCCTATTGTGCAGGGTTTGGGCGGCGGTGGTTGGGTCGTCGACCGTGGCGGTGGGAGTGGAGCTGCTGAGGGAGGCGGTGAGCTGGTCGATGGGGATCTTGTTCCAATTCCTGAGTTGGAGCTGGTGTGGACGTTTACGGGTGGTGTTGGTTTTGAAGGTGAAGTGGACGCAGCGATAGTCCGTCCATGGGAGTTCGGAGGTGTGGCTGAAGGTGATGGAGTTTCCTGCTGTGAAGATGGGGTCGAGGATGTGTCCTGCTGAGTGTGTGGGTTCTGATACGATCTGTTTGAGTCCGATAATGAGAAGGTTGTCCAGGAGGGAGGAGGAGTTGGGGTCTTGGAGGTTGTCGAGGTGGAAGTTGAGGTCTCCCAGCAAGGTGTAGTCGGTGGAGGTGATGGCTTGCGGGGTGATGATGTCGGTGATGGAGTCGGAGAAAGGTGCGCTGGGACTGGGGGGTCTGTAAATGAGGGTGCCTCGGAGGGTAGTGGTCGGGTTGGTCTGTATCTTGAAGTGAAGGTGTTCCATCAGGTCTGTGGGCTCGTCGGTGTGGGTGCTCAGCCGGAGGTTAGATTTGTGAGCAATGGCGATGCCTCCTCCAGGGCGGTTGGGGCGGTTCTTCCGGGTGATCCTGTAGCCTTCGGGGATGACGATCGCGATGTCAGGTCCCGAGGCGGCGTTCGTCCAGGTTTCTGTGAGGAAGGCGACGTCGGGGAGGTGCTGTCGAGGAGGTCCCAGATTTCCACAGCGTGTCTGTGGAGGGAGCGGATATTGAGGAGGATGCATTGCAGGGTTTGGGGTGCGGTGAAGTTGTGGCGGGTGGGTTGAGGTGGGTCCTGGGTCTCGGTGAAGGCGTGGCGACAGTGGTAGCAGGTGAAAGGTCCGTGGGTGTTGATAGGTGAAGAACGCTTGCAGTTGTTGTCCTGGCCGGCGTTGAGTGCATAGAGGGCCGAGGAGCTGTAGTGCTGGGGGGTCAGAGGACCAGGGTCCCTGGCGCAGGTCGCGGTCGGGACGCGGACAGGCGCAGATGGACTTGCCTTTGGCGTGCCAGCAGCGCGGCTGCGCAGTGGCCGCCATTAAGTAGGGGTCGGGGGGAGGCCAGGACAGCTGGAAGGCGGGAGCGGGAACACGCGGGAGGGGCCGCGGGGGCAGCAACTGTGAAAAACGGGAAAAAGCTGGTAAAGAAGAAGGGGAAAAGGCAAGAAAAAAAAGGAACAGGAAAAAGGCAAAAAGGAACAGGCAAAAAGTCAAGGAAATGGAAAGGAAAAAACGGAAAATTAAAAGGCAAGAATAAAGAGGAAAGAATCAGACACAGAAGCGGAGACGAGCAGGAGGAGGCACAGAAGCCTCGAACACCAACCTTGCAGCGCTGGGGGCAGGCACTCTACGGTGGAGCTGAGCGAGGGGAAGAGCAGTATTCTGACCAGGAGGTTAGTTTATAACCTTGCGCTCAGTACTGGAGCCCTGTCAGAGGATAATTTAAAAAAAAAAAAAACATAGCCAATCGTTGTGCACTTTAAAATAATGCTGCACCACAATTGGCCATGTTGTCTGCTCTTCCCGCCCCTGTGCTGTCTGGCTCTATTGTGCCCGAGCTTGGAGGATGCTTTGTACCAAAGAGCCAATGCCGATGTAGCTCTTGTGATATTTATTATATTAAATAGCATGAGAGCTGCCCCGGGATTGGATGGACAAGGCAACACAGTGCCCGAGTGAAGACACGGAGGGCTTCTTTAGCTGGCCCAGCCCCTGCCCTCAAGGCACAGTGAATTTGTACTGACAAGCCTTAAGTACGCATACCAGGCTGCCAGAGTCCAGATTCCGGTCAGTCTGTCATGCGCACTTTAATTACACAGTGCCGCAGCTCTCTATTGCAAAAGCCATGCCCCCTCCTTCCCTGTTGGCATGGGACACCAATGAAAGTAAATGCAGCCAGCTCAGGCACTATACGAAGTCTTGCCAAACAGGAATTTAAATATGTAACAGAAAGTAAAATAAATAATTACAACTGCTTTATTTTCAAGGAGGGTGGTGGTTCAAAGTAGTTGGGCAACGCTCTTCTACCCCTATAGAGGAACCGCCACTGTTGCCAATGCTTGTTTCTTATTTTCTCCTAGCTTTATTTTTTCTATCTCTCTTTCATTCTTTCTCTCCCTCTCGCTTAGATTTTTCACTCATTTATTTCTTCTACTCTTCATGTTATTTCCATTTGCATTCCTTTGTTTCCATCTATTTATCTTTGCCTGCACGTCTTTCTTTCCGTAATATCTCCGTTTTCGTTTAACTATTCATTATTTCTCTCCCCTCTATGACTGTCTTATTTCCCGAGCACTCCAACGTATTTGCCACTGCTGTTCAGTCTCTCCACAGTTCACTTGTTTTTTACGATTCTCTTCCAGAGGGCTGCAGTGCAGATTTCAGAGCTGAGAGATATTATAAATAAAAGTAACCCTCACCTTTATCACTAGTAGTTAAGAAGATGTTTGCAGCATGTGTAGATTACATGCTTTGCACACTCCTGCCATCTAGTGTTGGGCTAGAATGATTACAAGTTGTTTTTCTTTGAAGAAGGGGTTTCAGTTTAGAGATTAATCGACCTCGCCTGAAACCCACAATGCACCAGGGCACAGACTTCATCTGCTTTTCCACCATTGGGATCAGTTGTGCTTCAAATGCTAAGTCACCGCAGCAACCAAGAAAGTGAAAACGTTTGATACTAGAAATATATATACATTCCCATGCTAATCCATTACCATTCAAAATTCCTTTAAAGCCAGACCTACTGGCATTGCAAATCAGTGGAGGGGCACAAAAGTTATCTTCGACTTTCACTGAATGAGCAAAGGGAGTGACACCAAGGGAGTTTGTTTACTGCTGAGTAAACTAACCCCTAGCCAGGACATGGTCTGTTTGGATGTCAAACACTACACGGCTTGAAAGTGTCCAGCAGCGATGGGACCAGTGTGTGCAATGCATCTCACACAGCAGGGTGCACAAGTGCTCTTCCATTTGTTTTGAGCCATTCAGAACTTCAGTCATAAAACAACATCCAATGCAATAACATCAGTTGAGGTGAGGACGCAGATAATATAAGAAAGAGTATGGAGAATACTCCATTTTAGTTTTACCCCTCTTACAACAGCAGTTTTCCGTGGTCAGACCAGCATAGGATCTGTAACCTCTGTTTTACCAAGTGACCACAACATGCATGCATGTAATGCCTTATGGTTAAAAAAAAAAAAAAGCAATCCAACACCAACGGGATAGAAGCTGGATGCAATATTTCCACTAGTTCCTGTCTGCAGCTGTAGACAAAGAGGTTGCGTCCAAAGATGATAGAGGAGGACCATCCTGTACACCGGAGGAACAAAAGGAGCAGAGTCCTCTCGATATCTCCTGAAGACTCTGACTCCGGAGACGCTCAATCTCTAGAACCCCCACCAAAACTCACACCCGGGACAAAGACTATACCTCATGAATCTGGGTTTGATTCTGAGGACCTGTCCCAAAACCATGGGCTTCGAAAAGATTCACAACAACATACCAAGGGACTCCCAACTGAGGATCAATGTTGAAAGAAGTCTTGGCTACATCGAAAGAACACTCCTGAAAGTTGCAATACTTATCCAAAGATCTGCCATCAAACAATGTTCGATAGGCAGCTCTGACCACTTTATTGGAGACCACACCTTATGTCAACACTGGAGGAAGGCTGATCGAAAGGTTGAGGTTCTCGAAGTCAAAAAGAATCTGAAGGCCAAGGAAAATCTTGAGGCTGAGATAATGCTGAAAGCTCTTTGATGCCGAAATCGACTTTGAAGCCCCAAAAGGCTTCAGCAGCAAGCTCACAGACTGAACAAGAAATTTCAGGAATGCCAGACAACAGATCCACAGATATAGGATAGTGTTGCCAGGCCACTGTAGGAGACACCAGCACCTTCTGAAACAATGCAAACTCACATATGAAGAAGCCGTTTCTGAGGACATTAAAACATGTTTAAATATTTAAAAAATGGAAGGCAGATACTCCATCCACCTTATTATCACCAATGTCGCCACTGTCCATATACTCACTTCTACCATCCATCACTAACATAACTAAATCCACAAGGAGCTGATTAGCAAGATGATGCATGACTGTCTACAGGTAGACACTGTAGATGACACAGTCTTAGAGCCCTATCCAGTAAAGGCATCCCCAACCGGTTGACACCACCACATATCATGCAGTTATTGTCTAGGTGATTGCCCCTCCCACAATTCCAATTATCAGCAAGGCAGAAATCAGGTACAGGAGGTGTTGGGACGGGAAGTCTTCTGCATGTCTCTGGAGAGAGTGCTTTCCCTGCCTTATGCTAATCTCCAATCTCCAAAAACACGGGTTATGCCCTAATCACCCCAAAAAACATCTGGGCAGAAGCAAACGGACACAAAAAGATGATGATGTCTGGGGATTGATACACAACAGTTATTTCGAAAAAAGGAAAAAATATATTATTCCCCTACGTGGGAGCCTAGTCCCCAATTCTAACTTGTAAACAATTTACCCACTCACGGAGTCAACCTCAATTCTTTCACATATCTTTAATGTATTTTTTGATATGAATATATACAAAATTTTCTTTTTATATACATTTTTAACATAAATTTTTAACACAACATTATACATACAAAACACAGTGGTCTAACCAAGAACTCCTATACCTTTCCATACCCATCCATTTTAACCCGGTTGCAATGAAATACATATATATAAACAATCCGAGGGGAGGTAATCCTTTCCACACACAGAAACAGAGGGAAGCTCCTCCTCTATTCATTCAATGTATTGTGTGTGTTGTCAAGTTCCTATATACACATTTCAATTCAGTGGACTCCTCCTCTTCTTCTGGTCGACGTGTTTCGGCCCACTGAGTCGGGCCTCATCAGGACATGGGTAACACAACACAAACAAAACCCACTCACAACTGGGCTTGTCACAACCCTAAGCATATTGGTTTGGACTCGTCAGCTCGTCTGGACCTTAGATCTGTCCCTTGCTGAATATCACCAATACACCCCTTCGGTGTGCAAGCTGCCAGGAAATACGGGGTGCAGCCAGCGTCTACTAGAAAAGGCACCTTCCGTTCTTGCTGGTCATAACCGGAGCATTCTGCTTTCTTCTACTTTGTTCTGTTCCAACGGCTGTCAGCCGCAAGGTAGATTCTGCCCGCGTTGGAACAGAAGAAAGTAGAGGAAAGCAGAATGCTTTATGGGGCTGATCAAGAACCTTTGACTTCACATCATATGCTGAAACTATATCCTTTCAATCCAAAGATTGGTATCATGGCTCTAGCGAATGAGAGCAACCCTGTGCAACACGGTCTGTAATATGCAATGCTAATTGTGTGTTTTCATGTTAACTGTGTTTTTATAGTGCTAGGCGTCTAGCCGCTATAATACTGTTTGGGGTCAGAACTCTGGCCCAGAGGGTTGTAGAGACATCTGGTTTTCACTGTTTATCCTAGTTGTATGTGTAGTATAATTCTGTTGTGTGTATTAAAGTACTTTTCTTTTATAAAAAGTAAAGCACTGACTGGACATTGATTTTATCAGCTGGTAGTACAGTGCGCATTGTATTCTGAATGTCTAACCCCACCTCACCTCCTTGAGTAAGCCTTGGACTGCTCTTTCTCACTACCCTGAGAGAGTCAAGTGCTGGAGAGGAGTACTTGGTTATCCAGTTTTGTGTCCACTAGTACTGAGGCCCCGGGACACCAGTGGGGAACACTCCAGTTGATGCGATTGGAGCGCAGTAACCCCTGAGTGCCTTGGTGCCCAGGAAGCCGGGTCTAACAGAAGGCATAAAGGAGCGATCGCTAAAAGGGAGTTAAAGAAGTAAGGACAAAACATAAAAAACTAGTTTGCGCTCTAAAACAAAAAAATCTAGAGATGGAATGGAAGTATGTATTCTCCTTGTTAGCACCTGCTATGTCAAGAAAATTCTGGGAATATGTCAATGGCCTTAATAACAAAACCATCAACAAAGTAAATGCTGTTTCTACGGAACTGTGGACAAATCATTTTACATCTCTGTACGTAGGCTCAGAACTATCCTTCGCACTTTGGGAAGTGCAATCAGAATATGAAATGGGAGACCAACAGTGCTTAATTTGTGCCTGTGCTTTCCGGTGCTTAGCACTTACTGATCAGGGCCGGGTCTACCATGCTGCAACTCTGCACGTCATATGGCATTGTGGCACGCGTAGGTAGTATATAAAATTACCTCACTGAGTTGGCGCAAACAGTGTTGTGTTCGCAGTGTTCGTCTCCCGAGGCCGAGTCCCGGTGAAGCAGTACTGCGGTAAAGTCAGGGTGTTGTGGCAATGGCTGTGAGACAGTGAGAGCCAATAAAAATATTCACATCGATCACATATGATATATGATTCATTACTGGGTCCAGACCGTCCGACTCCAACCATAATTTATTTATTCTTCCATTTCCAATATGATCCACATTCAAGATCAACTGGTTGTGACGATGCGCATTGCGAATTTGCCTTAGTTAGGCGGCGGCCGGCGTCCCTTAGTTCAGTGTTGCCGGTGGGCGGGACACTGATTGGGCTCAATTTGGGCTGGATTTGGTTCTGCGGGGTTAGGGCTGTGTGGCAGGCTGCGTGCATAGATTTTTTTTTAAATGCCACGCCCCGGCACACCC
Source organism: Calotriton arnoldi (assembly GCA_963921515.1). NCBI lineage: Eukaryota > Metazoa > Chordata > Amphibia > Caudata > Salamandridae > Calotriton > Calotriton arnoldi. The sequence continues at coordinate 535,382 of CAWUFW010001783.1, forward strand.
GCACTCCGCCATGAGTCATCAGCGAGCGGTTCAACGGGGTGGTTAGCCCCACGACGTTGAGTGCAGGCAGCAGCAGGCCCATCGCAGTTATCAGTTAATAAATGCAGACAGCCACTGCCCACCACCATCTAACCGTAAGTGTAGCAGCCATTACCAAACCAACGCTGCTTTTTTTTTTTCTTGAGCGTGCCTGTGGTGGGTGGTGTGACGTGACGGGTCACCGTGGTAGCTCCGGCTCCTGCTCCAGATGAAGAATTGATGATTGCACAGGGCCCCGGCCTCTGGTATGTGCAGTAGAGCAGGCGCTGACCTTTGTCGCTGACAAGCGTGGCAGAGTAAATTATGTGTGTGCAGCACAGGCAAATCATTTAACTGCATTAACTCAGGGTGGTCGGGAGCGGCCTGTGTCAGCACAGGGTTAAATTGCCCCACTGCGGTGAACCACAGCCTTGCCGGGCGAGGGTTCAATGTATTTAAAAATGCGCAAAACCTGTAAAAAAAAAAAAAAGAAAAAGAGCCTGTAGTCTTCTAGATCAGTTATCACGATAGGACCCGGGTTAAGTTAAGGGCCCTGCCTGGCCCCTGCGCTTCTTCCAGCCTTCTCCTGGCCGGGCAGTCAGTCGCATTGTACTTGCACACGGTGCCCGGCGCCGGAGGCATGATTGCTCAGGGCAGGCCTTGGACTCGTCACTCCTGGTTCACTTCACAGTTCACTTCATATACGTATGAAGTATGAACTGAAGTGAACTGTGAAGTGAACCACGGAGTGGCGAGTCCAAGGACTGCCCTGAGCTATCATGCCGCCGAGGCGGGCCGAGCACCGTGTGCAAGTACAATGCCCTTAATCATGGCATTGATTTGTTTTTAATTGAGGCAGTTTTTATAAATGAGGCCATTACAGAAATTTATTTGAAGCATCATCCAAGTAAGCCCAGCAGAGAAGGGAAAGTGTTATTTATCTACTAAAATCCTCACATCGGGTGACAAAGGCTTCTTTCGCAGGGCATCAATATGCCAAGAGCACCCTAGTCTAAATAATGTGTGATAAAATTAAATCTTATTTGGACTGTTTTTAATGATGGATATCGTTTAGTAGACCCTTTATCATTCGGAGTAAGGAGTTTTATGTTTAGGACTCTGGACCAAGGCACTGAACGACCTAAGAGTTAATAGGACAGATTGAGGCGCACACTATCATGAAGGAAAGTCTGCAGTGAATACTGAAGAAGGGAAACATGGGGACAAAAAATAGCTGAAGTGGCAATTAACACTACGAAAAAATGAACTTCATATGTGTTGCAAATCATCCATTTCGTATTGGCTTCTTATTGGCTGCTTGTACTGGCGCAAGGACTGGCTCTGCTGTGGATGGCCACAACAGTTATGTCTGAGTTCTGCCTCACCCTGTTTAAGGAAACCAATAATGGTTAAAGGTGTCATGCCAATGTGTTAATGGTCCAAAATAGAACCCTGGACGGTTTTAAGCCTTGTTGGGGCTTATCAGTGAGGTGCAATTTGAGTTCTATGAGATAGAGGTGTCATAATACACCCTACATCTCTATACAGACTGGCCATATTATAGACCTGATGCATGATTTTGAAATGGAGAGTGGCGCTGATCAACCCTGTCTAGTGCTGTGTGTGGATAAACAGGCGCTGTAGAGTCAATTGGTCATCCTTGTACTTTGGACAGCTCTAATATAAATCATAGACCGTGGCGGCTCCCTACCACAAAAATTAGGAGTGTAGAGTTTTTACTGCCAACCATGATATTTATGTATGGAGCTAGGACAATCCACACCACTTATAGGCTGCTTCAGCATCTGGCGTTCAGGGCGAGTGCCATCCATCCTGGAGCCCCCTCTTAGCCCGAGGCGTTGGTATGTCTGAGAGGTGGCTAACAAAATTACAATTTTAGAGGCCACTTGGTAAATCTTGATGGAAACCCCAACTTTTTGTGTTGCACCACTACTTCTACTGCAGCAGTTACTTAGATCTGCTTACTGGCAGCTCAAATCGAAAGAAACGCATGACCTGTGATGTAAACACAGTGGCATTCAAGGTAATCGATGTAAAAATATTAGGCAGACAATTACCTAAAATTATTACATTTGCAGGAGTCACTAGCCTGTGAGCTGCAAGTGTTTCAGTGAAGCTTTGTGGAAAGGAGATTCCCCTGAGGAAAATAAACTATTAATCTTTTTCATTTTTTCTGGCTTGATAATCTTAATACTTCTCATTGAATACAAGCTATGCTCGATTCTATCAAATATTTAGACTCTGAAGATCCGATTCGCACACTTTGTTGGTTTCATTATTAACGTGCAGAAACGTGCGGTGAGGCCGGAAGTTCCATGTGAGTCAGCTGACATGTTGGATGTACTGTGGGGAAAATCATCGTCATCCAGTCACCCATATTTTCTTTTGGAGCACATTGATCTCCTGGGGTGCCGCAGAAGCATGGTAGCAAGAGGGAGGTGAGGTGAAGAATAACTTAGAAGAGGGTAGGGAGGAAGGGTAGGAAGGAAGCAGAGAGAGACAGAGGTAAAGAGGGGTGAGGTCAGATACCGAGAGAGAGATGACGGAGCAAGAGATGGGCGAGGAGAGAAGAAAAGATATATAGAAAGACAGGTTGTTGAGGGAGGGATAGGTAGAGAAAGACTATCAGAGTTAGAGGTAGGCGGGGGGAGAGATTTGGAGAGCAAAATAGAAGCGAGTAAGAGAGAGAAAGAATACCGGGGACGGGGAGGGCCTTGGGAGGTGGGGGCCCAGATTAATTGTCCATTTTGCCCTTGCCTTAAAGAATCTCTGGGTGACAAACCATCCCAATTACCCGTGTACAAAGTTGTGATCAGGGTTGGATTGGGATTAGAAATCGGCCCGGGCACGCTAATAAAAGGTGGCCCACATTTGCATATTGCCTTTCCGCAAAACACTGCTTCGGCGAAGCTTTATAAAAAGAAGGGGGGGGAGTCTCTGTAAGAGGCATGTTTTCTTAACTTTAATTAGATTTTTTTTTTAAATGCACAGATTAGTTCACACTGGTGAAACACACCTGAAAACAAGTGAGGCTACTTTTGCTCAGTCCCCCTGCCCCCGCTCTATATGCATACATTAATGGGCCGGCCCAGCGAGAGAAAGGGAGTGACACCTCTGCCCGTTGATAAAAGGGAGGTAATGGATGTCCATCTGCCTCTAGAAAGGCCACTCGGGCACCCACTGGGCCGCTGGCGGCATCTGAACAACACAGACACCGCCCAAATCAACCCTCCAGGCTGCCCAAAAAAGCAGGCCACAGCTGGACCTCGGATACCGGCCCCTCGGCCATTGCCCAAGTGCCCGCCTTACCAATCCGACCCTGGTTGTGATCCTGTCTTCAAAGAATACAAATGCCCTCCAGCCCAGTTGATGAGTTGATGTAATTAATACTGCCATGAGTGCATTTGTAGTCTGTAAAGAGAAGACTGCAGTGTTGTTTTTTTGCAGCAGTATTTATGTACAAACTTGTATGAAATGTGAATTATTCATTTAACTTATAAAAGTTTGCAATCGCAAGTAATGCACATAAGGTAATGGCAGTGGTGGCCACAACTTGTGATTCACACTTGGGAATCTTGCACTGTTGCTATCACTGCTGCCTGTCGTTTAACTGTTCTTTGCGTTAGGGAAGCTTGCGCTCTTGTTGTCACATAGAGCACTGGAATATTTCAAGTGTCCCTTTTCAATGCATTAGTCATTTTAGCTAATTTATTCCAAAATTGTGCTTTAAATGCACTTTTGATTTAATCTTTTTCAAAATTTTCACAGGAAAGGGGAACCTCCTATCAAAACCTTACTATGAGGAAGGCTCCCTTGCTGAAATTCAGAACGGGTATTACATCTGACTTTTAGCAGTGCCAGTTGAGGATGTGGGTGGAGCCAATAGAGTAAGCGGGTGGAGCCAGCGGACTAAGTGGGTGGAGTCGGGGAAAGTAGGTGTGGCCTCTGACAAACATTTGAGCACCTGGACTTCATATTTTACAAATTAAGCACTGGAGACCAAGCCAAGGAACTGATCCATCTAACAGTAGAGGAAACAAACAATATGCAAAGATGGGGCACCTGGGCATAATGGCCTACCTGGCAACATCTTTAGGGATGATGCAGACTTTTGGGCACCACAAATTCATGATCTTTTCTAAGACTGCATTTTATCATCTAACATTCCTGCGTCATGGAGAGGCTCCCTTCTGCATCCAATTCATAAAAAAGTAGACAGCTCAAAACCGAAAAACTACAGGCTAATTATTGAATGTGGAGGGGACAGCCTTTGCAAAAGTCCTACCATGTGATTTGGAGGATTGGGTAACAGATAACAATATCATCCAGTATTATCAGACAGGGTTTTGCCCTAAGGCATCTACTATGGATAATGTAACAGCCCTGTCCTGCTTACAAAGTTAAGCAGCAAAAAAAGAGTTGAGTCCATTATATGCTTGCTTCGTAGAATACAGCACGGCATTTGATGGCATTGACTGCAACATCTTATGGGCAAAGCTTGATGAGAATGCCAAAAAATCTGCTAAACTCAATAATCGCCTTATATACAGTTACTTGGGTCCAAATCAATCTGTCCCAAACCGACACGTCTAAAAAAATAAATACAAACAAAGGATTAAAACAGGGTTGCGTAATAGCACCAATTTTGTGTCACCTTTTTGCTACTGATCTAGGGCCGGCACTATCCAAAAGTAATTTGTTTCCACCAAAAATCGGGACATTAAACCTACCAATTATACAATACATCGATGACCTTATCATCCTGGACCACACCCGCAATCGGATGCAGAAGGCATTAAGCATACTGTTTTCTTAAAACACTAAGAACAGCGTAACAGCCAACGCCGCAAAAACTAAGGTCCTGATCTCCAAACCTTCAACAGAGATAGAACCTGGGGCCGCTCAATATAATAACACCTAACAAATATAGCTATCTGGACATATGGCTGTCCGACACAAGTAAAGCATTCTTACAGTCCAGTGCAATAGAATAAAAGGCAGAAAAATCAACATTTGCACTGGCAAAACTTCATGGAAACCTGCACAGCCCTGCTACAGAAGGAATTCGTATAGTAATCAAGACTAAACTGCTACCGGCTATAAATAATGGGCACCTTGGCTTTCCCAGGATGCTATCGAATATCCTTGAGCAGCTTACAAGAAAATTGTTGGCTTGCCAAAACGCACACGGCGCATCCAATTGTGTTGGAGTTTTGGCTGTTACGCCAGGAAATTCAGTGCACAGTGGCTATTGTAAAATATCACTATCAGGTTGCCTCCGCTAAAGAAGCTACAATGAAGTGCGCATTGCAGGCCACCTTCAAGGAAGAATTAAGCCCCTGGCCAAATTACCTACAGAGCGCTCTTAATACTTTGAACTTGAATTCCGGACTCATAAAACATACTAGGGTAACACACCATCAGCTAAAGCGCATTTTAAAAACTCAAGGTAGGCAATTGTCCAAAGCGTTCGACTTGCAGAAAGTAATGCACACTTTTGGGGCCCCCAGGTTTGCTTCATTCGTATGAGGCAGCAGCTGTTCAGCCATATTTGAAGGCCCCATTGGGCAGGCCAGCTCTAAAAAATATTCTCTACACGAGACTCCTGGTACTACCGCTATGGAAATTCAGAGCGCATTGGAAATCAAAAAGAGCGTGGCAGCAGTGGTGTGATTTGTGCACTTAAGTTACTGAATCGCACAGTCACCTATTTTGCTGTTGTCCCGCGCTGATAACAGACGCTCTTTGCTGACGCCTTTATTCATGATGCATGGAATAAGAACTTGCAGGGAGCTGTTACTTACCTACATGTGTGATGTGGACTAAGAGTAGGGTTAGGCTTTCTATTGGAAGTAGGGACTAGGGCTTCCTGTGTGACTGGTTGCTGGGACTTGGGTTGGGACTACTGGTAGGGCTAGGGCCTCTATTGGACATTGAGATTAGGGTTTTTGAACCTGATTGAGTGCTTGGACTAGGGTTCAGATTGGCTGTAAGGTCCTGGTCTCTTATTGGTTCTGGATATTAGGGCTGGTGTTGTGATTGGATAGTGTTAGGGCTAGGGTTCCCATTGGCTGAAGGGGTCACCTGATTAATAGGGCTATAAAAGGCCAAGGCTTAGGGCGTCTCAGCCCGAACGTGGAGGCTAAGGGCGGAGAGGACAAGGGCAGTTGCCTGTTTGAGCCTGTTCGAGACTGGTCGGGACTAGGGCCAGAAATGCTGCCCATTTCACCATTCAGTAATACCCACCCAACACCATCCACATCCACAAACATAGTAACACACTCACACCAAATGTACACCACACACAACCCTATGCACAAACCAATGTACCAGCATACACTACAAAACCAACCAAACCACATCTATACACCCTTCTATCGCAACCACCACACATTTCCACCATCACCTACAAACAGTACACAACTCTATCCTGTACCACTAACCAATTCACTCATCACTAACACAACGCCATTCAACACCATACATAACTACATCCCATCCAGACACACACTAGGAGCTCTAATTACTCCTAACAAACCACTTTTTATCACTAACAAACATATAATCAGCCTTCCATCATTTGTCCAACCAACACTCTCCTCTTCCTTCTACCATAATAACACTAACGCGCAACACATACACTGCACGGCACCACACTTTTTAACTCTTGCAACAAACCAGTCTAAGACAAACACTCTTACCTCTACTTCATTCCCTCCTACACACAACATACACTCTACTCATAAACACATCACCTCCCCCTCTACCATACAACCTCCTCTCACAAACAATACTATACAAACAAATCCATCGCATGAAACAAATACACCAGCACCCCTTTTCACTACTCCTCAAAAACAAAACATATCACACACACCATCACAACAAGATCTTCAAAGCGCAACACCACATAATACTTACCATCACAAAATACAAACATCCAACCACACAAAGGAACAAACTCCAATGCCAAGCTTTCTCTCTTCCACCACACCTAACACAGATACAGCAACACAGCAACTCTCTTCCAAACGCCTCTCACCCATTGGACAATTTAGAACCTTACTACATGACCCACATGCTGCACCACCACCCCTGACTCATACACCTACGGCCCTAAACACACGCAAACAATATAAGCAACGTACCACACCTCACAACTTCGCTTCCACATGTCTACTGCACAACAATGTTACACCACAAAAACAATGCAGCAAACCAACTCACTCTCAAACACCATCTCCACCACATACACACGCAGACCCATCAAAATGCCTTCTTAGCATGCTGGATGAGGAACATGATACAGAACAGCTACACGATTGCTATCCTAATACAGCTAATACCAGCACTAAAAACACACCTGCTACAAACCCACACAATACTGATCACTCCTCTTCAAAACAAAGTCTCACTATCACCAAAGCCCATTCTCTAAACTGTCTACTAATAAATGCTCGATCCCTCTCTAAAAACAAACATCAGAGGGGCGTGGCCAAGATGGCGGCGCGGTAGGACGCAGGATCGCGTTCCTCCGGCACCGCCGATACTCTGCATTGTACCAGCGCCTGTCCCGGGACTCAGCGGACCGCCTGTTGCAGTGGGCGATTCCCGCTACGGACCGGGCGTTGCAGTGGCGTGACTCTGGAGCCGAATTCGTCGCGAGCAGGGTGCGGTGCGAGCCCTGGTGGACGGCGACTGAGGGGCCGCGAAAGAGCATCGCAAGGCCATGGAGCGGAGAGACGCCTGTTGAGGAGCGAGACCAGAGTACGCTGGCCGGACCTCGCGGAGCGCTGTTTGCTGCACCGGAGGTGAGGGACGGTGCCGGTAGCGGCGGGCGGAGGGCTGCATCGCCGTAGAGGCCACCGAGACAGTGCGGCGAGGGACGGGTGACCGCCATTTTGAGGAGGCGTCCCGAGAGGCCTGGTGGTGCCTGGCGGTCGAGCTAGAGCAGGGCCACGGTGACAGTGCGAGCCAGTGCAAAAGAGCGGACGCAGCGGATCCTAGCGCCCGGTGGGGTGACGCCTGCGCCGGGGGGGCTACCCCCTCATAACATCGGACCTCCGTGAGGTAGAGTGGAGTTTCCTTGTTGGCTGTAGAGGCCTGGCGAAACGACGGCCCGGAACCCTGGGAGCTGCAGCTAGGCACAGCAGGCCTGAGGCTTAGGCTAGACCTACTGCGGGCTAGGCCTCACAGCGCACTAAGCAGGGCTAGTGAAGACCGTCGGAGGACACGTGAGGGGCAAGGCCGGGCGAGACGCGCCCCAACGTGTGGCAGCTAGCGCACTAGCGACTGGAGGGGCCTTGTTGGAGCCGGCGGTGCCCGCGAACCCCTGCTCTGAAGCGGCGATCAGCGCTGGAGGCGGGAGGTGTGCCCCCCCATTGAGACTGTCTGCGCCGGAGCACCCGCTGGCCCAGTAAGAGGGTGAGGGTGGCTGAGTGAGGCCTCAGCTATCCGCTGACCGGCGGACAGAGTGTGCGGCGGTAGGGGCATACAGAGGAGCGGAGGTGTACACGAGGTTCCCTGCGTCCCTGCTCAGGTGAAGAGGGGATATCCACGGAGCAGTCCGCGCTGAACGAAGACCTAGCGACAGGGGCTCCGGCGGCAAAGCTAGGATTGCTCCCCCACACATACCAGGGTTTACACAGGAGAGAGCACGAGGCCTGACGGCGTTCGGTGGTGAGTGAGGTGGGTGACCTATCCCGCCCCATCAGCGACCGCGTGAGGGCTGACTAGGTCTGGGGAGCAGAGCGCGAGTGATATGGCAGCGCCGAGGGTCCGTAAGGATAAGTCGCTGAAGGAGGCCCTTTCCAAACAGCTGGGTCAACCTAGATCCTCGGGAGAGAAAGGAACGGGCCAGATGGAAGGCGACGAGACCCCACCAACGAAAGCCTTTATGGTTGAGCTTTTCGCGACCATGAAAGCTGACATCCAAGAACTCAAGTCTCAGCTGGCGGCGGACCTGAGAGATGTGCGGCGCGACGTGGATGAGGTCGGGGAGAGAGTTGCGACTCTGGAGGAGCATGACGTGGGCAGAGCAGAAGAAATACACCATCTACAACAGGAGGTGCTGCGTCTCCGAGAGCAAAACCTCGATCTTCAGGCCCACACTGAGGATTTGGAGAACCGCTCCCGGAGGAACAATGTCCGCATCCGAGGCGTTCCGTGGAAGGAGGAGGGGGACGACCTCCGTGCCTATGTTCGGGCACTGTTCCATCAGCTCCTTGGAGAGGGTGAGGAGACAGACATCCAGATGGATCGTGTCCACCGAGTGGGTCTCCCCCGGGGTCTGAAGGCGCCCCCACCGGACATTTTGGTATGCATCCAGGACTTTCAGCTGAAGGAACGTATCCTACGTCAGGCCAGGGACTCTCAGCCTATTCTTTTTAGGGGTCACCGGCCGTCCCTCTTTCAGGATCTGGCGGCCTCCACGCTCAGCAAAAGACGAACCTTCCGTGAGGTGACCGCGCATCTGCGGGAGTCCAAGATCCCATACTCCTGGGGTCATCCTTTTCGCCTCATTTTCAAGCATAATGGGAAATTATTACAGATACGGTCAGTTGCAGAAGCTGTGGAGGTGCTGGGGCTCGAACATGCGGCGGCGACGGAAGAGGTGGATTTGCCCAGGTCACAGCGCCCGAAGCAACCTGGGGACTGGCAGCGGGCGGGCAGGGGGGGGTGGGCCGCAAAACCTGACCAAGCTACGAGGGAGAGGGAGAGGGAGGATGTGTTGTCTTCCCTTTCTCAATCATCAACGAGGCCTGTCACCCCTTGAGGTATATATTTTTGGCTGATGTTCTCGTGACGGGTTTAGAGAGAGGTGCCGGGGGGACGGAACCGGGTGCTGAATCATCTCCTCATCTGTTTCCTGCAACTTATTGGCAGCGTGTTCTGCCCTCAAGGGTCGTGGGAGGCTGCTGAGACCCCCTGACTTTCTCCTCTTGTGACAGACTTTAGTCATGCTATTGCTTCATTGTTGGGTGGTTTTTGTTTTCTTAAGGGTTTGTTATATGGGGAAAAGAACTTCTGTATTTTTTGTGGGGTATCTCCGCATCTGCCTGCTCATAGGCAGTCCATATAGATGTGCAACCATGGATCATGGGGATGGTAGGGGGGCAGGACGGGGAACTAGCGGAGGGTATAGCATGTTAGAAGACTAAGATATGAGTAAGGAGCTTAAGGTTGTGAGCCTCAATGTTCGGGGGCTAAATAATCCGGTTAAGAGGGCAGCAGTGCTCTCCCTTCTTGAGAATATAGGAGGTGACATTTGTCTCCTTCAGGAGACACACTTGCTTGGCAAAGACACCACACTCATGCGCGACAGACGATTCCCCCAACAGGTATGGTCCGCAGGGCCGTCAAAAAAAAACGGGGTGGCAATTTTAATTGGGGCCCAGTGTCCGTGCAAAGTGATCTCGACCGTAGCTGAGATTAGGGGGAGGCTACTGGTCCTTAGAGTGCAATGGGGCGACACGCACCTCATTATAGGGTCACTATATGGCCCCAATGAGAAGCAGGAGCCTTTCCTTCTGTCAGCACTGTCGGACGTCCTGGCCTCGCAAGATGCAGCGGTCCTGGTGGGGGGGATCTAAATCTAGTGATGGATGCGGGGGTAGACAGGTCGGGCCTGAGGGTTCACCAGTCAGGGGCCCTTTCCCCAGCAGGCAAAGGGTGGCTAGAGGAACACGGGTTGCATGATGTGTGGCGCGTACAACACCCATCAGAGAGGGATTATACTTACTATTCGGCTGCCCACAAAACTTACGCTAGGTTGGATCACTTCCTAGGCTCTACTGAACTAATGTCTAGCCTACGCTCTGCTACTATTGAACCGCGAGCACTGTCCGATCATGCCCCCCTTACTGTTCTGCTCCCAGCGCATCATAGACGTGCGTTACCACCAGGGTGGAGACTTAGAGAAAGTTTGCTACACTCAGAAGATCAGAGTAAGCGAGTGAAGGACACGATTGTGCATTATTTTCAGGACAATGATACCGGTTCCACACCACTGGCGGCGGTTTGGGGAGCCCTGAAGTTAGTGGTGCGCGGGGAATTTATTGCGATAGCAGCCACGTACAATACAATGCGCAAGGCAAAGCGCGCAGAGTTGGAAAAGGAGGTAGGGGAACTAGAATCAATACACAAGCGTACCGGGGCGCAGAGAGTTTGGTGTGAGCTGGAGAAACGTCGACGTATGTTGAAGCACCTAGATGTAGACAGAGCGGAACATGCCCTGCTGCGGCTGCCACACAAATTTTTCCTTAGTAGCGACAAATGTGGGAGAATGCTGGCACATAGACTGAGAGCTAAAACACACACGTCCCTCATTCAGACGGTGCGGGATTCCGATGGGACAGAACAAACCACAGATGCACATATAGTGGAAGCATTCCGGAGCTTCTATCAGCACCTATACGCAGAACAAGACCCTCCGCCGCGAGACCCAAAAGAGTACTTAGATACGAGCGAGATAACTCCGATCTCTGGTGCAGTGGCAGAACTGCTAGATGCTGAGATTCGTGTAGAAGAGGTCATCGCGGCCATAGCGAGATTGAAGGTAGCGAAGGCGCCGGGCCCGGATGGCTTTCCGGCCTCATTTTATAAAGCGTTCTGTGTGGAGCTGGCTCCCTTTTTAACGAAATTATTTAACTCTTTTCTCGAGACAGGTGCGGTGACGCCGACAATGACGGAGGCGGCGATTTCTGTGATTTTGAAACCCGGAAAGGAGCCGAAAGAGTGCGGGTCGTATCGGCCGATTTCGCTCTTCAACACCGACGCGAAACTTTTTGCGGGAATTTTAGCGGCCCGTCTGAACCTCCTTATGGCCGACATTATTGACCCAGACCAGTCAGGGTTTATCCCCACATGACAAGGAGGGGATAATGCCAAGCGATTACTACACCTCATTGATAGTACGCAGCGTTCCTGTAAACTGGCCTTCCTGCTGTCAATTGACGCGGAAAAGGCCTTCGACCGCGTAGGGTGGGGCTATCTGTTTGGGGTATTACGCAAATTTGGGTTCGGGGACAATTTCCTGAAATGGATCGGGTGCATTTATCATGCCCCGAAAGCATTTGTGCGAGTTAATGGAGATAGGTCGGCATTCTTTCCTATAGCTCGGGGGACACGGCAGGGATGCCCTCTGTCCCCACTTTTATTTGCGCTCTACATGGAGCCTTTCGCGCAGCGAATTTGCCCTAATCAGCGCATCGTGGGCCTAAAATTTGGCGCTGACGAGCACAAGATCAGTCTATATGCCGATGACGTCATTCTCTCACTGACTCGGGCCCGGCTGTCTCTCCCCGCTCTGATGACAGAGCTTGCAACCTTTGGGGCGACCTCCGGATTCAAGGTGAATCTGAGTAAATCGGTGATTCTTAATCTTTCACTTCCCGCGGCTGACGTGGACACCTTGCAGAGGGATTTCCCCTTTCAATGGATGCAGACCGACATCACTTACCTGGGATTTCGGCTTGCCCCGACCATCGCACGGACGGTGGCGCTAAACTATGCCCTGCTGCTAGAACACACGGCCAAGGCGCTGGACGCCTGGTCGCATCTTCGGCTTGCATGGTTCGGGAGGATAGCGGCGGTAAAAATGACGGTCCTCCCACGTATCCTTTATTTATTCCAAATGCTCCTGCTAACACCACCACAAGGGGCGCTTAAGAAGTTACAATCCCTCATCAACAGGTTCGTCTGGGAGGGGCGGAAACCCCGGCTCTCTCTGAGACAAATGGCGAGCCCAAAATCGAAGGGGGGCCTGGGACTACCACTAATAGAATGCTATTATCAAGCGTCCTGTCTTCGATATCTCATTGAATGGAACAGGCCGATGTCCAGTAAGCATTGGAACTTTATGGATCAAACAGTGGCAGGTATCAATATCTGGAGAGAGCTGTGGCTGCCCCGGAAGCACAGGGCATGGGGATTGTATTCTTCACCGGTGACCTCGCCCACCCTTAGGGTCTGGGATAGGGTGGCGGTGCCAAAGGGTTGGACGCCCTTCCCCTCGTCTATGTCCCCCATTGTTGATAATCCGGACTTTTTACCGGGGAAAGCATCAGTAGTGTTTCATAGATGGCGTGAAGCAGGATGTAAAAGGGTGGGGTTTCTTTTTGACCTGGAAGGGGTAATTCCCTTTAAGCAGCTGCGAGAAGATTATGACCTCCCGGCGAAGGACGCCTTTGCCTATGCGCAGGTCTGCCACTGGGTCACTAAGCCTGCTAACTATGCACACATGTCTAGGCCCCTTTCGTCGTTTGAGCGATGGGTGGTGGGTAAGACGGACGACCGCCGGCTGATCTCGGAGCTATATGCTCTGCTTACGGCGCGTCCCGCGGACCAAAGAACAAAAGCCCAGGTGAGATCGGAGACGGAATTGGGTAAGCCCCTAACCCCCAAAGAGTGGGAGCACATCCTCTATAGGGCGCATCACACTGCTCGTAGCACGGCGGGCGCGGAGTCAGCGTTCAAGGTGACTTCATACTGGTATTATACTCCAGCTCGAGTGCATGCCTGGGACAAAAACAAAACAGACCGGTGCTGGAGGGGCTGTGGAATGACAGGGACGCTGGCCCCTCTCCTATGGCATTGCCCGAAACTACATCGATATTGGACAGCGGTCCTAAATGATATAGATGCTGCTTTTCAGATTGCGCTGCCCCGCTCCCCAGAGTATACGCTTTTGGGTCTCCCGCACGCGAAAAGTTTCCCGCTGCGTTCTATGCAGGGCAGGCAGATAGCGCTGGCGCTCCTAGCAGCTAGACAAGTTCTCTTGGCTTTGTGGGGTACGACTACGCTGCCAGATGTTGGAGCCTGGGTATACAGACTATGGCAGTTGTTAGCTATGGAACGGATGTCCATGACAGTGGAAGGGACGGGACAAGAGTTCTCAACAGTGTGGAGGCCCTTCCTAAGCTTGCTCACAAAAGACCTCAGAGAGGTGACATGTCCAAAGTACCTACAGATCCTACGATTGATTCCCCTGGATCCCCCGGGCTCTACCCCGTCTTGAATAAAGTAAATGTACTCTTCAATGAAGAGGGGGTCTTTAGGACCTAGTGTGTGCTGGTAGCAGACGCTGATGCGGAGAAGGGTGGGTGGGTAGGGGGAACAGGGTGGAGGGAGGCGGGAGGGGGTTCATTGTTGAGGTTTTGTATTTCCTTTGTTTCCTTTCTTTGTTAAAGTAGGTGGTTTTCAGTAACATTCCGAAAATTGGAATTATAGTAAATGCCCTCGCGCAGAGTACAGTTATGGCCGGCCTCCGGGTTGTGAACCTAAAGACTGATACGCTTATTGGGCTTCGCTCTGCCGGCCTTGAGATGTAGGCAGTAAGCTGTGTTCATCGCCTGCTTATTCCGTTAATAAAAATGATTGAATTTAAAAACAAACATCACATCTATGACCTTCTCACCGATGCAAAACCAGACATACTATTCATAACTGAATCATGGTTGGGAGATGATATGGCTCCAGTCCTGCATGAAGCCGTTCCTCTAGGCTATCAAACGATCACCCAAAATCGTATAGGCAAAAAAGGAGGTGGTCTAGCTGTTGTTTTCAGGCAAACATTACATATCACTAAAGTTGATGACATCACCATAAAGAATTGTGAGGCTCTTCTCACCAGATGCAATCCAACACCGTCTTCCTCCTGTAACTTCCTGCTCCTTTACAGACCTCCACCTAGCAAGGCGTCATTCCCAGATGCACTTCTAGACACAGTTTTCAAACCTGATAACAATACACTCCAACCTATGCGTTCTGGGTGACCTCAACATTTGGTTTGACAAACCCAATATGACCCATCCAAAAACAATATTCACTGGCCTAGACACACTGAACCTGCATCTGATTGTCCACAAACCCACACACATCGCTGGACATATCCTAGATGTCATTTTTGCTAATACCGAACTAGTTACCTTTCAAACTATAACTCTGGTCACATGGTCAGACCACCACTTGCTTGGTTTCCAACATAAAACAACACTAAGCGACTCACCTAAAACTACCTTACATCCATCCACCTATCGGCTGTGGAACAAACTCAATTTGGAACACTTAGAAACACAACTAACATCCAGTACAAATCTGGAAACAATAAATTCTGTTCAAAAACTATATGAGTGGCTACAGGAAGCTTTTGACATCCTGATACCACTCAAAACCACACAACAGAACAAAAGAAAAAAAGTGCCTTGGAGAAACATAGAGATAAAAGACATAAAACAACAAATTAGAAAGCTGCAACGTACCTGGCTCAAAACAAACGCCAAACAAGACAAACTTCCCCTACAGAAAATTAACAGATTATACAAGTCAGCTATCAAAAAAGCTAAGAAAAGGTACTATTCAGACAGAATTCAAAATGCTAAATGTGCAAATAAAGAATTCTATAAAATACTCAATGAATTTCGCAAACCAAATTGCCTAGAAGGAACTCATCCTGTTACTCAAGATTTCACAGACAAACTGGCAAATCATTACATTGACAAAGCAGACACATTGGACTCATACTTAAAACGGAAACAAAGCACCAGCACTAACCCTTGTACAAAACAACAATCCAAGAATACTCTAACCCTTCCAACACATCTCACACGATGAATTTATGGACCTGGTCAAAGCAAGCAGGCCTGCCGGCAGCCCTTCTGACCCGTGTCCACCTCAAACTTTCAAGACAATTCTTTTAACAACCTCTGCTGCCACTCCAGTAAGAAGAATCATCAACGATTCCTTAACTACCGGAATATTTCCAGAAGAACTCAAAAAGTCACACATACGCCCTTTACTGAAGAAAATAAACTTGGACCCGCTGAACCCTGACAACTACAGACCCATTACAAATGGACCTTTCCTGGGCAAACTGATAGAAAGAGCAGCGTTCGCCCAGATGTCACAATTCATTGAAGAGAATGACATACTTTCAGACTTCCAAACAGGATTCCGTCTGGGAAGAGGCACTGAATCTGCCCTCCTTGCCATCTGGGATGACCTGAAGAATACAGTAGAGCGCAACGGGGTTGCTGCGCTACTCCTCTTGGACCTCTCGGCTGCCTTTGACACGGTTGACCATGACACTCTGAAACAAAGACTCTATGAAGCCGGCATAGAGGGGGCTGCTCTAGACTGGATCGCGTCCTACCTTCGAAACAGAACTAATGTCATCCATACCCCACCTTTCTCGTCCAAACCACACTCCACAAAAGCAGGGGTCCCTCAAGGCTCTATCATCTCGCCCATGCTTTTCAACATCTACATGAAGTCATTACCGGTACTGATCAATCAATTTCACCTCACGTGCTATAAATATGTAGATGACACGCAAATACTCCTTCAACTGGAGTGCCCCAAAGACATTGGAAAATCCCCAATTTTCAGTTGTCTCAGAGCCGTGGATCAGTGGATGACTTGGAGCCATCTCAAATTGACTGCTTCCAAAACGGAAATACTCATGTGTGGCGATTGGAAACATTATGACCCACTTGCCGCCTGGCCTGATGAACTGGGATCACCGCCTAAAGAAGGAAGTAAGCAACCTCAGAATGACCATGGCCTCCAAGCTAATAGATGAATGCCCAAGTGGACAAACTAGCAAGATCAAGCTTTGTCACTATAAAAACGCTGCAACGAATTTTCCCTCATTTGGGATTTCCACACAAGGTCCAAGCTACCATCTCCCTTGTTCTGTCCAAACTCGATTACGCCAATAGCCTCTACCACGGATCACCTTTAACAACCATGAAAAGACTACAACGGATTCAGAACTCGGCTGCCAGACTACTCTTGCATATCAAACCGCGAGACCACATCTCACCTGCCTTGAAAGCCCTGCATTGGTTACCGGTTGCCAGAAGATCCACGTTCAAGCTGCTTTGTATCACCCACAAAGCAATACATGGAATGGGACCGCTCTTCATCAGGAAGAAAATCACCAAACACATTCGACAAAGGAACCTCCGCTCTAAAGGGGCACCTCGCCTCAGAAATCCCAAGATACAAGAAAAAAACCATGGGTGGCACATCCTTCTCGGTTCAAGCAGGCAAACTATGGAACTCTTTACCCCCAACATAAGATCCACTGACAGCCACCTTATCTTCAGAAAACTACTCAAGAATTGGCTCTTCCCCACATAAGCAACATACGCAAACAGAAATTTACAGCATATCCCTCTGTATATAAGCATTTATTTTCACTATAGATATGTACCTATCTTTGTGTATTGCTTTGTATAAACATGTAGAATAATTATGTTGTTTAAAAAAAAAAAAAAAAAAAGTACAATAACACTTGAAAACCGGAGTTTATCTGGTGCATCTTTGGTCTACATGTACTTGCTTCCATTGTGCATCTATGTACCTTCCATGTACTTGGATCTGTGTGTTACTTTTCTCCTGAAAAAGCATATCCAATGCACTACCCTATTTCTCATCCTGTACCTCTATCAATATATTTAATCTACATATACTTACCTCCTTTATGCATCTATATACTTTCAATGTACTTATGGATCCATATATTTATCACTTTCTTCTAATTTAGCATTTCCAATGCACTACCCTATTTCTCAGCCTATACTTCTCTCAATATATCTTCTAGCCCAACTTTCTGACTCATCTCAAACTTCTTTCTACTACTCTTTCCAATGCACTACCCTATTTCTCACCCTATACATCTATCAATATATCCTCTACATCCACTCTCTCATTTATCCCAAACCCCATACCATTACTATGATCCCCAAAATAACCCTTTCTAGACTCTCCCCTACTCTACCCCTCCTTGCATCATCTGACACCTCTTTTACTATACCGATTCCCCCAAAACAAACCTTTCTAAACTCATTCCTCTGACTCTTCCCCTCCAAAACCCCTTTTTTCGCATCCAAAAAGCCTCCTCCTACTGCTATGACCTCCCAAAAAAAAAATTATCCAAATCCTTCACTCTTCTATCCCTCCACTATCCTTTTCAATCAAAATAACAGACTAACATGTTCACTTCTCAAATTCCATTTTCCACTTTACCAATTCTCCACTAATCCTTTATGGGTTCCAGAGTAGCGTGCTACTCGCCAATTAAGCTTTTTAACACCCCATCAGGGTTACAAGCGCTATATAAATGCAAACCTTTTTCCCTTTTCTACCCCTCCCCAACCCTTCTCAATCCAAATAACTGACTAACATATCCACCACTCAAATTACTTTCATGTTTCACCATACTAATTCAACACTAATCCTGATGGGTTCCAGAGTAGCGTGCTACTCGCCAAAAAAGCGCTTCAAAACCCCATCTGGTGTAGCAAGCGCTATATAAATACAAACCTCTTTCCCGCCGCCTACTCTTCTCTATCCAAATAACTGAATAACATATCCACCACTCAAATTACTTCATATTTCACTATACTAATTTTCAACACTAATCCTTTATGGGTTCTGGAGTAGCGTACTACTCGCCAGAAAAGCGCTTCAACACCCATCAGGGGTAACAGGTGCTATATGAATGCAAACCTTTCTTCCCCTTCTATCCCTCCGCTATCCTTCTCACTCCAAATAACTGACTAATATCCACCACTCAAATTACTTTCATATTTCACCATACTAATTCACCACTAATCCTTTATGGGTTTCCGGAGTAGCGTGATACTCGCCCAAAAAAAGCGCTTCAACACCCATCAGGGGTAACAGGTGCTATATCAATGCAAACCTTTCTTCCCCTTCTATCCCTCCGCTATCCTTCTCACTCCAAATAACTGACTAATATCCACCATTCAAATTACTTTCATATTTCACCATACTAATTCACCACTAATCCTTTATGGGTTTCCGAGAGTAGCGTGCTACTCGCCCAAAAAAAGCGCTTCAACACCCCATCAGGGGTAACAAGCGCTATATAAATACAAACCTTTTTTCCTCTTCTATCCTTCTGCTATCCTTCCGAATCCAAATAACTGACTAACATATCCACCACTTAAAATTACTTTCATATTTCACTATACTAAATCAAGACTAATCCTCTATGGGTCCCGGAGTAGCGTGCTACTCGCCGAAAAAGCGCTTCAACGCCTCGTCAGGGGTAGTAAGCGCTATATAAATGCAATTACAATACAAATTACAATGTTCCAATGGAACCGGCTAGAATGGCAAAATACTGTTCCATAGTAGGGGCCCGGCTGAGGGAATGCAACATTTGACGGTCATCGGTTGTATATCCCCAGCCAGAACCCCAGAAAGGAATTATTAGTTTGTTCACGCCCGTCCACGAATGCTGTTCACAGTGACTCTCATCACTTAGGCGCATTGCACGTGTGTTTGTACCTGGACTGCTGCTGTCATATTTGTATTTTAGATCAAACCTTGCACTTTATCCCTTTCTCTTTGCAGTAAGTGACATGGAATTATTCAAGTACTTGTCTCAGGTGGTCGCAGAAAAGGCGCTGCCTTAATCCTTGCACTTTAGGCCAAATCAAAGGCTTGCACACTTCTTGCCGGAATTCCTGAAAGGAATTACTTGGTTGTAACGACCGCCCATAAATGCTGTTTAAAATGACTCGCACTGAGGCGCAATGCACTTTTTGTATGATCCTGAAACGCTGTTATTACTTTTGGAGTTTAAATCAAACTTTTTATTTTTTGTACTAAGCGAAATGGAATTAATCAAATACTTTTATCAGCGGGACGCAGAAACGGTGTTGATCATGCCCTTGCATTTTAGACCAAAACTTGCACTTTACATTGGGCACTGTGGGTCACATTCTTAACTAAGCACTGTAGGGTGGTCGCAAAAGCTTGGTTGAAGTAACGGGCACAACCCTGACCCGTGCGAACAATATGATCTCTTTTTTGTTTTTTAAGTACATTGCAGTTCTACGTTTATTTGTGTGATTTCTTCTTTTTATTGTGAAGATTTTAATTAATCATACAATAAAGTATCGGTGTGTGTGTGTAAGAAAATAGCAATGCACGTATAGGAGGAAGAAGATGACTTTTTCACTGAGACACTCTCAGAAAAAGAAAGAAAGATGCACACAGATAATTCCAAAGAGCCTGTTCAGGCCACAGTGGTGATCTCATGAGTATGACGGAAGTTTCAGGTAGCGCCACAAGACCCTTGGATAGCTGTGGATAGGTGCACCTGACTCGTTAGTAGTACACACCGCCAGGAAGCGTGCATTCATACAGGTGACACTACCCACCAGATTAGGGAAGTGAAAAAGGGCAAAAGAGTAGCCATAGGGGCTGCAAATTGCTGGTGCATTGCAAGCTCTTTGGGCCTATTAGCTAAGAATGACAGAAGTCAGTAGAAGAAAATAAATCTTATGCAGTATCTTCCAGGACCTCTCTAAATGAAATTTAAAGAGTTCGTAAGTGTGCCTTGGGTTCC
This sequence comes from Calotriton arnoldi, assembly GCA_963921515.1. Taxonomy (NCBI): domain Eukaryota; kingdom Metazoa; phylum Chordata; class Amphibia; order Caudata; family Salamandridae; genus Calotriton; species Calotriton arnoldi. The sequence goes on from CAWUFW010001783.1 coordinate 555,807, forward strand.
GTGAACACAGCCTGAAGGCAAATTCACACCAGCATCCTCCTGCTTAGGCATACCTGGGTATGCTATTATGCTGCCCTGGTTGTAGTTTGGAATATCGAGTAGGGAATATTGAATGACCACATTATTGTATCCAAAATATCGAGAGCCAAAATATTAAGCAGGTAAATACTTATAGGTAAGAACAGGTCTAGTATTCTTAATTCCACATCTATGTACCATGAAGGTATATATCGTCAAGCTACACATATGTGGAGTTAAGTATAGTAAACCTATCAAAACTATCTATACTTACCTGTAAATATGTTGGCTACAACAGTCTGGTAATTCGAAGGTCTCTATCAATTTCTTGTACCTCGACCTTCCACCTTCATTCTTCAGCAGCACCTCATTGGGCAGCCATTTGATGGCCAACATCTCTTCTGCCATCAAGTAGATGAGATGTTAGAAAAAATAAAAGGGTACCGACAGGCCAAGGTGATGGATGTTCTCAAACAGCATAAACGAAAGAGAGGTTTTTGAAAACATTCACGTCCTGAGGCAACGGTGGGAGGGACTTTAAATAGACCAGTGTAACAGTCACAGACAAGGACAGTATGCTAGGGTAACATTTCGTGGCAAAGGGAGAGGCAGGACATGAGGTGCACAAAGAAGAAGCACCTGTGCCACCAAGGAAAGGAACTCACTCAGCATTGATCATTCAACACCTTTCAGGTGAAGCCTGGGGTTTTCTTCTCACAGTGGGAGGAAATAACCTGAGATATCATATACATCATCACCGATAGAGATGAGCGAGCCACTGAAAGCTCGAGCCGGTCTCTGGCTCAGCTCGAGGTCCTATTGGACCCTCGAGCCCAAAGCTTGCCGATCTTTAATGTGGCTTCTGTCTGCCATCTACTCTCTACCCTTCTGCCCTCATGTGCCAAGAATTACAGCAAAGCAGTAACCTTTGATGCAAAACGAGCAAGAGAAAGAGATGATCATTTAGCAGCTAACCTGCACAATGTGTAACTAGAAAACATGAAATCAATCCCAGCTTCCCTGCTTCATAAAATTGTGTGAACCTTGACAAATATTTTATTTAACCAAGCCTCCTTTTTTAAATTATCACATATGAGAACGCCTTCAACTATGCGCGTTTAGGATGTATGCTGCACAAAAACTTCTTGTGCTTGATTTAGTAGATTATAATGTTGCTCCATCTACAAATTGAGGCCAGATATTACAGCGTACACATGGCGACTGACTTGCCCCTTAGTTCATCAAAGGCACTGTTATCAGGGCGGGGATGAGAGGCAGGGATGTTTTAAAACTATCACTTTTAATAAATGCCTCTCAATGCAGTAATATAAGAACATGTGCCGAGGTAATATCTGCTGCATTTTATTTACACTTTTTTGAAAACTTGATTGTAGTTTTACCTGATGCTTGTTGTATGATTTACTTGTCAAACATTATCAAGGCTGGATTCGTGCACGGGATCGTAGAGCCCGGCCAGACCCATGGCTCAGCTTTGGCTTGGCTCTCTTGTTAGTTTGTTAGCTCGCTCACCTATAATCACCAGTACTCATTTTTTGGAGTTTTTTTATACCATTACTCTAAACTTGCCACCATGCTCTAAAAAAATCAACAAGGATCAACTGAAACTATTATAATTAGAGGGGGTGCAAGCACTTCTATAAATAATCAGTTACCAAGATAGTCCCTCAACAGCGTGAAGTGATGTACTCTTGCACTTTCTAATCCCAAAAAGGACAAAACTTTGTGCCAAATCTTGGATTTCAGAGCATTCAGTCGCTACACAACACTGCAAGATGGTTACTGTGCCAAACGTCATCCAACTTCTGAGTACATGAGACTACATGACAATGTTCAGTTTAAAAGATGAATACTTCACACCCCCATCCGTCATGTGCATTGCTAGTACGCACTGCAACTGGAATGGTGCAATTCTGCAGCTGCCTGCTTTCCACATAATTATGGGTTTGCCGCATTTGCTACATAATCCATCATTTGCTGCATAGTCTGCAGACTTTAAGAAAAAATTGTTTCTAGCTCAAGCAGATCACAGGTTATTAAAAACACAGCAACACGTGTTGCCCCACAATGGAAACCCCTTCACAAGGGTTGACTGTTCAGTTGCTTAGTGTTGTGTTTGGGTGCTAAACTAGCACTAATGGGGTGAAACGTTTGCGCAGACAGCGTTAACTTGAGTAAAAATAGTAAAATGATGAAGTAATACTATCACAAAATGTGCTACATTAAACTGCATGATTTAACATTTCTCGTGTATAATATAGTCAACCCTGCTGTATAATGTGGTCCATCCCTGCCGCATAATTCCAGTGGGCCAGCCGGTGCTCAAGTTTTGTGGTAAGATGAATACATTACCAATTCAAAGTTCTTCCACTGTAATTTCGGGTACGCTATTGCTTAGGTAAACTGCATGAGAGTGGAACACCCGAATTTGCGGGGGTCAGGGAGCATACTGACTTCAAGAACTATGAGCTCATGTGTCCCTAGGGACAAGGTTCAAAACAGCATTTCAAAATAGAGTCCATAAGAAAAGACTAACTCAAAAAGGAGGTCGAGATCAGAAATTTAAGAAAAAACATGAAGGTTTATTAAACTTTTAATGTGCAAAATAGGAAAATAGAAAATGCAAATGCAGCAGTAATTCTCATTAAATCTATAAATGTACACAAAAGCCAATTGCCATGAAGGCTGCAAATTACAGAAATAATGCAAAACTCAGGTAAATAGACCAACTTTCAATGTTCTATGAGTCAATAAGAAATTGGACAGCATCCCTATAGGCTCAGGAAATAGTCTGGTTCACCCCCAAATGAAGGGTTTTATATAGCCATTTCCAGCTTTGGAAATCATGGAAACTGCAACGTCAACATGGTGTGAGCATTATTATAAAAAAATCACATTACTAAGCAATATCCTACGATTGCTGGAAAATGTATTGTCTTGCTTGTTTGATATTACTATGCAAACAAAATTCAATAAAAAGATATTTGAGAAAAAATCACATTACATCTCTAATCGTCACTTAGCCCTACCATCCATATTAGCATTAATCCACTACATATTAATATTAATTAGTCCCTTTTGACCTAATGTCATACGGATGTGTCAGAACAAACCAGTTACATGAACAACAGAACAAAATTGTGAATGAATGCAACGTAGTGTGCCTTAAGGAAAAGCCTTTGAAAGTAGCAAAAGGCTTCCTCCAGCAAGTTCTTTGAGAACACTATTTTATACAAAATGAACAGTGCACTTCATGCTGCATGTGGTGTCAAGCAAGAAATATAAACAAACAATGAACATCATAATACTGCAGCCATTTTAACAAAGATGGAGTCAAGGCTTAAGCCTCAGTTAATCTTACTTTAATCTGAGTCAGAGAAACATATTAGAAAACATCATAAAGATTTTGTTTAAAATGAAATAGCTCCATATTAATACACATGAATTCAAATGTGGAATGACTAATATTAATATGCACATATACAGTTTTAATGTAGAATATCTTCCTCAGGAGTAACAACAATTCCAAGAGTATTTACAATATGCTGAGGCTGCAGCCAAATTCATGTCTTTCCATACCTAGATAGTTGGCTGGTTGTAGAAATTACAGGGGAGGTGGGGGTCGGGGGGGGGGGGGGAGTAGGAAGAAGCTAGACACGAGGTGAGGCATACGTGTTTGTTCGTTTTACTTTTGTCTTTTATTATATTTTCTGGAGTTAACCAGGGATAAAGAAAGTAATAAACTAACTGGGGAACAGCGCTTTTTTGGGGGGCTCTGCTTATATCCCAAATGAACAGTCTGTATCCTTGTGAGGGTGTTTCACCGGCTCGGTAATTCACCACCTTGGGAAGTCTGGAGGCGACACGTCACTCAGGCCACGAAGTATGGAAAAGAACAAAAAAAGAAAACAGGGTTGTCTTAGAATTCAGTAGGTGAGCTGAGTCACCAATTCCCAGTGCCACCTTCACCAGCTACGACGTGAAAAAAAGGGGGGTAAAGGGATGCGAGGATATGTGGGGCAGTAAATCACATGCCTCCAACACATGCGCTTGTGCTTTACACCCTTGTGCCTCCCCACCACCCACACCAAAATGACCCCCTTGAGGGTACTTGCCCTGGGTGTAAGAAACTGGCTCTATATACACTGCACCAAAGTGAGGTACAGGGTGTTTAGAGTCCAGGGGTCTCCAGAGGTTTGGCAGAGGTTAAAGTTAGATAGAACCTTACTCTCCAAAGTGGTAGCTTGGTCGAGCAGTAAGGCAGTATCAGAGGACAGTGTAAAGCATTTGATGTACCCACTCAGTCAGCAAAGGAATTCACACACTCAATAACTGAACTCTAGGCCAATTGTGTTGTATAAAAAATATACTGTTGTTTTATTTCTAGAACCAAGCTCGCCTGGTACAGGTAAGCATGAAACTACTTTGCAGTGATAAATTACTTGTAGGAACACAGTTCGAAATTGTGGTGTCACTTGTACTGGTTTTGGTTACAGGTTTAAGTAAGCAGTTTGCAACACATTGCAGGTATAGTACATTCGAATGAATGGGCTTTTTGATAAAAATGCAGTTAATTACTTTTCAGATTACTTTGGTTACCACAGGACTGGATCCTGGATTCAGCCCTGGGACATTTCCTGAAAACAGGTGAGTAAATGCGTTTTGGTTAGAGGTACGATTTTTAAAGAATATTCTTGTATTTCAAAAGTTGACAGAAGAATTTTCACAGAAAACAGTCAATGGTTTCCTATGGAGGGAAATTGTATCATCGGTAAATTACATTTGTGATTACTTTTCCTAATCAGTGCTGGATACCTTGATTCAGCACTGGGACATCTTTAGTAAACAAGTGAGTAACTTCGTTTTGGTAACTCGTACGATTTTTAAAGAATATTTGTAATTTGCAAAACTCGACACTTGGAAACTTTTTTCACATAGAGTCACCAATGTTATCCTATGGAAGGAAATTCACTTAGCAGGTAAGTTAGGTTATCAATACTTTTTCTTACTCAGTGCTGGATCCTGGATTCAGCACTGGGGCATTTCCTGAAAACAGTTGAAAGAATGCGTTTTGGTTATTCGGCTGATTTTTAAGGAATATTTGTAGTTTTCAAAAGGCGACACAGAAACTTTTTGGGAGAAAAAGCGTCAATGTTATCCTATGAGGAAAAATGAGTTATCGGTTTCAAGGTAAGTAATCGGACTTTTGAGTTAGGGTTCTGGGGTTAGACTCAGGGGTCTCCCAGGGTCAGTGATGCACTGTTGTTGCACCCTCAGCGGCACTCGGGCGGCCGGGTGCAGAGTGTTGAGACCCAATGTTATCCTATGGAGGATAGGGGGGCTCCGGTTGGTGGCGGCTGGTAAGCAGGCCACAGGGTTGTGGGAGCAAAGCTCCTAGGGTTAAGCTCAGGGCAAGTTGGGGACCAAGTTAGCACAGAAGGGGCACCCTCAGCGGCGCTAGGGCAGCCGGGTGCAGGGTGCTGTTTTGAGGTCGGTGCCCTGTTGATTTCAATGGGGATTCTCCGGGACAAAGAAACACTGCAGGCTCGGGAACGAGGACCTTCCAGGAGTGACCACCACTTCGAGGGGTAAGTTGGGATGTAGAGGGATTGTTAGGCACCGCTGGGTTGGGCACACAAGGCCGTGGGGCATCGGGTGCAGGGGTGCCTTTGGACGTCGGATTTTCTTACCCGCTCTGGTCTCGGTAGGGGGGGTCCTCTGGATTGAGGCTGCAGGCGTCGCCGGGAGGCTTGAGGCAGGCCAGGGGTCGCCGGATCTCGGGTCAGGATCGCCGGGGGGACCTCCTCGTGGTGTTTGTTCACTCAAACACGGGCCGAGCTCGGCGGGTGCAGAGTGTGCTGGATTCGCGGTTCCTGGCTGGCACCAGAAGCTGCAGTTTAAACACGTTCGGTGTTCTCGGGAGAAACAGCTGGATAAGGGAATGCAGGCAGGTCCTCCGGGGTTTGTGAGGTTGCTGGCCACTGGACACGCCGGGGTTTCGCAGGAGCAGGTTCGAGGGGAGACAGGCCTGTAGGGCTGGGGCCAAGTCAGTGGGCGTCGTCCTCTTGTTAGCTCTGCACGGCTTCTCGTCCTTCTTCTTTTCTTTTCGCTGCTGGATCTGCCAATGCAAAGTTCAGGGTGCCCCTAAATACTGGATTTAAGGGCGTTACAGGTAGGGCAAGGGCAGGGACCAATGGGTCCCTTCCCTGGGGTGAGTACACCCCCTATTCTGCCACCCTCCAGTGGGAGGGGGGCAGGAGCCTAGTCCTGATTGGCTGGGTCCCCCCATCCTCAAGATGGCAGAGACTCGAGGTTGTGCTTCACCTCGCCTCCCCCACCCTAGGGGTGGGGTAGGCAGAGGTGGGCACACCTCTCTTCCTTACTTTGTTTTTCCCGCCTGGTCTCCCGCCCAAAGTGGGGGGGGGGTAAAACCAGTGGGGACCAGTTGCTGAGTACAGCAAGTGGTCTGGAGAGGCTCACAAAGGCGGTATGCCTTTGAAGCTTCTCCTTCGTGAACCCTCCTCATCCTGGGGGAGGGGGCTTGGCACCTCGTCCCAGGCTGTGCATGGTTTCAGGCCCCCGAGAGCAGCAGCTCTTGACCCAGGGGTCTAGAAACATGTGTGGGGTGGCAGCCTCGGCAGCCACTCAGTCCGGTCCCTGGGAGTTGGTCGAGTTTCAGGGGGCATCTGTAAGATGCCCTCTGTCGTGTATTTTACATTAAATCCCACACTGGCATCAGTGTGGGTTTAATGTGCTGAGAAGTTTGATACCAAACTTCTCAGTCTTTAGTGCAGCCATACACTCTTAATGGCAGCACGGCACTCACAGTGCCCCGGAATGGACCTGGGCACTGTAGGGGTACAGGGCTCACGCACCTGTACCCTCACCACTGGCATAGGGCACCCAGCTAGAGGGGTGACTGATGGATGCCAGGGCAGTGGGTTGTGGGCATGGCACACAGGGATGTGTGCCATGTCGACTCTTCACTTTGGTCTGCACCAAGACACGCAGCCTGCAAGGGTAGGGTGTGTGTGTCAAGGTACAGGGCCTCTAAGGGTGGCACAATGAGTGCTGCAGCCCTTAGGGCCTTCTCTGGTCACAGTGCCCTGGGTACCTGTGGTACCATTTACCAGGGGCTTACCTGTGGCCAGAGATGCCAATTGGGTTTAGGCTTCAATGCAGTTTTAGGGAAGGAACACAGGCCCTGGGTACCTGTTTGGCAGGAGCCCAGGGCACACTCAGTCAAAGCACATCAGCAAAAAGTGGGGGCATACTCATGCAAGAAAGAGGGCACTTTCTCACACAACCCCCCCCCCCAAACGAAAGATGATGAGACTAACCTTGTCCTAGAGAGTCTTCATTGTCTAAGTGGAAGAACCTGGAAAGTCCATCTGCCTTGGCATGGGCAGTCCCAGGTCTGTGTTCCACTTCAAAGTCCATTCCCTGTAGGGAGATGGACCACCTCAACAGTTTAGGATTCTCGCCTTTCATTTGCATTAGCCACCTGAGAGGTCTGTGGTCAGTTTGAACCAGGAAGTGAGTACCAAACAAATATGGCCTCAACTTCTTCAGGGACCAAACCACAGCAAAGGCCTCCCTCTCAATGGCACTCCAACGCTGCTCCCTGGGGAGAAGCCTTCTGCTTATAAAAGCAACAGGTTGGTCTTGGCCTTCCTCATTGGTCTGGGATAGGACTGCTCCTATCCCTAGCTCAGAGGCATCAGTCTGCACTATGAACTGCTTGGCATAATCTGGAGCTTTTAGAATTGGTGCTGAGCACATTGCTTCTTTCAGGGTGTCAAAAGCCTTTTGACAATTAACTGTCCAGTTAACCTTCTTGGGCATTCTCTTGGAGGTGAGTTCTGTGAGGGGAGTCACAATGGACCCATATCCCTTCACAAACCTCCTGTAGTACCCAGTCAAGCCAAGGAATGCCCTGACTTGAGTCTGGGTGGTTGGAGCTGCCCAGTCCAAGATGGCCTGGATCTTGGGCTGTAAGGGCTGTACCCGGCCTCCACCAACAAGGTGGCCCAAATACACCACAGTGCCCTGCCCTATCTGGCATTTGGATGCCTTGATAGTTAGGCCCGCAGTTTGCAGGGCTTTTAAAACCTTCCCAAGGTGGATCAGGTGATCCTGCCAGGTGGAACTAAAGACAGCAATATCATCAAGATAAGCTGCACTAAAGGACTCCAACGCAGCAAGGACTTGAGTCACCAACCTCTGGTAGGTGGCAGGGGCATTCTTTAAACCGAAGGGCATCACAGTGAACTGATAGTGCCCATCAGGTGTGGAGAATGCTGTTTTCTCTTTTGCTCCTGGGGCCATGCCAATCTGCCAGTACCCTGCAGTTAAGTCAAAGGGACTTAGGAATTTGGCTGCCCCCAATTTGTCTATCAATTTATCTGCTCTTGGGATGGGGTGAGCATCTGTCTTTGTGACAGAGTTGAGCCCTCTATAGTCCACACAAAACCTCATTTCTCTCTTTCCACCCTGTGGGTGAGGTTTGGGGACCAGAACCACTGGGCTGGCCCAGGGGCTCTCAGAGGGTTCAATAACCCCTAACTCCAGCATCTTGCTGACTTCAGCTCTGATGCTTTCCTTGACTTGGTCTGATTGTCTATAGATCTTGTTTTTGACTGGGGCACTGTCACCAGTGTCCACATCATGGGTACACCAGTTTGTCAGACCAGGGGTCAGGGAAAAGAACCCAGCATACTGTTGCAAGACTTGCTTGCAGTCAGTCTGCTGTTGGGCAGAGAGGGTGTCTGAAAAGACTACACCATCCACTGACCCATCTTTTGGGCTGTAGGAGAGGAGATCAGGGAGAGGTTCGCTCTCTGCTTCCTGTTCCTCATCAGTCACCATCAGCATGGTGATGTCAGCCCTGTCATTGTAGAGCTTGAGGCGGTTCACATGGATCACCCTTTTGGGTGTCCTGCTTGTGCCCAGGTCAACTAAGTAAGTGACCTCACTCTTTTTCTCTAGGATAGGGTAAGGGCCACTCCATCTATCTTGGAGTGCCCTTGGTGCCACTGGCTCCAAAACCCACACCTGTTGCCCAGGTTGAAATTCAACCAGTGCAGCTCCTGGCTGGCCTCAAGATTCTTGGATGCCTTTTCCATGTACTCAGCCATTCTGGACCTTAGGCCAAGCACATAGTCCACAATGTCTTGCTTGGGTTCTTGGAGTGGCCTCTCCCAACCTTCTTTCACGAGACAGAGTGGTCCCCTCACAGGATGACCAAACAGAAGTTCAAAGGGGGAGAACCCTACTCCCTTCTGTGGCACCTCTCTAAGCGAAAAGCAGGCATGGCAACAGGACATCCCATCTCCTCTTGAGCTTTTCAGGGAGTCCCATGATCATACCTTTCAATGTCTTGTTGAATCTCTCAACAAGACCATTGGTTTGTGGGTGATAGGGTGTAGTAAACTTGTACTGCACTCCACACTCCTTCCACATGTGTTTTAGGTAAACAGACATAAAGTTAGAACCTCTGTCTGAAACCACCTCCTTAGGAAACCCAACCCTGGTGAAGACACCAAGGAGGGCCTTGGCTACTGCAGGAGCTGTAGTAGTCCTAAGTGGAATTGCTTCAGGGTACCTAGTAGCATGATCCACTACTACTAGGATGAATTTGTTCCCTGAGGCTGTGGGAGGTTCAAGTGGACCCACTATGTCCACACCTACCCTTTCAAAGGGAACCCCCACCACAGGCAGTGGTATCAGGGGGCCTTTGGGTGGCCACCTGTCTTGCCACTGGCCTGACAGGTAACACAGGAGCTGACAAACTCCTTCACCTTTTGGTGCATCTGGGGCCAGTAAAAGTGGCTAACTAGCCTTTCCCAAGTTTTGGTTTGGCCCAGATGTCCAGCTAGGGGATGTCATGAGCTAAAGTTAGGAGGAACTCCCTGTACTTCTGTGGCACTACCACTCTCCTGGTGGTTCCAGGATTGGGGTTTCTCGCCTCAGTGTACAGTAATCCCTCTTCCCAATAAACTCTGTGGGTACCCCTGACATCTCCCTTTTCTTCTGAAACAGCTTGCTGCCTCAGGCTTTCAAGAGTGGGACAGTCTTGCTGACCCTGGCACAGCTCTTCCCTAGAGGGTCCCCCTGGGCCCAAGAGTTCAACCTGGTAAGGGTCAAGCTCCATAGGCTCAGTTCCCTCTGGGGTGTCCAAGTCCACTTCCTGAGGAGAGGGGTCCTGATCTGCTTGCTGTACAGAAGCTGGTTCCCCAGTCTTCTTACCTTTTCTCTTGGTGGGTTGGGCCATTCTTTCAGGCTCCAACTCTGCTTTTTCACCCTGCCTTTTGCTCTGTGCCCTTGTTTTGACACACACCAATTCAGGGATATCCAGCATGGCTGCATGGGTTTTTAGTTCAACCTCCGCCCAGGCTGAGGTTTCCAGGTCATTTCCAAGCAGACATGCAGCTGGTAGCTTTGGAGAGACCACTACCTGTTTCAGGCCAGCAACACCTACCCCCCCAGTCTAATGTCACCATAGCCAGGGCATGATTAGTGGCAACACTGTCAGCATTGGTGACTGGGTAAGTATGCCCAATCAAATATTGCTCAGGGGAAACCAGTGTGTCTTTCACCATAGTGACACTGGCACCTGTATCCCTCAGAGCTTCTATCCTAGTTCCATTGATCCAAGGGTACTGTAAGTATTTCTTTAAGTTGGGTGGCCACCCAGCTACAGTGGCAAACTCAACTTCCCCCTCTGAAACTAGAACTGCTTCAGTGTGCATCCTGTTTTGCTCTGGGCACACTGTTGATCCCATCTGTAGACTGACTACCCCAGTAGTAGCTGGACTTGTTGAACTAGGGGCCTTGTTGTGAGGGAAAGACTTGTCTACAGTTAAGTGTCCCAACTTCTTACAGTTGTTACACCAGGCCTTTGCGGGATCAAAGTACTTCCCCCTATAGGGCTGTGGCACATAGGGAGTAGTTTGGGACCCACCCCCCTGGACAGGTTTTTGGGGCCCTTTGGAAGACTCAGACTTTTTATCTTGGGGATTCTCACCACCTTTCCCCTGGGGAGGTTTTGTAACCACTTTCTTCTGGTCACCCCCAGTGGGTGTCCTTGTCACCCTAGTCTTGACCCAGTGGTCTGCCTTCTTTCCCAATTCTTGGGGAGAAATTAGACCTAGGTCTACCAAATGCTGATGTAACTTTTCATTTGTGCAATTACTTAATATATGTTCCTTCATGAACAAATTGTAGAGTCCAGTAAACTCATGCACATTGTGTCCAGTTAACCAACCATCCAGTGTCTTCACTGAGTAGTCTACAAAATCAATTCAGGACTGGTTCTGGGTTTTGTGAGCCCCCCTGAATCTAATTCTGTACTCCTCAGTGGTGAGTCCAAATCCCTCAATCAGAGTTGCCTTCATGAGATCATAGGACCCTGCATCTGGCCCAGAGAGGGTCAGAAGCCTGTCTCTGCAATTACCAGAGAACAGTTCCCACAGGAGTGCGCCCCAGAGAGGTTTCTTCACCCTTCTTATGTCACAAGCCCTCTCAAAGGCTGTGAACCATTTGGTGATGTCATCACCCTCCTCAAATTTAGGGACAATCCCTTTGGGGATTTTAGGATCATAAGATTGCTCTTTATCCTTATTATTTGTATTGCTGCCACCATTGATGGGTGCTAAACCCATCTCTTTCCTTTCTTTCTCCAGAGCCAGGAGTCTGGACTCTAGGTCCAATCTTTTGGCCAGCCTTGCTAAAAAGCTGTCCTCCTCATGGGGGCTGCCCCCACTGCCATCCTCATCAACTGAACCACCTGTGTGGTCTCTAGGTGCCCATAGGTTAATTCTTGGAGTTAAGGGTATGGGGACCCCTTCCTCCCTAGGGAGTGGTGGAGGTGGGTTACCAAGCCCAGCATCCTCCTCCCTTTTCCTCCTCTGATTGGTCATCACCACTTTCAGAGGGGTGGGCCTTTGCATACTCAGCTAGGAGCTCCTGGAGCCCTTGTTTGGTTGGATGCTGGCCCATTGGTATATTTTTAAGTTTACACAAGGACCTTATCTCCCTGAAAGACAAGTGGAGATAACGGGTGAGGTAGAGCTCCTCAACCATGTCCTGTGTGTCAGGGTTATCTTCACTAATAGCTGGGTTCTGGTCTTGAGACATTCTAACCAGAAGTTCTAACCCCTCTACCCTTGAGTATAGTGACTTGTATTTTCTAAAAGGCTAAAGGGACTTAAGCAAGGCCCTAACAAGACTTTTAGTAGTTTGGACGGGAATAATATGCCAATTAAAAAAAAAAAAATCAGAACTCTAAAGGCAATTTAAGAGTTCTGTCGTGTGATCAGATGGTAACCAAGTGGTCCAACAAATGCAAGTTTGTATCCCACCGCTGATCCACCAATGTAAGAAACTGGCTCTATATACACTGCACCAAAGTGAGGTACAGGGTGTTTAGAGTCCAGGGGTCTCCAGAGGTTTGGCAGAGGTTAAAGTTAGATAGAACCTTACTCTCCAAAGTGGTAGCTTGGTCGAGCAGTAAGGCAGTATCAGAGGACAGTGTAAAGCATTTGATGTACCCACTCAGTCAGCAAAGGAATTCACACACTCAATAACTGAACTCTAGGCCAGTTGTGTTGTATAAAAAATATACTGTTGTTTTATTTCTAGAACCAAGCAAGCCTGGTACAGGTAAGCATGAAACTACTTTGCAGTGGTAAATTACTTGTAGGAACACAGTTCAAAATTGTGGTGTCACTTGTACTGGTTTTGGTTCCAGGTTTAAGTAAGCAGTTTGCAACACATTGCAGGTATAGTACTTTCGAATGAATGGGCTTTTTGATAAAAATGCAGTTAATTAATTTTCAGATTACTTTGGTTACCACAGGACTGGATCCTGGATTCAGCCCTGGGACATTTCCTGAAAACAGGTGAGTAAATGCGTTTTGGTTAGAGGTACGATTTTTAAAGAATATTCTTGTATTTCAAAAGTTGACACTTAGAAGAATTTTCACAGAAAACAGTCAATGGTTTCCTATGGAGGGAAATTGTATCATCGGTAAATTACATTTGTGATTACTTTTCCTAATCAGTGCTGGATACCTAGATTCAGCACTGGGACATCTTTAGTAAACAAGTGAGTAAATTCATTTTGGTAACTCGCACGATTTTTAAAGAATATTTGTAATTTGCAAAACTCGACAAGAAATTTCAGAGAAAACAGTCAGTGGTTTCCTATGGGGGGGAAATTTTATCATCGATAAATTACATTTGTGATTACTTTTCCTAATCAGTGCTGGATACCTAGATTCAGCACTGGGACATCTTTAGTAAACAAGTGAGTAACTTCGTTTTGGTAACTCGTACGATTTTTAAAGAATATTTGTAATTTGCAAAACTTGACACTTAGAAACTTTTTTCACATAGAGTCACCAATGTTAGGGCAAGGGCAGGGACCAATGGGTCCCTTCCCTGGGGTGAGTACACCCCCTATTCTGCCACCCTCCAGTGGGAGGGGGGCAGGAGCCTAGTCCCAATTGGCTGGGTCCCCCCATCCTCAAGATGGCAGGGACTCGAGGTTGTGCTTCACCTCGCCTCCCCCACCCTAGGGGTGGGGTAGGCAGAGGTGGGCACACCTCTCTTCCTTACTTTGTTTTTCCCGCCTGGTCTCCCGCCCAAAGTGGGGGGGTAGAACCAGTGGGGACCAGTTGCTGAGTACAGCAAGTGGTCTGGAGAGGCTCACAAAGGTGGTATGCCTTTGAAGCTTCTCCTTCGTGAACCCTGCTCATCCTGGGGAGGGGGCTTGGCACCTCGTCCCAGGCTGTGCATGGTTTCAGGCCCCGAGAGCAGCAGCTCTCGACCCAGGGGTCTAGAAACATGTGTGGGGTGACAGCCTCGGCAGCCACTCAGTCAGGTCCCTGGGAGTTGGTCGAGTTTCAGGGGGCATCTGTAAGATGCCCTCTGTCGTGTATTTTACATTAAATCCCACACTGGCATCAGTGTGGGTTTAATGTGCTGAGAAGTTTGATATCAAACTTCTCAGTCTTTAGTGCAGCCATATACTCTTAATGGCAGCACAGCACTCACAGTGCCCAGGAATGGACCTGGGCACTGTAGGGTACAGGGCTCACGCACCTGTACCCTCACCACTGGCATAGGGCACCCAGCTAGAGGGTGACTGATGGATGCCAGGGCAGTGGGTTGTGGGCATGGCACACAGGGATGTGTGCCATGTCGACTCTTCACTTTGGTCTGCACCAAGACACGCAGCCTGCAAGGGCAGGGTGTGTGTGTCAAGGTACAGGGCCTCTAAGGGTGGCACAATGAGTGCTGCAGCCCTTAGGGCCTTCTCTGGTCACAGTGCCCTGGGTACCTGTGGTACCATTTACCAGGGGCTTACCTGTGGCCAGAGATGCCAATTGGGTTTAGGCTTCAATGCAGTTTTAGGGAAGGAACACAGGCCCTGGGTACCTGTTTGGCAGGAGCCCAGGGCACACTCAGTCAAAGCAGATCAGCAAAAAGTGGGGGCATACTCATGCAAGAAAGAGGGCACTTTCTCACACTGGGCCACGACCCGTCTCCTGGGCCGTGGCGCCTGGACCCGGGGCGTCCTCTCTATTCCCTTGGCCACTGGGCTCTGTCACCATATAGAGGGACCTCGCTTCGCCTCCTCTTCCTCCTCCTTCTCCGCTCTCCGGTACGACTTCGGCGGTCCCTTCCGGCCAGTCTGGCTCTCTGTGCGGTCTCCACGGAAACTCACTGGTTTCTTCGTCTCCCTGCCGGTCGTCCGCTTCTCCTCTCGTTCCGTGCTTTTCTCCCTCTCCTTCTGAACTTTCTGTCCCCAGAGTCCTCGGCCCGTCCCCCGGGGATGACGTCACAGCACCTCCTTCAGTCTCTTCTAGCGGGACTAGACCGCGCTGTGTTTCCTGTCGGAGGGAAGTAATGGCACCATCAGGGTTACACTTCCTGCCAGCGGCCCGGTCGTCCTCACACAGCTCTCCCCTAGGAATGGCCGTTGGGGCCATTCAGAGAACGGGTGTCGGGAGAGATAGTCGGCTCTGATCTGCTTTATGCCTGGCATATGGACGGTCTGGAATGAAAAAGGTTGCAATGCTAGGAACCAGCGAAGAATACGGGAATTGGAATCTTTGTTATGAGACAACCAAGTAAGGGGTGCATGGTCAGTGAGTACGAGGAATGTACGTCCCAGGAGGTAATATTGTAGGCCTTCTATGGCCCATTTTATTGCCAGACACTCCTTTTCGATTGTCGAGTAATGTACCTCGCGGGTAAATAGTTTCCTACTAATGTAGAGGAGTGGCTTTAGCTCTCCGTTGGAGTCTTGTTGATAGAGAACAGCACCCAGACCATGTCCTGAAGCATCGGTCTGCAGAACGAACATTTTGCTGAAGTCAGGCCAATGTAACACTGGTTCCTTGCAAATAGAGTCTTTCAGGGTTTGGAAGCTTTTTTCGTGTTCTGGTTTACATACAGGGATGCGTGAAGGGTATTTGTTTGTCAAAAGGTCGGAACAGGGACTGGCCAATGTCGAGAAATTGGTAATGAACCTACGGTAATACCCAATGAACCCCAGAAAGGATTGTATATCCCGTTTTGTCGTGGGGGTGGGGATCTTCCTAATGGCTTCTACTTTGTCTACCTGTGGTTTTATGAGCCCTTCCTGGATTGTGTACCCTAGGTATTGGATAGTGTTGGTGACTAGTAAGGATTTTTGGGGATTTATAGTCAGCCCTGCTGTTTGGATAGCAGTGACCACTGAAGCCAAGTGTACCAGATGTTCTTCCCAGGTGGGACTAAAGACGACTATGTTGTCTAAGTATGCAGCTGCATAACTCTTATGGGGTCTGAGAATTTTGTCCATTAGTCGTTGAAAAGTGGCTGGTGCCCCGTGTAAGCCAAAAGGAAGAACTTTAAAGTGATATAGACCTGAAGGGGTCGAAAAAGCTGTTTTCTCCCTGGCTTGTGGAGTCAGGGGAATCTGCCAATATCCTTTTGTGAGATCAAGGGTAGACATATATTTAGCATTCCCCAGCTGTTCGATCAATTCATCGATGCGGGGCATAGGGTAGGTGTCAAACTTGGTGATTCCGTTGACTTGTCTAAAGTCGATACAGAAGCGCAGGCTTCCGTCTGGTTTGGGAACGATCACCACTGGTGACCACCAGTTACTCTGTGAGGGTACTATTATTTGGGAGTGCAGCATGGCTGTTACCTCTTTCTCCACAACTTCTCTTCGTGCAGCTGGTATGCGGTATGGTTTTAATTTTATGACTTTATTTTCCAAGGAAACTATATCGTGATGTACAAGGGAAGTTAATCCTGGGGAACTAGAGAAAAGATCTGGGTAATCATCTAGCAAGCAAAGTAGTTGTTGCTTCTGTGCAGTCATAACAGTGCCCATTTTCACTGGTTCTGTTTCCCTTTCCCGGCTAGGGAACAATGGAATATCCACTTGTCTGTCATTACTGACGTAAAGGACAGGAATACGCTCCTCCCTATGTGTGCGGGGTTCCTCCCACTACTTTAAAAGGTTAACATGGTATATTTGCTTACCTCCTGAACGGAGGGGAAAAAGGACACTGTATGTAACTGGTGTTATTTTCTTCTCTATAACAAAGGGTCCTTGCCATTGAGTCAGTAGTTTATGGTCTGTGGACGGGAGAAGTATAAGCACCTTGTCCCCCGGGGAGAACTCCCTTAAACAACTACCCTTATCATAATATGTCTTCTGTGTTTCTCGTGCTTTTTCCATATGTTCATGTACTAGACCCCATAACTGTGTTAAAGTGTCTTTTAGGCTGGTGGCATATTTCATTAGGGGCTTCCCTTCCTCATCTTCACTCTCCCATTGTTCTGCTGCCATGTCCAGGAAAGACCTGGGTTTTCTCCCAAAGAGTAGTTCAAAAGGAGAAAAACCCATGGACCGTTGTTCATGCGATCTTATCGCAAACAGGACTAAGGGGAGTTTCCTATCCCAGTCCTTCCCTGTCTCCGAGATGACCTTGCGAAGCATACTTTTGATAGTTCTATTGTAACGCTCCACGAGGCCATCGGTTTGGGGGGTAATATACAGAAGTCCGTAACTGGCTAATACCTAACACTTTGCAAATATGTGACATGAGACGGGACATAAATGGGGTCCCCTGGTCGGTTAAGATTTCCGATGGGAACCCAACCCTCGAAAAGAAGGCAATCATGGCTTGGGCTTAATTTGTTGTAGTCATACTCGTCAGAGGGAAGGCTTCGGGATAGCGGCTTGCATAATCTATCAAAACTAGAATATATCGGTGTCCCCTTGCGGAGGGAGTCAGGGGTCCTACTAGGTCCATACCAACCCTTTTGAATGAAACGTCAATCTTGTGTTACCTGTGTTTGTGTATTGACATCTTACACAGGAAGCACAGTGTCTGGCGACATCCCTATACACCCCCGGCCAGTAAAATTTGTCTAACAGATATTTCACTGTGTTCTCCTTACCATAATGCCCACCCCCCATTTGGTTATGTGCTAACTGTAAGACTTGTTCCCTAAAGACATCTGGGACTAGCAGTTGTGTACTGTGGTGTGTGTTCCCCTTCACCGCTCGATATAATAAACCCCATTATACGAAAAAATAGGGGCCTACCTGTTCCGGTTCGTGTTCTTGGACTCTCTCCCAGGCATACTTGAGAGTGTTGTCCTCTTGTTGTGCGGCTCGAAAACTTGTCTGTGTGGTCCTGTCTGTTTCTGTTTGGGAAAGAGCAAAAGCAGATTGTGGCTTATGTGTGTGACTGTATAGCTTTTTGTCTCTTCGTCTTTCCTGTCTTGTTTTTGTGTTCTTTGCCCTTGTATTCTCTAATTTGCTTCCACTAAACGAGGCCTCCTGTAACCACCCAATATGAGACCCCTTTGTCCCGTCTAGGTAGTGTTCGAATTTGGGATGGTCTGTTCCGATTATGATTGCTTCGGGTAGGGAAGGCATGACTCCAACCTTCCTCAGATGGGGATCATTGTCTACGTCCAACAAGACCTCGGCCACTGGATAGGTTTTCGTATCACCGTGGACACACGTGACACAAACTTATTCTTTTTCCCTCAATTGCGGTGGGGATACTAATGTCTGGTATACAACAGTAACATGGCATCCGGTGTCTAGCAGAGCCTGCTGTGCTTTCCCATTAAGGTAGACCCTTTTTCTATACTTGTGGGGATCTTTTCCTGTCACATATATACGACCTCTAGAGTACCCGATTTCCATGGGTTCGGCTGTCGGTACGCGGTGGGGGCATTGTCTGTCTAAATGTCCCCATTCTGCACAGTGGTAGCATTGCAGACCCTGTCCCCTCGGTGGGGTTGGGGGTCTAAGGGGAATACGGGGAGCAACCACTGGTTTTGTTTCTGGGCGTGGGGTTCCCTTAAGAGGAGTGTAGGGGGAACGTGGGGTATTTGCTCTGAAGTCAGGGGATCTATGAAAGGAGCAGGCGAGCTCTACCGCTGTTATAGATGTGAGATTGGGGTGTTGTTTTACCCATGTATGTGTATTTGCTGGTAAAACGTCCAGGAATTGTTCCAGATATATTTTTTCGGTCACCTCGTCTATGCTGGACATATGGGGAGTTAACCATCTATTTCCCAAGTCCCGGATTCGATAATAAAGAGCTCGCAGATTGTCACCAGGGGCCCACTTTTCCTTTCTGAATTTGGTTCTGTAATATTCCGGGTCACAGCCCAGCCGCTCTAATATAGCCTTTTTTATATCTTCGTAAGCTGTAGTGCCTGCCGGGTTGGCGGCTTGGTAGGCTGCCTGCAATTCCCCGGACAGGAGGGGAGCCATGTATTGGCCCCCCGTTCTGGAGGCCAGGCTGCAGTAGTGGCCACTCTTTCAAAGTTAATGAAGAAGTAATCCAGGTCATCCCCGTCCTGATATTTTTGTAACACCGACCCCGGAACGTTGGGTCGGACCCGAGTACTAACAATGGCATCCGTTAGTCTCAAGATGGCTGTGTCTTGGACCTGCTGGTTACTGGTGATGAGAGCTGCTTGATCACTGCTTTAGGGCTTCCTGCAACGCTTTCCGATCTCTTTGGGCGGTCTGAGCCTGCTGTTCCATCACAAGCTGCAGGGGTCTTTGTCCTTCTGCCAATTGGGTTATAATTCCCTCTATGGGCACGGGTTGTGTCATGATTTGACACTAGATGGGGGAGTATCCCACTTCTGACACCACTGTAGAAATTATGGGTGGGGGGGTAGGAAGAAGGTAGACACGAGGTGAGGCACATGTGATTGTTCGTTTTACTTTTGTCTTTGATTATATTTGCTGGAGTTAACCAGGGATAAAGAAATAAATAAACAAGCCGGGAAACCGCTTATATACCAAATGAACAGTCTGTATCCTTGTGGGCTCGGTAATTCACCACCTTGGGAGGTCTGGAGGCGACACGTCACTCAGGCCACGAAGTATGGAAAAAAACAAAGAAAGAAAACAGGGTTGTCTTAGAATTTAGTAGATGAGCTGAGTCACCAATTCCCAGTGCCACCTTCACCAGCTACGACGTGAAAAAAAAGGGGGGAAAGGGATGTGAGGATATATGGGTTCAGTAATTCACATGCCTCCAACACATGCGCTTGTGCTTTACACCCTTGTGCCTCCCCACCAAAATGACTCCCTTGAGGGTACTTGCCCTGGACCACGACCCGTCTCCTGGGCCGTGGCGCCTGAACCCGGGGCGTCCTCTCTATTCCCTTGGCCACCGGGCTCTGTCACCATATTGAGAGAGCTTGGTTCGCCTCCTCCTCCGGTACGACTTTGGCGGTCCATTCTGGCCGGTCTGGCTCTCCGTGCAGTCTCCAGGGAAACTCACTGGTTCCTCTGTCTCCCTGCCGGTCGTCCGCTTCTCCTCTCGTTCCGTGCTTTTCTCCCTCTCCTTTCAAACTTTCTGTCCTGAGAGTCCTCGGCCCGTCTCCCGGGGGATGACGTCACGGCACCTCCTTCAGTCTCCTCTAGCGGGACTAGACCGCGCTGTGTTTCCTGTCGGGGGGAAGTAATGGCACCATCCGGGTTACACTTCCTGCCCACGGCCCGGTCGTCCTCACACAG
Organism: Calotriton arnoldi; assembly: GCA_963921515.1. Taxonomy (NCBI): domain Eukaryota; kingdom Metazoa; phylum Chordata; class Amphibia; order Caudata; family Salamandridae; genus Calotriton; species Calotriton arnoldi. The sequence goes on from CAWUFW010001783.1 coordinate 575,911, forward strand.
GTAAAGGAGACTAATCGCTTGCAATGTCTTGGCCACACAAAACAAGTCATTTAGCTCCTTCATGCACTGGGATTCACAGTCAATGCAAAAAGTCACATCTGTGCCAACCACATTGAGCAACACACAATTCACTTACAATGAAAGCTTACTCCAGCAGCCAGAAAGTGATGGAATTGCAAAGGCATCTTTTGAGAATGAGAATAAAACTGTTATGGATAATGGCATCAAGCAGTGCATAAAAAAAGTCTAGCCTGACAATGGCCATAATCAACTGAATACTGAGAAGATCTATTGTTAGTAGAGCCTAGAGTCCAGAACAAGCTGTGGTGATGGAACAAGAAAAAATTGATTACTGGCCATATTGTTTCTAGATTCTCAGCCAAAAGTGACCATAAAGATTGATGCCTTCCTCATAGGTGGAACTTATAGCCCTTTCAACATTTCTAATATTAATTCATGATGATCTTAATTTGCTCAGACAACATGACAGTAATAACTGTCAAAGTTGGCTCAAGAGATTTGGCACAGAGCAATATGCCACAGTTGGGACAGCACCTAGCGGGATGGACAACAATGTTGCCAATAGAGTAAGCAGAATGCAGCAGAACTCTCACAAGTGTACCACAACAGGTACTTCCAGTGTTGTGGCACATCCCAACTGCAGACTTGTTTGGCATGGATCAAAATGCAAAATGCCAAAAATTCATCTCCATGTAGTCACACATACATTCCCTAGGGAATGCACTGTGAATCAATTGGCCAGAGATATTTGCTTATGGTTTCCCCCCACTCCCACCGATTCTTTATGTTGTGTGGAAAATACATCAAGCATCTATGACACTGAAATTAATTGACCAAATACATGGGCAAATCAGCAATTGTACTCTCTGTTACTAGAGATGCCCAATCACCTGCACAAAAAGCTCCCACTATGCCTGGACCTACAAACCCTAGGGACGTGATTGCATCCAAATCTCAAATCACTCAATGTAGCGATTTGGCACTTAAGATCCAAGAATTTGTCTACTAGTAGTTCCCGCATGAATGCTTGCTGATTCTAAAAGAGGCTAGAAGCCCCACAACTCATGCATTCTATGTGGGTAAATGGAAATATTGTTTAGTTTGCTGATTTAGTCACAAAATTAAATTCTTACATGTAAGGGTTAGACTAAATGGCAGCCGTAGCTGCATACCTGCAAAATAGAGAACATTAATCAGTATTTAACCTTGCTGTCATTAAAGCTTTTATGGAAGGTCTTAAAAGAGTAATCCCTTTAAAGTTGCCTCCTGTCCTCCCAGGGGACCTTAACATTGTCCTCACCAGAGTTCTGGGGGCACCTGTTTAGCCAATACACTTGTGTCCTCTACAATTTCTTTCAGGGAGGGTTATCTTTCTAATAGCTATCACCTCTCTCAGAGGGAGAAGTTAACTTCAGGCTCTATTAGTTACAGCCAAATATAATCACTGACTTTGCTGTCCTCAACCCAACCACTTAGTGCCTTGCTGGAGTAATCAGTAAAGTTCACCCAAAATTGGTTTGGCAGTTTCTGGCTGTCCCTAAATCTCATGCGGTACTTCTCTGGAGTGAGCCCAAATTTGCAAAAAGATTGGCTTTCATGAGGGCATACCTCATCTGGTCCCCTACCTCTAGTGTAAGCAGGGTGTCCCTGCCCACAGTAGGCATATGTTTCTAGAGACTCGTCCCAATACTCCTCTGAGACCCTGTGTATCCTCAGGGCTACCTCATAAGCTGGGAACAATTAGTCAATACCATCCTCACCACATAGCTAGGCACATGGTTGTTCCATTGGGCACTGTGGTATCGCTGCCATTGTTACTGGATTCTGCCTGCATGGCTCTGATATCCAGCTCTCTCAGGATCCCCTCATGAGCCATTTTCCTCTCCTCTGGCTCCATGGGCAGTTTCTTTTACTCCATTTTAAATTTGGCCATCTGTAGCTGAAATTCCCTCTCTTTCCTCCTGTTCATTAGCTCCTCTGGACACAGGCCTTGGGAGGACACAATATTCTCTGCCCTGGCAGTGAGCTCCAATCCAGGAGGCAAGTTGTCCTTCTCCTCTGAGTGCTGCAGTACATGACCTGTCCCCAGGTCCTCCTCTTGCTCCTCCATACGGCCCTCCTCATCCTGGTCCTCTGTTGTTGCCAGCAACTGGTGAGCCTTCTGGAACTCTAGCTTCATAGTGCCCTTCTTTGCGAGAAGCCCCCTTTCCTTACATAACTCCTTGAGCTCAGCCACAGTGTAGCTCTCCAGATTGATGAGCTCAAATTCAATTCTTGCAGGTATGTTCACAGGCACAGACAGTCAGGAAAAATGAGAGTAAATTTGAAAAAAGCAAAAGAGCCAATCAAGAAGAATTAAAAAAAAAAAAAAACTCAAATTGGTATCAAATTATTTATCTGGGATTTTAGTATTATTCAAAATCACTGTATGGCACTGCACAAACACAAGAACTGAATCCCATCGCTGAACACCAATGTGAGCAACTGGGTTATTGGTTGAGGGGGGTGAACCCCTACTCAAGCAAAAAACACAACTCTTGTCAGGACGAAACTCAAGCAGATACCAAATTAAGCAGTGCTTAACCCTGTGGTAGCTTGGCACAAAAGCAGTCGGGCTTAACTTAGAGGCAATAAGTATTTACTCAGCACACAACCAGCAATAAAGTGAAAACACAATACCAGACAAATCCCACACCAGTTTAGAAACATAGAGTACATTTTAATAAATTATTTGACACCAAAATGACAAAAATCCAATCCGTAGAACCAGAGATATGCAATTTTAAAGGTTTTAAAGAAAACTAGTGCTTAGAAGCAAGAAGCGCCAATTGTGGGTATTTGGCCGCTGGAGACCTGGTCCAAGTCAAAAAGTCAGGCCGACTGCGATGGAGTGCATGCCAGATACAGAACTGAGTTCAGTCCGCCCTTAAAAGCACCTTGTGTCCTGGGTGTTGAAATGCGAAGTCCTTGGTTGGCCTGAGCAGGCGTCGAGGAGCCGTCAACACAGAGCTTGCAGTGCGAGGTCTTGCATCAAGATTCATCGTGCTGTGTTGGTGCTGGTGGAGCTACTTATCAGCAGCTGTGATGTGGGCGTCGAGGCGAATCAGGCTGCGTCGAGGTCGATGAAGTCACTGGTAGTGCGAGGACTTGCGTTTAGATGCTTCGCACTGAGTCAAGATGCGGCGAGCTCAGCGTCGAGATGTGTCGCGCTGAGTCAGTGCTTGCAAAGCCAAGAAACAGAAGCTGCGATGCACAGTCCTGCGTCAAGATGCGTTGAGAGGCATTGAGCTGGGCCAGATGTCTTCATAGAGATTTGTTGCACTGGGTCGGGGTTTGCGAAGTTGGCGAACAGTTGCTGGGATGCATGGTTCTGCATCGACATATGTCGAGTTGCGTCAGTGCAGAGGAGCCTGTTGTGTCCCTGGAACTCAGAACAGGATGCCAGCCAAGTAGCCCTTGGAGTAACTCTGCTGGTCCTGGGATCTAAGTTTAGTCCTTCTTCAGGCAGCAGGGAATAAGCAGTCCTTCTTGCAGGCAGGACAGCAGAGCAGCTTGGCAGTCCTTCTTGCAGCAGAATAGCTGGGCAGTCCTTCCTCTGAGTTTTTAATAGTTCTAGAAGTGATCTGAAGAGTTTGGTCTGAGGTTCCAATATTTATACTTAGTGCCCACTTTGAAGTGGGAGAAACTTCTAGAGTTTCCCTCTGCAGAGGTGTCTGGAATTTCCTGCCTCCCTGTCCTGGTCCCAGTCTGCCTGGGGACACAATAGGCTAGTGAGAAATTATTTGCGTTGAGCTGAGCCAGTACCTTTGAAATGCAAGTGTGGTACATGACAGCTCTGCCCCCAGTCCGGCCAGAGATGGCCCATCCTGCCAACAACCAGACTCTCCTTTGTGATGTTGTCTGGGAGGAATACACAAAGGCCATCTGCCAACTACACCTAGGCATGTGAACAAGGAACAGGCTGCAGGGACCAAATGGTTGTAACTAGCTAAGATGCTAGTGTACAATTTGAGATCAATATTTAAGAGTGAGATGGGTCTATACGCCCCGCATATCGTCCTATCTTTGCCTGGCTTGTGGATAACGGCGATATCCGCTGTGAGCATTGAGGAGGGATCTCCCCTGTGGTCGCGAAGGAGTTGAACAGGCGGGTGAGAAGGGGGACAAGAGTGGGGCAAAATTGCTTATAAAAGGCGGCCGTATAGCCATCCGGCCCGGGGACTTGGCCAGTTTCAGGCGCGATATGGCCGATATGACTTCCTCCGGCCGAATCTCCCTCTCCATGTGTTCGGCCTGTCCCTCAGACAAGCAGGGCAGGGTGACCTGGTCCAAATAGGCATCCATGGCCTCCGGTTCCAGGAGCTGCGCGTCATAGAGTTGTGCGTAAAAATCCCGAAACGTTTCTGCAATGTCATAATCCTCGGTGCGTAACTGACCTGTCGGCTCTTGAATCCCCTGAACCCCTTCCCATGATCGCGTCTCACGCAGTTTGTGCGCTAAGAGTCGGCCGCACTTGTCCCCGCCGCTGTAAAAAGAATGGAGCAGTCGTAAGGCCGCGTATTCGGCCCTGTCACTATCCAAAGAGGCCAACTGTGAGAGAGCCGCTTTCAATTGGCGCCAAATGCGCGGGGCACCCGTCCGAAGGTGCATCTGCTCTAATTCCCGCACCTGCTGCGTGAGGTCTTCCCGTTTATGTTTACGCTCCACGTTATCGGCAGAGGAGAGGGCAATAATTGCGCCCCGTACCACTGCCTTCAAGGCTTTCCATCGGGTTGAGACGGACGTGTCCGAGTTGTCATTATGGGAGAGGTAGTCCGTGATCGTGCCCTGGATCTGGGCCACGGCGCCTTCCCGATGTAGGAGAGTGTCGCGGAAGCGCCACCGCCGCGTGGGTAACCGCACGGGCGGGAGCGTCAGAGCGACCACCACTGGTGCGTGGCCCGATAGTGCTGCGACCTGTATGTCCACTGAAGTAGCGATATCAGTAATGTGCCTAGTGCCTAAAAAATAATCGAGTCGAGCGTAAGTCTTGTGAGCGTTAGAGTAGTAAGAGTACTCCCTGGCTCGTGGGTGAAAGTGCCTCCATAGATCCGTCAGCCCTAGGTCGCCCAGCCACGCGTGGCCAGCGCGGGAGAGAGCTCCCACCTGGCCATATCGCTGTGCCGACCTGTCAAGTTCATTGTCAAAAACTAGATTGAGGTCACCCCCGAGAAGCATGCTACGGACAGGAGTACCCGTGACTTCAAGCAGGGCCTCATGCAAGAACCGTTCCTGGCCGTCGTTGGGCGCATAGATGGACCCGATGATCAGGGAGCGTCCCCCGATCAGAAACTGATATGTTAAAAGCCTGCCTTTGATCTCAGCCTCCTTCTGCACCACTTTACCCTTAAAGGATCTGGAGAGCAGGATCGCCACCCCCGCCGATTTAGAGGGCCCAGAGGAGAAAAACTGGGTGGGGAACGCGCGGGAGCGCATCCTATGACAGTCCTTGCTCAGCAAATGTGTTTCCTGCAGTAAGCACACATCAGCGCCCGAGCTTCCCAAATACTCAAGAATCGCTCTGCGCTTAACCGGGTGGTTCAACCCCCTCACGTTCAGCGTGAGGACTTTAAGACTCAGCGGAGCAATCTATCGCAGTGGATGTATCGCGCAGCTAAACTCGCCCAATCCAGCACTAAGAGGCGCACGTAGCGGCAGCAGCAGGCAGCATTCATGGACTGACCTTCAGTAACGCCACAGGTTGGTAGCAGCAGCATGTTGGACTGGGGAGAGACAGAGAGTAGAAAGAGAAAAGAGAGTAGCCCCAGAAGGATAGTAAGAAGCCCCGGCACAACCGGTGCCAACTCAAAACTAGATTCTCAGTAATAGTCCATCTTCCTAGGAAGATCAGAAATAACAGCAGTTCAGGCATCAAGTGGCCAAGTATATCCCCCTCCGATCGCCCCAGAAACGGCAGCAATAGAAACTATCACGTCGACTCAGGACCATTAAGGGGACTGTGTCCGAGCTAGGGCCAGCGGCAGTGTCTCGAGGGCCTCTAGCTGCCCCTTGGCGATCTCTCCGGGGGCCGGTCTCTGTATCCTGTTAGGGCGGCGTCGGCGTCTCTGTTGTCTCCAGCGCGGCTGCGTTTCGCGGGGGCCCCCATCCGGGACTCCTCCAGTATCTTCGTCTGGGAGCTCAATCCCTAACACCTTACAGGCCTCGGCCAGGGATCGGAGCTGGAAGAGCTTGCCATCGTAGCGGAATATGAGACGAAATGGATGCCCCCAGGAGTAAGTAATATTGCGCTGGCGAAGCGCTGCGGTGATTGGTCGAAAGGTCTTGCGCTTTTGGAGGGTGAGGGCAGCTAGATCTTGATACAGGACTGGTGACTGGTCGCGGAATGTGATCGGGTGTTGCACCCTGGCTTTCTGGAGGATCTCCTCTTTAATGCGATAATCCTGAACGCAAACCAGGATGTCCGCCGGTGGAGCGGTGGCAGGGCGGGTAGGACCCACCCGGTGAGCCCTGTCAATGCGAATATCGGTTTCCAGGGGGCTACCCAGAACATGGTTGAAGAGTTCACGCACAAACTGTAAGAGGTCTCTTGCTTCCACCGTTGAGCTCACCCCCCGAATGCGCACATTATGCCGCCGGGTAGCGGTTCTCTAAGTCCTCCAGGTGGGTCTGGAGATCCACCTGTTGATCGTGGATGCGCAAGAGCTCCTGTTGCATGAAAGAGAGTTCCTCGTCCCTTGTGTCGCTTTTGTCTTCCAGAGCAACCACCCGGTCGCCGACGGAGTCCAGATCCTTCCGGACGTCTTTGAGTTCTGCAGTGAGGTCTCGCTTCACAGTCTGTAGATCATCCCGCAGGGCCGAGAACAGAGATTCCATAAACTCCCTCGTGACCGGTTCTTCCCTGTGTCCACTCATGGATGACGAGGGTGTGTCAGCTTGCTTTGCGGGATCCGCAGGCACCTGTGATCGCGCAAACAGCTCCTGGAGGGACTTACTCTTCTTGCCCCGGGTAGATGCCATCTCCCCACTCAAGCTGCCCAGGGTGTGTCCGCGGTCGGTGGCTAGAGGACCCCCACGCCGCCCGTAAAGTGGCTCCGGCGGGGCCCACTAGTAGGTGGCTGTCCCGGCCTCTATCTCTCCAGGTGGCCCGGGCGCCCAGGCTACTGCTCGGCTCCCCAGGTACACCAGTCTGCACTGGTCGCAGACTTTTAGGGGAAATCAGGGCCCTGCGTCCACCTCAGCGCCCCCACCGGCCTTCTCGCGCCTGCAGGGTGGGCCCCATGCTGGGCGTTCAGCGTCCAAAGCCCCGATGGGCCCTTTCCTAAATCGGGCGAGCAGTGCTCCCCTCAGGCACTCTCCGCCGGTCCGGGGCCGTGCGTGTGGGCTACACAGCAGGGGCCCAACACCATCAGAACTGTCAATAGAGCCCCCGGGGTCCTCCGCGGTAGAGTGGGATCTCCCCCGTGCGACGTGGCTCAGGGCTCGCGCATCCGCCCCCGCTCACCTCTATCATCATCCGGGGCGCCGCCGGATCAGAGGAGCGCCTGAGACGTGTCCCCGATGGCGGCTGCCCCAGCCGCGGTCTCGGCGTAGGTAGGCCCGAGCTCCGGCGCAGGCTCCGCTGGGTGCGGCCCAGTCGTCGCTCCGCAGTCGGGTCATGCCAGCCCGCCAAGCCTCCGCGCCCACCACCAGGCGATGTGCTCGGCACACGGGCGGGTCACCCCGCATTTCACCTCCAGCTGCTTGGGCACTCAGCTACCGCGCCAGCCGGCGCGCGCTCCACCTCGAGGTCGCGGCTCCGCCCTCCACTGCAGGCCTCACACTCGTGGGCAGCCCGCCGCCGTTATCAGCGCGATCCAGTCCCGGAGCGCCGGTCAAGCAGGGACCGCCGGCCACAGCGTGCTTTCTGAGATCAGGTTATGGCCCCAGATCGACTGTAGGCAGCCTGAGGCGGTGATATCCCGGGACGATCGGAGGGAGAGACGAGAGGTTGCGTCTCACCTCGCCGCCATCTTGGCCACGCCTTCCCAACTTTTTAAATACAATGCACCCTGCCCTATGGTCTGTTTAGGGCCTACCGTCGAGGTGACATATGTATTAAAAAGGATGGTTTAGGCCTGAAAAAAGTTTTTCTTGCCAGGTCGAAATTATACTTTAAAACTACACACACACTGCAATTGCAGACCTGAGATGTTTAAAAAGGCTTCTTAAGTGGGTGGAACTTTACTAGGGATTACATTTTACCATGTTTAAAGGAGAGAGCACAAGCACTTTAGCCCTGGTTACTAGTGGTAAAGTGCACAGAGTCCTAAAAGCCAGCAAAAACGGATTCAGAAAACAGGAGGAGTGAAGGCAAAACATTTGCGGTGACCCTGCAGAGAGGGCAAAGTCCAACAGTAATGTTATACTTCTACTACATTTAGGTCACACTCCTAGAAAGTCTCTCAACTTCAGTGGCTTTAGCTGTATCATATGAAGGATACAGGCTGGTTTTGGGGTCCTGGGGCCATGAGTGAGGCAATTGAGTGCCTGATAAGAGAATTACTGTTGTTTGCTTATATAATTCAACTCTGATCTCTCTCCCTTCTATTCCTTCTCTGTCTCTCCAAACATCTCCCTCCGCAGACTATAATGATTCTTGTGCACTATCTTGCTCTCAGCTATACCCTCACCACGAACTCTTTGACTGCCACTTGCTTTCACCTCTCTCCAACTCACTTTGCATCTTCTCTACACTCTTGTGCCCTCTCTCACGATTGTTGCACTGGATCTGGGTCAGCTCCCACACTCCCTGCACTGTATCAAGTCTCATCCTCCCTCTCTGCTGAGGCCCTGTCTCCCTCTTGCTCCCTGCGCTACTCCATACCCCCTCTCTCACCCTCTTTACACTATCGCTCGATTTTTCTTTTCACTAGAACCCTACTCACCCGTTTGCTCACGGAAAATTCTCACCCACCTTCTCTAGCTCCCTCTCACCTTTTGCTAATGCACCCTCATATTCCCTCTATCCCCTCTTCTTATTTGAAGCAATTACTGTGCGTTCGAGTGTAAACTGTCACATGACGTGCAACTTTGTTTGACAAATTGTTCGAGTTCTTACACGGAGAGATGTGTTTACTGTTCCTTTTGCTGACTGCAATTTACATTTTGTAATTTTAACTAGTGACTCCCTTGCTGAGACATAGGTGAAAAGAGAATGCCACAGTATTCTCGAAGTTTTCTAACATATATTAATAAAATGTGGATGCTTTTCAAAGTAAAGTACAAATATCTCAAAATAGATATCAGCAGTATGCAAAGTAAAACAAAAGGCACTTAAGTCGATGGCCAGTACCCCATTCAGAAAATTGTTCCAGCACCACTGCTCTTGAATCTACGTCAACTGTACCCATTGTCTCCCTGCACTATTTCCCACCATATTCTCCATCTTCATGTACCCTATCTGCATGTCCTCTGTCCCTGTTATCTCTACCCATTTCCGCTTTCTCCATGTGCACTTTTCATTGAACTCTCTGCCCAGTTCTTTCTGTCTCTACCGTCCCCCCCACTTTTTTGCCCACTACAGCATCTGTCCACAGCACTGTCTGCCTCATTGTAGCCACTTCCATTTTCCTGGAACTTTCTCCACCTGCAGCATCTAACCCCAGTTATCTCTGCCCTTCCACCTTGTCCTCTGTCATCTTATACCCTTACCTCCGCACATTTTGCCCCTGCACTTACTGGCCTTGACATGTCTGGCCCATTGGACTCTACTCCTCCATGTGCCCCATCTTTTCCCAGTCGTTGCCCCCTACACCCCTTTGCCCTTTACTTCCGTGCCCCCTTCTCTGTGCCCCTATACTCTCTGCCCATGAACACTCTGAAACTCTGCATTCTCTTCTACTTGCCTCCACCCTGCACGTTTGATGTTGAGTGTTCTTCCTCTTCACAGGAGCAGGGCTGTGTTTGTGGAGTTTACCCTGTACCACCCTGACGTGGACCTGCATGTGGCCATCTCTCTCCTGACAGAGTTCCCATTGGTTGGGCCTGCTGCTCACTCCACCACCATCATTCCCTTCCGCTTGCCGCAGCACAGCTCCACTCTGGACCTGCCACTTGCGATGATGGTGAGTTACCAACAGGGAAGCCAGGGGTCTAAATGATACCACTGGGGGCCGAGCAGGCAACCAGTCAAGGCTCTTTTAGATGACAAGAACCTGGGCTGGGCAACACCAAGCAGGACCAATCATTATTATTAGCCATGAAAAAATTGCCATTCAGGTAAGAGTCAAAGCAAGGAACGAAGAGATCCCAATCTGAGCTTTTGGAGGCGAGCTAGTAAGGTTGTAGAGAGAGCCAGGCTATAGAGGGGTCAAAATTCAGCAACAAAGGGGTCAGAGATGGACCATCATAGCCGCTGGAGCCAGAGAGCAGAGATCATCAAGAAGTTATTACGACCTTCAAGGCAGCACCAGGGTCTTGTGGTTTCCATGGGATAGTTGGTTTGGAGAAGTGGAGTTACTCCCCCGAGCATCATCAGTCAAAAATGTGCATCTTTTATTATATGTGGAACAAATAAGCTATCTGCATTTAATATGACCACAAAGCGTTCTACTTTTTGTGCTGAGGGTGAGATGAACAGTGGTTGGAGTAGATGAGGAATAGTGTATTCCTGGTTATGTCTCCCACAATGAGGCTCTCCACTTTGGACCTGGTAAAGCAGATGTAGTTCTTCATCCAGAATCGGATGTGCTTCTGACTAGACACCGAGTAGTATTTCCACACTTTGCTTGTTGTTTCTACAGCCGGAGACTGATGTTCGCACCCTTACTCCTGCGAGTCAGAGATGGGCTAAATACCAGCCTCTTGTTTTCACTGAGAAGGTTTCTCTGAGATCTTCCAGCCACCGGTCTATCAATATGAACCTCGACCTACCAGCCCCCCACTTTGTACAAGTCTTTAAGAAGCATCTCATCTTTCATTGATAAGGGTTCTCCCTGCTGCATCAGTCCCTGGACTGCCAACATGAACTATCAATCCCTCGCCCATTCCTACAGACCTCCCGATCTGTCAACGATCTTTAATTGTTTCCTTGTTGGGTTGCAAAATAGCTCCTGTGTCCCTCCATAAGAGGTTTGTCCTATATAAATAGTAACACATACATACATATATATTTACAAAACCTTTCTTTGTTACGATCCAAAACAAAGAAAAAGCCGGCACTCCAGGGTTTAACACCAATTAAGTTTACTGCTCTGGCTGACGCGTTTCGACCACCACGGTCTTTGTCAAAGCCACCATAGTGAATTACTCCAAATAAGGGAATTTGGAGTAATTCACTATGGTGGCTTTGACAAAGACCATGGTGATCGAAACGCGTCAGCCAGAGCAGTAAACTTAATTGGTGTTAAACCCTGGAGTGCCGGCTTTTTCTTTGTTTTGGATCGTAACACAGAAAACTTTTGAATTACAAAGCAGGTCCTGCTCCCGCCGCCGTGCACCGACCCTGACAGGTTGATGTAGTCGGTAGCAGCAGGGCGAGCTGTCTACATATATATTTGCATACAGAGTCCAAGGCCAGTCTCTCGACTTCAAGCCTCCACTTAAGTTAGAGTCTTCAACCAAGGTGTAGGTCTGGCATTAGCCAAGACACTTTCTTTCTCAGAACAAAATATTTAAAAATACATAGGGGCAGTTTCACTTAGCCGTCACCGTCCATTTGTCTGTTGTAGTCATTTACATCTTATTTCCGCCCACCTCACTATACAGCATGGGACAAATGGTCAGCCTAATTCAGCCATTGTTTTCCTTCTGTGTGAGTGACCGCATTCTGCCAAAGGAGCTCTGAATGAGCCGCATTGAAAAGACTTCACAGGCTACCTATACATAAAAGAATTCTGTTTAAGACAGTGCTGCTAGTCTTTAGGTCCTTTGAGGCCACGGGCCAGAAATATCTCACTGCCAGATTTAGCCACAACAAGACCTTGAGAACACTGAGATCTACAAATGCAAACCTACTGAAGCCCCCCTCTTTCAGACTAAAAACTCGAGGTAGAAAATCCCTCATGGAGACAGACACCAAGACAGGGAACCAATTACCAATGCATCTCAGATTTATAAACATGGAAGATGCTTTTAAAAAGACTCTGAAGACGTGGCTTTTCCAAGCCTCTGACGTACTCTGTCATGCCTTCATTTAAATCGCCCAACTCAAGCTCTGGATAAGGTCTACACTGCTGCTTAGTATTAGTGCCAGGATGCTCTTTTTTTGAGTGAACGTGCGCTTCATAAATAATCTATTCATTCATTATTTATATTCAAAGCACAATGTTGTTATCCGCACCAACAGTAGTGCACTGCCAATGTTTCTTTTATTACAAATTTATTTATTTATTGTTTTCATTAGCAAGGCTGCTTTCCTAATATTGCTACTAGGCTACTTGCGAATCATTGCAAACTAAATAATATTTTACCAAAAATCATTCCGAAATGGCCACCCATATGTGCACATGCATTTGCATGCATGAACAGTTATTGGTGTTTGTAAGGTACAACAAAACAAACCATGACTGCACACACATGGCAGCAATCATTGAATTGTTTTTTGGTAAGTACACCAAAAGTCATTCTAAAATTCCATCTGTGTGCACGAGGATAGGTGGCCACCTTAAAATTGAATGGATTTTATATGGATTTTATAAAAGTTGATTACAAAATACATTCCAAGATAGCCAGTGTGTGTCCACACACATAAGCCACTATCTTTGAACTTTTTGTTATCAAAATATTCACATATATCCCTTCTAATTATCCCCAAAACCTGCCTACCGTTCTCACTTCTGCCTGTTCTAACGTTCCTAACTACTCTCCCCATCCCTTCATCCTCCCCAGAATTATTCATTTCTCCCCAACCAGCCATTCTCCAATTAGCCCAGCTTATGGAGTAAATTGATGTCATGTCATAGGCTCTGTCTCGCGTTTGTTTGCTGTTGAGCCCCAATCGTTACTTGCAACCTTACCATCACCCCGCCCTGAAATGAGGCCACTATTCCCAGAAACAGCTGTGCCCCGACCCAAACGAGCAATTTCCATCCTTTGCAATGACAACCACTACTATTTCATTGAAAGCTATGAAAAGCCCATCTATAATCTTGATCAGTCCCTCAACCCTGACCAAGACAACCTTCCCATTACCACCATCATGAACCACAGACCACCACACCCTTCTCCCTCAACCAACAGGTTGACACTTCATTCAAGTGCCCGTTTGCTCCCGCAAACACCCTTTCTCCAAGCCGACAATAACCACTCTAAGGAGTCTGCTCCTCGACTGCCGTACGCAGTTAAACACTGTAGAGATAGCAGATCTGATCATGAATCTCAATATCATGATTCTCTTGGAAAATTGGCTTATTGCTTCCTCCAACAGTGTCTTAGACCTTCTCTTCCTCCCCACTATTTTATTCTCCATTTTCGCCTTGAAGGCAGACATGGGGAGAGTAGCTGTGATTCACAAAAGCACGCTTAATTCCTTCTGGTGGCTGCCTTGAAAGATCTGGCCACAGTCGGAAGTTGAATATTATTTATGAGCAATTCCTGAATCCTTGTGTGATAACTTTGCAAAGTTCTTTGAAAAAACAGTAAAATCGGTTGACCTATCTTTTCCACTAAGCACAGATCATCTAGTAGATATCAAGCTAACGAGCAAAGCACAGTGATCCTTGTTGCATTTTAATCTGATCTCAGAAACAGAGCTACTGCACACCATCTCCGAAGTCAAAACATCTAATCACCTTTCTGATGCTATACCTGGCTCTGTTAGCAAAGACAGCTTCTTCCCTTCTGGTCCACCTTGGTAAACTACTCTCTTGAGCAAGGCACCTTCCATGATTGTTTAAAAAAAGATCAAATCTCACTTATATTAAAAAAAAAACCTTAATCGGGTCCAAGTGATCTGAACAACCTCCATCATATCTTTACCTTTCCCTTCTTAGGAATGTTGATAGAAAGTTGTGTGCCCTCCCAACCTTGGCCTCACATCCTTTCTAATGAACTTCCAGGCTCCTTCCAATTGGGCTTCCAACAGGGTTACAGCACAGAGCCCGCCCTCGGATTCCTTGAGTCCTGGAACTCTTCTTTACTTGTGCTCCTTGATCTTTCAGCTGCCTTTGTTACAATCAACCACATTGCCCTGATCAAAGTCTAGAGAAAACGAATGGGCAATGAAGGGGTAGATTGTGTCACCTCCTACCTGATGAACTGCTCACAGGTAGAAAAGTAAGCCTCCAACAACGAGCTCTGCAAGGCTTGATCCTCTCACCAATCCTGTACAGCCTATATCTAGAACCACTACGTGAGATTCTCAGTAGTTCTGGGATTCTTTATCACCTATATGTTGGTGAAACTCAAATCTATCTTAAAATCTCATCCCTGGACTACATTCTCCTTCTCTGCAACACCATTGCTAAAATTCAAATGCAGAGGTCTACACAGCAACTCAAACTTAACCCTGCCAAAACAGAATTCCTGCTAATCTCTCCAAAGAACTCCATCCTTCCTGTACACTAGTGGATGGAATCCTTCACAGCCCTGGACTACAAATCAGCATTGTTCAAAACGCTAAGTCTTGGGCTTCATCCCTGATAGCGGCCTTAACCTTCAGAGGCAAATTGCTGCTATGGCAAAAAATGTTAGGCTTCAACTAAGGCTTCTCTGGGGCATTAAAGATTGCCCTTCGCAGATCATTTCCCCATGCGGTGGCTCACTTTGTTATTGACAACAATAAATTTGACATTACGTCTCCCATCCTGCTAAATCTTCAATGGCTCTCCATTGAAGCTAGAGCTCAATTTATTACCGCCTGCATCATGCACAAGGGGTTTTTTGAGAAGACAAGGGTACCCCAATATGTGAACCTGGGGTGGTGAGATATCTAGGAAACAGTGGTTCAGGTGTGGCCTAAATGGTCCAAAGCGAGAAAGTGACCCGGCAAGGAACACTTGGTTCTAAGATTTTGAAATTAATTCATGAGGGAGCAAAGGAAAGATCAGAGGAAGGTCATGTAGGTCAGATAAATGATAGACATTTATTTTACAATTTTTTGTATAGTATTCAGGTGCTCACATACATTTAGGTGAAAGGAAGCGTGACATGAAGGGTGATAGTGAGGTTTAAAAAGGCATCGCATTGACAACAATATAATGAGCTCCACAGTTATTTTACAAGGAGTAATAGGAGTTCATGTTGTATGGTGGTCGACTGCGTTTCGAACCCAATAAGTGGGGTTCATCTTCAGGACAAGGGTGAGCAAGCTGAATCTAAAATAGGAGGTAGTGGAATGGGAAATATAATTAATTTAAAGACCCTCTGTGTATGCAAACAATCAATTTAATGCATTGATTGGGGCTCCCTATTATGCAACTAATCAGCATAAACCATGCATTTGGTAGAGGCAGCAAGGTAAAGCACAATTAATGTGAAATAAAATTAACAGTTAAGAATAGCGCGCGTTATGATACATAATGGCTCCCTGTACAACTGAGTTGGTGCTATGAGACATTAAGTTAGTCAAGGAGGTGAGAGTAGAAAGTTACTGCAGCTGTTATTTAACATGGTCCCTAGCCCATTATAAACTGGAGGCACCATGGAAAAGGGAGACTGGTGCATTGAAAGCAAGGCGCTTAATGCTAAGGAAAGGGTATTGGACTTACTAGAAGAAAGGAAAATCATCCTAGGCCCATTCGTCTGTTAATGATGTGGGCAGCTGGTACTGATCTAATCAGTGAGAACGAGACAGTAATTAGATTAGAGCACAAACTTGAATCTAAGCACAGGCTTGAATCTATTAAAGTAACAGCTTAGTGTTTAGCAAAAGGTTACAGGAGTGAACATACTTTTAAAATGGGCTGAAGGCGTGAATTAATGGCGCCAAAGAACTGAGTGGGAATGTCTGTCCAGGACTCGTGTTTGCCTGAAGAAAAGGAGAAAATTAATGGGGTCTTGCATTTGACAGTGAGCGTGGGGGCTGGAGCAAGAAATCAAGGGAACACTTACTTATTTGGAGGGAACCCGGGATGGAAAGGCAGCTGGCATCATGCACAAAGCTTCTTCTCATGCATGACTCTTCTCCCACCTGCTTCTCTGGAAAGCTGAAGATCTCTGGTACTCATTGGTGTTTGACAAATGCACCAACGATTCTCTTGGATCCCACCATACTGAAACACAAGCGCTGAATGGATTCTTCTATGGAAGTGCAACTAGAATCTAGAACTCCCTTCCTCCAGCCCTCCGCAGGACCCCCTCTCACTCTTCCCCCCCACTCAGGGTCTTGAGACCCTTACGGGTAAGTAATCGCGCTTTATAAAAAATCTGATTGATTGATCTTCCTTTAAAAAGGCACTCAAAATCCTCCACTTCGAAAGACACTTTAGTTAAGGTCTTGCTTGCCCTTTTGCACTATAGCCCACCTAGGCCTAGTCCATGTCCGTTCTCTCCATTTTGCCCTTTGCATTTTGCTTTTCCCTGGTTTGATTGTGAAGATTGTCTGAACCTGTTCCTCAGGTTTTAGCACCCAAATGCCCTCCGGCCATGTAACGCTATCATTGCAGGCTTATATGTATGTTTGTGATGATTGTTTGAATTGTTTCTTCTGTCAGTCACTAGGTTGCCCCAGGGCCATGTTCAAGCTATATAAAAACGCACAAATAAAAAAAAAACTGGCAAACCAAGTAGGTTGGCAGCCACTTTGCTTACTTTATACTGTTGCCTTCCTTGCCTTCTATAGTAGTTGTTTACTTTTTGAAATAGGCCATATTCTGAGTCCCCTGTCCGGATACAAAATGCAGAACACCGAGAGATAAACCCTCCTTTGTAATTCTGGGCAGTTTGCCTGCTCAGACTTCCCACCTTGGATAGCTGTCCAGTGTAGGCTCTTCCTGACAGTGCTGCCGCTCAGTGTCATATCCGGTGAGGCCCGACAGTATACAGACTGGTGCAGCCCAGCCAGGAACTGCCTTTCATTCCAATGGACAGCCATTGCCATGGCAGAGGACCACAGGGGGGCAGAGTCATGCTGCGACTCCAGTCCCCTTCCGCCCTCCTGATAGAGAGGCGCTTTATGGGGTCTAACAGGAAACAGGCTGCTGCAGTGCCAACCGGAAATGCCTGCCGTGCACCTGTCACCGCTCACCCATATACAACAGGCCCACAGTTACCTACAGACAGTAGGTGTCTTTGTGCCTGCCAAACTACACATTGAGCAGAGCACTGCACACTCTGACCCTCAGGCAACTAAAGCTCGCCCTGGCTGATGAAAAAGGGCTGCTTCCTTGAGACGGTAAATGATGCTCAATAAACATAAAATTTATATTTGACATTTTTTTGCGTACAAAGTAATGATACTCTGTTATATACGAACAGTGTCTTACATTTCACATTAGTTTTACTGCTTGTAGATTCTTTTAATAGTCACCCGTTCTTCTTGTGGGGTGAGAAAGGGTGGAAAGAGTTTATATACCCATCTCTCTTACATCACTCAAAACAATGATTGGGCAGTTACAGGAGAACAAGCCCTGGCAAAGGGGGGATGGCATCCTACCAATATCACAAGGGGGTTTGGATTCAGAAATGCCTATGGCGGCCAGGTAAAATGCTTATAGAATGACGATTCTCAGATTAACATGACAAGAGAATCAGGATTTCATTAAAGATGCGGAGGCTAACATTATGCATAATCTTTTATTATGTCACTCCTGTCAGCAGCCCTTTAAAGAATCTTCAAACCAAACAACAATCCAGAACTGGAATTCTTAAAAAAAACAAAAGTCTCTAACATGGAACTCTCTCCCTCTTTTAAATGCGAAACTGCGAAGATAAACACTTCTTCTTCTCCATCCGACTTTCCCAAGACTCCTGACCTCTACACCTGTGCATCTGAAAACAAAGAACAATATTAAAATTCTTATTTCTCTCAACCTCTAAATCCACTCAATCTTGCAAAGTTTATTTAAACTCTACGAAAAACTTCCCCCAGATCTAAATCATTTCCTTATAAAAATATTTTTTTAAATATATTTTTCTTTAAAAGGGGGGGGGGGGGGAAGGGAGGGATAACGTTAGCGCCTGCGTCAATGAAATCCTGATTCTCTCGTCATGTTAATCTGAGAATCGTCATTTCATTACAAGACAGGAGGCTAACATTATGAATGTTGAAAGCCCTTCAACACAACATCCGACGTGCTCAATCGGTCTAAAGTAGTGCTTTGCAAAAGTACCCACATTAGACCAATCTGCTGCCTTCATAATCCTTTCTAAACTTACACTAGACCTACAAGCCTTACTTGCCATAGCACCCCTTACTGAATGTGCTTTAAATCTCTCCACATTCACTCCAGCCTCCTTCATTGCAAACTTCACCCATCTCGAAATTGTTGCCGTACTTACCGCACCAAAGGGTTTAACATAGGAAATGAATAACTGATGCACACCATGACCTCTCTTCTCCTGCACTCTGCACTCATATTCCCTCAAACACTCTACAACACAGAGATTCTTACAATCTTCAAATCTTGGATAAAAAAAAATCGAACTTGTCATAGTTTTTGTTCTTTTCCTAATTTCAAAAAATACACCATCTGATCCAAACACTCTATTACTTACCTCCAGACACTTGACATCTGAAACCCCCTTGCATGAGATTAAACACAACAAAGTTGCTAACTTAACAGCAATATTCTTATTAGACAAATATTTGTTTGCTGGCAAATCCATAAAAATCTTTAAAACCAAATTAACATCCCATAAAACTTCATACCTAGCTCTTGGAGGTCTCCTAATCCGCATACCTTTCAAAATTCTACAAACCAAGGCATTACTTCCAACTGTCTTACCACCAACCACCGAATGACCTGCAGAAATCGCAGACCTATAACAGTTTATTGTTCTATAATGTAAGAAACTGGCTCTATATATACTGCACCAAAGTGAGGTACAGGTGTATAGAGTCGAAGGGTCTCCAGAGGTTTGGCAGAGGTTAAAGTTAGATAGAACCTTACTCTCTAAAGTGGTAGCTTGGTCGAGCAGTAAGGTAGTATCAGAGGACAGTGTAAAGCATTTGATGTACACACTCAGTCAGCAACTGAATCCACACACTCAAGAACTGAACTCTAGGCCAATTGTTTTGTATAAAAAAATATACTGTTGTTTTATTTTAGAACCACAGGGTTGCATAAAAATACTTTCTCAAGATAAGATGCTGTTTGTTGAATACTTTCAATGAACAATAGACTTTAAATGCAATATAGTACAGGGGTTGCAATAGGCAACACAATACTTGGTATACTATAACATTGAGCTCAATGGGATTTTCAAGTAAACTGCAATAGAATTACTTTACTGAACGTTTTTCTTACTCAGGGCTGGATCCTGGATTCAGCCCTGGTGCATTTCCTGTAAACAGTTGAAAGAAATCGTTTTTGTTACACAGGCGATTTTTAAGGAATATTTGTATGTTGCAAAAATCGAGACTTAGAAGAATTTCTGGCAAAAACCAAGGCAATGTTATCCTATGGAGGAAAATCAAGTTATCGGAAAATCACAGTTGTAATCACTTTTTCAAGTCAGTGCTGGGTACCTAAATCCAGCACTGGGATCTCTCCTGAGAACAGGTGAGTAATTTCGTTTTTGATATTCGGACGATTTTTAGTGACTATTTCGAAGTTCCAAAACTCGACACTTAGAAGAATTTCTGGTGAAAACCAGGCAATGTTATCCTATGGAGGAAAATCAAGTTATCGGAAAATCACAGTTGTAATCACTTTTTCTAGTCAGTGCTGGGTACCTAAATCCAGCACTGGGATCTCTCCTGAGAACAGGTGAGTAATTTCGTTTTTGATATTCGGACGATTTTTAGTGAATATTTCAAAGTTCCAAAACTCGACACAATTTCCAAGTGAAAACCAGTCAATGTTACCCTATGGAGAAAATGCAAGTTATCGGCTTTCAGGTAAGTACTCGGCTGGCAGAGTTAAGGTTCTGGGGCAAGACTCAGGGGTCTCCCAGGTTCAGGTTTGTACTGTTGTTACACCCTCAGCGGCACAGGGGCGGCCGGGTGCAGAGAAGTAGGCCCAACGTTAGCCTATGGCGGGCGGGGGGCCTTTGGTTGGTGGCTGCTGGCAGGCAGGCCACTCGGCTGTGGGAGCAAAGCTGCTGGTCACTTACTCAGGGCAAGTGGGGAAGTCAAACAGGGTAGTTGGTGCACCTTCAGCGACACTGGGGCGGCCGGGTGCAGTGGGCTTTTGGGCCGTCGGGCGCCCAATGGATTTCAATGGGAAAGCTACAAGACGAACAAAGGCTGCAAACTCGGGGACGGTGATTCTTCAGGTGCGACCACCACTTCGAGAGGTAAGTTGGGATGCTGTAGGAGGGGTAGACACCCAGGAGTTGGGCACAGGGGGCCATGGGGCGCCGGGTGCAGGGGTATCTTTAGGCATCGGGAAATCTTACCCTCTGCTGGTCGCGGTTGGAGGGGTCCCTGGTGTTGAGGCTGCAGGCGTCGTCAGGAGTGTCGAGGGAGTCCTTGGGTGCTGGATTCTTGGTCACAGTCGCCGGGGGGACGTCCTCGTGGTCTTTGTCCACTTTGGCTCGGGCCGGGCTCGGCGGGTGCAGAGTGGGCAGGATCCGCGGTCTCAGGCCGGGGCCTGGGGTTACAGATGTTTGAGCAGAGCCACTGCTCGTGGGAGTCCCAGTCTTTTAGTTGAGCAAGGCAGTCAGGTCCTCCGGGGTTTTCGAGGTTGCTGACCACTGAAGAGGCCGGGGTTTAGCAGGAGCAGGTTCGAGGTTCGACAGGCCGGTAGGGCTGGGGCCAAGTCAGTTGGTGTCGTCCTCTTGTTAGCAGCTGCACGGCTGGTCTTCTTTCTTCTTGTTCTTCTTGTTGTTTCGGAATCGGGATCTGAGGAAGGAAGGTTCAGGGTGCCCCTACATACTGAATTTAGGGGAGTTACAGGTAGGAAAAGGGCAGGGTACACCCCCTACTCTGCCACTCTCCAGTGGGAGAGGGTCAGGAGCCTGTCCTTGGTTGGCTGGGTCCCCCCATCCTCAAGATGGCGGGGACTCGAGGTTGTGCTTCACCTCGCCTCCCCCACCCTAGGGGTGGAGTTGGCAGAGGTGGGCACACCTCTCTTCCTCACTCTGTTTTTCCCGCCGGGTCTCCCGCCCAAAGGGGGGGTGGAACCAGTGGGGACCAGTTGCTGAGTACAGCAAGTGGTCTGGAGAGGCTCACAAAGGCGGTATGCCTTTGAAGTTCTCCTTCGTGAACCCTGCCCATCCTGGGGGAGGAGGCTTGGCACCTCGTCCCAGGATGTGCATTGTTTCAGGACCCCGAGAGCAGCAAGCTCTCGACCCAGCGGTCCAGAAACATGTCTGGGGGTGGCAGCCTCGGCAGCCACTCAGTCAGGTCACTGGGAGTTGGTCGAGTTTCAGGGGGCATCTCTAAGATGCCCTCTGTTGTGCATTTTACATTAAATCCCACACCTCCCAGTCTTCAGTGTAGCCATTATGGTGCTGTGGAGTTCGTACTGACAAACTCCCAGCACCATATACTCTTAATGGCAGCACTGCACTTACAGTGCCCAGGAATGGACCTGGGTTGTGTAGGGGTACAGGGCTCATGCACCTGTACCCTCACCACTGGCATAGGGCACCCAGCTAGAGGGGTGACTGATGTATGCCAGGGCAGTGGTTTGTGGGCATGGCACACAGGGATGTGTGCCATGTCGACTCTTCACTTTGTTCTGCACCAAGACACGCAGCCTGCAAAGGCAGTGTGTGTGTGTGTCAGGGTACAGGGCCTCTAAGGGTGGCACAATAAGTGCTGCAGTCCTTGGAGGTCTTCTCTGGTCACAGTGCCCTGGGTACCTGTGGTACCACTTACCAGGGGCTTACCTGTGGCCAGAGATGCCAACTGGGTTTAGGCTTCAATGCAGTGAAGGGAAGGAACACAGGCCCTGGGTACCTGATTGGCAGGAGCCCAGGGCACACTCAGTCAAAGCACATCAGCAATTCAGCAAAAAGTGGGGGCATACCATGCAAGAAAGAGGCACTTTCTCACATATAACTTAAACTTTCTCAAAATTCTCAAACCAGAGGAGCCTTGGAAACTTCTTCCTGCTCCCCTGTGCAAGACGTTGTATTGGGATCTCTGGAAACTGCGGCCAGCATAAGATCCCCGTCTGCTGGCCCTTCCAAAAACCCTTCCGAACACCTTCCTCATATTGTATTTAGCCTTATCTAAAGCTGTATAAGTGGCTACATGCTCCCTAAAACCTTTCACCATACCTTCTCCAAAAAGTAAACCTTTCGCCTCATTACTCGTCTCCTTCTCTGCCATCTCACCCAACTTCGGGTTAATTTTCATTAAAACCGATTTCCTTCTCTCGGTCAATAAACCTGCATAGGCATTCCCTAGAAACACCATTGCCCTTTGGCTCCAGCCTCTTAGTAACTTCACATCCACCTGCTCACCATTCAAGAGAGCCTCCTCCGCCATGTCCATTATTTTTGCCAGAGGACCTAGTATATCTAATAACTTATCCTGACATTGCTTTAACGAACGCTCTAAACCCTTGCGAGGGTCTCTACCCAACTTGTACAAATAAGTAATTAACTCAGGGTCCAGGTTAGGCGTATAACAAACCTTACTCTCAATTTGGGGTCTTGAACATTCTGCTTTTAAAATATTCCTGACCTCCTTTTCAAGCGGCTTCCTAATCCATTTCTGAATTAATTTACTCATGTGGTCCAATGGCCACCAATCCGCACTCCTAGGATGCCGCAGCTCAAATGGATTGAACATTTCAGCACCTAAAGGATCCCTGATGACTGACTTACTTGATGTTGCTACACCATCTTTTAAGTCCTCATTCAAATCGTCATCTTGATCCCTATCAAAAATATACTCATCATAAAATTTACCTGACCCCTCTACAACTGTGTTTTCTGCTCCCATCGAATCATCTTCATCAGACTGATCCTGCGTGCCGCCAAGGACACCTTTTCTCTGTGTGCCACCATGGATACCATTTCTAGTGATGGAGTTAAATCCATCCTTCTTTCTCTTATTCAAATGTTTTGTTTTCTTTTGTTTCTTCCCTCTTCTTTCTTCCTCCTCCTCATCAGAACATGACCAGGAATCCTCTTCTGATCTATCACCTTTTCTCTTCTTATCTAAAACGATCTCTACTACTTCCCTCATAGAAGCCTTAACCTCATTCTGTATCAATCTCCTAAGACTATCCTCACTAACTCTTCCTTCAACTACTTGTGACTGAACAACATTCTCCTCTGAATTCATTCTCCTTAAATCCCTCCTTAATCTCTTTTACACTAACTCCAAAAATACTCCTACACTACACTAGATCTAAAAAACCCACTCGTTTCTCCACTGACCGGTAAATTTTCCATTATCCGTTCGTCTCTGGCAACGTCCGTTGCCTAGCAACGTAGAGAAACAGCCTCGCGAGCGTGCCTCCACTGGTTTCCAATCAAATATGCCCAAAGCAAGATGGCTACCGCGATCTCGCAAGATCACAAGTAGCCATTCATTGCCTGCTTCCTCATACGTGTGCACGCTTGTCTCTCTTATTTTTTTTTTATACAAACGAACAAAATTTACTGCGCGAGCGAAGAGAATGAGAACAAGCCTGACCTGTCTCGCTCCCTTCCCCGCTCGCAAACGAAACGAAAAATACTGCACGAGAAGAGAACGTGCTCAAACCTGACTCGTCACGCTCCCTCTCCCGCTCATACAACGGTAAGAGATTCCCTCAAATCCTACCGCTTCCTTAAAAAGGCCATAATACTAACTCTGCACACAACTAACAAATATAACCCTATTTCAACTCAACAATAACATATACTTAACTTATTCAAAACGAATATCCTAATAATATTAATAATCATAAATTCAAACCAAATAAAAATACTTTTGAACACACATACAACCTGCTTCTGAAAATTAGAAGCACCCATACAATCACACATTCTCTCTCATGCTAAAAGACTTAACATATCATTTGTCAGATAATAAACAAAGGCTACTTATCTGATCAGGAGCAGCATTTAAAAGAGGGAGAGAGAGTTCCATGTTAGAGACTTTTGTTGTTTTTTAAGAATTCCAGTTCTGGATTGTTGTTTGGTTTGAAGATTCTTTAAAGGGCTGCTGACAGGAGTGACATAATAAAAGATTATGCATAATGTTAGCCTCGGTCTTGTAATGAAATCAATTTGTCCTTTCTTCCAATAACCACTAGATTGTGGCATGTGTACAGTATGTGAATCTATAAAAAACTGAAGTTGCAAATTAACTGTTACAGGTTTTATTTTTGTATATGTTCATTAGCATTTTCCTCCCTCTCCCTGAACCTTATATATGTTTACTGTGTGGTCCCCTCTGTCTGGGCCCTGCTATGTTCATGCTATGTTCCACTTTCCTAGGAACAGGTATATATTCATGGTGTGTTCTTCTCTCCTTCAGGCCCTGCTCTTTCTCTTCACAGTGGGCTTCCTGGTCCCAGACCTGCTTGCCATTTGCAGCGACTCTGGCTGTGACTGGTGGCAGGGACGCTTCTGGGTGCAGCTGCTCTTGGTGCTGCTGAGTGTGGGCGTGGGCACCACACACTTTGTCTGTACCTGGCTCACAGGTGTGAAGCTGGAACACTACAGAAACAACCGCCACACCTTCCTCAGCCTCTATGAGGTGGCACTACTGACGAAGATCGAGGCATGCCTTTCAGCACTACTACTGCTTACCATCATGTTAAAGGTGAGGCTGTGGGTCTGAGTGTGCTTATATACCGATGCAGCACTGATGATAGGGGCTCCGTAGACTTGAACGTGATCGATAACCATAGCCCATCTATCTGCCTATCTATCATGGCATTTGCAAGGCGCTCACTACCCCAGTGGGGTTCATAGGCACCAATCATCGAAGTTCCTAGAAGAGGCATTTTTTGAAAGCCTCCAGGAGGGTGGCGTAGCTAAGTACCTGCTAAAAGTGAATAGGAAGGGGGGTTCCGCAGAATAGGACCCAAAACGGAGAATGCTCGCCCACCTTTAGATTTTAGCTTGACTCGGGGGACTATGAACAAGTCCTGGTTTAGCTGAAGGGATGATGGAAAAGCGTACAAGCTGACATGCAGTTGGAGCAGTAGGGGATGGCTTGGTTGTTTTTATACTTAAAGATCCAGCATGTCAGCTTGCAAGTAATGCCATCTTTGACTGGCAGCAAATAAAGGGACGTTTAGCTGAACAGACATGATCTCTCTTGTTGAGACTGCCAGTTAATTGAATACCAGTATTCTGTAACCTGTGCAGCCTCCCAATCTGCATGGCAGAAATATACTTGCATGGAGGCAGTTGCAGTAGGCCGGTGTGATGTTTATTGCAGCTTCTACATCTCAGGCTATGTTGCAGAGGCAGAAGTGGGAGAAGGGTTATCAGTTTGTTGAGGTGATGAAAACAACTATTCTGCTTCCAGATTTGTTAGTCGGCTTGCACTGAGCTAGTCTGGGTGCATAGGGTCATGCCAGTGTCAAATGGCTAGCCTGTGATTTTCATCTTAATGGCGGACGCTTGGAATAAGAAGCAATATTAGATTTGCTCCGCCTTTGGGCCCAAACGGAATTATCCCAGTTTTGTCATTATTACGTTTGAGAATAATATGCACCGTCCATGTTTCAACCTTCCCTAGTATAGCCTGGAGGTCCGAGATGAGGGGGGGGGGGTCGGTATTACTACTGGAGAACTTAATGCACAGCTGAGTATCTTCAGGATATGACTTCACCTTCACCAGTGAGATGGAGAACAAGGAAAATAGGGGGTACGGTACGTGTTCAAGAGAATGGTGGACCCACAGGGCTGGAGAACTGCTTGAGAAACAAAGGAGCCAAAGGCCACTCACGTGAGAGCTGGAGGAAAGAAAAGACGCAAACCAGTTAATGGTAAGTTTGTACACAGGAGCTACATAGAGGAGTCTATTTAGGACTTCAGAAATCCAACTTCGCCAGCTGGCAGCCTAGTCTAACAGCGGTCTTGTGATGCTTTACAAGGGTGTGTATCGGGCCGTACCTGCAAGGCACTTATGTCTCAGTTGATTGCATTCAGCCCGGCGGTTAGCTCGTTTCATGGCCTTGAGGGCAATGATAGACCTTGGTGCATGATGAATCTGCTGCCTGGAATGAAAAGTTTTGGTGTAAACTTCCAGAAGGTAATCGTGCACTTAAAGAAGGAAATAGAGATCACTGAACAAAGGTACAGAGGGGAACGACATGAACTGTAGTGATCTCCGATCTCTGCAAACTTAAAGGTTTCACCTTTGTGAGACACAGTTGGTCCTGGTGGTTCAACTAGTACAATCACCGACGTGAGGTGCAGATTTAAGGTACTTATGAAATATTCTGGCCAAATTAATGGAGTTACTTTGGCGATGCGAATGTTAAGGGTTTTGGGAAAGATGACATTCAATGAGTGGCTTTTATGAATTATGGAGCCCTGAATATTCTGAGTAAAGCCTATAACGGACACATGAGAGTCTAGTTCATCTGAAATCCAAAAGGCTATAATGGGAGATTGCTTACATCAAAGTTCTTTGGAACTTTAGTTGGAATGCATGGGGCCTGATTTATGTTTTGAACAGTTCAAACTTGCAATGTGTGAGTTCTACTGAAATATTGCATTAAAGTTAGTTCTAAACCATCCAAAAGCAGGCCAACTAACATCTGTGGAAGAATTATCCTCAGAAGAGGGTTTAAAGAATCCAGGGTCCTCACAGGCTTGAATGGGGACTTACAAATACCATGTTTTCGTGGCCAGTGATTCCCCACAACTTCAGTGAATCCATTCTCGAAGTACTTGTGACTAAAATGTGTCTATCCACCAAGGCTCATGCTACAATGACAATTACATTTACTCATGGAAAAGCATAAAAAAAACTGATTGCACATAAACCAGGTCAAAATTAGTAAACACAAATCCAATAACCTCCAGTGCATACTTGTTTTTTCTAAATCATTGCAGTGATTCTGTTAGGAACGTGATTAGCCATAGCAACATTTTTCAACAAATATCAATGCTGTGGTGCTCTCCCAATAAAATAGTTGCGATTAGTATCTTACTCCATGATTTGGCACAAATGCTTTTGATTTTTAGACATTTGTGGTCATTATGCATCATGACACACAGTCTGCTGTTGTTCCTTCTTCATTCCTAGCATCTAGTTAGTATACATCCTTCTCCTAATCTGATTTTATTCCTCTTTATTACTATCGTCGCTCTGTTTTTTCTTTCATTGTAGATTGTCCGACAAATGAGGTTTATTAGACGCTGGTCAGTCTTTGGGAAGACCCTTCATCTGGCCTTTGGGGAACTACTGACAACCATCTCTGTGCTGGTCTTACTCCTGCTCATCTATGCCCAGTGTGGATACCTAGTGAGTAACCAGGGAAGTAGTGGATGTACCAGTGCATGGGGAACAAGTGTTGTATATAGTGAAAAAAACAACAGGTAGCAGTTATGACTCGAGTCTGAGAACCTGCGTATCGAGAGATTCCAAAGGAGTTAATTAGGAAGGACATCGCAAGGGGAAACTCAACCGGTACAACTGGAAATATGACTTCTATGATAACTTCAGGAAGCAGGGTAGTCTAAGGGCGCAGTGGGATCTAGAAGGGAAATAGACACTGAAACAGAATGTGTGGTAAAAAGCTTCAGTGGGTCCTATTGTCCTAGGCGAACACTAGCATACATCTGGCCCTATACTGAGCTTTTGATGAATATCAAGATCTGAAGGAAAAGGAGCAGACACAAATTCCATATTCGGTTGGGAGGCAGCATTAATCAATAGGCGGAAATTGTTTAATGTGACTTAGCTAAAGATGGGTATCCAGGAACTCCCTTTTCAGGTAGTTAGAAGGGTAACCAGCACATCTTAAAATCTTTATTAAGATTGTTTTTCATCCTGAGTTATTCAGATGGGTGTTCTGCAGTTGGGAGGTAATGAATAACTGCTGCTTTTTCTGCACCTTCAGCTGTTTTCTGGTACAACCCATGAGTTCAGGACGTTCCGCATGGCCTTCTTCACTCTGCTCACAGTTCTTCACGGAAGGATAAGTCTGCAGCCCTTGTGCAAGTCGTCTCCTGTCCTTGGTTGTGCCTTCCTTCTCAGCTATTTGATCTGCATCCTTGGAATTGGCTGCCGGCTGCTGTATGCGGTCATATTCAGAGGGTATCGCAGTGCGCACGCTGACATATCCCAACCTACTGTAGAACCACAGGATTATGAAATGATAGAGTTCTGCCTGAAGAGGTTCAAGCTCTGGCTGGGACTCAGCAAAACAAAAGAGGTGAGATGGGAGAGGATCCATGTTGAAGGGAATTAACAATATCGGAAAGAATTGTTCCAGCTCTGAGGTAGAGGGTCTGATGGTAACAAATGGTGACCGTGGCTGAGGAGTAGTCAGGAGGGATTGAGAGGGGGCAACAATGAGGCAGGGGGGCCTGAAATCATGGAGAGAGGCCAGTGCTAGTGAAGAATTGCTGGTGCCGAAAGAAAGGGACCAGTTTTGAGAAAGAGCAGTCATTTATGAGGGAGAAGAACCAACACTGAAGAAGAAGGGCCAGCACTGAGGCAGAGTCATTGGGGGGAAGCACCTGTGCTGATGCTGTGAGGAAGTCAGATCTGGCAGGGTTCATGACAGAGGTCTAGAACTACGGGGATAGGCAGAGGGGATAGAATCAAATCGAAGTGTTTGGCTTCGGTGATGCAGGAAGTTGGTGCTGTGGGATGAGGAGCTCGAGCACAATAACTGAGAGACAACAGACACTTGTAAGAGGGGGTTCGAGGCATATGAGCTGTAAATCATATGCTTGTGCATAGATCGCCATCTAGTGTTGGGTCCGGATGTTTGCACTGTGTTTTTCTTCGAAGAAGTCTTTCCAGTCACGAGGTAGGTGACGACTCCTTTCGGTGATAGTGCGCATGGGCATCGACTCCATTGTTAGATTGTTTTTTTCTGCCATCCGGTTCGGATGTGACTAGCTGCGCTCCGGTGCCGATCCTTCGGTCTCCCTTGGTGCGTAGAGCATTCACCCTCGACGGTATTGTTTCCGATCGTGTTTTCCATTCTTCGCGTATCGTGTTTGATTCGAAAAAACTCTCTTTTGATCGGCTCGTGGCAGGCCGTCGGGCCTAGCCGCCTCAATTCGACTCGCAGTCGATGGGACGAACTCCATTTAAATACTGCCCTCTGTGCCACCGAAATACCCGCGCACCGACTCACACGAGGTGTGTAATCTGTGTTTATCACCAGAACACAAAGAACAGGACTGCGACGCGTGTAAGGCTTTCCGTTCCAAGAAAACGCTACGCGACCGTTGGGCTCGACGACACGACATGCAGAGCCAATGCACAGGCTCCATTCCGGACCTCTTCGGACCTGAATCGGAAGAAGAAACCGGCGACGCTATCGGGGCCGAGGAGGAGCAGGAACCAATCTCGGTTTCGGAGGGGGCTCCGACCAGGAAGACGACATCCCGCATGGTCAACGTACTGTAAGTACAGCCCCTTCTTCGCCCCGACTGCCAAGTCAACCAAAAAGAAGGCTCCGGACCAACCCACGCCCTAAGGCCCCGGTCGGCACCGAGAACACGCTTCCGACGCCCTGCCTTCAGGCTCGGCACCGAAGCAGCCCAAAAAGCCTTCCGGCTCCGAAAAGCCCCACACCAAGGGCCATATGTAGGTAATTTCTATTTACCGATTCCTAAATACCGAATTTTACCGATTCGGTATTTAAGAATCGGTAAATAGAATGTAGGTAAACATTCGGTAAATTTTACCGATTCGGTAATATTCGGTATTACCGATTCGGTATTTACCGAATCGGTAATAAGGAATACCTTCCCATTCATTCCTATGTGCCTGGAGGCCCATAGGAATGAATGGGAAGACCATTCACTATACCGATTCGGTAAATACCGAATCGGTAATAGA
Organism: Calotriton arnoldi; assembly: GCA_963921515.1. Classification (NCBI taxonomy): domain Eukaryota; kingdom Metazoa; phylum Chordata; class Amphibia; order Caudata; family Salamandridae; genus Calotriton; species Calotriton arnoldi. The sequence continues at coordinate 605,948 of CAWUFW010001783.1, forward strand.
GGAGACATATTCAAGGGTGGCAGGGTGTCAAATTGACACCCTGTTGCACCCTGAATCGTGCATGTGTGCACATGTGACGCACATACATGCCCTAAGGGCATGTATGTCTGCCACATGGCACTTTTAAAAAAGCACAAAATTGCTTTTTAAAAGGTATTCAGTATTTACCACCAACCTGTAGTTGGTGGTAAATAACGAATCCTTAAACCAAAAATGCACTCACTTGAGTGCTCCCTACATAGGATTTAAGGAATCGGTAATTTACCGATTCCTTAAAATAACGAATCGGTAAATTACCGATTCCTTAAATCCGGCCTCCTACATCTCAATTGCCTAAATACCGGTCGGTAACGGGAGATTTACCGAATTTCGGCCGTTACCGACCGGTATTTAGCTACCTACATATGGCCCCAAGTCCGGCTCCGAGCCAAAGCCTTCGGGATCGAAGTCCACGTCCGGCTCCGAACCTTATCTCTCGGCACCGAAACACGCTTCGGATCCGAAGACTACAACCCATAAACCGTCGGCACCGAAAACTTCGGCGCCGAAACAGACTATTACTCCAAAATCACCAAAAAAGCAACGTTTCGACGATCCGCTCGATAAACCGGACCCGAAACAGAAGCTGCTTTACATACATCCCACAACTGGACATATTTCCACTAAGGTGACTTTAAAGAGAAGGACTGCTACTGAACAGGAATATCACATTCCTTTAAAGAAGAGAATTACTGGAACCAACCCTTCCCCTCCTCCTCCTCTTCCATCACTACCTTCTCCTCAGTATTTACCTGAACTAACTTCACCTCAGCACTCTCCACCACATACACCTGACAATCATGGCGATGGGGATATTGATACTGATGATGATGGTCAACCAGGACCTACAGACGACTGGGATGACTACAACACTAACTCACCCACACACAATGACCCTGACCTTTATCCTACTAGGCCTTCTCCACCAGACGACAGTGTAGGTTTTGTTGAGTTGCTAGGCAGGGCTGCCACTTACCATGGGGTGCAGCTACACAAAAAATCCCTTGAAGAGGATTTCCTTTTTGAGACACCCAACACTACACAAAGATCTACACACATGTTACCCATGCTAAAGGGAATGATCAGGCATGTGGATGACATATTTAAGGATCCTCAATGTAAATACTTAAGGCATCAATGATCCAACATACATATTACAATTGACATGATGAACTCTCGGCTGAGACGCGAGAAGGAATCCCATATCAGGCGCTCCTGCACCGACACAACAAACATACCATTGTTTTTTTAATTGTTCGTCACATCGTGATTCATCAGACATGGATGTGTATTTAAAGAATCTAACGACAATTCTATACTGCTTTGACGTAATTGCAGACTACACCGTGATACCTGAAGTCAAACTGCTTAAGTTTTAAAACTATAGACCACAGGATATATCAGACTACATAACCTTCAGATACAGCCTGGGCATTCCGGATAAAAATAAAAAACGGGATATCACCGTTGACTGAATGTGGCCTTTTCCTGATGAAGGCACGCTCTAGTGCCGAAACGCGCGTAGAAGAATACAACAGTCATATTGTAATTGTGCCACACTGTTCCCTCACGGATATGACATTTGAATATCAATGATTATCATTCATTCTGTAATTAAATTGTTGGTTTTAGAATTTAGATTATTTGAGATGTATGATTGAAGATATGAATGGAATAGTATGATTGGGTTAGCATTTTTACTGTTCATATGATCATCAATAAAATATTTTGTACTTTCTTAAGAAAAAATCATAGTTGGTTATTTCTTCCCCTCTTTCTTTTCATATGTTTTTCTAGTTCATCATGTTATGTTAAATGTATTTTGTATAGCGCAAAAATCACCTTCAGGCCTCTAAGCGCTTTTAGAGAGAGTGACCGGAATCACAGACGTCAATCGGCAAGGCAACAGAATTACACTGTGACTAACGTCTCCCTGAATAGGAGCGTTTTAAGTTGTTTCCTAAATGTGAGGAAGACCGATTCCCTACGAAGGTGCTCAGGTAAATTGTTCCAAATTTGTGGAAGCATTACAGAGAACGCTCTACCCCCTTTGGATTTGATGATATAGCGGGGAAGGACTAGACGGCAGGCCTCAGATGATCGCAGCGTCCGGCCAGGAACATCATTCTCCAGGCGTTCTTTTATGTATACTGGTGCTTGGCCATAAATTGCTTTGTGGGCAATACAGAGGCCTTTAAAAAGAAATCTCTGTCTGATTGGAAGCCAGTGCAATTTGTGTAGAAGGGGGGTAGCACGAGTCCTTCTGGGAAGTCTATAAATGAGCCTGGCCGCGTCGTTCTGCACTACCTGCAATCTCTTAATAAGTTTCTGGGGGAGCCCAATGTAAAGGGCATTCCCATAATCCAGCCTCGAGATGACAGTAGCAGATACAATTGCCTGTAATGTCAATTGTAATATGTATGTTAGATCATTGTTGCCTTAAGTATTTACATTGAGTTATTTGAGCCCTGCCTTAAGGAACGTCACCTTACTAGCAGGGGGCCTCTGCCTTTACAATATATTTAAGGATCCTGTCAGGGCCCGTATCCTTACTCCTAGGGTGGATAAAAAATATAAGCCTGCACCATCTGATCCAGTGTATATAAGAGGACAGTTATCCTTAGACTCGCTGGTTGTTTCCAATGCACGTAAAAGGGCAAACTCCTAAACTACTGGAGATGCTCCGCCCCCAGATAAGGAATCAAAGCTCCTTGATGCTTCAGGGAAAAGGGTATCCTCTCAGGCAGCTAACTTCTGGCACATAGCTAATACACAGGCGTTACTGGCAAGATATGACCGTGCGCATTGGGATGAAATGGAACTCATGCAATTTCTACCCCAAGAGCATAAAGCTAAAGCACAAGATGTAATACGTGAGGGACAACTGATTTCAAACAACCAGATCAGGTGCTCCCTAGATGCTGCTGACACATCTGCTAGAGCAGTGAACACTAGTGTTCTTTTACGACGACATGCATGGCTGCGCATATCTGGCTTCAAAACTGAGGTGCAAACCTCCAAATTAAACACACCCTTCGATAAAGAGCATCTATTTGGGCCAGTGGTAGACTCTTCTCTAGAGAAGATGAAAAAAGATACAGAAGTGGCTAAATCAATGGGAGCCCTTCAATCTACACAAAGCCGTGGTTCCTTTCGGCACTCCTTCTATAGAGCGGGCTCCAAAAACACTTCCTCGGACACTGCATCCACTTACAAAGGCAATAATCAACCCTCCAACTCTAAAAATTACTTCAGAGGGGGTTACAGGGGGAAAAACGGCAAAGGCAGGGGTAGAGGTTCTAACACACGCACCTCTCCCTCCAATACAAAACAGTGCCTTGCCCACACTTCCACCCGACCATTTAACACCTGTTGTGGGAAGACTGTCACATTTTCTACAAAAGTGGCAGTCAATAACAACAGACAAATGGGTTCTGCAAATTATCCATTCTGGTTACTGCCTGGAGTTCATCAACACTCCTCCAAACATTCCCCCAAGGTCACACAAAATTTCAGCGGATCATCTACACCTCCTCAAACAAGAGGTACAATCACTACTAATAAAAGGAGCTATAGAGCCTGTACCACTACAACACCAAGGGTCGGGAGTGTACTCCTTTTACTTTCTAATACCAAAAAAGGACGGCTCTCTCAGACCGATATTAGATCTAAGAGAACTAAATGTTTACATTCAGTCAGATCATTTCCACATGGTAACACTGCAACAGGTACTACCTCTTTTGCAAAATGGTGACTTTCTGTCTACTCTAGACTTAAAGGACACCTACTTTCATATTCCAATCCACCCAGCTCACTGCAAATTTCTCAGGTTCGTGGTAGCAGGTCAACATTACCAGTTCAAGGTACTCCCATTCGGAGTCACTACTGCCCCCAGAGTCTTCACAAAGTGCCTGGCGGTAGTAGCTGCTCACCTAAGACGACAAAGCATCCATTTCTTCCCATACTTGGACGATTGGCTCATCAAAGCCAACACGTACCAACAATGCCGCAAGCACACTTCCGTAACCATTCAGTTACTTCACCAACTGTGTTTACAGTCAATGTGTTAAAATCACATCTTCAGCCAGCCAAAGCTCAAAACTACCTAGGGGCCACTCTAGATACTCAAAGGGCTCTGGCGTTTCCCAACGCAGACAGAATTCGAAAAATTCAGGCGTTAGTTCGCCAGTTTCAAGCCAATCACTCACTTACAGCTCGAGTTTTCATGCAGCTGCTAGGAATGATGGCATCCTGCATCATAATCATTCCCCATGCCAGGCTGCACATGCGTCCACTTCAAGAATGCTTAGCCAGTCAGTGGAACCAGTCACACGGTCTATTAACCGATCTAGTGTTGGTAAGCGGCCGTACTCATCGCTCTCTGCAGTGGTGGAACACACAAAATTTGTCAAAAGGACGGCCGCTCATAGACCCGGTTCCACAGATAGTACTGACAGCGGACGCGTCCCTAACTGGCTGGGGAGCTCATCTTCAACAACACACAGTGCAAGTTCTCTGGAGCCGCCAGCAAAGGTTGCTTCACATCAATCACTTAGAACTAATGGCAATCTTTCTAGCTCTCAAAGCCTTTCAAGATCACATGGCTGCCAAAGTTGTCTTGGTAAGAACCGACAACATGACAGCTATGTATTACATACAGAAACAGGGGGGGACGCACTCTCTCCAACTGTCCCACTTAGCCCAAGACATCTGGAGGTGGGCGATTCACCACAATATCTATCTCCTAGCGGAACACCTCCCAGGAGTCAACAACCAAATTGCGGACCTCCTCAGCAGGCAGAGGCATCAACTACACGAATGGGAACTTCACCCTCAAGTTCTCCACCCATACTTCCAAGCTTGGGGAGTCCCTCACATAGATCTGTTCACAACACCCCAAAACGCAAAATGCCAAAGCTTCGCCTCCAGGTACCCACACCCGTTATCCAAGGGCATTGCTCTATGGATGAACTGGTCAGGGATATTTGCTTATGCTTTTCCGCCTCTCCCACTCATTCCATTAGTGGTTCGGAAACTCCGGCAAACGTCTCTCACACTAATCCTAGTAGCTCCAACATGGGCACGCCAACCCTGGTTCACAACCCTGTTGGAACTCTCTCTGGTACCACATCAAAAATTACATTTAACTCCCAGTCTCCTCACACAGAGCCATGGAGAAATCAAACACCCAGATCCCAAGCAATTCAACCTCGCGATCTGGCTCCTGAGGTCATAGAGTTTGGTTATCTGAACCTTACACCAGACTGTATGCATATTATTAAGGAGGCCAGAAGGCCTACCACAAGGGCCTGCTATGCAGCCAAACGGAAGCAATTTGTTATCTATTGCAATAACAATAACATCAACCCTCTTGATGCTTCCGTACAAAACATTATCTGTTACCTATTACATTTGCAGCAGTCATCCTTGGCCTATACATCCATCAGACTGCATCTCGCTGCAATTGCAGCCTATCTTCAAAATAGGCAACATTTATCGCTATTTTGAGTGCCTGTAATCAAAGCATTTATGGAAGGACTGAAAAGAGGTATACCGCCAAGGCTTCCACCTGCCCCGGTGTGGAATCTAAATATAGTCCTCACAAGGTTAATGGGCCCACCATTTGAACCCATGCACAGATGTGAACTACAGTTTCTCACTTGGAAAACAGCTTTCCTTATTGCAATCACTTCATTTAGGAGAGTGGGTGAACTTCAGGCACTAACCATAGAAGAACCCTTTTTCCAGCTGCACAAAGATAAAGTGGTTCTTCGTACCAATCCCAAATTCCTACCTAAGGTAGTATCTGCATTTCACATAAATCAGTCGGTTGAGTTACCCGTTTTCTTCCCTCAACCTGACTCAGTTGCAGAACGAGCTCTACACACCTTAGATGTTAGAAGAGCACTATTGTATTACACAGAAAGAACAAAATCTTTTCGTAAGACTAAACAACTCTTCGTTGCTTTTGCACCACCTCACAAGGGCAATCCTAGATCCAAATCAGGTATTGCTAGGTGGATTGTTAAATGTATTCAGATTTGCTATGCAAAAGCTAAAAGGACTCTAACAGTACCCCCTAGAGCACATTCCCCTCGTAAACTAGGGGCTACTATGGCTTTCTTAGGGAACATCCCTATTACTGACATATGCAAAGCTGCAACATGGTCCACACCACACACATTCACCAAGCACTATTGTGTAGATGTGTTAGCCAGACAACAAGCTAATGTGGGTCAGGCAGTGTTACGTACACTATTTCAGAACACTGCAACAGCTACAGGTTAGCCACCGCTTGGGAGATAACTGCTACGTAGTCTATGCACAAGCATATGATCTATAGCTCATATGCCTCGAACGGAAAATGCTACTTACCCAGTATGCATCTGTTCTTGGCATATAGAGCTGTAGAATCATATGCGCCCACCCGCCTCCCCGGGTACCTATACCTGTTGCAGTAAACATCTTACTTAGATACATGCATTCAAGGACATCTCCTTCTACTACTCTTACTAACTCCATTATCACCCTCTGCGGGAAAACAATCTAACAATGGAGTCGATGCCCATGCGCACTATCACCGAAAGGAGGAGTCACCTACCTCGTGACTGGAAAGACTTCTTCGAAGAAAAACAAAGTGCAAACATCCGGACCCAACACTAGATGGCGATCTATGCACAAGCATATGATTCTACAGCTCTATATGCCAAGAACAGATGCATACTGGGTAAGTAGCATTTTCCTTTAGCAACTGTCCCACTGTTGAAGTGATGTCTCAAGAGGGAATGGACAGCATTTGTCATTGTAAAAAAAGAGGGAAACATAAGTATTTAGCAAAATAACATTCAGATTAACTACTTCTTTTTCTGGCGATCACAAATATCTCAGGACGTGTAATAGTAATTTACATTGCTTATCAGGCATGTTTATTTGTTTTAATTTCTCTTATTCTTTTGTTTCATGCAGGTCTTGTTTTGTAGTTTTACAGAGTCACACTTTAGTTCAGACGCTGTGACATTACTTCAGTTTTCTTTTTTATTTCACTGTGTACCTAGGTTTACATTGTCAACCTCTTTTGCTCTGTTTCGTTTACTTGTCTCTGTAAACATTCATGTGTACAAATGAAAGGAGAGAGCTCCTATAGTTGGAGCCTTCATTAATTCTTGTGGCTTATGTGCTCTAAGGGTACGGATTTCAGAAAATCTGAAAGTGTCTGTCGGATCTGAATCTTTGCACTAGCTTCCTATAAAAGCCTTGTTACACTTTAAACTTGCTTGTCTGTCATTTCGATGCCATTTTGACCACTCCAATATGTCTAAGAACAAAGGGGCTTATTTACAAGCCCATTGCGCCGATGGTGCGTCACTTTTTTGGGCGCTCCAGCGGCGCAATGGGCTTGCCCATATTTACAAAGCCATGGAAAATCACCCTGCGTGACTTATCATGGCCTTGTAAATATGGGCCCCTTTCACGCATTACTCTGCGTGAAAGGGGCGTTCCATGGGTGTTGCTGTGGGTGTTCCCACGCAATATCCATGGAACTTGACGCATTCCCAGATTACATTTTCTAAAACTGGGAATGCGTCAGAATACTACGCCTCCCTAGGGTAGTCGTAGGAATGGAGCAACGAGGATAAATACTTTTATTTCTCCTCGTTTTTCCTCTTTCTATGCGTGCTGCATTTTGCAGCACGCATAGAAAGAGGAAAATGCCATTAATGATGTGCAGGAAAGTGTCACTTTCTGCACAAAAACAAACATCCCCGCAGCACAGGCACCCTTGCAAAATGACGCAAGGGTGCCTGCGCTGGCAAATGGCAGACAATTGTGCACCAGCGCAGGGGAAAACACGGGGATGCGTCGTATTGTTGTTAATACGACGCATCCTGGTGCTTTAAAAATTACACAGCACGGCGCCGCGCTGTGGCATTTTTTTGTAGATGAGGCATAAAGTCTGCAGATACTGCTAAGGGGAGTTGCTGCAGCTTTCGGGCAATAGTAGACTAACTTCTTTACTTTGGTATGTCTTTGAAACCATGAAGACTTTTGTGGTATTGGGCTTGCTCTTGCATGCTGTTTTATTGTGAGTGTTAATGTGATGTAGTATCCTGAGAAGTAATGAAACGTGGCAGGAGACTTTACCTCTACAGGTATTAGTACTTTGTGAAAACTACTGAAATATCAGTAAAATTAATTGATGGTTCTGCACCTACCATGCTGCCTTGGGACGACAGGCAATATATGTCCAGTGTGCAAATCACAGCTTTGAACTGATTAAAAGGTAGTTTAGTCATTTAGAAGTGAGAGTTGTTTGATTCCATTGCTGGAACTTAGAAGGTAGTGGAAGAGGACTGGCTGTGTTAGGTTAGGTCCCTGACTCTAAATAAAGGGGAGAATGAGGCAGATAACCACCTTCAGGTTAAAGGATCTCATCTATCTAGGGATTGCAGTGGCTATCAGAGTTCATTGTGGAGGAATTCAAGTGTGAATACTGTGATGTCTAAGTCACTGACAGTCCTTTCCCCTTTTTCATAAACCCCATTATCCACCTCTCTGCACTAGTCTTTGCCAGAGAGCTTCAGCGACCAAAGGTTGAGATTCTTGTGTTTTGAACTATGGGGCCGAAGTCTGTTACTTTTACCAGATGGGGTCTGTTTCTGGTGCATATAGAGGTTGACCAGAGATGCAACTAGAGCCAAATTTCGGGGGGGGGGGGGGGCTTATTCTTCCAGCAATAGGCAGAGTGGAGATGCAGAGGCCCTAAGAAGGGGTGAAAAACAACAAAGCCTCGTTAACAAATAAATGGTCTTTTAAAGACCAGTGAAGTACTCTGGTGTGGCTGCAATAAGACAGACGTCAGACCAGCCAGCCCACAGCAGCTCAAAAACTGTCTGTGTGTGTGCCCGGGAAGCTGTCACAGCCCGGGCTGACACACACGACGGTGAGGGGGCTGAAGCCTTTTGAGCCCCATGGGCGTTGCGCGCCTGAGGTTGACCATACAAGATTGTAGTCAAGGAAAAAGTTCTTGCAGGGATCCTCTCACAGATGTCCACAATCCTGTGCTGTAGTGCCCTTGTTTACATTTCCATCTTTGATAATCTGGGATTAATGCAAAAAACCGGAAGATAAATACCAGGAAGAGCAAAGCTGTAATACCATTCATCAAGTGTGAAGCCCGGTGGAAGAACAAGTGCCTGCGTGCACTAGCCCAAACTGTCAGGTATTGCTGTGCACTCCCTCCAATGGAATGCACCTGGTAAGTAACAACCAGGATCATCTGACCAGCGCTACACTGCTTGCGGCCAAGGAGAGGGTTGGTAAATTGTAGAAGGCTATTATACATAACTTCCGTTAGTCAAGGTGGTAGCAGTGCTAAGAGAAAACTTTAAGCACACAGAAACCCTGTCCCACTACTTCCATCTAGTGTTGGTCTTGGACACGAGCAGGTTGTTTATCTTTGAAGAAGTCTTTTGAGTCACAAAATGTTCCGTGGCTCCTCCCTTAGCTGGGAATGAGCATTAGCACTGGCTCCCAGTTAGATTGTTTTTTTCTATCATCGGGTTCGGACATGTACTGAGCGCGCTCAGAGTTCATTGTGTCCTGAACACGTTTTCTGGGCCCACATGGTTAGTTTTTGATATCGACACCTCAGGATAACCAGTCCTCTTCTCGAGGACCTTTCATCATGCCTCCTTCTCACATATCTCCTAAGGCACCGAAGACCAACACTTGACACCGTGGGACTCCACGTGCCTTTCGGTGACCACATCTTCTTCTTTGTCCCTCAGCACTGGAGAATGCAGCCTGAAAGGGGGTGATAGAAAGGATATTCTTCCAACATTGCCCCTAAGTGCAATTCTAAATATCTGCGGTCAGACCATCATGAGGTCTGCAGACTCCTGCTTCACCTTCCATTCAAAGCAAACCCTAAAGTATCAAAGTAAAATGAGCTGGGCTTATCACAAGATGCACCAATAGGCATCCTCCGAGACTCCAGACATCTTCGGGGAGGAAGATCTCCTCAAGCACTGTGGAGGGCAAATAGATTGGCCCATCAGGAATCCCTGCAGCGCAGGCAACTCCCAGTCCCAAATCGGGCTCTTTGAGGCCATTAGACCAGGAAGAGGAACAGGATGTCGAGCTGGCACCAAAGACCACTGGCTCTCATAAAAGAACACCATCTAGCCCAGAGACCCATGCCTCCAAGCACAAACAGTCTCACGCCAAGGTAAGCCACTGCTCCTGCTGGATTTTGGCATCAAACCCTGAGCATGGAAACAAAAGACCACCCCCTCAAGGGCCACCGCCCCCTTCGGGATCTGGTCGGTACCAGGACAAGGCTTTGGAGTCAACCAAGGCTCCATCCAAGTGTGTCAGCCCACAAGTCCTCAAGCTGTACATGCACCAGAGATGGAGAGCATCCCAGCTCGCACCATAAGACCACACAAAAGGCACTGACAATGCTGGCACTGAAGCTTCAGTTGACACAGACACTCCCATTAACACTTGGAAATCCTGTTGATGCGGAAACCCTTGTCGGCATCCAGATCCCAGGATCAGAGGTCCTCATCCTACAGAGGCTTCAGGATGAGCGTAACATGAGGCAGAAGCATCTCTCTATTCAACCCATCTTTGGGAACATTTGGATGAAGCCACCTCTGCTCAAGCCATCTGAGACGGATCCCACAAGAGTAAACTTGTCTTCGAGGGTGAACCTTCTTTAAAGTCTCCCTCCCCCATCAGACACCGAAGAGATAAGGACACAAGCTCTCTTCCTTCACCTTTGCTGACACCACCTTCACCACCACCATGATTACGCACAGCACCCGCTCTGCCTCTGCCAGTCACTTGAAGGGTCCCCTGCACTTTCTCCGATCCTGCCGGTCCATATGGTCCCTTTGCTCTTATGACCAGCCTTTGGATCCAGGACCCTCTGATGATTTCGGGGTCAATCTCCTGGTGCCCCCGATTTGGACCACTATGCAGTCAAAGCATCCCACCAGATGATACTGCGGCCTAACACAAGGTCATTTAACAGGCCACAGTGTTCATTAAGATGGATATGCACTTCATACAGGAGGAGGATGGCTTTCCCAGGGAGATGATCTAAACGTCTGAACAGGGCATGCTTAAATCTGCCTCCAATAATTTTAAAGAGCCAGTTAAGGCCAGGGTAGTCATGCTTAGGTTCTAACAAAATACAAACCCTCACCACCGACCCGGTTTACATCAAAACTCAGATTCTGTTGCCGGGTCAGCCCTTCAAAGCCCCAATTCCACAGTTCACCGTTACCACAGATGCATCCCTTCAGGGTTGGGGAGCGCATATGCAGAACCTCACAGTACATGGTCTATGGTTAACATTTCAGAAATGCTTCCACATCAATCATCTAGAGCTTCTAGCAATTCAACTACCTCTAAAAACGTATCGCAATCATCTTCCCAACAAACTAGTCCTAGTACGTAAGGACATCATGACTGCAATGCATTATGTTAAAAAACAGGGAGCGGGGGGGCACTCATTGCAGCTCTCCCTCCTAGCAGAGCGCATGTGGTATTGGGCCATACATCACAAGATCCACATCCTAGTAGAAAACCTACCAGGGGTGAACACCGACTTTGCAGACATGCTCAGCAGAACACATCAACAGACGCATGAGTGAGAAACAGACATAACACTTCTTCATTCGTATTTCAAACAGTGGGGAACCCCGGAGATAGACCTATTTGCAACACAACGCAAAAAGACAAAGCTTCTCCTCCAGGTTTCCTCACCACCAATCCAAAGTAATGCCCTATGGATCAATTGATCAGGGATATTTGCTTACACTTTCCCCCCTCTCCCACACATTCCATATGTGATGCAAAAGCTAAGGCAAACATCCCTCACACTAATCCTAATAGCCACAACATGGGCATGACAAGCATGGTTCACAATCCTACTACAACTATCAGTAATGCCACACGAGAAGTTCCCTCTCTGGCCACATCTTCTAACTCAGGACCAAGGGAGGGTAATGCACCCAGATCCCACACAACTCAATCTAGCGATCTGGCTTGTGAGATCTTAGTATTTGGGCACCTTAATCTACCACAAAAATGCATGGATATTCTCAAACAAACACGTAGACCAACTAACTACACGAGCATGTTATGCAGCAAAATGAAAAATATTTGTACATTACTGTTTAAATAAACAAATCCAACCTCTATCACCAACAGTGCAAGACCTCATTGGTTATCTCTTCCATCTACAGCAAGCAGCACTTGCTTATACATCAATCAGATTACATTTAGCGGCTTTAGCTGCTTACATGCAAAACAGACAACATATGTCACTTTTTAAAGTTCCAGTGATTAAAGTATTTATGCAAGGACTAAAAAGAGCCATTTCACCTTCTAGCACCAGTCTATATGTAACCTTAATATTGCTCTCATTGGACTCATGGGACCACCCTTTGAGCCACTTCATTCCTATTGTTGTATTCCTCTTAGGGTGTCCATAAACGGGCTTTCCAGTATCATGTCCTTATATCGGCACAATTCGCCCTGCCCTTATATAGGCATAAAATCCCAGCCCTTATTTAGGCATTAAACCGTGCACTCCAAATACAGGCATGGTCTCTGACATCCGTCCACCCTAACGTCACAACGAGTTCATGAAGAACAGACCCTTAGGCTGCGGGAGTTTCCCTAGTCCAGGACTATTGATTTCTTCAAGGACTCATATATTATGCATGAACCATTATTCCTTAGGGGTTCATTCATGACGTCTTTCGCTGTCCGACTCACGTCAATACTAACATTCTTAGGTACTCTCAGGTATAAATATACCTTCCCTAGCCCCTGTAAATCAGAGGAGACCTCGACTTCAGAGGAGCCCGTTTCCCGGCCTGACACACTGAGAAGACGCTGTCATCCCTGCACGCAGAGAGTCCAGCTTCCAGTGATCTGACTTCCCTTGCGGGGTGTTGGAGTTCGAGTCTGGCAAAGAGATTCCTACCTCTCTCATTCTTCAGGTATGGAGCTGACAAGAACCTAGAGGGACTCTTGGCATACTAGGCATACTAGGCTTAACATACTCTTAGTATACCATAGTAAGGAATACTTCACCTACTTCCTACCTCTCCCTACACCTAGGTTAGGTTAGGTACATTGGGGTAGAACTAGATTAGAAACGCATCGTATGAGTACTCGCATTTTTAGTCTGTGTTATTTATGTAAAAGCATATGTACTAAAAGATAATGCTCTCGCAGTATTATTTATTTCTACTGCTCACACTGTACATTATTTATCTTGCATACTGTCTTGTGATCGTAACAGCACATTTTACTTACACCAGAAACAAGACTGTTCAATAAATCTTTTATTGAAACGCCCGTCTATTTCTTTCTGTGTAACTAGGAGAAAACTAAGCATGCACGATTGAGCTGAGTGAAATAGTTATCTATTGTTTCCACGACTCTGGGACACGTTCTGATTCTAAAGGGAAACAAAGTGGTCATGTTTTACGGCTGCCAGAAACTACTCCCTTCTTGTTGTCAAGGAGTTTCTAGTGGCCTCTGAGCTAGCTGGCACAAGTAATTAAGTTTAATATACTCGATAGGGACATACTGACCTTAGTCCTATATCAAACCTATAGGATATATTATTCCAATGCGCAGAGCCTATTAGGGAAATAGGAGCTACACTACACTATGACCTTCAATTCCTCACATGGAAGGTGGCCTTCTTAGTAGTTATAACTACTCTTAGAAGAATAAGTGAAATCCAAACCCTTACATTTGGAAGAGCCGTTCTTCCAAATATTTCCAACAAAATTGGTACTTAATACTAACCCTAAATTCCTACAAAAAGTAGTATCAGCTTTTCATATACACCAAACAACAGAGCTACCTGTTTTCTTCCCTAAACCAGATCCAGTAGCAGAAAGAGCTCTACCCACATTAATGATAAAAAGGCATTAATATATTACATACAAAGAACTAAGTCCTTTCACAAAACGCAACAACTCTTTGTTGCATTTGCAAAGCCACAGCAGAGTTCTCCAATAGCCAAAGCAGGAATAGCCAGATGGATAGTTAGATGTGTTCAGACTTGCTACCACAAAGCAAAAATAGTACTAACTGTAACTCCAAGAGCTCGCTCCACACGCAAATAAGAAGCATCAATGGCCTTTTTAGGAAGCATCCCTCTAGCGGATATTTGTAAAGCAGCTACATGGAATAACCCACATACATTCAAAAAACATTATTGTGTTGACGTTTTAGCTAATCAACATGCTGCAGTGGGTCAAGCTGTATTAAGAACACTTTTTCAAACATCTACATCAACCACTAGCTAATCAACGCTTTTTTGGGAGCACTGTTTTTTACATTCGATGCTAAGCATATGTATCTATGGCCAACACATGCTACAAATGGAATATGTTACTTACCCAGCAAGTATCTATTCGTAGCGTGTAGTGCTGCAGAATCATATGAACACACCCTCCTCCCCGGCAACTATTGGTTGATGTATGTTCTTACCTATTAACATTTTACATTAAACTACTATTCACTTGCATGCTCATCTTTTCTGTCACTTTATTGCTTCTATCCTAAAGCTCACCCAATGAGCTAAATCAATCTAACAAAGAAGCCGATGAACAGGTGCAACATAGACTACAGGAGGAGTCACTATACCTCGTGACTAGAAGAACTTCTTTAAAGGAAAACAAATTGCAAACGTCCGAGCCCAACACTAGATGGCAGGAGTATGCTAAGCATATGAATCTAAAGCACTACACGCTACGAATAGATGTGTACAGGGTAAGTAACATATTCCTTAGCATTGTAGGCGCAAAGTTGGAGATAAGCCAATGTAGTCCAGTGCTATGCATTAAGTGTTGTGTAAGAAAACACAAGGGACACCCTACTCACATGGAACCAGGGTACTTACAATTAAACAAAAAACAATGGTTCCTGTGGACACTTAATGATTGATATTACAATATATATATCAGCGCAGTCGCAGTAAAGTGGGGGTACATAGATGTCAGAGAAAAAAATGACATGTAACACAGAGTGTGTAGAGAAACTAGGTATTTTATATATAAATTCACATCTGTTATAGTTTTTCAGTGCGAAGTGTCCTAAGTGAAAAGAAAGTGAAACCTAGGAGTATCGATTGTGACTTTTTGTGACATAAGAACAAGGTTTCAATGTTGTTACAGAAACGACCATTCAATGGATACACAATAAATGTTAGCAGACTCCTAGTATAATAGTAGGGACTGAGAATTGGTTCGCTTCAAGTTGTCGATGGCGTTTGACCCAGCTAACAAAATGGGGTCTCTTCAGGACCTATCAATGTAGGGACACCTGTGGATGACTGACAGTTAGTGTGGTGAGCACTTGTGGGAGTGAAGGGTAGTAAAGGATACTCACATAGGGCCCAGCTGGGCACCAATGGAGGGGAGGGTACTGACAATCAATGGTATTCGATGTAGTGATGGTTAAAATTCTATATCCAGAAGGCGGTGTCGCGTGGTTGGTCGAGGCCAAGGATAATTGGAGGGCCCTTTGATTTATTGCGGTAAACGTCAATCCGTTTCCGTTGTAGACCCGATATTGAATAATTTCCAGGTAATCCAATGCGGGGTGCAGAATCAATCTGCAGCGGAAAGTTCTCGCCCGTGATCCCAAAGAGAACTGCTCTTGTCTGTCTCTGCTTGAGTAATTGCAGTTTCTGTAACAACATTGAAACCTTGTTCTTATGTCACAAAAAGTCACAATCGATACTCATAGGTTTCACTTTCTTTTCACTTGGGACACTTCACACTGAAAAACTATAACAGATGTGAGTTTATATATAAAATACCTTGTTTCTCTACACGCTCTGTGTTACATGTCATTTGTTTCTCTGACATCGATGTACCCCCACTTTACTGCGACTGCGCTGATATATATATTGTAATATCAATCATGCATTAAGTGTGGCACGTATCCACATAGTAGTTGAAGGTTTTAGAAAAATCTATGAATGACTTAACATTTTAAATACCAAGTTTGAAGTAAACATGTCAAACTTTTTTCCCGAATTTGATTGTCATTCTCAAGGACGCACATTCACTTCTGAATGTGTTTCCAAATTAGGGCAGCACAACTATGGATCTGACGGAAATTTACTCAGCTTTAGGAGGAGCCTAAAAACCTGGCTCTTCCCGAAAATAAATAAACTATGTCTGAGGTTGCCTCCAACTAAATGGAGAAATACTGATCCCCACTAGCCTAGGTTTTCTTCTGTGGTTCGCTAATAGCGCCAAGATGCCTGCCGGGTGAACGCTGCGCTCTATAAATGACAAATAATAATAACTACTGATCCCAACTTCCTTAGGCTGGTTCTGTTTTCAGAGACCATTTCCCAATGAGGAAGCCTAGGATTCTTGAATAACTTTAATCAGCACTTTGATCCACATGGCCAAGAAAGAATCTGTGTTTGCGGTCTTTCTTGGTTTTGAAATGGAGGGAGAACAGAAGACTGAATCACTTTTCAGCAGCAGATTTTCCATGCCAGATTGCATCTCGATGTGGGTCTGCTGTAGATATGCTCCTGTGTAATACCACTGTAAAGTGTGCTACTGTCCTAATAGATAGCCATTTATTTTACAGTGCTGCTGTAGGCAAGGAACCCCAGAGTTATTTAGGAACAATAACCATGGCTAAAAAGGACAGTCCCTACAAGACATTGCACTTCATTCATATTCAGTTGCTGTAAGACTTTACTCCAGATGTTTCATGGGTTATGGAGAAATGTGTGATGCTGTAGCTTTCCCTACTTGTACATCGAAAGTATAAGAGGAGTCAACTTCATGAAAGTTACTGCCTCTGGTGTGCATTCTTCAGTGCAGCCTTTCTTTGTAGAGTGCCACAGTATCTTGCATCTGCTGCTGGTTTACCCTACTCACCTCTAGTCATCTGAACAAGACTTAAATTAAGAGCTTTGTGAAGGTTCAGCCTTTTTGTAACTGAAATTCAGAAATCACATATAGAGTAATTTCTTCATTAGTTTTTAAATATGTTTTTTTGTACTTTCATGAGACCTGCAATATTGAATTTAGATTAACTCTTGAAACTTACACTTAGTGCTTAATCTGTGCAAGTGGTTGCAGGTGTGGTCCACCGGCACTCATTTTTGGAGACCAGGCTTTATTTTTTATCATGAGATGTAGATCCAGAGCACAACAGACAAAGGCAGAAAAAAGGAGAAGGAGGAAGAGAGAGACATGAAAACAATGACAAAGGGAGAAAGCAAGGATGGAAAAGGACCTGTAAGAGTGAGATAAAAAGAGACAGAAGTCTACGGTGGCGGAAAAGAGAATTCATTGAACATCCAAGCAGACTTTTGATACTAGGGTTATCATGCCGGTTGTTGGTAAAACTTTGTAATTATTTTTTTCTTTTCGATCTGCTATTATATTGGACCAACAGAATATCGTTATTGCAAAACCAAGGCGAGGTGCTAACTTTGATGGTGAGACTGGAGTATTTTGCATATCAGCATTTCTTAATTAATACGATTCTGGCCCTGGTGAAGCGACTTACATGATTGTACAGGTCGTGAAACACGTATTGGTCATTTGTGTTTTTGAAGAGGAAGAACAAATGAAATAATAAACCTTGTTAAAAAAAAGTTATGAAAAGCCTGTTCAATTAACTCTGGCTTTGAATCACATTAAATAGACCTCGAAACAACTTGTATTTTAGTAATTGATGCAAATAGCGCTAGTGGAATTGAGAGGTATATCCGTTTCTAGAGGTCTGATAGTCCTATCTCCCCCCCATTGTTTAGTTTTGCCCACAGCATCCCATTAGTTGTTTTCGTTGCCATTATCATTTGCAATCTTTCGATTGCTTAGCTCCCGTAGGCTTCTCTTCCTTTCTTGTGCTAGCTCCTCCCTAGAGCATGGACCAAGTTCTTCCTCGTCTTTGTTCTTCCTCGTCTTTCTGTGAGGCACAATTATTTTTTTTATAAACGTTTTGATATTATTTCTGGACATGCAATGTGCTTTCCTACATTTAACACATGCATACGGTTTCTTATCTGCCGTCGATAATCAATGCTTTAGTTACTTACACCCTCAACTGTTCTACTCTACACAACTCTACACTTTTCCACTCTACTCCCCTCTACATCACTCCATGCCTCTCCACTCTACGTGACTCCACTCTACTCCACACAGTGCCACTCTACCCTACTCCACGCCACTCTACTCCATGGCACTCTATTATAAGCCACTCCACTCTACGCCCCTCCATACCATTTCACTCTAGGCCATTCCACTCTATATCAATCTACTCTATGCCACTCCACTCTACGCCACTCCACACCAAGCCACTCTACTCCACTCAACTCTATTATACACCACTCTACTTTACACCACTCTACAACACTCTGCACCACTTGACTCTGCCATTCTATGCCACTCACCTATACACTCCAGTCTACGCCCACTCTAAGCCACTCCACTCTACAGCACTCTACTCAACTCCAGTCCACACTATTCCACTCTACGCCATTCTATGCCACCCACTTCACTTTCCTATACTTCACTCTCCACCATGCCATGCCACTAAGTTTTAGCCATGCAGCACAGCAGCCACGTTGCTGTACAACATGGGTAAAAGACATTGGCAAAGCCAGTTGCTCTCACATATGCAAGACCTATTGGCTGTGACAATGCTTGTTGTTAATGCAACCTTTACTGCCTGTTTAGGTCTTGCTACAACATACAGGCAGCCTTAACTATCTGGGAGACCTCATGTTACCATTATCTTGGGTTTTTCAAAAACACTGCCAAGGCTGACATAGTTGTGCTGAAAGAGGCACTGGCAAAGCTGCTCTCACGATGGACTGAAATCCCCTGCTTGCAATCACTCGTATTTCCTCACATTCTGGTCTGACGGCACAAGAGAGAGATGGGGAATGTCAGTTTTCCACCAGAAACAGGACTACTGAAAAACCGGTTATGTGAGCTTGGTGGCCTGGGTGTCTTACTTCATATTTCGTCCATCGCCCTCCTTCATGGGAATATATTGTCTCTCCGTTCATCTTTCGCAGTTCAACTGTAGTGCATCATTGTAGCAGATTGTATCACCTTCCATTACTGAATCTGTTCAGAGCTCCTCAGAGTTGTTGTGGCTGTAGCTCAAGTGCAATCATATTAGAATCCCATGGGCATGTGTGGCTAAGGTGAAATGTAGAACAAAGAAAATCATCAAAGTTACTTGCTTGCAATGTTGGTTCCCCGTCATAAGTATTTTCTCTGAATTCAAAAAGAGCATAATATCTCTTATTTAATAACCAAGATGAGATATCTACCTGGATAAGAAAGAAATATGGGTATTCCGATGTTTAACAATTGGATAAACAACAAATTAAAACTGCTTCAGATATCAGTTTCACAATATAGGGATAAGCTAAGAAAGGCACTACAGAAGATTTCCTGATTGGGAATCCAATTATTATAGGTATGTAACTTCTCTTTTGTTACTTATTAATGCTGTAAAAATGTCAAATCAAAATATGCTATTCAACCCGGCATTCTTTTTCAAACATTCAGTTATAAGGCAATATTTTGATAAATACTAAAGGCAAAAACAAATTAAAAGTTAAAGTGAAAACACAGAAATGGTGAGATAAGTGACTGGGCATAGTTGTGATTTCTTAACATCCAATACAATTTAGGATGAATGAGTTAAAAAGTATTTTTGGCCTGACTTGCTTCTTTTGTTGCTTCAGTTCCGTCACAAGGTGAAATTTGAGGGGATGGAGTCCCTGCCTTCACGTTCCTCCCAGCGATCCAAACGTTCTCCACTACCAGTAGCTGGTACAACCATCAAAAGCTGTAGCCCAAGCATCTCCTCTGGCTCTTTCCGCTCTGAGGAGCTGGCATTGCCCGACAGCCCAGCACCAGATTTGTGTACCTCTGCCATGTACCTGGATCGCCTCCCATCCACAGTGAACAATCTCCTGGATCAGTTTGATCGTATCAACCAAGTCCTAGAGGATGTGTGTCGCCTGGAGACTAGTCTGGAGGAGGCCCAGAGAAGGATGAATGCCAGCAGAAAGGCTCGTAAGGAGAAAGAACAACTCCAGGCTAAAAAGAAAGACACCAACAAACCGGTCAGACAACTGGACCTGCCACGAACCTACAGCACATTTTCAGAGTCTGCCCTGGCCCGGCTAAGGTCCAACAGGGGGAAGGTATGCACCATTGATGGCAACAAGCTTTTCCAGCATCCTTTGGCAGCCGATACCTTAGGGGCTCATAGGTCCTGGCTAGGAGGTGTTCCAGGACCTTATGACCTCTCTTTAAGGCTTGGACAAGGTTCTGGTGCACCATGGAAATGGAGACCAAAGAGCGAGGAGGGACAAGGAGGAATGGGTCGTGACTTTGTTCAGCAGAATGTGCCCCAGAAAAGGAGAGCTTGGCAAACAGATGGTCATAGTGAAATGTAGAAGGCCATGGAACATTAAAGGACTGCCACTTGAAGGGTCTTCTGGGTTCAGCTGGTGCTTTGTTTGGAGTCAAGAAGACGAATATGGCTCCTTTTTCTCAGCCTTGACTCCTCCTGGCCTCACAATCCCTTACTTTGGGTGCATCTACTTCGAACAATCAAGAAAAAGCCAACTGGCTTCTTCAAATCCCATTCCCACAAACCCTTTTTGCAAACGCTCCTCAGACTCTGATGGAAAAGAAAAAAAAAAATTAGATAACTAAATGAAATTATTCATGGGCAATGTGTCCTTTCTAGTACTGTATTTTTTAAATATTTTCATTGTTGCCAGAGAAACAGACCAGATAAATACTGTGAGATAATGAATCCGAGCTTTGTTACCATGTGTAGTTTGCATATTGTAACATTCATCACCCTGGAAGACACCCTGCCCCCATCAAAAGGAGACATTAAAAAAAAAAAAGAATTGACAACCATTTCCTGCTCTTACTGACATGGGAGCTACCAGCTTGATGACGGGCAGTTTTGCAGTGTCTGCTTAGGTGTCACACCCTTCAAACATGCATGATATCTGTCCAGATGGTTGAAGTAATCATTAGTCCTCATAAATCCAGCGTCAATTTACAGACTCTTGGATTAAGCGTTGAGTTTCACTGTAGCTTTTCTCAAGCACATAGTCTGTCTGCCCTAGAATCCATTGCCGCTCCTGCTCTGTCATTATCAGCCTCAAAGTCACCTCCTGGAACACACTGCTCACCGATACCTGCAGAACAAAGAAGATCATTCAAGAATTAAACACTTGATCCAGAGCCAGGCACTATGCCACCCATTGCCAAATGAGAGACGGATACAGTAAAACCATGAGCAAGGCAAACTCCATTATTGTCTCACCTTAGAATTAAACAACTAGCATCCTCAGCTAAGAGCAGATAATGCATGAATAAATGAGGCGCATTCCAACCTCAACGTTGTCCCACAGCCAAGCACACCGTTTCACAAGCACGTCAGCAAAGTCATATGCAGCTCTGCAGGCTCATATTTCCCTCATTCTGTATCCAGAGGCTGATAACCCAGCCCTCCGCCCCCAATCAGCCTGGCATAAACCAACCCGAGCTCTGCAGGCTCACACATTTGCCTCCATGAGCCAAACTTGCTATGCCCCATATCTCCTAAAGAGCTAGACCTACTTAGCGCACATCTAAATCCAGCCATTTGGCCTCCCCAAGCCACCTCCAATAAGCTATGCTTGTAATATCCTCAGACACAGGCACAATGTGCCTCAAGCACGCATGCACAAGTACAGCACCCTCATAGTCAGGCACACATCACCTATAAGTTAGTTAGTTAGAGTTAGTCGCACCGCACCTCCGGCCAGGCACACAAAACTCACAGTAAAGCACACACCACACTCTGGGTCGGGCACACTCCACCGCCACAGCCAGGCACCCGGCGTGCACTACACGACCGGCCATCCTGTCTCACCAGTGCTGGCCATACTGCATCATCAGGGCCGGGCACACTGCACTACCAAGAGAAGGCACCCAGCAGCTACACAGCAAAATCAAGGAGTCAGTCTCACTGCACCTGGGGCTTGGCATGTAACACTTTTGAAATAAAGCATGAAGTATGATCCGAAATAGGCATACAACAGCACCACGGCGAGCACGTACCAACTTGATATTATGACTCTCTACATGCAGTTATGAATTCATGCTCACAATGTGCATTCCTGTCCCCCTTGCTCACCTCCTGAAAACGAAGCTTCTGGAACATTGCAATGCTAGCCACATTCTCTTGTCCAATTTTGGCTTCAAATTTGGAGATTCCAAGCGATGACACTCCTATAGCATGAGCAGTAATAAGAGAATAGTCAGAGTAGAGGTACCCACTGTGGCATGTACTGCCAGGGAGGAAACATTTCCTGGTCTTCTTACCCACTGTGGCATAGCTCTATAGACCCATCAAAAAGGGCAGATATAAACAGGAGAATTCACCCAGTCTTAACATAAATCATGTACTACCAGAATGGAATACATACCCCAAACACATCTACACAGGTACTGCCTTATGAAATACATTTTATGGTCAAATCAACAAAGCCTTATGGTATACATTTCTCAGTCATGAAATCTATAACACATCTAGAGCATGTCTACGGCACATCTTTCTATCCTACAAGACACAGGTAATGCCCAATGGGAGATTTTCCTGTTTAGCTTTACATGCCTTGCCCAACCGGATGCATCTTCCTGTCCCATCCACGAAGGTGCTGTGCTACAGGATACATAGCCCACTCTCACCTATAGATTATAAATCACAGCTCCACATCTATTGGCCTACAGAATACATGTTCCAATCTCGCCTATGTGCACAGCCCTATATGATACACATCCTAGCCCCATCTGCATTTGCACTCTTCAATAAGATGAAACACCAGCCCAACCCACACTTTTCTGGGAATACATCTCCTGGTACTGACCACATTCGTGCCACTCTTTATGAGAGATGTCCCTGCACCACCCACATAGGCTACCCTCCCGGTTCTATTCAAAGAGATGTTTACCATATCTCAGCATCAGCAGTGTAGCCTCCTTGCCAAATCCTTTCCCTCGGTAGCTGGGCTCTAAAATACACAGATATTTGGGTAAGTATCTGTCATGTAAAGTGGATTGTCTGCCTCGGAGAGTATCTGTTCACCTCTTAAATATACCAAAAACATATACGAAGTACATATAGGAACTTTGAGAAGCTTGTGCACAATTAGAGGCATTTCTCTTGCCGCAGAATGTGTTGCTTACACGCGAGAGGATTTTTGTGCTGAGAATGGTCACATACTGCAGAGTCCTATGATTTAAGTTATTTTATTTCCTTTACAAATGCCATGTCATACATAACAAGACAAAAAATACATTGTTGATTGAATACTTAATACACATTGAAAACCATTCCTAAAACGTTCTCCAAGAGAAGCACATAAAAGGAGGTAAAACAATCTCTTGCTTATCATTTTGACAATTTACTGAGGGGGATATTTGATAAAATAATTCTATTTCTAGGTATGTATTTCTGGTAAATAAAAGTATACATAACACAATGTATTTTACTTCATAATGACCATGTCATAAACTGTTTTCTCTATAAGAAACTTGTGATTCAAATTTAAATCACACAAATTCTTTAAGACAAATCAATTTTAGCTACTGAAATCAATTTCAAGCCTATTGGCTGAAACAGAGTTTCAAACCAATAAGCTGATAGAATAAATTATACTTTCAACACTGTTGAACTCCTTATACATTCAAAGTCATGCTAAAATCTCGTCACCAAACTATGGTCGAAGGAGCTACCATGTTTGCCAGCAATACTTCATCGCAGTTATTTGTAAGATGCCATTCTTTTTCATATTTCCCAGTTCAAGAAGTGTTTTGAGAAAAAAAGATGCATTTCTTTTTTAAATGTTTGAACTAGAAATCTAAAATGCTTTACTCCCATAAGGGCTAACTGAACTAAACCAACCAATCAAAAGGAGTACAAAAAAGTGATGGATGGAATGCTTAAATTAATTTTAGCCACTGGTAATTACTCAGACCCTATCCCAGTCCATTGTTTTTTTGTCCGTCAGATTAGAACTAGCCATATGCAAATCAGCCTCGGTCCTGTTCCAATAGAACAGGCCAGCCTGAACTGCCATGCCAGGTCCTCTCTAAACCGGAACACAATCAATCCGAGAACAGTTGCGGCCTTGTTGGACCTCTTCTGTCGGGTGCAGAATGGTTCCAATGGCACAGTGAGCATGGGACCCACATCTGGGCATACCCGTCTCATTTAGAGCATGGCACTGAGGAATAAAGAAAAGTAATGGATGAAATGGTTGAATTAATCTCAGCCATTGGTAATTACTCTGGACAGCATCCCAGCCCATCATTTTTTTGCTCACCCTGCCAACTCTGATTAGACCCACCCATATGCAAATCAGCCTTGGTTCAGTTCAAACAGAAATGGCCGAACTGCCAAGCTAGGCCACTGTGCCACAGGACTCAAGTTATGCCTCATGATGACATCTAATCAGGTCAAAACCATATTTGGGTTGCTCATGTTCCCCACATGAAAGGGACTGACTGGCTTGTCAGTTCGGGCCGGACTGCTCGTATTGGAGCAGGACCAAGGCTGATTAGTATAAGGCAGGTCTCTGTCTAGAACGCCACAGCAGGCAAAAAATAATGGTCTGGAATGCGGCTGAGTGATCACCAGTGCCTGAAATTAATTCAAACATTCCGCCCATCATCCTCTTGTTTTTTGTAGTATACTTTTTTGCAACATTTATTTTCAGTAAAATTGTGCAATGGCAATACCGTAAATGAAATCAATATGGCACAGTACAAAACTGTATGTTGGAGGGTGGAATACAAAACTAAGGCAGGTACCATGGAAAGTTGTGCTTAGTCGCATCATGCACTGTACCTTACAGACATGGGGTTGCGTACCCAAACTCAGTGAGACTTGTGGGCACACTTTAAGAACAATGGAAAAAAGAGATCACAAGAAACACAAAGAAAACTTAGAAGAACAAGAACAACATGTTGGTGGTACAATAAATTGAGAACATCTCACTGGGAGAGGGCAGGATCAAGGTCAGCATGCAGGAATTGGGGTTACTACCGGGAAGGTGGCAGATAGAGCCACCAAGAGGATGTTTGCCATCTGCTAAATCAGTTCTCTGGAGAGATATCTAGATACCCACTCATTACGTAACAAGTGGCAGTAAGTGTGTAGGTACGGCCAGCAGAGGTGATGGCATGTAGTTAATAAGTGTTAAAGCCTAACATTTAATACACTGGCACACTAAGTTGATGGAGGTCAGACAAAAGTAGGAGTAAACAGGATGGAGTAATGTTAGGCAAGCAGGGACCGATCTAGTGCCAAGGAGTCTGTTGCTGGACATATAAAGTCAGGCACAGCATTGTGCAGAGGGTTCCCATTAGTTGGTCTACCCTGGTCTAAAAGGTCTATTTGAGGGGTGAGGCGGTCAAGTTAAGTGGTGTGTCAAACTGAGTGTGGTGAGCAGTTCACGGCTGGGTACAAAGGTATCACGAATATTCCATGGCCCACTGGCTATCACCAACCTTGCCAATCCTTGCCCAAATCAACAGGGAATGGGCCCAAAATGTGAGTGAAAATAACTGATAATTCATTTTGCTCATAAGTCGTTCACATTGGGCTATCCAGAAGAGCTCTGTAAGCCATTCGTCCAGAGTGCTGCAGTGCAGCAGGATGCAGACCTTGGTCTCAGCTATGGAAGTCGCTATTAATCTGCAAATATGGGTAATCTATTCAAGTATGTGCACTGTGTTGTGTAAGATGACCAAGTGTGCCAATAGGGGAATAGTCACGTCACTAACACGTCAATTTGGCCCAGACCACTCATATATGGTTGCAGAGTGGGGCAATTCCACAACACATGAAGCAAACCACAATCCCCAGGGCACATCTTCAGCAGTTGAGCGTCCAGTAGGCTCTCTGTGTGTAATTTACATGGGATACAATATCAATCATTCAAGATCTTGAGTTGCAGGAATTTAAATTTGGATTCCCTGACCACCCTTTCATGATCCTGGAACAAGGTGGACCACTTCCCTGGGGGAATATTCCTTCCATTCTTTTTAATCTGGAAGGATATTGTGTAGGTTTTAAAAACAATTCACCAATACTATCAATAAGAACCCCATAAAACCAAGATACCAGTCCGTAGCGCAAGATATTTCCTGAAAGGTGAGTACACCAATGCAATCAGCATTGATTGGAAACACAACTGAGGCAGTGTATCAGTTGTCTCTGTTTCCAGCTGTTTGATTCATCTAGGCAATACTGCGCTTTCAAAGAGTCAAAGGGTTTTGGTAGGTCATCACGGAGCAAATGGTCTATGGTAGAGCTACACTTGATGGACCATTCTTTTCAATAAATTAGTGTGTTGTCAATCAACAGGCCAGCAATGTGCCATATGGGCGTCAGTCTGTGTAGTAACATATTTACCCCGAGTCTCCTGTCTCTTGTCCTTCAGTCAAGGAATAGTTTTCAAAATCAGGTTGTCCAGGGTCAGTGGAACAATTTTGTGACTATTCGCTGGGAGTGTAGTTAAAGGGCATTGAAGCAGGGTCCTTTCTAATGTCATCCTTGCAGGTACCGCCCCGTGTTGTGGGAAGAAGTAAGAAAATTGTGATAGGTGGTGTGCAAAATAATACGGTAGTGACACAAAAAGATGATGGACGGAATGCTGAACATTGTCAAACATTCACCCCCAGTACAAAGATCTGGGCCTAAATCCATAGAGTTTTTCTCACCATACCAATCCAGTTCGGACCCAGCATATAGCTGGGCCCAAACTGGGGTGGCATGATGAGCAAAAAAACGATGGATTCAACCCAGATATGTGACTGGGGCTGAATGTTTGACAATGTTCAGTATTCAGTCCATCATCTTTTTGTGTTCCTACAGACACCCCAAGTGGGAAGGGTATGCCCAGACATGGGTTCCGTGCTCACTATGCCAATGGATTGAAGCTAGCCTGGCTGATGAGGGGTGATACCCCGAAACCGGTCCAAGGATGCTTGTTTCCGGTTCAGGGAGGCCGAAGATTTTAACATTAAGGATATGGTGCAGAAGCTACATCAGTTAAATGGATCCTTCCAGGGCAACCAGAGATAGTATATTTAATCTCCTCTGTGGTTATCTATCGCTCTAGCACAGCTATGCCCTTAGGGGATCGAGTGGGTAACCTGAATGCACGTACAAGTTTGACCCCGGCATGGGGGCGTGGTTTGCCGAGCAGCGGAATGGCCGCTCTGTGAGTGCGCTCCGACGGCTGGGTTACTAATCCTACTCTAATCCTTCTCTGAGGTGGCGTGGCGAGCCCCTGTACGATGTCCCTGGATGCCTGATCCACAGCGGATCGATTTGCTGCGAGATTCGAGCTCCGTGTGAGCTCCGAGACGTGCGCAGCGGAGGCACTGCCTATCACCTGTGCGCCTTATACCCGCGGTGAATGCGGACAGCGGCCGTCCTACGACTCGAGCCCGAGGCTGCGGTGTGATTACAGGCCGAGACCCGGATGCGGAGACGCGGACGCCCTGCGACGACCAGTCTCGCTGCCGAGGTTGGGTATGTGAGCAACGAGAGGTGCTGAAGGGATTGAAATTTATGGTGTCCGACCCACTCGGCACAAGCGGACGATTGCTGCTAGGAAGTACGGTGGGCTCGGCGCGAACACGGCGGCCTGCCGCCGCCATCTTTGATGATTTGCGGCCGGAGGGGAGGTGAGGGAAGACACACGCTGCGAGGACGTCTCGGCGCCCTCGGCGATTCCTCCCTGCTGCTAGGCCCTGCGAAGTGCTGGGTGACGACGGGGCGCCTGCAGTGAAGGCCGTGACTTCGCCATCGCGCCTGATCCCCTTATTGCTGGGGATAGGCCATCACGGGGGTGGCCATCCTGCGTTGCTGAGGCCGATGTGAAGCAGAGGAGGCCGTGCCCCCGATCAGCCGCTGAGCGCCCTGGGCGGATTTCCTTGCCCACGGTACCCTAAAAGGCACTTTTGAGGAGTGGAGGCGCCGAGGCCCAGGGGAGGCAGCTGCACGCTCACCCTGGCGCTCGAACCTACAGCTGCTGCGCGCCGGACGGACCTGGTGAGAGCGCAGGTGACCCGACATACTGACCTTGGGGCGCTTTGACGATGCAGTCCCGGGGGGGCGCTGCGATACATTTAAGATCTCCTGGCTGTTTGAGTGAGGCCCCGGAGCTGACCTGCCCACCACCGCTCGCTGAAGGTTCGTTTCCCTGCGGTCTCGCTCCTGGTGTCTGCCGAGGTTGTGGGGGCTTGAGCTGGCCTACCTCCATGATTCCACCTGGTAAGCTCGGGTGGCGTAGAACAATCTGAGGGTGTGACTGTGTGCGGGTGTCAAGCGACTTGGGCAATTTAGGAACATCTGCGCTGGGACAGGCTGCATCTGTGCGCCTTGCGTTGAGACGCTCGCAGGGAGCAGGCCGTCGGCTGCGGAGCCTTGAGAATCGATTGGGGCTGCGAACTCTCATCTGCCCAGGCACTTGTTGCTTACCACCCGGCTGCTTAGACATGGGCAAACAGGATGCCAAACAGCCGAAGCTCACATTTGATAAACGGTCCACGCGCCACACTGAGCCGCCTTCGGATACACCAATGGAGGAGCACCTAGAGACACACCCTGATGACCAAGGAGAGGACTTACGTACCCTCATGTTAGAGATGCGGTCCAGCCTGAGGAATATTGACTCCAAATTGGACACCCTGACTACGCAGCTGGACTCGGTCAAGGCCCAGGTTACTGTTCATGAAAATCGGTTAGATGTCCTGGAAAATCGACACACCGAATTCCACGAATTTCAGGTGGCAACCAAGGAACAGTTGTTGCATATGGACAAACTTCTAGGGGTCATCCGCGCCAAAAATGATGATTTGGAGGCGCGGTCAAGGAGAAATAACTTGTGTATTACTGGTATCCCGGAGACCACCGCTATCACCAAGATGGAAACCTATGTAGCGGACCTCCTGCATGCGCTATTTGACCTCCATCTGTCCCCTGTCTTCGTAGTGGAAAGAGCACACAGATCCTTCGGTCAGAAACCTCCGGTGGGGGCGCCGCCAAGACCGATTTTGGCCAAATTGTTGAACTATCAGGACCAGGACAATGTTTTGAGAATGGCGAGGGAAAAAGGCCAACTGTCCTATCAGGGCAATAACATATCGCTTTACCCGGATTTCACTCAAACTGTGCAGGCGGCGAGACGCGAATTCCTCTCGGCCAAGCGCATACTTTTACAGGCGCAAATTCCCTACTCCTTGCTCTACCCTGCTAAGTTGAAAGTTTCGTATGATGGTACCGCACATTATTTCACTGATGCCAAATCTGCCCTGAAATTCGCCAAACACGTCGGGGGGAGGAAAGGCAAAGACCCTCGTGAAGCTGCTGCGTCGACGTCTGGCCAACTCAGTGACAATGACTGATTTCTGACATTGCTCTCCGCAGGTCTGAGTGCCTCATTCACCGAGTTTCTGAACTATGTGGTATTTTATATATATATGACTGTGGGTCTTTTCAACTCTATTTGTTTCAGCCAGCTGATTTGCCTGGGGATGTCGGGGTGGGCTTGCAGCGTACACTGCAGTAATCCCAGCCACCCTGTTAACACAGGGGTGATTGCTGAAGCCACTACGCCCCCATGGGAAGTTTCCCTTCCATTTTCAGAAGTCTGTTTTGTTCTAGTTTTTTAAGGGGGGTTATGCTGCAACCTGATTGGGGGGTTGGAGTGGGTGGTGGGTGGGCGGCGGGTATTGTTTCTTTGCTTGTAGCCAGTACGGACACTAGGCATTGGTCACAGTACACACCCTGTGATTTGCTTACTGGACACACTGAGCCCCTCGTTCGCGCTGTAGGGATCCATATAGACAAGACCACGCACAACCACTAAATTTGCTAACGTGGAACATGCGAGGGTTAAATGACAGTCGAAAGTCCAGACTGGTACATGCTTATTTAACTAGACACAACATTGACGTCTGTTTGCTACAGGAGACGCATTTAAACGCTGCACCGTCTCAGAGACTGCGGCATCGCAGATGGGGACACGTGTATTCCTCCATATACTCCAATTACGCTAGAGGTGTGGCTGTGCTGGTTAGGCAGGGGATAGACTGGCGCGAGCGAGAAGTACACAGAGATCCCGAGGGGAGGTTTGTCATTATATGTGGTCTGCTGGGAGGGGTTTCCCTGGTGATTGCAGCAATTTATGGTCCGAATATTGACTCCCCCGAATTCTTTCAGGACATATGGTCCAGAATCAAGGCGACAGGCTATGACACTGTGCTGTGGGGTGGAGATTTTAATGCCATATTCGATGATGCCATGGACAGGAGGGGAGTCGCTCGCTCCTTACACCCGGCAGCTAGTGCCGCTTTGCACTCCATAACTACAGATGGGGACCTAGTAGACATATGGCGCAATAGACATCCATTGGTGAGGGAAGGTACATGTATATCAGACCATCACAGTGCGTGGTCCCGTTTGGATCTTTGGTTAGTCTCCAGAGACGTTGCGGCCTGGACCACTGATATCGCGCACTTACCGCGCACACTGTCGGATCACGCCCCATGCTTGTTGCGACTGCTGCTCCCGGGATCACTCCCCCGTGCGTTTACATGGCGTCTCCCACCGCAAGCCATGCTAGATGAGGCCATTAAGGAAGAGATAAGGGGGGACATTACTGACTATTTTGTTAATAACCTAGGCTCTGTAGATACAGAGGCATCGCTTTGGGAGGCTTTCAAGGTGGTGATCAGAGGTCAATGCATAGCGAGGCAAGCGGGGGTGCTAAAGGCCATTCGGGATACACTTGCCTCCCTGGAGACCCGGATTAAGGTATTGGAAGACACCTTTTACTCCACAAATGATCCCCTCCCTGCACAAACCTTGAAATCTCTATTGTTAGATTATGCTGAGGAGGCGCAGCATGAAACGAAATTTTTAGGTAAATATGCAGAGGCCCGTCGATATGGGGAGGGGGACAGACCGGGGCGCACCTTAGCTGGCATGATTAGACCATCTAAATCGGCAACATTTATCCATGAGATACGAGCTCCGCAGGGCGACATGGTTAGAGGCCACATGGGGGTGTCTGAAGAGTTCTCCGCATTTTATTCCCGGCTGTTCACGACTACTCAGGGGCATGTGAGGGGGGGCTACAATCATTCCTCGACTCCATAGCACTGGTCTGGTTCAACAACACCCATAGAGAATATATGGACCTCCCATTTACAGTGGAAGATGTGGCTCAGGTTATTAAAAGTTTGCCCTTAGGGAAAGCTCCTGGCCCTGATGGCCTAACTACATCCTTTTATAAAACTTATGTTGAGGAATTGGCACCTAGGTTGCTAGCGGTCTATGAGGAGGCGCTAGAGATGGGCGTGCTACCGCAGTCCATGAGGGAGGCGACGATTCTGACGCTTTTAAAGCCTGGGAAACCGGAGGAGGAGCTGGACTCCTACCGTCCACTCTCTATGATCAATGTGGATGTCAAAATCCTAGCGAAACTGATCGCCAATAGATTGCAGCCACTCCTGCCAGTAATAGCGCTACCAGATCAGTCGGGATTTATCCCGGGGAGATCGACGTCCCATCATTTACGGACTATATTTTCGGTACTACATTACTTGCACCCAGACGAAAAGGCCGCAGTGGTGTTTTTAGACGCCACCAAGGCGTTTGATACGCTCGAATGGTCCTATCTCTTCTCCATTCTAGAGCGCATGGGATTCAGTCCACTTTTCATGAACCGCATCCGGTTGCTGTACACTTCGCCCACAGCACGAGTCCAGGTGAATGGTGTGCTTACAGGTCCCTTCCGGATCTCACGCGGCACTAGACAGGGGTGTCCCTTATCCCCATTGCTTTTTGCGATTGCAATGGAACCCCTGGCTGCCCGCATTCGACAACACCATACTGCACGAGGTATTGGACTCAGTTCTCGTAGCTTGCTCATCTCCTTATATGCGGATGACGTCACGCTATACGTTGTAAACCCCGCTGAGAACTTAGATCCGATATTGAGGGAATTCATACGTTTGGCGGACTTTCGGGTGTATTTATCAATTGGGCTAAATCTGTGATATTTCCGTTAACGGATGGCACCCCCCCCCCCCCCGGTGACGTCGGAGTTCCCCTTGCGCTGGGAGGCTGCCGAGGTTAAATATTTAGGGGTTTGGATAAGCCGAGACACGCAGGAGGTGTGGCGCCTCAATTACTTCTATGTGGTTGGAAGAAAAGGTAGAAGTGTGTTTGTTAATATACTGCTCCCACTCACAAAACAATTTTTTAATACACTCCAAGCACAACTGACCACGCTGGCGTGGGCCGGAAAACAGGTTCGAGCCTCCTGGGATCTACTGACTCTCCCGCTGAGACAAGGCGGTTTGGGAGCTCCTGACATGCGGCTATACGCGCTATGCGCACAAGCACAATTTTTGCATTATTGGGTCCACCCGACCCAATTCCAGCCGCATGTGGCGGTTGAGACAGATGTAATGGCCCCCACCCCGCTTAAAGTGGCGCTATACCAAAAGGCACGCCGCCCTCGAGGTGACATAGACTCTGCTGGGACTCTATGCTGGGCATGGGATGAACTGCGTAAAAGAGCGGGATCCCGTTGCTATATGCACCTTCTGTCCCCTTGTCTCACAACCCGATGATGCCTTGCTTACGAGACAGCATGAGCAAGACTCTAGCTCAGAAAATGACCCTTCAGACGTTTGAGGACTTATATCCAGGTGATGAATTTAGGCCTCCCCCTGTGGCTCCCGAGGGACAGGTGGTACCGTTTTCCGAGCTGTTTTTATATCAGAAAATACGCACGGCGTGCCGTGCCCTCTGGGAGGAATTCCCGAAGGCGCCGCCGACCCTGCCTGCGTTGGATAACTTGCTGAAATTCCCCTCTCCCCGTAAACTTATTACGCGCCTCTATACCCGCATGCAAGATACTGCCCCGATAGTGACGCCCACGTCGTTTAGACACTGGAACGACGAGTTGGAGACACCCCTGACCGAGACCCAGTGGAACTATTGCTGTGGTCAACTTTCAGAACTTTCCCCGAATTATAAGTTGAGATTGATCCACTTTAAATATTTGCATAGATACTACAGAACTCCAGTGAGCCTCCACCGAATGGGCATCCGAGATGATGATAACTGCTGGCGATGTGGTTATGCCTCAGCTACATTCCTTCACATTGCATGGCACTGTCCCAGGATAGCCAACTTTTGGAAGCAGATCTTTGAGTCAGTAAATAGCATCTTGGGGGCGTCGACTGGCCCCCTCTCCCAAGCTTGGCCTATTAGGATATGTAAAAGACACACCGCCCAAGTTGCGTAAGTTACACGCTCTCCTCCTCTTGTTTGCTAAGAGACAGGTTGCAGTCCACTGGGGAAGACGCAGAGTGCCTACAATCACAGATTGGGTTAGAGACCTTACATATGGACACGCACAATTGAGCACATTCTGGGAATTGATGCCACCCTCCTCTAGACCCTGCAACATATGGGAACCGTTCTTAACATGGAGCGTTGATTTACGAACAACGACTGGAGTAGTAGCCACGGGAGATGCGCAGACTGCACCCTAAACTTGATATCTTCACACCACACACCTAACTCGAATGATTAGGACGCATGTATTGGTATATGTGACCAGCAGCCCACTGCATAAATGTAGCAACAGCCCATTCGGGGCCGATAAGTGCACAATGCTGACCCTTGTGTTAACACTTGCTAAATTGTGCGTACTATTTTTTACTTGCTTGTTATACTGTCTGAGGCTCGTGGAGGAGGGATACGGTGTAAGCTGTTATTAGATTTGTGTACTGCTATGACTATGGCTGTATGAGATACTTTCTTGATCAATATTGAACTGGCTTGTCCAAATGTTACAGAAATGTTTGTTTAAAAATGTCAATAAACAAATTTAAAAAAAAAAGTTTGACCCCAGCATTTAATGCAAACAAACAGGCAATTATTGGTCAGGTGTTGTTCAGTGTACATTGCCTGTCCTGGTACGCCCTCTAGGGTTCTGTGAAGCGCATATCAAGAAAGCGGGGAACGCTACCATATTGTCGTATTTGACCATTTCAGGAACCCCAGAGATGTGTACATTACCACACCTCGAGCAGTCCTGATCCACAATCTTATGGCAGGGAAACAAAATGTTATGTCCCCATGTGGGCATTCTGTCCTGCTTCCTTCCAGGATCCTCTAGCTGCTGTTCAGCCATGTCTAGGCACATATGAAAAGACGACTTCCAGTTAGTGACTTAATCCCTGTGGACACATCAGATATTCTACGTCCTGTTTGGACATCATCGAGCCTATGGCAGATAGCTATGCCATGACGGAGTCAAGTGTTGCCTAAGGTATTTTACAGACCCCCTTTTTAGTGTTGTGCAGCCCCCACAAGAAACTCTGAGAATCACTGACACCCTGGGTGTAATGAAGTCGTGGCACATGCATTCTGGGGGACCAGGATGATGTAATATCTGCCCAGGTAAACAAGAGCTAACATCTCGGAATGACACAAGAAAAGTCACTGATCATTCAGTAAAGACAACTTTGCTATCGGACAGTCTAAGCCCAAATGATTTTGCAAAGATGAGGTGTGCACCAGTTACAAGGCTATTTTGATAGTCTACTATCACTGGGCCAAAGCAGCGGGGCTAGCTGTGCTTCCAGTGGCAGTAGGCCCACCAGATGGTTGTCCAAACACAATTTGGAGGGAGGATCTAATCCCCTCTCAAAGGGCAGCAGCGCAGTAATGACTTACCAGTGCCCAGGATCAGGAGCCTCTCCATCCTGCATCTGTAGGATATTCGGTCCAGTAGGCTATGTGATTGGCACAGGCCCCCAGAAGCAGTGGTCCTCTGCCTCAGTCAGGCTCTGGGGTCGTTGTGCTCCAGTCCCATAGCTTGCACTAGGGCCTGCAGCCCCTATGGAGGCAAAAGGTGGGAGTAGGGTCTATTGGGCTTAATAAGTGCAGTGATGGTTTCATGTAAGGCAATCCTGAGGGGTGGGGCCCGTTCTCCACTTAGTCACATTGGTCCAATGTGTTCCCATCGATGTCGCTTGAACCTCTAGCAGACAGCTCCCATCCGGGTCCAGGAATCCTGCAGGTGGTCATCACAGTGTCAGACGTGAGGCTCTTCACGCCTGACACAGTGCGTACTTGTGGGATGGGGGTCGCAAAGCATCAAGTGTTTGCCACCAGAATCTGGCAGTGCAGTGCTTTATAAGACACAGTTCCCTTGCGGAATTGACTCTGGGTTTCGCATGCAGGTATTTGGCGTCAAGGAAGTTCCTCTCTGTCAAGTAGTGGCCTGTGGAAGGATCTCTGCCACAATAACTTAGTAGTTAACGACTGTCTTGGTCAGGTCTTGACTCCACATCCCAATGTCATACTTTTTATTCAGCTGCAAAAACGACAGTGTCTCCCTAAAATAACAATATACCCAGTAAAAAACACAACCGACTTCCCTAACATGCTTAAGGAGTCCAGTCTTGTTGATAACTCTAGGAGAGGACAAAAATCCCAGTTGTCTGACAAATACTTTATACTATGTTTGAGTCTTTATTTTTAGAAAATGAAAACATTTTTGTATAAAGAGAAGAATTTGCCTCTTCGTAACTGGCAATTTGTTTAGCTACATAAGATACATCTGATTTCAAACACCTCTGATGTTATACTTCTGCACAGTGCATAAACTAAGCTGTTGCATAGGAACCAATAAAGTGTCTACTTATCAGCAATGCAGATAATCTGCATTTGACATAATGCCTCCTCATGTCCCTTCCACAGTCTACAGTGAGCTATAAATAGCAGAAGGGGGTCTTCGTATTCCTTACAAATGGATTCCTACACAGACACAATGATGGATTTAACCCAGATCTCTTGACTGGGGGTGAATGGTTTGATTTGTTCTGCATTCCGTCCATCAATTGTGTCTCTTTTGCTTCCTCGCTCTAAGTGCGCCGGGTATGCCCAGACGTGGGTCCCGGGCTCACTGTGCCACTGGATTCAAGCTATCCTGGTTGATGAGGGGTGAAACCCCGAAACCGGTCCTAGGATGCTTGTTTCCGGTCCAGGGAGGACCTGGCTTGGCAGATTGGGCTGGACTGCTCCCATGAGGCACAGGGTCAAGACTGATTTGCATATGGCCAGGTCTAAACTGGGGTGGCATGGTGAGCATGGGACCGGTTTCTGGGTAACATCCTTCATCAGCCAGGCTAGCTTGAATCCAGTGGCAAAGTGAGCTTTATTATAAACAGAAGGGGGATGGGAGAACACTGCTTCACCTCCCAGCACAGTTCACCCCTAAGCATTATGGTAAATGCAGTTCATTTAAAATGCTTACTTGAGTTTTTGCTGAAGTGTTTCACCAAAGTTGGTGCAGGTTAGTGCTGTCAATCTCTAGACTCGTGTTTCTGGATATTATCCTTCATCAGTAGAGATAAAAAACGAAATTTATCTGGGGTTGCTGAGCAAGCTGCCACAATCCTTTTAGGTCTCAGTACCTCTCACAGGCGCACAGGTACATCTCCAAAAGCTCGTCAGTTCAATGGCTCAAGGGAGCCTTTTCAAACAGAAGGGGGATGGGAGCACACTGCTTCACCTCCCAGCATAGTTCACCCCTTAGCATTATGGTAAATGCAATTCATTTAAAATGCTTACTTGAGTTTTTGCTGAAGTGTTATACCAAAGTTGGTGCAGGTTAGTTTTGTCAATCTCTAGACACATGCGTTTCTGGATATTATCCTTCATCAGTAGAGATAAAAAACGGGGGGGGCGTGGCTAACCAGCCGAACATGGCAGACGCGAGCCGTTAAAGCTCCGTCCAGAAAACCCTCGATTATCCTGTCAGGAAACGGCATCCCCAGCCATCCGAGTGCGGGGAAGACACAAATGAATGCCTGCACTGTTGTGGCACACGATCCTGTGATGAAGATAACGGCGAGCACAGTAGGAGCCCCCTAAGCAGTTCCCACGGGGCCTGACAACGAAGAGCTTGTGAGCGGCGAGACACCATCAGCCACGAGTGTGCCCTGTAGGCACGCGTTCGCGCCAATACCGCATAGAGGTATGGGGGCCCCCCGCGCTGAGTCGACGGCCTAAGAGACAGTGGGGGGCTCCATTATTCCCCCCAGAGCAGTTGTGCTGCCACTGCGTGAAGGGAGGTCGTCGCCCGCTGTCAAGGCGCGCCTGAAGAATTTGTGCGCCGCCGTGAGGCCCAGATAACGCTGTGGGATCCCCTGGTGGACGGCGCCCGCCACTCGCCATTGGAGCTCTGCATGCGACACCCGCTTGCTAACGGGACCGCCTGACCGGGTGAGTGGAGCGCATCGCGGGGGTCGGGCGGCCTTCCCCGCCCCCGTCTTTCTCCTACTCTGGGACTGGTCCGGGCCGCAACAGCGTTGGAGCGGGGCCCTGGAGAAAAGGTGCTTAGACGGACACACGCCCTGCGCTGAGCTCAGGGGTCGGTCAGGCGGAGGAGGCACAGCAGCAGAGGTGGGCGAGATCGGTGTCACGCGGAGGTATACCTCCCCCCTTTGCCGCGGACTCTCCAACTCGACATTGCAAGGAGACCGCTGTCAGGAACACTACACAAGGAATCAAGCAGTGTGTGAAAAGCGCAGCCTTTCCCCCCTGTTGGCACTTGGACGTGGCCGGGCCGCAGTGTCAGGGAGCAACGCTGGTCCTGCGTGGTGCGGGGGTTGGACCGGGCCCAGTCCACGGTCACGTGTAGGAGAGCTGTGTGGCCCCCCTCGGTCCCGCTCAAGGCACGTGCGTCCTAGCGGGGTGAATACGCAGGAGCAGCACCTAACAGTACAGCACTGCCCCTACGGAGCCTGAAGACAAGCTTTGGCCATAGTGGGACTGCCACAAAAGCACTAAATAACACCAAAGCAACACGGTCTGACTATACGTGAAGCCCGGGGGTCAGGTCGGACCCAGGCTGTGCATGCTCGAGCCCAGGGGCGGGCAAAGAAGACGACGCCAGGGAGCGGTGCACCCCCCCCCCCGACCCCACAACACTCACCAGTGGTGCCAAGCCTCAGGTACGATGCGCAGACTTCCCCTCACATTAGTTTATGAAAGTGCATGCTGAGGCAGGGGGAGAATGGAAGAAGCATAGACTCGGGCCTACGACTGCGCTTGGGTGAAGCGCACATTCCCCCTGCCTCATCCGGAGCCTATGCGGCCTGGTGAGATAAGCAAGAAGTAGGGGCCCCAGACAGCGAAGCACCACCCCAGCAATGTCTACCACACAGCGCTAGGAGCAGCGACGCCACTACAGGGCACCAGTAAAAGCAGAAGCGGACCGGACTGGACCCGAAACAGGCTCGGGGTTGGATCGGGCCCAGGCCGTGCACGCACCGATGCTGGTGCGATTGGGGACGACGCGGTAAGGCGGTGGGTGGGCCCCTCCGACTCTGCACCTAAGCACCATAAAGAAGCCCTCTACAGTGCAAGGCAATAGTGAACAAGGCCACAACCACGGAGTGTGGATCTTCCCGCATATTGCTCCATAAGTGAAGCACGGTGAAAAGAAGCAACACCCAATCTGGGCCCAAACTACGACCGCGCGGGGACGAGGCGCGTGACCCCCCTCCAGCTCCATTCATGATACATCCGACCCGGTGGGGAGGGTGAAGATTACAGGCGCCAAACGGCGGGTTATTACCCCCAAATCAGCAGGACTAAACTAGCCTAACACCGCCTCGCAACGTGCGCGAAGGCTGGATTGCGCCTGGAAGACGACCGTGCGGGAGAGGAACCACGGAATTCCCCCCCCCACACACCCTGGAAGAGACATACCGGCTGAGAAGAAAACAAGCTTGAGGACGAATTTGATGTGAAAAGAAGAGGCCAACACAGAACTGCCCTGCCCCCGCAGGTGTGCAGAGGACTGGGCTCAGGACATAGCGACGAAACGAGAGGCGAGATTGGCCCCCTCGCCCAGAAATACGAAAAGGGCAATCGCAAGGAACGGAGCAGAGCCCCACAGACTCCGTAGGGGAGAGGTGCAGACAGGCCTACCATATAGAGCCCTACGGCATTCAATCACTCGAAGACACAACAACCAAGAAACCAGAGACACATGTAACAGCAAAAGCAACACCTGCCCAGCTAACTGCCAACCCGCAGACGGGGCCTGATACACTAGAGAAGCCACGACACGGACGGCTGGCCCTGCCCATATGGCACCAAACCGAACGCCGACAGCACAACAGTTAGTAATGGGCCGCCTACACACCAACAACTCAGTGCGCGCACTGGCGCCCCAGAAACGATGACTACAGAGGGGGGGTACGCTCTCAGAGACGCCACCACAGCACTTGCAGCCAAACTTGACTTAGTACTAGCGGCGGTAGAGAAGATCGGATCCGCTCTTGACCAGACTCGCTCATCGCTGGAGTCCAAAATTGACAAAGTAACCTCGGACTTCACCCTTCTACGGGCTGATCATCACAAGTTAGGGGATAAGGTGCGACAACAAGAACAAACGCTCACAGAGCTAAAACCCGTCACGCAAAGTCACACCGCAGCCCTACAGGACCTAATCGATCGAGTGCATGAACTGGAGGACAGGGTGGAAGACACTGAGGGACGCTCACGCAGAAACAATGTCCGCGTAGTGGGATTACCGGAGGGCGAGGAAGGACAAAATCTGGAAGAATTTACCGAGCGCTGGATCAAAGACCTACTACCTACCGATACCCTGTCTCCCCAATTTGTAGTTGAAAGAGCGCACTGGGTCCCTGCACAGAAGCCACCGCCGGGAGCCCGACCACGTCTATTCCTGTTCAGAGTCCTCAATTACAGAGACAGAGACTTGATATTGTGCGAAACCCGCAAGATGTCAGGCGTGAAAATAGGAAGTAGCCAGATCATGTTTTTCCCACATTACACTGCGCAAGTTCAACGACGCAGGAGCGCATACGCAGCGGTGAAGCGACAGCTGCGAGAACTCGATCTCAACTACTCTTTGATATTCCCTGCCATCCTGCGGGTAGTTGCAAAAGGAATGGCACGTTTCTTCGACTTGCCCGCCGAAGTCTGGGACTGGTTGGAGGAGTCAGGGACATGGACTGGGCCCAGACCCTCCACAGAGGCAGAACTACGGAAACCCAGCAGAAGACGACGGACTCGCGGTGGACGCGGCAGACCCCGGCCAAATGCCACTGTACCCACCACCGCTCCCAACCTAGAACAGAGGAGAGCGGAGAGACAAGAGGCGATCCACGTTGCCGCTGCGTTAGGGACTGCGCCGCAAAACACTGAACGTTAGCAGAGTGCATCCAGATCCTCCTAAGCCGGCTCCTCCACACCCTCCAGACTAGGTGATCCAGAAGAGTATCAACTACCGGATGTCACACCGCAGACGGCGGATGACATCATATGACTTTGGACAGACAATTGCATAGTGCCGGGAACAAGCGCACGCAAGTATCTGCCTTTTTGGCAAACATGTTGTGTTGAATAATGCAACCCCTCCCCTCTTCTTTTACCAGTCTTTGCCCTGTACAAGTGATGGCGCTCCCTTACACACCCCCACAGTCAGTGCTTAGTCTAGGGCACGCGCGGCGCGCAGGTTCCCCCGACAAGACGGATTGGCTGGGAGGACACTCAGTCCAAAACGCAACACCGAGGGTTGACGTAACCCACGCCAGGTACATAACACTAGAGTCCACCCCACACACCTTAGTGTAACAGTTACAGCCTAACGTTAGGCAATCTAGTTTGGACGAAACCCAGTTGGAATTCGCCCCAGATAGTTATGCATAGTTCAGTTTACGGATACGCATTGTTATCGAACACACTGAGTTGGAGCACACTCACACAAATTAGTAATTATAGCGCCTTACCCCCCTGTTGCCCATCTGACCATCCCAAGAAAGAATTATGGTGCAAATCAAAGTAGTTACGTGGAATGTGCGCGGCATACACTCACCGGCGCGTAGGTATTCTAGCTACTCATATTTGCAACGCAGATCAGCCGGAATTCCTCTGCTCCAAGAAACACACATGTCCCAGGTGGAGCTGGGGCGCTTGCGCAGTAAATGGAGAGGCCAAGTGTACGGCACAAGTTACTCGGCTCACGTGCGAGGCGTCCTCATTTGGGTGAGGGCTGGGATTCCCTTTACAAGTGAACGTGTACTAGTCGACTATGAAGGTAGATATACGCTAGTCAGTGGCAGACTTAATGGCCAACCGATACTCCTTGGTTCCATCTACGCCCCGAATGTAGGCCAGCCGGCCTTCTTGGAGAATCTCACAAAGACATTAGCCGGGTGGAGCAGAATGCCCTGGCTCCTTGGGGGGGGTTTCAATTCCGTGCTTAGCATAGATCTGGATAGATCGTTCCCGCCCCTGTCCAAAACCACAGCAGCGTCCAATGCACAGGCCCTCACACACTGGCTAGCACACTGGGCACTTATAGATATATGGCGCGCTATCAACCCAAACACTCAGGTCTACTCATACTACTCAGCGGTGCATAGCTTGCATGTACAACTTGATAGAATAGTGGGATCCCCAGCGCTCCTCCCCTTGGTACACCACGTAGAATATTTAGGCTGGACACACTCCGATCACAATCCGCAAATACTACAACTAAACTGGGACGTGGGACGCCCCGCTGCCCCCACATGGAGACTCCAAACGGCCGCGCTAGAGGACCCAGCATTCCGATCCTCACTGGGCA
This sequence comes from Calotriton arnoldi, assembly GCA_963921515.1. Taxonomy (NCBI): domain Eukaryota; kingdom Metazoa; phylum Chordata; class Amphibia; order Caudata; family Salamandridae; genus Calotriton; species Calotriton arnoldi. Next base: position 647,814 of record CAWUFW010001783.1, read on the forward strand.
CGGCCCTACTCAGATATTTCGAGATTAATGAGAACACAGCAGAGGATGCGTTGGTGGAATTGGAGGCCTTCAAGGTCACAACAAGAGGACATTGTATGGGTATGACCTGGAACATACGAAGGCAACTATCTTCCGAACTAAGCACAATAGAAAAGCAGCTGCTGCTATATGAGGTGGAGGGGGAAGGTGAGGGCAGGAACAAACAACGCCTGAAAGCACTGCGCACACAACATGCGGAGCTGCTAGAGCGCCTCCGCTGTCACAATTACGCGGTGCACACAGCCCGCACCCACGCCACCGCTGACAGGGCAGGTCGACTTCTAGCCTGGCTAATTCGCCAAGAACACGCCCGCAAACCCATCGAAGCGCTGCAAACCAGTGCGGGAACACTAATATACGCACAACAAGACATCCACGAGGCCCTGACACAACATTACAGCCAATTGTATCAATCCCAACGCAGTTGTGAATCGCACGCCCTGACAGCCTTTTTAGATTGCATACAATTGCCCGAGATAGAGCCAGCGTACAGTGATATGCTGGATGAGCCAATGTCACTCAAGGAGATTGAGGAAGCGATATCGTCCCTGGCCACGGGGAAGACCCCGGGACCAGACAGACTCCTGGCAGAGTACTAGAAGGCGTACCGGGTGTCAATAGGCCCAAAACTACATGCCCTCTATACAGCTGCTGAAGATGCGGGCCGACTTCCCCCTCACTATACGAGGCGCACCTAATTTCACTGCCCAAACCCAACAGGGACCCAACTGACATGGGTTCCTACAGGCCCCTTGCCCTACTTAACACCGACTATAAGCTGCTAGCTGCTAGCGAAGGTATTGGCCGACAGGCTGGCACAGGTGGTCCACGCGGACCAAAATGGTTTCGTACCAGCTCGCACCACCTCCCTTAATCTAAGCCGCTTCTTCCGAATAGCCACATACTCCACGTGCACATGGCCGAGGTCAGGCTGTCTTGTGCTTGATCCCGAGAAAGCTTTCGACTCCCTCGAGTGGAATTACATGTTCACCACTCTTGAAAAGTACAAGCTAGGCCCTGCCTTCTTGCAATTAGTCTGCCTGCTTTACACAAACCCAGTGGTAAGGGTAAAGACGGGCCCATATATCTCAGAGGCGATTCCAGTGCGATGGGGGACAAGACAAGGCTACCCGTTGTCCCCCTTCTCTTCGCGCTTGCAATGGAGCCGCTAGCGGAATCGATAAGGATGCAAACGCAGGGGGGCATACTGTTAGGCGACGGCATGCATAAGGTATTGCTATATGCGGATGACCTATTAATTTATCTTCACGACATCAACAATGTACCAGACAACTTGGCCTAAATCTTGCGGGAATTTGCGGCTATATCCGGACTAAAGGTAAATATCGGCAAGTCAAAGCTCTACGCCTTTAGCGCGGGTGTCCCTGACCCGGGCCTCGTACTCAATGGGGTGAGGGTACAATGGAATGCAGATACATTCCGCTATCTTGGAATCCGGATATATCGCCAACCTAAGGATCTTTTTGACGGCAACCTAGGTAGGACACTAACGGCCATCAAATCCCAGATGCAATTCTGGAGCACACTTCCTCTTGCGGTGACAGGCAGGGTGGCGTTGGTGAAAATGGTGGCCCTACCGAGATTCTTGTACTATTTTACCAATCTACCCGTTCGCGTACCGACCTCCTTTTTTGCTACACTGGAGAAGATGGTCAGGGACTTCATATGGGGCCCCAATCGACACAGAGTGGCAATTAAAAAACTATATCTGCCCACTGACCAAGGGGGTCTAGCTGCACCATGTCTAGAAAATAACTTCCTGGCAGCGCAACTCCAATGGTTGGCCAGGTGGATGGCAGGTCGCCAATGCGAAGATACTGCGACCACGCTCCCGCCGCTTACGCTGTCCCCGATTCTCCAGCTTTTTCACCCAGGTGCACATACACGGCCTCCGGAGTCTCTGTGGCTGAACATAGCACACAGATGCTACAAAAGGAGTCTCTACATAACTCGAAGCACAACACCCTACGCCCCCGCTCTCCCCCTAGAGGGCAGGGGACACTTACCGCTGCAGAATTGCAACAGTGGCACGCGGCGGGGGTACAGACTCTGGGAGACCTCTACCGCGAAGGTGCTCTGCTTCCCTATGCGACACTGATAGAGGAAGACTGACTCCCCGCGGGACAGTTTCTCCTGCATCGGTCTTTGTTAGCCACACTCACGGTGCTATGGGGAGACCTAGCTCCTGAACCGCCCACACACCTTACTATGCAATACGTGCATGTAATGGGACAAGGCAGACACCTGACGCAGTGGTTTGCAGCCTCGCTGCGCCAACACGCTGCGATCAAGTTAGACCCCCTCAGGCATAAATGGGAGCGAGACCTAGGCAGGCAATTTTCGGACAAAGAATGGGGGCAGGTACTGGCCAGCCCGGTTCAGATCCCCAGGAACATGAGGTTCAGGCAGATCCAATATTACATTACACACAGAGCGTACTACACGCCGGCCAAAATCAACAGATATTTTCATCGTACCGATTCTGCTTGTACTAGATGTTCTGTCCTAGATGCAGATTTGATACATATGCTGTGGAGCTGCACCAGTCTTAGTACATACTGGAGAGAAATAGCGGAAGCACTGCATACCTGCACCGAGAGAGAGATACCCTTTGAGTGGCCAGTGTACTTCCTACACAGATTCCGCAGGACACGCAACACCAAAGTCCCCTCCAGATTTTTGGACCTGGGAATAATAGCTGCCAAACGGCTAATCACAAAACTATGGCGCCTGACCCCCCGCACTTCCAGGCATAGAGGCATTCCACACTAGCATGGGCTAGGGCAGAAGGCATAGCAATTTGCCGTGAAGAAACCATAGGCCTTAGGAAAATACCAATAGCTACACACTGGGAAGCGATCCTTATAACACTACGACAGCAAGCAAGCCGGCCAACCCAACTCGCATCGACACCCGGCCCGGATGTGCAACACCACGCACTCGACTAGAATCCCTGAGACGCCCGAAGACACTAACTCTGCAGCTAAAAAGACACTGGCACATTTATGGGGGACATATGGTTAAAGCAATAGACACAGACACAGCAGGCAACATACCCATACACACGCACAGGCAAGTGGAGGCACTTTAACTCAGCTCCACGTTCTAATTCCTCCCCCCCCTTGTTGTTAAATGCGCAGTTTATCATGGTCCTCCATACCATTCCAGACTCTCAATGTTACTTACTGGAAGCAATGTTTTGTAGACATCTTAACAAGATTGGACCCTCAACGATGATTACCGTCCTAGTACAATTCAATTGACACTGCCACACCTGCATGTCCATCGTATAAATTATTGTAACGTTCTTGTCGTCAAATGAACTGCTGTAAGAGATCTAAAGACATGAGATGCAAACCATGTAATGCTGTTTGTTGCTGTTACTGCCGTAATAAAACGAAAACAATAAAAGATAACTAAAAAAAAAAAATCAGTAGAGATAAAAAACAAAATTTATCTGGGGCTGCTGAGCAAGCTCCCACAATCTTTTCAGGTCTCAGTACCTCTCACAGGCGCACAGGTGCATCTCCAAAAGCTCGTCAGCTCAATGGCTCAAGAGAGCCTTTTCAAACAGAAGGGGGATGGGAGCGCTGAAGTGTTTCACCAAAGTTGGTGCAGGTAAATGCTGTCAATATCTATACACATGTATTTCTGGATATTATCCTTCATCAGTAGAGATAAAAAACTAAATTTATCTGGGGTTGCTGAGTAAGCTGCCACAATCCTTTCAGGTCTAAGTACCTCTCACAGGCACACAGGTGCATCTCCAAAAGCTTGTCAGCTCAATGGCTCAAGCAGGGCCAGACTGGGAACCAAAACCGGCCCTGGCAAAGTGCTCGCCGGCGCCACGGGGGTTGAGGGTGCGACCGAGCTCTTTGCCAAGGCCGGTTTCGGATGATTTTGTTACAGGGTCCGAAAACGGCCCTGTAACAAAAACCGGCCCCCACCCTGGCGGCCCACCGGGAAAATGCCCGGTGCCCGCTACGGCCAGTCCGGCCCTGGGCTCAAGGGAGCCTTTTCAAACAGAAGGGGGATGGGAGCACACTGCTTCACCTCCCAGCACAGTTCACCCCTTAGCATTATGGTAAATGCAGTTCATTTAAAATGCTTACTTGAGTTTTTGCTGAAGTGTTTCACCAAAGTTGGTGCAGGTTAGTGCTGTCAATCTCTAGACACATGTGTTTCTGGATATTATCCTCCATCAGTAGAGATAAACAAGCATTGGCATAGCCAATAGGTCTCGCCTTTGGGACCTTATAAGTGTTTAACCATGCAACAGTTAATGTTGTTGCACCAAGGATATTGTGCTGCATAACTAAATACTTATGAGGTCCCAAAAGCGAGACCTATTGGCTATGCCAATGCTTTTTTTTTTTAATAGTGATTGGGGCAGAGGAACTGCGGCAGACGTGTTTTTTTTTTTGTGTGTGCAGATTTATATAGCGCGAACTTGACCCGAAGGTATCAGAGCACTTCACATGAGCACCAGTTACGTTACACAAGGACACATTCATTATTTGGTAGGCGCGGGGAGATTAAGCAATTTGCCCAGAATCACAGGATGCTGAGCCTCGAACCTGGTTCCCCAGCTCCAAAGTCAGCAGCTCTAGCCCTAAGGCTACATCCTCTCCCTAAGGCTACATCCTCTCCTCTGTTGAACAATGTAGTTTTAGAAACAGTAACATTTACAGTCGCTGACAAGGAACTCTGCGCACAAGTGGTGCGTCCTAGAGGCTGGAGCCAGTCCTGCTGGCAAGAATGGCACATGTCGGAGGGTGTAAATGGCCGGACTGCCTACAGTTGGAGCTGGGTGAGGCATTGAAAGTTTGAGCCTGGCCCGAGGGGATGCCTGGCTCCTCATGGACCCTGAGCCAAGACACGACCGAGCTGAGCTGTGGCCTTTACAGTATCACGCGCCACGCGGTGGTGCGGGGGAGGAGGGTCTGCGCACAAAGGAGCGCGTTACTCTTGAAAGGCGCGAGCCCGGAGTGCGTTAGTCTTGAAAGGCACGAGTCCACAGTGCCGTGTTCATGTTCGTAAGGTGTTCAGAATAAACTATGAGGGGCAGCACACCTAGAAAACAGAGCATCCAAGTGATGTGCATACTGGTTTTAGGAATCAGAGGAGTAAAGGGAAAGAGAGCATCACGTGATCTTTCATGCACCCCATGCTGTCAAAAGATCTGGAAAAAACCAAAGTCAAATTTTAAATAAATAAAAAGTCAATTATGCTTACAAAGGGTTAAACATCATTTTCATTTGGGATAAAACCTGAATATACAAAAACACTCACTGGTTTTAAGCTTGACTTCGATGTTCATGTAGTTATAATGCAAAACGCACAAAAATGGTGCTGAACAGAAAAACTTATTTTTTCCATTAAATAGCATATTAAAAAGGCCATTTGTAGAACACTTGTGATTGCCCTGCTTGCTTTCATATGATACTGCACGTTATTAATCTGTGGCAACTCATAAATTAACCATGCGTACCTTAAAAAAGAAACCATTGTCGTTGAAAATATCAGAGCCATTAATATATGTATTCCTACTGTACAACGTGTAACAGTGTTTTTCAAAGGCAGCTGCGGTGTTGATATGGTTCACACCCTAAGAAAGCCTGCAGATTTCATGTTTTAACCCGATCCACCACGGCACATCAAACACACGCATACTGTTACTTTACGTTTAAGGTCTGGGATGCATGTTTATGTTTGTCTTTTTACATAAATATGCCTTGGCTACTTCCAATGGGCATCAGCAGTGGTTGAAAAAAAATCTGTATCTTATAAATAAGAACATTACTGTCGTCCGCGTTAAGGTTGATGTCGCCCGTGAAACAGGATTCTGGTGGCCAATATCCCTTTGATGCAAAAATAGTGATCATAATAGCATCTCTGTCGGATGAAATCAGAGCTCTAATGTATGCACAGTGTCTTTTGTGTTTGCAGTTCGATGCACTGAATGCAAAATATCGTGGATTCGACCATAAGGAAGGCACCGATGTCTACATCATTCAGCATCAAGTAGATGTATCCACAGCACTTTAATCCGTTACAAGCTAAGATAAAACAAGGGAGAGCGAGGGTGACAGGCAGTGGAGGAGCAAGCGCGCGCGGCCACGCTAATTGAAAACTCATGGCCGCTGCTCGCTCCCGCAACGTAGATGCCGCCACATGCACGAGTGTGACTGGATGCTCTTCACAATAACAGTGATGTCTCTTTCGCTAAGTAGCTTTTGCTGAACATAAATGGACGGATTACAAGATGAACGTTGAGAATGTGATACGCTATCTTAAGGCAGCACATCTTAATGCTAAATCGTTGAGCGTGCTGTCATTATAAGCATCCTGTTCCAGACAATGATGTTACACAGAAGCACTCTTCAGCTGGCTGGTCATTGTTGGTTAATACTTGGCAAGACCTCCAGCAACTTTATAACCGACCAGCATTAAAAGGGGAGCAGTGGTCAGTGCTAAAAATACGAGGTGATTTCAACCTGAAAGCACTGTGGAGCGCCTTTGCCCGAGGTCTGGAGTCTGTACACAACACGTCTGCTATAAGGAGCAGTGAAGTCTTTAGACTCCTTGTCTAAAACTGTCCTGGCATTCAAGTTTACTGTGCAAATATCACATAATACCAGAGACAGCTGAAATCACCTATTTAGGAATTTATTGCACTTATATGTTTGGAGCCGTCAAAACGTCTTTTTATAGAGCCCTAGTGCTGCACGGTGCAATATTAATGCACTCTGCTTGAAAAGCTGTAATAAATTATATTTTTAATGCTCTTCCCCTGGCTTTCTTAGGATGCATACATTCTTGGCAAACAATCATAAGAGAAGTAATCATGCACAGAGGCCAAAGAATTTGCTGAAGTGCTGCTTTTCCATTTTTAATAGATAAAGACTAACACTATGGACTGCTGTGTCTGTTCATTTCGGGATCGATATATGCTTTGTTTCCACCAAAGAGAAGAAAAAGTAAAGGACAGTGGGATAAATGTTGTTCCTCTCACACAATGAAATTCCTCAGCATTTAATCTTTGCTTGCTTAATATTTTCAACGGCTTAAATGTTTTATTCTGAACATTAAGCTGCAAAGAGAAGGCAATTCTGAATAATCGGTAGTAATATAGACACGAATGAAAACATAGCATTCACTTGATTGCATTTTTAATGTTTTTAAAACATCAAGTCTGTAAAATGCAAAAGAAAACACCCTAAGATAGAAAACGGTTTAAATGTTTTCTTCTATGTGAATGTATATCATGTAACATGACAATAAGTCACTGAAGTCTACAACAGGGCCTAACTTTTGATCAGCGAATGTGTACTTGAACAGTGAAACAGCAAAATGTACATTATGAGGAACTGAGACACCAAAGGCTCCATACCTCTGAAACATATCATTTCTGTAGTATATCTTATTTAAGATAAGCCAAGAAGTCAAGCACTGGCTACTGCACAAGACACCAAGATTCTGCAAGGATACGCAGGAGTGCCACCTTTGCTGCGCAGGTTGTTTAACACGGTGTCCATGGGCAAAGCAGGACTTGTGAAACCAAGTTGTAATTTTCCCCTTGAAAAATAGGTCAAACTCCACCCTAAGAAAAGAGGATGCACCCCCCAGACACGCAGTGTATCTGTCCAAGCATGACTTCTATCACCCCAGAATACAAATACACTCTTAAAGGTCACTGAAGAAAATTGGAAAAACTTCTTTGTCCAGTCTTGCAGCTTAATAACAGCGTTTTCAAAGGTGCACAATAATCAAGTGTCAGAGCTGCCCACAGTGAAGGAGCTTAAGAAGGTTACCTTTTCTAATGTGTGTCTTCATCATGTGCGCGGAGTGCTTTAGGGGCACTCCTTGCATTTTAGCGCCTGCCCTCCCAAGTCTTCCTCTTCCTAATGGACTCCCATTCTGCTCCAAGCGGGCAATTTTGGCTGCAGGAGCCTGTGGATCGCTTACATTGTTAGACATTTCTGAATGTTCTATCCCCAGAGTGGAATCGTTCGAATGTTCCATACTTGGTCCCGCCTCTAAAGATCACCTGCCACGATTAAAAAAAAGTGAGAGTGAGAGAGGGAGTGTGTAGAGTACATACACATTGCTCATAGTACACACTGTGTGCAGGCATTTAATACACCTGGGCACTTTGTGTTTGTTTCACTCATCTTCACTTAGCTTATCTCAAATTTCCAAAGTTGATAGCAAACTGAGGCCTCAAGGTCAGAATCCCACTATTTTAAAAACTGCAAACAGATTTAAACATAAAAGTCTGCTGCTGCAGTAGACAACGTGTGACACTTTCATAAAGAAATCACAAATACAAAATCAACAAAACTTGAACCCCGATCAGTAGCAGCCAGGGCATGCTTGGTGCACACCCGGAATGTTGCAGCCATCGTCTTAGTTTTGGGTGTATGTGACTTCACGAACACAGCAAGCATCATTAAAAGTCGTCATTATTACCTCCATGTCAGGGTGCCTGCTTAGAAGCATGCTCTGCACAATGGAAATAAGGAGACAGCAGGAGGGTCAAGCGCGTGGACGTTTTAAATAGGTTTTGTCTTACATAGCGGGTAAAATTAGCAATTGCATCTTAGACCAAAGGCGTGACCAACTATAATCTCTCGTGTAATAAAACCCCAGTGACGACGGGTAGATGGGGGCCATACAACAGGTCCCCATGACCCCTACCCTTTTGGTAATGTAAGGTGGCTCGTGCAGAGACCCAGTAACTGTGTGGCACGGCATGGGGACTAATTCCCTTAGGAACTGGCACTCGGCTCATAGTAAATACCTTCTTCAAACGGCCTCGTATTTCTGCACACACTGAGTGCATTATATTGAATTTAAGTTATTTTAGCTCTGACAGCACATTTAAAGACGGTTTGTTTCCTATACTATTCATGGCCCGGCGTCCACTGACAGCATTATAACTGGCGACCAAGACAAGTAAGTAAAGGGCTTAGTCGAAAAGTTTCCAAAGCTGCCTGGAATGCTGCACATAAGAGCCACGGCCTGCTGGCCACACGGCTCGGCACTCCGCTCGCTGCGGACGCAGGTGGTACCTGCGTCCGCCTGGGCGGCGTAAGCCAGAACTGGGCGACTTCACAGCACTTTTAACCAGGAGGGTCCCTTTCTTTTCCTTACAGCTTCGGGAGGCTGAACATAAGAAAAGCGCCGAACCCAGGCGCACATGCATGAAATGTCTGACAATGTAAAGGTAAACCAACGTGCACCTCCCCTGAAAAACAAGATATACTCTTTCAGAACGGTAGAATTCCAAATCGATGCATGTTACAGGCGTACTTTTGAATACGTTAAAAACACAATAACTCCAAGAGGGTCAAGCAAGTGCAGACAAACACCTCATACCACTTTACGTGAATGGACGCAGGAGCATCGGTGAGATAAAGTAATACCAATTATGTAAAACCCCGATTTGCAATATAATAAACTGCTGTTGTTATCAGCAGGTGGGGGCTTTGTTCGTGCGTGTTTTGTACTAAGCTTAGCAACATACCACAAAAGCACAGAATACAGCTAAAGTGCTCATGTAAACTGTGTGCCAGGGTAAAGTTCAGCAGCCCTTGTGCAGTGATGAAGTGCCCCCCGCACGGCCTCCCAGGGTGACAGTTTGATCAGCGCACTTGGCGTCACTGGCTTTCCAGCCCCCATCGCCTGGAACGCGCAGGACCACCCCTTCTGGCGCCCAAGTTCCCACGCCGGACAAGTGCACCGTTCGTCAGGCCACCAGCACCGTGGAGTGAAATGCATGCCATCTTTCTAAACTGCGGGGTACCACATTATCCTCAGCCATGTGCAACGTGTAGAATCAAACTGTGCGGACATCCACCCCTCTATAGACCCACATTCAACGCTCAATACAAAAAACTAAAAATCAATGGGCAATAATCGAGGTTCCTGTTGTTAGCCAGTCCCTGCGGCTCGCATAAGAGCACTCCAGGCCAGGTTTTGCTACTGACCTTTTAAAGAGACAACACAAAGGCAAAGTGCGAGTTCATGTGGAAGACAACAAATGAGACAGGCTGCAGTTTGAAGTGAAATTCGCCAACTCACCCCTTCCAAGCGTGACAGCATGTACATGGAGTGTCGGCGCCCCTGTGCAGCCGCGGGTGAGGGAGTCCGGCCGGGGTCCGCGGTCCTCCTTCCTGACAGCAGACCTGGAGGCGACACTTCCCCTGACAATGTGTGCTCTTTCGCTTCTGTTTTGTTTATTTGACGGGGCTGGGGGAGGGGGAGGCAGATCTAAACGAGAGGCGGGGTGACCACGGTATGAGAATCTAGACTGGCGTGCTAATGTTAAGAAAATGTATGAAAACAGAATCAGCGAGGGATGAGGAGTCAGTGCTTGCTGGAACTTGAGCAGGAGGGACGAGCGGGTGAGAAACCTGAGGCGTGAGCGCTATGGAAGTAGCATCGTCAGTGTGCCTACGCTCCGAGGGGCATTAGTCCCAATACCGGCAACATCCCCCACCTTCCCATAGGCGAACGTGCATAAATAAACACACAAGACACTTTATTTATGGGAAAAACTTGTCGCAGGTTTATTCCATACAAGAGTATGCAATAAGGTGGGTTATCTTACGGGCGATCCATGGGCAGGCAGCCATCCAACCTATGCTGCCCCTGCCCGCCTGATGAGCCAGCACTGTGGGATGGATGCCCGATCAGCGCTACACCTTTGTTGATCCACCACTGGATCACGTGGCCCTTGTTACCATCCTACTCACGCCCCTTTCAGAGCGGAGCGTAGCAGCGCAAACCCCCGGTTGGTCAGGCCCCCAACCGCCCGAAGGACTAACGGGGCGCCGTCACGGTTCTCCAGGACCCTGCCCTGAGGATCCTGGTCTTTGGCTCTGGCACCCCTATTGTGCCGCGCAGAGGTAACCTTACTGTACCCGTCTGCCGCAGAGGTACCCTTACTGTACCAGACTGCTTCCAGATCGCCCTGTAACTCCGCCTGCAACGCAAAAGAAAACATTAAAACATTCATTACACCTTGACCACCAGCCCAGCCGCAGGGTAAGAGGAAGGGAGGGAGACGGCGTGGCTGGAGGAAAAGAGGCCGCTGGGAGGGTCAGAGGGGTATACATTCCCTCCCTCCCCCCCGGGCGTACCGGAAGTGACGTCCACACCCCCCTGGACAGCGGGCTCCAGGCGGAAGCCCTCTGCTGCTAGAGCGAGGGGTAGGCTTGTGCCGCAATGGCACTAAAGGGCCACCCTTTTAGGGGGCCCCCTTTGGGGGCGGCGGGCAGCCACATAGTCCCAATACCGGCAACATCCCCCACCTTCCCATAGGCGAACGTGCATAAATAAACACACAAGACACTTTGTTTATGGGAAAAACTTGTCGCAGGTTTATTCCATACAAGAGTATGCAATAAGGTGGGTTATCTTACGGGCGATCCATGGGCAAGCAGCCATCCAACCTATGCTGCCCCTGCCCGCCTGATGAGCCAGCACTGTGGGATGGATGCCCGATCAGCGCTACACCTTTGTTGATCCACTACTGGATCACGTGGCCCTTGTTACCATCCTACTCACGCCCCTTTCAGGGCGGAGCGTAGCAGGGCAAACCCCCGGTTGGTCAGGCCCCCAACCGCCCGAAGGACTAACGGGGCGCCGTCACGGTTCTCCAGGACCCTGCCCTGAGGATCCTGGTCTTTGGCTCTGGCACCCATATTGTGCCGCGCAGAGGTCCCCTTACTGTACCCGTCTGCCGCAGAGGTACCCTTACTGTACCAGACTGCTTCCAGATCGCCCTGTAACTCCGCCACAGCCCTGGAGGCGGCCACCGTCGCAGCCAGGGCCCCCCACCAAAACAGCTCGTTTCTCACCTGCAACCTGCTTTCTAGGGCCTACTGTATGTCCAGTGGAACGTGTCCATGCTGTGACAAATGCACCCCATGTTTGTCAACTTAACCTTATGTGAACGCCTGGATGGCCCGTGCCACCAAGACAGCTGTCTTCTCACTTGCCACCTCTCATTTCCAGGGCCCCCTGCAAGGCCAAGTGAACAAATCCATTCCCAATGTTGACAATGAACACCATGTTTATCAAAGTAGCCTTTAACATTAGCCTGAAACAGCTCGTGTCTGATGAAACCCAGACCCCTCTGATCTGCGACTTACGCCATGAACTGTTCACTCTTTCCGGGGTGTTCAACGGCCTCCTCTGACTTAGCCCCATGCCACACTCTGCGGGGAATAATCTCAGGCCACCAGAGCTCACATTGCAACATGTCTATGCTGATCTCCCCTAAGTCAGCCTCGATGGCTTGTAAGAGTGACCTCCTCCCCATGGCAATGAGGTCGTTGCCCCCTAGGTGTATCACTAAGAAATTGGGGGGGACCCCCCCTTGGGCCAATCTCTAAGCAAGGGTGTACCCCTGCACTTGTCACGCATCCCTTATTCCTTATGGGAATTACGCCTGCTCAGCTCCCTCTGTGGTGAAACCCCCCTTGGCATACCAGTTTAGTAACCTGTCTGCCTTAATGCAGTGCGCACTGTCTGCAATCTGGTGCCCAACCTTCAGGATTGACTAAATCCTACCTTCCCCCCCATACTTGATTATTCCCCGACAGGGGGGGTTCATACTGCCCACCCTGTGCAGCCCATGCAGTGGAAAATTTTCTGCCCCGTTAAATTTTAATTTTTTGTTGAGTCCTGGACGTGCCAACTGTTTTTACCTAATAGCCTATTGTGCTTGACACCCTGTTATCCCATTTATTGGGACAGCAGCACACTATATTGGCTAACAGCGTCCCCACCCAGCGTGGCTAGCATAGCTAACCGGGCGGTGCCTTCGAGCTTAACTGCAGCAACATGCCAACTACGCTTGGTTCTGGGGTGCACTTACTTCGCCCCGTTGACCAGACAATTTCACAGCCCTCATTTGATTGCTAACTCCTGGTGAACACCTTATTGGTGTCAAATCTGGTTTGAAACAATATATGTATTGTTCCCACAGTTGGCGACACCTCACCCTTTCGTGTAGTGACAACTTACGCAGCGCACCCCGCTTGTTTAACTGCCGTCGGAGCACAGATGCCAGTGTCTGTTAACCATCTCTGCCCCATGATGCTTAAACCCGCAAAAGTGTTGGAATCCCAGATTCCCAATTCCATGTTAGCTGCAGTACACCTTCAGTGGATCCGCTGGAGACACCACGACTGCATATGGTGCCCGTTATTAGAGACACTGCACCCTTTCGTGGAGTGACAACCTACGCAGCTCCCCATGCTTGCTGAAATGACGTCCGGTAACAGATGCACAGTCCCAGCTGTCCACCTGGGACCCTTGATACTTAACCAGTGATAGTGTCTGACTCCACCATTCCCAATTACATGTTTCGCTGCAGGCCTCCTTTGGTGGATACGCTGGGACCCTTCTGCCTCCCTCAACTGCCTTGTCACGTGCGGTTGGTGTGCGGTGTCTATCACTGTCCTGGTAAGGCGTGCCAATAGCATGTCCCCCCCGGGTGACTATCCTGCCATGGGATATGTGACATTAAGCACGGGTGTCCTCGGGTACCTGACGTGTAAGCAGGGAACAACATGTACGAATACACTGAACTTTGGGACAACCGAAGTGGTAATCATGCCCTTCATGGTACAACTACCCCAGCGTTGACTATCAACGTATTTGGGACACAGGTCGCAAAAGATGCCCCTTCCTGCCTCTAGTTCTGGCCCCCAGGAGGATAAACCAGGGGGCAGACAAGTCAGTGGGAACCGGGGGGGACGACAATCTGTGCAAGCACCTGCCCTTGCTAACTATTGGGAATGCCAACTTGTATATAATACCCTGTCGCCACTTGTGCTCTAACACCATGTTTACCAAAACATTTTTGCGCCGCCGTCAACTTGCTAGGTGACAACTACCATAACCCGCCTGCTGCCCTGGCTAAAGTGCGGGTGAGTATGTCTCAACTTACTTTCCGCCCCATGGCACCTTACAAACTTTACTTACTATGGGCAAGGTCGGGCACCATGCCCCCCAGTTTTATGGGGACATATCTACAGAGCTGAGACTAAGATGGCATTAAGTCCACGCACAATCATGCGGAATAATTCTCTGCCCTGACAAGTTAGCATAGTTAACTTGTTCCTTCCTGTGTGGTCTTTCTTAACCTTAAAGAGCTGTCTGCGTATTTGCTGTGGTAAATGACCGGCTAAACCCCGGTCATGCCTCCTGTTCCGTGGAATTTAGTAATTCACGGCACTGCCAACCACAGGGGCCTAATACTGGGCTGTGCATATGCGGCCCAGGATGACCCTAACCAATCAGCTTGGTGTGGAAAGGTGTCAACATTGCCCGGCTGGAGTGCAATGCCTTCGACAATCACTCCCAAGATGTGCGGGTAGAAGTTGTCCTGCCCGCCTTACTTCCTTTCCCAGTTATCTGTGTATAGCGCTTGTTGGAGCATGACGCTTGTGTCTTATTAAAGTGCAAGTGTTCCCGTAGGCATGTTGCCACTGAATCAGAGATATTTCTTACCCCACTTACTGATAATCATTTTAACAACCACAGGCGGATGGAAGGTTGATTGAACACCACCAGGGTTAGATCCTAAGACGCTGAGGTCAAACCACAACCAGACCAAAAGCTGAATTGCTCCAGGTTTTTCTTTGCTATGACGCCTCCTGTGCCCTTTGAACTCACCTTTAACCCGTAAGTGGCCAATTGGCTGATACCCCAGCGGGTACCTGGCAGCCGAATTCAACCTTTATATCCTTACAGTCGGGCCACACACTCACCACTGCAAAATGCCTTGGTGCGTGAACGTCCGCTGCTCGCACCGGTCAATACAGTCATTATTTCAATTGATAATACTGTGCATGTGAATAAAACTATGCACCGGCAGCTGAAAATTTTCCACGTTGGTAAACGTGAAACATTTTGGATTTGTCCATCGAATTGAGCCAGTCACCTCCATAGGTGAAGTCTTGCCCTCCCAAACTCCTGCTAGAATACCAGGGAGCGGACAAGACAGCGGGAACAAGAGGGGAACAATATGTATCAATGCATGCCCTTTCTTGGATACTGGGAATGCCGAATGGTCTTTGCTGCATTGTCGCCTATTTTGTGTTTTAACTTTGACTCACTGCTCCAACCCAGTTTGAGCCCAAAACTTAGGGACAATTTAGTAGTAACTTGCCCTTAATGGTACGTGCCATTCTATAAGCACTGAGGAGAATTCCCCATGTCCACTGGAGACTCCGCTTGTGACGCATGCACCCACTGCAGACTCCACTTGTAACGCATGCACCCAGGTGGGGCTGAAGGGCTCATCCTTTTAAAGAGTCAGACCTCGTTATACTGCGAAAGGGGCAAGAGAGATGCACTTGAATGAGACAAAATAACTATTCTTTGCCAAGGCAGGGCCTGTCCGTGACTATTGTCTATTTTGGGACCAAGATGAACCATGCTATTATCACCGATCAAAGTCTGTGATGACAATCGTTACATCTGGCATATTTTCATAAATAGCCATGATTGGCACCGCACTATCTCATCCTGTGCTCTGTGTGATCTTGGCCCACTATGGTGTGAGCAGAGCCCCGCGATGTATACCTGGCTACATGTTCGCTAATGCACTAGTAAAATACCCCCTTTTCCATCAATTTGGGTTGCACCGTACATACTACGGATGCAGTGGGCTAGTTACTCTCCTGGGGCCCCACTGCCACTGCACTTGCGGCACTAATGAAACGTTGTCGATTTGGCTGTCAACTTTGCTGCCTGTGCCACCCTTCAGCCCCATGGAAATTGTGCTGGGCTCTCGCTTACTACACTGCTGAGTGAGCCCACTGTATTCACCAGATTCATTAACCATTTCCGCTTCTGACTGTACTTGGTAACACGTTCACCCCATGAACCCCATGGTATCTTGGGGCTGCATAACATGTTTATTGTTACTCAACTCCATGGTACTCGTTTTATCGACCTCAGAAGGATTAAATGCTTATTGATTGCAACCTTGTTGGCCACCCAGCGAAGTATTTGCTCAATGCGCCTCCGCGCTACAGCTCATGCTTCACTAACCCTGCCGCATGTGCACCATCCCGCAAAAGGAATGGCTCCTGTAATCAACTTTTTTTTTTTTTTTTTAGAAACTTTATTTTTCGATTTTTAAAAAAAAACAATACATTGGCATCAAATAAATACGTATGCATACATTTCGTTGATAGCAATTATAGTCGCATGAGACACAAGGCCGCACCAAAGAGGGAAGGGACAAGGGGGACAGGAGAATCATCCACAAACATGCCCCTGCGGGGGGAGGGGGCGGCAGTGAAGGCACCCCTACCCAATGCGGACCCTATCAGAACTAAGCGTCGCGTTCCCCACTAGAAACAGACCCCCCGGGTATATCTGCATCACTCTGCTCGCTAGCAGTAACATCCCGTGAGGACGGCTCCCCCTCCGCTAACCCAGTGGCACACATGACCCGCCAAGCCATCAGGTCATCCTGGAATTTCTCATCCCGTCGGGTATGTTTCATGTGTGCCTCTTCAGCCAGCGACCACTCTCGAACATCTTTGAGCCAAGCAGGAAGTTCAGGGGCCCGCTGCCCCATCCAAGTTATTGCCACTCTGCGCCTGGCAAGCACCAACATTAACTGTAATAGTTTATAGGGGAGTTTCTTCCTCTTGGGCCTGCGAACCATCGCGAGTAGACACTGCAAGGGATCGAGAGCCACCCGAAGCCCCGTGGCGCTTACAACCCTAGCCACCACCCCCGTCCAGAACTGCGCAACCAATGGGCATTCCCATGCCAAATGCAAAAAGCCTGCATTCTCTGCGGCACATCTAGGACAGCCAGCGCCCCTGCTAGTGTGAATGCGTCTCAGAGACACCGGGGTATGGTAGGTGCGGTGTAGGTAATTAAAGTGTGTTAGCTTAAATCTGGCATTGCATGAGACAGTGTGTGTAAGGGAGCCTATGCGCGCCCACTGTGCCTCCTCCAGTGGGGCAGCGAGGTCCCTCTCCCAGGCAACCCTAGACGGCGGGACCGAGGGGGTGGAATCCTGTTTCATCGCTTTATATAGGAGGGAGATCAAGCCGCGCCCCTTGCCGCACGTGAGCATAACATCCAGTGTATGTGACAGTGGTGGAATATCTGGGTACTGGGGCCAGGTGATTTTCACTACATCTTGCATACCCCTGAAATGTAAAAATTGGCCTTGTCCAAGGCCAAAGTTCTCCACCGCCTGCTCGTAGGTGATAAAGGTTTCATTAGGATATAGATCGGCGAGAACCTCGCACCCTCCCTCCCTCCAAATCCGGAAGGACATGTGACGTGCCATTGCTATAAATGGAGCCAGTATCCAGAGCGAGAGCTCCCTGTGAAAGGGCGCCCTTCGAAGGACCCTCTCAACAAAGCGCTGCCATATGCCAGCTGTATGTCGCACAGTATAGGGGAGATACATATCTGATCCCGCACCCTGCATCAGCGCCTCCTGCAGTGTCTGGGTGTCTGCCCCATCAAGCAAAAGGCGCTTCTCCCAGTTGTCAGTGTCGGTGAACCAACGGGCCGCATGTTGGAGATGGGCGGCATAATAGAATAGGTCAAATCGAGGGGCTTCGAGACCGCCCTCGTCGTAACTGCGGACAATGGTGCGAAGGGCTACCCTACTGCGCCGACCCGCCCAGAGCAGAGATGTGAGCAATGTGTTGAGAGTTTTAAAAACTCGAGGTGGCAAAGGGCAAAGTGAGTTCTGTAGCACATAGAGATGGCGAGACGGCCCATCAGTGAAAGTGGGAGAGTATTCCAGAAAAGCACGGACTGCCGCAATTCCGTAGTGATGCGATCCACATTCCGGGCTAGCGCTTGTTCGTCCGTCAGGGTCACCTGAATGCCCAGGTAACGGAACGCCGTCCGCTCCCAACGCAGTTCCAGATCGGGCAAATCCTCCGGAGGCACCGCCGCTAGTCCTGCCAATGGGAAAACGAGGGATTTACCACGGTTCAGCCGCAATCCAGAGACCTCACCAAACTGATCTAGGTGGTGCAACAGCACTGGCAGGGCATCGCGGGGAGAGGCCAAGTAAAACAAGGCGTCGTCCGCGTATAAAGAAATGACATGAGTCATGTCCCCCAGCTTAATACCCCACTGCGCCATATCCGCTCTAATCCGGACCGCGAAGGGCTCTATAGCCAGGGCAAACAAGAGTGGGGAGAGGGGACACCCCTGTCGTGTACCCCTTCCGAGTTGCCACTCTTCGGACCGCGCCCCCCCGAGCTTAACTCTAGCGCATGGGGCCGCGTATAAGATACGAACCCAGCGACAAAATTGGGGACCCATCCCCACAGCACGCAAGACCTCGAGAAGATATCCCCAATCCACCGTGTCAAAAGCTTTGGCAAGGTCAATGGAGACCAACACCATCTGCTCCTCCCTGTCCCGCACCTCATGCAAAATGTGAGTCAGTCGCCGTAGATTCATAGCCGTGTTTCGTCCCGGTATGAACCCACATTGATCCTCGTGGATTAGGCGGGCCATATGCGGCGCTAAGCGAGATGCCAAGAGCTTGCAGAGGATTTTTATATCCGTATTGATCATCGTAATCGGCCGATACGATGAGGGCTCATGTGCATCTCCCCTGGTTTCAAAATCATGCAGATTTCCCCTGTGTCATACTTGGCGGGAGGATTCCTCGCTTAAAGGCCTCATTGTAAACTTGCAGGAGGAGGGGGCAGAATATCGGGGAATGCTTGGTAGAACTCGGGCGGAAAGCCATCACTACCTGGAGATTTGGCCCGCGGGAGATGCTTCAACGCGGATTGAACCTCACATAGCGTCAGTGGCTCATCAAGTTCCTGCCGCGCCTGTTCAGACATGGTACTCAGGGTCAACCCATGTAGATACAGGAGATAAGACGCCTCCCCCACCACGGGATCCGCGGTATACACCGCCTGAAGATGCGATTGAAGGACCCGCAATAATCCCACCTGTGAATACACCAGGCACCCAGTGGAATCCCGTAAGGCCTCAATCGCAGCAGGAGCGTGTTCTCGGCGGAGGATCCAGGCCAAGAGACGACCTGATTTATCCCCTTCTCTGTAAAGGCGCTGTCTGTATTTCGTGAGCGTGTATTTATCAAGCCTGTCTAAGATGTCATGGATGCGCTCCTGGATCTCTCGCTCCCCATCCCTCTCGGCTGCGTCAGTAACTATCGAAGTCTGTACCTTCAACAGGCGGCGTTCCTCGCCTTGCAGCTCTTGTTGGAGCTGCTTCCGAACCCCATACGTCACACTCAGACATGCCCCTCTCACCACCGCTTTCAGGGCCTCCCATTTGGTGACCTGAAATAGGTCTGTCCCACCCCAATTGAGATCGACATAATCAGTAAGGGCAGTTTCTACATGGTGCCTCCCCACCTGATCCTCAAGAATCTCTGCCTGCAACCTCCAAGTCCGCGGGCGGCACCTCGGGGCTCCCCAGTCCATCACGCATGCTACAGGGGAATGATCAGATAGGAATCGCGCTAGATGAGTCACCTCCAGAGACATGTTGGGATATGGATTCGCGACTAAAACCCTGTCGAGGCGGCTATATGTGTTATGAGTAGATGAGAAGCAGGTGTATACTTTCTGGGTTGGGTGTCTTTGGCGCCATACGTCTTGGGCCCCTAGATTCCCCATGACCTCCCGGAGTTTCACCGTCATTCTGGGTTTCGTGCCAGTGCGAGGGGGAAATCTATCCAGGACAGGATCGAGAACACAATTAAAATCTCCCATCCAAAGCAGTGGAACCTCTAGTTCCGATACCAGGACCTCCTGCAGGGACTGATAAAAGCCCGGTCATCAGTGTTCGGCGCATAGGTGTTCACTATGGCCACGTCTCGACCATCTAGCTTGGCTCTGAGGAGCAGGTACCGCCCCTGGATATCAGCTTCCACATATTGGACGGCTAAGGGAACCCCGGGCGCCACCCACATAAGGACCCCTCTAGCATAGCTTGAAAAGGAGGAGTGAAAGATCTGGCCCCGCCACTTCTTTGCCAATTGTTGAGCCCCTTCGTCCGTAAGATGGGTCTCCTGGAGGCATGCTAATGAGACCTGATGTCTACGAAGGAAAGACAGGACCCTGTACCTCTTGGTGCATGTACCCAGCCCCCTCACATTCCAGCTTAAAAATGTAAACCCCATAGTGGTTGTAACGCCCAATCCCCGGGCAGTCCATGCCCCACGCAGCTACCTACATTCTGTGCCTCAACTGAGATGCATACGATGCCAACAAAAACCCAACAAAACCGCCTTAAAGCCCCCCTCCCCCCACCCACGAGCAATTTACTGACAACCAAACATGCAGAAATGCCCTTCCTGTGCTGGTGCCAGGACGTGCACAGCGATCCCATGAGCCCAACAGGGCCTAACTTCGCTTATGAATGAAAGAAAAAAAAACCCTCCCCTCCCCAAAAGCCGACCCCCGACCCGTACCAACTGCTCATGTCATGAATTTGTGTCCCGGGCCACCCAACAAAAATCTGATACACGTAGTGCAGAACAAAGCAAGCAGCGGAGCCCAATAGACACAGCCATCATCATCTCTGTGATCTCGGCGAAATTACTGAAACCCCCAATGTGCCATAATACCTGACCCCTCACAGCCCAACCCCACCCACCCCAACGTTGGGAGAAACAACAGGATAACAGCCAGGGGGGCCCGCAAGGAGCCCATATCCGAAGCAGGAAGTACACAGGCAATGTACAGGTGAGGGACCGGCAGCGGGTCCCCCGAGCCACATCCACAACCACCGAGCCACCACGGACCAACCGCCTGCGTTACAAAAGTGAAGCAGAGGGCCACTGCGTACTCAGGGTGGGTCCGCAGCAGCAGGAGGCGGATCCATAATGGTTTCTGGGATCACTTGATTAGTGGATAGAAGGGTGTCCGGCACCAAACTCTCCTCAGGTGGTCCCGCCATCGTCCGCGGGGGAGAAGCATCCGAGTCCGAGGAGTCCACACGCAGAGCACCATCATTCCCCACCGTGATACGCTATCGTTCCTCCCTGGCGCCGGCCATAGCCCGGACCCCGCGTCGGCTTCTGCGTCTTCTCCTGGGTCTGGTCCCCCAGGTACTCCGGGAGTCCGTCTGCTCACGCTCGGGGAGGGCCTCTCCCCGGACCTCGAGCCACTCCCATACTTCCTCCGGTGAATCAAAGAATTGAGCCTTTCCCTGGGAGATCACCTTGAGTTTCGCGGGGTACAATAGCATGTACTGCAGACCAAGTTCACGGAGCTTTTGTTTAACGGCCAGATAGGATTTTCGCTGTTCCTGAACGTGGCGGGTGTAATCAGGATAAAAAGAGATTCTAGCGCCATCATAAGTGAGGTCCGTTGCCTCCCTAGCGGCTTTCAGGATACAATCCCTGTCCCGGTAGTTCAGGATTTTAGCAATGAGGGCCCTAGGAGGGGCCCCGGGCGGAGGTGGAGGGGTCAACGCCCTATGGGCCCGCTCCACCACAAAGACCGCAGACAGGCCCGTGGGGCACAGCTTCGTTCGGATCCATTCCTCCAAGAAGCGCTCCGCATTGCCCTGCTCCGCGCGCTCCGGGATGCCCAGGACCCTGATGTTACTGCGTCGGGCCCTGCCTTCCGCCTCCTCCGCTCTGCGCTCCAACGCACCGGTCGTGGTGGTGAGCTGAGTAACCTGGTGTTTCAAGGAGGCCACCTCCCCCTGCAGCTGGACGATGTCCCCCTCTGCCGTGGAGACCTTATCTGCCACCTTCCGCAGATCCGCCCGCAGTAGGTTCACATCAATGGACACTGTCTCTATTTGCTTTCCCAGGGCGCTGTGAGAGCCCCGTATAGCCTCCAGCAATTCGGCTTGGGACGGCTCGGTAGTGGTGTCGCCCTCGCTGTCTAGGCCTGTCTGGCGAGTGATCCTCTGCGTGGGGAGGCGCTGCGTGGTGTACTGCGTGATCGTATTGGGGTTAGAGGCACGTGGGGGCTTATCCTTACCCATGGTGCGGAACTCAGGCCGTCAAGTGAGGTGTTCACCTAGCCCAGTCCGGCCTTGTAGGGTAGTCTCTCCCCCTCCGCCGACACAGGGTGCACAACAGAACAATCCGGAGTCCAGGGGACCAGTGTCACTCCTCAGGACACCCACTCTGGGATGGCGTCAACCACAGGAGATCAGGCCGGCCAATCTGGCTCCCCAGGACCACTGCACCACTGTGTCGGTGCCAGGACGACGACGCGGGCCCTCTGCGCCTCCACCACCGGGGTCCACGCCACCCCTCCCGGTTCCAGGATCACTGTTCGGAGTGCCCCGAAAGAAGGGCCAGACACCTCCGTCGTCACTCAGGAGGGCACTCCGCGACCAAGGGGGGCCGGACAGGAACCCCCACTCCACTCGCACTGCTCACCGTGGTAGGCCGGTCCTCACCGCCACGTTCGCCACTCACCGGGTCAGCACCGCCAAGTAGCCGTGGCCCACGCGCTGCGCTCTCCGTCACAGGAGGTCAAGCCGGCGGGAGGCGCGCACGACTCCAGCGCCCCCCAGACGGCCACCGTGCGTCGTCGCAGGCCTCGCAGCGCAGGACCTCTCCGCAGGGCCCCAATCACGGTCCACTGCTCAATGCAGAACCAGGCAGGTAGACGCCGCCTCCCCTGGGGCTATAAAGACTCCGTCAGACCCCGGGGCCCCCGTAGGTTAAGGCCCGGCGCCCGTCAGCGCGCTGCGCAGGCCTCCAGGCCGCAGGGCCGTGTCACGGGGATCAGGGCCAGCACCCCACCGGGAGCCTCCGGCGGGCAGGATCGTCAGCCGGGCCGGTCTGATGGCCACAGCACGATGTCAGGGGGAGCTCCCCCACTCAGGGCCCGAATCCCGCTCAGGCGAGCATAGGCCGCATCCCCGGCCTCTCGTAGGTGAGGCCCGCCGGGGTACCAGCCGCCGGGACGATTCCGCCGGTCTCCAGGTCGGATTTGGTTCCGAGACGGGTCCGGAGCACCGCTGCTCGATTCAGGGCTCCAGGCGCTCAGAGAGTGCTGTTGTGGGCGCCCGTAGTAGGGATTTAGCAGGATTTTTGCGGTTGGCGGGTCGGGAGCCGAAGGAGCTTACGTCCTGTCGGCCATGTTGCTTGGCCACGCCCCCCTCCTGTAATCAACTTAACAGGCAAAGTGCACCACACAGCCAAGCATGTATTAATGCTTGACCTAGTGTAACCTACCCCCTTACCGACAAATTTGAACTGCCACCGCCGCACTGGGGAGTCTGCTACCCCCTGCTTCTGCCACCGGGGAAAACGGTGCCTGTACACCACTGTGGGACATGAATCCCCTCCTTAACACATCCTTACCACATATACCGGCCCAGACAGTGCCACTAAACCGCCTGAGAGGTGGATCCAGCAGTGGTGGATGATCTCACCACCCCCTTCCATTACAGTAGCTGCCCCACCCACCAGGCACTTAACTCTCTTCACTGGCACCCACGAACCCTGGCTGATATGCTGGGCCCACGTCCCCTCTTTAACATCCAAGTTGGTGCCTAGGCCCCTGACCGAGCTGCACGCCACCCAACAACGTTCACTATCCCCCACAGCTCCCAGCTGTTTGTACGAGCTCTAAAGTACCCTCCGGCTCCCAGTGTCTGCCCCCGCACATGAAGGAAACCTGCTGATGCGAAGCAAAAGCATGAGGGGCATGAACCTTCAGGCCAGCAGGGCACCGCCAGGTCAAAGATATAACGCCCTATAGGGCCGAGGCCCTGCGCCGTCAACTTGGCACATCGAGGCTCAAGGCCGGGGGGGGGACAAGCCCAGGCTGCTGTGACACCAATCAAACCGCGCCGCGGAGTCCGGGCCAACAATGCCCGACATGAACCAAGCCAAAGTACTGTGCCCCTCTGTCCAGTGGTGGCAGCAAGCCCCACTGGCGTGGCCGTCGGGTACATCTACGGATGGACATGGTTGATATGTCCCCCAGCTATTTTACTGGCACTCTAAACAATTTCTATTATATAATGAACAGGCATAATAAGTAAGCAGTGAACTTTGGCCGAGTAATCCCCGAGGAGAGGGCAAACTCATCATCTACATTAACAGACACCAAAACCGAACCACCTAAGACTGCTCAGCTCACCTCAAACATTCAAAACAGATTCTGCCTGCCTCTGCTCATCACGCTGCCAACTTATTTAATCACAGGATGTTGGCTCGAACATGTTTCCCCACTCGAAGGTCGGCTGTTCTAACATAGGCCAACACCTCGCCCACCACTTGGTGCCCACGGGCAGACATCCGAGCATTTGCATCACCCCGAAGGGTTGGGCCACCACCTCCCTCAATAGGACCCGCCGCTTCTTCTGTCTCCAATGCGGCCGCGGGCTGCACCCAGCAGAAAACCGCCCGTTAGGTGCGCCGCATGCCCGCCACCGTTGAAGGACATGGGCGAGCACTCTACCCCATCCGGATAAAGCCAGTAAGCCCTGGGCCCTTGTATGGCGCCCGGTGCGCCCCAGCACTGCGGGAAAGCAGAGGCACGCACGCGGCCCCCTCGGCACAAACCAGGAGGCCCAGGGACCTTAGACAGTAACCCGCTGAGCCACCGCCATCGCTTCGGCACCCCCACACCATGACCAGTAGCGGCTGCCGGTGTCCCCCGCAATCGCTGAGGACACAGCAAGTGAACCGAGATGGGCGCCCCTTTAACCC
This sequence comes from Calotriton arnoldi, assembly GCA_963921515.1. Lineage (NCBI taxonomy): Eukaryota > Metazoa > Chordata > Amphibia > Caudata > Salamandridae > Calotriton > Calotriton arnoldi. The sequence goes on from CAWUFW010001783.1 coordinate 672,571, forward strand.
CACCATGCGCTGCATATTAGCGCCCAACCAGCAGCGGACCATAGTTGGAGCTGCTGCTGGCAGTCAATATGTGCCGGGAGGTGGGGGGGGGCTCATAAGGGCAAACCTTCTGTGGCCCACCGGCAAGCGAGCCATGGGCAGAGATGTGGGCAGGAGGGCTAGGGAGGGTAAAATCAGACTCACCACCACGACGGCAGCGAGGACCAAGGCGCAGCTGGACACACTCCCCCCGTGCAACCCGAGGTGGTGAGGGTGGAGGAAGGAATCTTCCCAGGACACCCGACGTGGCCCAGCCAGCGCAACCTGCGGGCAGAGGGGACAGCATACTCTGCCCGCCGCAAGGGAAACGAGCATACTCTGCCCGCCGCAAGGGAAACGCTAAAAACTTAACAAAGTGCTTACTCCCCGTTTTAACCGGGGAGGTAAGCATACGAGGCAAACGGGACAACCACTGCTCTCCCACGGCTCCATGGTGAGGGAAACCAACGGCGCCTGGTACCCCCAGGCAGTGTACCCTTCCATGAGGCACAGGGTCAAGACTGATTTGCATATGGCTGGGTTCAAACTGGAATGGCATGGAGAGCAAAAAAACGATGGATTTAGGCCCAGATCTCTGTACTGGGGTGAATGTATGACATTGTTCTGCATTCTGTCCATCAACTGTTGTTTTTCCCTTTCATTTGTTACCAGGCCTGCAGTAAAAGTTGGGTCAAGACCGCGGCCCTCTCTGAGGAACTCCCGGGAGCCCCGTGCATGAGCGGCTGCAATTGGGGGGTGGGGGGGGGAGAAGAGATTGAAGGACCTTCCATGCCTGGGACAGATAGCACCAGGGGGGGGCAGCGCTGCATGCGGAACCCCACCCTGCCATCGCAAGTCGCGGTAAAGGAGCCGGGGCGCCCGCAGTCCCACCTCCCGCCCCACAGTTTAGGAAACTCCTGGGCCGCCATAGTTCAGGCCCCGCCCAGCGACTCCTACGGGCAGGGGCCCTGCACCCGGCCTTACGCAGGCGGGAGCTAATGCAGACCCCCGCGGGCAGAGATAGGAGTCTGTACCGCGCGGGGCGAAGCCCTAGAGACTGCTCCTGCGGGAAGCCATCATCAGGGGGGGGGCGCCATCTTTCTACCCCGGTAGCCTGCCGAGCCCCCCCCCCCCGAAACTCGCAAAGCTAGGGACTCCACGTTTGGGCCTCCCGGAAGGCGGGAGGCATGCGCGGGCGGAAAGCAAGCCACAGGGAGGTGGGGCGTTCAAGAGGCACAGCCTGCTCTCCCCGCTTCCTGAGCGGGAGCAGCCCCCCACTACAGCTGGACACCCCCGGGGCCACACACAATCAGCCCGCAGGACCCGTGGGCCCACGTCGGCCCGGCACGCACGAGCTGAGGGGTATTCCGCATACCTCCACCTCTGTCCCCCCCTACCCGGTCAGCACAGTGCTGGCCTTGATCAGGGAGGGGTGCCGTTGCCCTAGCCCTCTAGGAGCTGCCCCCCGTCCCCCTCACTGGCGGGCCGCTGCCAAAGCCGTAGCCGGGTCGAGCAACCCAGCCTCGGGGGAGGTGGGGGGGATTAACACTCACCGCGATAGTAGGCAGCTCCTAGGGACACGTCCGAAACGGCGTAAGGAGCAGCCACACAGACGGCGTGGCTGGCGGAAAAGAGGCCGCTGGGAGGGTCAGAGGGGTATACATACCCTCCCTCCCCCCCGGGCGTACCGGAAGTGACGCCCACACCCCCCTGGACAGCGGGCTCCAGGCGGAAGCCCTCTGCTGCTAGAGCGAGGGGTAGGCTTGTGCCGCAATGGCACTAAAGGGCCGCCCTTTTAGGGGGGCCCCCTTTGGGGGCGGCGGGCAGCCACATTCACGGAAGGGACGGGCAGGGGCACACCAGAAGTACACTTGGGTACAGCCCGCTCGGCTATCCAGCAGCCGGGAGCTGAAAATAACAACAGCAGGCTCGAGCAATGGACACTCGAGGCACCCGAAACTTTCCAGTACAGCCCCAGATATTTATGCGGAAGCAACAGAAAGGCACCGCATCCCGGAGCAAAGGAGCTAAAATGCCACTTTTAGTTCCGCCCTGGCCGCCTGCAACAAGAGTAGGGAGTACCTGTCCCTCCCCATGTATCTGAGCGACCCCCGCAGGCTGTGCTGAGGCAGGAAAACAGATGCACAAAAGGGGAAGACGAGCTGGGCGAGCAGCGGTGGGAGGAGGAGGGAGGCGGCCGTCCGCGGGCACCAAACACCCTGGAAGCGAGGGGACGGAAGCCCAAAGTTGTGAGCAGGAGCGCGGGGTGCATGCTGCCGGGATCCGGCGCGCTGCGTGCAGTGTGCGCTCACGGCCGGGCTGGTGCGTGGCTCTGTGTGTGTGTGTCTCCCCTCCCTGCCTCTTTCTGTGTCCCCATTAAATTATTAGTTGTATTGACTCATCACTCCTCCGCAGCTGTGGGAGGTGAACTAGGGTGCTCCCATCCCCTTTCTGTTTAAAAAGGCTTCCTTGAGCCACTGAGCTGACAAGCTCTTAGAGATGCACCCGTGCTCCAGGGAGCGGTAAGAGACCTGAGAGGATTGTGACAGCTTTCTCAGCAACCCCAGATGAATTTCGTTTTTATCTCTCCCGATGAAGGATAATATCCAGAAACACGTGTCTAGAGATTAACAGCACTAACCTGCACCAACTTTGGTGAAACATTTCAGCAAAATTTCAAGTAAGCATTTAAACTGAACTGCATTTACCAGGATGCTAAGGGGGGAACTGTGCTGGGAGGTGAACCAGTGTGCTCCCATCCCCTTTCTGTTTAACAAGGCTCCCTTGAGCCTCTGAGCAGACGAGCTCTTGGAGATGCACCTGTGCGCCAGGGAGAGGTACAGAGACCGGAGAGGATTGTGGCAGCTTTCTCAGCAACCCCAGATGAATTTCGTTTTTTATCTCTACTGATGAAGGATAATATCCAGAAACACGTGTCTAGAGATTGACAGCACTAACCTGCGCCAACTTTGGTGAAACACTTCAGCAAAAACTCAAGTAAGCATTTTAAATGAACTGCATTTACCATAATGCTAAGGGGTGAATTGTGCTGGGAGGTGAACCAGTGTGCTCCCATCCCCTTTCAGGCTTTATTATAAACTGGTGTAACTTAAACTTGGGCTCCCTCTTGAAACGACACACTGTATATGACATCAGTGGACACAATTTCGAGGTCTCAGCAGTGTTCAGCATATAAGTTTTTGGTGGTTTCTACACATGTAGCCCTTTTTTCCCAATCCATAGCTTGACAGCCTCATATGGTGGCGTATGCCTTTATCGATGACCTACATGTCATATAATAGGAGAGAGCTAACAAATTGAGTTCAGGATGAAAGTGGTTCAAGCTCATAACTCCTTTACAAACATTTTACAGAAACGCCTCAACTGGATACTTCAGATTCCGAACATGGAATACATCTGTGAGTGATAGTGTGGAGTACTCTAATCTTTATTGTCTTTAACATGCAGGAGGCCCTGAAACTGTGGGTGTGCAGCATATGCCGTCTCACTGGCTACTGGGGGCTAATGGTTTCATATCAACATGTTCACAGCAGCAGTTACCACAGTCTTCCAGACAGGTTGGTCTCAGAGGATATATATGATTCACCTTGGGTTTTAGCACTCATCAAGACCCTACAAACTGGCCACAAACGTACTTTACCACTCTAGAATAAGACTCTATCTTAAAATGTATTATGTTTATGGCAATGAATGGGACTTTTTCTCTCTTCTACAATTCCTAAGAGATCCCTTCACATTCTCTAGTATGACTTAAGGGCCTCTCACACCTATCCTAGGATCCCAGCAGAAAGGTGAATGTGGTGAAATCAGAATAGAGAGAACTAGTGTGAGGGGCCACTCTTCAAGCAACCACTGACATGTAGGAGAGCCTACGCATTCTTCGTAGAAACTATGGCCTGCTAACTACCCAGACATATGCGAGGTCTGAAGTAGGTCCCACCCTCTGCATAAGGGAGCAGAATCCCACCTGTATCCACATTGCTGTGTTGTTTCTTGGGGACCTGCCATGCATCAGACTTGCTGACTTACTAAATATTTGGCTTACAATGTCTCCTTTTCATCCCCAGCCATGTACTCAGCTTTTAAGATGATTTGTATTGAGAGCAAAACTACCTGCGGGTGATTCAAGCTAACCTAGTGCTGTCATGTTCAACTCTTGTCTCATCTCCTAGAGAGGCCCATCCATGCAGCGGTCCTCCAGTCCAGTAGGGATCACTATGAAATCTCCCTGCCCATCCCTACCTCCACTCCAGGGGAAGGGTCTAAGCCCGCTCATAGTAGGCCTACATTACTTAGAGGTTTGTCACAGGCCCACTACCAATCAGCCACATGCAGAAACTAACATCCAAACCAGTCTCAGGCCACACTCTTCCAGTCACTCAGAGACAGTGGTATCCCTGCCTCTGGCAGAGCACACTAATTGTGTCAGGCCATCTTCATCTAGGGTTCCTGCACCATTCTGAGACTGGTCTACTGACACTCTAACCAGCACTTATGGCTTAAATGTCAATCTGGGATAGACACCCTTAGGGTGCATGGTACATGATGAAGACCACAGTAAATTGGCAATAAAGTGCTGGAATCAGCAGTCACACCCAGACATATTCGAAGGTTTAGCAGTAGAGCAGTGACATGTGGTTGATTCTGGTGCTACTGTATTCAATCCCCTCTCACTAAGGAATGAGGTCACTCCTCCCCCACTCAGAAATTTTAACACCATCGTGGATGCTACCATAGCAGCGTTTTAGTAAAAGTGGCATCTTTAGAGAATATAGGAAGGGAATGAGAGTGCTGAGCCAGTACAGTTTAAATAAGGTGCTGACAACGGTAGCCGCACACAGAAAGAGGCAAATGTTAAACAGCATTGCATATATGCATACAAAGGGCTCTTTACAATGAGATTGATCACCAGTTGAAAAATACAGAAAGGGAAGTGGTTTTTATAAAAGAGGCAAGTTATGCACTGTAGAAAGTCATGCCACACACTTAATATGTTCTGCTTTAGGGACTAAAGCCGTAGCTATGTGTAGTTCGAGAACTCCAGCCTGCATTCTTTGGATTTTCCCCTGGTGGGCCTCATCCTCTGTGTTTGATCCACATAGAGCCAATAGGGTGCCAATTCTATGACATGATCAGAGGCTCTGATCCCTTGTCTCTCATAACCACGTGAGGAAATTGCCACTTCAGAGACAGGAAAAAAAAGAGAATGCTGAAGGACCCACCCACAGCTGGGTGCTATATATTGATAGCATTCCCCCAGCAATCTGTGTTTTATTCCTGTCAACGGACAAAGATGAGGGATCATGGTGTTTCGAAGCACTTTTGTTGGATTTAATATGCAGTTTGGTAACCTTGATAGGGAAGCATTCCAGCAAGAGAAGACATGTCTCAGTCTTCCCTCTCCTGGTCTTCTCGTTCTCCATTACCTCCCTCCAAGAGAGCCAGTGATGGGGAAGAGGATTTTGATGAGGAGAAAATCAGAAGAATAGTATATGATGCTATGGCTACAGTGCAGAGGAAAAAGCAGTCTGATGACAAAGACTGTGGGATGCAAGGAACATTATACTCTGGTGTTTCTACTCAGAATTTACCTGAAGGGGAAGCATATTTCTACAGAGATGTTGCTGCAGTTTCTGTCCCATATCGGGCAGAATATGGGGTTTGCCATAGATCATGTGTAGGAAAGTGCCCTTTTTGACATGGTTGCCCCTCCCTCCAACACACTTTTTGCTTGGCATATGATGCAACTTTGACTGGAAGTGTGCAGGGTTCCTGCTAACCAGGTCCCCAGCACCAGTGTTCTTTCCCTAAACTGTACCATTGTTCCACAATTGGCACCACTTTGGACTCCATATAGGTCCCTAGTAAATGGTACCCCTGGTATCTAGGGCATTGGATCTAAAGAGGGCCCCTAAGGGCTGCACCACAAATTGTGCCACCATAAGGGACCCCTCACCAAGCTCATGCAAACTGCCATTGCAGCCTGTGTGTCTTGGTGCAGAGAAAAGTGAAGTCTCGACATGGCACACATCCCTGTGTGCCATGCCTGCATGTAGTAGAGGTAAGTCACCCCTACAGCTGGCCTTACAGCCGTAATGCAGGGTGCACTATACCCATGTGATGGCATATCTGCATGCGTGGATGTGTCCCTGTGATATCCAAGTTCACTCTTAGATGCCACAAGTACACAGGTAACCCAAACCAAGTACATGTACTGGACACTCGTGATTACGAGTTCCCTAGCTACATGATGGCTTCACTGTACCCCCAGATGTTTGGTACCAAACATCTCGTCTTCATAAACCCACACTGATGCCAGTGTTAAATTGATTGAGAAATGCTCCAAGAGGGCACCTTAGAGGTGTCCCCAGAAAACCTACTGACCACTAGTGTGTTGACTGACTGGTCCCGACCAGCCAGCCACCCTCTGCAAGTTTCTGACCTCCTGAGGTGAGAGCTGTGGCTCTCAGAGGCCGTGAACAAAGCCTGCTCTGGGCAGATGTGTTTACACCTCCTCCATGCAGGAACTGCATTCCAGGGCAGGAAGCTTCAAAGGCCCTGCTGCCTTTGTTCTGCGACCCAGGACTCTCCAGAAAGTGGAGATGCCCACCGCCCTGTCCAGACCCCACTTTTGGGCAGCAAGACAAGTGGGAAAATTTGTATGATTAGGAGGTGTGTCCCACTTAAGCCGCCACCACCACCCCTAAGGCGGATTAGCTGATGTGAACACCACCATTTCAGATTCCTCCATATTGTTTTGGGCAGAATTAGCCTTTTAGGGTCAGGGTTATGCCCACTTCCCACAGGAAGTGGTCATATAGAGGGTATAGACATCCTAAAGGTAGGTAGCCCATTAGCTACTACCTGTCACTCCCTTTAACGCCCCTAAATTGAGTATTTAGGTGGCACCCCTGAACCCAAGAACTCAGATTCAACGGATCAAGAGTAGAAGGACAAAGAAGAGTCACTGCCTGGCGAGAACAGAAGAGCTGTGGACTTTTTTGCGCAAAACCTTACCTGCTCGCAACTCTCTCAACAATTGCGACAGAGTGACTCGTCCTGCAAGCTGGAAAACTACCACAGCCATTGGTAGCCTGCCAGCACTTCGAAAAACGCCTCCAGTCTCCCTTGGAGTAGAGGAGCTACTCCCATGCAGCCTGCAGGCGCCGACAAGCAGAGTTCTGCCCACCGCCTTGCAGCTCCCCAGCCTGACCGATGCCGCAGACGACCAAGAGAAGGCACTCATGCTCTGGAAGGTCAGATCTGTCTCCCCACGGACTGTGAAAACACCAGGACAAACCGGAGCCATGCAGCACCAACCTCCAGGGTACCAGATGCTCTACACCAAACACCGACAGCGAGAGTCCTATCTGGATTCTCACTGCACCACGACCGAGCAGCCGTCGAGGGACGACAGCTTCACTGAGACCCACTTCGTGAGTGGCCAGGCTGTCCTGATTTAGCCCCTGCCAACTGTTTGTCCCTAACCGCAAGGAGCACCTTTGTGCACCCAGCCCAGCCGACCTAATCACCCTGCACCCGAGTCACCCAGCCCGGGTACCGAAGAACCGGCTGTGCCCCCTCGTGACCGAGCCCCCGTTTGGGAGCTCTTGGACTTGTCCCCAGGTCCCTCTGTGCAGCCTGTTTTCAGGTGCCCCCCCCTTTCACTCTAGCTTGCCCAGCTACTACCTCACCAGCACCCTGCTCCTTTATAAACCTGGGCAGTTCCCGAAGAACTGCCGATAGTACTTTGGACCATGGCCCACTACATTCCAAAACCCAGCAGGTGAACTCCTGAAACTGACTGTACTTATTGTTATGCATATTTAACTTTTCCTTCCACAGGACTGCATTTTGCTTGAAGGTGCATGAATTTGAAACGTTTACTTAACTGTAAAAATTAATAAAAACAGTTCTTACTTTTGAACGAAGTTCTTGGTTTTAAAACACATATAAAAAGAAGTGTTGTTTTTCTAATTTGGTCTCGGATTTAATCTTTGAGTGTGTGTCTTATTTATTGCCTCCGTGAGTACAACAAATGCTTAGCACTACCCTCTGATAAGCCTATCTGCTCGCCCACAGTACAACAAAAGAGAGCGTTAGTATTATCTACCTCTGTACGCCAAATGGGGACCCACTGGACTCTCTACACAGTGTACTTCTTTTTAGTGCACTTTGTAGAGAGCCAGCTTCCTACATTATGCTTCTGGATCTTCCAAAGAGACTATTTTGATGCAATTCAATAAAGTGCCTAATTTGGAATTGCCTATACATCATTTATTATGGATGTAATTTTACATGAATGGAAAGACCCAGAGAAGATAAATCGTCAAAAATGTATGGCCAAACTCGGTCTTCTGGAGGATAGGCTACCTGATTGTGTCGGAAATGACTCTGTTGTGGTGGCGATCTTAGTGAGAAGGTTTTTGGTGGAATAAGAGAATATTTTGAATGAATCTGCTGAGAAAAAAGTGGACTTTGCTCTTAAGAAGGTGCATGCTGGGGCACAACAATCCTTTTGAGCAGTGATTTATGGGGCTTACACTGCGCAGTCGGACTTTAAATGTCCACATACAGCAGTTCAGGAGGGTCAGGAATGTTCAGATTTGCTAGAGAGTATGGAGAAGTAAGCAGAATTTGTACCTGACATGTCTTTTTATTTAGTCATGGCTTTTGCCTTAGCCTATGGTTCTTCTATTGCAGCCTGTTTAAACATACACTGTAAAGAGTAGAATATGAATGCTGTCCAGAGCTCCACAGCCCTCAAAATGCCATTTGAGGAGGTATGTCTTTTTGGAGCACAGTTGGAAGACAAGCTACATAGAACCTTCAAGGAAAGAAAACATTCCTTTCATTCAAGAAACAAAACATTCCTTTCATTCAAGAAACAATGTAACAAGGATGCTATTACATCAAGACAAAGACCATCTTTTTGCCAACCCTCCAGAAGGCAGCAGGCAAAGACAATCTGTCCAAGTTCCAGGAAAATCTTTCTTGTGGAAGTTTCAGAAAAAGCAGAAGCCGGATCTAGGAGTAAAGGAACAACTTTCCTGACTATGCTGGGGGCCAGCAGGAAAGTGATCAAGGGTTACAGGATGGAGGAAGGATCCAACTCTTCCTGGCAAAATGGACCAAGTTTATTTCAGACAGATGGGTAGTGAACATTGTGAGGAGGGGTTGTGCAATAGAATTCCTCTCAAGTCCTGTTCCTTCAGGGATTATACCTATGCCTTATACAAAAGATCCAGTAAAGAGAGAAGCACTGGAGATGGAGATTCAGGTGCTGTTGACCAAAAAGGCGTTTGTTCCAGTACCCCAGATGGGAAGAGGAGAAGTTGTGTATTCCATTTTGTTCCTGGTGCTGAAAGCAAATGAAGGGTACCGGATTCTGACTGATTTAAGGTGAACAGATTTGTCAAGAGGATTCCATTCACAATGGAAACTCTTCAGAAGATGAGATGATACAGTTGGTGCCAAAGCATCACTTCATGATTACTCTGAACTTAATGGATGAATTCCATATAGCAATGGAAGAACAACATCAAAAGTTTCTCAGGGGCACCATTGGCAATTCAGTGTTTTGCTATTTGGTCTAAAATCAGTTCTCTGGGTGATTACTAGGTGTGGCACCTCTGGTAGTGCAGCTTCATCTGCAGGGAATACAAGCCATCTCGTATCCAGACGAATGGTTGCTGCATGCTCTTTCAGATTAAAACTTATGCCATCATCTGGAAATCACAAAGATGACCCAGAGTTTAGATGGCTTCTTGATGAATCTTCCAAAGTGACAGTTGGTCCCATCAAAGGACATTGGGGCAAGATCCAGGATGGATCTGGGCAGAGTCTTTCTTCCGGATGCATGTGCAGAAAAGCTGAGGAAGTTATTGAAGTCATTACTGGTCCTGAAGAAGGCACCAGCTTGTAAATGGATGGAGGTGCAGGAGCATATAGGTCCTCTGTATTCATAACATAACGGGCAAGGCTACATCTTCATCCGCTTCTGTGGCATCTCCACACATTTTGGTCTCCAAGTTGTCAATCCATGAAAATGTTAGTTCCAATAACTTAAGAGAACAGGTCTCAGCTCCATTGTCTAGAACAATCTGAGCAAAGGAATGATCATGCATCCAGATTCACTGATAATTTTGACAATGGAAACCAATGTCCTGGTGTGGGGGGAGCAACTCTGGGTGCTCTCATGGTGCAATCAAGATGTCCATCGAAAGAGTCTGCCAGATCATCAAACTCGGAGGAATCTATGGCAGTATATCAAGATCTTCTCCACTTTTATCAGCAGGTCTATCAGTGCAACGTACTGTTAGGATCAGTCAATACAGTGACTTTGGCTTATGTGAATCACCAGGGCAGCACACGTTCAAAGTCTCTGAACAAAATTGCACTGATGATGAGCAGAAGGGAAGAGTCTCATGTCAGTAATGTAAAGACAGACTGTCCCAGGATTTGTGTTTATCCAGGAGAATTTATGTGAAGAGGTTCAGAACTCCGATTTTGGTACTCTTTACATCCAAGTACAATGCCCTTCTTCTGAGGTTCTGTTCTCATTTCCCAGCACAAGAAGCCTGGGGGTGGATGCCCTATTAGTGAAGTGTCCGAAGGGGTTGTTGTAGGCCTTTTCCCAGTTTCCTCTATTTCCAAGATTGTTGTTCAAGATTGAGAGGGAAAAGGCAGATGTTGTGGTGGTAGTTCTGTTCTGGCCTCGCAGGGCTTGATTCCCACTTCTGATGTCTCTAGTGGTTCATCCTCCTTGGGTTCTGCCATACTCTCCTTTTCAAATTTGTTTGGCCAAATACCTTCTTCTTTTCAAACCCTCCCTATCGGTTTGGAGGCTGAGTCTCCAGAAGAAGGGTTTCTGTTCTCATTTAGGTGTCTAGGCCCAGCCCCACCCACTTACCTGGGACTGGTCCTCCGACCAGTCTAGACCCTTTCAGACCCGGCCTTGCACCTCAAGGCTTCCATCTCTCTCTCTCTCTCTCTCTCTCTCTGAAGCCACCTCACTCTATAACTCTCTTTCCCTCTGCCACATTCTGCTACATTCTCTTTCGGGCCTGTTCCCTGGTCTCTTCCACTTTTGTGCCCTCTTTCTTAGTGCCTCTCCCTCTTTTGCGCCTTTTTGTGTCCTTTCTGCTCTCTTTCACCACTTTTGGGCCATTCTCTCTCATTGCCTTTTCTCTCCTTCGCGCCTCATTCTTCCACTTTGTTCTATTCGCTTTCTGATCTTTTGCCAATTCCGTGCAGTCTTCTCGTTGTGCGTTTTGCTAATTTGTGCCTCTTTTCTTTTTGTGCCATTTTTCCAGCTCTTTCTCCCACCTCAGGCCACCTCCCCAATTGCCCCTACCCTCCTCATGCTTTTTCCCTCCTCCTGCTCCTTACCTATTCCTCCTGCGTCACTTTCCCACCACCTCTTCCCACTCCTTCTAGCCCCGCCCACAGACCCCGCACTCCTCCCCTCCCATGACCTACTTGCTGGTGGCCACTGTGTGACCCCCACTGACCAGGTGCCTAGGCCTATCCCCCACCCACTTACCTATGACTGGTCCTCCAACCAGTCTAAGCCCTTTTGGACCCGGCCTTGTACCTAGAAGCTCCCACCTCGCTCTCTCTGCAGCCACCTCTCGCCTCTCTCTCTCTTCCACATTCTCTCTCATGCCTGTTCTCTGCTTTCTTCCACTTTTGTGGCCTCTCTCTTTTTGCCTCTCCTTCTTTTACACCTTTTTATTTGTTTTCTGCTCTCTTTCACCGCTTTCCTCCACTTTTGGGTCCTTCTCTCTTGCTGCCTTTTTTCTCTTTCACATTTTTTTTGTCTTTCTGCTTTCTTTTACCACCTTCTTCCACTTTGTACCATTCTCTTTTTGGTGCATTTCTAGCCTTTTGACCTTTTGCCATTTCTGTACAGTCATCTCTTTGTGCGTTTTTCTCTTTTGTGCCTCCTTTCTTTTTGTGCTGTTTTTCCGGCTCTTTCCTCCATTTAAGGCCACCTCCCCAGTTTCAGGCCTCCCTACCCCCCTGATTCCTCTAACGCCTTTTCCCTCCTCCCATGTCATCTTTCTGCCTCTTCTTCTACTTCCCGCTCATTCTAGCCCCACCCACCGCCCCTGCAGTCCTCCCCCTCCCAGGGTCTACTTAATGTAGGCTGCTGCCCGGCCGCGCTGCTGGCACACCATAGGCAAACCCGCCTGTGCATGCCTGGACTGCGCCCAGCACCACGAACCCTGGTCCGATCAGCCCCCGCTGTTACACAGCAGCAATGCTCCACTCGCTCGACCCAGGACGTCAAGCCACCAGCTGCTGCCACGCCGCACCCCACACCACCGTAGGACCACTCACCTGTATCCACTGCCACTTCACCTGTAGCAGCACACCCTCACATGCCCCCTGCGTACCAATACCTTCACTGCCTACTGTGACAAACACCACACAGCACCATATCAGCATCTCAACAACCACTCGCATGCATGCTTCTCAACACCCTTGCTCAGCAAGCACGCCACCGAAATCTGGAATCTCCTCAGCAATAGCGTGCCAGACCTCCTCTTCGTCACAGAAACTTGGTTCAACCCCACGTCAGCTAATGACATCGCCGTGGCCATCCCAGCAGGTAACAAGTATGCACGCCAAGACCGCCTTCACAAACCAGGAGGAGGACTCGCAACCATCTATAAGGACACCATCAAATGTGCCACATTCATGAACACCAACACGCTCTTCATGGAACACATGCACTTCTGCCACCAAACAAAGAACAGCTTCACCCTGAAAGGAACCATCGCACATCGACCATGAACCAATTTTAGAAACCTCATAACAGACTTCATTGCTTCCTTTACCATCAATTCCAAGGACTTCATAGTACTCTGTGACCTCAATTTCCACCTCGAGGAGCCCACGGACCCCAGGTTCTTTAATGTCTGAACAACATCGGACTCACCCAGCTCATCACAGACCCTACACACATCGCAAGACATATTCTGGATTCAATCTTCGTCACCAGCAACAAGATCATGTACAACACTGCCTCACCGTGCACATGGACCGACCACTCCATCATACACTTCCAAATCACCACGCCACAAGTCAATGCACCCAGCAGCGTCAACCTTCCCAGCTGGAGCTGGAACAAAGTATCAGAGGCTGACGGGCTTAATGCCTTCAAAACTGACCAACCCAACACCACCAACAACCTATCCAAGGACATCACCAAAATCAACGAATGGATCAAGAACTGTGCATACTCACTCGCGCCCATCAAAAACAACTAGCAAAGAAAAGCAACAAACTAGCCAGCTGATTTACAGATGAACTCTGGGAATCCAAATGCTACTGCAAACAGCTAGAAAGAAAATGGAGATCCAACCACAAGGCTGATTCCAGAACCACCTACAAGGCTGCACTCCGGCACTACCACCAACGACTGAGAGATTGGAAGAAAATGCAACAGAATGCATAGAAGCGAGCTCCAACAGCTGCATGGAGATCTTCTCGACCATCAAAGAAGTTACCACCCTGAGGCCGCAGCCAACACCATCACATAAACTCTGTGGCAAGTTATCTAAATTCTTCCACAGCAAAATAGAAAAAAATCTACAGCAACTTCGAACAACAATCTGACCCCAAAGACCTCATCGTCAACCTGACCACTACCAAACAAGACAAACATTCGACCCTATGGAAAACACTAACCGAAGAAGACACCAGAGCAATCATGAAAACAGTTCACTCAGGGGCCTCAACGGACCCATACCCCACAACGTCTAAAACATGGGAGGACAATCGATCAGCAACATCCTCACCCACATCATCAATACCTTCATCAAATCCGCCACCTCTCCTGAAGACTGGTAACACGTAGCAGTCAGTGCTCTCCTTAAAAAACCTTTGGCCGACCCAAACGAGCTGAGAAACTTCCAGTCCATCTCTCTGCTCCCAAAGTGATAGAGAAGGCCATCAACAATCAACTCATCAACCACCCTGAACTCCACAACCTACTCAACCACTCCCTATCAGATTTTCAGAGCAACCACAGCACAGAATCAGCACTCATCGTGGCCACTGACTAAATCAGCACAATACTGGACCATGAGAAATCATAGCCCTCATCCTACTTGACCTATCTGCTGCCTTTGATACAGTCTCTCACCACACACTCGTCAGAAGATTGCACGACAAAGGCATCCAAGGACCGGCCCTCAACTGGATTTGCTCCTTCCTCACAGGAAGAACACAATGAGTCAGACTACTACCCTACACATCAGAACCCAAGAATCTGATCTGTGGAGTTTCCCAAGGTTTATCACTCAGCCCAACCCTGTTCAATATCTACATGACACTGCTCACCAACATAGTCAGATCAGATGGCATCTCCATCATATCCCTCGCCGACGACATCCAGCACATCCTATTTCTAACTGACAAGTCCACCAGAACCAACTTCTCCAACTGCCTGATTAGTGTAGCAGACTGGATGAGAGCCAACTGCCTGAAACTCAGCTCTGACAAGACAGAAGTGTTTATTTTCTGGAACAAGAACACTCCCTGGCATTCCAGCTGGTGGTCATCAGAGCTTGGACCCACACCAACCAACCATGCCAGAAACCTGGGAATCATTGTAGAGGACAAGTTCGACATGACAGCACAGGGCAATGCAGTCAGCTCCTTCTGCTTCCATATACTCCGCATGATCTTCAAGTAGCTACCCCAGAACACCAGATGCACTTTCACGCAAGCCCTCTTCACAAGCAGATTACGGCACACTCTACGCTGGGCTCTACAACCATCTCCTCCACCGACCGTAACACCTCAGCATACTTTGTAAAATGTTCTCAGTGGAGAACAGAAATTTTGTGCATCTGTCTTAAGTTCAGTAATTTGAGATTTGGTATTTATAGTGTCACTGTTACTCCTGTGGTTCTGTTATGCAATTAATATACATGGGTGTTGCATTACTTACTGCTTTGTTGTCATCTGCCATTTCAAAAGGCCTGCTTACGCTTTGGTATAGCCTCATCACATGGTTATAACTGGGGCGAGGAGGTAATGGCCGGAGTACCTACCGGTAATCTTCAATTATTCCTAGTCCAACTCATCCTTGTCCCACTCATCACCAGCCACCAACCCTCCCTTGTTCTAGCCTTTTTGATGGGGCTTTTATAATTCAGGAAGAGCTGGAGGAATGCTATCATTATGTATCGGCCAACCAAGTTGGGGTGGGGGTTCCTCCAGCATTCCTTTTTTAGGTCTCGCCTAGGCACAGCTTGCACAGTCTCTTTGAGACATGCTGTATTCAGGTATGGACTTGAAGCTCCGCCCATTTTCTTCCAATCTTTTCAATTGGCTCCTGTTACTGTCCTTTCTAAATGGTTGCTTTTGATTCGTGAATAGGCTTAGAAGTCCCTCCTTAGTACCGCTTTTTCTCTTTTTGTAACCTCCCATGAGGACTGGCCCTCTTATGTGTGTTGTTACTCGGTATGTTTTATGTACAGTCTGTGAGCACTGTTTTGCTAGCTGCTGTTGCTGGCACGATAAGCTCTCCCGCTTACACCCCGCACATGGCAGGGAGGCACACCTTCATCTTTAACAATGGCGGCCGCGCCTTTCTTTTCTTCGGTGCGGCCGCCCAACTTCCATCTCTTCCTTTCTCCCCCCATGCACCTAATATAACAAACATTTGCAATGCAATAGGTCTCGCATTAAGAAAAGTTTGAGCTATTGGCATTGAAAATAATAATGCAACGCCAATAGCCAAACTTTTAGTAATACGAGACCTATCGCACTCCACATGCTTGTTTTTCCCTGTCTCTGAGCTCTGAGGTGGGATGTACTTCACGTGGTTAAGACTGAGACGAGTATGAGTTGGACTAGGAGTAATGAACATTACTGGTAAGTAATCAGGCCATTACTTGCATTTTTATTACAGCAGCCATGTTAGAATAAACATGAAACTACTTAAACATATTGTAGATCCGAGATAAAGACTACAAACCCTATGCCTATGGGAAAACTACAGGCCCCATAGCTCCCTAACAGTCTGTTAACTAATCATAGTAAAGAGGCTCATGTAAATATCTTTTACATCAAAGGATTGACCTCTTTCTTTCTTCTCAGAGATAATGTTAAGTACATATTGTCTCCATTTACACTTATTTTTTAAATACTTGCACTTATTATTTATCATTGATTATTGTATATGGTCTTGGCTTGCTTGCTAATATAAGCTGAACTTTACCGACAGCGATAATGCTTTGTTACCTTGTCCCCACTGCTCAGGTCAGTGCACTTCATGCCCGAGTCTTTTGCCCTCAGAAGCCCTTGCCAGTCTTATTTTCTCTGGCAAAGGTGATAGGACGTGAAGAGCCCAACACTTTCTCCTCTCCCTGTGATGCCTACTGCATGCTTGTGAACCCCTTTCAGCCGGGTGCTCCTCTTTTTCTTTACTTTTGGTTGCCTTTGCTCGTTCTCCAGAAGGATCCTCATAATAAGTCTGCCAATAACCCTTTAAACTAACCCATGAGTAGGAGAAAGGTGCCCTCCTTAACTCTTTGTGGACACTGCAAAGTGCAGGCAATAATAGGCCCAGCCTTTATGCAAACCACGGTTACAAGAATTATTCATTACAGCTTTAAAGCTATGGGAGCAGATCAATTTATCATGAGCCAAATTGTTACTTCCCCTACCAGATTATCTGTGGCAGTGGTGAGTGCCCAATGTATATGAAGGGTGAGATTTCATCTAATGGCCACTTATATTGATACTGCCAGATCAGGCATATCAACAAAAAATGTCTCAGGGTAATCCCCTGTCGATTCCAGTCGATTTGACTACTGACAATGCTGCAGACTTTGTTCTTTGTTCTGAAAGGTCAGCTTTGGACCAAATCTTTCAAAGCTATGTACTAACATCTATATCAGCATAATTGGGTCCAGTAGCGCAACAGTTAAAACTGTTCCCTGCTTTCCTGAGCCCTCACCTCAAGTTTCTTCAGTGGAAGAGAAGACCAGCACCCCCAACCTCAGAGATAAACAAATTACAGTCAAAGATGAACTCTCTGGGAAACATAAAGCGGGGGTATTTAGACACCTTACCTAATGCTCTTTTGGGACATGAGAAGGAAGAAACGACCAAGAATATAATCTGTGGCAAAGGAGACACGGATGCCTCAGATGAAGATAAAGACAGGTCCAGGCGTCCAATGTCTAAATGAAACAAGCATTTGCAATGTAATAGGTCTCGCATTAGTGAAAGTTTGAGCTATTGGCGTTGCAAGTGATAATGTTTGTTAGATTTTCATTTGTGTTTACAAATATCCCAGCAGTAGCATAAGTAAGAAAGGAAATTCCACGAAGCAAGGAAAATGTGAGGTTAGAAGATAAAATGCGAAAGCCTTGGTAACCCCAAATTCTTTGGTTATGTAAGAAACAAAATTAGTAATAAAGTGTCTGCAAATGTAAAAAAACGGAAAATGCCACATTGCCTTTAAGCTAGCAGTACTAGAAAAGCTACTTAAAATGCACTCATACCTCTTTTTAGGTCGATCCTGGGCAGCGCATACACTGCTCTGCGAGGCATGCTATACACAGGTATGGACTTGAAGCTCCACCCATCTTTTCGATTGGCTCCTGTTGCAGTCCTTTCTAAATGGTTGCTTCTGATTTGTTAATCAGCTTTTTTGTCCCTCCTTAGTACCGCCTTGTCTGCATTTGTAACCTCCCGTAAGGACTGGATCTTTTACTTCTATTGTTACTCGGTGTGTTTCATTTAGGTCTGTGAGCACGATTTTTTAATAATTACTTTCTCCTATCAGGACAGCTGCGCGTCATGTTGCACCCTGCTCGCCCAACTCGTTTTTTTTACTTTAACAATAAATCATGGCGGCCGCTCGTCATGTTGCATGCCGCTTGCCCAACTCGTCGTTTTTTTACTTTAATAATAAATCATGGCGGCCGCTCGTCATGTTGCATGCCGCTTGCCCAACTCGTCGTTTTTTTACTTTAATAATAAATCATGGCGGCTGCACTTAATGTTGCATGCTGGTCGCCCAAATCATTGTTTTTTTTCCCTTTCATTTTATTTAATGCGATTTTATATAGCGCGAACATTACCCGAAGGTGTCAGAGCGTCATTGAAACATGGCGGCCGGGCGTCTTGTTGTGCGCAGGTGGCCCAACTTTGTTTTTTGTTATATCTGAGCCTTATTTCTTCATTGAATCCCACATAAGCTGCAAAGCATGGATGTGGCTGTTCATCTGTCAGAGCAGCTGTTTGCCCAGGGCTGTACATCGAGAAAATACAGTTGCGGTCGAGACAAGCCATCGAGACAAGTAAGTATTAATTGTGAAAATTATCCCACTTGTTTTTTGTGTTAAACTGCAAGCCCCCTTCTGTTGCCACAGACACCGCGTTCAAGGCATGCTTGCTTTCCAATAGTAAACAGCACTTGCATAGCCATTTCTTGCACAGTGTCTAGTGGGAGTCACGAGCGGTGTTTAGGCACCCGGGTCTGTGTGGAGTTGCTTTTGCCCCGTTCAGTGTGCTGTGTCTGTCTTTAGTGTTGGGCACCGGCAGCGCCTTGTTGTAGCCTGGTGGCCTGACAACAGACAGACTCTTCGAGTGACCGACCAAGCATGCAGCTCCTTACAGCCTCCACTCTCCTCCCATCACCCACTTGTGTAGCTTGCCCTTCTCAAGCAAGTGCCCTAGAGAAACGGTGCTTCGTTACTCATGGCGTCTTTCAGTCATCGAATGGCAGAGGGGTTGGCACAGTTACGGAATCGAGTTTGTGCTTTGCATACTGAATCAGCCATTCACAAACCCTAACCGCCTCCTTGCTGCCTGAAAGCCACATTAACACATGGGTTGGAATTGGATTTTATTGCGTCGACACCAGAGGGGTGATGGCTGTGGGCAATAGGCCGCTTCCGGCTCATGTGAGAAACAAATTTCTGTTTCTATCGCACCCACCATGAGCACCGCTTTAAAAAAAAATATTTATTGCACGATCGACGAACGCATTTGCAGATGCAATAGGCAGGACTATGGAATTCCTATAGCCCGACGCCCAGGACATATTGTTTGGGGTCAAGGGCAACAAGTTTTCATGTGTAATTTGTCCTTGGGACAAGTAGGCCCAACCCCCTAAAGCACAAGCCTTTTGGCTGCCAGTTTACAGTACCACATTATGGATCAGGGAAGGGCATTGTCTGCAGTTAAGGTAATATTTGTGTACATATGTTAATGCTGTTCAAACTTGTACTAAGGGTTCATTAGTGCAAAGCCTTTGTTATTAGGGTGGGCGCTCTAAGTGAATGTTATAAGCTCAGACTGCACTACTGACAGTGTTTCCAGTATGTGTACACACGCTTTCAAAGTTTAGCAATATGAGGCTGTATATAATGCTCCCAGAATGCTCTCTGATTAGATGCAAATCTTTGCAGAAGCTTGAAAGCAAGATTGATGATTCTTTGCATTCAAAATAAAATGTTCACAAAAAATGTAAGTAGGGAAAAAAACATTTTGCTAAACTTCTGTGAAATTTTAGGTACCCTTTCTTACCCGCATCACTGCGTAAAATGTGTTGATGTATGCTAGTATTTCCTAAAAATATTCATAATAGAAAATCAGTATAACCAGTTTCAATGAGATTATGGGAAACAAAAATAAACAAGCATTGGCAAAGCCAGTAGGCCTG
This sequence comes from Calotriton arnoldi, assembly GCA_963921515.1. Classification (NCBI taxonomy): domain Eukaryota; kingdom Metazoa; phylum Chordata; class Amphibia; order Caudata; family Salamandridae; genus Calotriton; species Calotriton arnoldi. The sequence continues at coordinate 692,309 of CAWUFW010001783.1, forward strand.
AAACTGGTGGTCAGCCTTTCCATTTCGTCAATGCGTGTCTTGTTTTGGCATGGTTTCTGTAAAACCTTATTAGTGTGGAAGCTGCCGGGCCCTCACCGTTATAACAAACATTGACAAAAGCAAAAAAAATGTTGTCTCAAAAAGCACACATTGCCACAGTAGTTCCTGGCACTGAAAAAAAAATACTTTGGGTGCCGATATGCTCCTTGTGAAAGAGCAGAATACTGTCCCTCACAGTGAAGCCAGCCAATAGACGGAGAGAGAGACACTGAATTTTAATAAACACAAAAGGTCTTGGTTAACGCCAGACCTAATCGGGGGCCCAATTATTAAAGAAAGTCTCAAAAGTGCACCCATGGTAAATGTCCATACATTAAGTACAGATTTATGGCTTTTGTGAATTCACAAAAGTAGGCATAGAAATAGTACTCCTAGAAAATATTTGTGAACTGCATTTTAGCATGAGGAAATATGCATGTGTAGATTTGCTCATGCAAAAATCTGTTGAGTGTTTGAAAGTTCACTTTCCCTGCAGCCATTTTTTTCCCAGCCCTGGAAGAAGTTTTACATTCGTCATTGTCAGGAGTAAATCTCCAACTTTTCTCATTATGGTAAAAGATTAGAGAAGAGTTGGTGAAAACCCTTAAAACATGCAAGTTAGAAGGTTTGCACAGACTCAAAAGGGCATTCGAACCCTGAAACTATTGCTTACCACTACCTTCAGCCCCAGTATGAAGATCTGTGGAAACATGGAAAAATAAGGGGATTGCTAGTATTCAAACCCTGCTATGGGATGAGCCCTGGCATAATAAGAGAGGCTGTATCAGAGCTCTTATATAATGAGATTGCTGCCATACTTTGTCGCCACATTACATGGCACAAAAGAGACAAGTGGATTTTGTTACAGGACAAGTAGATTTATGAAGCAACCTGCCCCATGGACAAGTAGATATTTTATTAAACTTCACACCCCTGAATAGGTCTCGTATTTGCAAGAGTTTAAGCTATTGGCATTGTAAATGACAATGCCTTTTATTTATCTGTTTTAAAAACAACACATAAATACAAGGCATTGTCATTTACAATGCCAATAGCTCAAACTCTCGTAAACGCGAGACCTATTGCATTGAAAATGCTTGTTTCAAATAAACAGAGAGTCTGGGTTGGTGTAAGTTTTTCAATTGCACATCTCCTGAAAGCAGACACCGACAGTACAATAAAGATAAAAGTAGGCTGAGAGTTAGGATTGTTATCTTTATTACAGTGACATGTGCGTAATAAAGATTAGATACTGAAATATTTTTATTAACTTCGGCAAGTACTCAGGCTATGCCATTAATTGGACAAAATCAGTACTGTTCGTCCTTCATGGCCCAATTCCCCGACTACCCCCGGGTTGCGAACTTGAAGTGGCCCCTGACGGCTTTCGATACCTAGGGATTTTTGTCACCCCCGACCCTCGCCTTTTTTATGACAAGAACCTAGCCGCCCCACTAGACAGACTCAGAAAAGGCGTTAATCACTGGAGATCCCTACCGCTCTCTCTACTGGGCCGAGCGGCCTTATTTAAGATGCTGGCCCTCCCGCGGTTTTTATATGTCCTTCAGAACTGCCCATACCCAATTTCTGATACGTATTTCAAAAACATCGACACTGAGTTGAGGTTACTGCTATGGAACGACGGGGCGCCACGTATTGCATTACATAAATTATCTAAAGGGTGGTACAATGGAGGGATCGCCCTACCAGACATGCGACTCTATTATTGGGCATCGCAGCTTGTAGTGGTGAACCACTGGTTGTACCGCTCTCCGCTGGACACTGCCTACATGTTGGACAGGTACCAAATGGGGCGGGAAGGATACCTAGGTGCCCTATATACAAAGGTCCGGAAAGGGAGATTTTTGGGCCCCACAGCATGCACGGTACAACTCTGGCACCTGGCGACCAAACGCTTGGGCTGGACTGAAGTACTGACTCAGTCCACTCCGTTGTGGTATACCCAGAAGTTAGGACTTCTGTGCTATCAACCAGGGTTTGACAAATGGGATGCGATCGGACTCTCCAATATAGGTCATCTTGTGAAAAAGGGTAGAATCTTATCGTTCTCGGAACTACGGGTGAAAAACGAAATGGCCCAGGGGGAGGCGTTTAGATATCTGCAGATTTGTCATGCCCTAACGACCGCTCTCCCAGATATGGGCAGCCTCCCGGAATCGTCTCCGCTAGAAGATCGATTACTTTCTGAATCACTCCCTAACAAGGCTATCTCTTTAACGTATCGTAAGCTGTGTAATAACTTACCTGACCCCTTCCAAACTCTCCGCAGCCGGTGGCAAGTCGACATAGGTGACATCGACGACGAAGCTTGGCAAACAGCGCTGATGTCACCACGAGAGGCAGCCATCTCACTTCGCTTCCGGCTGATCCAATTAAAAGTCCTACATAGAACTTACCTCACCGGGGTTACACTGGCTAGAATTGGGACGAGGCAGGATGCGTTTTGTTTGAGGGGGTGTCACCAGGAGGCAACCTTTTACCACACTATATGGGATTGTCCATTCCTACGCCACATGTGGGAGGGGGCAACTACACACCTGCAAGACGCACTTGGCAAGACGATTTGCCTCACTCCACCATTGGGGCTCCTCAATATTTGGGAACCGACCGACCTTACAAAAGTGGAACAGCAACTGTTCACTTTGGGTTATGTATTGGTTAAGAGAGCAATTGCGATGAAGTGGGGGGTAGCGGGGCGACCTTCAATAAATGCTTGGATGGCTGAACTAGATAAGTGCATGATTGCTGAGAAAGAAGTGTTCAAATTCAGAGAATGCCCCAAAAAATGGGACAGAAAGTGGAGTGGGTGGAATGCATATAGTGGAAACCTATGTATATCTCCGACTGTAGAAATGGAAATGACTAAGGAAAATCACTTCACAATTGACATGATTGATTGAATATGTAACTGTACTCAGTATCTGATGTTATAAAATCACACTGTCTGCAATTTATATCTGTGATGATTGAAAATGTGTTTCTAATAAAATAATTATTTAAAAAAAAAGAAAAAAAGATTAGATACTGTACCTTAAACAGCCGGATGTGAAATTTCCCATAGAAAGTAAAATGTAGTCATCAAGCTGACAAAGCATTTGTTGGCAGGAAAAACACAGCGGACATCGAAGCATAAATGCACACGAATCATGATAACTAATAATATTCTTTTAAGTACTGTTTACTATATGGTAGTAGTTAGGGAATTTACTAAATGCTAATGGGCATAGATGTTAGTTTATTTTGGTGTAAGTAACTACCTTGCAGTATAGCATTGGACTGCTAAGGACGGTTACCTTGTGGATTTTTGATAATGTGTGGGAGAGGATGGGGAGAGTATGTTTTCCCTTTTTTTTTAAATTTTGAGTGTAAACCAACACAAAATACAGTGTTCAGAGAACCCAAAATGCATACAAATGTCCCCAAAAACTATTGGGATTGTTTGTGTTTTGAAATATATTGTATATACCCAACAGGAACTGGTTGTGTTTAAAACCCAACACAACAACTGGTTGTAGATGGCAAAACTCAATCGCCGCTAAAACTTCAATGCTATTTAAATTTGAAACTTATACAGTGCCTGGTTGTGTCTCCCAAAGGTATTGTAGAACAAGCATTTGCAATACAATAGGTCTCGCATTACTGATAGTTTGGGGTATTGGCGTTGCAAATAATAATGCAAAGCCAATAGCTCATACTTTCAGTAATGCAAGAACTAGTGCATTGCAAATGCTTGCATAGTGAGCCAGGAACCAGCACTGTATGTCTCAGTTTAGTACCGCAAGCTGCTTCTAGAGGTCCCTAGTGAGCAAGGCACCAGCACTGCATGTCTAGGTGCAGTACCGCAAGCTGCTCCTAGAGGTCCCTAGTGAGCAAGGCACCAGCACTGCATGTCTTGGTGCAGTACCGCTGTTATGTCCCGTATAGAGGCCCTAATGTAGACCCGTTCATGCATGCCCTAAAATGGACGTATTCATATTTGCCCATATATGGTCATATTCGTACTTGCCCTATTATGGTCATAGCCGCATATGCCCAATTTTGGTCATAACTGTACATGTCCTATTATAGTCATGATTCCTTATATAGGCATGATCTTTCACCTACATTGGTCCTTGCTAGTACACTACGTGCTCTGAGGGCTGAACGTTATCTATCCTGTGGTTTTGAATACAGCAGGGTTTTTCCCAAACACAGGCCCACACTGTACTGATCAATTATGCATGGCCCTCTAGGAATACACCACCTGCATAATATGTATGTACAAAAGTTCACCCCTGACGTCTTCCTCATGTCTAACGAGAGACCAATACAAACCATACTGAGGACCGAGACTCTTTAGGGTATAAATACACCACATCTTGCCCCGGTAAGACAGAGGGAACCGAGACTTCCATGCTGACACACTGACCAGAGACGCGGAGGCTCCTGCATGCAGTCGCTCCAGCTGACAGCGGTCTAACACAGCCCTTGCGGGTTGTCCAACTCGAGACCAGGACGGTGTCCCACACACTCTCTATTCAGGTATGGGGGTTCGACTAAATCCTAGAAGGATTCTTGGCTCTTAGGCTTTAGACCTACACATATGCTAGGTACACTCAGGTACATCTAGTTAGGCATCGTCGGAGTACGTGCACTTGCATAATGCTTTTCATATTCATGTATGTATTCATGATTATTGCAATATGGTAGAACTGTTCTATCCCTTTGCTTTCATCGTACTGCTGATAATATATCTTTGCTTTTGTCTGCTGATTACCGCAGCACATATATTTTACACTAGAATAACAACTGTTCAATAAATCCTTATTGAAACGCCAGACTGTTTATTCTGTGTAACTCTCTGAGACAAACCGAATAAGTAAGCACGAGTGACTGAGCGAAAGGTAGTACATTGTTTCCACGATTCTGGGGAATTTGGGTTGTCATGATCTAAGGTTGCCAGAAACTAATCTCTCCCCGAGAAGAGGAGATTCTAGTGGCACTGTGAACTAGCTAATGCAAACCAGGCTAACATACACGGTGGGGGTGCTCAGAGTTATTCTGCCACTAAGCCCACAGTATATGTTATCCAAACACGCAGGTCCTGCAGGGGTACTATAGGAACTACACGACATGGCGCCGCCAACGTTGGTTGGGTACTTATTTAACAGTAGAATCTGAGTAGTTCAGTCGTGCTATTCTCAGAGAACCTACTCACAAAACCCCAGAGACGTCTGGAGTGGGTGGACACAAACTCCGCCACAGCTGACTAGTACGAAAATACTATTTATTGGCTGTTGGTTAATCAAGCTTGAAGGACATTTAGTTCCTAAATTGGGCATAACACCTCATCTTAGTTCCCTTTGAACACTTCTTCCTCTAAACATGCCTGATAACGAGGCAGGGGACCAAAGAGTTGACCTGAATTTCTTAACAGGAGAAGAAGATCCTGAGGATGCAATACAGATTGCACCAAAATTCAGAAGGACAGTCACCATAAGATTATTAGAAAATGGCTTACCAGCCAAGGGTGGCATTGTAGTTTTTGTGATTGAGGCACACCAATGAAACAAAACAGAGGTGTTCTATTCATGGGTTACATTCCCAGCAGCAAATGCCATATCAAATACATTTCACTACTACATAGCAGGAGATGCACCAAGGGAATATGCCCCGTTTGAGGACAGAGATTCCACTCACTTACCAGGAAAATTTTTACTGGTTTAATGGCGCCCTACCCCACGTCCGAGGAAGAGTAAGATTAGGCCCGCTCGGAGGAGACGGGCCACATGGCCAATACTAGCGGCTTACACACCGCATCCTGACATTGGAACAATACCACAGCCAGACTTACTCGTACAACACAGAGACCTAATTAAAATCTACAGAAACCTGACACAATTTGTCATGAGGACTTTAACAATCCAACCTGCACCAGCAGGTGCAGCAAACAGTACTCCAGTTCAGGGTACAGGAAATAAAATTACTCCTCAAACATTACACGCAGTAATGGGCAAAATGCCCGCAAAACGCGAACAAATACCATTCTGGATAGCTCAAAAAATAACTCAGCTTGAGGCGGTATTCCCGAATACTACCACCTATGACAGTGGTTCCCAAACTTTTTCGACCTGCAGCTCCCTTGACCATTGGCCATTGCCCGTGGCTCCCCATTGTTACTTTTTTTGGAGGGTGGGTGGGATGTAAGTCCAGCCTCGGGAGTACTTGCATTTTTCTCCCTGAAAATAATTGGGACGAAGCTGATGAAGGTATTATAATCATATACGCAGGGTGTTTCGTATTATTAAGGCGGCGCCTCTGAAAAAATATTCCTAGTTACACTTCTTTGCCCATGCCCTTTTTAGAGTACCCTCTCAAACCTTTTTATCTCACTTACAGTTCCCTATGCATGTAGGCCCCATTGCCAAAGTGTTTCTGCGCTTGAAGAATATTTGCATGCACTTCCATTTCTACCCATGTCATATGTGCCAACACACCTGTCTCAGCAGGGTGACTCACGATTTTTTAAACCACATACAGCTTTATTTTTGCTGTCTCCTCCCTAAAATTGCCTCCAAATTAATGCAAGCCAAATAAATTCCTCTGATTTTTTTTTTTAAACATCCCTCTTTCTTGCTTCTAAATGTTGGTATTATGCCATATATGGTGTTTTACTTCCCTGTGCTCAAAGAGAGAGCAGGCCTGTCTGGAAATTAAGTGTGTACTGAAAGAAATGTGTACTGGAAGTACCTATGGTTTAAGTACAAGTGTCAATACTTAATAATAATTAATGTGTTTAATAGACAGGGCAACTGTACTTTCCTGATAACTTGCATTGGTGTAAAATGCATTTAGAAAAAAAAACTATTAACGAATATAACAAAATAAATCAGGCATCTTCCGCTTACTATGGGAGTGTTAGAACGTGGGGTTCCAGTGAAATATGGAGGCCATCTCCCTCGACATGCCATCAATTAAGCACTACATTTACAGCTTTAGGCATGTCACTTACAAATCATCGACATCATGCGTTTAAGTCTAATTAGTTTAACTTAAGTCAACAGACCCTTCAACATTAAATGCATTGAAGTGCTTGGTGCGCGGCTCCCCTGGCTAGGTTTCGCGGCTCCCCAGGGAGCCACGGCGCACAGTTTGGGAACCACTGACCTATGAAAAACACAGAATTCTAACAATCTGCTTGCCCATGGGGATCACACCACAAGTAGAGGACTGCACCTCTTGGGGTTCAGTCTTCGCTGCCATATATACCAGAACACATGGTATCCCGTCCTTAGCAGTAATACCTGACGTATTGAGACAGATACAAAATGAGTACTGAGCAGAGCCTGCCCTTAACTTAGGGATAAAGTTACTAAATAACTTTGACCAGGTATCAGCCATAATACTAGCTAACATTAAGGGGGAAGCAGCTTCAGTGGCGATCCGCCAACGCCTAAGGGAGTTCAGTCCAGAGGATCATCAACACAAACTACCCTAAATAATTGAAACTGCATATGCAGAACTAGGCAGAGACAGTCTAGGTGGGAAAGCATTAAAACCACAACTAGTGGGCAGTCCTGAAAAGGACACTACAAAGCAGACACCTACTTCTTCTAAAAAGAAGTGGGAAAATAAAAAACAACAAAAGTCTAAAGACAGCAGATCTCAATCCAGAGGTAGGTCTCCTCAACAGGAGCCCTCTGAAAGGAGGTATAACCTCAGGAATAGGGATAATATTAAAAAACCTGACAGGTATCAGGGTACTGATACACGTTCCTCTCGTTCCTTTCAGGTTTCGTCAAGAAACTCCGAGAGGGAAGGACAGTCAGAACACAGACAAGAGGAGCGTACAAAGTCCAGAGACACGCAACGCGCTGCGGACTACGCACCTAAAAAAGAGGATAAACAAAAACAGAAACCTCAGTTCAAAAAGAAGAAGGTAGCAGGTCTCAAGATCAGACATGCCCAGAATTCTGAGGACACAGCTTCTGAACGGGGAATGGGCTCTGACGATGCTAGACAGCGCGGCAGAAGTAACGATAGCTCGCCAGAACCTGAAGGAATTTCTGGTGACAGCGGAGTTGAGTGAGTATATCACGGTGGAAACACCTGATACTCAGGTAAGTGTCCTGTTACATGAGATAACACTCCGGCTGGAGGAGGACAAGCCCAGGAAAATTAAAGGTCTCTTTTGGAAAAATCTGTCATCTGGTTATGACATTCTATTAGCAGAACAAGACTGGCCGCCAGCATTCGTCATGGAGTGCCCTAGGGGAGAAACTGTAATTTTTCCAGCCTTTTCCGACCTCGTTCCCACACATCTTAAACATGCATATGCGCAGGAGTGGGCGGTTGCCCTAGCTCCAGCATTGTATAAAAATCATGTTGGTAGGGATGAGGATTCAACCCACCACGTGATCCCGTTAAAAGTTTCCCCAAAAGCTCAAAGGCAATACCCTATAAAGCAGGAAGGTAAAAAATAAGTCAGGGAGATCCTAGATCAACGTGAATACCAGGGGGTGATTGAAAATTGCACTTCACCTATGAACAATCCTTTGTTTCCCATAATGAAACCTGACAACACATATCGTTTAGTTTTGGATTACCGACATTTAAACACTTGCACAAAGACATTTGCAGTTCAAAATGCACACAGTGCCGCATTAATGAATAACATTGTGCGCAAAAATACAAAACAACACTTGATATCTCAAATGGATTTTTCTGCCAAAATATAGCGCCTGAAAGCAGGTATCTGACCGCATTCAGTGCGTTAGGGTCCCAGCGACAATTTTGTCGACTAGCCCAAGGGTATAAAAATAGCCCCGGGTGTTTTCAGCAAGAGTAACAGAGTTACTCCAAAATTTGGATGAAGAAGCATTGTCCTATGTAGATGATATTTATCTGACGGACGATGACTTACCGAGGCACTTGACCAGGGTGAGCACCATTATTATGGGATTCGCCTCTGAGGGCTATAAATTTAATTTCAAAAAATCAAAAATTGCCCACCTCAGTGTCCTATTTTTAGGATACGAGCTGTCAAGTGAAGGAAAAAGCCTAGCAGCTAACTTTTTAGAAAAGTGTGCGCTGCTCCAACCTCCAAAACCATTGAAGAATTTACAATCAATTCTGGGATTCCTACATTTTGGTCGAACATACATTTTGGATTACGCAGAAAGAGTAAAACCTTTCTACGACTTAATAAAACCTGATTTTTCAGTCAGACAATGGACACAGGAACATACAAATATCCTGCGTTCCCTACAGGAAGACATGATAGCTTCTAAACATTTACAGACACGCGTAAACGTACACAACTTAGTGATCCGAGTCATAGCGGGTCAATGCGGGTACACTTATTTAACTTTCAATGAAGGCGAAACGGTACCAATCGCATACAAATCACACATGTACACAAACGCAGAGATGCGTTTCACTTCAACAGAAAAAATCCTGACAGCAGTGCAGACCGCTGTAGCAAGAGAAAGAGCTCTGGCTCAGGGAAAACGCATAATTGTCTTGACCCCAGTACCAGCTTTAGAAGCTGTTACAAAAGCTAGCATTCCAAATGCGAAAGCCTTACATCCCAGATGGATACAATGGGCTAATTCTCTTACTGCAACGGATGTTAAATACAGATTCGATCCAAGTTTAAAAACACAGGCATTCCTGCAATACAAACAAGAATATCCTCTACCAAATGAAATTTTGCCTCTAGATCAGTATGAATACATTATTTACACTGACGGGTCTGCTCAACCGGCCATAGGGATTAAGCAAGCTTACAACGCAGCGTGTGCGATTGTTAAAGGTCGCATGCACAATGGAAAGTTCCATCCGAGTTGCACTAAATCGCAATCTCGAGGAGACTACACGGCTCAGTTGGCAGAACTCAAAGCACTGATACTGGCACTTATAAATACGGATCACGAATTCCCCACACTGATTGTGTGTGATTCCTTTTACTGTGTACAGTCGTACAATGAATATCTACATCATTGGGAACAAAACGGGTTCAAAGATGCAAAAGGTGGCACAATTGAGCATAAAATGCTATGGGAACAGGTAGTGGAGTTGAGAAACGAACTACCAAGGGCTCACGTGATACATACACTGAGTCATCAGCGTGATGGCGTTCACGTTGAAGGGAATTCATTGGCTGATGAAGCCGCAAAGGGGGCTGTTTGAACAGCCGCCGTAGCTGCAGTTACTCGTTCAAAGACAAGGGTAGAGGGCGAGATTATGGTAGCTGTCAATGCTTCACGCAAAGGCAGCACAGCAGTACCAAAAAAATTTCCACTCAAGTACTCCTACAAGTTAGATGCACAAAACATTCCATATGCTCAGATTCCTGGAGTGGGGGATAGAGTAATACCAAATATGGATCGTAGGCGAGGCTTAATTGTGGCAGCACACGAAGGAAAGGTTCTGTACATAAGGGACTTAGGGAGACTGTTTCTTTGTTGAAAGAACGCTTCTGGTGGCCCGTGATGAGAAGGCAGATTAGAGACTATGTCTGGAACTGCGACATCTGCAAGCAGATGGAAGGGTCCACCACAACACGTCCAGTACAGATCCCATTATTAGACAGCATTAGGTTGTCCATTCGTGTACGTCCAGCTCAAGTTTCCTCAAGATCTGGCCTCAGCGCTCGGCTGACGCTCGAACTGTTATAAAAGATTTGCGAGTCTTTATCGGCACATACGCAGTTGGCACGTTACATTCTGACCGTGGTCCGGCGTTTAGCTCTCGGGCTTACAAAGAGGCCATGGAAGGAATGGGTGTAGCATTGCGGTACTCCTCTCCGTACCATCCCGAGGGAAATTCTGTTGGGGAGAGGAAAAACCGGGACTTAAAGCAATCTTTAACAGCTAGGGTATTAGGCAAGGGCGGTAGATGGGTTGATCACCTTTATGGGGTCCAACGAGCTATCAACAACCAGCCAAGAAGCTCTCTAGGGGTGTCACTCCTTACGAGGTCCTATTTGGGACAAGAATGTGGGTACCTGATCTTGATTGTGAAGGCACAGTGGCGGATGAAAAACCATTTGATATCCATGATCGTTTGGCTGTTTTACAGGATCTAAATGAATCCAGAACACAACAAAGTAACGTGCTCCAGAAACAGGCTGCCACTGAGGGAGTCAAGGCAGTAACGGCAAGACCTGTCTGGATCCCAAAAATCGGGGATCTGGTCAGAGAGAAGATTGCTGACAAGAAATAATTTGGGCCATCCTACAGAAAGCCTGTACCTGTCCTAGCAATCCAAGGCACAAGAACTGTACTGCTGCCGCCTCTTGCCGGGAAAAATGAGAAAAGATTTGTCTCAATTGACTTAATCAACCCACACTATGTGGCCGATACTAAACAGTAGGCCTCGTGGACTCCACAGTAGCAGACGCCCTCCTCTCGCTACAATCCAAGAAGTTCAAACAGAAAGACTCATCACGTTTGAAGAGCCACCTGTACGGAATGAAGGACTAAGCAACAATGCTATGGAACTCGTTCCACTTCAACAAGAAATTCATCTTCAAAATGAAAATCAACTTAACAACCAAGTTGCAATAAGACCGACCACAGACATCTACGTCAACATGCCTCGTCAAGAGCAAAGTCCAATTTCAACAAATCCCGATGCAATTCCAACAATTGATCGAACTGCTTCTGGCTATTTCATGAACTTTGATACGTTTTCACTGGATCCAAGCGAGCCGGAAACGACGCCAGCCAAAAAATCACTCAAACAGAAACTCACTGACTTTTTGAACTTTTTTAGAAAGTCTTACCTGGTGCCACCTTGGATTGAACTATGGTATATCACTGGGATTTAATTTTTTCTTTTCTGGCTAGGTTTAATAATAACTTTTAGTATGCTTATTAATGGACGATACCTCCAGCAGAGCTCGACAGCCCAAAGAGTCAATTTGATTTTAAAACCACACCAGTCTTCACATCGTGAACCAAGAGACTTGTCGTCAGTGAACATCACAGCAGTTCCTATAGCGGACGGTATAGTATGGGACAAGGTTGATTATGATATATTCGGTCCGACTGAACTTTTAAAGCTAAAACATGTATTTAAAATTTCTTTAAGTGATATCATTACCTCCAGTACATTTTCTGATGATTGGGACACTGAAACTGTAAATGCTATGATGTCGGATTTAGAAAAAACTGCTGCATTTCCGAACAACGAAATGTTAGAAGGTACTTCAGACTATGATACATTGTACTGTTACCAACAATATGGTCATCATTTCTTACACAAATCTATAACACCTAGAAATGTATTTGAATACCACCATTGGGAACACTGCCCAACACCTCCAAAAGGTAGTTCGCAAACTTTTGCACAGAAATTCACATACTTTTCAGGGTTCAACACATCTGACCCAAAGTCATTTTATTACAAAGTGGCAACAACATCAGCACAGAAAATTATGTTGACTAACACCAAACAGATTTACTCTGCTTCCTTTATGGCCCAGTTGTCTACACAGGGTTTCGACCTAAGGAAGGACACTATAGATTCAAAATCAATCTGGGGTTCTAGGGACTGGCAAGTCCAGGGAACAGAAGCGGTATTTTGAGCATGCCTCATTCCACAGCAGATAATATTTCTGAATGAAACTGTGCAACAGACATCCTGTCTTGGACTAGCCAAGAACAAGGAAATGAACACACCCGGGTTTCCTACACCATCACAGATGGGTGGGGGGCAGAATTCAACTACACAAGGGGTAGGATTAGATGACATTCTCCAGTACAACAGATCAGATCCTGATTGGACGAAATGGCTGATTTGGCCCATTGACACGAACACCTGTCAACAGAGATTTATGAATACAACCGAAGGGTTTAGTATCCATAGGCCAGATACCCGCTATGTACAGAGACAACACCCAGGGGTAGTGACATCCTATAGTGTTGGGAAGTTGTGCCTTGATTGGCTAGAGACCTCAACACTCACAGAAGTAAAACATCACTTGACCTTACTCACACCTGATGTAGACCTTAGGGATTTCCTACTAGGTCCAAGGAAAACACGTCAGAAACGTTTCATATATGCTGGCCTTTATGCCTATTATAATGAAAACTGGAAAATATCCCAACAAGAGGCCGCAGAAAGAATACGGGAAATAGACCGTATCAACTTAGAAAAGGCATTAGCTGTAGTGGATAATGGGTTAACTACTTTGACCTCCAGGATTTACTCCTTAGGCAACATTGCGTCTTCGGCAATCGACATATTAGAACAAGATCTGGCCTTGTTACAACACGGGCAATCTCAGCTACGTTCTATTATGATGCTAAGCTGGACGCTGCAATCTTTGCGTGCAGGCTATGTGCCCTGGCGTTTTATAAACACCACGTCTCTGTTTTCAGAATACAATTTAACTGATAAACAGACAGAAATGGCACAAAGGGGAGCCAAATATACAATGCTGCGTATTGAGAAACTGGAAAGATTACCATTCACTGTAGCCAAATCACCATCAACAGAATGGCTAATTCATGGCCAAATCACTCTGCCGGTCACTACGTTTCAGTTTCAATATTGCCTTGAGCAAAGGCAGGCAGGCAAAAATGAAAAAATGGGTAAGGGATACATTAAGGAATCTTGGGAGTTACCATATAGATATCGATGCCGGAATGGGGATCGAGAAGTATATCTGAGTGGTACAAACTGCAAGAACGCTTTAAGCGGTTCTCTCATGTGTCAGGATATTTCACTACACGGAGCCTGTAACGGTTCAGTAGCAAACCTATCGTGTCACATGACTGGGACTCCAGCTGCAGTGATCACGCCAGTTTTCGAGCTACTCTCGAATGGGAGTTACTTGATGCTAAATGGTCAAGGTTGCTGTGGGATGCTTCCGGGCGTCGCATATCTGGTCACTGTTAACTCCAGGGTTACTTGCTGTATGCAAGTATTGTTTCCGCCACTGAACACAGTCAGAGAGGCGCCGCTATGGCCTTCACTGAACGTTTCTTTCATACAATTTGATACTCTGAGCAGACTGCAAACCATGCTTTTACAGCCACCCGTGCCCTTAACCTCCGCTCGAGAAACCTATGAACTTCAAGTTGCAAGGACCTCGACTGAGATACAGGCGCTTATACGTACAAACTGCCTCTTTCATTTCGTAGAAATGGTGGGACATATCTTCAATATGTCTGATACGAGCGGTATTGTACACCTATTTAAGACCATAGGGTCAGGACTGTTAAGCACCTTTCAGACAGTCCTCGGAGTAATCCCAAATTTTATACACTCCGTATTGGGAAGCGTATTTGGAGGATTCCCGCTTATCCTATTGCTGGTTGCAGGGGTCCTATTCATAATACTACTGCTACGCAATGGACGGCCCAATTCCCGAGGGAATGGCGAACACGCTCCTGGAGCGGACATACCGTGAACGCATGGTACAACTTCTGGGCATTCCTTGCCTGCGAGAACTCAATGCCTCCTGGTTTCTATCGTTTAGACCAGTCTGGGTAGACTGCATCTTACCTGTTCTTCGATGCCTGTTCTGCGGAGAAGAATGCACGTTGGATCTTTGTCTAACATTTTCATCAGATGCGCCTCCGGACACGCATGCAATGCTGGACCCCATAAAGGCCCATGCTCTGCGTTGTCCCCAGCGGCTTCCAATTCTGATGAACGCATTCCTGGAGAATCCACAGGTGCCGTTTGCTCCTGCTGGGTTAGGTGACTCCTCCACAGGCACCCAGGTAACAACTGCCGCACAAGCTGCCGCAGCACCGACTGTTGGCAGTGCTACATTCCATCTATGTGCGATTGACGTTCTCTGTTTGGCGTTGGATTTGTCGTCTGCAGCATCTAACACAGATAATATTGTGCTTCCCAGCCAGGACGCTTAGGGGCCGATTCCGATCTCGGTCGGAGGCGCACCCAATACCATTCGGTCGGGAAAAAAGCCATGCGAATGCCTGTTTCCCGACCGATCCGCACATTATTCCGAACGAGCAAGTACGATGCGCACAACAGCATAGAATCCGTCCGAGTTGTACTCACCCAATCCAGGTCCTGTTCTCCGACCGAGGCGAATCCGGAAACGCCGAATCGAGTCGCACGGAAGGGAAAATGCAGCCCCGTTCGGCCGGACAAGTACGATGCGCTTTCCGTACGCGCCGAACCCGTCGCTACGTCCGGCACGTCAAAGCTTCCGGGAGAGGCGCACATAAGCTCCGATTCGCGCCACAACACGATCCACGGCTACGAGGCGAACACGCCAGCGACGAGGACGAGGCGAAGCAACGAGAAAGACGAACGAGACGAACCAACCATGAATCCCTTCGTTCCGATCCTACCAATATTCTACATTTACTACCGGAACAGGCACGGACGCGTACGGCCCAGAAGGTAAGTCAGACACCAAACACAAAAACATACAACACGTACACGACACATCACACACACACACAGAGGGATGCAGAATTTACTTACACCAGCAACAGCAGCACCATAGGGGCGGGATGCCCATCACCAATGCCACATATGCACACAGGGGCCTGGATGCGCACCACCACTACCACCCCTACCCAGGGGGGGCTGGATGCCTACCACCACTACCACCCTTAGCCATGGGGGTGCCAGATGCCCACCACTACTACCACCCTTACCCAGGGGGGACTGGATGCCTACCACTACCACCCTTACCCAGGGGGCTGGATGCCTACCACTACTACCACCCTTAGCCATGGGGGTGCCAGATGCCCACCACTACTACCACCCTTACCCAGGGGGGCTGGATGCCTACCACTACTACCACCCTTACCCAGGGGGCTGGATGCCTACCACTACTACCACCCTTAGCCAGGGGGGGCTGGATGCCTATCACTACTACCACCCTTAGCCATGGGGGTGCCAGATGCCCACCACTACTACCACCCTTACCCAGGGGGCTGGATGCCTACCACTACTACCACCCTTACCCAGGGGGCTGGATGCCTACCACTACTACCACCCTTAGCCATGGGGGCTGGATGCCTACCACTACTACCACCCTTACCCAGGGGGGCTGGATGCCTACCACTACTACCACCCTTAGCCAGGGGGCTGGATGCCTACCACTACTACCACCCTTAGCCATGGGGGTGCCAGATGCCCACCACTACTACCACCCTTACCCAGGGGGCTGGATGCCTACCACTACTACCACCCTTAGCCAGGGGGGCTGGATGCCTACCACTACTATCACCCTTAGCCATGGGGGTGCCGGATGCCCACCACTACTACCACCCTTACCCAGGGGGGGCTGGATGCCTACCACTACTACCACCCTTAGCCAGGGGGCTGGATGCCTACCACTACTACCACCCTTAGCCATGGGGGTGCCAGATGCCTACCACTACTACCACCCTTACCCAGGGGGCTGGATGCCTACCACTACTACCACCCTTAGCCAGGGGGCTGGATGCCTACCACTACTACCACCCTTACCCAGGGGGGCTGGATGCCTACCACTACTACCACCCTTACCCAGGGGGCTGGATGCCTACCACTACTACCACCCTTAGCCATGGGGGTGCCAGATGCCTACCACTACTACCACCCTTAGCCATGGGGGTGCCAGATGCCCACCACTACTACCACCCTTACCCAGGGGGTCTGGATGCCTACCACTACTACCACCCTTACCCAGGGGGGGCTGGATGCCTACCACTACTACCACCCTTAGCCATGGGGGTGCCAGATGCCTACCACTACTACCACCCTTAGCCATGGGGGTGCCAGATGCCCACCACTACTACCACCCTTACCCAGGGGGGACTGGATGCCTACCACTACCACCCTTACCCAGGGGGGGCTGGATGCCTACCACTACTACCACCCTTAGCCATGGGGGTGCCAGATGCCCACCACTACTACCACCCTTACCCAGGGAGGGCTGGATGCCTACCACTACTACCACCCTTACCCAGGGGGGGCTGGATGCCTACCACTACTACCACCCTTAGCCAGGGGGGGCTGGATGCCTACCACTACTACCACCCTTAGCCATGGGGGTGCCAGATGCCCACCACTACTACCACCCTTACCCAGGGGGCTGGATGCCTACCACTACTACCACCCTTACCCAGGGGGGCTGGATGCCTACCACTACTACCACCCTTAGCCATGGGGGCTGGATGCCTACCACTACTACCACCCTTACCCAGGGGGCTGGATGCCTACCACTACTACCACCCTTAGCCAGGGGGCTGGATGCCCACCACTACTACCACCCTTAGCCATGGGGGTGCCAGATGCCCACCACTACTACCACCCCTTACCCAGGGGGGCTGGATGCCTACCACTACTACCACCCTTAGCCAGGGGGCTGGATGCCTACCACTACTATCACCCTTAGCCATGGGGGTGCCGGATGCCCACCACTACTACCACCCTTACCCAGGGGGGCTGGATGCCTACCACTACTACCACCCTTAGCCAGGGGCTGGATGCCTACCACTACTACCACCCTTAGCCATGGGGGTGCCAGATGCCTACCACTACTACCACCCTTACCCAGGGGGCTGGATGCCTACCACTACTACCACCCTTAGCCAGGGGGCTGGATGCCTACCACTACTACCACCCTTACCCAGGGGGGCTGGATGCCTACCACTACTACCACCCTTACCCAGGGGGGCTGGATGCCTACCACTACTACCACCCTTAGCCATGGGGGTGCCAGATGCCTACCACTACTACCACCCTTAGCCATGGGGGTGCCAGATGCCCACCACTACTACCACCCTTACCCAGGGGGTCTGGATGCCTACCACTACTACCACCCTTACCCAGGGGGGCTGGATGCCTACCACTACTACCACCCTTAGCCATGGGGGTGCCAGATGCCTACCACTACTACCACCCTTAGCCATGGGGTGCCAGATGCCCACCACTACTACCACCCTTACCCAGGGGGCTGGATGCCTACCTCTACTACCACCCTTACCCAGGGGGGGCTGGATGCCTACCACTACTACCACCCTTAGCCATGGGGGCTGGATGCCTACCACTACTACCACCCTTAGCCATGGGGGTGCCAGATGCCCACCACTACTACCACCCTTACCCAGGGGGGCTGGATGCCTACCACTACTACCACCCTTACCCAGGGGGCTGGATGCCTACCACTACTACCACCCTTAGCCAGGGGGCTGGATGCCTACCACTACTACCACCCTTAGCCATTGGGGTGCCAGATGCCCACCACTACTACCACCCTTACCCAGGGGGCTGGATGCCTACCACTACTACCACCCTTACCCAGGGGGGCTGGATGCCTACCACTACTACCACCCTTAGCCAGGGGGCTGGATGCTCTACCACTACTACCACCCTTAGCCATGGGGGTGCCAGATGCCCATCACTACTACCACCCTTACCCAGGGGGCTGGATGCCCACCACTACTACCACCATTACCCAGGGGGGGCTGGATGCCTACCACTACTACCACCCTTAGCCAGGGGGGCTGGATGCCTACCACTACTACCACCCTTAGCCATGGGTGTGCCAGATGCCTACCACTACTACCACCCTTACCCAGGGGGCTGGATGCCTACCACTACTACCACCCTTAGCCAGGGGGCTGGATGCCTACCACTACTACCACCCTTACCCAGGGGGGCTGGATGCCTACCACTACTACCACCCTTACCCAGGGGGCTGGATGCCCACCACTACTACCACCCTTACCCAGGGGGCTGGATGCCCACCACTACTACCACCCTTACCCAGGGGGGCTGGATGCCTACCACTACTACCACCCTTAGCCAGGGGGCTGGATGCCTACCACTACTACCACCCTTAGCCATGGGGGTGCCAGATGCCTACCACTACTACCACCCTTACCCAGGGGGCTGGATGCCTACCACTACTACCACCCTTAGCCAGGGGGCTGGATGCCTACCACTACTACCACCCTTAGCCATGGGGGTGCCAGATGCCCACCACTACTACCACCCTGTCCCAGGGGGGGCTGGATGCCTACCACTACTACCACCCTTACCCAGGGGGGGCTGGATGCCTACCACTACTACCACCCTTAGCCAGGGGGGCTGGATGCCTACCACTACTACCACCCTTAGCCATGGGGGTGCCGGATGCCCACCACTACCACCCTTACCCAGGGGGGGCTGGATGCCCACCACTACTACCACCCTTACCCAGGGGGGCTGGATGCCTACCACTACTACCACCCTTAGCCAGGGGGCTGGATGCCTACCACTACTACCACCCTTAGCCATGGGGGTGCCAGATGCCTACCACTACTACCACCCTTACCCAGGGGGGCTGGATGCCTACCACTACTACCACCCTTAGCCAGGGGGCTGGATGCCTACCACTAGTACCACCCTTACCCAGGGGGCTGGATGCCTACCACTACTACCACCCTTACCCAGGGGGCTGGATGCCCACCACTACTACCACCCTTAGCCATGGGGGTGCCAGATGCCCACCACTACTACCACCCTTACCCAGGGGGGCTGGATGCCCACCACTACTACCACCCTTACCCAGGGGGCTGGATGCCTACCACTACTACCACCCTTAGCCAGGGGGCTGGATGCCTACCACTACTACCACCCTTAGCCATGGGGGTGCCAGATGCCTACCACTACTACCACCCTTACCCAAGGGGGCTGGATGCCTACCACTACTACCACCCTTAGCCAGGGGGGCTGGATGCCTACCACTACTACCACCCTTACCCAGGGGGGGCTGGATGCCCACCACTACTACCACCCTTAGCCATGGGGGTGCCAGATGCCTACCACTACTACCACCCTTACCCAGGGGGCTGGATGCCTACCACTACTACCACCCTTACCCAGGGGGGCTGGATGCCTACCACTACTACCACCCTTAGCCATGGGGGTGCCAGATGCCCACCACTACTACCACCCTTACCCAGGGGGGCTGGATGCCCACCACTACTACCACCCTTACCCAGGGGGGCTGGATGCCTACCACTACTACCACCCTTAGCCAGGGGGGCTGGATGCCTACCACTACTACCACCCTTAGCCATGGGGTGCCAGATGCCTACCACTACTACCACCCTCACCCAGGGGGGCTGGATGCCTACCACTACTACCACCCTTAGCCAGGGGGGTGTCAGATGCCTACCACTACTACCACCCTTACCCAGGGGGGGCTGGATGCATACCACTACTACCACCCTTAGCCAGGGGGGCTGGATGCCTACCACTACTACCACCCATAGCCATGGGGGTGCCAGATGCCCACCACTACCACCCTTACCCAGGGGGGGCTGGATGCCCACCACTACTACCACCCTTACCCAGGGGGGGCTGGATGCCTACCACTACTACCACCCTTAGCCAGGGGGCTGGATGCCTACCACTACTACCACCCTTAGCCATGGGGGTGCCAGATGCCTACCACTACTACCACCCTTACCCAGGGGGCTGGATGCCTACCACTACTACCACCCTTAGCCAGGGGGCTGGATGCCTACCACTACTACCACCCTTACCCAGGGGGCTGGATGCCTACCACTACTACCACCCTTACCCAGGGGGGCTGGATGCCTACCACTACTACCACCCTTAGCCATGGGGGTGCCAGATGCCCACCACTACTACCACCCTTACCCAGGAGGGGCTGGATGCCTACCACTACTACCACCCTTACCCAGGGGGGCTGGATGCCTACCACTACTACCACCCTTAGCCAGGGGCTGGATGCCTACCACTACTACCACCCTTAGCCATGGGGGTGCCAGATGCCTACCACTACTACCACCCTTACCCAGGGGGGCTGGATGCCTACCACTACTACCACCCTTAGCCAGGGGGCTGGATGCCTACCACTACTACCACCCTTACCCAGGGGGCTGGATGCCTACCACCCTTACCCAGGGGGCTGGATGCCTACCACTACTACCACCCTTAGCCATGGGGGTGCCAGATGCCCACCACTACTACCACCCTTACCCAGGGGGCTGGATGCCCACCACTACTACCACCCTTACCCAGGGGGGCTGGATGCCTACCACTACTACCACCCTTAGCCAGGGGGCTGGATGCCTACCACTACTACCACCCTTAGCCATGGGGGTGCCAGATGCCTACCACTACTACCACCCTTACCCAGGGGGCTGGATGCCTACCACTACTACCACCCTTAGCCAGGGGGCTGGATGCCTACCACTACTACCACCCTTACCCAGGGGGCTGGATGCCTACCACTACTACCACCCTTACCCAGGGGGGCTGGATGCCTACCACTACTACCACCCTTAGCCATGGAGGTGCCAGATGCCTACCACTACTACCACCCTTACCCAGGGGGGGCTGGATGCCTACCACTACTACCACCCTTACCCAGGGGGGTGCCAGATGCCCACCACTACTACCACCCTTACCCAGGGGGCTGGATGCCCACCACTACTACCACCCTTACCCAGGGGGCTGGATGCCTACCACTACTACCACCCTTAGCCAGGGGGCTGGATGCCTACCACTACTACCACCCTTAGCCATGGGGGTGCCAGATGCCTACCACTACTACCACCCTTACCCAGGGGGCTGGATGCCTACCACTACTACCACCCTTAGCCAGGGGGCTGGATGCCTACCACTACTACCACCCTTACCCAGGGGGGCTGGATGCCTACCACTACTACCACCCTTAGCCAGGGGGCTGGATGCCTACCACTACTACCACCCTTAGCCATGGGGGTGCCAGATGCCCACCACTACCACCCTTACCCAGGGGGGCTGGATGCCCACCACTACTACCACCCTTACCCAGGGGGGCTGGATGCCTACCACTACTACCACCCTTAGCCAGGGGGCTGGATGCCTACCACTACTACCACCCTTAGCCATGGGGGTGCCAGATGCCTACCACTACTACCACCCTTACCCAGGGGGCTGGATGCCTACCACTACTACCACCCTTACCCAGGGGGGCTGGATGCCTACCACTACTACCACCCTTAGCCATGGGGGTGCCAGATGCCCACCACTACTACCACCCTTACCCAGGGGGGGCTGGATGCCCACCACTACTACCACCCTTACCCAGGGGGGGCTGGATGCCTACCACTACTACCACCCTTAGCCAGGGGGGCTGGATGCCTACCACTACTACCACCCTTAGCCATGGGGGTGCCAGATGCCTACCACTACTACCACCCTTACCCAGGGGGGGCTGGATGCCTACCACTACTACCACCCTTAGCCAGGGGGGCTGGATGCCTACCACTACTACCACCCTTACCCAGGGGGGGCTGGATGCCTACCACTACTACCACCCTTACCCAGGGGGGGCTGGATGCCTACCACTACTACCACCCTTAGCCATGGGGGTGCCAGATGCCTACCACTACTACCACCCTTACCCAGGGGGGGCTGGATGCCTACCACTAACAACATCTCCACTCACAGGATGGCTAATACATGTCGCAACAAGCACACACCAACATAAAGAATGCAACATTAAGACATCCCCCCAACACCATGACAAGCGTGTGTAGACTGTGTCAAATGCCTACGACACAGAACATGATCATCAACATACAATGTGACACCCTATCACATGTGCCACACATAAATGTGTGTGGCCCCCACAATGCAAGCAGGCCATGACCATTGTGGCAATGGGGTCCAAACCCCCATCATCACAGTGCCCAAAATGTAAGTGTGGGGTCCTGAGCTGAAGCACATCTTGACCATTGTGGCAATGGGGTCCAAATCCCCATCATCACAGTGCCCAAAATGTAAGTGTGGGGTCCTGAGCTGAAGCACATCTTGACCATTGTGGCAATGGGGTCCAAACCCCCATCATCACAGTGACCAAAATGTAAGTGTGGGGTCCTGAGCTGAAGCACATCTTGACCATTGTGGCAATGGGGTCCAAATCCCCATCATCACAGTGCCCAAAATGTAAGTGTGGGGTCCTGAGCTGAAGCACATCTTGACCATTGTGGCAATGGGGTCCAAACCCCCATCATCACAGTGACCAAAATGTAAGTGTGAACAAAGTAGAAGCTGCAACTGGCAAACTGCATGGACAAATCCTGGTCACAGAACAACAAACACAACTGTGGCAAAGTAGTGCAGGTGTCCCATTGCAACATAGATTTGGGGAGGCAAACAGTGCAGTGCAAATAAGACATACCTCTGGCCAGCTGCATACAAACATCACCCATGGTGTCTGACACCGTCAACATACATCAATGACACAATGACAGAAGTGACCATCACAATGCAGACCCACATATTTGCACCAATGGACACACCAATGCAGATACCCTGTGTAGACTGCAGATGGCAGGTGAACAGATACCATACCATGGCAGCAATGGGACACATAAACAATGATCATTGTGCTGACTGATGACCTAGGAGTCCCAGGGACAGCAGGGCAAACACACCAAACAACATACAGATAATGGCACACCATGAATATGCCAATGCAGTGGCGCTGATGCACAAACACAAACAGGCAGACACACACTGCACATCAAACACAACAGGTGAGGGGGGGGGGACCAGTGTCCCCAGGCAACCACACAACACATGAGGAGGCCTGAAGACCAAACACACAGATGTGCATACAGTGCCACACAAAGGTAACTCAGGGATCCAATTCCCCTATGTGGGCAATCAGGCATTGTCAGATGAGAGGGAGCACAAATCACACATGTCACACAAGCATGTAGGAACAGCAACCCACACAGTAAGACACCGAGGCACCACAGCACCACCCCCAGGGCCCACACAATGTGGTGACCCTGGGCTGCATTACAATACCACTGTGATGACAAAGCCAGATGTCGTTCACACTGTGAACCACAGTCATGTATCCTGAGCAAAGAATCACCAGCACACCCACACAAGCACAAATCAATCAGCATGGCCAGTAAGCCAAGGCCAACATGGAGGCAGGGGTCTTGCCGGGCAACAACTCTCATCTGCACACACTAAACAACACACACCTCGACCACCAACAATGTGCTGCAGTGAAGCTCACATGCACAGGTGACATTGCGCATGCACCCATGACAATCCCAGGGGGTGGGTGGGAAGCAAGGTGCAGAAACACAGCACACATGGCCACTCAACAAGACTCCTAAATGTCTGACACACTGCACACTACGCCGTACATGGACATGACGGCAACACCACACCAACCAATGGGATCCCAGCCACAGTCACACACCAATGAAGAAGCCAAGGTCACCCACAAAGAACACACATGGACAACTACCAACATTGCAGCCCTGACCCTGAGGAGTGCCAGCAGTCACACACACAACGTGTCACAAACAATGAAAGCTAACACAAACCGGAAATCACATTACAGGAGTAAACAACAAGTGCTAAGGGGAATCCTAACTGTGACCCATCAGCGCCTGCCCACAAACTCAGCCCTGACAGCAAACACACCTATGGGTGACACCCTGATGACCAGTAATGTGCCATGCACCCACATCACAGAGAACCCAGGGAGTAGACTTTGGGGGAACATAGCTCAACTCAGCAAGCATCACAAACAGGAACATCACTAGGGATCCCAGCACACATAGCAAAATGGAAGTGAACACACAGACATGCTCATACAACACACACCTTGGGCGCAGGCAATGTCACAGGAGCACACACTGCCATGAGGGGACTCCACTCCTGTGTGAGGAAAGCTGTGCCATATGTCGCATCAGTAGGGCTCCATCATGTCAGCACAACACTTTGTCACACAGTAAACAATTAGCACCAAATCAAGGCTCCCATCACATCAGCCTGGTCATGGGAGTGTCAACGAAATCATCAGCACAGATCCAACACACATGTACAGCAAGTTGCACTGACAACACAGATGAGTCCTTCCCCATTGATGCCCAAACCTGCATGTCCACTGGAGATGGCCACACGGTCAGGGAAGTAGACGAATTGAACAATGGCAAGCACTACAGATGTGCAGGGATGGAAGCCACAGATGTGACATTGCTAATGTAACTAGGAAATTCCATTGCCAAATATTGTAAACATGACACCCACAGATGCTGTTAAGGATGACATGGATACACCACAGGATAGGACACTGTCCCTCTGGACCACATGGGGCCCTGCCCAGTGACACTTCATTGTCATGAGACCAAAGATCATCATCCCTGCTGCAAGGGCATGGTCAGCATCATCAACATCATGTACATCAGAAGTAATAGCATTAGAGAACAGAAAGTTGCTTTATTCAGCATATGTGTGTCCAAAAACTCAGAGAACAGTAATGCTCCAACAAAGGCCAATGGCCAGTCCATCAAGTAAGTCAATACAGGGTGACAGTGGCAGATGTCACCCTACGCATGCCTGCACTGCACAAAACCAGGGACAATCCACTAGGAGGGGCAACCGGGGGCAGGCCAGGCACCGCAGGGACAGGATCAGGGCTCACCAGGAGGAGGCAGGGAAGGGGTGGTGGGTGCTGGAGAGCCACTGACAACTGCAGTGGAGGTGTCTGACATGGTGTGTGCCGGCACAACTGGGGGGCATGGCTCAGATGGTGTGTGTGCTGGCACGACTGCAGTGGACCGTGCAGATGGAGTGGACAGGTCCGCCACTGCAGTGCCCAAGTCAGACAGGGTGGTAGTGGACTCCACTGCAGTGCCTACCTCCAGGGGAGGAGAATGGGGAACAGGCAAGGTGGGCTGGACAGAGGGGGAGGACACCCTCACCACATCAGTGGCACAGACAAGCGCAGCGGGGGTGTGGTGCCGGGAGAGCAAGTGGCAGGAGGAGAAGGCCTGATCCTCTTGGGGATGGTATATCTGTGGGTGGGGGAACCTGGGGCAGGGTGTGGTGGGGGCACCTGTGGAGTGGGGGCCTGAGGGATGGAGGAAGGAGACCTGGTGCCTGAGCTGCAGGGCGGCGGCGGGGTCTTGCTCTTACGACTCCGGGGGACTTGCGGGTGGGGGCCTCAGTCTGTCTGCGCCTGGGGGAGGGTGTCCGGGGGCGAGGGGCACTCTGCTCCGTGTGGGTGGGCTTCCTCTTCCCCCTGGATGCTGGAGCAGCTGGATCGTAGGGGATGAGGCCGAGGTCACAGAGGAAGAGCCGCTGTGACTTTGGGGTTGCAGGTGAGGCAAGGGAGGGTGCTTTGGAGGGAGAGGCAACTGAGGACTGCGCAGTGCTTGTGGATGCGTGTGTGTGTTCCAGGGCCCCATCCCCTGTGAGTCTGGTTTCAGTCCCCTGACTGTGCGTGCGTGTGCGTTTTGTTTGTGGCGTGTGTGTCTGTGTGCTGGACGTGTGTGTGCTGGTGTGTGCCTGTGCCGGTGTGTGTGTGCTTGGGACGGGTAAGGTGCTGGGGAGTGTGGATGGAGCAGAGGCAGGAGGGGTGAGGGACTGTCTGAGGAGGGACACTGCTGCCGTCAGGGAGGAGTCCATGGACCTATTGCCCCTCTGTAGGTCAGACATGCCCGATGAGATGCCCTCCATGAACGACACCAGCTGAGTCAACAGAGCGGTGTGTGCATGGAGGACACTCAGCATGGCTGTCTGCCCTACATGGAGCTGGCGAAGGAGGTACACAGACTCCTCACTCAGGGCAGCAGGGGACACAGGGGCAGGGGGTGCGGTGCCTGGCCCGAAGGAGACACGCTCCCGAACATGGGAGCCTCCACGGACCTGGGGAATGGGAGCCGATGGGAGGGCGGTGGTGGTGCTGGTGGTGGCGGGGACAGCAACACTAGCTGGGGTGTGGTGGCTGCTGACACCCGCCTCCATAAGGGAGTCATCCTCCGAGCCGCTGTGGTCCTCAGCTGAGGTGGATGCTGCTGAGGACTCCTCGGTGTGGCTCCCCTCGCCCTCCGTGCCACTGGGTCCCTCCGACCACTCCTCGGCTGCTGACCCAGTCTGGCTCTCCGGCTCCTCCTGGTCCGTGGAGCTGTCCCCTTCTGTG
The DNA here is from genome assembly GCA_963921515.1 of Calotriton arnoldi. Taxonomy (NCBI): domain Eukaryota; kingdom Metazoa; phylum Chordata; class Amphibia; order Caudata; family Salamandridae; genus Calotriton; species Calotriton arnoldi. Next base: position 719,292 of record CAWUFW010001783.1, read on the forward strand.
GCCGTGGATGTATCTGCAATCAATGGGGAAACAGACAGACATCAGTCACCTGCACCAAACGCACACACCACTGTGAGCACAGCACATTACAGAGCAAGCCCTGGCATCATTAGTTGAACATTGCTAAAAGTGCCCTAACTGAACAGGAGAAGCCAATTGTCAGTCTGATGCCAACCATGGCACTCACATCCCACATGGCCTTGCACCCATCTGTCTGGTGTCTGTTGGATAGCAACACCCCAGTGTGGACACATGCACCACCTACACAGTAGTTGGACAGTGCAGAGGACACGGTGTAGCATGTGGACATGCACACATCACAACTCTTGCCACTGAGTCAGTACAGGTTTCCGGATGAAAGGGATGCCCAGAGTCAAATAGGAAATGCATGTGATGCATACCAGCGACAGACACCATGATGCACCCATGTCCTGATAGCCATCGCCACAATGGTGTGCATGTAGCACATGTCACTCCCCTGCAGGATCACCAATAAGTAGACACATGCCATGGCAGAGGCATGACTGCTAAGTCATACATCACTGTCTCAGTGATGTATGACTTGGCAGCCAGACAACAACACTCTGCACTGTGTCACAATAGTAGGTCATGGGGAATGCAAGTCCTGGAGCTGCACAAGTGCACATGTACATCCCCCACACAACACATCATCTGAACCCTCATCTGTCCAGGTCATACCGATTGGACATATGGGAGACCTGTGACACTACCCTCTGAACCTGAGCCCCTCACAATCTGCTGTGAATGGGAAACAGCTGCCTGAACTTCACATTCGCATACCCCAGTCTGCACGGGCAGCTGATCAAACACCTATGTGACACACAAGTATCGTCTCCTATGGTCACATCTCCAGTGGCATGCTGAGCCCCAACCGAGAAACACCCCAGCAGTCCTGGCAACAAATCCACAGCACACTGACACAGAGGCAGACACCTGAGGGGTCAAATCACTGCGCACAACGTGTCAGCTGATACACGGGAGTGGGAGTACAGGTGTATTGGATGGGCTGGAGTAGGCATGACTGTCCTGCCCCACATGAATGAGGGATGAGCCCTGGACAGTGGATAGCTGGCTATGTATGTGTGACACACGTAATCTGCACACTCCTGGGGCCCAAACATTGTTCCCACCCGCTGCATGGGTGTGTGCCAGATACCCCAGGCACATGTGGTGGCTCAGCTCAGCAAGTGGACCGCATATCAAAGCAACACGCAGATTACATGTCCGAACACAGGCATTGTGTGAACAATGGACCCACCCATGATGCCCACAACAGAGTTAGGGAAACAGATGCTGTCCCCCACCTTGAGTGAAGCAAACTGCAAGGACACAGTCCCAAGTGACACAATTCCCTGACTGTAAGGGCCACACCTGGGTATCAGATGAGGAGTGGGCAGTGCACAATAGAGGGACATGGCTCCTGGACAACATGACTGCTGTACTGTGGCAGTTTAACCAGGCCAGAGGAGGGCACATAGCATGTAATACAGAGTTCACAGTGCAGTCTTTGACTCACCCCCTCCTTGCTGCTGTCTGGCCTTCAGCTGCCCATCCAGGTCTGGAAACACCACCGCCAGGATCTGGAGCATGTGGGGGGTCAGGGTCCGTGTTCCGCCCCTCCTGCGAGGAGGCGACAGCTTCAGCTGGACCCGTGCAATCCTCCGGGTCCAGCCCCGAAGGTCCTGCCACCTCTTCTGGCAGTTGCGGATCCGGCGCTTGTAGACCCCCACGGACCGGACAGCCCGGACGATGTCCTTCCAGATCTCCTGCTTCCGATGGGCATTAACCTGTGAGGATGACAAAGTGAAAAGGCCATTACTACACATGCAACATATCCGTGCATGACACAGTTGTATATACATGTCTCAATCACAGGGGCACATGATGTACACAGGCAGTGCAACGCTGCCCATGGACAGTTTGCCAGAAGTCACTACATGGTATCATTGCATGGGAAGTAAAACCTTGTTCAAATGCACTGTCACTGCACCATACCTGTCCAGTGCATGTCACTACACACTATGGGGGGTGACAACTACTCAGTGAGCCTGCTAGCCAGTGGCGTGCAGACTTTCAGCCTTGCTAGTCAGACAAAATGCACATTCAGAAAGGCAGTGCACAGAACACTCACCTGCTCCCCTGGTGTCCCATACAGCTTGCTGTACTGTGGAAGTAGGCTGTCCAGCAGGGCCTGGTTCTCCTCAAGGCTGAAGGCTGGGGCTCTCTCCACAGTACGTGCCATTGCAGGGTCCAGAGGGGGCAGAGACAGCAGCAGTGCAGTGGCAGATGTCGTCCTGGAGCATGTAGTGCAGGCAAGTGAGCTCTCAGGGGAACAGCCAGCAATATATGTGTGCTGCAGAGGCAGATACTGTCCCATGTGTCCAAAGTGATAGGTCCAAGTCGTTTGCATCTTCTGAATCTGGCCAATCCATGGAATAGCAGCACCAATACACGCCCACAGCATCCTTCAAATCTTCAACTTCATGACATACATGATTTTGCAACATTGTTGTGGGTGACCAACTGAATTTACAGCAACCGACTCGTTCGAATTTTGAAAACGCGTCCGTTGCCAGGCTAGGCCATTGACAATGGGTGCGCACCGATCGGTCCATTGCTGTTCAACGCGTACAGGGGTACAACGCGTACCCGCACACATTGAATGCAATGGGCCGGCCGGGTGCACCGATCGGTCCATTGCTGTTCAACGCGTACAGGGGTACAACGCGTACCCGCACACATTGAATGCAATGGGCCGGCCGGGGCACCGATCGGTCCATTGCTGTTCAACGCGTACAGGGGTACAACGCGTACCCGCACACATTGAATGCAATGGGCCGGCCGGGGGCACCGATCGGTCCATTGCTGTTCAACGCGTACAGGGGTACAACGCGTACCCGCACACATTGAATGCAATGGGCCGGCCGGGTGCACCGATCGGTCCATTGCTGTTCAACGCGTACAGGGGTACAACGCGTACCCGCACACATTGAATGCAATGGGCCGGCCGGGTGCACCGATCGGTCCATTGCTGTTCAACGCGTACAGGGGTACAACGCGTACCCGCACACATTGAATGCAATGGGCCGGCCGGGTGCACCGATCGGTCCATTGCTGTTCAACGCGTACAGGGGTACAACGCGTACCCGCACACATTGAATGCAATGGGCCGGCCGGGTGCACCGATCGGTCCATTGCTGTTCAACGCGTACAGGGGTACAACGCGTACCCGCACACATTGAATGCAATGGGCCGGCCGGGGGCACCGATCGGTCCATTGCTGTTCAACGCGTACAGGGGTACAACGCGTACCCGCACACATTGAATGCAATGGGCCGGCCGGGTGCACCGATCGGTCCATTGCTGTTCAACGCATCCCTGTACAAGTGACTGGCATATGTCACCATGCCTGTCTCAGATGAACATATGCCAGCCACAAATAGCTCCCAGGGAGTGAGGGGCACACCTACAACACCACAGCCTGTCCAAACTGTATCATAAGGCATGTAAGGCTGCATTTCCTATTGTGTGTATGTTGGTGTACATGTTGTCCTGTGGGTGTCACCTGGGGGCAGCCACCCCCAGGCTGTGCACATGTTCATGGGGACAGGATCCTGGGTGTTACGTGTACATGACCACTGTGATGTGCAACTGTTCATATCTGAGCATGTGCCATGCTCACATTTCACGGTGGTGTATGTGTATGTCATGTCACATACCCCGTGAGTCCCATGTGGGACGGTATGTTTGAGCCAGGGTGACCCAGTGGCACAATAGTGATGGTCCTCCACAGTCTGTGTGCATGTAGTGTTTACAATGTCTCTGATTTCATGTGCACAATGGGAGACAGTCTCCACATCCACGTTGTTTGTGCATGGACTTTGATGTTGTGCGTGTGTGTGTCACAGACGTCCATGTCTGTCCTGCAGAGGCAAGTGGAACCACTACCTGTGGGGGTCATGGTTGTTTTGCTGTGGTGTATACATGATACTCCATGTAATGCCAGTGTCCATGTGGCAATACAGGGTCCCTGGGAATGTACCTGTCGTTGAGCTGTGATGCCTGGGGCACATCTGTCCTCACATGTCACTGTGGGGGGTGATTGTAACATGGCAGCAGGAGATGGGAACTGTGACACGGCCTCATGATATCCAATGGGCCAACCTGGGACTAATTGATGCCACTTGTTGAACCGTGATGACAGATGTTGGCCATGTATGTACCATACATGTCCTTACGGAACTGCACACTTCATGTAGTTGTGCCTCATAATGATGTATGATGTGATATTGAGTGTGTTCAATGCCGCATATGTGGGGTGACTGACAATCTTGCTTTCTTCTCCTCTGCACTGCAGGGCTCCTGCTGTCCATAGACCATTCCCAGACCTGGCAACGATGGTGGAACGGGACAGCATCCGACGGTACCGCTTCACCAGGCAGCTGATTGAGGATTTGGCAGTGCAGTTGGCCCCACATTTGCAGCCTGGCCGGCCGTATCCTACAGCGCTGACCCCCAAGGTGAAGGTGATGGCAGCCCTACACTTCTTTGCCACCGGTACCTTTCAACACACTGTGGCGACTGCTGGTGGGATGTCACAGACCATGTTCAGCCGTGTGCTCCGCGATGTTTTGGAGGCAATGTTGCTATACCTGAACCGGTACATCTATTTCCCTAGACTGCAACGACTCACTGACGTGAAGAGTGACTTCTATGCCCTGGGGAGGATGCCGCATGTCATTGGCTCCATTGATGGGACACATGTGGCTTTGGTACCACCACAGGCACATGAACAGGCCTACCGTAACCGCAAACACTACCACTCGGTCAATGCACTGGTGGTGTGTCTTGCAGATATGACCATCTCACACGTGTGTGCCCGTTTCCCTGGTTCAGCACACGATGCCTTTGTGATGAGGAGTAGTCGCATCCCCAGGATGATGGCACAGATGCAGAACCAGCGTGCCTGGCTTGTCGGTGTGTACTGACTTTGTGCCATTGTGTGTGATCTGATCTGTAGTATTCCGCCCACTTTTCCAAGTCAGCTAATGTGCACTTGTCTGTCCGTAGGTGACTCGGGATACCCCAACATGCCGTGGTTGCTGACACCCCTCAGGAACCCTGTGACACCAGCCCAGATGCGCTACAATGAGGCACATGGTCGGACCAGGAGAGTGATTGAGCGGACATTTGGTCTCCTGAAGAGCCGCTTCCGCTGCCTCGACAAGACAGGAGGGTCCCTCCCATATGCCCCAGCGAAGGTGTGCAAGATTATCATCGTCTGCTGCATGCTCCACAACCTGGCAGTGCGGAAGGAGTTGCCTCTCATCCAGGATGACAATGACCAACATCCGCCACCTGTGGAGGATCCTGGCCTGGACCACGATGCCAGTGATGATGATGATGATGGTGATGTCCGCACACAGCTCATCACCAACTTCTTTAGCTGAATGTGAGTATCCTGAGGTGTCATGTCAATGATGTGAGTTAGCATGATATGTGTAGGTGGTGCTCTGGTGCTGTTAGAGTGTGTCCATGGGCTACTTGACTGGATGTGTGTAGCGATGTGTGCTTACAGGTAGTCTGTACTCCCCAACAGTGTTGACATGCTAACTTGGTTCTGGGTGGGTATCTTGTAACATGTATTGTGCATGAGTTTTGCTGTTCTGTCCTGTTCTCCATTGCTTTTGACTGTGTGTCATTTCTGTCCTTCACAGGGTACTTTCAGATTCGTTTGGTCAACTGTGTCCACCGACGACGTGATTGTACTTCCAGGGTGGTAGCTGTTGTGTCCCTACAGGTGATGTGCGCCACACCCATGGACTTCCTTCCTTCTACAGTTGTTGACTGTGTGCCCGCTGCCAGGTGGGATTACCTTGCATCTGTAGTGGTTACGACATGTTGCAACTGTGTAATAAACCTGTGCTTCACTTTGTGATGTGCGTTGTCTGTGGTCACACATTTGACTGCCATTTGCTTACTGCACCTGTGGGCTACTTGACTACAACTGGGAATAGGTGTGGTGTCTGTGCATTGCACCGTCTTTCCTGGCAACATCAGTGTAGGCAATGAGTCAGATGGCCTAGGTGTGTATGTGTTGTGTAGCCCTGGTGGTGTGTCTCCCTCATATGTGTCACGTTGCCATTACTCACATGCCTGTGTTGTACTTGCTGTTGCAGTTCGCATACACAGTGTAATTTTGCAGTTCATCATCCCCATGACAGCACCCACGTTGGAATCACAACAGAGGCAAGTATGGTGTATTAGTGTGTTTATTGTGATACATTTGTGTGAATAGTGCACAGGATGGTTAGTGCTGTACATTTATATTGCAATCAGAAGTTCCTAGATGAATTGAAAGTCCTGGTAGACAAAATCCCCAGTATCGGGGCCACAGTTGTCTGAGACATTGGTCCAACTTGTACTCCCCATGTCATGTGTGGGAGTTGTGTTGCCGTCAACAGGGTGAACAGTTTGCGCACAAAGGTGATCATCCAGAACAGGTTCAGGCTTCCTGGGGGTTGCACATGGCCATCGGCCTCTCACTTGCCCCTCCTCGGACGACCCCTCTTCTTTGGGGGGGCCCTCAAGTGCAGGCTGCTGCGGTGCAGGGGACTCTCCGCCAGAGTCATCCTCCCTCCCTGTGGCAGTTGCAGTTGTTCCGGCACCAGATGTTGTTGGCACACAGGGAGGTGTAGACTGGTTGCTGGTCATCTGGCGGAGGCATTGTAATATGTCCCTATGCACCGCCGTCATCTCTTGCAGTGTGTCCCACTTGGACTCCACGCGGGACATGTGTGAGTCCAAGCGGGCATGATGGGCAGCCTGCTGCTCTTTGATGTCCCTGAGGAGCCCCACTACCTGGCTGAGATCTCCGGTGCTGGACTGGTACGCATCGGCTATGCGTGCCAGTTGTGGGTCATCATGCACACCAGACACCTCTGCAAGCAGCGACCTCTGTCTCCCACCCTCCCACCACCCCTGCCGACATGTGCAGTGCGTGCAGTGGCACGCACAGATGACCCTGGTCCCCCTTGGGGGTTGGTGGTGGTGGTGGTGTCCATGGCCCCACGTTGGTCCAGGGTCCCTGTGCTGGTGGTGCTCCTTGTTCTGTCCATGTCGGCAGGGATGGTATTTGTGGTGACAGTCGTTGGAGGGGTGGGTGCAGGGGGTGCAGCTGGTGGTCCTGCTGGTGCTGCATGATGACTTGCACCGGAGGTGCCAGGTTGGTCTTCTTCATCCGAGGAGGGCAGAGGCTGTTCGACACCAGTGAGCTCCGTATCCTCTTGAGCCTGGGACTGGGACTCCTCAGCGTCTGCTGCTGTGTCCCCATCATCACCTGTTTTTGGGAGACACACACAATGTATGTTATGTTTCTGCAGGCATCAATGGTTGACACACCTGACAGTTGTGACTGTGCCTCTGGGTGCGGGCCTGTACATTGCATTGTCCTAAGTTGTCACAGTCAGGGGTTGATATTGGTGTAGCACATTGTCCTGCATTATTTGGGCATTTCTATGTATTTGTTGGGGTGTGAACATGGTCTGCATTGGTTGTATTTGGTTGACAGCCGGCCCTCCTTCCCACCCAGCCAGTCAGTTATCCCACCATGGACTGTGCTTGCATTGCAGGGAGTGAAAGTTGTCTTTCAAGATGTCAGTCAGTGGTGTCCTGCTGTTGGTTGTTGCACAGTTGCCAGCGGGGCCTTGTGCTCCCCACAGCAGTTGCCAGTGTCAGCCATCTTGTCAGTTGTTTTCCACTCCCTGTGATGTGAGCATGGTTCAGGGTGGTGTTGATGGGACAGTTGTGGGGGTGAGCTATGTCTGTGACTATGACTCCCATCATGCTATTGCCTCCACCCCACTTCCCAGCATTCCCATACTTACTTGCTTTTGTGGGGAGTTCAGTGTGTGTGGGTGTGAGAGCAATGGCAAGATGGCTGACAGTGGTGTCCTGCTGTTGGTTGGTGTGCAGTTCCCAGCATGCCCTTGTGCTCCCCACAACACAGCACCAGTGTCAGACATCTTTGATGGGCCTTTCCACTCTCTGTGGGATGTGCATGCGTGAGTGTGAGCTTGCTGGGCCATGTGGGTGGGGGATGTTGAGCTGTGACTACGACTCCCATCATGCTATTGCCTCCACCCCCCTTCCCAGCATGCCCATGCTTCCTTCCCTTTGACTCTGCTTCCCTGTGGGGTTGTGTGCCTGTGCTGACAAGATGGCTGACAGTGTAATCCTGGGGTTAGTTCTGCTACAGGTCCCATGTGTGTCCTTGTGCTTCACTCTGCATGACCCAGTGTTGTGGTTCTTTGTGGGATAGATTATTGGTGTGTGAGGCAATGCATTCTCCCAGGTGAGTTGTGTGGAGTTTGTGTTAAGGGGGAGGTGTGAAAAGCTGCTGGTGACTGTGGTCGGTGCTGTGAGTCCTCCTTCCCACCCAGCCAGATATCCCACCATGGACTGTGCTTGCATTGCAGGGAGTGAAAGTTGTCTTTCAAGATGTCAGTCAGTGGTGTCCTGCTGTTGGTTGTTGCACAGTTGCCAGCGGGGCCTTGTGCTCCCCACAGCAGTGGCCAGTGTCAGCCATCTTGTGAGTCCTTTTCCACTCCCTGTGATGTGAGCATGGTTGTGAGTGGTGTTGATGGGCCAGTTGTGAGGCTGAGCAATATCTGTGCCTACTACTCCCATCATGCTATTGCCTCCACCCCCCTTCCCAGCATGCCCATCCTTCCTTCCTTTTGACTCTGCTTCCCTGTGGGGTGGGCTGCCTGTGCTGACATGGATGGCTGGGAGTGTTGTCCTGGCAGTTGTTTGGCTAAAAGTCCCAAGAGTGTCCCTGTGCTTCACACAACATAACCCAGGGTGGTGGTTCTTTGTGGGATCTTGAGTTAGGATGTGAGGCATTGCATTCTCCCAGGTGGGTTATGTGGAGTTTGTGTTGAGGGGGTGTGTGAGGGGAGGTGCTTGTGACTATGGTCAGTGCTGCGAGTCCTCCTTCCCACCCAGCCAGATATCCCACCATGGAACGTGCTTGCATTGCAGGGAGTGGAAGTTGTCTTTCAGGATGTCAGTCAGTGGTGTCCTGCTGTTGGTTGTTGCACAGTTGCCAGCAGGGCCTTGTGCTCCCCACAGCAGTAGCCAGTGTCAGCCATCTTGTGAGTCCTTTTCCACTCCCTGTGATGTGAGCATGGTTGTGAGTGGTGTTGATGGGCCAATTGTGAGGCTGAGCAATATCTGTGCCTACAACTCCCATCATGCTATTGCCTCCACCCCCTTCCCAGCATGCCCATCCTTCCTTCCTTTTGACTCTGCTTCCCTGTGGGGTGGGCTGCCTGTGCTGACAGGATGGCTGGGAGTGTTGTCCTGGCAGTTGTTTGGCTAAAAGTCCCAAGAGTGTCCCTGTGCTTCACACAACATAACCCAGGGTGGTGGTTCTTTGTGGGATCTTGAGTTAGGATGTGAGGCATTGCATTCTCCCAGGTGGGTTATGTGGAGTTTGTGTTGAGGGGGTGTGTGAGGGGAGGTGCTTGTGACTATGGTCAGTGCTGTGAGTCCTCCTTCCCACCCAGCCAGATATCCCACCATGGAACGTGCTTCCATTGCAGGGAGTGCAAGTTGTCTTTCAGGATGTCAGTCAGTGGTGTCCTGCTGTTGGTTGTTGCACAGTTGCCAGCAGGGCCTTGTGCTCCCCACAGCAGTACCCAGTGTCAGCCATCTTGTGAGTCCTTTTCCACTCCCTGTGATGTGCGCATGGTTCATGGTGGTGTTGATGGGACAGTTGTGGGGGTGAGCAATATCTGTGACTACGACTCCCATGATGCTATTGGCTACACTGACTTGCCCAGCATACACAGAATTCCTTTCTTTCAGTGGTCTTCACTGTGTGTTGGTGTTGTAGTGGTGGCTACATGTCTGGATGTGTTTGTTAGTTATATTTGTGCCACTGCCTAGCTGTAGTTGTAGTTGTGTTTGTACATGTGATGACACGGTTAAATGTAACTTTGAGATGGCATGTGTTGTGTTTATCTGACTGACATACACATTTTGGGATGATTCTGTTCTGGTTGCTGTGTAATTGCTAAGAGTGCATGGTTTGACTCTCCCCTTGACAGTGATGTGTGTGTGTATTGTGGCAGAATATTGTGTACATTTGTTGTGTACTCACCAGGCTCTGGGATGTTTTCTAGTCCATAGACGCTCACTGGCGGTAGGATGGCCCGCACCTTCTCCTCCCAGGGCCTGAGGTATACTGGCTTGGCAGGAGGGCCACTGCCGGTGTGTTTGCTCAGGAGGTAGTCCTTCTTCAGCAGGTCCCGTACCCTCCTGCGCACGTCATACCACCTGTTCTGGATGTCAGTCTTTGTGCGCAGACATGGTGATTGTGCGTTCACCCTGTTGATGATCCTCTCCCACATCTTTGTTTTCTGGGCGATGGGTGTCTGTTGGACCAGTGCGCCAAACAGCTGTGGCTCTACCCTGAGGATCTCGTCTACCATGACTTCCAATTCACTATCTAGGAACTTGTGATTCTTCTTTGGGGGCATGGTGATGGGTGGTGATGGTGAGTGATGTGTGTGTTGGTGTGCAGGTGAAGGTGTGTGAGTGTGTGTTTTGCTGGGTGTATGTGAGGTAGCTATTTGTTGGTGTGCTGATGGTGTGTGGCTTGTGTGAGGGATGAGCTGTGGGTGTGTGGTTGCTGTCTGTTGAGTGCTGGCAGGTGAATTGGATTTGCAAAGGATCATGGTTGGGATTTGTGTCCTTTATATGGGTGGAGTTGTGGGTGTGTCTTTGTTCTCTGTCCCCACCCCCCAGTATTTATTGGCTTTGTAATTGCTTGTTTGGCCTTTTTTTGTGTATTTTCCCTTAGTACTTTCTGTGCATGTTGGAAACGTTCTTGTGACCGAGTCGGACCCTGCAGTTGTCTCGTACGGTCTTCTCCGTTTCGTTCACGCTGTGTTTGTGCTATTTTCTATGCTGCGTACGCGTCGGTCGCGGTGTTTTGTGTTACTTCGGCTCGCAGTTTTGTATGCGTGTCGGTCGTACGGCTTGTCCTCCGTACGACTCGGTCGTGGTTTTCGCGCCTTGCATCGTACTTGGCGGTTTGGAGTTCGCGGGTACGTTTCGGTCGGATTTGTTCCGGGTGCGTGTCGGTCGGTTCGATTCGCGTGTTTTTCCGGCCGGATTGCTGTTTTCCGTGCGGCTCGGTCGTTCGGCTTGGGTTCCGTACGTGTCGGTCGGATTTTGCACGCTTTGCATCGTACTTGGCGGGTCGGGCGCCACAGGTACTTGTCGGTCGGAATTAATACCGGCTCCGAGTCGGTCGGTGCTTTTTCCGGCCCGAATCGGAATCGACCCCTTAATCTTGTATTGGCTCATCGTGTCCTGGGAAAGAATTGGAACATTTCCTAAATTGACACTTTCGCTTGAGAAAAGCATGGCCTTCTTCCGCTTTGAGTGAGGCAACTTATATGGAGAAATAAAATGGACATTTTTTTAGTGCCAATTAGAAATAGCGGAATTATTAACATTTTAGGCAGATTTTCACAATTTTAAAACCATGTTTTTACTTGCTTTAAAAAAAGTTTTAAATTGTCCAGATTTTAAGTATGGTCATTGTTATCCAATTCGGAAGAGGAGTGGGTGTTATGTCCCGTATAGAGGCCCTAATGTAGACTTGTTCGTGCATGCCCTAAAATGGACGTATTCATATTTGCCCATATATGGTCATATTCGTACTTGCCCTATTATGGTCATAGCCGCATGCCCAATTATGGTCATAACTGTACATGTCCTATTATAGTCATGATTCCTTATATAGGCATGATCTTTCACCTACATTGGTCCTTGCTAGTACACAACGTGCTCTGAGGGCTGAACGTTATCTATCCTGTGGTTTTGAATATAGCAGGTTTTTTCCCAAACACAGGCCCACACTGTACTCATCAATTATGCATGGCCCTCTAGGAATACACCACCTGCATAATATGTATGTACAAAGTTCACCCCTGACGTCTTCCTCATGTCTAACGAGAGACCAATACAAACCATACTGAGGACCGAGACTCTTTAGGGTATAAATACACCACATCTTGCCCCGGGAAGACAGAGGGAACCGCGACTTCCATGCTGACCAGAGGCTCCTGCATGCAGTCGCTCCAGCTGACAGCGGTCTAACACAGCCCTTGCGGGTGTCCAACTCGAGACCAGGACGGTGTCCCACACTCTCTCTATTCAGGTATGGGGGTTCGACTAAATCCTAGAAGGATTCTTGGCTCTTAGGCTTTAGACCTACACATATGCTAGGTACACTCAGGTACATCTAGTTAGGCATCGTAGGAGTACGCGCACTTGCATAATGCTTTTCATATTCATGTATGTATTCATGATTATTGCAATATGGTAGAACTGTTCTATCCCTTTGCTTTCATCGTGCTGCTGATGATATATCTTTGCTATTGTCTGCTGATTACCGCAGCACATATATTTTACACTAGAATAACAACTGTTCAATAAATACTTATTGAAACGCCCGACTGTTTATTCTGTGTAACTCTCTCAGACAAACCGAATAAGTGAGCACGAGTGACTGAGCGAAAGGCAGTACATTGTTTCCACGATTCTGAGGAATTTGGGTTGTCATGATCTAAGGTTGCCAGAAACTACTCTCTCCCCGAGAAGAGGAGATTCTAGTGGCACTGTGAGCTAGCTAATGCAAACCAGGCTAACATACACAGTGGGGGTGCTCAGAGTTATTCTGCCAAGCCCACAGTATATGTTATACAAACTCGCAGGTCCTGCAGGGGTACTATAGGAACTACACGACACCGCAAGCTGCTCCTAGAGGTCCCTAGTGAGCAAGGAACCAGCACTGCATGTCTAGGTGAAGTACCACAAACTGCTCCTAGAGGTCCCTAGTGAGCAAGGCACCAGAACTGCATGTCTAGGTGCAGTACCGCAAGCTGCTCCTAGAGGTCCCCTAAGTGCGCCGGGTATGCCCAGACGTGGGTCCTTGGCTCACTGTGCCACTGGAATCAAGCTATCCTGGCTGAAGAGGGGTGAAACCCCAAACTGATCCTAGGATGCTTGTTTCCGGTCCAGGGAGGACCTGGCTTGGCAGTTTGGGCTGGACTGTTCCCATGAGGCACAGGGTCAAGACTGATTTGTATATGGCCGGGTCTAAACTGGGGTGGCATGGTGAGCAAAAAAATGATGGATTTAACCCAGATCTCTTGACTGGGGGTGAATGTTTTGATTTGTTCTGCATTCCGTCCATCAATTGTGTGTCTTTTGCTTTCTCGCCCTAAGTGCGCCGGGTATGCCCAGACATGGGTCCCGGGCTCACTGTGCCACTGGAATCAAGCTATCCTGGCTGAAGAGGGTGAAACCCCGAAACCGGTCCTAGGATGCTTGTTTCCGGTCCAGGGAGGACCTGGCTTGGCAGTTCGGGCTGGACTGTTCCCATGAGGCACAGGGTCAAGACTGATTTGCATATGGCCGGGTCTAAACTGGGGTGGCATGGTGAGCAAAAGAATGATGGATTTAACCCAGATCTCTTGACTGGGGGTGAATATTTTGATTTGTTCTGCATTCCGTCCATCAATTGTGTGTCTTTTGCTTTCTCGCCCTAAGTGCGCCGGGTATGCCCAGACGTGGGTCCCGGGCTCACTGTGCCACTGGAATCAAGCTATCCTGGCTGAAGAGGGGTGAAACCCCGAAACCGGTCCAAGGATGCTTTTTTCCGGTCCAGGGAGGACCTGGCTTGGCAGTTCGGGCTGGACTGTTCCCATGAGGCACAGGGTAAGACTGATTTGCATATGGCCGGGTCTAAACTGGGGTGGCATGGTGAGCAAAAGAATGATGGATTTAACCCAGATCTCTTGACTGGGGGTGAATGTTTTGATTTGTTCTGCATTCCGTCCATCAATTGTGTGTCTTTTGCTTTCTCGCCCTAAGTGCGCCGGGTATGCCCAGACGTGGATCCCGGGCTCACTGTGCCACTGGAATCAAGCTATCCTGGCTGAAGAGGGGTGAAACCCCGAAACCGGACCTTGGATGCTTGTTTCCGGTCCAGGGAGGACTTGGCTTGGCAGTTCGGGCTGGACTGTTCCCATGAGGCACAGGGTCAAGACTGATTTGCATATGGCCGGGTCTAAACTGGGGTGGCATGGTGAGCAAAAGAATGATGGATTTAACCCAGATCTCTTGACTGGGGGTGAATGTTTTGATTTGTTCTGCATTCCGTCCATCAATTGTGTGTCTTTTGCTTTCTCGCCCTAAGTGCGCCGGGTATGCCCAGACGTGGGTCCCGGGCTCACTGTGCCACTGGAATCAAGCTATCCTGGCTGAAGAGGGGTGAAACCCCGAAACCGGTCCTAGGATGCTTGTTTCCGGTCCAGGGAGGACCTGGCTTGGCAGTTCGGGCTGGACTGTTCCCATGAGGCACAGGGTCAAGACTGACTTGCATATGGCCGGGTCTAAACTGGGGTGGCATGGTGAGCAAAAGAATGATGGATTTAACCCAGATCTCTTGACTGGGGGTGAGGTGAATGTTTTGATTTGTTCTGCATTCCGTCCATCAATTGTGTGTCTTTTGCTTTCTCGCCCTAGTGAGCAAGGCACCAGCACTGCATGTCTAGGTGCAGTACCGCAAGCTGCTTCTAGAGGTCCCTAGTGAGCAAGGCACCAGGATTGCATGTCTCTGTGCACTACTGCAAGCTGCTCCTAGAGGTCCCTAGTGAGAATCATAAACTACCTAAGCGAAACAGTACACAGCTGCTTGAAATATGAGCAATTATATGTTTAAAGTCGTAAGGCCATGGTGACATCAATGGACAGCTGACGATCCACTATAACAAAACAAGCACGCCCATGTTAGGGTAAAAGAAAAGCACGTCCGCCATTATCCCATCTGAGGCGGCTGTGTTGCTTAAATTTTAAAAAAGCCTTGTGAGAGAGAGAGAGTGAGCGAGTGTGTCCTGCCTGCAACAGCAGGCAGAAGAAAGCCCAATTAAGAAAATAGTGCTCCCAGGCTCTAATTAAAGCATACGTGTAACAACCGAAGTAAAAGGGCCAGTCCTCATGGGAGGTTACAAATGAAGACAAGGCGGTAC
This sequence comes from Calotriton arnoldi, assembly GCA_963921515.1. Lineage (NCBI taxonomy): Eukaryota > Metazoa > Chordata > Amphibia > Caudata > Salamandridae > Calotriton > Calotriton arnoldi. The sequence goes on from CAWUFW010001783.1 coordinate 734,423, forward strand.
AAAGGAGGGACTAACAAGCCTATTAACCAATCAGAAGCCAGCATTTACGAAGGACAATGACACAAGCCAATGACACATATGAGCGGAGAGTGGGCGGGGCTACAAGTACACACTGCAATACAGTATGCCTCGCAGAGCAGCGCATGGGCGCTGACTATAGGCTCTACCGAAAAAAGAAAAAGCAAAAAAATATTGTCATTTTCAATGCCAACAGCTCAAACTTTAACAAATGCGAGACCTATTGCATTGGAAATGCAATTGCTCTGGCATTTGTTGGAGTTGGAGTTATTGACATTATAAATGCCAATGTTTTTTACCTAGCCATGTTGCAGGGTGCAGTACGATATGTGGCCAAAAGAGGTCCCAGGTCTTTTGGTCACATATGGTACTGCACCCTGCAGAAGATATGGTAAATTCACCCTACCCATAATGCCTTGCATGCAAGACAGTACTACGAGTACATTCAAATAGCTATGTCCATATATACAATTAGTAGCTTTGAAATGTGACAAAATAATTATTACATTAATTTCGGATTAGGTTGTACTCTGTGTGGAGCTGATAAAGTGAAATTTATAGATGGTCTCATATAAATGTGAGATATTCTAGTGAGTGAAGTAACCACTGCCAGCCTAGCTTAAGGCCAAGTGTGTGTTCAGGGGGTGTCCTCTTGGGAGGTTACAAGAAGAGACAAGGCAGTACCAAGAAGGGACTACTAAGCATATTCACCAATGAAAAGCCACTATTGACAAAGGACAGGGAGAGGAGCCAATTAAAAAGATGGGCAGAAAGTGGGCGGAGCTTTATGCCCATATCCTGAATACAGCATGTTTCGAAGAGACAGCATAAGGGCTGCCTAGGCGCGAGACCTAAAAAGCACAGCATATACCCAGCAGATAATAAGGCCTGTGACGGTTGATGGTTAAGATACCATTTATTTAAAAAAAGCACTTTTTAATCCACACATTTTTTTTTTTTATTCTCTTTTTATTAAACAGTTGTGATGGTACAGCGATAGGTCACAAAGCCACACAGCAATAACATATGAAGAGAAGGGCACATGAGCATGTTTACAGATGAAATCGCTTCGCAGTATGACATTAGACAGTAAGAAGATTAATATCCAAGTCATGTTTCCGCAATTCAATCGAAGGAGAGATACATATTTCACCACGGGACTTGTTCCAGTTCGCCCACTTGTGATCCCATTTCGAGGGACAACCTCTATGCTTAAACACATCCTTCTCTGCGATCATGGCACTGTCCATATCCTTAGCCCACTTTGAGTATTTAGGTAGATCTCCGGTCCCCCACCCCTGAGCTATGTTCCTTTTAGCCAGGACAAACCCCAGGGACACCCATGTGCGCTCTGTTTGAGTCAGGTCCGTGGCATCCCAAACATTTAATAGACACAATCGCGGGGCGTGAACGATGGCCTTCCCACACACCCTCGCCAGTTTAGAGACAATTTTCCCCCAATAAGGCTGAAGCTTTGGGCACTCCCAGATTGTATGAAAGAAGGTACCCTCAGCTGTGCACCCTCTGAGGCAACTAGGATCCGATCGACTACCCATCCTGACCAGGGTGTGTGCTGATAGATATGTTCTGTGTAGAATTTTCAGCTGAATGAGTCGTAGACGCATTGGGATGGCAACCTCCCTAGGGGAGGAAAGGGTGTTCCTGCCAGTCATCGTCCTCTAGGTATCCCAGGTCTGTTTCCCACAGCTGTCGAAGACGTATCAGTTGATCGGGCTTGTTATTTATTAGTTTGCGATAGGTGAGCGAGATCGCTTTACGTGTTAGGGGGTCCGTCAAAAGCCTATCCTCCAGCAGGGAGACCTCAGGTAAAGCCTCACCGCTTGTGACAACAGTGGTGATTGCATGTCGGATTTGGAGATAACGAAATGTCTCGGACTCAGCCAACTGGTATTCCCCCTGGAGATCAGCAAATGAGACCATAGCATTTCGTTTCCAAAGGTCCCCCACTGAAGAAATACCAATCAGGTCTCACTTGTCAAAGCCCGGGCATCCACTCAATGTACCAAGCTGTTCGGATTCCCACAGGGGAGTGAGCAGTGTTAATTTCTTGTGCCAACCCAGTTTCTTTGTTGCACAGTGCCAAAGTGCCACCGTGTGTGCAGTGGGGCCGGTAAGGTGCTGTCTTTTGGGGCTAGAATAGAGTGCGCGCTGGTATCCACCCCTAGCCATTACCCATCTGTCCGTGCGGTACGCCGGCTCAGACGGTGGGGCAAAGACCGATTGATTGACCACCGCAAGCTGGGAGGCCCAATAGTATTGTTTCAAGTCAGGCATTGCAATCCCCCCATCGTACCACCCTCTGGTCAGTTCATATGTCGCTATGCGTGGGCATTTCCCATCCCATAAGAGAGTTCTAACCTCGCGCTCCACGCTGATAAAATAGGCATCGGGGACCCTATGGGGGGTATTCTGTAGGACATACAAGAAACGAGGGAGAGCCAGCATCTTAAACAGTGCCGCTCTGCCGAGCAAAGTAAGAGGCAACGTCCGCCAATGAAGTGCGTCTTTCCGAAACCTGACCAATGGGGGTTGAAGATTAGCATCATAAAAGTGGGCCGGGTGTGGAGTGATATAGATGCCGAGATAGCGAAAGCCCTCAGTGGCAACCGTTATACTAGTGTCTTTGGGCATCCGCGGCACGGGGCCCCGCAGCATAAACAAAACAGACTTTGTCCAATTAATGGTGTAGCCGGAATGGGCGCTAAAAATTGCAAAAATGTGCAAAATTCTGTGTATCGAGGCCAAGGGAGCTGCCACGTATAACAGGACATCGTCAGCATAGAGGGAGATTCTATCCTCGTGCTGGTCTGTCCACTTCAGTCCCCTGATCATGTGGTCACCCCTGACCCAAGTCGCAAGTGGCTACAGCAGTAGAGCAAATATGAGGGGTGACAGGGGGCAGCCCTGCCTGGTTCCCCGCACTAGGCGGAAGCTTCGGGAGGTGTGCTTGTTAACTACCACCTGTGCAGTAGGGCCTGTATACAATAGTTTGACCCACTGTATAAAGTGAGGGCCAAACCCCAGGCGTTCGAAGAGGGCAAATAAATAGGGCCATTCAATAGTGTTGAATGACATTTTTGCATCCAGTGATCGTAATTCAGCATCCTCTAGGATGCTATTGGTTCTCCCCATCACCCCGTGGAGTCTCCGGAGGTTAAGTGCCGTATTGCGGCCGGGCATAAAGCCCGACTGGTCGGGGAGGACAAGCTGGCATATAACTGGTATTAGACGATTGGCCAATGCCTTGGCCAAAATTTTTACCTCTGCTGTCAACAACGAGATGGGTCGATAGGATTCGCATCTCGTCACCGATTTGCCTGGCTTGTGTATGACAGCAATGGAGGCCAGCATCAAATCTTGGGGTAGAGACCCTGCATGGTAGCTCTCTAAATACAGTACATGAAGAGCGGGCGTTATCTTGGAGGACACTAGCTTAAAAAGTTCTATTGGGAGCCCATTGGGGCCCATAGCTTTGCCTGACTTAATGCTGCCAATGGCGGTCGCGAGTTCCTCCTCAGTGAGATCGCCCTCTAGGGCATCACGGTCGTCTGGTGTAAGTACAGCTACCGGAATAGTGGCCAGAAGGTCTAGTGAGTCCTGCAGGGTGAGGCGAGTGGTGGAGGAGTATATGGAGGCGAAGTGGGAGGCGAAGGCCTCAGCTATGTGTTGCGGGTCTGTCACTGATTCGCCAGCGTCCGTCTCGATAATGGGCACCCATCTCTGAGCAGTCTCTCGCTTCTCTAGCCATGCAAGCATTTTGCCAGTGGCGTCGCCTAATTCGTATATTCTATGAAGAGTTGCTTTGCGTTTTGTCTTAGCAGATTCCGTCGCTAGCTGACGATAGTCTAAGCGTTTAATACTCAAAGTGTGGGTGAGCTGCTCGTCGTCGCGTATTGCCACCTCGTCCTCTAATTCCCTGATTTCCTGCTCCAGGATTTCTAATCCAGCCGTCCGTTCCTTCTTGTGTCCCGCCATTAGTGAGAGTGCTTGACCCTTGATTACTGCCCCAAAAGCCCCCCATAACGTGCAGTGCGACTGAACTGAATACGTATTCTCAGTAAAGTAGTGATCTACTCCCTTGATCAGAGCGCCTCTGACCTGTGGGATCTTCAAACTCCACGGGGTTATGGATAGGGGGAGGCGGCGGTGTCCCCGGGGTAGGGTCAGCTGGGTCAGAACCGGGGAGTGGTCCGAAATACCTCGCGCCAGGGATTTAGCGTCAGTAAAGTAAGAGAGATCGTCCGTATGTGTGAGCAGGTGATCGATTCGGGACTGAATGCCATGGGCACCGCAATGAAAGGTAAAATTCCGAGTCAAGGGGTTAAAGTGGCGCCAGAGATCCACGAGGCCAAAAGCCAGGAGAAAGTCCATCAGGGGGGAGGTGTCCTGCGGGTCTGGTCGAGGGGGACGCTGGTCTACCCTGCCATCTACCGCAAGATTGAAGTCACCTCCCAATACCAATGTACCAACTGGAAGGTCTAACAGGAATTTACCCAGATCAGACAGCGTAGATGTCTTCAGCGCTGGAGGGATATAAATTGAGAGGACATTAAGGGGCTTCCCCTCCCACGTCCCCGCCATGGCAGCGTATCTACCTAGGCCGCCGGTTCAAGTACTGTGTATTATGAATGGACACTGTTTACGGATGAGAATGCCCGTCCCCCTGGATCCAGATGTAAAATCTGCATGTACCACTAACCTGTAGCCCCAACGATCTAATGCTTTACAAGTATTGCCAATGAGGTGTGTCTCTTGTAGTAGGACGATATCTGGGGCCTGTCTCTTGAGGTATTGGAGTACAACTCCTATCTTTAGCTTATCACCCAATCCGTTAACATTCCACGTGAGAATGCGGAGAGCCCTATTCACGTTGCGATCAGACATAGTGTATACATGCGGTTTGGGATCCTACCTGTCCATGTCCCGAATATGTGTAGCAGTCCAATGCGTCGAGTCTGTGGGCCCCGAGTGCACCTGAATGAAGAATATACAATGCTGCACCTCCATCACAGTAAAATAACAATAAAAACAAACTAAACAACCCCCCCCCACGCCATTCGCCCTCCCCCCACCCAGCCTCCCTGCACGACGGGCACAAAACCCCAAACTTGCAGAGTGCCTTTCGCCCACCCTTGAAATTATAAGGAACATGGTCCAACCCCACTCCCTGGGGCAGCAATTCGTTTGAGTACATTTTACCCCTAGCATTGACCCCATGACATATAATTGAAGCATATCAAATGGCAGAAAGTAGAAAAAACAACGATACCCCTCCACGGGAAGCAAGTATGGTCTCAGAGCTGTAGGCAGCAACACCAAGGTATGCTCAGACCTGATACAAGACAGTTCCACAACAAATCAACTTATGTCTGTGGGGACGTAGCAGCGTAGGCCATGGTGACTGAAAACCTCCATCGCGCACCTTCAATCCGCCAGTCTCTAAGCTGTCGAACCCTGTGTCATCAATTCACCGCTCGGCAGGGACCCAGGCTGTCGGCTCGACCTGTCTCCGTTGCTGGTGTCGCAGGTAGATTTGCGGTTACGTTTACTGACCGTTCGCCAGCCGTCGAGCCAGTCCCATGCATCTTCAGGCCTGGTAAAAAAACAAGTTTTCCCTTCGGATTCAACACGCAGCTTTGCCGGGAACAGCATGGCGTACTTGATTTCTTGGTCGCGCAATGCGCGCTTCACCTCCAGGAAGCTACGACATTGTTTCTGCACTCGTAGCGTGAAGTCTGGAAAGAAGGTGATTTTGCTATTGTCTATGGCAAGCGGTGGGGCAGTTCTCGCTGTTTGGAGTATGACGTCCCTGTTTCGGAAATTGAACACTCTCGCCAAGAGAGGCCGAGGCGGTGCGCCAGGCTTGGACCTTCCGCCTGGCAACCGGTGCGCTCGTTCAATGGAAAAGTATTTGGATAGCCCCTTTGGCTGGAGGTGCTTAAGTATTAACTCCTCAACAAAGATGTCCGCCGCCTGCCCTTCAGCACGTTCCAGCACTCCCAATATGCGAACGTTATTGCGGCGCATTCGGCCTTCGTAGTCATCAAGTTGTCGTTCGAGCCCATCCTGATTAGTTTGGAGTTCAGCAACTTGGCGTTTGAGAAGGTCAGTATCAGTTTTTAAGTCCTTAGTCGTGGTTTCAACTTCGGTGATACGTTCAGCCATTTTTCGCATATCCGCTCTGATCAGGGAGACCTCAGAGGCGACAGTATCAATACGGCCTTCCAGGGAGGTGCGTACCGTCGTTATGGCTGTTAAGATGTCTTGCAGCGTGGGGTCTGGCTGATCTCCACTGGGTTTGGGGTTAGTTTGTGTCTCATCCTGGCCTTTCTGACACGCATATTTTTCCAACTTGGATTGGAGCGTGGCCCGGCCGCTGCGGCCACTCGCCATGGTGTAACCGATAGGTAGAACGTATTAGTGGAGGGACCAGGCCGTACTAGCTACTCACCGCCGCCTGCACAAGGGACAAGGCCCTCTCCGGCCTGTCGGGTTTCGCCAGGTAGGCCCAGCCCAATGAATGATCCAGTCCCAGAGGAAGAACACACCGGGGGAGGGGGAAGCACTGGTATAAAGCCGGTAGCCACTCCGCCCACTTGAAGTGCAGCGCTTTGCCGAGCCTTGACTGCGTAAAGGATTGCGGTCTGGTTCAAATGGGATGGAGAATGTTGCCCCCCCTTGCAGATAATACATGTCTCCGCCACCTACGTAGATGCTGCACGGGAGACCGGCCAGGTCCAAGCGTAACTCTCATCCCCACCGCCAATAGGGCAGAATGTCTGGTGTCTCCCAGGTGCCCCCCCCCTCACAATGGTGATAAATTAATGTAGGCTCCGAAACCGCACCACTTCGTTACTGCACGTTTCACCAAGTGCACAGTTGCTGCTTGGAGTGGTGCGGAGAACCTCTCACCGGGCCTCGTCCTTCACTGTGGCCCGGGAGCATACCCCTGTTGCCCAGTTAAATTTACTGCAGCCGCGGTATACAGAGGCTTGTAGTTTGGGCCAAAGTACGATAATAAGGACAATAGCGCAATATTGTGTGAGGGCCTGCAGAACTCCAGATATGGAGAGGGAGGGAAGAGCCCAGGCCAGCAGGCAAAGTCAGTTGTGGCGCTATGGGCCCACCCAGACGGCCCAGGTAGGCCCAAGTCCGTGGCCTCCACCGCAGATGCACACGCGGGCGGCCGCTGGCCCTCGGGGCATGTTTAGAAGCAGGCAGTTCGTCGTGGGGGCGGTGGGGAGGCAGAGAACTCACCGGCTTCGTTGCGGCCAATATTCAGGCTCAGCGCGGTCCCTCCGTCACGGAAGCGGGCCCAGGATACACACCGCAGCCGCGGCATCGCTTCCCGGGTGCGGCCAAAAGCCTACTCGGCACGCCCTGTGTCCTCCGACGCCGCAGCACAGGTCCGGCCGGCTATCTCCGCCAAGGCGCCCCCAATCGAAGCGGTCTTCGGCACAGCGGACGGGCACGCTGCGGGGGTCAGGTGAGCTCCACTGCAGCCGTCTTGATGCGGGGCAAGTATGTGTATTCAGGATATTTAGGGAGTGGCGCGACGGAGCGAAGCTACCGTGCGGCCATTTCCCTCGACAGTTGGCCACGCCCCCAATCCACACATATTTTAAAATGTTAAGACCAACAGACTATGGTAATTTTTGAGAAATAAATGCAAAACAATGTGCTACAATGTGAGGCGACTTTGCTAAAATGTATATTATTGCTCTGGATAACAAAGCCGACTGGAACCCAGAGATAGCATTGAAATACTGCGTCTTGTCACAGCAGGTCTGTCTCCATTCAGTCGCACCCTCCCTCCCAGGACCTACAAAGAAGTGGGAACACTCCTTAGTAAACTGTGTTTAACATAGAGCAGGGGCTGGCTGCCATATAATGCTTGACTGCAACCTTCTACTCCACCCCTAATGGCCCATTAGCAATTCGAAAAGTTTGGTTTGGCAAGAAGATTTCAGAATCAACTGTGAGGAAATCTTGGGGACTGTTTGTCTTTGTAAACACAGGAAAAACACAGCGTGCAGAGGCATAACTAAACACAAAAAGAAACAAGCATTTGCAAAGCAACAGGTCTCGCAATCTTCAGAGTTCGAGCTACTGGCGTTGTAAATGACAATGCCTCTCATAAGTTTCTGCAGATCCTGCATTTGTGTTGGAGGGTGATGGGAGGGCGGAAGCAACGACGGGAGCAAAGCAACCATTAAAAAAAAAGTCAGCACGCTCAGCTCCGTAGTACAGCCACCTACCTCAAGCACCCGCTGCGTGCCTCTAATTAGTTTCTGCGGAGTTCGGACAAGCTGATGAGTTTGTGTTCTGGAGAGAGCAGAACTCGGGTAGTCTATACTGTGACATGTGAACATTGAGCGTTTATGAAGTCAGTGCCACTAATTACATTGAAGCATGACCGCACACACAGACAAATATAATTACAATTAAATACAATGTCTTTGGTAAATCCAGGTGTAGTTTGATGTTTGCACTCCCAGCATTTGTGTTGGAGGGTTGGCGGAAGCACAAGCTTCGTTGACATTAAACAAAATGGCAAAGTTTACCGCACGATGTCCAGGTGTTCCTTCCGTCCAGGCACCTGCTCTCACACCAGCATATGCTTGAAGGTGCCCTCCGGATCGATTTTCACCTCGGCCATACAGCTGACTGAGCTCAAGATGAGCCTTTCACGAGAGTGACCGACAGCCATGACACAGAGAGGGCAAGGCACTGGTTCTAAAACTGGAATTGGAAAGAGAAGTGGGTCTAACGCCGCGCATCTACCAGCAACAAGGCGGCCATCTTCCAATGGGGCTTTTTTAAAAATACATTTTATAACGTGCGGGACAAGTGGCGTGTTGTGGGAGGTGGGGGAGGGCACGGCACGAGCCGCTATAATGAAAGATAACGAGTTGAGCGAGCTGCGCACAAGACGCGTGGCCGCCATGATTTAATGTTAAACAAAACGATTTGGACGAGCTGCGCGGCCCGTCCCGCGAGTGGTGTGTGTGGCCCCATTGTGAAAATGAAAGCGCGCCGCAAATACAAAAAAAAATGCGCGCCCATAGCTAAAGCTGCTGTCTCACAAGTGCTCTTTAGATTAATTAGGCAATGAGTTCTCCCAAAGGGCTAATGCAAGCAATACCGTAAGGCCACACGTAAAAGGTCCAGCCCTGATGGGAGGTTACAAAAGAAGACAGGGAGGTACTAAGGAGGGACTAATAAGCCAATTAACAAATCAAAAGCCAAAATTCACAAAGGACAGTTACAGCAGCCAATTGAAAAGATGGGCAGAGAGTGGGCGGAGCTTCAAGTCCATACCCTAATACAGCATGCCTTGCAGAGCAGCGCATGCGCTGCCCAGGCTCGACCTTTAAAGAAAAGAAATATAGCGAGTGGTTTTATTTTTTTTTAAAAGACTTTGTGTTTGGATCAATAGTGTTAAACCCTAATATGAGAGAAAAAAAAAAAGTAAAACCCTTGATAAGAGCCAATTTTTATTATTTAAAGATTCGACAAAGCAGAACATTACATCCTAGTTTATTAAATGTACAAAGCCAAAATGTACTGGCCTTGGTAAGCCAAACTCATTGTAAACTCCAAATAAACAAAATATTACCCAAGTGTGAAAAAATTACTTTGTCAGTTTTTTTATAGAAACCAACTCAAAATGTAAGATGCGGAGCAGCGTAAAGAAGCTTAAAGGGCCAAAACTTTTAGGCTGCTGATATAGAAAGAGAAGGGGCTCAGTTATCGAGTGTGGTCTCCAGAGTGCTACTAACTGGCCAGGTATATTATTTTATAAAAAGGGAGTAATTTTGGGCGCATTATCAAATTTTTACTTTAGAAAAAATGAAAAATGTAAGCTTGGCTTTGGAAAGGTCACCTTGCAGCAGCGGCAAATTGTGAATGCCTGTGGGGAGAGGGCCAGGGGAGGAAGCTTGAACTCCTTTGCAGATTGCTGTTTATTAACGCTTTGGAAAGGTTAGATGGGCTGGGGAGAGGTCACCTTGCTTTGGACCTGTGCATTACTTAGGACGCTTATGGTGTGCGCCTCTGATGATCTGTAGGAGAAGATGAGAAAAGGAAGCTTGCAGTACAGTAAGATCGTTGGCGATCCAGGCCTCAAACACAATGCGGGCCCGCAATGTGTAGCTAACTCGGATGGACACCGAAGTGTTCCCAAAAACAAATTAAACATGTGAGGTGGGCTGGGGAGAGTTCACTATATTTAAATGATCCTCGGTCGAAAATGTCAGCTATGAATCCGGGACATAAAAGAAAATACAAAACCACTCCCAACTGTGCAGCTGTTAGTGCACAAAACAGTCCTGTGAATTATAATTAAAAGATCCTTGGAGTGAAAAAAAGAAAAAAAAAAAAAAAAGCCGGAGCGCTCCTAGCTGGCAAGGTTTATTATTTTTAAAAGAGGGCAAAATTTAGGGCGCATTTACAATTTTTGCTTACTTTGCATCAAATTAAACAGGTAACGTGCTGGGGAAAGGTCACCTTGCAGCCGCGCTCTAACCCTCTAACAACGCCTATTGTTATGTTATGTTACCCAATTTGTAAAGCGTGACGTATACCCGGAGGTGTCTTGGCGCTGATTCCATGAGCAACGATGAGCAGAGCAAGAGAGCCTACTGATTGAAAAGCCATGTTTTCAAGTGTTTCCTAAACTGAAGCAAGGAAGGAGCCGACCTTATGCTGAATGGAAGAAGGTTCCAGGATATGGCTGCTCTGACCTCGAAGCTGCTGCCACCCCATTTAGATTTTTTTAATCTAATAGAATTTATTCTGAACGTGCCTGATGAGCTTAGGTTCTTAGTTGGGGTGTACCAGGAAAGGACTTTCTTCAGGAAGGTGGGTCCAGAATCGTGGAGGGCTTTATAGGTCAGACAGAGGTCAAACTTGATTTTATTTTTGACCTTCAGCCAGTGAAGGTCTTTGAGTGCGGCGGAAACTGAATGGTGCCTGGGCACTTCAAATAAAAGTCTGGCTGCAGAGTTCTGAAGAACTTGCAATTTGTTCAGATATTGGGCCTGCAGGACCATATAAAGGCCACTGCAATAGTCTATCTATGATAGTACTAATGTGGAGATCACTGACTTCCTAACGGACATAGGCATAAAGATTAGTATTTTTTTAAGTATTCTCAAGGTATTGTAGGAAGAGGAGACCACTGTGTTGATTTGATTGCCTAAAAGTAGGTGATCATCAATGATGACCCTGAGACTTTTGGCTTTCCTGGTAGGACAGGGAGGGGTCCCATATCTGCAGGCCAGCTAGGGGCAGACCAGAAATTGGGGTTATTGCCGAGTATAATCACCTCGGTCTTCCCGGCATTAAGCTTAACGCAATGCTTGTTCATCCAGCCGTTGATATGTTTCATGCAATTATGAAGGCAGAGACTTATGTCGTATGCATTATTAGAGGATGATAGCACAATTTTCGTGTCATCCGCATACGAATTGAGAGAAAACCCGAAGGATTGAACAAGAGGAGACAGATCTGCAACATAAACATTAAAAAGGGTGGGACTAAGTGAAAAGCCCTGCGGAACACCACAGGGCAGGCGGAAAGAGTTCGAAGAGAAGGCATCTATATTGATAACATTTTCCCTGTCTGACAGGAAGGAGGAAACTAATTTCAAGGCAAGATTTTTAATACCTTTTCCTTCCAGACAGTGGATCAGAGAGGAATGATCCACCGTATCGAATGCCGCAGACAGGTCCAGCAAGATGAGAGCAGCTGATCCCCCCTCCTCCAAGATGAACTTTAGTTCATCAGTAGCCTTGATCAGGGCAGTCTCTGTGCTGTGTTCCAATCTAAACCTGAATTGGGTGGGGTCCAGGCGATTGAAATCCTTAATGAACTGATTTAGTTGAATGTTCATCACTTTTTCGACTATTTTAGCGGGGAAGGGGAGTCTGGAAATTGGCCGGTAGTTGACAGGATCTTCAGGGTCCACATTCGTTTTTTTCAGTAGAGGCAGAATGGAGGCTCGTTTCCATTGGGAAGGAAAGATGCCTGTTCTAAACATGTTGTTAAACATGTTTGAGAAGTGGGCTGCAATAATGTCGGGGACCAACTTGATAACTGAGGGCGGGCACGGATCATCCGGAGAGCCTGATTTGGTGGTCAAAATGAGATCTTTTATTTGCGTGGCAGAAATAGGGGAAAATGAATCGAAGATATTTGTGGTCAGATCATTATCAGGGACGCCAACCCTATTGTCTTGATTGGTGGACGGAGGATGGTTGTCAGTGTGATCAAAGGAGTTAAAAATTGAATCAATTTTGCCTCTAATCTCATCGCAGAAGGACTGGCTAACCCAATCCTCTTTATAATCAGGTTGTTTAGTAAGCTTACTGATAACTTGATAGAGTTCTTTAGCTGAGTATTGTGTATGCCTGTAACTAGCTGGGGGAGAGGGCCGGGGGAGGAAGCTTGAACTCCTTTGCAGATTCCTGCTTATTAAGGCTTTGGAAAAGTTGGCTGGGGGGAGGTCACCTTGCCTTAGACCTGTGCATTACTAAGGATGCTTATGGTGTGAGCCTCTGCTGATCTGTAGGAGAAGGTGAGGGAAGGAAGCTTGCAGTACAATAGGATCGTTGGTGATCCAGGCCTCAAACATGTTAAATGAGTTGGGGAGAGGTCACCCTGCAGTAGTAGTTTGCAATGGAATTAACACTCCCAGCGGGTCTTCGTTTGTCAAATATTTATAAGCAAATAGTAAAGTGGTGTTCCGTTTCCAAGAATGGGCACCGAAACCTCCCAACCTTCCACGCTCCAAACTGCATAGCCTTAAATTCTAAACCTTGAAAGTGATTAATACGGGTCCGCGCTGTGTAGCTAGCTTGGATGGACACCGAAACATCCCAAAAAACAAATTAAACATGTAAGGTTGGCTGCAGGGAGGTCACTATATTTAAATAATCCTCGGTCAAAAATGTCAGCGATACGTCCAGGACATAAAAGCAATGCCTCCGTTAATAACAACCCATACAAAACCGCTCCCAACTGTGCAGCTGTTAGTGCACAAAGCAGTTATGTGCATTATAGTTAAAAGATTCTGGGAGGCAAAAAAAAAAAAAACAGAGCGCGCCTAATTGGTCAGGTTTATTATTTTTAAAAAGGGAGTAATTTAGGGCGCATTTACCAATTTTTACTTTAAAAAAAATAAACACGTACAATGGGCTGGGGAAAGGTCACCTTGCAGACGCCCTCTAACAATGCTTATTGAAATTATAGAACGACGTGCGGGAGGTGGTTGGGATGCAGACATGAACGGGAAAGCAGCGATCAGGGAGAGGATGGCTAACAAAACACAAATACAACTCCGCAATGTGGCAGTCGTGCGGATTATAATAAAAATATACTTCTTGGGGGCGTGGCCAACCGGCACCCAAGATGGCCGCACTGGAGTAGAGCTCCGATCGGCACCTCGTTAGATTTCCCCCACATCCGCCTAATACATCCGTTAAGCCCAATATATCCATAGATCTGGTGCGCCCTTACCTCCAGGGGCGACCCAGTCCAGGAACGACCGCAATCTGTCCATCCCGTGCAGAGTTATCATCGCTGGCAGTGAGGCGCGCAGTGGAGCGGAGGAGGCTCCGGCAGCGACGGCGCAGGGCGTCTAACTACGTCACATTGGCTGTGGAAACACGGGCCTGCAGGCCCAGGAGCGTGTCCTCGTTGTGTGGCCCCACTCGCCTCCGGCCGGAGCGCTGCATCAGCTCTGCCTGCCAACTCTCGGCACAGCTCCGACTATGGCCCCTGTGGACTCCCGGCAGCTAGCTGGTAAGACGACGTAGCCGGGTGGGTTCCAGTATACGTAGCAGGCCGCGAAGGGCCTCCCGCACCATCGGCACAACTCCGGACATCGCAGAGAGGGGAGAGTGGCATTTTCCCTCCTCTCCTCCCCCCCCCCCTCTGTATTTTCGCAAAATTAGTCACCTGACATCTGGGACACAGGGCCTCTCTCCACCTACTACGGCCCAAATTTGCAGCGCGTGTTGGCTCCCCTCCCCCATGGTGGATGACAGGCACCCGGGAAGCATATTTGGTGCATGAATACTGTGGACACACATTGAGATATCGCCGACACCTGGGTCCTGCCTCCATGTAGGGGGTGTGGAGCACGCCACTTTTCACGGTGCGCCCTGGGAGGCCAAGGATTGTCTATTTGGGAGCTACAATAACTCCGCAGGGAGCATGAAGCAAAGCAACAGGCCGATGACGGGGCCCCGACGCTGGTGGATGTCATGGAAGCCATACAGGGGGTCCGCTCGGCGCTGGACCATAAAATTGATACAGTGACGGCTGAAGTCGCCCTTATGCATGCTGACCTACGTAATAAGGGAGAAAGGGTCAAGGTGACCGAAGATTCAGTCTTGACGCTCCACAAATCCACAAAAACGCTGGAAACTACGGTCAAGCGGCTGCAGGCCCAAACGTCAGACCTCAAGGCTAAACTTGAGGATTATGAAGGGCGCGCAGGCAGAAATAACATGCAAATTTTGGGGGTTCCCGAGAGAGCGGAGGGGCAAGCTACAGACCTTTTTGTCGAGGATTTGATTCAGAACACCTAAAGCCCCGGTCACTATCACAGTACTTCTCAGTTGAACGTGCTCATAGAGTACCTAGGGCCCCCCCCGAAACCAGGCGCACCCCCGCGTCCCATCTTGGCGAGGATATTCAATTTCCGCGACAGAGACATTATCCTCCAAACGGCACGTGCCGCCCCCCAGCTCAAGTTTGAGAACTCGACAATTACATTCTTTCCAGACTTCACTTTCAAAAGTACAACAAAAGCGCAGATCCTTTCTGGAAGTGAAGCAGGAACTCCGCAACAAAAACTTGAAATACGCGATGCTCTTTCCGGCCAAGCTGCGGGTGCAAGCGGAGGGGAAGTCTTGGTTTTTTCAGACTCCAGAGGAAACTTGGGACTGGCTGGAGGGTTGGAGATCCCCCGGCGCTCAGAAACATAACTCTCCCAGTCGTATGCAGCGACAAGAAAATCGACAAGAGAGGGCCGATCGAGAAGAAGGTGTTTGATCATTGGTACTACTCACCTTAGCTTTGTTACTCGACCTACCTCCCACAGCAACAGAGTTCCGCTGTATGCCGGAGGGGCGATGATGGCCGACCGACCCCACCGGAGCATGGGTGACTATAACACAAGAGAGACTGATCCTATGTTTACTTGTTCTTACATATGTTGCATTTGTAATGAAAGGCCAGATGTGACCATGTCACGCTATATACTGTTATGTGCGGTTGTTGGGGGCAGGATTGCCTATTGATGTTATGTAGGTTGCACACCAGAAAGAGATTGCTATTTGTAGCGCACTGTATCATGGGCTCGCATAGTTGAGATTATGGGGGACTGGGGCTTTATTGTTGGGTATCTCTGGCGGTGTAGCGTTCCCCTTCACAAAGTATATTAGTTCAGGGTACACAGGCACTCTGCAAAATTGGGGGGTAGGCAGTTCCAAGTTCACCTTGCAGGGAGGCAGGGTGGGGGGGGGGAGGGATCCAGGGTGTTTCAACGGGTTTAGTTGTGGTTTCAATGTGTGTGTTCAGTGCAGTCTTGAAGACGGTGCTCCCTTTAGTGCACCTTGGGTCGTCAACAATGTGAGCAATAGTGTTCCAGGGATCATGTGCGCAGTGTCTCAGATGCGATCACTCGTTGGGGGCGGTAGGACGGGCCCTCAATGTTGCTTCTCCGGTAGGCGTCGAGGGGGATGGCCTCCAAAACTGCGTTTTAATGACTGATGACCAAGTAACGGCGCCACTATTGAGCCGCCTTAAATTACTCTCTTGGAATGTAAATGGCTTGGGGGATCGCATCAAACGAGGGATAGTGCTGCAATATTTGAAACAACAGGCCCCGGACCTTGTATTACTACAAGAAACTCATATCCAAGGAACCTCCTACTGTGCACTCAATAGATGGGGCTATAAGTTGGTGGCTCACACGGGCTGTACTAAGGGGTCCAGAGGGGTGGGTATTCTTGCACGCAACTCCTTCCCTTTCCAAGTGCACAAGGTCACTCGTGACCCACTCAGCAGATTTGTCACGGCCTCGGGTCAATGGGAGGGTAGGTCCCTCAATGTGACTTCCCTAAATGTACCTCCTAGACTTCACTCCTCTACTTTGAATGACCTAGGCCCACATATATTAAACCTGCCTGAGGGTGACGTATTGGTGGGGAGTGATTGTAATGCTGCGCTTAAAGGAGACTTAGAACGACAGCCGCCTAGACGAGGGGAACCACCTGGGAAGCTACTGGCAGATTTCCTTGAGGCGTTGGGTCTGTTAGATGTCTGGAGGGTGTGCAACACTACGACCAAACAATACACTTTCCTCTCCGGGGTCCACGGTAGTATGTCCCGCATAGACTACATCTTTTACAAAGCCACCCAACTTTCCATGTTCGGAGAGATCTCCTTCTCCCCAGGGGTATCTCGGACCATTCCCCGTTGGTGGCGCACTACGGAGGCGTCCCCCCCCCCCCACGCGTCATGAAATGGTTCTTAACCCTTGGTACCTTAGGGTGCCTGCAATTCGAGACAAACTGACGGAGACCACTAATAATTATTTTGCCGAGAATGACGGTTCTGTTGATTCTGATGTGACGCTGTGGGAGGCATACAAGACGGTGATCCGAGGTAGAGGGGTGGCGGCGGTAGCGGGACGTAGGAAAGAAAAACGGAAACAACTGTATGAGATAGAAAGTGAGATTGCCTTTCTCGAACGTGATCTCGTGACGTCAGGCACGCCAGATACCACACACAAATTATCCATAAAGCAAACCGAGTATAGAAACGTCGCTGAGGATGCAGCTAGGGCCCACTATCGGGCCACTCAGCACCGTGTTTATGATATTGGTGACAAGGCCAGTAAGCTGTTAGCGTGGCTCGATAAACGGGAAGTGGCCAACAGGTGGGTGGCTGAGATTATAGACCAGGATGGCGTGAAACTGCAGGACAGAGCAGGGATTGCGGGAGCATTTGCTGACCACTTTGAGCGGGTCTACACCGCTACCCGGGCCTCCACTCACGCTGAAGCAGCAGAACTGCTAGCCACTCTACAGCTCCCCGTTCTAGAACCCCAGGATGTAAAAGATCTAGATACCGCCTTGACTACCGAGGAGGTGTCCAAGGCGATTGGCGCTTTGCAGTCCGGAAAGGCCATGGGCCCCAGTGGCCTCCCAATTGAACTCTACAAATCTAATGCCTCTACAATTGCCCCATTTCTTATATGGATGTACGAGGAAAGCGTGACCAGGGGTGTCCTGCCCGAAACGCAGAGACTAGCTAATATTGTAGTCATACATAAAAAGGGTAAACCCCCCAGCAGTGTAGCTCGTACAGGCCTATTTCCCTCCTAGACCCAGAAGTTAAAATACCAGCCAAAATTCTGGCTCGGCGTCTTTCACCTTATCTTCACAAACTGATACACCCGGACCAGTCTAGTTTCATGCCAACTAGGAATACCGCGCTGAATCTCCGACACCTTTATGGAGTCCTAGGTAGAGCCTCCACAATACAGGAGGACTCCGTGATTATGTCTTTAGATGCCAAAATGGCTTTCGACATGATTGAGTGGCCCTTTTTATTTGCCTCACTTGAAAGATACGGGTTTGGAGATCGGTTTTTGTCTTGGATGCGTCTCCTTTATTCGGGGCCGTTAGCCCGAATCACGGTGAATGGAGGGTGATCTGCAACATTTGCACTACAGAAAGGTACGAGGCAGGGTTGCCCCCTTTCGCCTCTGCTCGTCGCTTTGGCCCTGGAGCCTTTGGCAATCTGGATTAGGGGTGACCCCCTTGTCAGGGGCCTCAATTGGTCGGTAGACTGGATGGATAAAATCTCCCTCTATGCTGACGATATTTTACTCTACTTGGCCAGACCCCGGTTTTCCATCCACCGCGTATTGCATATATTTGCCCTCTTTCAAAAGTACTCGGGCTACACTATTAATTGGGATAAATCCCTGGTCTATGTTTTGAGCGGGGAACGCCCAACTCTACCCGCAGGCTGTGAGGCCAAGATAGTCACAGACGATTTTCTGTACCTGGGAATCTACATTACGGTCAATTTTACAGTTATCCACGACCAAAATCTCGTTTCGCCTCTGCGTCGCTTTCATGCTGACGTGCAACACTGGAAAACACTACCCCTTACGTTACTAGGCAGGGCTGCCCTCTATAAGATGATGGCGCTCCCCCGTTTTCTCTATGCCCTACAAAACACACCCTATTTGGTTCCATCACACTACTTTCAAGCAATTGAATCCGAGGTACGCGCCTTGCTTTGGAATAATGGTACACCCCGCATAGCTCAAGCTAAGCTTACGAAAAGTTGGTATGATGGAGGTATTGCCCTACCCGCTATTAGAATCTATTACTGGGCCTCGCAGTTGGTGGTTCTTAATCATTGGGTGCACCGACCCGTTGCGGACCCGGCCTACAGGATGGACAGGCATAACATGCTCCCCGGTAATTATTCAAGGGCAATCTATGGTGGGGCGAAACATGCACCCAGACACTCACCAATTTCCACCACAATTGCTCTGTGGCACAAGGCGACAGCCGCCCTCGGGTGGAAAGCCAAAATTACACAAGTCACTCCATTGCTCGAAACATGCCAAATGGGTATGTTGTCAAAACAGCCAGGATTCGATAAATGGGACCTGATAGGCCTCTCGACAGTCGGTGACTTATGGGTAAAAGGTAAAGTGCTCCTGTTCAGCGACCTGCAGAGAGACTACCAATTGCGAGGCGGAGAAACTTTTCGCTACCTCCAAGCCCGTAGTGCGTTACAAAGAGCTATACCAAAGGGAACTGACCTGTCGGTCTCCTCGCCCTTAGAAGACAGACTATTAGACGACTACCTCCAAGAAAAAGCCATTTCATTGACATATCGCAAAATACTTAATAACACACCTGATACCCAGGGTAAAACTCGTGCAAAATGGGTAGACAACGTAGGGGATATTAGTGACGAAGACTGCCGGGAGGCCCTGGCTTCTCCCCGTGAGGTGGCGATCCGTTCTCGATTCAAACTCATTCAACTTAAACTATTACACAGAGCCTATTACACTAGTTTAGTGCTTGTCAAGATGGGGGTTCTGGGTTCCCCGGCCTGTCCCAGAGGATGCGGTCACACCGGCACTTACCTACACCAATGGTAGGATTGCCCGATCCTACAGAAGTACTGGGGAAAGGTCTTATCAGCGTTGTCTCGGATTTGTCACAAACCCATCGATGTTTCCCCCCGGCTTTGTCTTCTCAACATCTGGGAGGCTACTGACTTGTCAAGAACTGAGAGGACGTGGGTCTCTCTGGGCTGTATGGTGGCAAAACGCAATATAGCCAGAACATAGAAAGGAGTGGCCAGGCCAAGGTTCAATGACTGGGAATCAGACATGGATTGGTGCATGCAAGCTGAGAGGGTTATATATGAGAGCAGGGGATGCCCATGTAAATGGACTAAAATCTGGGGTCCTTGGAACGTAAGCAGAGGGTTGATATGCACTCCTTTCAGCGATGATCCCCGATGTCAGCGGATCACGATGCTGAGTAATGTTTTGAACACGATGAGTACTACGAAACATGTGATTCTATTGTAGACCCTGTTTAACGATATGACAATTACTGTACTTATGTAATACGATTGACGAACTTGTTGGAGACTGCACTGCACTTTTTTGTTTGTGATGCTTTCATTTTGTTTTAGCTATAAAAAAATATATATATACTTCTTGTAAAATGCAAGCGCAGCATCCGGGAAGCGGGCGCTGTGCTGATACACAAGCCCGAGGCACACCCAAAAGAAAAATAGTCCACGAAAGAAATAAAATAAAATAAAGTGTAAGCCCACATGTTGCAGGGGCAGTCCGCAGGGAGGAACTGAAACAAAAGGCAGAAGTAATTATACATGCTAAACAAACAGAAGCATGCATTTATAAAAGGCACGAACGAAAACAAATGAAAAAAAGAGGCGGGCTTCAAGCAACAGTGTATATTACAGCATGCCTCGCAGAGCAGCGCATGCGGTGCCCAGGCTCGACCTAATAAGCAAGCTGACCCAGATGTAGGCAAATGCAATTCTCATAGTCAAGTAACCTCTTCCCTGCTACTAGATGTTTTTGATCCAGAGGAAAAATGTATCCCCGCTCCTCTGACTGGACCTCATCTTCGAAGGCACCAATGTCTATGGCAGACTCCAAATACCGTTTCCCAAAGAAGTCCGTAATCTATTTCGGGCTGAATTTCCCAGACCATCACCTCAGGGGGAACGTAGCCCTTACTCCAGACATAAACCCTAGGCCTACAACATTTCTGGGTAAATTTATAAAGGACTCTGCGAAGGGGAGGCAGGTCTTGGAAAGAGTGCCAAGACAAACTACTTGATTTGCTGGGCCCCATTACCAAGGCTCTGAATTTGTTCCAGCACCATCATAAATGGACTTTGTGGAAGGGCATCTAGCGAGGACAATGGCATCAGCCACTTCCAGCAGCAGATCAAATATAGTCATTTGCTGCCGCTCAATCTCCACACATCGAGGTGTGGACTACGCAGATTACCTTTTCCTGAGTCAGGAGATCCTCCCTAAGTGGCAGCCTGATTGGAGGGCAATCGCTCAGGCCCAGAAGCTCTGGGTACCATACTCTCCTAGCCCAAGTCAGAGCCACTAGAATGACTTGGCCCTGGTCGTTCTTTTTCAGAACCCGGGGCACAAGAGGCAGAGGTGAGATGGCATACAGGAGTCCTGAGTCCTGGAACGCATAGCGAATGTTCCTGCGGAAACTCCAATGCACTAAAAAAAACTGTTGCCAACGTGCGTTTTCGTCAGTGGTTAAAAGATCTAGCCGGAGTTCTCCTCACTGCCATAAGATGCCCTAAGCTACCTCTGGATGTAGTCACCATTTGTAGTCTGCTAGACACCATCTGCTCTGGCATTCAAGGACCCTGCCATGAGCGTGTCCTGACCAGGGGCGGCCGGCATGGCCCACGGGTGGGGGAGGGGGGCGCGGGGGTCAGGGAGAAAGGGGGGTGTGGCGCATGGGGTTGGGGGGGGTTAGGGATCGAAATTTAAAAAAATAAATAAAACTTACCTTGAGGCCAGGTCCCACGTCTTCTCTGCTCCTGCTCTCCTGCCTCCGTCTCTGACAGGAACAGGAAGCAGGCAGCCAGGCTCCCTCCCCTAAGCTAATCCCAACGCTGCAATGCAGCGTTGCGATTGGTCTGAGAGCTGTGACACGGCGCTCAGCCAGGGGCTGTAGGGGTGGGCATATTCTCCATGCAGGCTGTAATGAAGCCTGCATGGAGAAGGGGAAAGTGCGCATGACTGGTTTGGGCAGCCCGAGAGGGCCGACCAAACAGTCACTGCGCACTTTGGAGTGGGCAAACCAATCCTCCCCTGCCCTGCTCCAAGAGCAGAGCAGCCTCGCCCACTCACCCGCAAAGCAGCAGGAAGCAGCCTAAAATGATAACGCAAAGTTATTATCATTTTATGTTTCTGATGCCCACTGCTTAAAAGCAGTGGGGCGACGCTCCTGCGCCATAGCGGAGGAACCGCCCCTGGTCCTGACACTCCAACTACCTCCAGAGGCGCAGAGCCTCCTGGTACAAGGGCAGTACCCAACTCAGCAATGTTTGCTGCATTACTACATAAAGTGAAGTTGTCCGTGAGACTCTGCACCAGCCTCTTTTTGATGGATGGTAGGAGGCTTTCGAGGTCAAATGAATGGCTTGCAACTCCAGGAAGATGATATGGAGTCGGGCTTTCATCGGAGAACAGAGCCATCAAATCTTCACCTCCCCAAATGACCTCTCCAACAGGGGAGTGATGCATCGGTCACCACCATGATCTCTGGGCAGGGAAGGGAGAGGGGCCTGCTGCTGGTCCAATTGCGACTGAGTAGCCACCACTGCAGATCATGTGCTGTCTTCTATGACATCTGAATAGCATCCAAAAGGTTTCCATGGTGCTGGGTCCACTGGAACTTAAGATTTCACTGCAGAGCCCGTGTATGCCACCCAGGCTGAAATAGCGGGATCCTAGCCCCAATGCCCTAGATTTGTTGCAAGGGAGGGAAGGCCCTGAACTGTACTGCATCCAGGACAGCTCCAATGAAAGGAAGCCTCTGCAATCATGACATGCGACTTTGGCTCGTTGATTGTGAACTCCAACAATGCCAGAAGATTTGCCACTGTCTCTAGGTGCTCCACAACTAACTGTGGCAATCCTTCCCCCTTCAATAGCCAGCCGTCGAGGTAGGGGAAACTGGCATCCTCTACCTCGGAAGATTGGCAGTGACGACACCAACACTTTCGTGAACACCAGTTGAAGGACGCCATCCTGTTGCTCAGATCTTGGGTAGACAGGATCTGGGCCAGTATGAGCATTTTGAATTTTTCCTTCCACAGGAAGACATTTAGAGGTCAAAGATCTAAGATCGGCCAAAGGCACAAAGGAAATAGGGAGAGTAGCACTCCTATTTCTGCTTCCAGAACCATCTTAATGGTTCCTTTGAGAAAGTAAAACTCAACTTCTTGCAATAAAATGGACATGTAACCCCTTGAGATTCGCTCCGATGTGGTGGAAGGGTTGGCGAGCAGAAAGAATGATTTGATGGACCCATCTGTTAGACGTAAAAATGGGTAAAAAGTGGGCAAAAATGCCTGATGCTGCCTGCCACTATTGGGCAAGCTAAAGCAGCTTGACTGCTGTTGCCACAGCAGAAGAGGACTGGTAGGACTTGTGCCCTTGTAGACCTGCACGTTGCCTCCAGATCCTTGACCCCAGCCATGAAAGGATTGGTGTGATTGCAGCATCGGCCGGGGGAGACCAATGTTGCGCATACGCCAGCCCCCTAAAGTAGCCTTGGGATTTCCTAAACTGGTAAGGAAACTCAAAAGACCCAAGGAGCATGCCATTGAAGAATCTGCTTTTTCACCGGACAGGCATGAGCCATCAAAAGACATATTCATGAAAAAGGCCTGTATGTCTCCAGGAAATCCTGTGGACTGCATCCATGCATGGTGGCGGATGATCGCACTGGTGCTAACCGCCCTTTCCACACAGTAGTATCAAGCCCAGCACGAATCATGTATTTGCCCACATCTTGACCAACCTGAATGATTTGAGCCAGTGAGGCAATAAGATCTTTTGGAACTACCGGCAAGATCTCCATGGTTACGTCCCAGATGGTATGGATATATATATGTCAAAATTGTCATCATCATGAGGGTGTAAATCATTCCCATCCCCACCATTATCACCTCTGGGTGGGCACAAGCTTTGGTTGGAATCAGAGCCAAAAAGATAATGGAGCCACTGATGGTGCATCCGCTCTAGTAGAGGCATAGGATAAGAGGCAGGCTATATGGTGACAGGTTGCTCTTTAGTAATTTTGTAGCACCACATATGTCGTGATCGAGCTGAACATAGCTCTATCTACTTAGCTCCGCTCGCACACACAGTTGGCCAAGACGTATGGTACGATTATCTTACTTTGCGTCTTTTTGCCAGTATAATTTGAATATATAAAATTACGGCAGCGTTTATTTAACATGCTAGAGCTGCCCACTTAAGGTTATTCAACAGTCAGTCTATTGCAAATGTAATATATACTATCTGAAATCACTATGACTGCACTCGCGCTCCATATTTCAGGCACAAACGTGTTGCTCATAATCGATACATATACTCGACCCGCAGCCGGTTGGTTATCTCGCATAATCGGCCTTTCACTTATTGTTCTTAGTATCAGTATATCTCGCATCGGTTAAAAAGTGCCATTTGCCATGTTCACCAAAGACTACATTATAACATCCTTTTCTTTTCTTATAATAAATTCCGACAACATATTCCTTATCGTCGATTGTTATGTTTATTACAGAAACCCTCATTATTGAATCTGACACCACTTCAGCTCCCGCTATTGCATCGAATTGGCATATAGTAAGTACGGTAATTAAAGGGCTCAAAGGATTTACATAGACTAGTTAATCCTGTGATATATTTGTTTGCTATTGTTATATCACATTAAACTTGCATTCTGTCATTTCCATCGGTAAATACATTCTTTTTTCTCCCCTCAGTCATGAAATAAAAGGCAACACGATAATTCACAGCTCCCCATCCTATATAGAGACAGCTTATTTTCATCTGTCACGACGAATTTTTATTAAGAATCCAGAGATTTATATACAGGTATACTGAGAGCAGCATTACAAACTCTTTTTAGTCGACGTTTATTACCATGTCATATGTGGATTCATAGTCCGTTTATCTGTCTCCATTTTCAGCACAATATTTACAGAAAAGGATTCAACCAAACCATCATTGATTTAATTATCAACAGACATGATTCTAGCATCTCTAATTTAGTTAAACTATCCGATAAGTGAGGTAATTATTAGCCATACATTTAAGTAGTACTTCCCAAAGTAGATGCCTACTCAGTTATGTAATTATTTATACCCATCATTCTTATTATTTCAGGTCTAGATATACATTTCATTAGCGCTCCAGTCCATAAAGCATCGTAGAGAATGACTGGTTACTATAATTATCCATAATTACCTTCAACAGGTCAAATATAAAATATTTATCTATCACTAATCTCTAAGCATGGGATCTTGCTTTAGTAGGCTTCCATTGGTTTTCATTTATGGTTTCACTACTCTTTTCCCATTCTGTTTCCTTCTGACCACCTACCTTGGGTCATAGGGTCATATCTTCCATTACTGTCATTCATCTAATTCTATATCTTTTATCACAAACTTTGTCACGCGGTATTTCAGTCTTTTAGCACATTATGCACTGCTTCTTTTCTCCTTTCATCTTCTTTAATTTCAATGCAAACGACTTTTATTGACTATCAATACCATTAGTATTATTTTATGTATCTTGGAAAGAATCTAGCAATTCTCACAAGGCAACAATTTTTATTCACAGCATCTTCATATGTTTCAACTGTGGCCTTCTTCCTGACGAAGGCACCTGTGTGTGCCGAAACGCGCGTAGAACACCACCAGTCATTTGATTTTGTGCCACAGTGTTCAATTGGAATCTTTCCCCTACTGTGACTATCAATATTGTGGAACTTGTTTCAATTTCAACAATGCTTTTAAACTGTTTTGAGACTGTATGGAAGTGTGATTGACGGACATGAAAGTGAGTGTATGCATATTATAGATCGCTCAACTGTTAAGAATTAAATAAATGATATTTTGTATTTTTGATAAACAGTTGTTGCTGCCTTGGTTCTTTCCATTTATTATTGTTTAAATAATTTTGTTAATTATCAACTATAGTATGGTTGCCTTAATTCTTTACATTGATTGATTTTTCCCTACCTTAAGGAACCTCACCTATATAGTAGGGGGCCTCTTCTTTTACACTCATAGTTCTGGGACAGACATTGGAACTAGCACTGGATTCTCCTCTGATGCCGATGACATTGGTACTGGCTTTGACGAGGGGGGGATTGATGTAGGTCATAGAGCAAGGGAGGAAGCCGTACCAGAGCAGATACTGAGCACGTATCAAATCTAAGGGGCTTAGACGAATGTGACGGTTGTATTCCGACTGAGGGGCCCCTTCAGATCCCTGGGATCCCAGGGTGTGAAAGAGGAAGCCTAAAGAATGGCAAATACATGCAGTATGGCCTCCTAAAAGGTGTCAATTTTCTGCAGCATCAACGATAGCCTAGGAACTTCTGGGGCCACACTGGCACCTACTGTGGAATCAGCTCCACAACCAGAGATATGGAAGGAAATCGACTAAAATCGTGATGCCTTCGCTTTGAATAGAGAGTGGAGGGATGGGGTCGAGTCCTGCTTAGCTTTCTTATGCTTGCGTTTGGACTTCGATTTTGACTTACAGAGGACTTTGACCTCAAAGTGGACCTCTTGCGGAGCAATCTCGGGATCAGGGTGAGTCGGCATCCTCAAATTGAAGTAGGAGAAGGACTTACTGAGCCCCATGACTTTTTCTTGTATTCTGTGATGTACAGCTTTGCTTCTCAGTCCTGTATTGCCTTTGGGTGCATGGTGGCCTACTTGTCGCATCACTTTGAGTTGAGTTCCAAGCCCAAACACCAGACACACACTGTGTGACTGACACCTGTTTTCTATAATTGGGGCATGGTTTAAAACCTGTAGTCCTAGGAGGGGACATCCGCCTCTAGTACACTGGAGGTCCCTTACTGGAGTTGTCTGAGACTGACGAATTTGGGAGGGGAGCTTCGGGTCCGTGTCGGAAGGCGTGGAAAGAAACAGACATCAGCATGCAGGAGTGCCATTTATATACGGCTATGGTCCATCACTTCCGGGGTAGTGTGGACTCAATGCTGAGTCAATTGGTGCCACCTAGTGGTGCACAGGAGCATTGCTAGAAAAAACCTTCCAGGTCCAGTCTGGCACCTGGGGAGTGTTGTAAGGTGAGGAACCTGCAGTTATAAGTATCCATCGGAAAATACAATTTTTGTCCTTTATATTCTTCCCTCCCAAACTAAGCTTTGAAAGTTTTTTTGAGTGAGTATTTAGTTCTATTTAGTTACAGATTGGAAACGAAAATAGTCTACAATGTCACTAGCCTCTTTACTGTGATTTGTTAAGAGACTGTTGGGGAATTATGGGGCCAGTAGTTTTTTTAGGTCTCGCCTAAGCAGCGCGCATGCGCTGCTCTAGGAAATGACCTTTAGAAATTGGTCAGCTCTTTTCAAGCACTCGTGCTTGTGCTGGCATCCACCTTGCGGGAGGCGAGCAGCGGCGCGTGCACTAATTGAAAACAGATGGCCCGCGCGCCGCTGCTCGCTCCCGCAAGGTGGATGCCAGCACAAGCACGAGTGCTTGAAAACAGCTGTTTGCAGTTGCCTGGTTGCCCTCGCTATCCCTTCTCAACTGCTTGTTTACTTTGCTTTCAATCGCGGCACTCGTGCTTTGGCTGTAAACATCTCAAGCTAAGCGCGGTGCCACGATTGCTTCAAAAGTAAAGAATTAGAAAAAACTTTTTTTCTATTTCTTTACTTTTGAAGCAATCGTGGCACCGCGCTTTAGCTTGAGATGTTTACAGCTAAGCACGCGTGCCGCGATTGCATTCAAATGCTTGTTTTTCTTGCCATGAATCCTTCAGGCCGCGTATCTTCCTGCTCCGTACCATTTTGCTCTGTCACACTCGCGTGCACATTTCCCTTCGAGCAGAGTGCCCCCGCATCCAGTCCTGCCCTCCGCACACTTCTGCCCTTGTGGAGAACGCTGATGGCTGCACACCTTTCACTTGTGGGAAATCTTACCGCCAACACAACTTTCTTATCGCAGCAAATGTTGATGTCTTGGCGTCTCTACACTTGCAACAAAGGTTAATGTCTGCACACCGCTCCACTTATGCAAATGTTAATTTCCGCCCACCTCGCTGCTTGCCTCAAATTGTACTGTCTGCACTCGTTTCCACTTTCGTAGAATCATTCTCTGTTCCCATTTTTGCCACTCTTGTGGAATCTCGCTCTCCGCGCGCCTTTCCTTTGCGGAGATTCCTACATCCCACTGTGGATATTCCCGCTGTCTACACCTTTCGTCGTACAGCGATCCTATCCGCACACCTTTCATCTGAAGAGATTCCTCCTGTCCACACCTTTCCTCTCCCGGAGATTCCTGCTGTCCACGCAAGAAACGCACCGCACCCTTCCGCTTGAGGAGTGCCTGTCGCTCTGGATGGGAGGAAAGCAGTAAAGTAGCCACAAAACAGCTTCCCGGGCACATACACAGCCGCACCCGAGTACTTCACAGGTCTTTGAAAGACCATTTACTTTCTAATGCGCAGGAAATGTTATAGGACAATGAGGGATCCAAGGTGTGAGAGTCACATACCATCCATACTAGTTGACATATGTTAAGAGTGCAAACACAAAATCATTATTTTAAACAACACAATGCTTGTGGTTGCGTATAATAAGACTTGGCTAAACACTTAAAAGGTCACAAAGGAGAGACCTATTGGCTATGCCAATGCTTGTTCTTGTGTGTGATGTGTATTGCAGTCTTTATCTCAGATCTACAATATGTTCAAGTACTTTCGTGTTTATTCTAACATGGCTGCTGTAAAAAAAATGTAAGATAGCGTAATCCACGCTTCATGTCCTTCATAGAAATGAAAATTCTTGTTCCCGTTATAAAATTTTCGATTCTGAAGTTGTGTGCAGTGGAGTCCTAGCTACTGAAGTTTAGAAATTTGCCTCTCTTCCTCGAGTGAGTCACCTCACCAGACTAGTGGAACGACTGGCTGGTTTGCCGCAGTATGTCAATAATTTTGTGGCTCAGCCTGATGGTAGAAACTGCCCACTTCAAGTTGGTGCAAACCAACATAGTGACACTAGACTCTCTAACATGAATCGGTCAGATCCCTAAGAGAAGAAATGTTATCCCTTCGCGATGAACATGTGCCTGCAGTTTAGCAGCTCATCAATAGGAAGCTTGGATATGCACTACAGTGTGCAGGTTCCGCATCCTGTCTGGCCAAAAGCACTATACATGTCAAGCAAGCCTGCTCCAGTTTGGCCTGTAAATTGCACTTGAACTAGAGAGGTCATGTCCAGAGCGAGATGGGAGTGGCCAGAGGTTACACGCTGTCCCTGAAAATAATCATATTTTGCTGCTTAAATTAACAATTTTAATTGGGAATGCCCAAAAACACAGAGAAAGGTTATAACAGTAATATATAACATTTAAACTGCTCTCTCGAATAGTGCCTCTGCATATAGTTCTGCTTTAATTTTAGATCTACCTATATGATGTCCAATGCGAATTATTAATTTCAAACAAAAGTTAACAACATGCCTCTGAAATGTATCAAATAATTTAAGAGAGCAACTGAATAAAATAGTTTCAACATTTAATACAACATAATTTTCAATTGAATCAATTCACCTCTAGAATTTACTAATCACTCCGCAGGCATTCAGTCAACATTCAAAGCACAGACAAAATGAAACAGACCCTCACTAACAACAGAATTGAATCGTACAACACAATAGACCCATAGTAGCAGATTCCAATTTGTTTAAATTATAGTACCAAATATTTCTTAACTATGGTTGCAACAGCAACGGCGCTGATTGAATTGTGCCATCCTTTTGCATGAACTACTTTAGGGATAAGGATGAATACAGTTCACACTGGTGAAAAAGACACCAAATGTTCATTACTCAATGTTCCAGCGTAAACCACCTACAGTTACATTGAAAATACCAAACATCAAATAATAATAACCAATCTTCAAAGCACAAATTCAGCACCTCAGTAATGGAAGCTATACATTAATCTAGCACCTAGACATCTGAACGAAGCAGATATAGGTTCTGCTAACCGGTAGTGCACAATATAGGCACAATCGAGGCATTCCAAAGACCGAAAGGTTTCACTTAGACCCTATGCCCCACACGTCAAGAAGGCTATGGTCCCACTCCCCGGGCAGAGGAGCTACATTGAAGGCACTGATCCTTTGGCAAGTTGGCATCATGTTTAAATGACCCTTCGGCAAAGTATTTTGTTCTGCAAAAACAAACTTCCAAAGTGCGAGTTTCCCTCTGCAGAATAAACAAGCATTGGCATAGCCAATAGGTCTCGCCTTTGGGACCTTATAAGTGTTTAATCAGAGATATTGGCAATGTTTTTAAGGTATGTTGTAGAGCAATGTAGCTGCTGTGTTCAGTACTGTAAAGTTTGTGTGCAAGTTGTGCTTAGTGTAGTGACGTAAGGGCAGTGGCATGGTGTGGAATGTAGTGGTGAGTTGTGATATGATGTGTGTTGGTGGGATGTATGTGTGTAGTGTGTTTTGCTGGTGTGTATGTTGGTGGTATATGTAAGTTTACATCCTCCCAAAAAACAATTGTAATGATATTAATTATCTACGTAGTGTGATGCGGTTAGTGTCTTAGTGAATTTATACGGGCACAGACACAGTAAAAAAAAAAAGCTGCACTGATCAGTTTTGCATCAATGCGTAGAGAAGGGAAACGTAGACCCGCTCCGGTGCAAACCTTATTGTGCTGGGGAGATTCGGTGGGCTGGATTTACACAGGGTGTGTGGCCGCTGAAGCTACTGGGGGAGAAGAGGAGGGGGGGCTCACAAGGAACATTTTGAAATAAGTTTGTTCGAAAGGGCGGTGAAAGTATAATAAGGCACCCTGTAGCGGAGGAGGTGACACAAAAACATAGGAAAATAATACAAACGAACGATAAGGGTGGTCTATAACAGAAAGAGAGGAACAGCGCTGGACTTAAGGACCACTAAAGCCAGACACCTTGCGGGGTTTGTCCTGGTGGGCTGGGGCAGCTGACTCCTACTGACATCACGTTCTACTTCCATAAGGCGCCGAGGATCAACGCTGCCCCTTCCCGTGCTGCTGTGATGAAGAAGGGGGGGGTCCAGAAGAGTGCAGCACCAATGCCCGGCGCTGCTGGGGGCGAGTCACAGCTCTTTAGTAACACACACAAGCTGCGAGGAGAGGTGAGAAACCACGGACATTCCCTTAAGGACGAATCGCAGCTAAATAAACATCAAAAACGAGATTCGGTGGGCTGGATTTACACAGGGCGTGTGGCTGCTGAAGCTACTGGGGGGAGAAGAGGGGAGGGGCTCACAAGGAACATTTCGAAATAAGTTTGTTCGAAAGGGCAGTGAAAGTATAATAAGGCACCCTGTAGCGGAGGAGGTGACACAAAAACATAGGAAAATAATACAAACGAACGATAAGGGTGGTCTATAACAGAAAGAGAGGAACAGCGCTGGACTTAAGGACCACTAAAGCCAGACACCTTGCGGGGTTTGTCCTAGTGGGCTGGGGCAGCTGACTCCTACTGACATCACGTTCTACTTCCATAAGGCGCCGAGGAGCAACGCTGCCCCTTCCCGTGCTGCTGTGATGAAGAAGGGGGGGTCCAGACGAGTGCAGCAACAATCC
Source organism: Calotriton arnoldi (assembly GCA_963921515.1). Classification (NCBI taxonomy): domain Eukaryota; kingdom Metazoa; phylum Chordata; class Amphibia; order Caudata; family Salamandridae; genus Calotriton; species Calotriton arnoldi. Next base: position 765,454 of record CAWUFW010001783.1, read on the forward strand.
TCGGCGCTGCTGGGGGCGAGTCACAGCTCTTTAGTAACACACACAAGTTGCGAGGAGAGGTGAGAAACCACGGACATTCCCTTAAGGACGAATCGCAGCTAAATAAACATCTGAAACACGCCTAACATAAAGAACAGCGTCCCGCGAGTGGTGCGCGCGCGCTCTAAGGAAGAAAAAAACGAGAAATGCAGCTGCCACCCTGCGTGCAGCTGCTCGCTCCTGAGAGCAATACGCTGTAGGAGCAACATAGAAAGTTGTGTATAGAGACAGAGAGAGCGAGACAAGGGCAGTGAGACAGGCTATACAGATAAGCGAACAGAGACAGTGAGAGGCGGACATATAGCCAGAGACAAAGAAACAGAGACATGGTGAAAGACAGACAGACGCGGAGGAGGAACATGGCACGAGATAGATAAACACAGTCATAGAAACCACGAGACCGAGGGGCGGACACAGAAAGACACAGGGACAAGCAGAGGCCCCCGGAGAGAGAGGCCTTGACAGAGGGTGCTGATGGTCACACCAACAGGCACAGCGGCTAGAGGCAGCAGGCGCCAGGAGAGAGCGCTTCTCCACACCGTGTGTGCAGAGAGCAGCCCCCGCTCTAATCTCGCTGATAATCTGCACTGTTAACATCGCATTATCCCCAGATACACTGGATCACCGGTGTCTTTGTAACTCGAGAGCACCTTCCTCCGAGTCGGCCCGTGTAATTCTTTGCATTATTACATGGTTATCGGGAACACCTCTGGATCAGGTTACAGTCGCCTCCCCGCGTGCCCACAACACGGAGATGTTTTTCAGGCCGTGGTCGCCGTACGCGGAAGTCTGTTTAGTGGTCATGCGAACAAGGGTCACCCCTGGATAAACAGTTAGATATGTTAGAACTAACCCAGACACTGGATTACAAACTGCAGTTGAGAGTAAGACAGGGACACATTGGTTACCCCGTGTGTTGTAACCGTGCACAAGTGTGTGTGTGTGTGGTGTTCTGGTGTGAAATGTTCACAGATGAGCTGTTGTGTCCGCAGAGGCAGGCAAGAAGCGCTGTGCACACGAAGTCTGTCGTGCATCCCTCCCCCTTCAAGCAATGTGGGCGGGGGGAGTAAAGCCATCCATTCTTGCACCGTATCGACTGTAACGTGACTATTTTAAATTAGCCGATGAACCCCCCCTTACTCATAAACACACACATCTTTCCGTTCGCTGTGCAGAAGTGCACAACCCCCGCGTCAAGCGGCGCCAACAAGCGCGGTCCCCAAAGTGAAAGCGGACCGCGCTACAATTAACAAACAAAGAAGAGTGGGAGGGGGTGCAAACATGGAGCGCAGGCTGCTAATGAAAACAAGCAGCTCAAGAGGAGTGGTGGGGGCGGGCACATGAAATGCTGCTGCCGCCCTGCGCGCCGCTGCTCGCTCCCGAGAGCAAAACGCAGTGGGAGTCAACATTACAAAAAGAGGTGGGACATGCACCCGCCTTTAGCCATTTGCGTGCTTTCATTAGTGAAAGACACACGCAAAAGCCAAACCGATGTGTGGGAGGAGTCAGACCCACACGGAGAAGTTTAGAGTACTTACAAGAAGCCTCCCATAGAGCAGCGCATGCGCGCTGCGCTAGGCTCGACCTAAAAAGAAATGGCTCGACACATGGGGGGTTCTCTTCTTGCCTGTGGGTGCCACTGTGCGATTTACTTACCCGAGGCTATCATGTCTTGCATGGCAGTCCCAGGTAGAGAGAACGAGTGATACTAGCCCCGCCCTAAACAGGGTGTGGTGACTGTCACTGGGACCTGGTGGCCAGCTAAGGCTTAGCCACTGGGAACCCTGCAGCTGCCTCAAATATAAAGGGCACAGAAAGAAGCATTTGTGACTTTATGGCAGATGCATCATTCAGTCAAGCTCAACTCCAGAGTATGTTTAAGGCTCTGCTATCACAAATAACACACGAAGGGGCTCAAATAGTGTTTACCTACGGCAAAAAAATAACGAGCCCATGAATCCTTTTATTATACAATTTGTTTTTACTTTATCTCCCATAGTTTGCAGGGCGGATGCATGTTATAAAATTGACAGGCACCTTGAAGACTTGATCGCTTTCATTCCCACGGATTTATCAGTAATACTATGGGCTCTATATTCACGCCAAAAATACATCAAATATGGCCTGACATTTACAATTGTCTATGGTTTAACTTGGGCTACCTTGTGGATGTAATATCATACAACCCAGACTAATGTTTACCATGAATTAAAATGTTCCTACGGGGGGCGTGGCCGGGACGCAAATGGAGTGAGACGTGTGCCGCTGTGTCTCTGCTCCACCGCGGCCTGGAAAAGCTAAATGCCCCGGTTGCCGGACCTGCTAGCCGCCGCTGAATGCCCTGCCTGGTGTTAGGGCGGAGACAGGAGCCCCCACCTACCTGAGGACCTGCTCCGTGGGCACCGGGGGCTCGCGAGCTGCCTTCGCCGAGAGCTGTGCCTGAATCCATCGCCGGGGCGGGGGGGAAACCTTGCCCCCCGGCAGTGCTCTCCGGCCCATTGACTCTCTGCGCGGCGCTGGGGGCCTCCTGGCGGGAGCTGCTTCCTGGACGAGTCTCGGCACCCACAGACCCTGGAGCTCTGCACATCGGGGGCGGAGTGAATCGAGCGCCGCAGCGGGGCTGCCTCCTGGACCGTCTCCTGTGCACTGGAGCTGTGCAGCTGTGCGGCGGGCTCGCTGAGGTGCTTGAGTAGCGGAAGCGGGTGCCCTCCTTCGCTTGGGGCCTGCCGCAGGAGCGGCTCTGTAGCTCTGACCCGCCGCTGTAGAGAGAGGCGGTCCCTGGATGCTAGCCGCCATCTTGCCGGGCTGCGGTGCGTGGATGCCTCCCCCCGGCCCCGCTTCCAGTTCCATCTCTCCTTGGGGACGGGTCCCCGTTCTCGCCCAACCTACCGCTGGTTCCCTACCTACAGGTCTCTCCCCCTTCTGGTCCTCACCTGGCCCTGATACATACCTTGCTGCATAGCCTCAACGCTGAAGCGATACCTAACTCATAGTTGCCGGGGCGCCGCCAGAGAGCTACCTCCAGCCATGCCCAAAACCAAAGCAAACAAGGAGCCAGAACCTGCCTCGTCCAGGGATAACCCGGTGACCTCCCTGTGGTTAAAATCCAACCCGCAGTCGCAGCCTCCGCCCGACTCCCTGGATCTAGCGCCGAATAAAGACCAAGATGAACTTCCGATTACGCAGGCCTTCATGACCTCTTTTCTTGAAGAAATTAAGGCCGAAATTGGGTCGCTTAAGCAAGACTTCAAGTCCGCCTTGCAGGATATCCGGAGAGACGTCACGGAGATCGGGGAATGGGATGACGACCTCGAGCGCACCATGGATGCAAGGACAGAGGACCACGACAGCCTATGGCGGAACTGGAAGATCAAAACATAAATCTGCAGCTCAAGCAGGAGGATCTTGAAAACCGGAGCCGGCGTAAAAACCTACGCATCAGAGGACTCCCCCTTGGTGCAGAAGGCAAGGACATCATGGCCTTCACTGCGGACCTCCTTCAGGCGATTCGTGAGATTGAAGGGGCATCTCCACCCGCCCTGGACAGAGCGCATCAAGTTCCGGGTCCCAGGGGCCGTCCAGACTTCATCCCGGACATCCTTACGCCGGTCCACTTCTTTGTCGAGAAGGAAGCCATCCTGAAAAAGATCCAGGGTGCCAAATCCCTGTCCTACAACGGCTTCTCTATACAAATCTTTCAGGACATAGCCCGCTACCCTCCGGAGGCGTAAAGACTTTAAGCCAATTACGGATAAGCTTCGGGAGCTCAATATTAAGTATCAGTGGGGCCATCCATTCGCGCAGATCTTCTCCTGGGAGGGCAAACGATGGGTTCTTTGATCATTGCGTGAAGCTAAACAGCTTCTCCGCCTCTCACTGGACTCGGGGGATGGGGGCTCCCCTCCTCCGTATGGGCGCTCGGGAGGTCCTTCCCGTCTTGGGTGGTCCACTGTTCAGCCTCCGGAACATGGAAGGCGACTGCAAGAGCGAGACTCCTCCCAGGCTAAACAGGAGATCATTAATCATATTCGGATCCAGAATGACTCTCCCCCACAATCTCGATCTCCTGAGCAAAAGGACTGATTCACACAGGGAAACTACCTAGCCCTAAACATTCAAACCTCGACGTGGATCCCCGACACGCCGGAGGATTACCAACTAATTACAATGTGCCTAAGCAGCCTGGGATGCTGAGGGGGCGGTGACTTCCTGGAGCGGACTTATAGGAGGGACCAATGACGACCTGGGGCCCCCAGCATCAACCCCGGGCGTTTTGACGCCGGCTCCCGACTCTCTCAGAGACCGCCCGGTGGCCGGGAATGCCTGCGGTGCTCGCTGCAGCGGGTCGCTGGGAGCGGGGACTTGAGGACCTGCTCGCGCCTGCCACTTCCCCCACGTTTGCAGTGTCCCTTTGAAGAGTAACTTCTTCAGAATGGCCTGTCCTTTGGACTATGGGCGATTCCTTGGAGACATTGACCTTGTTTGGCCCTGTTGGCCGCCTCCTGTTGAGATTATTTTCCTCACCTTTTCCTTCCCCCTTTGCCTATATCCTTTGAATGCGTCTCACTTAACGGGGATATGGGCGAACTCTTGCAGCCTCGAGAGTCTGACTACTGCTCTGGGGGACACCCTCTCGCTCACCCTGCCTTACATATGCCCCTACTCATCCATCTCTACGAAAGGCCCCCCGGACGGGTGGTTAGGCGCACATAGGCACTCCTAATACACTCATCATGCAGAAATCATTACCGGACTAACAATGATGAACCTATTTAAACTCCTTTCGTTAAATCTCCGGGGACTTAACTTCCCTAATAAGAGACGTCAGATCTGGCGCTATTTGCTCCTCCAAGATCCTGATGTTATTTTCCTTCAGGAAACCCATCTCCTTTCCACTCCTTTCCACTGACACCCGACTCATGTCACATCCTAAATACCCAACACAATATTGGGCTTGCTACCCTTCGAAAACGGCTGGAGTGGCCAAACTACTGAAGGCTGGCCTGGCTGGGACCGCCCAGAAGGTAATAAAAGACAATGAAGGCCGATATCTCAAAATCTGCATACATTGGGGCATGCAACCTCTGACCCTCTTAAACATTTATGCTCCTAACCAGGCCCAAGATACTTTTCTGCGCTCCCACTTATGCGACCTCTTGAAACCCGGTTATCCTTGGGGATGATTTTAATCTGGCATGGGATCCTGGCTGGGACCGTAGTGCACAATCATATCAGGGCACTGGGGCTATGTCGGCAGCTCTTAAAAATGCCATCACTGACTTGGGGTTATTTGATGCCTGGAGATACCTCCACCCTGACACCAAAGACTTCTAATTTTTCTCCCACGTGCACCACTCCTACTCACGAATTGATTATTACTTCCTCTCTCTCTCCCCTTGCTCTGATTTTTAACTACTGCAGAAATGTCCGACATCCCAATATCCGATCATGCTCACCTCGCGATATCACTTTCGCCTCCCAATCCTCGACATAACTCCCAACCTCGATGGAGATTACCTCCTCAGGTCCTTCGCGATCCTGTTGACCTGGCGGAGATCCGTAAAGAGATTGAGGGTTTCTTTCTGACAAATAACACCTCTGACACTTCGGAAGCTGTCAGATGGGATGCTTTTAAGGCAACCGTCCGGGGAGTAATCTCCTCTATTACGATAGCCCGAACTCGGGAGGCTTGCTTTCTCGAATCGTCCCTTTCGGCTGATATCAAAACTTTAGAACGAAAAGACCACCAACATCCTGCACCTCACAATAAAAAGCAATTGGCCGCGTTACGAGGACAGCTTTGATTACACCGCACTAACAAGGCAGAATGCCTTCTACTCGCTCTAAAACAAAAAATTTACACAGGGGGAGACAAGGTGGGGACATTCCTGGTGCGGCGCTTGCGAGCCCAGACCACGCGTGCCCATATTTCCAAACTTCTCTGTGCGGATGGCACTTGGGCCACATCGGAGCCTGGCAAGGCCCTAATCCTTTCTAATTTCTACAGCGATCTATATGCAGACGAACCCTGTGCCCCGGAGAGGATTGGGTCCTTTCTGGATTCCTGCCCCTGGGACCCGATCAGCTCCCATCACATGAGCATGTTAGAGGAACCAATCTCACAGGAAGAGATAGCAAAAGCCCTTAAGCAGCTTCCAGCAGGGAAAACTCCTGGCCCCGATGGCCTCCCTGTTGCCTTTTATTGAATTTTTTATCCGCAGTTCCAAGACCACCTCCTTCACCTTTTTAACGATTTCACGGACACCACTGGTCTCACCCCTACAATGTCAGAAGCCGAGGTCGTCCTAATTCCTAAACCGGGGAAAGACCCCTCTCTTTGCACCTCGTACGGCCCTATATCACTCCTAAACACCACGCAAAGATTTACACAAAGATCCTTGCTAACCGTTTGGAACCCTACCTGCCTGGTATCATAGATACCGATCAGGTCGGATTCATTCACCACCGTCAGGGTGCAGACAACATCAGTCGCATAGCCCATTTGATTGAGAAAGCCCAATTTAGGGACATACCTGCCTGGTGTCACTAGATGCTGAGAAAGCCTTCGATCGGGTAGACTGGCGCTTTCTCAGGGCAGTTTTAAAGTGAATAGGACTTGGACCCATCATGATCTCCAGGCTGATGGCTCCATACACACAACCAACTACACGCATCCGATTTAATGGCCGCCTTACCTCTCCCACCCTCATACATCGAGGCACCAGACAGGGATGTCCGTTATCTCCACTCCTCTTTGCCCTGGTGGTGGAACCCCTTGCGATCGATGTCCGCCATTCACCAACTATCTCGGGCATCACTCTCGGAGGATATGAACATAAGATCTCCCTGTTTGCGGACGACCTCCTCTCCCTAACTACTCCGTCCTCATCTCTCCCAGCGTTAGCTATACTCTTGTGCTCTTTTGAGGAAGCCTACGGCTTTAAAATTAACCTAGCCAAATCCCACGCTCTTAACCTCACCCTACCGACCTCAGAGGTGCGGGATCTACAGAAACTGATCCCTTTGAAATGGTCTGAGACGACGATACGATATCTCGGCCTGGACCGGACTCCCTCGCTTTCTACCTGGACTCAAGCCAACTGGCCGAGTTACAGACAGACCATACGGGAGGAGATCCATAGATGGCGTAATCTCCCTCTTTCTTGGCTAGGACGTATCAACGCAGTAAAAATGTCACTCCTTCCAAAGATATATCTCTTCCAAACCCTCCCCACCCCAATCCCGCAAATCGATATTCAGTCTCTCCAATGGGATATAACCAGCTTTATCTGGGGCAAGTCTTGCCCGTGTTTCTCTAACAAGGTCTTGATGTTGCCCCGAGATCGGGGAGGGCTAGCATGCCCCAACCTCCTTGAATACTACTGGGCCTGTCACCTTCGCTACATCTCGGAATGGGTGGTTCGGGAGAGCGAAAAGCATTGGTTCCATATGGACCGGGCTGTCGCCTGTAGGCCTCTATGGGACATTGCCTGGGTTCCTCGCAGGGCTCGCCCCCGTAGCGCATACATAGATAGCCACCCCCACGAAAACGGTCCTAGACATATGGGACAAATTGGCAATATCGCAGGGCCTGACCTCCTTTCCTTCCCCTAATACTCCCATAGCTCGCAACCCCATTTTCCCTCCTGCATTGCAACCTCTGGCCTTTAGCTCCTGGACAGATGGCGAATGTCGCATAATCCAGGATCTCTTTCAGGGAGACAAATTCCTCACCTTTGACCAGTGCAAAAAAACTCATTCCACCTCACGGGCACGGCGCAGATGCAATACTACCAACTACGACACTGGTTAACCTCTCCCACTTACACACAAGGGGCGACCAGAAAGCTTACGGCCTTCGAGACTTTAGTCAGCAATTTTGAGGGCTCGAGAGGACTGATCTCCCACACCTACAAAGTGCTACAACACTCACATAAATCTAAACCCAACACTTATCAAAAACAATGGAATATGGACCTTAGTGAGGAGATTCCTCCAGAGGGCTGGGACCGGCTATGGCGGGACATTCCCAAAATGTATCAAAGCATTCCACAAAGCTTTTCGGCCTACAAGCTTATGACACAATGGTATTTTACCCCCACCCGCATCCAACAGATGGTTCCTAGCTTTCCCCCAACCTGTTGGAGATGCCAGGGCGATAGAGGTGACCTCTTCCACATCTGGTGGTCTTGCCCAAATCTGACGTTATCCTGGAAAGAAATCCTAAGCCACATCGAAGATACAGTTGGATTCCCTATCCCTAGCTCACCGAAAGTAACCCTTCTAGGCATCAGACCTACGACACTGGTAGCCATGACGCACTCGGACTGGCGTTTAATAACACATATGTTAGGGGCAGCACGACAATCCATTGCTCTCTACTGGAAAAAATCTGACCCCCCTCCTACTGCAACTTGGTTTCTCCGCTTATGGCAAGTCTTAGCCTTGGAGTTGCTTACCGCCCGAATCAACCACACAGACACCAAATTCAGCCGCACCTGGCAGCCACTAATCCAGCACTTCTCCCAGATAAAACATTCTCGCCTGGTTCCCCCTCGCCTGATAGCCTTACAGCTCTTTGATGACCCCCTCATGCCTTATCCAAGAGGTGTGCACCAGACCTCTCCTACTCCGTCAGACCTGAACGGGGCTGCCCCCCCCCTAAATAGGCCTTTATCATTCTCCCCAGTGATCACCTGAGCGCATTCTTTCCTCCAGTGTCTCCCCTCCCCGAGTCCTGTCTTCCCCGCTTCTGTTCGGAAGTTGAGTTCTACTTTCACCATTCCCAAGCCTCGCCAAAAACAATGTGCTGCTTTTGCCTCAGGAGCGCTATAATACACAGTTATACACGCACCCCAGTCACGTTCCGGACGCTGGGCATACTCTATATGTTCCCCACACCATCTGTCACTAACTCGTGGAGAATTCTCTCCTACAATAATCTTCATCCTTATTTTAAACTACAGAAATAGCGCATTACTCAGCCTACCTTGTTTCCCCACTCCTTCTTGGTACACATTTTAGCTTTGATCTGTACAAAACTCTATCTGCATACTATAATACTTGGGATGTAATTTACCTTATGTCATTTTTCGATTTTCTCTGTACAATTTATATTCAATAAAGAGAGTTGAAACTAAATGTTCCTACATGTCACAGAATGCTTCTAAGGAGACATCAGAAAATCAGTTTGCATCGGGGCGCCCCTTACCAGCGATCATGACTTCGATCTCCCCAAGAGTTGGATCCTCGGGGTTAGTGAGGAACAAGTTGACGTCGCCCACCATACAGTCATCATCCGCGCATGCAGTGTCTGCCCACTTTTTGCCATCCAGTACAATAAACGTACATTCTGCAAAAGTAAGTGCCAAGAAAAGAGGGAACATCTTAGCAACCGTATGTATGTTAGGCAGTGATGACGCCAATAGTGAACTACTGAATGTAAACCCCAGCGACATCATGGCAAGCAATAATGGCACAGGATATTACATGCAACTAAATACACATATTTGACATTGCTCAATCACAACCTAGTGCCCTGTTTAAGGATGAATGTGAAACCTAACAATATTGCATTAGGAGAGGCCATTTAAGTCAACTTGAAGCAGAGAATTGTGCACAGAAAGATGGCACACAGGGCGGTGCCCAAGGTTGGTCTGACATACGTAATTGTGCATGTTGGTAGCCAGGCACATCAGTTTATGGGGTTGAGTACCAGGGCAAGGTAACACACTGGACTGTGTACAAGGGTAGACTGGTACAGGGAACTGAACATGAAAGTAGGCTTGCACAAGAGAATGAGCACGAGATCGTGCATGAGGGTATAAAGGCACGCAGGGTTTCATGATGGTGGGGCTGCATGAGGGATTGCTCAATAATGTGGTCTGGCACACAGGAACAGTGTACCAGCCTGGCTAGCATATGGAATGGATAGATTGTGCATAGGGGCTGGCTAATGTTGCCTTTCTTCCTAACACGTGTTTCTTAGGGATACTGCATATCAAACCAAGGAGGAACTTGTTTGCCTATGCTGCGGTCTATGGTGACACTGTATAGGATGAGACAGAGCTGCTCAAACCCATCTCAGGTGGATGAGTGGTGCTTCTTACTGTCATTGTCGTCCCTCCAGCTACGTTGCATTTCAAACTCTTGATCCAGGGTAAGTGGCTCAGATGCCGTCAGTCTCTGCAGCTCCTCGGACTTCATCCACTCGTGATACCTGTGGGTAGATACAGGCTGAGACTTTATGTCTGTCCAATGAAAGGAGCCGCTATTTAATAACACCTTGCCGTGGAACATTCTAATGGATCACATGGATGTAGCCTGAAAGGTAGTGCCAGTAAACCAAATATTTGCAGACACAAGCAAATCAACACTACAGACCACCTACTGTACCTGCAATGTGAACAGTTTTCCTTCAATAGTTCAACTACTCACCCACACCAGATAGGCCTGAACTTAACAACCAATTCCCCACAGTCCACTTTATAGGCTACACCATCAACAACAACCACCACTGCTTGAAGGGCCCACCACTATGACTGTCTTTTTTTAGGTCTGCTCTCTCATTACCAATGAACCATCATAATTCCCTACAGATCTACGATGAACATCCACTGCTTTAAACAGTGCCGGCTCCTCCACTAAGGCGGAGGAGCGTCGCCCCACTGCTATTTTAGCAGTGCAAAAAAGAAAATGATAATAACAGGACGTTATTATCATTTTAGTTTTGTATGCGGGACTCGGAGCCGGGGCGGGGCTTGGCTCTGTGACGCAAGAGCAGAGTGAGGAGTGGTTCGCACTCCTCAAAGTGCGCATGACGGTTTGCCGGCCAACCCGTCATGCGCACTTAGCATGTTCTCCACGGGGCTGTGTTGCACAACCCCGTGGAGAACATGCCCAGGCTTTCAGGCACTGCCTGAGCGGCCAAACAGGCCACTAAGACCAATCACGATGTTGGGTGAGTACGGGAGCCTGGATGCTTCTGGTGCTTTTCAGTCCAGCAGATGAAGTGGACAGAGGAGAGATGTGCAGCGGTGAAGGTAAGTTTATATTTATTTTATATCTATTCCCTCACCCCTCTGTTCGAAGGCAGCCGCCACTGGCTATAAGTACCTAATAGCAGGGTGACTTTTTCAGGTCTGATCTCCAATCAACCCTCATAATCAACCTCAAATGCCTAACCTATCTAGGACCAAGCTCTGCTGTCAACATTAAAGGACTGAAATATCAAGTATCAATGCCACCGGCCTCCACATCCAACTTTATGGGTCTAACTGGTCAACGACTAACCTCTACAAAAAAAAAACATTTGAAACATGAGAAGACCAACCCACACATGCAGAAGGGCCATCAACTATTTTCCCACCTCTCTTACGACCAGTATTTGTGTGTGTTTTTAACTGTTAAATATTAATCAGGTTAGAGAACTGGACACTGCAGAAAAACAGCCACAATAAACGTTGTTGCTGGTATGCTGGAAATACTGGATAAGTGTGAAGTTTTTCATCTAGCTCTCCTAAGCCCCCAAGTCCACCTTCAACACTGTTGTTCATTCCATCCACAACACATCTGAATCCCAATTGGGAATTGGCAGAGAGGTTCTCCAATGGTACACTTTCTATTTCATAGACCGCACACAAGTAAAAATGTAACATTTCATGTGCACGCCCAGACCATCGGCATATGAGATGCCCCAAGGATCCATTCTGACACTCATGTCCTCTAACCTATAAATGGAGTCACATTGCATACTAGTATCTAAAACTAAAAACTAACTTTCCAGAAAGTGTCTCTTTCCAGTCTGAATATCTCATCAAAATCCAGTGGGAAAATACAGTTCACCTTGGTAAGCTCCTCCTCTCTATTTTACCAATTCAAATCTGGCTATGTTCTCTCACATTCACTGAAACACACAATATCATTGTTGAAAATTATAACTTTCCAGTTTGCAACCTCCATGGTGAACTGATTCTCAACACGCAGATCAAAAATATGGTGGAGTGCTTAATGCCACTCAGACTTGCGAGGAAGCTAAAGCTCTTCATAACTGAATGAAACCTTAAAATTGTGGTCCAGTCACTGATAATTTCTAGGACTGACTATAGACACTCCTCCCATGCAGGAATAAATAAATGGATAACACATTTATTGCACTAGTAAGCAAGAGCTTTTAGGCATCACAGGCATTCCGAAAATCAGGTGCACCTCCTCTAATCAAACTGTTCGTACTGCGGCTCTTCTGATTGTTGTGTTACGCTATTTTGACAACAAAACCCTAGAAATAGAATCGCTATTTGGCTCACTTAGAATCCAAATGCTTATTTAAATGTACTTCGTAACAGACACTGCAGTGCTACAAAACGTATCTAAATGCCTATCATAGAAACTACCTTTGGATAAATGAATCATCCCAATGGATTCAGAAAACAAAAAACATACTACAAATCTTCTCTCCTTGCAATACCCAAGCGGACACATACAGCAAATTGTTACCCCCCACCTCCCCTTACCCCCAGAGCCGACCCAAAGGCTTTTGGAGCTTAATCCAACAATATTTAATAGGAAAGGAGACTGGAGAATCAGAGGGTGGAGAGGACAGTGTGTCTGATTTCTGCCAAGTAGACTAAGATACAAGGGAAGGTGAAGCCGTCACGAATTGGGTTGTACTGTAAACTGGCACACTACTCCAACAATTATGTCATAGATGGTAACGTCTGGAGTCCTACTGTTATCACCGCTACAAAATGTTAGATTCCTATGTAACTGTATACTATATGTAATCAATCTGGTATCGGTATGTACCCGTAATGTGAACAAGTTTTACTTGTATTTATGTTATGTTAACTGAAAAGCAATAAATATATATATTTTTTTTAAATCTTCTCTCCTACCACTCCCACATATGGAAATCACTACCATCTGAATGTAAACAGTCCCACTTCATCCACTGTTTCGAGAAGGATCTCAAAACATATTGGCTAACACCACCTCACCTAACTCTAACAGGATCTGAATGATAGCCAATACACGTCCTCTATATGCAGCCACTGGAACTGCCTAAATTTGGCAGATTCCAATCGTATACTCCAACTACACATTCCCCCTGGATATGGCTCCTGTTGTTTTCCTCTGTATGAATTTCTTACACCAACTCTTTAAGTACAAATGCATCACAGGTTTTAGACTTATCCCTAAAAAAATTGCACAAATAAGGTTTAGCCACATCAACCGATGTACAATTACTTCCATGCCTCCCTGTCCTTTCTCCATTAATGACATAGTGAGGGATGAAACTTTTTCAAGCTGTTAAGTCAAGAATTTTTAGTTCTATTAATGACACGAAAGTGAGGATTATACTTCCCAATCTTTACTGCAAAATTATCAGCAGTCAATAAAAAACATTGAACATATAAAACTACATTACCCATAAAACCAACCACCAATCAGATCCCACAGAACTCTACAATACCCTAAGCACTGAACAAATCCTCCTCTTTCTTTGTGAAGATCTTAACAATGAGTCACTGAAAAAACCATCTGTCGAAAATGAACCAACAGGCCAAGCCAGCCAACGCATTCAGCTGGAACCAGGGACACGATACATAGAAGTGGGAAAAAATGAGATCCATTCATCAGTTCAGATATCCAACACAACAACAAAGATTTCCTTCGAGCACAAGACTGAAACGACAGTCAATCCTTTGATTATTCTCGTTTCTGCTCTGAACCTGCATAATAAAGAACATACAAGTAACATCCATTTCAAGCAAATTTCAAACGAGCATCAAATAGTGATGGAATAAACGTTGAAGTATTAGATATGACAAAATCGTACAATCATGAGCGGGATAATCCTCGACTGTGTGTACTTAATAGAATTGAAAATTCTTGATGAAAGCTTGAAAATATTTCATTCTATGTCAAGACCGCCGGCTCAGATTAAGCTTGTTCAAAGCTTTTCCACCACAACAGATGCTATAATAAAACTGCTTAAATGTGAAGTAAGAAGACCAGTGAGAGGCCCTCATAATGTCCTCCAACCGAGAGCCCAATGCAAAAGACTTTGAATCCATCGCTCCTCTGGACTAATGGGCTCCAAAAGCATTACCTCCTCGTCCGTCTTCCTCGACAAAGTAATCGCACATGAGCATTATGCTCCTACAGAAACTCCAAGTAAAATTCAGTTAGCTTTCTAGTCTCCCTATCCCTCCAATATGGCCCCTATCGTCCTCCACCATTCATATAAAAAGATACAACACCGTATCCGCGACCTGTTTTTTTGTTTCTGCACTACTCCGAGTGCTGTATCCTGTTTGGAGGTAAGTGGGGTTGGCGGTCCTGCTGTAGCGGACTCTATGTTCCCTGGGGTGGTTGAGGTGTGCAATGCATGCTGGGGCGACCTCTATTAACGGGCTCCCTGTGTCCTGCTCTAGCGGACTTCAGATGAGCTCTTCATTGCCTTATGTTGCGTGCCTTGTGCGCACTGTGCTGGCCAGGTCCTGCTCTAGCGGACTCTGCAGTAATGCGCGTTGAATCGGGAGAGTTGTCCCGATCATGTACTCCCCCCGATTGTGTGGATGGCTCTGTTGCATTCTGCCTGTACAGGAAGGGGGGTGGGGACTCACCGCGTGTCTCCCTAGGGATTTCGACTGTCCAGGTAGTCCGCAGCTTAGGACGGAGTATTGGGGGAGTGGCTCTCCGCCGACGTCGTTTCACCGTTCGCGAGCCGTGCCAGTCAGCTTGTTTATGCGGCTGAGGGAGGTGCACGCTACGGACGTGCCAGTGGCCGTCCAGATGCATTGTGGGGTTGTTATGGCAACAGGAACGTTTTTAAGCGTCCTGGCTTGCCGTAGTGCTTTTACATAGCAGTTCTGCATGTGCAAGCTGCAATGGAAGGGGGAAAAGCAATGGAAAAGTCCCACAATGTGGAGGTGTCTGAACCGGTTTAGCCTTTACCTTCTTTGGCTGTGATTCAACAGATGATCCAAGCTGCGGTTGCTGCCCCTTTTCAGGAAAGGAGGCTGTTTCTCCTTCAAAGAATGTTGATTCCTTAATGGCTGGCATGTCATCGCAGGGGACTATTATTTACGAGGATGCTTCTCCGGCGGACCCTGTAGATAAAAAGGTTGATGCGGCTGTTAAGCGCACTTTTGCTGCTCCTAATTTTTCTATTAGGACTGCTACATATTCTTCTTTTACGATACAGTCATTAATGAAAGACTTCCAGTCGTTGGCGGAATTGGTGGACCAGGGCGAGGACGTCTCCCCCACTCTGGCTCTGATGGAGCAACAGGTGCGGCTCCTTTCTGACATTTCCTTTGATGCCTTGGGGGCGGCGGCCTCTACGGCTGGGTCTTCTATTGCAGCTCGCCGCCAGATGTGGTTACATTCCTGGAAGGCGCATGCGGCTCAGAAGGGCTTGCTTATGAAAATTCCTTTTTCTGGGGTCAAGCTTTTTTGTTCTCCTTTGGAGGATATGGTAAAAAGGTCTGCAGAGGATCGCAAACTTTTGGACCCTGAGAGATCCTCACGTTCACGGTTCTTTGGGGCACGGAGGGCCTTTGGTCCAGCTCGTTAAGGGAGGGTTCACCAGCCCTTTCGTGGGAGGGGGCGTGGCCGGGGTGCTCCTTCCTCTGACAAGTCCCAGTTCCCTACCGCTTCTTCCAACTCTTCTGCCTCCTCAAAACCCTGACTATCTGGATGTGGACGGGGGGCCCGTGGGAGGTCGCCTGTCTCTGTTTGTGGACAGATGGATGGGGTCAGTTTCAGATTAATGGGTCCTTCAGGTGATGTCGGAAGGTTTTCGCATTGGGTTTGTCATGACACCCTCAGACAATTTTCGAGTCACACCCTGTCCCAGGGAGGTATTGAGAAAGGAGGCACTCCTGGAAGGGATTCGTTGTCTCGTGTCCCGGAGCAGAGAGGGCACAGGGTTTACTCAGTTCTTTTTCTGGTGGAGAAGCATACCAGCCACCTCAGGCCCGTGTTGGATCTGAAGTGGCTGAATTGGTTCATCCCCCCGGTCAAGTTCAAGATGGTGTCCCTGCAGGAGATTCTTCCTTTGATCAATCAAGGGGATTTTCTAGCTTTCCTCGACCTGCAGGATGCGTATCTCCATGTCCCTGTCCATTGGGAATCCCAGAGGTTTCTGTGCTTCTGTGTGTTGGGCCATCATTATCAGTTCAAGGTATTGCCTTATCTTTACAAATGTTCTGGCTCCCCTGATTGGGCTTTTGCATGGGCGGGGAATTAAGGTTTTTCCTTACCTGGATGAGTAGTTGATTTCTGCTTTTTCTTTCTCTAAGGCGGAGTGTCATGTCCAGGAGGTTTGCCAGGTCCTGGGAGGTCATGGATTTATGGTGAATCGGAGGAAGTCTTGCCTGGTTCCCACTCAGGACCTGATGTACATTGGGGCTCGATTCATGACTCTGTTGGGTATGGTGTTTCTCCCTCAGCCCCGGAAAATGACACTGATGTCGGAAATTTGATCCCAATTGTCCGGGATTTTCCCTCCTGTGAGGCTTTGGTTGAGGGTGCAGGGTCTGATGTCCGCCTACTTATTGATGGTTCCCTGGGCTTAACTCCATATGTACCCTGTTGTGAACCATATTTTGTTGCACTGGCTCACGTGTGGTCAGGATTTCAATCAAGGGGTTCCGGTGACAGCCCAGGTCAGGGAGGATCTGGGGTGGTGGTTGGACGGGGAGCATCTCTCCAGGGGTCATCAGTTTCTGGTGGTCCCCTCTCGAGTGGTTACTACGGATGCCAGTCTGGTGGGCTGAGGTGCTATCCTGAACGATTCCTCTGTGCAGGGCAGGTGGCCCAGGGTTCTGATGTCTTGTTCTTCCATTTACAGGGAACTGAAGGCGGTTCACCTAGGTCTCTTGGCCTTTTCAACCTTGCTGGAAGGTCACCATGGTCAGATCAGAATGGACAACCAGGTTGTTATGTCCTACATCAATCACCAGGGGGGTTGCGGAGTTCGTTCCCTCAGTTGCCTCAGTCGTGTCATTTGTTCTTGGGCGGTGTTGACGTCCCTATCTGCCATTTCCCTGCCTGGCAGGGAGAATGTAGTATCGGACTGCCTGAGCAGAGTCTTTCCCTCCATGGGATCATTGTCTCTGACCCCGGTGATGTTCCGGATGTTGTGGAGGAAGTTTGGGTGTACGATGGTGGACTTGTTTGCATCTCCGGACAATGCCAAAGTCTGTTGTTTCTGCACGATTATGCCTTGCCGGGAGGCTTGGAGAGTGGATGCGATGCCCTTCCAGTGGCCTCAGGGTCTGTTGTATGCCTTTCCCCCAATTCCCCTTATTTTGGCGGTTTTGCAGAAGATCAGGAGAGATGGGGTCTTGGTGCTTCTGGTGGCGCCGGGTTGGCGTCGCCGCCCGTGGCTCCCTCTATTGTTGGAGTTGGCGGTGGGTCCGGGTTGGACGTTGCCGTTTCATCCCTATCCTTTGATGGGTCCTCCGGTTCCCCTTCCGGTGTTCCGGTCCATGGGTCTTCAGGCTTGGCTCTTGAACGGAGGTCTCTGATCCAGAGTGGTTGCTCGCATGAGGTTGCGGGTCTCATTCAGCAGTCCCGGCATCCTTCTACTTTGAAATCTTATGCTAAGCATTGGGACAATTGTTCTGGTTGGTGTATGCGCCATGGTTGGTCTGTTGATGAGTTGGATCCGGCTCGTGTTCTGGATTTTTTGAAGGAGGATTTTGGTCTGGGCTTGGCCCTGTCTACCCTTCGGGCCCAAAGGGCGGCTATTCGGGCTTTCCATGGTTCCTCTTTTGTGGCTATTGAACCCCTGGTGGCTCGTCTTTTGAAATCTCTGGCTTTACAGCGGCCTCGTCCTGTGTTGTCTCCACCTCTGTGGGATCTTCCGTTGGCGTTGAAGGCTTTGCAGGGGGTTCCCTTTGATCCCCTGGAATCTGTTGACTTAACGTTTTTGACCCTGAAAGTGGTTTTTCTGGTGGCGATTGCCTCTGTCAGATATGTTGGTGAGTTGGGGGCTTTCTTGACGTCGGCCCCATTTTTGAGGATTTTGGAGGATAGGGTTGTCTTACGGGCCCACCCTACTTTTGTGCCTAAGGTGGATTCTTTCTTCCATAGGACAGCGGAGGTGGTCCTCCCTGTTTTCTTTCCGGCTCCTCGTTCTGAGGAGGAGTCTCTGTTGCATCTTTTGGACGTGAAGCGTGCGTTGTTGATTTACTTGTCCCGCATGGGTTCTTTTTGTTAGGTGGACAATCTGTTTGTCACTTTTGGGGTGGCAAGACAGGGCATGAAGCCTTCCCTTTCTACTCTTAGCAGGTGGATTAAGGAGGCTATCCTGTCGGCTTATAGTGTCAAGTCTGAGGTTCCCTCGCGTCTGATTCAAAGGCGGTCTACTCGTTCTGTGGCTGTTTCTTGGGCCGCTTTTAAAGGTGTTTCCATTGAGGATATTTTCAGGGTGGCCACTTGGTCTTCTCCTCATACTTTCATGTCGCATTCCCGTCTCGAGGTTGGGAGTGGTGCTTCCATTGCCTTTGCCTCTTCGGTTCTGGAATCTTAGCCTTCTTGAGTTTGTTTCTGTCTCAGGTGTGTTTTTCAATAAACATTTTTTGCTGCCTTCCATGTGTGGGCTGTATTTGATTATCCATGAAGCTGATGTTGCTTTGGTATCTGCTCATGTGTGATTACTGTGGCGAGGAAGACGGGTGAGGAGGTAATGCCCCAGTTACTTACCGGTAATCTTCATGACTCCGAGTCCCAGTCTTCCTCGCCACAGTTTAGTTTCCCTTCCCTCCCGGCCCTTATGGTTTGATTCAGGTCTATGGCTTTGTCTACAGGTCATGGATACGGTGTTGTATCCTTTTAAATGATTGGTGGAGGACGATGGGGGCCATATTGGAGGGACAGGGAGACCAGTAATCTAACTGAATTTTACTTGGAGTTTCTGTGGGAGCATAATGCTCATGTGTGATTACTGTGGCGAGGTAGACTAGGACTCGGAGTAATGAAGATTACCGGTAAGTAACCGGGGCATCCACATCCACACATGCCTCCGACATGAGCCATATGACCGATCTAGCCAAAGTAGCAGAGGTGGCAGGTCCAGAGGGTTTCGGCAGCAAAATCAATTGCTGCCACTTTGGATCTCATCGACACTGCTGAGTAACAAATTCATATGTCTTCAGATACTTAACCACACACAATTTAGAATTTGCAGGAAAAAGTGGGTATGAAATGCACTCTAAAAAAGTTTTAATATGTCTGGTAATTTGAAAAGACACCCCTTCAGGTGAGAATACTCTGCCTGCAATGTCCAGAGGTCTCACATCCGAAACTTGCCTGCAAGAGATGAGGCACAGAAGTATGGGGAGTTTGGCAGACAGATGTTTCCTGGTTATTTCTGTATTATCCAGCCAGTTCTGAAGGAATCTCAAGACCACATTCAGTTCCAGGGGTGTAGAATTTAATAAAATATCTACTTGTCCATGGAGCAGGTTGCTTCATAAATCTACTTGTCCTGTAACAAAATCCACTTGTCCCTTTGGTGCCATGTAGTGCGGCGACACATTATGGCAGAAATCTCATAATATAAGAGCTCTGATATAGCCTCTCTGATTATGCCAGGGCTCATACCATAGTAGTGTTTGAATACTTGCAATCCCCTTATGTTGCCACGTTGCCACAGGATCTACACACAGGGGTTGAAGGTAGTGGTAAGCAATAGTTCCAGGGTTAGAATGCCCTTTTGAGTCTGTGCAAACCTACTAACTTGCATGTTTTAAGGGTTTTCAACAACTCTTCTCTAAACTTTTCCCATACTGAGAAATGTTGGAAATTTACTTCTGACAATGGCAGACGTGAACCTTCTTACAGAGTTGGGGAAAAAAGTGGTTGGAGGAAAAGTGAACTTGCAAACACTCAGATTTTCGCATGAGCAAATCTACACATGCATATTTGCTCATGCTAAAATGCAGTTAACAAATATTTTCTAGGAGTACTATTTCTTGTCCTACTTCTGTAAATTCTTGGGAATTCACGAAAGCCATATAGCTGCACTTAATGGAAGCAAACACAAGGAGATGATGGACGGAGTACTGAAACTTTTCAGGCACTCACCCCCAGTCACAGATCTGGGTTGAATCCATCATCGTTCTTTAGCTCACTTCGCCACCCCAGTTCAGACACAGCTATATGCAAATCAGTCTTGACCCTGTGCCTCTTGGGAACAGCCCAGCCCGAACTGCCAAGCCATGTCTTCCCTGGACCGGAAACAAGCATCCTGGGACCGGTTTCGGGCTAACAACCCTCATCAGCCAGGCTAGCTTGAATCCAGTTGCTTGTTTCCGGTCCATGGAAGACATGGCTTGGCAGTTCGGGCTGGACTGTTCCCATGAGGCACAGGGTCAAGACTGATTTGCATATAGCTGTGTCTGAACTGGGGTGGCGAAGTGAGCTAAAGAACGATGATGGATTCAACCCAGATATGTGACTGGGGGTGAGTGTCTGAAAAGTTTCAGCGCTCCATCCATCATCTCCTTGTGTTTGCTTTGTTCGCCCTAAGTTGGCAGGGTATGCCCAGACCTGGGTCCCTTGCTCACTTTGCCACTGGATTCAAGCTAGCCTGGCTGATGAGGGCTGATAGCCGGAAACCGGTCCCAGGATGCTTGTTTCCGGTCCAGGGACGACATGGCTTGGCAGTTCGGGCTGGACTGTTCCCATGAGACACAGGGTCAAGACTGATTTGCATATAGCTGTGTCTGAACTGGGGTGGCGAGGTGAGCTAAAGAACGATGATGGATTCAACCCAGATCTGTGACTGGGGGCGAGTGTCTGAAAAGTTTCAGCGCTCCGTCCATCATCTCCTTGTGTTTGCTTTGCACTTAATGGAAGGACATATACCATGGGTGCACTTTTGAGACTTTCTTTAATCATTGGGCCCCTTATTTGGTATGGCTTTGGCCTTGACCTTTTGCGTTTATTAAAATTCTGCATCTCTCTCTGTATTGGCTGGCTTCACTGTGAGTGACAGCATTCTGCTCTTTCACAAGGAGCATATCGGCACACAAAGTAGTTTTGTTCAGTGCCAGTAACTACTGTGGCAGTATGTGCTTTTGAGACCAAAAACAATTTTTGCTTTTGCCAATGTTTGTTATAATGGTGAGGGTCCGGCAGCTCCCACACCAAAAAGGTTTTCCAAAAACCATGCCACAACAATTCACACATTGACAAAACTAAAAAGCTGACCACCAATTTCAGACCTACTGGCTTTGCCAGTGCTTGTTTATTTTTGTTTCCCATAATATTATTGAAACTGGTTACACTGATTTTCCATTATGAATATTTTTGGGAACTACTAGCATGCATCAACACATGTTACTAAATGATGCTGCAAAGAAATGGTACCTGAAACTTTACAGTAGTTTAGCAAAATGTTTTTTTCCCTGCTTTCATTTTTTTATGAACATTTTATTTTGAAAGCAAAGAATCATCATCTTGCTTTCAAGCTTCTGCAAATATTTGCATCAAATCAGAGAGCATTCTGGGAACATTATACATAGCCTCATATTGCTAAACTTTGAAAAGTGGGTACACATTTTTATACTGGAACCACTGTCAGTAGTGCAGTCAGAGCTTACAACATTTACTTAGAGCGCTCACCCTAATAATAAAGGCTTTCAATTAATGAACCATAAATAAAAGTTTGAACAGCATTAACATATGGACAAAAATATTACCTTAAGTGCAGACAGTGCCCTTCCCTGATCCATAATGTGGTACTGCAAACTGGCAGCCAAACGGTTTGTGCTGCAGGGGTTGGGCCTACTTGTCCCAAGGACAAAATACACATGAAAACTTGTTGCCCTTGACCCCAAACAATATGTTGGGCTATAGGAATCCCACATCCCTGATTTCCCATAGACCCAGACAGCATGGAAAAGAAAGGTTAGACATCTGTATCCCTCTAATCCCTTTACAGATTAAGAGATGCTCTCTCAAAGGTTTACCATCGATAGGGAGGTGCCCCGCTGAGATGGCTGAGTGATAGTTTTTCACCGACCTATATTCTAGGCCACCAGAGACTAAGAATGAAATGAAATTTATCCCATGGTGGCAAGTCGGCTCCCATTGGATCGATATCCTGTGAATCACACCACCCAACCCATTGACGCCATGCCAAAGCATATCGCTTATGGGTTCCAAACACCCAAGATTGGTAGATGAAGAATTCAGCTTGTTGCGAAAGTCCAGACTTTCTCCAGTGACCTCTGAATTTGTCACTCCATGAGCTGAAGAGAGCCCTGCAGAACTATTGGATGAAGATCCCCGACTGGATTATTAGGAGCTATGGATGAGGAGGAAGCATGACCAAAAAAACAAAATCGCAGGAGATGGCCAGCAGAGTCTGACTGTAACTGTACACTCCTGAATGGGGTCACTAGAACTAACTCCGCTCTCGGTCTCCTGAACTGAGTCGCTACTTGTAGGATCATCACAAAGGGGCGGGAAACGTACATGAGGCCCTGGCACCAATCCTGGAGATAGGCGTCCATCGACATAGCCAGAGGATCCGGCCACCAGCTAAAGAAGAGAGGAACTTGTCTGATGACACAGGACGCAAATAGATCTGGAAGAGACCCCAAAGATGTTAAAGCCACAAAAAAAGACATAGATGAAGTTTTTAATCACTAATATCCTGCAGAAACCTGGAATTCCAGTTGCCGATCACATTGGAATGAAATGGAAAATGTTCTGCTACCACTGAAATCTTCTGCTGTAGATAATAATGCCAAAAATCTTTAGCAATCTCCGACAGAGAGTTGGACCTGGTACCCCCCCCAACTTGTTGACATACTGAACTGCTGAGACGTCCATCCAGATGAGGATGCAGCAACTCAACTTCCGGGGGACAATGTCTTGATGGCAAAGGACCCTGCCAACAATTCCAGACAGTTGATGTGAAGTCCCAGCTCTTCCTTGGACCACCGTCCGCCGTTGGAGATCAAACCACATCTTGCTTCCTAGTCCCACCTGCTCACATCCGATTCGATTATCACTTCTGACAGGGAGACAAAGATGGCCCTGTCGTTCCAGGCCTCCATTTGATGTTACCACCAAGACATTTCGAGACAAGAGAATATTGTTTGAATAAGATGGACCTTTCCTCAAATGCCTGATCTTGGAGCGATGGAGGGCCCGATAGTGGAGAAGGTCCGGAAAAGTGGCTTGAAGGGAGGATGCTAAAAGCTCCATCACTCTGACAACCTGTCTGCGCGATACCCAATCTTTCGACAGGAGCTTCTGCAGCTCATGCTTGATGTCCCAGATCTTCTGGGCCGGTAACAATAACTGTGCCGTCACAGAATCGATTTGGAAGCCCAGAAATTCCACTGATTGAGAAGGAGTCAACATAGACGTCTTCTTGTTCAATAAAAACCCCAGTTGTTGAAGAAGAGACACTGTCCAAGTTAGATAGGTCAGAATTAATTCCCTGTCTTGAGCGAACAGTAGCAGATTGTCCAGGTAAATTATGAGGCGGACCCCCAGGCTCTGAAGGACTCTAGCATTGGTCTCATTAACTTGGTTCAAGGGCGATTTTTCTTTCCTTGGAAACTTGTGCCATAATTACCAAGAGACACGCATATGTAAAAAATGACTTTCAAACCAGTGGAGGTTTTTTTTTTTTTTTTTAATCAAGAACTGGAATTATGCGGCAGGGGGGGGCAATTTATGTGGCAGGGCTGAGTAAATTATGCAGCAAGAAAAGGCAAATTATGCTGAATGTTGCGGCACCTTTTGTGATATTACTTCATTATTTTGTCATGTTTACACTTGTTAGCATTATCTGGACAATGGTTGCTCCTCATTTAATGCCCATATATAGCAATAAGCAATAGAAAGATGAACTGTTAACCTTTACAAAGGACCTTTCGCTGCGTGGGGACACACACAGCTGCGTTTTTAGTAACTTTTGAACTGGTTGAGTTAAAAAAAATATATATATTCCGGGGTAAAATCTGCTGATTATGCAGCAGCTGATGGATTATGTGGCAAAAATGGCACATCTATAATTATGAAAAAAACGCCGCTGCTGCACAATCTCATACTTAAAGTGGCCCTGCTGATAGCGCAGGAGATTGTTGAGGTGCGGGATACTGTACATAAAGACTTTTTATACATAAGGAGGCAGTGTCCTGTCTCTGCACTATGGTCCCGGTGAGGAGTGAGGTGCATGACAGTTTCTTTTTCTGCTTAAGCCTTGTAAAGTGGAAGACTGCTGGGGCAGCACTCTCAAGTTTCCCGGGGCCATGCGTGTGTCTTTTTGCGTGCAGGTTTCTGGAATTTGTAGTCCGATTTATTACAGGTATGCCTCCAGTTGATTGGCCGCTAGCGCTATAGTGGTTTAAATCTATGGCTGATGCCATACTCCAACAGCATTGAGACAATGCAGGAGGGTCTTTTCTTTTAACGTCTCCATTCTTCTGACCTGGCTATTCTGGCCCAGTCACACTGAGATTATGTAACTACACTTGGAAACACAGTGTTCTCACAGGAAGTCAGACAGAAAGCGACGGTTAGTTCCTTCTTTCCAAGACTGCTACACTCTGTTTTTCTATGGGTATGTCTAAATGGGAGTTCATTAACTTTATGATGTAGGCTGACTGGTATGATAAGGCACACGTTCACTTGCTACTTATGTCACAACTTTTCTTAATTAGTATTTTTTTCGTACAGCTTATATATCAGTAAACATTAACAACTAATAGGCTCCAGACCTCATACATGCACGTTGACTATATTCAAGCAGTTTATAGAGGGGATCGGCAAGAGGTCGTGCGCCTATGCTACCAACCACATGGTGGGAGTTCATTATCAGTCTAAGATTATGCCAGTGACATTCCCTTGCGTTACGCGGGTCTCTGCAGTTTTACTACCGCGTAAGCAGTCGCGGCTCGCAATACTCAAGTGGGGGGGGGGGGGAGTTTAAAATAAAAAAAACATAACTTACCTGGTCCGCGCCGCCTCTGTTCCTGGGCCGGAGTCCTGCGTTGGGGGCTGCTTGGCGCCTTCTGTTCTGCTCTGTCCTGGGCCGGTCCCGCGCATTCTGAACAACAGCCCTGGGCCGGCCCCTCAGGCTGCGCGGTGTCTCAGGCAGCCAATCCTGGCGCTGCATTAGCAGCGCCAGGATTGGCTAGGGCACGGAGACGCTCCGCCCATTAGAGACCGGGGGTTGCTGCATGAAGCAACCCTCAGCCTCTCGGGTCCCGACTCCACCCTCGCTCTCCTGGTCCTTAGGAGGTGGCTGTAGTGCGCATGTTCGGGCTGGTCATAAAAATGACCAGCCCAAAATCGAGCATGCCCACTATTGCAGCTGCGCTTTAGTAAGCACTGCTGTCAGTCACCCTCCTTACTGCCGCAGCCAGCCCCGCCCCCACCCCCCTTCAGCGCCGATTGAATGCCTGCCTGAGGGGAGCGACTCGCGAGTACTTTAAAGTTTGCGTGCGGTGCGACTTGAGGCCATGTGGCCAGGTGTGGCAACGCCCCAGCGCCCCAATGGACGCACCGCCCCTGCAGTAGATGTTGTAGCACCCAGGATAATGTGCTGCATAGCTAAACACTTATAAAGGTCCAAAAGGCGAGACCTATTGGCAATGCCACTGCTTGTTTATAATAGGCGACTGGGTGAGTCACAAGTTGTCTATTATAAAGAAACTAGAAATTATTTTGTATACAGGAATTAAAAAGTTCCATATATTATGGCCAAATTAAAACAACCAGTCCCACTGCAAACAAGCATTCCACCTCACTGACATTCTAGGTCCTGCATCTTAAAGAACACTGGCAAAAACCAAAACAATATTAACAAAATCATTGTTCTACGTGTCTACCCCATGAACAACAATCAGCCAATAGTGTCAACCTTATGACTTGCACTAGCTACCCACCTCTACCTCCAGTTAACCATGTGGGGCTAAACCTTTCATGCTTACCTGGGTACGTGCTCCGGATTGTATGGCACTAATGTGGCTAGATGTCCCTGCAGCAGTGTATCCTGGTTAATCCTCATGGCTTCTTCAATTGGAGGCTTGTTTACAAAGAGGACCCAGAGATAACTGGTGGCTCCCGGCTTCTACCAGACAGGGGCGTCCTGAGACTACTTAAATCTGCCAGCAAGCAAACTGACATTACGGAGACCAAATGGCTGCCAGATACTATTGTTGACTGCATGTGCTGCAAGACACAGCCTAGGCCGATTTAAGACTCCCAAACACTCCTGGTATCCGGTAGAATCTTTCAGCGAGTGGCAGACTACGAAAGATTTTGTGAAGCCATAGAAACCATAAGAGGTTGCTTATGAATGTCAGAGACTCCTTGTGCCGACTCTTAAAGAAAGTTACCAATATTCAGTAGAATCAAGAAACCTCCATGGACAGTCACATTGCAGGATTCCAGAGACGTGTGTATGCCGCTGTCGAGGATTGGGCAGCTAAAGGATCAACAGCAAGTACTAGAGAATGTCAATTGATACAAGAGTCCACCTGAGAATAGAATAGAACGAATAGAATACTAGTAGTCGGGAATGAGAGAGACCAATGCCTACATATGCGACGAGCACGAACTTCACATGCGTACCATAGTGAGCTAGCAAATGCCTACATATGCGACGAGCACGAACTTCACACGAGTAACATAGTGAGCTAGCAGTCGATACCTTAAAAGCACAACGGCTGCTGGTAACTTTGACAAACATCAACATCGCGTGATGAGACCGCGTTTCGATATTTGCCACTTTAATTTGAAAGAAGTTACATATATATCAAAGCACATAAAACCCCTTTAATATGAACTCACAAATATAAATATAGCATGTACTTTGCAAGAAGTAAGTTAGCTTTTTTATATATTTGAAATATTTATGTCTTTATCTGTGAGATAACATTACATTTGATTTTTTTTAAATCTGAATTCAATGCATAAACTACTGAATTTATCAAAAGCCGTTCACGGCCAAGATGGCCATCTTCGTTACATGACAGGCTCTCACTGTACGCTCCTCTTAGGCATTGGTCCTTTTCTTCTGTCGGTCGCAGTCTCGTGGCACCAAAGCAATAACAACCGCACGCCTACGAAAGCCGCGCCCACACTATTAAAAATGCCAGCAGGATCCTATCCACGGTCTTTTTAAGCCTCACGTGTTCTACCTGGTGACGCACGCGGAAGCACCCCCTTCCAGTCAATGCGCAACCATGGAAATAGAACCGAGAGTATTCGTGACGTGCAGACCGTTGGCAGTGATTGGCTGAAGGACCTCAGCGAGGGGTTAGAGGAGCTGAGCGGCAGGAGGAATCTGTCTGGAGCAGTAGTAGGTAAATAATAGAGGGGCCCGGTGATACAGGTGAGAAATAATACGGTCAGGCGAGGGGAGAGAAAATAAGCAGGCTAGTGCTGGGGAATTCTGCATAGAGAGAGTGCAGTGATGAGGGATTTGAATGGGCGAGGACATATTTTGACGCTGACCAGTTTGTGTGTCACATTTCCTCGTTTGAGATGTGCTAATGTGTAATAGTTTTTATGTGTGACATATTGATGAGTGACGCGTACTCGCTGGCAGTTACTAATTGTTCTTGTTTGCATATCATATGTTTGAGTACAGAAATCCACCCCGTTCTTTCCATACCTCCAAATATTCCTCACCAGTCTCAGTGCTTTGCGGCCTTATAGGTACTATGACGAGCTTTATATATTGTGCAATATAATATTAACCTCCATGGAAGGTTTTGGTGTAGACTTAGGTCCCCCGTACCAGCAGCATCAAACACCGAGGGGACTTTCATGTGGAGGCCAGTGTGATGTCTCCACAGTCTAGACAACCTTCCTATCCCCCACATAGTTCATCCCCCTGTATCCAACCTAACCTATATTCCTTAGACCAACTTAGTTGACATAGCAGAGGCACGCCTTCCAAGTCCAACATATTTATTAGAAAAAATGTAAAAGTGCGAACTTGCACCAAGAGAGGACTACAAAACGCTCTTAGAGGGTGAAGAGATAATCTCCGTGCAGAGAGATGAGGTGAAAGCATATAAGCAAGTGTTTGTTTATGTAAAAGGGCGTGATTGGTATGTGTAGTGAGCCATCCGAGACCCTCCCACGGTAGCGCACTGCCCCGGATGTGCACCTTTTACATCCTCTGGCCAGAGGCTATAAAATAACGGGGTCCTAGACTGCACACGGTTGTGTGTGTGTGTGTGTTTGTTTGTTTGTATTTGATTCATTGGTGTCAGCAAGAGCACACTGCCAGACAGGGTGTCCGCGCTACCTGGCGTCACCCTGCCACACTAGCGACGAGGGTCCTCCCACGTGTGCCCCTGCCGTGATTACGTTCTGGCTGCACCCTGCAGGTTCATTACACACCTGAGATCAGTTGCCTCTGTGGCGCCGCCACCACTCTTACCTAATCGCTGCACTACACGGTTTGCCTTGGGCCCCGAGAAAAAAAGAAATAACAAATAGCCAAAGGATATTCTAAGAAACAAGGAAAACAAGCATTAAAAATGCAATAGGTCTCGTCTTTTATTAAGTTAAAGCCATTTGCTTTGCTATATAATACCATTTGCAAAGCAAATGGCTTTAACTTAATCAAAGGCGAGACCTATTGCATTTTCAATGCTTGTTGCAAATGGAGCAAATAATGCCCCCCCACTAGTAGAAATTGTCTGCCTGTATCATGCCACGTGATCTGATTCCGCAAGCCATCGAGATGCAACTATCAAGAAATAAATCAATGAATGCACACTGCATGTGTGGATGATTTGAGCTCGCTTGTTTGTTTGTCTTTCTGAGCATGCCTTTAGCACCAGCTACCACCTGGTGGCATGTCCGTGTGCACAATAGAAACGAAGGCAATTTGTGCTCAGCCCCAAACAGGCACTATGGCTAAAACGGGAGCAAATGGTATTAAATCGTCTTGATTTAGATCTGTTAATGCCATCTGCTATTAAAATATATACTGTTAAATTTCAGCCAATCCAGCGGTAATACAGAAACGTGTAAAGTTATAACGAAGCCTACAAATAAGGCATTTACCAAAAGCAAATACAGCAGTGGATATCACACAAGCACAAACAAAATGACTGAAAAATGCGCTGCATGCAGAACAGAAAATGAATAAAAGCATACATGTGCTTTGCAAACTAAAAAAAAGCAATGTATTTGTATATGCAAGCCCAGTGTTCCAGAAACCAAATGAAGATATCACTTAGGAGAAGATCCTTCACCATGAAAGGAGCAGCGGTGTCCCTGTATTGGCCATCACATCTGAACAAACGAGAGGAAGCAGACAAACAACATGCATCCACATAGAAACATGCTCACTAGGCCAACATGTTACAGTGTTGGCCCCAAAAACGTATGACGCTGCGGGAATACGGTCCATATTAACAGGTAACGTCCGTAAGTGTTTCCTAAAAGGTTAGGAAGAGTACGGTCTGCGTCTTACCTGCCCCGATGAACTGGCTGCTCCCGAGGGTAGTGGGTCTGGTTTTCCCACTGTTGACAGGTGGGGAAAACATCTGCAAAACCCAAAATAACACGTTTTTAAAAGTTATGAACCTTAGTTATAGGCAGAGTTAAGCGTTCACTTAAAATGTAGATTCGTGAATTAAGTGTGTGGGGACAGGTTTAAAAAAAAAAAAGTTTAAAAAAATCTGTGATTAACCCGAACATCATGAGCCATGATCAACAGACTGAGGAATGACCCCAGCATCTCTTGCCAAAAGGATTCTGCGCCATCAGAAACAAATCGTGCATACAGAGAGCAGAACCCATTAGGAACACCATTACGTTCAATATTTTCATTACAGGTGTCTATATTTAGAATGGCGATTATGCAGGAAAATACGCATACGCTGCCACACTTAATGATCCGCCTATGCCCGCAGCAGACTCTTAAATGCACCCGCGGACCCCGCCACCCCCATTCCATTCCCCAGCTGCAACCGGGCGCACGCGGAGGGGGCACAAAACGCACCTCATCCCTTCCACTCACTACACAGGCAAAGGAGGCGGCTTATCATCCTCAGGTGAACGGCTCAGGGAAAGGCTGCTCCTGGGCTGTGCACGCAGATTGTGTAAACATCTTCAAATATTCTTGAATTCACACAAAAAGGGCAGTCTGATGCCTGTCAGAAATGCACCCGTGTGCAACGGGGGAACAACACTACATGGCAATGTCCAAGGCATGGTGGGCGTCACAGACCTCACCCTGAGTGAAGTCCGCTATTTGTGGCCCCTGCTCAGAGGGACAGCATCTGAGCAACGCCTGCGTGTTTTGACGAAAGTGACATTATCAATCCCTGGGGCCCAAGAAGACAAGGCATTTATTTAATATAAACCCCTCCCCCAAAAAACACATCACCAACAAATGTTTACAGCTAAGCACAATAAAAAAGCCAATGCCACCTATTTTTTTTTTATTTTAAAGACGGACGTAAGGTTTTGTTCTTCAAAACCTGCAGTTCAAATAAATGCGTTTTTAAATCAATGTTATGATGCTGTATATGCGTAAACACGCGCTGGGGGCGTGGCCATTAATCATCTATACAGAAACTAAGCATCTTGCAGTTATGGCCAGTACATGACTTTGCAGCTCAGTGGTGAGTCTGCCTGAAGTTTTAAGTTTAGCTCACTTATTCGGGGCCCTTTTGGAGAGAGGGGGGAGGAGGGGTTTATCACGTGCCAGTGCGCATGGGCCACTGGCCGCCAATAAACAAACAGTGCTGTGCATTGTGAAGGGGATGCATCAGCTCACAGTGCAGCACAGAGTGCAGCGGCCCCAGACAGCTGCACGCTGCAGTCCGAGGCTCGCTCACTCCCCCTGGCTCGGGTTTGGGAGGATGGGGATGGGAGCACTGCCTCCAACTTTACACTCTGCGCTTCTGAAAACAATACCGGAGCCTGCGAGTTCCCTCCAGCTCCCCCTAGTCCCACCTACCACTTCCTGTCAGTGCCGTGGGGAGGGGGCAGACGGCCAGCCTTCCTGCCTCACCATCAATAAAAGTAATATCCGAGGGTTTGGGAATTGTACCAAAGCTGACGAAAAAAGTGGCCCAGCCCGGGGCAGCGAACATTAGGGATGCGGGGAGAGGCAGGCGCCGGCCGGGAGAGACCTGGAGTGCGCCGGGGGGGACCTGCTCCTGCTGCCGATGGCAATAATCTGCGGCTCGGGCTCCCCAGCAGCTCAACTTTCACGACCTGCCCCCCCTTACGAGGGAGCCCCTCCGAGGTGCAAGCTGCCCTCTCCCAAAACACAGGGAGAAATACCAGTGCAAAGGCACAATACACACAGCCAGGGCACACAGCATCCCCAGGCACACCAGCCATCCCTTCCTGCAGCCAGACGCGACTCAGCCGCCCCCTCTCCGCCAGGAGCAGCACACTCTGCCATCCCAACTTGTCCCCCTGCAGCAGCCCCCTCCCTTTACCTTTTTCCCGTTTTAACATCCAACAAGGCGGGTGAAGTTTGTCCGAGGGTCGCCTCGGGTGACCCTGCTGCCCACGGTCCGCCTGGGGGGCGTGCCGCCGCTGGGAATCCGGGTGTATCCCTTGAATTTTCCCCCGAACTTAACTTGTGGGTCTCCCTCAGGCAGACATATTTGCAAGAACGGGCCGCAGCACCACGTTCAGGCCCATGGTCACTTACTCGAATCTGGGCAGAACAGACTCAGGCTTTCATCCTTCCGGGGTCGACAGCACCCGAGCCATTGGGTTAGGTAATGGGAATTTCTTACCAGAGCGCGAGACACACCGGCGGACATAAAGCACACTTAACAAAATAAGCGCTTAAACATGTACCCATGTCATGGAGGGTTAAGAAGGTTTGGGGTCTGAGCAAATCTCGTTTGGTGCAGACGGACGCAGGACAGAGCGCCGAGCACCGAGCTGCGCTGAGCCGAGGAAGAGGAAAGAGGTGTGAGGAGAGAGGAGCCCACTCAAGGGGGGTCGAGCAGAGCAGGGCCGGCAACGTCAGAGTGGGTAACGGCGGTGCGGCTTCGGAGCTCAGCACGAGCGCACCTATTGAAAGTGGAAAAAAAAAATAAGGTAAAGCGCGACATCGCGCACTTTAAAAAAACAAGATAAAGCGTGGCTTCCCTAAAAGGGACGCTGCGCAGTTGAAGACATACACACTTTGGAAAGACGCCCAAACATGCGGGAGTCCTACCAAAAGAAGCCTATTAAGACAGGACGAGCGTTCTCTGAGCGCCCAATTAGAGGGCCGGACTGGCGCGTGCAAGGCAGTGTGACGCACACCCACTAAGATAAGAAATCTTTTACCACAGAAGGAAAGCAGGCGAGCCAGTCCGGGTGGGCCAGAACAAAAGGACAAAGGGCGGTAACACAGAAGCCTCATTTTCAATGGGAAGCCACCGTTTACCATAAACGGTGACGCTACCCAATGAAAATGAGGGGCGGGGCTTCAAGCCCCCTTCTGAAATATACTCACCCACAATATGTCTCGCAGACGCGAGCAGCGCATGCGCGCTGCAACGCAGGTCTGCGAGACCTAAAAAAGGAAGAAATACTTTAAAAAAAAAAAAAAAAAAAGGGGAGTAATACACACACAAAGTACAAAAGAGAGAGTGAAAGACTGCACAAGAGCCACCACATAAAAGACCAGGTGCGACA
Source organism: Calotriton arnoldi (assembly GCA_963921515.1). Classification (NCBI taxonomy): domain Eukaryota; kingdom Metazoa; phylum Chordata; class Amphibia; order Caudata; family Salamandridae; genus Calotriton; species Calotriton arnoldi. The sequence continues at coordinate 798,160 of CAWUFW010001783.1, forward strand.
TGCCCCACGACGTAATACGCCAATGGACTTGAACCCAGCAGCTCCCTGTGCTCAGTGAAGCGAGTGAGTACCTCATATCAACACCCAACCATGGCTGATGACCCAAATGCAATACCCCCACAAGCGCAACCACAAAGACCGTTTCCCCACAACACTTGCTAGTAGGTGTGTTGTAACCATTCATTGAGCTAGCTGATCTTACAACAGTCATCGTCCCGCTGGAAAACCTGGGTAGGGAGGCTGGATAACTGCTTCATTGACACGTGAGGGAATGACGGAATGGTAAAGCGATCCCTTCTACTCCATTATGCAGGTGATGAAATCTATAAGCTGTTCCAACATCTCCCCAATACCGGCGCTGCAAATGACTATGATGCGGCATTGAGAGCCCTCAACGCACATTGCGATCCACAACTGAACCTGGACTTGGAGCTCTTCAAACTCCGCCAAGCCCGGCAACAAGGAGAGTCCAGAGACATCTTTTACTCAAGCGTGCGCGAGCTAGGCAGCATGTGCACAGCAGATGACCAGCCAAAGGAAATAAGGGCATAGATCATCTAAGGGTGCCGAAACAAGACACTCGCAGGCCTCATCCTGAGGCAACCGAACATCAGCCTAGATGACATCCTCATCATGGTGAGGTACCATGATTTGTTGGCTGCGAGAGCCACCGAAATGGACATTGCTATAACCCAGAATTTGAGAAGGCACCTGCTGTGAAAGTGGAACAGGCTGATGCAATATACACTAGAGAGAAGATGAACAGACCCGGGACACCTGCTCCCCCAACAGGGTCTCGCTGCAAGTATTGAGGTTACAAAGAACATACCGTGAACAATTTCTCGACACAAGGCTGCACATGCTCAAACTGCAGCAAAGTGAATCATTTTGGAACAGTGTGCCGAGGAGGACTCGGAGAGAGAGGTGCCAGAGGGAGGCAAACCCTCACGACAGCTGTCCCTGAATGAACCCGAACCCCAGGGAGCTGCCAAATATCCTCAACGACGCAGACACCGCTTTGAAGAATCGTCACCGGAAGATGAAGTCTGCCTCATCTCGTTCACTAATGACTTAAAAGGACACAGAAGGCCAAAACCCACATGTGTGGTAGAAATTGCTGGATCAGAAGCCGAAGCCCTCATCAACACTGGTGCATTGGTGAACATGATGGGCATCCAGCAGTACCAATGCCTGCAGCCCGAACCAGCACTATCTCCATCCAATACCAAAATATTCACATACAGGAGCCAGTCCCCGCTATCCCTAAAGGGACGCATGACTGTGAATATGCGCTCAAACCACCAAGAGATCCTAATGACTTTACATGTGGTCGATAAAGAAGCTGAAACACTGCTAGGAAGCCACTCTGCAGAAGACGTAGGGTTTGTGTCAATTGCTAAGAACGTAAAAGCATACCAGGTTGATGAAATGCTAAATCATTCCCCAAACTAATCAGTGGCCTAGGGTGCCTGAAAGCCCCACCAGTAAAACTACACATTGACACTGCAGTCAATCAATCAATCGGGGGATTATAAGCGCACTACTCACCCGTGAGGGTCTCAAGGCGATTGGGGGGCGGGGGGGTGTCAGCAGTTCCGTTTCAGTTAAAGAGCCTGGTCTTCAGAGCCTTCTTGAAGGTGTCCAGGGAGGGGGCACGTCTGATGTCGGTGGGGAGCTCGTTCCAGGTCCTGGCTGCGATGTAGGAGAATGATCTTCCGCCTGCTCTGGCTCTGCGGATGCGCGGGTTTCGGCGAGGAGGAGGTTGGTGGAGCGGAGGTTTCTTTTGGGTGCGTGGAGGGTGATTCTGTCGTTGAGGTATTGGGGTCCGGTGTTGTGTAGGCATTTGTAGGCGTAGGTGAGTATCTTGAAAGTGACTCTTTTCTCGACGGGGAGCCAGTGAAGCTTGCCTAAGTGTTGGCTGATGTGTTCGTGTCGGGGGATCCCGAGGACGAGTCTGGCGGCGGTGTTCTGTATTGTCTGGAGCTTGCAGAGTAGAGACTTGTTGATGCCGGCGTAGAAGGCGTTTCCATAGTCCAACCTGCTGGTAATGAGTGCGTGGGTGACTGTCTTCCTTGCCTCGGGGGGGGGGGGATCCATTTGAGGGTCTTGCGGAGGATGCGGAGGGTGTTGAAACAGCTGGAGGTGACGGCGTTGGCCTGTCGGTTCATGGAGAGGGAGGAGTCGAGTATGATGCCGAGGTTCTTGGCGTGGTCTATGGGGGTCGGGGGGCTGCCGAGGGCAGTGGGCCACCAGGTGTCGTTCCACGCCTAAGGGGTGGTTACGAGGACGAGGACTTCTGTCTTCTCTGAGTTGAGTTTTAGGCGGCTGTTGCTCATCCAGGTTGTGACGTCCTGAAGTTCTTCCTGGAAGTTGAGTCTGGTGGAGGTGGGGTCTTTGGTGAGGGAGAGGATGATCTGGGTGTCGTCGGCGTGGGAGACTATGATGAGGCCATGCTGTCGGACGATGGCGGCGAGGGGGGCCATGTAGATGTTGAAGAGGGTTGGGCTGAGTGATAATCCCTGTGGAACTCCGCAGTTGATTTCCGTGGGTTCGGAGAGGAAGGGTGGCAGTCTGATCCTTTGGATCCTGCCGGTGAAGAACGATCTGATCCAGCCGAGGGCGGTGCCTTGTATGCCTGTGTTGTGTAGTCTGGCTGCGAGTGTGCGGTGGGAGACGGTGTCGAAAGCTGCTGACAGGTCGAGTAGAATCAGGGCTGCGGTGTGGCCTTGGTCGAGGAGGATGCGGATGTCGTCGGTGGCGGCGAGTAGGGCGGTCTCGGTGCTGTGGTTGCTTCGGAATCCGGATTGTGAAGGGTCGGGATGGCATTGTCTTCGATGAATCTTGTCAGTTCTGCGTTGACGATCTTCTCTGCGACTTTTGCCGCAAAAGGGAGGAGCGAGATGGGCCGGTAGTTCTTCCGGAGTCAAGCCTCTTGCCCTACGCCATCGACGTGCCATTCCACCTGAGGCTACTAGTCGAACAAGAACTTGACAAGCTCAAAAGCTAAGGTGTCAACGAAAAGGAATCCGGGCCAAAGCCCTGGGTGTCCCACATGGTGATTGCCGAATAAGCAAAGCAACCAGGAAAAATAAGGGTATGCATCCACATGCGCCTCCCAAATCGGGCCATAAAACGGGAGAGGCACATCACGTCCACAATGGACACCATTATTGCCGATCTAAATGGATCACAGTGGTTCTCGATGCTAAATCTGAACGCCGAATACCACAAACTGCTCCTCTCAGAAGAAAGCAGGTACATAACAATATTCTCCATGCACCTTGGGCTACGCAAGATGAAACTTCGTTATCCCTTCAGCGATTGAAGTATTCCAAGGTGCCTTCCGAGAGACCCTGTCAGGGCTCTAAGGCTTCATGAATGTAAGCGATGAAATCCTGATCTTTTCCGCTACCGTTGAGGACCACCACAAACATCTATGAGCCACTCTAAAACGCTTCTGGGAACACAGCATCACTCTGCACAAAGAAAAGTGCTCCTGTTTTCAAACTTCCATAGAATTCTTCAGATACGTCTTCAGTCAGGAAGGTGTGCTAGTCGAACCCTGGCAAATCCCAAGCAATCAAACAAACCTAAGCACCAGCCACCGCATCAGAAATACGCAGCTTCCTAGGCTTGACCACATACTGTGGCAGATTCATCACCAATCTAGCACCAATCACTGAGTATCTGAGAGCCCTAACCAAGGTTGATGCCCCCTGGACATGCGGTAAAAAAGAAGAAGCATTCCAAAAGATAGACAACCCTCCTGAACAAAATGGCAATGGTCTACTTCAACCCAAAGAAAAAGACTGAGCTGCTAGTTGATGCGAGCTTCGTGGGCCTAGTAGCTGTGCTCATCCAAGAAGTGAAACCAGGGAGGTGGGCACTGTTGGCGTTCGCCAGCAAAGCGCTTACACAGACTGATGCATCGTACTCCCAAATTGAAAGTGAAGCCCTAGCCATCAAATGGGCATGCGGACAGTTACACTTGTACCTCTGCAGAAGGCCCTTTAGAGTGGACACTGATAACCAACCACTTGTCCCGTTGTTTCAAGGTATGGCACCTCACCCACCGTCACAAATCGAACGCAGGGCCATCCAGCTGCAACACAACCACATGGAAGTGGTCTATCTGCAGGGGTTCAAAAACACAGCAGACTTCCTCTCACGCCATCTGCCCCAAGTCACAGAAGGAAGCGATAACCGCAAAGCCCGCGACAGAAGACTACATCCACATGATATCCTAAGTAGCCTGCCCGAAAGCACTCAGCCTGCATGAAATTGAGGAAGCAAATAATAATGATGCAGTACTGATGAAGGTGCCCTGCAGAAAGGCTTGTGGCAGGGCTTCCTACACGACATCATCGACTGGCATAGTCCTGAGAAAGAGAGACTTACCAAACTGTGAAGGGTGTGCGAATAACTTAGTACCACCCAAGATGGTCTCATACTGCAGGGTCACCAATACATAGTGATGACACTAGCCCATGGCGGGCATCCAGGCACAGCAAAGATGAAGTCACATGCGGGATAAATTGTGGTTCCCACACTTCGAAGCTACAGTGGACGACTTGGTGTGACAATGCCCGGTGTGCCAAGTCACCAGCTCCCAAGAGGGCCTGGCACCCATCATAAAGGAAGAGCCCTGCACCGCCCCTTGGTCCAAGGTAAGCTTAGACTTTGGGAGCTTCCCAGATGAGAAAGTCACTGTCATTCTAGTGAACAGCTACTCGAAATACCCAATCGTCGATGTAATTGACATGACAACATTCACCAATGTCTCACCAGTGCTAGAGAAGGCTTTTGCACTATCAGAAAAGATAAAAACAGATAATTGGCCACCCTTCTAAGGGTCGGAGATCAAGGAACGGCGTGAACACAATCACTGTCCATCCGGGATGGTTACCATCACTCTATGATCCTGTGAAGGCCCAAACCTGGCGTACACAGAACAATGTGAGCGTGAGCCTGAGACGACAGGCGATGTTTTTGGGCATTGCAAATTTTAGAAGGTTCTTATTTGTGTGATTTTCACTTGTACCCGGGAACTGGTGGACTGGACCTGAGATCTACTTTGTGTCTGTAGATCTGTGTGTTGCCTGAGGTCTTCAGTTTTTTAGGAAAGTATATAGGTGAGTTGAAGTCGATGGCTATGTACGTTAGGCATGCTGTTTTTAAGGAGCATATTACTTGCCGTGGTAAATAACCATTTATATGAAGTGAGCAAAGAGGTGATATTGGCAAAATTACATGCAGGTACCAAATCCTTCCTTCAAAATTAAACTTCCACTCAACTATGTAATTTTAGCTAACATCACCTTTTTCTTGAACTTTGACCTGGAAATTTGAAATTGCATGTCCCTAAATAGGTATATCAAAGTAACTTTATATATTTACCAACAGAGTGCCACAACCCTTTTATTTTTCCTGACTGCAAAGCGCCACTGCCTCAAAATCCAGGACTGGCTGCAATTGTTTTATGACCACCCATCCATCTCCCGTCTATTCTAACTCGGCACATGCAGTCTTTCCATTAAAATACCCACCTGTTTCATAATGACATATCTGTAAACATGCCATATATTTCATTAAAAGACAGCAAAAGGACAAAGGCTAATCGCATGATAACATATTATTGATTACTTGTAAAGCACCTTTGCGCAAATGCTTAATTGTGCTGTAGGACCATAGCACACTGTAATAGAGCTTTTAACTGACTTCTCAGTGGGTTTAGAGCAATTGGTTTTTCAGACATTGGGAGCAGAGGTGAGGAGGTGGAGTGATCCATAACTTAACCACACCAATAAAGAAGCCCTGTCTCATGAACGGGTTTTACAAGCAATAGGATTACGTATGCATGTATTTGGTATTTCTAAAGCGAAAACCTAGCCAAAATGCAACAGAGTGCTGCAGTGGGCCAGATACGAGCATAAACTCTACAATTATTAGGAGATATAGCTGTATTTGTTGACAGTATGCATTGTTGTTCAGTGTTCTTCAAAGAAGTGAGCCTTGAACTCTTATCGTAAATTGGAGAAGCATTTCGTAGTCCTGATAGACACAGAGATGTTGTCCCAGATCCTGGGTGCGTAGATGAATATTATCTGCTGCCTTGCTTTTTCTTTTTTACACTTATTAGTCTGTAGACTGATGGTGTCCTGGATGCAGGTGTGCCAAGAATCACCAGAGATAAGTTTGTCTGTAAGATAAACAGAGGTGTTGGTGAATAGGACTTTGTAAACAAAGCATCTGGTTTTGAAGATGGTGCGGGCTGACGGGGAGCCAATGAAGTTCTATTAAGATCATATCACTCCCATCTTATCTGATCTGGACGAAATGTGCTGTGGCTTATAGGACGTCCTTAAGGGGTTCCAGTGTGCAGTCTAGGAGGCCTTGTAGGAGGACTTTACCACCATCCAGATGCAAAAGTACGAGGACTTGAATAGCAGTTCTGAACTCGGTTTCTGGAAGAAACTGTTTCACTTTCTTTAGAAGAGAGCTGGTACCAGGCCATTTTTTTTGCAGTGTGCTCCTTGAGGATAAGGTTGGTGTCCAGGATGAACCCAAGTGACTTCGCTTTGGTGAAAGTTGGAGTTTGAAGCTGTCAAGGTTCATGCCATTATGCCCTGTTTGTAGTGTTTCTTATTTGCTATTAATGGCAAATAACAGGAATTATGTCTTGGCCGTGTTGAGCTTCAGGTAGGGGCCAGACATCCAAGTCGGAATGATTTGCAGTCCGTGTTTGAGGAGTTGAATGTCTGAAGCAGAGGAGACTTTCAAGTAGTATTGTCTGTATATTGGTGAATCTTGATTCTTTTATCTGTGGTTAGAGCACCAAGTGGCTCCATGTGGAGGCTGAAGATAACTGGGGACAGTATGGAACCCTGGGCGACTCTTCAGGTGATAGGGATCTTTTGGGACCTGGAGGTGCCCATGGGAACATACTGGTGTTGGTTGTAAGATGGGGGAGAACCATTGAAGAACACTGCTAGTGAACCTAATTTGAGACTTCAGGGGGTGTATGATGGTGAGATGGTTGACTATGTCAAAGGTCGCTGCGAAGTTCAGCAATGTCAGGAGTCAGGGGCTATCTTCATCTGTGGTCAGGAGGGCACAATCTACGATGTGTAAGGTAGCAGTGTCTATGCTGCAGCATCAGGCCTCAAAGTCTACTCGCCTACTCGCTATGGCGAGTCAGATTTTATCCGGTCGAGCTATATTTAGGACCTACTCACCTGTTTTGGTGAGTTGACAAAGAGCAGGTGTTCTGTTCAGTCAGAAAGTAAAGGAGCAATAAAAACGCCTTTAAATCATATTTTGATCTTGCCACGTTTGCTCTGTGTTCAGCGGCAGAAGTCGGTTTACAATTACTTTTCCTTCTCTGATTGCTGGGTTCCATGATTTTGGAAAGTGAACTGTCTGGCCTGCTGTACAAAGTGTGAAATGAAAGGCTGTAGGGTATCAGGTTCTACCTAACCAACATTTAAATAGTTAATAAGTCAACTGTACAAACATTTCAAAATATATTTCAGTAGTTGTGAAAGCCCATATTTTGTACTTCTGTGTGATGAAAAACATATTTTAATAGGATGAAAAACGAATCAGAACACTTTACTTGGTGATGTGCAAATGATAAATATGTTTTCTGAAATCAAATTTTCACAGATTATTGTCAATATACTATATGGTTTTAGGTTTAAATCAAGTTAACAATGCACATCGTGGGAGAAGCCTCTCCATTTAACATTGTGATAATATAACTTTTAACCCCTTGTAGGAAAAAGAAGAGACGGAAAGGAAAACGAAACTCCCCCACCCCCATTCCCTCCCCACACCCAACCTCAGTACCACTTGCTTTTTAATATACTGTGTCAGGATTATCGTGAAGTTCTCATGGGTGCTTCTGTGTTTTAAGTGTCTTCTCGGTCAGCAAGACGTAGCAACCGCAAATAGCGAGGGCAAGTCAACTCCCTAAATTCCTTAGTTAATAGCGCTATGAAGGGGTGCCAAATGGTTCTGAATGTTTCGTCTTGCGATGTGAGTGTAAGGGTGAGTTTCTCCATCCCCATTATGACCCATAAACGTCGGAGCCAGGCCACGTGAGTCGGGGCTGTGGGTGTCCCCCATAGGGCCAAGATAGTCTGGTGGGCGGCCCCCAGCACCATGTTGATCTGGCGTCCTCTACCAGAAGAGAGAGGGAAAGTGAGGGGGTTGGGAAGGCCTAATAAAGTGTTTGATGGAAATCTGGGAAGCTGAGTGGAGAAGTGAGTGTTGATGTTGTCCAATACCAGCTTCCAGAAGGATATGACCCCTGGGCAGTCCCAGAGTATGTGTGTGAGTGTGCCTTTTGCCCCACATTGTCGCCAGCAATTGACACTACGGGCTGGATTCCCCCGGTGGTGGAGACTCACCGGAGTGAGGTACCAATAGGAGGTAAGTTTAACAGCCGTTTCAGTGCTAGCTATGTTATAGCTGGTATGCCGGGCTCAATGGTATATGTCGTGCCATTCCTTCAGGGAGAGTTGGCGACCTATTTTGGATTCCCAGCCTTTCTGGGAGGGGGATTTGTCTCTGAGCAGGTTAGGCTGGAGTAGCACGTATAGCTCCGAAATAAGTCGTTTGTCTACCTATGAGCTATTTCTCGTAAGGTGTCAGTGGCCTCCCTGCTTCCTGGCGCATTTGCCGGGTGCGTTAACCAATGTCTGATTTGGAGATATCTATAGCATTCAGTCTCGGGAATAGTGTAGTCAGTCGGTAGTGCGTCAAAAGAGAGAATCCCTTCCAGATCGAAAAAGTGTCCTATCGCCCTGAAGGTCGCCTCCCGCCATATCTGAAATGATGGTCTTAGCCCAGGTGTGAAGTCAGGGTTGTCAGCTATCGGGGTCAGGGGAGACGGCAGGGTAGTTAGTCTCCCTTTGCGGACCCATCCATCCCACACCTTTAATAGAGAACACGTTATCGGCGAGATGTATAAACTAGGTGCTCGGGGGGGCTCGTGGCAAGAATGGGACCCTCACCAGCGAGGTTCCCGCCAGGGCTCTGTCCATGAACAGCCAGTTCTTCTCTGACTCAGGCCGGGACCACTCCGCAAGATAGCGGAGCTGGGCAGCCTGGTAATACCGTAGAAGGCAGGGCACCCCCATGCCACCCTCCGCCGGGGGGAGCCAGCTCCGTTCTCTACTCATTCTGGGACACTTACCCGCCCATCTGAAGTGGTTCAGTGCGGTCTGGAGGGTCTCAATCGTACTGGTCGGTGGGGTTAGTGGTAGGGCCTGAAATAGAAAGAGAATCCGGGGCAGAATAGTCATTTTTATGGCCGCAACCCGACCTAATAGGGATAGCGGTAGTGTCTCCATTGGTCTAGTTCTGCGCATATGCACCCTTTTAACGCTCCGTAGTTTAAGGTGTTTGTCCTCTCTAGTGTCCAGCAGAGCTGGACTTTGTGTTTCAAAATGTATTTTGTTGTCTTTTTGACATATTGCTCTGCTAAAACTTCACTGCGCCTACTAGTAGGGCTGTTACCTGTTGTTCACTTGTTATTTCGTCTTCCCCTTGCACCCCCTTGTACTTTTTATGTTTCAGGTACTTCTTATGTCTCCTTATTGTATTGTACTCATGCTGTTACCTCATGCCAACGTTCGTTACTTTGTACAGCGCTCTGATACCCGTTTGGGTCTTGTTCGCGCTTTATAAAACTTTTCAAATAAATAAGGGATAGAGTCGGACGCCCAGCCTATCGCGTGCGCTCGTTTTAGTGCTTCCATTTCAAGCAGGGGGATGGTGAGGTTAAGAGCTTGAGACTTATGAATGTTCATCCGAAATCCGGACACCTGTCCGAACTCTGCTCGTTCGTTTAGAATGGGAGGCAGGCTTTCAGCTGGGTTATCAAGCATGACCATGACATCATCTGTGTACAAGCTGATGCGATGTTCTTCCCTTCCCAAGGGAATCCCACTTAATAGGGGGTGATCTCGCACCCGCTGTGCAAAGGGCACCATATACAGAGCGAATAGGAGGGGGGAGAGCCGGCAACCCTGTCTTGTGCCTCTGCAGATTCAAAAGCTCTCAGAGACTAGCCCGTTGACTCTCACCAAAGCCGTCGGGGACCCATAGCCGCTAAGGATCCAGGAGCGAAATCGCTCCCCGAATCCGAAATGCACCAAAGTCAGCCGAAGAAAGGGCCAGTGGACCCGATCGAAGGCTTTCTCAGCATCAACTGAGAGCAGCATGCTGGAGCCCTGCTTGCAGTGCACCTTGTCTATTATGTGCAAGAGTCTTTAAGTATTATCCGCACATTGCCTCTGTGGGACAAATCCCGCTTGATCAGGGTGTATAAGTCCCTGCATCAGGGGATTGATGCGAGCTGCAAGGACCCCGGTGAGAAGTTTTGCGTCTGTGTTTAAAAACGATATCGGGCGATAGTTAGCGTAGGACCATTTGTCCTTTCCAGGCTTGGGTATGACGACAATGGTTGCCTTGATCATCGAGGCCGGGAGGGAGTCTGGGTCCACAATGGCATTGAAGAGCCGAGTGAGGACTGCGGCGAGCTCCGAGCAAAACATTTTATAAATCCCGGAGAAAAATCCATCTGGGTCCGGGGATTTCAACGGTTTCTGCCTTGAAATAGCAGATATGACTTCCTCGATTCGTATGGGATCGTCTAGGGAGGACTCTTGGGAGGCCGTCAGTGCAGTCACAGAAGAGTCATGTAGATAGAATGCTATTGCCTCGTAGGGGACTGATTGGTCTGAGTATAATGTCGCATAAAAGTCCCTAAAGTGGGTCGCTATGGAAACGTCGTCCGCCAACTCCTCACCTTTCTCTGTCAGGGGGGAATTAACTCTATTGGCTTGTCTTTGGGCTCTGAGCCTGGTGGCCAAAAGCCTACCGCTCTTGTTCCCATTCAGATAATATGAGCGTTTAAGGCACAGCAGAGCAAATTCTACTCTGTCGAGATCCAAAGCGGCCAGTTGTTTCCTTGTGGCCTCCAGCTGGCGCCAGACCCTGGTGGCACCAGTGCGGTGATTAATAAATTCAAGTTCTCTCACCTGTTCCTGCAACTCGGCCCGTTTGAGCTTACGCTGCTTATTTTCGGCGGCTGAAATAGATATCAGTTCCCCCCTGATACCTGCCTTCAGTGCATCCCAGATGACGGGCAGCGGCACTTCTGAGTTGTCGTTAACTGCCATGTAGTCACCAATAGCCTTCTTGAGCTGCGTGACCACCTCTGGTTTCTGCAGCAGTGATTCCTTGAGTCGCCAATGGCGTTGGGTATGTCTTTGTTGGGGATTGTGAATCTCCAGTATCGGCGCTGAGTGGTCGGACAGGGTTCTTGGCTTGATTTCGACCGAGCGGAGGAGTCAGTACAAGTCTTGAGTTCCCAGGAAATAATCTAATAGGGCATAGGATTTATGAGTGTGCGAATAAAATGTGTAGTCCCGGGTGTTTGGGTGAGAGGCTCTCCACAGATCTATTAGTCCGGTTTCTCTGAACCAAGCAAGCCCGTCCGCTGTCAATGATCCAGTTCCGCCCTCCCTATGGACGGAGCGATCCACCTTTGCACTGAAAACTATGTTGAGGTCACCTCCTATCAGGACTAGTCTATCCTGTGAAGTCAGGGACCCTACTAAAGCCTCCCGAATAAAGTGCTCCTGTCCTTCGTTGGGTGCGTAAAGGGTACCCAGGGTTAGTGTCTGTGAGCCTAACTGTATTTGGTAGACCAGGAGACGGCCCTTAAGTTCCATCAGTTTAGGGCCAATTGAACCTTGGAAAGAACAGGGAAATAGGATAGCTACCCCTGCCGCCTTACGTCCTGATGAGGAGAACAGTTGCTGTGGGAAGGATCTAGATTTAAGCCGTTGAGAATCGCCCGCGAGGAGATGAGTCTCCTGGAGGAGGCAGATGTCCGCCCCTGTGAGTTCCAAATAAGAAAGGACAGCTTTGCGCTTAACTGGATTGTTAAGGCCTTTCACATTTAGGGAGATTACCTTAATGCTATGAAGTAGTGTCCTGCCCTGTCGCCTATCTAACGTATTGTGTTGCGATACGGAAGCCCGAGGTGTGGGAAGTGATGTTGCAATGTCCCTGTCTCCCCCATCATTGCGCCCTTCACCCGTGCTGCAGAGTGGTACATTTCAAGTAAAAATGTATAAACTAGAAACAAAAAAACACAACACGTATAAACTAGAAACAAAAAATTACAACACCCCAGAATAATAAACAAAGTCTCTGGAGGGGCGAGGCCCATCAGAGCGGTCTCCACCCTCCGAGGAGAAAACCACATGAATGGGTTCTTGGTGGCCTGAAGTCATCTTAGTGATCTCTCCCCTCATGGCCCGATAAGAGTCCGATGTGTGCCCCGGCAGTGGCAAGGCGGATTGCACAATGTTAGTCAGCTCCCCCGGGCACTCGATTGCCTGTCAGGCTCTCCAGAACCGCCTTTCTCTCCTGCGCCATCGCTTCAGGGTCGGGCTTTAGGGGCCTCCTGCCTCGCTGCCTCCATCTTTGTCCCTCCCGGCGGCCGGACCTGGCCTCTTCTCCAGTCACTCCTCCTGTTGGTACTTCCGGCCGCTCGATCTGTAGGAGGGTACAGGCCCGCTGAAGGACCGCAGTTAGCGAGTTTTCCCCTCCCACGTGAAGATCAAGCGGAAGGGGTGGCCCTAAGTGTACGAGCTATTGTGCTCTGTAAGGAATGTGGTCACTGGACGAAACTCTCTTCTCTTCTGCAGCGTCATCGCCGACAGATCTTGATATAGCTGGAGCGAGTGGCCACGGAAGAGCATCGGGTCAGGGGCCCGGAGAATGCGTTCCTTCAGGGGGAAGCTGTGCACACAAGCCTGGATATCTGGGGGCTGCATATTCGGTGCTCTAGGGGGCCCACCTCAGTGAACTCTGTCCAGGCGAATATCTGACTCCGATGTGTCGCCCAAGATCTGGGTGAAGAGGGCCATAACGTATTCCTCCACATTCCCTGCTTTGGCAGACGTTGGGGCATTCCTGATCCGTATGTTATTACGCTTTGACCTGTTCTCCAGGTTCTCTGCGTGGGCCTGGAGCTCTATCTGCCTGTCCGAAAGGCAAATTATTTCTTGTCTGAGTTGCTCCAGCTCTTCTTCTCTGGAGGTCTCATTTGATTCCAATGTGTCTACTCTATCTCCTATGTCAGAGATCTCTTTTCTGACCCCTTGCAGATCTCGAGCCAAGTCTCCTTTAATCGATTGCAGGTCTTCTTTTAGCGACGTGAATAGGAACTTGAGGTAAGAGCGAGTAATGGGGGCCTCGTCGTCGTCCTCGCCCTCCGGGGGTAAAGAAGCTGTCGAGAGGCTTGTGTGGTCTTGAATCGGGGTCTTGGTGAGCATGTCCTTTAACGTACAATCTTTTTTGACCTGGGCCTTCGCCATGGTCCTCTGTGGAGCGCGGGCCCGCTGTCCGATGCGAGGGGAGGCAAAGCAGTCCTGTTCCCTGGAGTGGGGCAGCGAAATCAGGGATACCTGCTGCCCCTCTCTGTACAACACAGCCCGGTGGGTCAGACCAGAGGTGCGTCACGTGGGATGTTGGGGTCCCACTAAGGCTGTGCCTCCTGGCGGCTAAATCCAGCACCAAGTCCCGGCCCAGGGGCAAAATGTCGCAGGTCCAGAAGTTTAATCCCAGGCCAGGGCCACTCGATGCGTCTCTCTGGGGGGGCCACCGGAGTACGGCGGCGCACCGTCTCACGTGCCTTGATGTCTGAACTGCTAAGTACCCTGGGGGTGCTGCGCAGGGTTGCTCCTCGGGCCTCCCGCCTCCGCTCTTCCTCTCCACCCGGGGCCCCGCACCCTTCAATCTCTTGTGCCTTGTACGGCCCCACCTCCACTTTTCGTCTAAGGCCTCCCTCTTGGCGTTGCTCAGCCTTTATCCGGGCCCGCAGTCTGGGCCCACGCCTCACCCAGGGCCCAAGTTAGCGCTAATGATGCTCCCAAGCCGCCCTACTCTGGCTCACCCGGTCCAGGCCCCCCGTGAGGTACTGCCCAGAGATGTAGACCGCTCCCCCCTCCTTGGGTGCTCGGGATCGCTGTGCGGTGTGAGTCCCAAGGCCTCTTACCTCTGCGCCTGTGCCACCTGTCCAGGCCCCTTATCGGGCCCGCACCGTCCCCGGGGGGGGGGGGGCCCGCAGCATCTCGGGCAGTGTGCCCAGGATCATTCACTCCGCCCTTTATGAGCCTGTGTGGCCCGAGTCTCTTGCACTCCGGCCCTGGAAGGCCCTTAGCACTTCTGATGTCTCTGGGAGGGCGCGGCCTCGCTGTGTCCTTGCCGGCCCAGGCGCTTTCCTTTTACGCGTTGGTGCCGATGCCAGAGCTCGGGGGAGGGGGATGGGGTGGTCAGGCAAGGGTCCCAAGGTCTATAGTCTGTGTCCCAGGGATAATGCTTTGTGTGTGGCTGCCAGCCGAATGCTGCTCGTCCCCCGGCAGGCCGCACCCGATGCACGGGTGTTCGCTCCCCTCCTCCACACTCTGCCGCGGCGTGCAGGCCTCAGCCGGCCACCAGGTCCGCCTGCTTCAGCAGGGCCTCTAATCCGCTCACCAGGGCAACTCGCTCGGCCGATCGGAAGATCCCCAGGGTTCAGGAGCCGCTGCGAGGTAGATATGCCCCTAATAGCTTCGGACAAAGCGATACCAAAGGGGATGATGGACGGAGCGTTTGAGCTAATCAAACACTCACCCCCAGTCAACTGATCTGGGTTTAATCCATCATCATTCTTTAGCTCACTCCACCACCCCAGTTCAGACATGGCCATATGCAAATCAGTCTGACCCTGTGCCTCATGGGAACAGTCCAGCCCGAACTGCCAAGCCATGTCTTCGCTGGACCGGAAACAAGCATCCTGGGACCGGTTTCTGGCTATTCAGCCGTCATCAGCCAGGCTAGCTTGAATCCAGTGGTAAAGTGAGCAAGGGACCCACGTCTGGGCATACCCTGCCAACTTAGGGCGAACAAAGCGATACCAAAGGGGATGATGGACAGAGCGTTTGAGCTAATCAAACACTCACCCCCAGTCAAACTGGGGTGGCGTAGTGGGCAAAAGAACGATGGATTTTACCCAGATCTTTTGACTGGGGGAGAATGTTTGCATTGTCAGCATTCCGTCCATCATTTGTTTGCTGTAACACTTTTTGCCCTAAGTGGGATGGGTATGCCCAGACGTGGGTCCCTTGCTCACTGTGCCACTGGATTCAAGCTAGCCTGGCTGAAGAAGGGTGACATACCCTGAAACCGGTCCCAGGATGCTTGTTTCCGGTCAAGGGAGGACCTGGCCTGGCAGTTCGGTCTGGACTGTTCCCATGGGGCACAGGGTGAAGACTGATTTGCATATGGCTGGGTC
Source organism: Calotriton arnoldi (assembly GCA_963921515.1). Taxonomy (NCBI): domain Eukaryota; kingdom Metazoa; phylum Chordata; class Amphibia; order Caudata; family Salamandridae; genus Calotriton; species Calotriton arnoldi. The sequence continues at coordinate 813,518 of CAWUFW010001783.1, forward strand.
CAAACTGGGGTGGCGTAGTGGGCAAAAGAACGATGGATTTTACCCAGATCTTTTGACTGGGGGAAAATGTTTGCATTGTCAGCATTCCGTCCATCATTTGTTTGCTGTAACACCTAATAGCTGCGGGGCACTGCAATTACGAGGCTTTGTGACGGGGCCGGAGCGGAGAGATCACTGAGCACGTCTGCTCACTCCGCCATCTTGGCCACGCCCCACTATATAGTTTTATCAGTAAAACTGCAAGGTAATGGGAAGGTTTTTGGCCATTTCTTGGAAATGTACTGTCTGTAAATGACAGTGCGCGATCACATCATGCTTTAATAATATATGTATTAAAAGTAAGTGTTTAGACATGAACTGAGAAACACTCCTGCCCCGATGGTAATGCTATTAGTAAACTGAGAAGCAAGTCAGAGATCATGTGTAACATATATGTGGGCTAGATTCTTATTGCACATGGAGCAAATGTTTAGTCTATTTAATCAAACAAAAGCGTTTTGTTTTGTACATCATAAATGCTGATCTCACATATTTGAAGGTGGCTCATCTGTGAGAATTAAGAAACAGGAGACTGTTTAAAATAAAATATTTGCCAATGATCACACAATTTGAGACCAGTTTATGGGTCAAGTACATTACAGTTAGGTCTAGTAGATTATTCAAGTTACCTGGCCTGCAGGTCTAGTAACATTTGTATGATTTTTCGAGGCCTGACCATGATCTAAAGCCAGACTGGTAGTCGTGCAGGACATGGTTTGCAGCGGTGTGATCTTAGAGTTGAACATAAACTGTTTTATCAATGATCTTGCTGATGAATTGTAGGTGAGTGATGGACCAGTAGTTATGAGGTCATTAGAGTCTAGTTTAGGTTACTTTAGGAGTCGAAAGATCAGATCTGCTTGAGAACTTCTGAAAAGGTGCCTTGAGTGAGGGAGGCATTGACAATGATGAGTAGGGGGAGAAATGCGATAAATACAGATTTGTAAATTTAACCCCTTCCCTGCGCCGCGAATTCCACTGCGGCGCGAGGGGGCTAGGGGGTGGGCGTGGCGCTTCGGTGCTCATGACGGCTCCACGCCGTCATGAGTCACGGGCGGCGTGTGCTCATGATGGCGTGGAGCCGTCATGACCCCGCCCACTCGTTAATTCGCCCGCACAGGCGGGGAATTAGTCCCGCGTGGGCGGAGCGTGGGCGGAGCGGCAGCAGCATGACGGCTCCACGCCGTCATGAGCACACGCCTACCGTGACTCATGACGGCGTGGAGCCGTCATGAGCACCCAAGGGGTTAAGAGAACAGCCTAGCAGAAGGAATTTCGGGCTGACCTTGGTAAAGTTTATATGTGTTTTTTCCCATTAAAAAAAAATGTAGCTGTTGGCTTTGACATGACCATGCCTGTGAAGCATATGATTGGAATGTAATTGTGTTGAGGGCTATTTCTTTTGCATTTGTCACCCCGAGTGGGACGGGTATGCCCAGACGTGGGTCCCGTGCTCTCCTAGCCACTGGAGTCAAGCTAGCCTGGCTTATGAGGGGTGATTACCCCAAAACCGGTCTCAGGATGTTTGTTTCCAGTCCAGGGAGGACCTGGCCTGGCAGTTGGGGCTGGACTGTTCCCATGGGGAGAAGGGTCAAGTCTGATTTGCATATAGCTGGGTTTGATCTGGAATGGCATGGGGAGCAAAAAAAAACGATGGAGTTAGGCCCAGATCTCTGTACTGGGATCAATGTTTGACATTGTTCAGCATTCTGTCCATCAATTGTTCTTTTTGCAGGGCTATATCCTGACACTGCTACTATCACAACAAAACAGGGCCATGCAGTCACAGCCAAGATACCAAGTGGTTCCATGTCCAACAACACCATTAACTAGTTCCGTTTTTTTGTAAGCAGCACTTAAAATACTGGGCTTTAGATTCCCATACTTTTGAGGGCTATAGCGAAACTTTAGTTTCCAGAATACAAGATGATGTAAACTGAAAAGGCAAGACGTTTTCAGACAGTTGCACGTTATGAACAACTTGGCAGCAATGATCAAGATGTGAATGTTATTTTTGTTTTCGTAGCATTTAAGGAAAGCAAAACCTTTGCTTTTTCTAATCAGCCAAGTTTGTATCTTTCCCTCCCCAGTTAATTCAGTAAGCAAAACTAGCATAGGTTATCATCGGGTGAATCTGTTTCCTATTCAAACTTACTATATGAGGTGACTGCTAAAGACAACTCTCTCTTACTTGATCACTACCCACAGTTCAGTGTTCTGTTTGTGCCCTGAGGTCCATACGGAGAGCAAGGCAGATGATGATCCCGTACCTAGGCCCTCGGCTGTTAATACTGGGTCTGCTTATGCTAGCTGTGAAGAGAACTGGTCGAATGCAGTGCTGTTATATGTAGAAGATAATTAGCTGAAACACACAATTGACTGCAGAGTGCAGGTCGCAGATTTGCCACAAAACAGAAAAATTGGAAAACCAATGGGTGGCTTTAAAGCACCAATACATGTAAAGATAAGCATTCACAAATGCTGCTTACACGCACTGCATGCAAAAAATGCTGTTTAAAGCAAGCCCTATTGGCTTTGCCGCTGCTGAAAAGTATTGCATTAGAATGTTTGTGAGAGCTAAATAATTGAATGTGATAAACCATGTGATTATGGAGTGTACTTTTAAGAGGTAAAATAGCCCTGAAGCATTCAAATGGAAGCATTTTCCAGAAGGCGTAGTGATTAACAAAATAGCCAATAGCATGAGGTGAGAGAGCAATACTCCACTGGGTGGAGCTAAATCCCACTCCAGGTGTATTTTAAAGAATTGGTAATAAGTGTTGCTGACCTAAAAAAAAAAAATGGGAAGAAGTGCATAAACCATAATTGTCTCCTTGGTGATGTAGTGGTTTTGGCCCAAAAGTTATACTGTAACACCCAAAGTCTTATATATGACAGGCTTGCAAGGAGACATACTGGGCTATCGGCCATCAGTGAAGATACAGTGGTGACGATAACATATTCTGGTGTAATCTATTGAAAACTGTTTTGTTGGCGAGCAAGGTTGCCAGGATCCTAGCTTTGAGTTATCCGTTACTAGATGTGGTTAAGATTACTGTAGTCCTGTCAGCGAATTAGGTTAAGAAACATATTTAGCACTTAATGTGTCTAAAAAGAACTTATTATCCTACTCTTTCATGACCCAAATGAAAATCTACGACCTATGGGTCGCACTCAAATAAAATATATAATATTATTTTGTTTTTTGTAATTTGTTGATGCTACTGCGGAGAAGGAGAAAAGAGGGACTGGGGGCCTGGACAGGATTAAATGGTGTGCGTAAGCATTTGCTTGTAAGATTTAAATTAATTTGCAGCTCCTTTTTGCACTGCATTACAGCGTTGCAGCATAATTTGCAATGCTGTGGAGCTTAGGCACATTTTGCTTATTAAAAAAATGTCTTTGCAGTTACCATTTAAAACTGATTTTGGTATTTTAAAAAAGTTATAGTCATAAGCCAAGTGATCATTGGGCATAAATGTAATTTGCATGCTGAAGTGTGACTGCTTTAGCAATCAAATGCTAATACAGCCTACATTTATCTTTAAATAGCAGATGAAAAGACACTTTTGGTGCACAGTATATGCATATGTTTATAAGGGTACATTTTGCACATCATTGTTTTGCAGAGCAAAAAGTAGTCGCAAATAAAGTTGCGTGTTGTGTGCAAGCTTTTGTGCACAGGAGATGATCAGGTCCCTGATGCTTGATGATATTTTTCTCCGTAGTGCTTTTATCAGTCACTTAAAATCTTTCTTTTATCCCATTGGTAGGTGTGGTGGCCTTCTCTGTTCTTCATCCTCTGGATGCCAGCAAACATGGCAGGTGACATCACAGAGACGGGTGAACTTTACTCACCATATGTAAGTAGTAGCTTCGAAAACCATGTTACTTTTTTCCTAAATTTTGCATTACTATTTAAAAAATGTAATTCTTCATATTACCAAATTTAACTTTGGTGCAAATTACATATCTTAATGAGTGTTGGTATCTGGATAGTGTCAATCTTGCCATAAGGCAACAAATCACTTCAGGGCCAATGGTAAATATACAGTCAACAGTGATTGCAGGAGTAGCTGTGCCTTGAAGGCAGAAGTGGACTGCTAGTACATTGTGAAATAGGTTTCTTTAAAGAGTTGTGTCTTCAGCTCGTTCCTAAATCAGAGCAGGATTTGCATGGTTCGGATGGAGACAGTGATGTCGTTCTAGAGATATTGGGCGGCTAGATTGCCCTTCTTTGTTCCAAGTCTGATTGTGCCCTTGCTGCTGCCCTACAGAAAGGTTGCATTTAATGTGTGCATAATGCTACCTGTGTGTTGCGAAATGTGGTTGCAGACATGATGTAGAAAACGTTGCCCAAAATTAACATATTAATAGCCATAAATTATGTTGTCAATATCTGCATTCAACAGCATCTAGATTCTGGCCCTCTACTACTCTTGCCACTAAGACCTGACATGTCTCCCCCTTTCAATCTGATACCCACACCCTGGCAAAACCCTACCTGGTCCACAAGCCCTCATAGCCTTGCAAAGGTCTTGCTCATCCATATCTCTTGTTAACATTATAACTCGTGATGAAAAAATCAGGGGTCATATTAATTTAATTTTGAAGGAAAGGCTTAAGGAACTTATCACTTTAGTATCCTAAAACTACAATATTTATGAATAAAAAGAAAACAAAGGCTGAACATTTGGAATAGTTTTTCAGATAGTGATTGCAGATGTTTGCACATTTCTTAGAGGGGTAGCATCAAGTCGTGCATCATATTCTTCATGCGTAACCCAGAGATCTTGCCAGAGGTGTTCCAAAAGACTCGAGAAAGCTTGAAAATTCAAGGAGGACTTCTGCACGACACAGAAGACATTTTCCACACCAATTGGATTCCTACATTTATCATCTACACCTACAGAATAATCTGTCCGGCAACAAAAATCCTTCTCACGATAAAGAGTACAACCACAGCCTCAAACGAGTTAAACAGTGCATAACTGTATTTCCTGAACCTGCACTCATGTCAGGATGAATTTCATCCAAGACACATCACTGCCCCTCTGTCAGTTGCTCGTAAAATCTAAAGAACACTGAGCTCCTAACATGAAAGTATTCTCCATACTACCTAATAAAGGCACTGCCGGCTCAAACCACCTTCCTGGCAGACTCTGACACTGTATGCTCTTCACACCTTTTTTTGTCATCCATATAACCCCTCTGGCTCTTCAAAAGAACTGGAACATTGCCAGCCAAGATCTAACTCTTGCCTACTCCTTCATTGATCATTAGCTCCCTCAGATAACTATAAGGCCCTTCTGGTCTGTTATACATAATGAACTGTAGCAAAGTGTGCCTTATGGAAACATGGCCTGGAGTCCTTTTAGTTTTTGACAATCCGTTACTCCCGGAATTCAAAATATTTTTGGGGGCAAAGCTAACTTACACAAAATTTCTACTCCTATACAGATTGCTCAATGCATAGTTGCCTTCTGTACAGTCCATCTGAATGGCCCATTCTTCGTTGTTGATTGATCACTCCCTTATAAGCCCCCAACGTATAACCCCATATTTCTGGAGAAACTCATGTGGTCGTCCACATGTAGATCAAAGCCATGAAAGTTCTGAATATAAGTGATTTTAACCTGTTTGTCAAGATGCTTGACTCCAAGTCCTGCCAGACTTCTTAGAAAACAAGTCGGCACTGGACTTTGAACAATCAGTAAGTGACCCAACTTTCAAAGCTGGCTATTTGCTCTAAATAGAAACTGCCAAGGTGATGCTGTAACAACAGACTATTTGCTTATTTGAATTCACCTCTGAAATCTTCTGCATCACTTTTACCACCCTGCTCCACAAGCTGCTTCTACAGCCCATTCCATCCAGAGTATTCAACACATACCAACTGAATACCACTTTACAGGAAAGCCTCTGTGATGACATGTAGGTCTTTTGTAAAGACTGCCTTGCTCCTCACTAAGAAAACATAGCTGAGCATCAAGTGAATAATAAAAAAATTATACAGAAAATCAAAAATGATACAGCAGGGAGCTGATCAACTGAAACAAATCAGCTGAAACCCAGAATACTTGATGGTCAAGTTGTAGATAACAAGAAATGTTCCACTAGACACAAGAGGGGGCTACCACAAAATCTCTAGGAGAACTAAAAAGGCCTGCTTGGCCTACCACATTTGTGAGTCCACTAGCCATCAAGAAGAGTCTTGATAGCTCCCTGAAATGTTAAACTTGTATTGAAGCACTTTACCTTGTCTGGGGCTCATTAGTCTGATGTAGTTGACATGCTGTTCGAGCGTATATATGGAAGGAATAATATGGTGTGAATAAAGTTTAGTGTCTGGGGAAATCCAGTGTAATATAACGTGTTCTGAGTCTTGTGCATGATTAATGAGTAATACTGTTAAGAAACAGGCTTTTTGCAGGTTTAACCTCACTTTTTGCCCACATTTTGACTACTAGGTACTGGTGTAATGGCTTTGAAATGCCCTAAGCCCTGCTAAACAGGTCTCCATGCATATGCTCAGACCCTTAAAATAGTGCATGCTTCATTGGCTTGTCCCTAATTGGCATAGCCTAACTAACGTGTAAGTCGCTAGTATATGGTACCAGGTGTACCCAGGGCCTGTAAGGTAGGGTGTCCCCCAGGGGCTGCAGCATTTGTTGTGCCATCCTGAGTGAGGCACTGTAAAGCATGGCTCCCAGTCTACCCCTGCAGACTGGAAGGGTAGTTTTAAACTGTTAAATCGACTTTTCCATTTAAGGTAATGGCAAAGCCCAAACCTCCCTTATTAGGTCGAGCCTAGAGGCAGCGCGTATGCGCTGCTCTGTGAGGCATGTTGTATTTCGTCTATGGGCTTTGGGCACACTCACTACACGCCCACCACGTTTCATTGGTTGCTTGGTCTGCCTTTGCTAATTCCATAGTTTTCGTTGGTGAATAGTGTACATTTGTCCCACCTTGTGACTGTTTTATTCCTGCCCTGGTGATTGCCCCTGCTACATAGATCATTTCAATATGCGTCATATGTTTTGTTTAACTGCACTACTTTTTCTTTCCGCCCTCTCCTCGCCACTCGCTGGCACATGGTGCTGCTTGCAGTTCACTTAATCTCCTCCTTCGTAGGTATTCTTTGAAGTTGGCACGTATGCGGATTTATTTTTATTGATGGCATTTCCTGTATTCTAAAAACCTAGAGTGGGTTTCATAATGCAAAGCAATGCTGGTCATGTGCTGAAAACATTTCTCGTTGTTGACGATTTTTTTATACCATGGGAGGTCTGACTCGCGCACTGGTCTGCATGCAGACCGTGCCTGAGCATGTCTGGCCAGAAAGAGGCACTTCCACCTTCTGCTCTCCAGCTCGTGCCTGTGAGTGCATGGTATATTTTTCACTCCATTGGCTGGCTCGGGCTGTGGGAATCCCTGCAGTCTCCTCCATGATCTCTGTATTCTGAGGCACCTCACGTTGTAGACACCTAAACCTACGAGGCAGCGATGGCAGAGTACCCATTGTTGGGCTCTGTCCCAAGACCGTGCACGTCGCACCTACAGCCGACCACGGAGCACAGACTGTCAGGCACTGAGAACAGACCCCAGAACTCCCTGCAGCTCCATGCGCAAAGCCTTCAGTATGATCCCCCAGAAGAAGCTGAGGAAAACAACCCAGCAAGTGGATATCCTGTCTTCAGCCGGTACGTCATGTATACGATCTCACCTTAAGGGGTGGTGCTCTCCTTATCGCATTAAATGTTGAACACAACACATCCACCCTGGTGTGACCCAGTGGTCTAAGTGGGTGGGATCATCAGGGCACAGTGTGCCCCTACTTTTTCAATTTAATAGAACCTGTTCCCCAACTATTTTATTTTAAAAATGTGTCCCAGGACGGCAGAAATAGCCAAAGCCTATAGATAAGGCTCAGTGGTTCTGGGACGGGCGGGGTGAGCAGAGAAGGAAAATGACTGTCTCTTCCTTCTTGCCCACAAAAGACAAGGACAGTGTCCACTTCTCCTGCTCTTACCGCTGTCCTCCTCTCTTTTTCTTTCTCTTATTCCCTCTCTGTCTGTCTTGCTCCTCTGCACTTGCTGAATGAAAGCATGAGTTCAAGAAACGGCTCTTACCCTCTCTTTCCTCTAACCTTAACCTTCCCTGTGAAATGGATCCAAAAGAGAAAGAAATACTTTTGCTGGAAATGTCGTCTTTTTCTGACATTTTTCTATTCCAAAGTTCAGCCTCGGCACAGAGAGGAAAAATAGGTTCAAAATACAAAAAGAACTAAATAAAGCAAGACAGAGTGGTCGCAAAGTGGCCAGATTGGTTTTATTCACATCCAAACACAATAGCGCCACTTTATTGTGTTTGCCAGTGAAGCTCTACTTTTGTTTTCTCGTCTTTCTTTGAACAACATTGTTTTCCCCAGGTGGGAAAGTGCTATATTCCTGGAGGTACTGCAATCCCTGGTTGATCCGTGGAGTGGAAAACGTTTAATATGATCCTTATCAGTTGTTTTAATTATCTTAGTTTAAGAATAGGTGTCCCGCTGCTTTGTGTTCAGGAATGTGGTCTTTTTAAACCATACTGCTTAAGTTTTGTAAGGATAGACGCAATGGACATTGAAACTGTTCCCTTCCGGGCCCAGTAGTTATGTCCTTAACTTTTCAGGCAAAAACATTCATTAATTTCTGAATAATGAGTGTAAAAGCGTTAAGGTAAAAATGTTGTTCCTGCTTACATTTCACATGCTTTACTTAATCTTGCATTCCCTATAAGTTTGCTTTTTCCAGGATGTTATCACTTTTTTCTTTTCAGGCAGCATATTACTCTTATCTAGTGCATAATTTGAATTGCGTTGCATCCAGGTGTTTATATCGGGGCACAATTGGGTTGTAGCTGAAGGCAGTGCGAGTTTCTCTCAGCTGGGCAGTATGGTGTTCAGTGGGGAGAGGATGTGGCTCTATGGCCAGAGCTGCCGAATTTGTAACTGGGTTACCAGGTTCAGCATTCATGTCAAGTCTACCAGACCACTCTCCTGAGGGAGCACATTCCCATGCTAGACCTTAAAAGGCCCAGCTAGTCCTTAGAATCCCTGTTGTCTTAGCACCAGCAGGTGGACCCTAGTGGTGGCAAGTGTGAGTTAACCTTGAAGGCCTGTCCACCAGAATCCATACTGAAGTTCACGCTCAGTCTTGCGGAAAGGACTACAAAGCAGCACAGCCTATAACGACAGGGACTCTGTAACTAAAAAGGCCTGCTTGGCCTACCACATTTGTGAGTCCACTAGCCATCAAGAAGAGTCTTGATAGCTCCCTGAAATGTTAAACTCGTATTGAAGCACTTTACCTTGTCTGGGGCTCATTAGTCTGATGTAGTTGACATGCTGTTCGAGCGTATATATGGAAGGAATAATATGGTGTGAATAAAGTTTAGTGTCTGGGGAAATCCAGTGTAATATAACGTGTTCTGAGTCCTGTGCATGATTAATGAGTAATACTGTTAAGAAACAGGCTTTTTGCAGGTTTAACCTCACTTTTTGCCCACATTTTGACTACTAGGTACTGGTGTAATGGCTTTGAAATGCCCTAAGCCCTGCTAAACAGGTCTCCATGCATATGCTCAGACCCTTAAAATAGTGCATGCTTCATTGGCTTGTCCCTAATTGGCATAGCCTAACTAACGTGTAAGTCGCTAGTATATGGTACCAGGTGTACCCAGGGCCTGTAAGGTAGGGTGTCCCCCAGGGGCTGCAGCATTTGTTGTGCCATCCTGAGTGAGGCACTGTAAAGCATGGCTCCCAGTCTACCCCTGCAGACTGGAAGGGTAGTTTTAAACTGTTAAATCGACTTTGCCATTTAAGGTAATGGCAAAGCCCAAACCTCCCTTATTAGGTCGAGCCTAGAGGCAGCGCGTATGCGCTGCTCTGTGAGGCATGCTGTATTTCGTCTATGGGCTTTGGGCACACTCACTACACGCCCACCACGTTTCATTGGTTGCTTGGTCTGCCTTTGCTAATTCCATAGTTTTCGTTGGTGAATAGTGTACATTTGTCCCACCTTGTGACTGTTTTATTCCTGCCCTGGTGATTGCCCCTGCTACATAGATCATTTCAATATGGGTCATATGTTTTGTTTAACTGCACTACTTTTTCTTTCCGCCCTCTCCTCGCTGGCACATGGTGCTGCTTGCAGTTCACTTAATCTCCTCCTTCGTAGGTATTCTTTGAAGTTGGCACGTATGCGGATTTATTTTTATTGATGGCATTTCCTGTATTCTAAAAACCTAGAGTGGGTTTCATAATGCAAAGCAATGCTGGTCATGTGCTGAAAACATTTCTCGTTGTTGACGATTTTTTATACCATGGGAGGTCTGACTCGCGCACTGGTCTGCATGCAGACCGTGCCTGAGCATGTCTGGCCAGAAAGAGGCACTTCCACCTTCTGCTCTCCAGCTCGTGCCTGTGAGTGCATGGTATATTTTTCACTCCATTGGCTGGCTCGGGCTGTGGGAATCCCTGCAGTCTCCTCCATGATCTCTGTATTCTGAGGCACCTCACGTTGTAGACACCTAAACCTACGAGGCAGCGATGGCAGAGTACCCATTGTTGGGCTCTGTCCCAAGACCGTGCACGTCGCACCTACAGCCGACCACGGAGCACAGACTGTCAGGCACTGAGAACAGACCCCAGAACTCCCCTGCAGCTCCATGCGCAAAGCCTTCAGTATGATCCCCCAGAAGAAGCTGAGGAAAACAACCCAGCAAGTGGATATCCTGTCTTCAGCCGGTACGTCATGTATACGATCTCACCTTAAGGGGTGGTGCTCTCCTTATCGCATTAAATGTTGAACACAACACATCCACCCTGGTGTGACCCAGTGGTCTAAGTGGGTGGGATCATCAGGGCACAGTGTGCCCCTACTTTTTCAATTTAATAGAACCTGTTCCCCAACTATTTTATTTTAAAAATGTGTCCCAGGACGGCAGAAATAGCCAAAGCCTATAGATAAGGCTCAGTGGTTCTGGGACGGGCGGGGTGAGCAGAGAAGGAAAATGACTGTCTCTTCCTTCTTGCCCACAAAGACAAGGACAGTGTCCACTTCTCCTGCTCTTACCGCTGTCCTCCTCTCTTTTTCTTTCTCTTATTCCCTCTCTGTCTGTCTTGCTCCTCTGCACTTGCTGAATGAAAGCATGAGTTCAAGAAACGGCTCTTACCCTCTCTTTCCTCTAACCTTAACCTTCCCTGTGAAATGGATCCAAAAGAGAAAGAAATACTTTTGCTGGAAATGTCGTCTTTTTCTGACATTTTTCTATTCCAAAGTTCAGCCTCGGCACAGAGAGGAAAAATAGGTTCAAAATACAAAAAAGAACTAAATAAAGCAAGACAGAGTGGTCGCAAAGTGGCCAGATTGGTTTTATTCACATCCAAACACAATAGCGCCACTTTATTGTGTTTGCCAGTGAAGCTCTACTTTTGTTTTCTCGTCTTTCTTTGAACAACATTGTTTTCCCCAGGTGGGAAAGTGCTATATTCCTGGAGGTACTGCAATCCCTGGTTGATCCGTGGAGTGGAAAACGTTTAATATGATCCTTATCAGTTGTTTTAATTATCTTAGTTTAAGAATAGGTGTCCCGCTGCTTTGTGTTCAGGAATGTGGTCTTTTTAAACCATACTGCTTAAGTTTTGTAAGGATAGACGCAATGGACATTGAAACTGTTCCCTTCCGGGCCCAGTAGTTATGTCCTTAACTTTTCAGGCAAAAACATTCATTAATTTCTGAATAATGAGTGTAAAAGCGTTAAGGTAACAATGTTGTTCCTGCTTACATTTCACATGCTTTACTTAATCTTGCATTCCCTATAAGTTTGCTTTTTCCAGGATGTTATCACTTTTTTCTTTTCAGGCAGCATATTACTCTTATCTAGTGCATAATTTGAATTGCGTTGCATCCAGGTGTTTATATCGGGGCACAATTGGGTTGTAGCTGAAGGCAGTGCGAGTTTCTCTCAGCTGGGCAGTATGGTGTTCAGTGGGGGAGAGGATGTGGCTCTATGGCCAGAGCTGCCGAATTTGTAACTGGGTTACCAGGTTCAGCATTCATGTCAAGTCCACCAGACCACTCTCCTGAGGGAGCACATTCCCATGCTAGACCTTAAAAGGCCCAGCTAGTCCTTAGAATCCCTGTTGTCTTAGCACCAGCAGGTGGACCCTAGTGGTGGCAAGTGTGAGTTAACCTTGAAGGCCTGTCCACCAGAATCCATACTGAAGTTCACGCTCAGTCTTGCGGAAAGGACTACAAAGCAGCACAGCCTATAACGACAGGGACTCTGTAACTGAGGTCACAGGACCCTTGAGGCCAGTCCGCCTCACCTATTGATGCCTCCATTGGCCTCGTTTCAGCAGTAGTAGTACAACTCACCAGGGATCAGCAATGCAGGGTTTGCACCCACACCAAACTAAGTTTGCAAACTTCACAGTCTCGCTGCTTCATGCACAAGCACTTTTAACATGTGCTGCCTGCTTTGGGCCAACTAGAATTATGCAGCAATGGAGGACAAAATTATGTCGCAGTGTTGACTAAATTATGCAGCAAAAAAAGGCTGCAGTGTTATGCAGTACATTTTCTGATACTTTATAATTTTGACATTTTTACACATACTAAGAGTCTCTGCAAAGATTTTGCCTCATTAGTACCGGTGTAATATGCAAATGCAGCAGTGAGAAAGGTGACCAGTCAACCTTTGCACAGGGCCCTCCACTTCACAGCAGCACAAGTCACATTTTTTAGTAACTTTTGATCTGTTTCAGCTGCAAACAGTTTTTTAATTAAAATCGTCAGATTATGCATCAGATGATTTATTATGTGGCAAATATGGCAGAGCCATAATTATGTGGAAAACATTTGCAAACTAGGATATTTTGCCGTTCATGTTTGAACTGCTGTTGTGGAAAAAGGGTGGAGAAGAGCTGATGACAGAAACTGCATGGCTTGGAGACAAATGGTTTGTGATTCCACTTTTAAGGGTATTTGGGACATTCTGTGATTGGAATCATATCCCACTTTGTGAATGTATTTTAATGTCAATAACTCATATTAAACCTTAAATAAACGTGTATCCATTGGTTGAATTAAATAACGTAATACGCTGTAACTGGTCAGAGAAATGCCAAACAAATACTAAAAATTGGGATGTTTTGCTCTTTCTGGCCACACCTAACTCTGCCCACTGACCCAGCCCTCAAGTTATTCCCGCCCTCTGATTCTCCGCCCACAGTTCCCCTACTTTATGCCCCAACTTCAACCACTGGTTCCGGCTGATTTGCTTAGGTCATAAGGAACCTCTGCCCCTATAAGTCGGTTGTGTTTGGGCTGGGGAATTCCCCATGGAGCATGGGTCGTGTCTGGCCTCAGTAGCAAATCTGAAGTGAAAAATGCCATACCACCTTGTCCTTTATTGATGTTTGCATGTTTTTTCAAATGGGTCTTTTTTGTGAAATGGCTTCGGCAACATTCTACTTAACTACACAACTGTTTTTTAATTCGTTTAATAAAACATACTACTGTATTTAATTTCGTTTTATAAGTATCACTACTGTACTTTATTTAGTTTCTTAACAAAAAAATTGTTCCAAAAAGTGCAGCATGCCAATTTATTGAGGAAAAGCTGGATGCCGTTTCTTTTGATAAGATGCATTGAAGTGCAGAGTAGCATTTATTTCCCAATAGCCCACAATCTATCCAAGTAAAAAGCAATATGTTTCCAATCTATTTTTTGTGCTACATGCAGGTTCCTTTTTAGGTCGAGCCAAGAGGCAGCGTGCATTAGCAATATGCAAAAAACAATATGTTAAAACACAATGCACACAGGTGCTGGGTATGTGAAAGGTAGGTTTCCTTGAAAACTGCATAAATAACCGCTTAGATGCGGCCCATATGCAAAGTGTTGTAAATTATGCTCAAGTAACCACAACCTCTGGCCTAGAGCCTTACCTGGGATGGATTATATCCCCTACTTATCGTTACTGGCTTGCCCTTTTTGGACTAAGCACTTTGCACTTTAAATTCGTCTCTCCCGCAACGGGCACCTGGCCTCATGACCTACCCTCCTGCAGGTGCGACAATAGCTCAACTCAAAGTATCAGCCACTTATTTTTGTTTTGCCACTTGTACCATGAGCCAAGACTTTGTTTCTTGGCACCCATTTTCCGGAAGGCCAATGTGAGACAAAACCAGGAAGGGCTACTGTTTATGCAGGCAGTACTCAATTTTATAAAATCAGCATTTCACATTAGGAGGGGTTATGAACCTTAAAAGATGCCGATTCTGTATGAATCTGTTACCGGCAACGCTTTTTAATCTCATTAAATGTTATGAATTGTCCTGAATATCCTTGAATTTATCTGGCTCAGTTATGTGTTTTTATTTACCTTATTTTTATAAATATGTGATCCGTTTTTTTGGTGTGCTTTTATGGCCTCTGGCCGAATAAAGTTTATCTTGACTTGAAAGGTAGGTTATTAAAAACTACACAAGCAAAACACAGTACTTTGCTACAGCCAAACTTTGTGTACATTGCTCTTAGCTCCATCTCAGTACCTCAGCCTTCTAAAGTTGATATATTGAAAAGACCACACATTTTATTAAAACATTATGGTCTGTGTATCGTTTTAATCCACACTTACAAGATCTTCAATTGTTTGGTACATCAAACGCTCTATTTTCTACTTGGGCATATCTGTCCGCTCGGGGTAACATAGCTTAAAAATGTTGCCAAAGCCAATAGCTCTGGCTATACACTTGTAAGGTCCCAAAGGCGAGAACTATTGGCTACGCCTATGCTTGTTAAGATATGTAAGTCACCCCTAAGGTAGGCCTAATGAGCCCTAAGGCTGGGTGCTATATGTTAAACAGTGAAACATGTACTTTTACATGTTCCAAAAGTAAAAACCAAAAATTGTTTTTTACTGTGGAAAGTCCACTAGCCCCATTGACAAGTACAGAGTTACAGGCTGACTCCTGAGCCTTATTAACTTCTGAATGGGACTACTAAAGTTAAATCAAATGTAATGGTTAAATCAAATTTAATGTCACTGGTGGGCAAATTGCAACTTAAAAGTTGCCACTTTAGTTGCCCAAGGTTTCCAGTGCCCTTTTACTGTTGTACTCGAGGTCTGTCCTGCAGACAGCTTTCTGCCCTCCTCGGGAGATGTGCTAATGTTTCCCAGGATAGATAACAATAAAGGCCTGCCAGTGGAGGAGGTGTTACCTTCCCCAGGCAGGAAGCCACACTGGTGTTAGCCCAAAAGATTAGCTTCAAAGTCTAAGCCGCCTTTGAAGAGCAAATGGGGAACACTTGGGAGAGAGGCTGCGCTATTGTTTAGGTTGACAGGCTGGCACTAGGTACAGGGAAGGGGATGCCAGTTGTCAAACTAGTTTTCCAGGGGCGTGTAGTCCCCTTGAGATCCTGCCGTAGTTATTTCGAAGGCAAGGCCATGCCATTCTCAAGCGCGGCACATCGTGGCCGGCGGACAGTTGAAATCGGGAGCACTAGCCCCTGTTTGCTTTCATCATATTGGGTCCATGTCAACCAGAGTGACTTTGCCCCCATCGGACCACCATCTAACACATACGAGACAGCCAGATCCTGCCTACCAGCTCTTTTGCTTTACTCTGTCCCCGGGTAACATGATATCGCATCACCCCCTTATGGCAGCGTCCACCTAGCTGTGTCATCAGCGTTGCGTGCCACACACAGCGTTGATACACATACCTTTGGGCTATTACCAACATTAGTGCTACTTTCCGCATTGTTAAACCAGCGAACTTGTCCTGGTTCTTTATCCAAAGTCGGCCCTTCAAAAGCATTGGATCCCTTTAATCAGCCTTAGTCTTCCTGGAAAGGTAGTTTCCATACTGTTTTGGATATTTGTTGTGACGGCTTCCTGATAAAGGCACTATTGCCGCAACGCACGTAGTCAATATATCTTCAAGCCTTCCACAATATGATTCATGTTCGTGTTTAAATATGGAATGAGTAATGATGGCTTCTTGTCTTTAGCTGCATATAACTAAAATCATTGTGAATTGGAGATAATGTCATTTCTGTTGTATGCTCACTAAAATGGCTTTATCGTGTGCTGTTTTGCTGTATTAATTTATTGTTAAGGACAGTTTTTTAAACCGCTTTTCTATTTTAGTGCTTTTTCTAATATTGTATAAAAATAAAAAATCATATGTTTTGTGTTTCATTGTTCATTTTTGAATAGTATGTATTGTTGTATGTTCACTTGATATCTACATGCCCGCAGACTCGTATGAAAAATATCTTGCTCAAGAATATTTCTAAATTGATAGTCCCCTTGAGAAGCACACCTCTGGGTTGGGCTAGGGAGCTTTGGATGCCAATAGAGGGTTCTGCCATATTGGGAGTGGGCAGAATGGAGCATCTTGACATAGCAAGATGCAATACTTCCCAATAAATGGTCATCGGGGGAGGGAGCCTGGTAGCCTGTTGGCTCCTACCCTGAGTGCATTTTCTGTACATAAATTGGGCACCCCTGGCATCCAGAATGCAGTTCTCAACTGGACCGGGAGAAGGACCGAAGAAAGACTGCCCTGCTGCACCATGGAACTGGCAAAGAGAGGCTGCACCGGCATGGACTGCAGCTGTTGAACCTGGTGGCTAGCAAACAAGAGGGTCTGTGCCTGCTGTGTCCTGCTTTGGGAACAGCTGCCTGCAGAGCCCAGCCGAAGCCAAGAGACTCCAAGGGTCAGTGAACTGGCCTCCAGTTCACAGCACAGGGACACAAAAGCTGAGAAGCCTGCTGGGGCAAGTTGGTTGCCCAGAATCTTCAACCCACTGCCAAATGCAGCCGTGCAGGACCAAGACCTGTTGCACAAAGCTTAACCCGAGAGTGTCTGAGTGCAGCTGGGACCCCCAGTGGATGAGTTATTGAACCAGGAAGGATTGACCTGTGATGCAATACTGGGTGACCGATAGTCCAGTGGCGTCTGACCTTCTGCCAGCACCAAAAGAACTTAAGGGATGTCGACCCTATGATCAGGAGCACCTCACCCCCTTTGTGGACTGAGAAGTATTTGCAGCAAGACCCCCGTCGACCACATCGCATCCACAGCATCCTTTGAGCATCTTCAGCATCCTTCATCCGTTGCATCAGGAGCATTTCCATAGGTAAGCCCTGCAAAGGATAAAAGTGCCTGGAACTGACTGAAGACTGCTTCACAAGCTGAGGCAACTCTTTCTGAGGACCTTGATGATCCCTCTGATTGGGTCCTCACTGGAGTTGGTCGCCTAAAGTAAATCTAAGTGACCGCATTACACTGTGCCCAAACCTTTAGTGAAAACGTTTGTATCAAGTTCGTTGAATTTGCCAGTGCTTGTTCGCAGTTAAGTGAAATGCTTCGATTTATTACACCTTTTAAATTCTATATCTATGGAACCCTACGGCGAATCTTTTTCGTTTTGGTGTCTAAAAATACAGTCTATTTTATAAATTGTTTTTGGATTTCTTTTGTGTCTTGTCAGTTTCTTCTTCAATTTAGTTTGGTGCTATTTAAATGCTTCGCACTTGTTCCCTTGTGTAAGCCTTGCTGCTCCGAGCCACAGCTACCCAAGGTTGACCTGAAGATTTGACCAATTAAACCTAAGGGTCCTAACGGGGTTGGTAAGTATATTACACAATGAGTTCACTCAACTACACCATATAATACACCCCATTTCCTCACAAAAACTAAAAGGTTTTCCTCAGATTAGTTTACAAAATTCATTTGACTATAATATGTGTACATATCGGTCAACAGCACAGGATATGTGTGAGATTTTTAATTCGTTTCAGGTCCATTACTATACCAGTCTAGGACTCCCAAAAAGCATTAGCTAATTTCCACATAGAGAACAACCTGTATCTAATTTTAATTTCCTCCTTGCTTTAGCATGGATCCATAAATTTTAGAATTGATCTCAGCACTAGCTGAAATTTGTAAGTTATTTTTAGTAGATTATAGTTAGGCCTTCAGCAACTACAAATGTCTCATTCGCCTCTGTGTGCAAATACTTAGTTTAGCCAAGATTCATTTATGACCAATCACAGATAGCAATTGGATTTGACTCCCATTTATAATCCAGTGGATTTTTATCCTCCCCTTACACCCTCCCAAAAGACAGCAACCTTAAGTAGTTAATTTCAAAATATCCATTCTATGACTATTGTTAAAAAAAAAAAAACTCTGTTGGAGATCCGGCCAAACCTATGCTATTGTCTGGGGAGTAGATATACTTGTGTTGGCCCGTGTGTCTTGAGTTTCACTGTTGTGATCCTTTGTGATAATTTCTCTTTTAGCCCTGCTATTGGAGTGAAGCATAAATAATTATCTGAACATTGTTTCACCTAAGTATTTGTAACCCTGTCTGAAGCGTTACTCGCACCACTTTATCGACTGTTATCCCAAAGTTAAACAAGCCCTGGCAAAGCCAATCGGTCTGGCATTGGCTGACTGCTTTTGGCGTTGTCAATGTTTGTTTTGTCGTGGTTTTTGAAAAACAATTGTGAGGGAACTGTTGGGCCCTTGCCAATATTAATAAAATCGGAACCCTCCCCCCCTCCAAACAAATGCTTTAAAATGTTTTGCTCTTCAAAAGCACACATAGCCGTAGTAGTCCATGACCCTGAAGAGAACTACTTTGTCTGCTAATGTGCTCATTGTGAAAGGAAAAAATGCCATCACTCACTGTGAGGTTAGTGAATGGCCGAAGTGATCTGACCTATTGTCCCATGCTATAGTATGTATGATGTATGTGCTTTAGTGGGGAGAAGAAAAATGCAAATGACATAATAACAGAGCAGTCGATGTAGAGGATAGGCTGAAATCCTTTACAAGTAAGCATTGGCAAAATATATATATATATACACATACATATACGAGCTCCCAACATTGAAGGCGCCACACACTGTCTTGTTGTGTTCCTTTTTTATTGCAGGGCATCAACATCGCTTGTTCCAGTTCACAAATATGCCAAGAATTCCATACGCATTTCGGGCGTTCCTTCGCCTTTGCTCACTGGCTTGGCCTGTAAAGAGAAAAAAAGCGGCAGTCACTTACATCGCACTCGCGATGGGTTTTTATGTCCCGCCTATGTAGGCGTATACTCCCATTGCATTCAGGTCTTGGGAGTTCACCTATTTCTTTAAATCCCAACTGGGTGCCGGCAAATTCTCCTCAATTAAAATTTTAAATGCCACAGTGGGTTACTGAATACAGGTAAGGTTGTAGCTCTGCTCAAATGAAGGTCCATGCAATACGGACACGCCGTTCCAAACGCACCCTGTCAGTCAAGGCGCTGGACCCGCACCGTCGGCAACGGGGCGCCCTCGCGACCAGAGCAGGCCGCTAACATATCCATATGAACGAGCTCCCAACATTGAAGGCGCCACACACGGTCGGGTTATATTCCTTTTTTATTACAGGGCATCAACATCGCTTGTTCCAGTTCACAAATATGCCAAGAATTCCATACGCGTTTCGGGCGTTCCTTCGCCCTTGGTCTTTAGTAGGAACTAGCTGATACCGGCATGCACCATCCCATGAAAGAAAGATGGGAGGCTGAGGCTGGAACGATCCATGCCGGTATCAGCACAGCATTTCTTATATGAAAAGTAACTTGCCGAAATGAACTGGTTCCTACTAAAAGAGTATAAAGAAGTTTTAATTCAAACAGCGCATTGAACCAACAATGGGTGAGCAGTTATTAGCCCCAATGGACTTCCATTCCCAGCAGACACTAGGATTATCACGTGCACTAAGCACCGCCCCATCTTGCACCAAAAACGAATAAAAATATGCGGAGGCAATTAAAGTGAAGGGCTGTCACTGCGCTGTTTGTAATAGCCTGTGAAGAAGAAGCCGGTGAGCCTCGAAACGCGTCGGCACATATATATTTACTGGGACACGGAGGCGAGCTCATTGAAAGCGCCGGAGGGCAGGAGTGCTGTCGAGTCCTGCCTTGAAAGCTGAAAGGCAATTTGTTGATTTATATATATATATATATATATATTATCTATCAAAAGGTCTTGGCTGACGGCAGACCTAAAAAGAGTACACCTGCTATCCATGCTGTCTAGCAAAGCAGAGTAATGGACAGTTCTGTTGTGGCAAACCCTAGGCAGAGGTCTGCTTGATACTGGGTCAAATGTCCTTTTCCTCTGCCCACTCCAATTCCATGGGTAACCCTTTCACTAAGAACATTTTCCTCGTTCTTGTGTTCCCTGTTAAAAGTATACGCAATAACACTCCCTTTCAAAACCTTGGAATGATCCCAGTTTGAGATTAAAATGGAAATGCCATTTGAAACCAGTTTGCATGGTTATTTAAAAGTTCCAAAATCCAGGTTTCTGGCATAGCAGTGAATTTCACAGTCCTAATCTGCTTCCCTTTGGCTTAAAATTCCATTATATTCGTTTCTAAGATCTGATGTAAACAATAATCAGTTGTGCCTGTTTACAACAATGTGCTCCCAGATGCCATGCCCAAGGCCTCATGGTTCTTTATAGAAATAGGCTTGTTCGGTAGATACAAAGGCAAAGGGTGTGCTAAGTGTTTCTACTGTTCAGATAATTTTATATTGAACTCTTACTCTCCTAGCACTTTCATTATGGGCTGTGTGTTGCACCCTTCCTAACAAGTGTGGATCTCATGCCCAACCATTCAGATCAATCTAGTCTTCCTCCTCCAAGACTTCTGTTCTCATCTATGAATTCACATACAGTAGATCTGCTTCAATAGCCCTTTGACATTGGTCGAAAACCTCACACACAAGCTACCCACTCTTGAAGTCGAGCCTGCCTCAAATGGCTTTTTTCTGGCGCCCTAATAAACCTATTGGGACCAGATTGCGCTGCTCCCCCTCATAAAAACTGCACCTTTTAATGCCTATCCAATTCATTTTGGATTGTGTCTTTAGTTCTACAGTTTGAATATGTGACAGATTTCTTCTTGAAGTAAACCTGGTCCTAATTTATTGTATTTAGGCCGCCACTACTAACCTGCAAATATCCTGCTCCCTGGGCGGCATCCGAGCCAGATTCTGAAGGGCGGCTCATTTATAATCACAGCGCAACACCTTTGTGCTGTTCAGTGGTGTCTGGGGGCCCTGCTGATCGTGTGCGGCGAGCACCGGCGCAAGGACCTTGGGGCAACATGGCGGCCGTGTGAGGGACGGCGTTTGCGGCCCGGCTCCAGGCGCTTCTGTGACTGTCTCTGCGCCTTCTAAGACACCCGTATCGACCCTTGGAGACTGGAGATTCTGCCCTCAAAGTGAGCCTACCTCTTTTCGGCTGGCTGGTGGGCGGCTGACACCCGGCGGTGCTGAGAGTGGCCGGCGTGCACGCGCGGCTGGGCCTAGCTCGCTGTGCTAGTCTGCGGCCTGGGAGGCCCGTGTGAGCTTACTGCTTGTCCCGCTTGGCGGTCGGGCTGAGTGCGGGCCCTTGACCTCTGCTGACGAGTGCTGTGGACCGGCGATCCCGGAGTAATACTGCTGGTGAACGACAACACTGCTGGTGTGTGCGAGCAGAGGCTGCTACAAGATTCGAGCTGGCGCAGGAGTGCAGGGGAGCTGAGATCTGACGCTGGCTGGCGGTCCGCTGTTACTTCAGTTCCGGTGAGACCATTGCTGATTGTGTGCCCCCTGCTTGGGTGAACTGACTGGCAGTTGCGTTGCTGGTCGTGGAGGCGCGGGGGGTGCGTGCCGGTGACTAGGTGGACCCGGGCGCCTCTGTCGTGAGTGCCCGGGGTGTGCGTGCCTCGGCCCCCCACCTCCCTGCCTGGCCTCGCATACTGCCTACCTTGGCCGCTGGCTCCCGCACTTCCCCCCGATAGCTGGCTGCGCTGCCCCCCTCCCACTTGTGTTGCCTGCTGGATACACGCTGCGGGGCACGGTGTGGTCTCTGGGACATCGCACTGTGTTGGCTGGGACGTACTATCTGCTCATCAGGTGCTGCGGCTTGCCTCTGCAGTTTTGCGTAAGGGAACGCTCTGGGCCTTCGGCACCGCACAGTGCCTAATAACTAGAAGCTGCTGGAGCAACTCAGGCACACCAACTCAAAACGTTCAGCTCTGCACTGACTTCTAGATCAGGCCCTAGCAGTCTTCGTTGTGCGCTGGGATTAGCCGTTTGTGTATGGTAGCTCTTACTTGGCCCCTACTGACGTGGCGAGGCCGGGTCACACTGGCCTACAGATCAGAGGGTACCTGGTGGTGAGCCCTGCTTCCCCCAGCCGTCCAGTACACGAAGTGCCTGCTGGATACCTCGTACAGTCTGATCCGGTGCAAGTGTGGTCGTGGGGCGTTGCTGTGTTGCCTCGGCGTTGGTGTCATCGCAGTCCTGCCATCATGGGTAAGACAGACAAGAGCCGCGCCTAAACTTTGAATTGCGTAAATCAGGAAAACCGCCACAAACTGCTGCTTCAGATTTGGAGCTGGACACCCCCTCTGAGCCGCCGACCGCTCTGTAGAAAACACTATCCGCCATCCAGGCCAGCCTGCAGTCCATTGATGGGAACATTGAGGCCCTTAACGGTCGCATGGACCATATATCAGCTAAACTGGACAAGCAGGCGGTCAGGATTGGCGAGGCGGAACAACGTATATCCGGAGCTGAGGATGGTTTACAGCAGGTCACGGCTAGGACCACTGACATCGAAAAGATCCTAGCGGTCATCCAGGCTAAAAATGAAGACCTCGAAGCGCGCTCACGGCGCAACAATGTGCACATAATAGGCCTGCCGGAGTCCACAAATGTAGGTAGGCTGGAAACATACGTGGAGAACATGCTTCGTAAAGTTTGTGGCGCCGATAATCTTTCTGAACTGCTAATTTCTGTGGCGACTCGCCCGCCACCAGGCGCCCCGCCGAGGCCAATCATTGCCCGATTATTGAATTTCAGGGACCGGGATGCGGTGCTCCGCATATCCCGCCAGAAAGGCGCCATCACCTACCAAGGTAACACGTTATCCTTCTACCCCGATTTCACCGCCACTGTTCAGGCAGCACGGAAGGAATTTCAGCATGTGAAAAAGCTCTTGATGAACGAAAATATCCAATATGCCATGCTCTATCCAGCCCGCCTTCGGATAGGCACGGAGGACGGTAAGGCCAAAATATTCACCAAACCTAAACAGGCCATTGATTTTCCCAAATCACTTTGCCGCAGAAGCGGGCTCCCACTGACGCGTCGGATACTGAGGACTGATGCATTGGACAGGTGAACCGGGCTCCAATGTTATATTGTAGGCCCCGATATGCTCAGGGCCACTTCTGTTACTTTTTATGCTTAGAAATATGACAGTATTAAAGTAGAAAATGGTTCTGTCGGGTTTTTAATTGCTTAGAGTGAACAAGTAGCAACAGCTTACTTTTTACACATATCAATGATTTGAGAAGGAAGAGAGAAGTAATGTAACACACACCAAAATTAGAATTCAATAATGTATTCAGAAAAGAGTATCAAATAATCAAGGCTGTCGCAATTCACAATTTCAATTGCAATATGGAATATGTGACTGTGGTGAAAAAGTGACATGTGGTGATTGGTGATGAAGACAGTACACTATATACAAAACAAATAAACGTGCAGTCAAAGAAGGGGAAAAAAGAGATTTTTCGTTTGTCCTTAATATTTTAACACATATGCTTCAGGATCCATTGGTAAATTAAACTGTGATCATGAGCGTTGTTTAGACATATGTGGTACGTCGACGTTTCGACCCCGTAAGTAGCGCGAAAGTGAAGTGCGTCAAGGTGGGCAGCCAAATTGCAGATTCTTTAGTATATCTGCAAAGTGTCAAGAGCTTCTTAATCAGCCGGTTGGAGCCTCAGTGAATCTGACTTCCACCCATCGGTTGGAGTCTGGTGGTTTACTCAATATTCTGTAACTGACTTCCACCCGTCGGTTGGAGTCTATATTTATAGCCAGTCAGGTGATTTAACGTGCTCAAACCAAGACGCTGCCGGACGGACGCGCATACCTGCTAGATCACGTTAAATCACCTGACTGGCTATAAATAAAGACTCCAACCGACGGGTGGAAGTCAGTTACAGAATATTGAGTAAACCACCAGACTCCAACCGATGGGTGGAAGTCAGATTCATTGAGGCTCCAACCGGCTGGTGGAGATTTTTGAGACTTCAATCCTAAAACCCCACTCTGATTAAGAAGCTCTTGACACTTTGCAGATATACTAAAGAATCTGCAATTTGGCTGCCTAATCCCCCCCCTCCTGTCCTGAAGAAGACCCACCTTGACGCACTTCACTTTCGCGCTACTTACGGGGTCGAAACGTCGACGTACCACATATGTCTACACAACGCTCATGATCACAGTTTAATTTACCAATGGATCCTGAAGCATATGTGTTAAAATAATAAGGACAAACGAAAAATCTCTTTTTTCCCCTTCTTTGACTGCACGTTTATTTGTTTTGTATATAGTGTACTGTCTTCATCACCAATCACCACATGTCACTTTTTCACCACAGTCACGTACTCCATATTGCAATTGAAATTGTGAATTGCGACAGCCTTGATTATTTGATACTCTTTTCTGAATACATTATTGAATTCTAATTTTGGTGTGTGTTACATTATTTCTCTCTTCCTTCTCAAATCATTGATATGTGTAAAAAGTAAGCTGTTGCTACTTGTTCACTCTAAGCAATTGAAAACCTGACGGAACCATTTTCTACTTTAATACGTATACCCAGGTTCTGTGGGACACCGGGTCGCCCCATTACTTTTACCACTAGAAATATGACAGAACATTTACGTTTGGCTGCATTTGAGAATATAATTAGCAGAGCTGTCTAAAATGATTGGCTGTGCCTTCGCACTTGCATTTTATGAGTGCGTTGCTCTCTACCGATCTTGTGTGTGTAGGACAGTTCCACTTGCATGGTTAACTATGTCGTTACAGGTTTTTTGATTCTGGCGCTGGATGTTTGCTCAAGGGAGCGTTGGATTACAGATGGTGGCCACCTCCCTGGTTCATCTGGGAGTTAGGTGTGCCACGGCGTTCCCCCATGGGTGAACCCCATATCGTGTTCTGCATTTGTTTTTTTATGTCGGGGACTGTTGTGCTTCGGGGCATGGCTTTGGCAAATTGGGACTGCTAAAGTGGGTGGGGGTTTTTACTGTGTTTCAATGGGGATGTTTTAATGTGATTGCACCATCATACTGGTTACGATGTCTACATACTATTACAGCTGCACTTATTTCGACTCGCACTCTGACTTTGCAATGTGTTGTCAACTCTAGTTATGGGCGATAAATGCACGTTTGACATGGAATATCTGAGGGCTAAATTCCCCTAAAAAGATCCGGCAAGTGTTTGCCTATTTGGATAGGCATGGAGTTCAGATCGCTCTCCTACAGGAGATGCATCTGTCCAAGTCAGCAGAGGCCAGGATTGCGCTTAAATGGGCTGGATTTAAGGTAGCCTCATCGTACTCGACATATGCTAGGGGCGTTTTAATTCTGGTGAAGAAAGGCATGCCGTTTACACCAATCAAAACGTACTCTGATGATGACGGGCGCTGTGTTATGGTACATGGTAAACTGGGCATGTCCTTGACTACTATTGTTAATGTTTATGGACCTGTGATTGATGATCCACAGGTGTTCACTCGAATGCTCAGTGTTTTACGCACCTGGC
This sequence comes from Calotriton arnoldi, assembly GCA_963921515.1. Classification (NCBI taxonomy): domain Eukaryota; kingdom Metazoa; phylum Chordata; class Amphibia; order Caudata; family Salamandridae; genus Calotriton; species Calotriton arnoldi. Next base: position 839,282 of record CAWUFW010001783.1, read on the forward strand.
CGGATGCAGCCATTATGTGGGGGGGAGGGATTTAAACACACACCTGGACCCTCATAGAGACAAATCAAATCCACGGGGTGCACGCACTGTCAAGGTCGCCCAATGTGTAAGGGAGGCCATGCTGGAACTGGGTTTGGTGGATGTGTGGCGACTGCGTAATGCTGAAACAAGAGGGGGTACACATGCTACACCAGCACACAACAGTTGGTCCCGCCTGGACTACTGGCTTTTAAATGAAGAGGCGTAATGCATGGGTTACGGATGTTTCTGTTCTCCCGCGCACATTATCTGATCACAATCCAGTAAAGCTGGCCCTAACTATCCCTTCCAATACGCACCGCCCATTCACCTGGCGTTTTCAGGCTGAAGCCTTGTTGGACCCTATTTATAACGACGCTATTAGGACCGCTATCATGCAATATTTTGAGTTGAATGTGGGATCGGTCAATAGTGCGGCTACCTTGTGGGAGGCCTTTAAGGTGACCGTGCGGGGGGTCTGCATTAGCACAACATCAGGCATTCTACGAGATATCAGGGGGCAACTATCTAAGACAGAAAAGGCGCTGGAAGAATTAGAACCAAACCCTGCACCTCCACATTGGCCCGTATACACAAGCTGCTTTTGGAATACGACGCGCTGGCGGAGACTGAAACACGCTACTTGTCACGTCGACATGTAGCCAGGGGTCGACCAGGCCGGCAACTGGTTAACAGACTCAAATTTCGCGCTGAACACAATCATATTACCAAAATCCTGGATGCCCAGGGGGGGGGAACACTTCACCTCAGGACATAGTGAATCAATTTCGAGACAACTACTCCAATATGTATACGTCCCGTGGGAGCATAGACAGTGCTGCCCTGGATGATTACCTCTCTGATATTGCTTGTGCCTGGCTTTCAGATGGTCACCGTGAGTATCTTAGCCAACCCATTGACGCCTCCGATAACAAGGCGGCAATACTTTCCTTACCCAATAAAAAGGCTCCGGGGCCAGACGGCCTCACGGCCGAATTCTATAAAGCCTATGTTGATCTGTTAATGCCCTATTTGTTAGAGATGTACACGAAAGCCCACGAGACCGGTATATTACCACCCTCCCTCCGGCAGGCCCTGATTATCACCCTACTTAAAAAGGATAAATCCCCCCATTTTTGTGAGTCATACCGCCCTTTATCGCTGATCAATCTTGATGCGAAAATACTTGCTAAAATTTTAGCTATCAAGCTCCAGCCCTTAATGCCCTGTCTCGTGCTGCCAGATCAATCTGGCTTTATACCGGAACGCTCTACGTCCCATAACTTAAGAACCATTTTTGCTATATTTCACGTGCTGGAGCCTGCTCTTCCCGCTGCAGCCGTCATGTTGGATGCAGCTAAAGCATTCAATTCTATTGAATGGAGATATATGTTTTACATTTTACAGCGTATGGGCTTTCCGGGCGTCTTTTTGGGCTGGGTGCGACTGCTCTATTCTGATCCATCGGCGCGAGTGCGTGTGGGAGGCCTCACTTCCGAACCATTCCAGATTGAGAGAGGCACCCGTCAGGGCTGCCCTCTTTCGCCACTTTTATTCGCTCGAATGCTTGAGCCATTGGCGTGTGTGGTTAGGCAGCGACACAAAGAATCTGCACTAACTTTTATGCATCGTCCGGTTGGCATATCCCTATATGCTGATGACATGGTGCTATTTGTTCGGGAGCCACAGCGACATCTTTCCTCCATCCTGCAGGAATATATCCGTTTCGGATTGTACTCGGGTCTCACAATCAACTGGGACAAATCGGTGATAATACCATTGACACCTATGACTGACCCCCCGACTATGGAATACCCATTGGTATGGTCCACTGAACCCGTTAAATATTTAGGTGTATGGGTGCATTGTGATCCAGAGGTTGTTATAAAAGAGAACTATGGAAAGGCTTGTGCGGCACTAGAGAACCAAGTAGACAGGTGGTCGCTGCTGCCCTTGTCCTTAGCAGATCGCATTGCTATAATCAAGATGATTGTCCTGCCGCAATTTTTATATCTCTTCAACAACATTCCTATAACTTTATTACAACAATTTTTTAAAACTGTGAGAACCTTGCTGCTCAGATTGATATGGGGGGGGCAAGCAAACCAGAGTGGGTTGGAATATACTTACACTGAACTATGCGAAGGGAGGGTTCTGCGCGCCAGATTTCTATATTTACTATCTTGGCGCAATACGCGTATTACTGGTATCGGCCGCAGGCCTTTACGCCGCATGTTGCAGTGGAAGATTTCGAGGCCCATCCAATACCGTTGGCGGGCATACTGACTCGTACGCATAGAGGCACGCCAAAGACCGAAATTAATACCATAGATACTACAGTTGCCGCCTGGCACGCTATTGGTAGGCTTGCGAATAAACTCCCAATATATGCCCCGGCTCTGCCTCTGGCACACCATGCGGCTCTCTCGGTGACGCAGGAAGAGGGTCCAATGCGCTCGCGTAAAGAAGTGGGTATCGATCGAATGCAGGATCTCTATCCTGACAGGTCCTTTATCTCCTCCGAAGAGCTACAATATATCACAAATCAATCGCCACTATTTCAATTCACTATACATCGTCTGAAACTTGCAGTCAAAACGCACTACACAATGTTTCCGGAGGAACCATCCTCCCTCCTCTCTTTGCAGCTTTTACTGGTGGCACCCACGAGACGTCGAATGGTTACCAGATTATACAAGGTGGTGAGGGACGAAAAAGTGAGGGATGTTGATAAAAGCTTAGCTCGATGGAATAATAGGTTAGATTCCCCCCCCCCCTAACTTCGACTGAGTGGGAACACATTTGCACACTGACCAGCAAACTCACCCCCAATGGTAACTTGCGTATCATTCATTTCAAGTACATTCACCAAATATACCACACACCTCTTAAGCTGTACAAGTTTGGTCTCCGAGACACGAGCAATTGTAAACGATGTGGCCACCCCGATGCAGATTTTTGGCACTTGACATGGGGCTGTAGGCTCGTTTATAAATATTGGGAAGAAGTGGTGGAACGTATGCATGCAATATCAGGTATTCAACTGCTGTGTACACCTCTGATTTGCTTACTCTGTTATGTGCCACAGATAAAAGGGACATTGGGGAAATTTGTACGAATTGCTCTACTGCTAGCCAAACGGCGAATAGCGATAATGTTGGAGAGCAAACTGGCTCCTCGTGCTGATCACTGGATCAAAGACATGGTGTATTGTAAAGAAAATCTCGAACTCTATGCTGAAGAACTTCCATCTTCTTCCAAACCTAAGGATATCTGGGAACCATTACGTCAATATCTGGTAGCACAGGCTCAGAGTGAATCCATAAATGACGACTAAGTTACATCCCTATCTGCAAATGTGTTATAGCTTGAATGTCCACTTTGGTATGTAGCATCGAGATCAAGGTGTAAGAACATCGCTTATTGGCCAATCACAACTGTTTTTTTTTTTTGTTATACTGCCCTGCGTGGCAGCACTGCTGTTTTATTCTTGCCTTGAAATCAATAAAAAGATAAAAAAAAAAAAAGTTGCAACCACAGAGCACTGGTCATAATACCAGTACAGTAGGAAGGGAAGAACAACAATTGGTGGCCTTCCCCCTCCCCCCCCACCCCGTCCCCCCCTCCGTCCCCACAGTAAGTGTAGGTTGCTCTACTTGGCTGTAGTTCCCAACCCTAAATTCTTTTTTTCAAACCTTTGAATATTTTCCGGTGTTCTCAGTCTCTAACTTACCAAGTGCAACACCAGTGTATATGGTTGGAATATTGCTGTCATTGTTGCTGTTTTTATATTTGGTGGATGTTTCCAAAAATCATCTTTGGAGGCTGCCCTTATTTTTTCTACTCTCTCTGCAAATACTTGAGGTTACAGATGCAATCTGGTTCTGTATGTCCCTCATCTTTAAGGGACCAACAGTTTTATGCTTCTTTTAGGTCGGCAAAACTGCATTCTACAGATCACCCGCCTTCAAATGTTCGTCTCCATGTCCTTAATTTATGTTTTCTTTTTATTACTTCAGAATAATAAGATTTTTTTCCAAACTGCATGAATGGGATAGACCTGCACCAGCTAATTTATTTTTAGCTTTTGCAGCTGTAATGTAAAAGAAGGGAGAGAGTGGCCTTGAGAATTGCAACACTAATACCAGCTCTTCCCGTGGTGCTTTTTAAAAAAAATAAAATTGTTTTTTAGGTTGTATGAATGTTAAATGTCGATGTACAGTCTTTCTTTCAATGGTTCCTGTGTACATACATTAGCAGTTATTGCTAATATTCCTGGTGCTCTTTGTTTGACTGATGATGGGCACACCATGAAACGTCCCAATATGCCACTTTAGCTGTCTAGTCTAATGCACCAAAGAATTATTGGGTAGAGAATCAAGTGACGATGTGAATCTGAATCAATCAGGTCCATCCATCTTTCAAGGAGCTAGGGCTCTTTTGGCCTTTTCATCACTTTCTTTCTTATCCACTCCCTACTTCCAGCTTCACTTTCTATGTCAAGCTATTTTCCCAACAGTTTTTACTTTACACTGCTTTCCTCGTACATTGCCCTGATCGGGTGCTAATGATCTTCAAACTTCGGCCAAACGCTGTCTGTTTTTGGCTTATTTCCATGTGGTAAGAAATAAAAATTCATAACCTTTGTCTTGCCATCAGCAGTAGATACTATTGAGTTATGGTTTGAAGGGTGCTCTAAATGAGGGATTGGTTTGATCTGTCTGGTAAAATGGACGTCTGTCAAAATTTTGGATTTGTTCATTTTGTTTTTTTTTTGCCACATGCTCTATTTTGCTCAATTGATGCTTTCCTGTTGGAAAGTAATCCCTGGAAACAGCAGCAACCTAATTTTAAATTAGTATGTTTCTTTTGTGGATAAGTCTGAGCTGCTTAACTTTACCCATGCTTTCTGCAATGCACAGCACCTTGTGCATGTGAATGGAGCCAGCATCTTTACACACTGTGTGCTTTTTGCACAGTTGTCTCTATGTTGCGTTCACTTCCACCACAATCCTTTTGATGATAGCTGGGAACAGATCAATACTCATGTATGCATGATACAAATCCTAATCAATTTCAGGCCATCTCTACACCAACCACTTTGGATTGTACTCTAGCAGCATACCGTTGAGTATGCTTTCACCCCTATCCTGTAGCTTACCTGTTCTATGAAATATCAGCCAAGCTGCAACATCCTGCCAAGCAAATCCATTTCAAGTTGGTGTATCATAACCCTGCCCTCTTTGGTAGGGTGGGATGACTAACCTCTGCCTATGTCTGACTGAGGTAGCAGGATGGATGAGACACAACTATCTTAAGCTGAATGGCGAGAAGACTGAGGTGCTAGTGGTGGTAATCAACCACAGCTCTTGGGCCCTCACAGGTGGTCCACTGAACTTGGCCCTGTGCTTAAACCATGTAAGGTGGTTAGAAACTTGGGCATCTGGTTAGATGTGAAGCTCTCTATGAACTTTCAATTTTAAAAAAATCCTGTTTTCTGTGGTTTAAGAGGATCCTCTAGCTTCTTCCTTTAGAAGCTAAAAAAATCATTGCCCAAGCTGTAATTGTTTCCAGGATGGACTACAGCGATGTGTTATATTTAGGTGCCTCCAAAAAATCCCTGAGAAGACTTCAGATAGTACAAAAAAGCAGCAGCCCATTTTTTCTGCCATGTTCCTAGGCATGTTTCATTTGGCTCTCACCTCCGCTCCCTCCACTGGTTGCCTGTTGAGAAGCGCTTTGTTTTATGTGTAAGGCCATGTATGAAGGGGCCCGCCTATCTTAGATCCGTAATCCACTTTTCCTCCCCCAAACGCAATCTCCGCTCTGGGATTTCGTTTTTGGCTGCCATTTTCTGCAGCACTCGGAAACGCTATTTGGGTACTAATGCTCTTTATAAATGCATTGATTGATCATTTACTGCCTCCTTGGATAATTTTGATGTGTGCTCTTCTCACTGAATGCTATGGAATTGACCTAACTTTTTTCCCCGTTTGTTTCATATAGCTTTCGATAATTTGCATTTGCTTTAAACATAAGTCAGTGTTTTAAAAAAAAAAAAAAAAAAAATTGTATGTGCCGACTGCTTAAATTCCCATTTTGTTCAGTGTTACAGTTGTTGGAAGCGAAACAGAAGGGTGTCTGCTTCCGTTGGAGAAACTCGGATGCCATGCCCTCTTTTTATCCCTCTCAATGTCAGTTGTGGTTCCATGGTGTCGCTGACAGCTTTTACGCCTTGACTTTGTTTCCTCTTGCAACATCGGATGAAAAGGAAGTGTGTTGCTTTATTAATGCTGACTTCTCAATTGTGGCTTGAAGACCTGTTCTGATGAGGCACGTGCAGGCTCCTTCTGTTACTCACAACTTGTCTGTGTCAGTAGAGGTCATTTCACATTTGGCACGTTTCCCAGTCTGAGGACAGAGAGGAAGTAAAATGGCTAAGTCTGCTGACTGTCCCTTACGATTTATTGTATTGAAAATTTGTACTGTGGTAGATGTCCGGTCACTGCAGTGTAGGCATTAGTACTGACCATGTTCCTAACCGAGCGGAGTGGTGGATGTTGCTGTGGTCCCAATTTTCTGCAAAAAGCTGTTATAGGCCAAGTCCCCCTGCCAGGAGGCTCACTTACTTCTGTGGTCACACTTTGCTGCATCATGCACTGTATGGTGGAACGTGGGACTGTGGCAGTGGTTCCCAAACTTTTTTTTTCTTTTAACAACAGATTTTATTTGGTTGTTCCGGTGAGATCTGGGCTGTAGCCCTACAAATACCTGTAAGAAGTAAAATAAAATGTATGCAAAAATGTCCCGTCCTCTCACATCGTAAACATGTAGGGGACTGGATAACACCCATCTTCCAGAGCCTAACCTGTATGTAGTATGCGCGGTGTAGATACTTGAACTGTATAAGGCGGTATCCAGTGGACACAGCTGCGCCCCGGGGGCTATCTATTGCTTCGGCCCAGTCGTCGTCTGTCAAGTCGGGGATATCTTCTTGCCACGAACTCCTAGTCTTATCAAGCGTCGTCCGTGTATGAGTCGTCAAAGTTTGGTATATTTGCCTGATTTTATATAGGCCCAGGTCCCCAATCAGTATGCGGCTCTCGAGAGGGTGAAACTCTGGTAGTGTCTCCAAGGCATGAACCAAGGGGGTCAAAGCATGGCGGAATTGGAGATATTTGTAAAATTGTGTCCTATGTAGCTGAAAGTCTACTTGCAATTGCTGAAAAGATTTCAATGTAGTGAGTGCCCTGCATCACATCACCCAGGGTCGATATCCCTACTAAATCCCACCCGCGGAATCCCCTCAGCGCCACCACCGGGCGGAGGTATGTACCGTGCCACAATGGAGTTGTTTGGGTTAGGGTCCCGCACCATCCCATCTGTCGGACTGTATTCCGCCAGAGCTGTATCACCACTCCACTCTCCGGGGGTAAAATATCTAGGTTTCTAGTACTATAGAGGAGCTGGAGAAGGGGGGGCCCCTTCCATCGCCGCGGGTTCTATCGCAAAAGCTGGGTCGGTTGGGGAGTTATACCACCATTCGTTTATTATCTGTAAATGGGAGGCTGCATAGTATGCATAAATATCAGCCGCTGCAATGCCCCCGCAATACGTGGACTGTGTGCAGGTGTGGAGCGCTACCCTGACCGCCCCGCCGTTCCAGAGAAATTTATTCTGTATGGCATTGACTTGCGCGAACCAGGATCGTGGAATTTTATAGGGGAAGTTTTGTAATCTATACAGAATTCTGGGTAAAGAAATCATCTTAAAAATGGCAGATCGTCCATACAGTGATATTGGGAGGGAGGACCATATTGTTGTTTCACAATTGAGACTCGCAATCAGTGGATTAATGTTATTTGCCCATGAGATCTTAGGGCATGACGACCCAAAGATGCCCAAATATTTAAAACCTCCCGTCGCGTGTGACAGCTGTGCTGCCCAGGTACCCCGCCCCTGGTTGCCGCAAACTGGGAAGAGCACGGATTTAGCAGGGTTGGTGTGCAGACCGGTAGTTCCCCCAAACACTCTAAGAATTTGTAAGATGTGGGCCCTGAAAACAACGGGTCTGTCATAAAGAAAAGGACTTCATCCGCGTATAACGCGATGCGGTCCGATCTCGACTGGGACCATTCAAAGCCACGGAGCACCAGGTCACTCCGAACCCACGCCGCCAACGGTTCCACTGCTAGGGCAAACAACAGTGGAGATAGGGGGCAGCCCTGTCTGGTGCCCCTGTGGATCGGGAAGGGGTCTGAGTGGTGTCCGGCTATACGAACAGACGCTGTTAAGTTGGTATATAATAAACGGACATATGCTATAAAGCGAGGACCAAAATTTACCACTTCAAGCAACTGAAATAGGTAGACCCAGCTGAGCGAGTCAAAAGCTTGATCTATGTCAGCTAATAGTTTAGCTGCAGGGCGTCCCAGTGCCGGGGCCGTCGCTATGGCGTTATGCACCCTTCGTATGTTGTGGCGGGTAGCCCAATGAGGCATAAAGCCCGATTGGTCTGGGTGGATTAAGTCGGACACACATGTCCGTAGGCGGTCCGCTAGGACCTTCCCTAGTAGTTTAGGCTCAGAATTAATGAGTGAGATAGGACGGTATGATGAGGGGTCCTCCGGAGGGCGACCCGGCTTAAGGAACAGGACTATCTCTGCATGCCGCCAGTCTTGGGGTAGTATATTTTGTTCTTGGGCATCCTGTATGGCAGCTAATCGGTGGGGGCCTAACATATGCATATTTGGCCTCCGGAACTCCATGGGGAATCCATTGGGTCCAGGGGCCCGCCCAGGACGTAGAGCATGCAAGGCCCCGCTCAGCTCGTCTATTGTGATAGGGGCTTCTAGTTGGTCACGCATATGGTCTGTGAGCTTCCGAGGTGGGATATCTACCAGGAATTCCGCTATTTGGGCCTCTGAAATTTGTTCGCGGCGCTCGTATAGTGAGGAGAAATGCAGTGCAAATTCACGGGCCACATGTTCCGGCGATGAGCATAAGACCCCCTCAGCATCACGGATGGTGGGGACCACGGCGGGAGATTTGTCAACCTGGCAGAGCCTGTGGAGCATTTTACTCGATTTATCACCCCATTGCTATATCCGATGTTGCGATGCCTCCCAGATCTTTCGCTTCCCCCATTAGATATTGCTGTATAGTTTGTTGCACTTGCAACAGGTTGCGTTGGAGAGTGAGGCTGGGGTCCCGATTAAGTTGTTCCCAAACTTTTTTGACCCGCGGCTCCCCTGACCTATTGGCCGTTGGCAGCGGCTCCCCATTGTTACTTTTTTTTATGGGTGGGGGGATGTAAGCCCGGCCTCAGGAGTATTTCCATTTTTCTCTCTGAAAATAATTTGGGTGAAGCCGATGAAAGTATTATAATTAGGGGGGAAATGAGGACACACGCACACACACGAAGAGCACGCATGGGAATCTGGCCTCTTGCACTAGGCAACGCACAAGAACCCCGTTTTAGGAGAGGAAGTTGGAGAAAGGGGGTTACAGTTCCAAGTGTGGGTGTACAGAGAACTGTTTTCTCTAAACTGGGTGACCCCTTTAAGGGAGTACAGTGTGCATAGATCTAATTTGAACCACATTTTGATGGTGCCACCTTTACTCTAGCCTACCCTTGGTGAGAAAGAAAATACCCGACTCCAGGCATACTTCAGTTTCAGAAAAGCATCACTACACTTTGACGGAATTTGGACTATGAGAGTGCATAAGGTTATAAAGGGAGGATGTTGGGAAGCCCCAGGAGGGAGGATACTTAGCCAAATCATTATGTGCTTCTGTCACAGGTGGAGGACTCAGCATTTAAAACTTCCAGGGTCGTGGGGTGTTCTGAACCCTCAATGTTGTAAGAACTCGTGTCTGAAAGTGAAGTAAACCTGAGGTGTTATCCTCCTGGTAACTAGACTGTTCGGGAGAGCGGATCCGCCTTGAGTTCGTAGCTGCTATATAGACTTGGTGCCTAAATGCTACTATTCAGGTGCATTTTACCCTTTTACGATCCCAGTGTCCCCTGTAAAGAATTCCTATCTCCGAGATATGCCAGCTCTTCCGCAACCTGGAAAAGCGCAACCTCTTCTCAATATTTCCCATTACCGCTCTCACTCACCATGTAAAAGCTGGCGAGCTGTGCCGAGGTGCAGCTAGACGCCTAGAGCTTGGTGCAGCGGAGGTAGAGCTTGTGCCAGGCGAGTCGCCTGCAGCGAAAGCTTGTTGAGGCTCATCAGTTCCACGTAACTCCTGCTGATCCACTCCAGGCACGAGAGCTGCTCCTCTTCCCAAGTGTAGTGGGCGAAGAGCTTGTGCTGTGCACCCCTGGGGCTCGGGTACATTTGGCTAATCTCGCGCCGGTGCCTAGCATTGCTTGTTGCCTGCAACGCCTGACTCTGTGACATTTCACCTTCTTCCGCGCCTCTTTTCCCCTACTCTAGGATTGCCCGCCCAAGTGTGATAGCTAAATGGGCAACACTGGGAAGTGCAGAACCTGCCTATAAGACATCTTGTAACTGTAAATCTTCACAAGAAAGCGGGTACTCTTGAAGTGCAAAACTTTTCAAAAAACACCTTTGGCATCATTATAAGATGCTCGCCATTCACGACTCTTTACGTCCGGTAGTAGCATTCACACAAATGGATTGCCATAAGCAAGTTCATAAAAGTTGGACGGTGCGTGTGATGTACACACCCATAGTTGCTCTATTAGAAGCGCCTCCTACCGGCTTCTTCACACAATGTGGTGTAAAACAGACGTGCTGGTCGTCTATGCGCTAGATAAACAGTAACATGTGTCCCTTCATTCTTCTTGGTAAAAATGTAGGGACCTGTGACAGAACAGCGCTGGTGCTCATCTGTGCACAGCGCCCCAGGCTAGTTTTAACGGTACACTAGGATGCCGCGGCACACAGATTGGGAACCTCTGGACTATGGGATTTGCTTCTTTCAGGAAGAATGCCTCCAAAACAACATTTGTGGCCTAATGCAGTAAGCACCTCTGGTCTGGACCCTTTGCTTCTTTCAGAAAGAATGCCTCCAAAACAACATTTGTGGCCTACTGCAGTAAGCACCTCTGGTCTGGACCCAGGCAACAACTGTCTTAGTCACAAACTAAGGCTTCTGAGCACCCACAAGAGACCATTGTCACAGAATAAGGCAGAGAAGCCTTCTCTGTTATCAGTGACTATTGTACCTCTGAGTCAGCTATGCCAAGCACTGGTCATATATTGAGGAATGCCATTCAGCTGTGGACCTCCATTTCAGACAAACAGGCAAAATGCATACCTTTCAGAAAACTGACAACTCTGCCATGAGATGCAGGATTTTGGCTCCTCCTCTGATTCCAAATGCTCACTGGCACATAAGTACATGATGATTAGAAAATATGACTGTTACAGTGGAAATTTTAACTGTTTTGTAAGAATGGTAATAATATTCAGTCAGGCCACTCTTGGTCTGCCACTAAGGCACAAAGTAAGCAGCATCACCACCATAACATTTCGCATTGCATTATCCCACACAGATGATTCTCAGACCTCCAATGCGATGCGGAAACCAGACAATTGTCTGTACCACTTTCTGTCCTGAGATCTTTTCATATATTTACTGGGATATCAAAATCTGCTGAATCATGACCATGGAATAAGTTTGGCTATCACCAGTGTAGGGCACAAAGGTTGCAAATTTGGAAGGTGTACTGGTCAGTGAAGATGGCAATCAAATTTTGCTTGGTGAACCTGAAGTCCTTCTCAATTAATGGCAGTCAACGTGCTACAAAACATATTCTATGGGGACAGTAAGCCTGCATATGTAGCAATAAAATAATAAAGACCTGACCATTTTCTGTTATTATGCTGTGTGCAATTCACTACCAAAACCACAGTGGTGAGTACAGAAACACAGGACTTGTTTGTTCACAGAAGCCACCTACAATGTCAGAATATTAATAGCTTTCGTCCTTAAGCTACTCTTATGATATAATAAGGTGAGCATGGAAGCTTAAGTTTGCTTTTTCCAAAGTCTCAGATGTTTGCCGTTATTACTTCACAAGGGAAGTGTCTTGTTCAGAATTGTCCAGTTTGCGACCTTCCTAAATGCTTAGGCTACTGGAAGACCCTGGTTTTTCCCTACCACTATTGCAAAATAGTCTGTTGAGCCTTGCGATGGAAGAATAGCGTGGTCTGGACAAGATGCAGGAATCCACTGTTTCTCCCCTTTCTCCCTTTAGTATTTCATATTCCCCATTCTAATTTAACCCCTCCCCTTGTCTGCTAGTCTGCAAGGGAGTAATATTGCGTAGTCAGGGAAAGGTTCAGGTATCCAGTGGTTCTCCAATTACGAACTTCTAAAGGGGTGTTGCAACTGGCGCTCTCTGTGGAGTCATCCCCAAACTTTTGCCTTCACCCTCCTGGTGCTAACCAGGGCTAAGGTGCTTGTGATTTCTCCTTTAAAGATGGTAAACTGACTTCCACCTAATTGGCACATTTAATTTGCGTGTAAGTGCCTAGTAAAGTGGTACTTTTTGTACTTGAGGCCTGTAAAATATGCCATTATTGGGCCTGCAGCACTAAATGTGCCACCCACTTAGTTAGTATTCTTTGAAACATGTCTCGGGCCTGCCATTGAAGCCTGTGTTTGCAGTTTTTTTTATTTATTTTTTTATATTTTATTAGCTTTAAGTATACAGTACAGGGTATTAGAACATTATGCAACAACACATCTTTAGCAGCACGCATCAAATATATACATTATTTCCCGCTCCCCCATGTGCATTCTGAGTCAAGGAAATTCCCCCGTACAATAACTCTTAATGAAAACTTAACTCCAACTATGCCTTGTACATGTATATATTTATGATCTTGGTCGTGCACCCACTTGGTGTATCTATGAGTGAGTCAATAGATTCTCTGTTCTCGTACCTATGTTATCTCCTCTGTAGCTAGTTGGTCATCTGCCTCGTTATGTTTTCAGTGGTTTATATTTCTATAGGTGGCCCACCTTGCCCATATTTTGGTGTGTTTCTGTGGGCACCTTTGAGCTACGAAAACGGGGAGTTCCAATTCCATAATATAATCCATACCTGCCTTCCAGACGGCTATTCGGGGTGGGTTCTCTGCTGTCCATTGTCTGGCAATGTCTCGTTTTGCTAAGGTGAGACCTAGGAACAACAAATGTCTTTTATACCCGTTTCCCCCTATAGTGTCCGTGCTGTGCAATAATGTTAATTTTGGGGATCTCGGTATGTTCCAAGCTAACACCTTGGTCGGGCAGTTTAACACCCCACGCCAGAAACGATTTAGGACTGGACACGACCATGTTGTGTGTATGAATGTACCCTCGTCCACGTGACATCAAAGACAAAGCGGAGACGCAAACAGTCCCGCCTTCCATAACCTATGTCTAGTGTAATACACCCTGTGTAAATATTTGAACTGGATGTGGCGAAGTTGGGTCGAGACCGCTACTTCGCACGGTGATTGGAGCGCCTCCGCCCAGTCAATGTCAGAATCGGGCCGGTATCCGTATCCCATGTAGCTCTTAAGGATTCTAGATTCGTAGGACTATTATTGACTAGAGTTTGATACATTTTGGAAATTTTATGATCCCCTAAATCTCCCATCAACAGTTTGCCCTTTAATGGGCTAAATTCTGGTATAGTAGTCAGGTCTTTAATATATGGGTGAAGGGCATATCGTAATTGTATGAATTTATAGAATTGCGTATGGGGGATGGAGAAGTCCCTACGCAGGTCCTTGAAAGATTTAAGAACCATTCCCCTCATGACATCTCCAAGGGTAGAGATTCCAATTCGATCCCAATTTCTGAATCCTTGGAGCTCAGCAATTTGCGGAAGCAGACGATTCTGCCAAAGCGGAGTGGCTTGTGTTAGGCAGCCCCACCAGCCGATTCTACGGAGGGTCTGTCGCCAGGTCCCAATTACCACCCTCGTCGCCTGTGGTAGGTCTTTGAGGTCAGTCCTACTATATAAGAGTGGATGTACAGAGGTCTCTCCCATAATCCACTGTTCAAACCTGTATGCCGAATCCTCTTTGGACCCATACCACCACTCATTCAGTATCTGCAGGTGTGCAGCAGCGTGATAGGACTGTATGTCTTCTGCGGTGATACCCCTGCAGTAGGTGGATTGTGTACAAGTACGTAGGGCCAACCTGGCCGTACCACCCCCCCACAGGAAATGTCCCAGGATTGCGTTGACTTGGCAGAACCAGGTCAAGGAGACTGGATAAGGGTAAGATTGTAATTGGTACAACAATTTGGGCAGAGAAATCATCTTAAAGATAGCAGATCTTCCATACAACGATGGAGGGAGTGTCAACCAGTTTTTAACCTCAGTATTCACCTTTTCTGTTGCTGCCACAAGGTTGTGTTCCCAGGAGATGGTTTGATTATCTGATACATAAACTCCCAGATACGTGCAACCATGTGCAACCATTGTAAGTTCATCTGCCCACCTACTGTTCCCCATCGATCCTCTCAACGGCCACAGCAATGATTTAGATACATCTATATATAAGCCAGAAGTTTCCCCAAAGACACGCATGATCTGTAGTATTCTGGGGCCAGATATATGAGGATCAGTCATGAAAAACAGGATGTCGTCCGCGTATAATGCTATACGGTTGGAGATTTCGGGGGTCTACTCAAAGCCCCGATATAGTGCATCCTTTCTCGCCCAAACCACACAGGGCTCGATGGCAAGAGCAAAGAGCAAGGGGGAAAGGGGGCACCTCTTGTCAAGTTCCCCGCTGAATCGGACCGATGTCGCCCCTGCCACCCGGATTGAGGCCGTAAGGGCTGTGTATAACAATCTGATTAATGCTATATATATATAGGCCCCATGTTTAAATGTCGGAGTAGCATGAACATGTATGTCCAGCTGACCAAATCGAATGCCTTGTCCATATCCACCAGTAGTAAAGCTGCTGGTCCGTCTAGTCTATCAACGGCGACTATTGCATTATAAGCTCTCCGTATATTATGTCGAGTCACTTGTTGTGGCATGAAGCCGGCCTGGTCTGGATGAATCAAGGCTGGGAAGTGTGGTATTAGCCTATCTTCCAATATCTTAGCGAGTATCTTGGCTTCAGTATTTAGTAAAGATATGGGCCGATAGGATGCACATAATTCAGGTGGGCGACCCGGTTTCGGGAAGACCACTATCTCCACGTGTCTCCAGTCCGGAGGCAGACATTTGGCTGTGAGGGCCTCATTTAGGGTTGCGAGGTACTGCGGGCCCAGCATCGTTATATGCATTTTGAAGAGTTCACTAGGGAATCCATTTGGTCCTGATGATCTGCCTGAAGCTATCCCTGTGATCGCTGATGTTAATTCCTCCAGTGTAATAGGGCTATCTAAGGATTCGCGTGCAGCGGCTGTCAACTGTCTGGGTGGTATATCCCGAAAGAAGTCTTCGATCTCTGATTCCGAGAGGACTTCGCGTTTAGTGTAAAGTGCGTGATGGAATTCAGCGAAGGTGCCGGCCACATGTGAGGGATCGGTGATCATCTCGCCGGTGCCTGATTTGATTATGGGTAATAGTGTCAGTTTCAGGGAATATTGGCACAATCTATGTAGCATTTTCCCTGACTTATCCCCCCATTGATGAATCCGGCTTTGTGTGGTCTGCCATATATGTTTGGCCTCGTCTAATTGGATGCTTTGATACCTTCTCTGCAAGATTCCTAATTGGAAGCGAGCGCCACCACCGTCTCGCTCTTGTGCTAACAGCTCGGTTTGGTTGATTTGACCTTCGAGTTGTATTAATTCCTGTCTTTTCTGGCATTTAGCCGCTGTGCAGTGGCCTATGCAGTGCCCTATGTCAAACCCTCGGATGGTTGGTTTCATGGCCTCCCATAGTGTATTAGCAGATCCCACCATCCATTAATTCAAAGCAAACTATTCCATCAATGCTTTATGTAGGCATGTTTTATAGCTCGGGTTATGTAGATGCCATGGCGATAGCCGCCAACGAAAAGCTGACCATCTTGGACCTATTTCTATCTGTAGTTGGACAGGGGAGTGGTCAGATAGACCTCTAGGTAAGATATCCACCCCTTTCAGTCGATACGTGTGTGCTCTGGTAATGAAAATGTAATCTAGTCTGGAGAATGATCCATGGACGTCGAGGTACGTAAAACCGACATCTGTTGGGTGCAGCGTCCTCCATGTGTCGGACCATCCCAAAGCCTTCACTAGTGGGCCCAGGCGTGATTCCCTCTGCATGTGTTGTATAGCTGTGGGGCGGCATCTATCCTGGTCAGGGTGAATAACATCGTTCCGGTCTCCCCCAATTAGTGCTAGGGCATCGGCCACTTGCTCAGTGAATGCATGGCTGAGTTGGGGGAGGAGCATACACACTACCCAGTACCATAGGCTCCCCCGTGATCATGCCCTGGATGAATAAGTATCTGCCTAACCCATCGGCCCATGTGCGTATATGCGAGTCTGCGGTGGATTAGAATAGCCACTCCCCTAGAGCCTCTCGCAAAACCCGCATGGAAGACCTGTATGAAGCCAAATAGGGCCAAGCATGGGGCCTTGGTCCCCATCAAATGTGTTTCTTGCAGCAGCGAGATGTCCACCCCCAGGCGTTTCTCATGTCTCAGTACAGCCCCTGTTTGATCTTGTCGAGAAGACCCTGACATTCCAGGTGACCACCTTGATTTCCCCTATTGGATTGGTTCTTTTTAGGTGCATTGTCATGTTACGCTGCGAAGCAGATGACTAGCTGTGTGATGTGCATGCCAAGAGAATATAGCACAGTACTGGCATGTCCGAATTGCTAAATCTAACAACCTGAACAACTGGACCTTCCTCCCTCCTCCCTAATCCCACCCCAATACCTCAACGCACGATGAAGTATCTGTCGCGGCTTGTAAGCAGATCCCACCCCAACAGGGTGTAACGACTGAAACAATCCATCGGTTCCCCGGAGATCCCATCCCTGACTGGTGTCCTTGGGATCTAAATCGTCAGTTCGAATAAGGGAGCCCTCAAAGATGCCAGTGAGCTAAACCTTATATACTATATCCCACCCCCGCCTGCTCCATAACTTGAAATGTCAGTATCAAATGGTACGAGTGTCAGTTGTCCGGCATCTCTGCCTGCTTGTCTCCCCGAGAGCGGGAACGCCAGGATGATCTCGTTCGATGCCTTCGTTTGTCCTTTTTGTTATTGTCCTGATGAAGGCGCAGGTCCCCAGAGGATGAATCCGAATCCCGAGGTGTTGGTGTATGAGGTTTGACTGGTCGGCGTTCCTCTGCCCACTGGAAGACCTCCTCAGGGGTATCGAAGAACAGTTTGCTGTCTTTGTAGCTGACTCGTAGGCGGGCCGGGAAAAGCAGCATATATGAAATTTGTAACTCCTGCAGGTGTGACTTCGCAGCTGTAAAAGATTGCCTCTGCTGCTGTACCAGCTTGGTGTAAGCAGGAAATATAATTATTGGTTGAAATGCAAAGGTAAGAGACTTCTGCGCGTTAGTTTAGGATTCACGCAATCACCGGCCGAGGACGGGCTCCCGGTGGGGGCCTGACGGAGAGGGCTCGGTGGGCTTGTTCCAGTATAAAGCAAGGAGACCGATTCCCATCTGGAATCCAGGATTTGAGCCATTGGTCCAGGAATCCACAGGTCGGTGCCCTTGCACCCCTCTGGAAATCCCACGAAGCGTAAATTGTTGCGGCGAGCCCTACCTTCTGCGTCCTCCACATGCGTGGCAAGTCCCCGTGTAAGCGTCTCGAGGGTAGTGACCCTCCCTTTCAGTGTAGTGATGGCATCTTCCGCCCCGAGATCCTGGACTCAGCCTGAGTTACGCGTTCCACAGCATTGCGCAGATCTTGACGCAATAGCATAACATTGGCTCCGACCGCGCCTATTTTGTCATCGAGCATGTCTCACGATTGGGCGATCGCAGCCAGGATTGCAGCGGTGTCCGGTGTTGTAGAGGGCGTATTATTAGTAGTAGTAGAACTGGTGCCGCCTCCAGTATATTTGTCCAGTGTACTCTGCTTTGTAGCTGGCCCGGCTGATTGTCCTTTAGACATATCGGCTGAGTGGCTGTGGGAACAGCTATTGAAACAATGATGGGGGAAGGAGTATCTTATTGCCTGTATGTGCCAGGGTCTTATGGTCGCTGGCTGTGATCTAAGCGCAAAGGACGGCCGCCCTCAACCACAAGCCGCACCGGGACCTAGCCCGGCCGCCTCCACAGTCGAGGCGCCCCCCCACCTCTAGCGGATGCTCCCAGTGTTCTCTACCTGCGCTGTGACTGCCGGGGGGGCTTGTCCAGGTGGCCTTAGTCCTGCTGTATAGGGTATTGGAAGTAGGCCGGTGTTTCTACGCAGCTAGATTCGTAGGTTGGCTCCACAGTACTTGCCCCTCAGGTCCACTCGGTACTGCCCTAGTGTATCTGTGCCAGTTGTGATCAAGATGGCTGTCCCGAGCCCTCCTCTCTCTGCTGCTGCAACATTTGGATATGACTACCACCCCCTTTCACGTGTCCAAATAGTTTCTTATCCTGCCACTAATGCCATGTTCGATAGCTGAGAGTTGAGTTAATGAAGGCTTGAGTGTGGAGGTATGGCTGTGCGTTCTGTGCTCTTTGATCGGGGCTATCGGCAAAGAAGGTTAATCCCCTCCACTCCAAACCGGTTGCGGCCCTGCTGAAGTAGGCCCCGGCGCCCGAGATTCCCAGCCCCTCACCTGCCTCCTATGTGATCGTGCCCTTAATGAGGAAGTTCCCTGGGGGTGCGGATGCCTGGTCTCACACTGGGAGGGCCGATCTCCTTCTCCGGTTCTCCCCACTCCGCACGACCCCCGGATCCGGCCCTCTGTTCAGGCCGTGGCACTCCAGGAGTCTCGCGAGTGGGCGAACCGCTCCGGCGGGCACTGTCTCGGTCGGGATATCGCTCTGGTGTATTTTCCCCCTTTCACTGTGGGGCTGTTGTGCCGGAAGGATGACCGCCACCCTTCTGGGTTCAGGAGGCAGACCCAGGGCCCAAGTCCCCCGAGGCACCCGGTCTCCGCTCTTTCGCCTGGGGTCGCATGTACAGCAGGGCGTGGTTCCGCTGCGTCTCCCAGGCCGCGCCGCCTCGGATCGCCCGATCCAGTGTCTTCGCTTTCATTTGGGTGCATGCGGTGCGGAGACCTCCAGGATTTATACCCGGGCCCTGAGCGACTTCTTGGTGAGCCAGCGGGGTAAGAAATTGCAGCTTACTGGCAGGATTATGGAGGATATTAATTGGGCTTACGGAGCTGGCCTAAGGCTCGTCCGCCATGTTGGACCTCTTGGCCACGCTCCCCCACCCCCTGTGTGTGCAGTTTTAAACTGCCATTTCGACCTAGCAAAATAAACCTTTTGCCAGGCTTAAACCTTCCTATTTAATACATATGTCACCCCTAGGGAAGGCCTTAAACTGCCCCTAGGCAGGATGTATTGATTTTAAAAAGTTGGACATGTGCTTTTAAGTTTTACATACCCTGGTAGTGAAAAACTCTCCAATTCGTTTTTCACTACTGCAAGCCCTACCTCTCCCATAGGATAACATTGGGTTACCTTATTACATTTAATAAGTGATAGCTCTTGATTCGGAGCAAAAAGGAAAGTCATATTTGGTCTCTGAGGAACTGTGGAACTGTAATTTAATTTTAACAGATGGCCTTTGTGTATTCCTCCCAGACATCACAAAGGAAGGTTTGGTTGTTGGCAGGATGGGCCATCTCTGGCAGGACTGGGGGCGGAGCTGTCATGTACCACACTTGCACTTCAAAGACACTGGCCCAGCAAACTCACAAAGGACTTCACACTAGCCTATTGTGCCCCAGACAGAGTGGGACCAGAGCAGGGAGGCAGGAAATTACAGAGACCTCTGAAGTGGGAGAACTGTAGAAGCTTCTTCCACTTCAAAGTGGGCATCCGGTATAAATATCAGAACCACGGACCCAACTCTTCAGATCACTTCTGGACCTGTGAAAGACTCAGAAGAATGACTACTTTGATGCTCTCTGCAAGAAGGACTGCCCAGCTGCTCAGCCTTCAGGAACGACCGCTATGCTGCCCTGCTGCCTGAGGGAGGAGGACTAGACCCGCACCTTGAACCCAGGACCACCAGAGTGACTCTAAGCGCTCCAAGACCCTTGAACGCTGCACCTGGACTATGCCCACTGTGAGTCCTAACCCCCCCAAGTGGTGCCTCCCCAGTCCTGGACCCATGTAAGTGGGGATAAAGGAGCTCTGTCAGCCCAGCTGTGGTCCCCATGAGAACTGACACAGCCCGACGCAACCTGATGCAGCCCTCGCAGTTCCTCATTGTAACCGCCGCAGCGCGACACAACTCGACGCAGAATCTCACATTGCAGTCCCCGCACCTCCCCATCGGAGCAAACGCGACGCAACTCGATGCGGATCTTGCCTCACAGCCCTTGTAGCTCCTCATCAGATCCGAAGCAGCGCAACGCAGCTCGAAACAGGACCCCGCATCGCACCTCAGAGCGGTTGCCTTGCGGCGCAATCCCCAACATCCAGGATATAAGGTACAATTTTCAGCGTGCTTAACCTGGCCCCTGTATCCAGCCTGCACTCCATCTCTGCCTGAACTTGTGACTTGGTCCCGATACGGCGCAACCAGATAACTACAGTTGCTGCTTTGTGCTTCTAGGCACTATTTTTTACCAAAATCTTTAAAAGTGCATATTTCTGGTTTTACTAATTTGATTTTTGTCATTTTGGTGTCACATAGTTTATTACATTTTAGTCTATTTTCTAAATTGGTGTGGGAATGTTCTTGTGTTACGTTTTCTCTATGTTACTGTTTAAATGCTGAATAGATACTTTACACATTGACTCCCAGTTAAACCGGACTGCTTTGTGCCAGGCTACCAGAGGGTTAAGCGCTGGTTAATTTAGTGACTTTTTGTGTTTCTACCTGACCGAGATTGTGGTTGTTGCTTGAGAAGGGCTCATACCCACCTCAACCAATAACCAAATTTCTTACAAAGAGGTTTATATAGAGCTCTCCCTGTCCCATCTCCTCTCATCTCTTCTTCACCTTGAGCTCTGTCGATTAGCATTGTGGCTTTGACCGCCTTCCTCTCTATTACCCACACCAACATCATGACGACTCCTCTCCTCAAAGGTAGGAACAGGGTCCTTTCCTGATGGCAGAATTCTTAGGCAGGTTTAATAGGTAAGACCGATACAGCATGCAGGAAAAGCTGTTGTAAGCCTAAGCAAAAGCAGTGTGGAAGACACACTGCGGATGTGCAATGAGCGCAGACTAAGTTCCCAGTAAAAACCACAGGGTGGGGGCAAGATGGCAGACATTTTTCACCTAAGTTTACATATGTATGAAAACATGATGCATGTCTACGTTTGAATATGGTTTAATCAACATGTCGTTACACAGGTCTGGACAGACCATCACCAAGTGGCAGTAATAGAACAAAATCCACTGCCCACAAAAGATTCCATAACATCACAATGTCCTACCAACCCAGGAACCCATGCCCAGATCTCCAGCTTCTCCAGAAGAAATGAAGAAACCTACCACTAAAAAAGCAATACATTCCTGTTGCTTATCACACTCTACACTTGTTCTACCTACTGTCATTTTCCATGATGACACGATTATTGGTCACTTTTTTCACTTTTGTATGCTCCAGGAAAACATGAAAACCTTTAGCAGTTAACCTCGGGCTTCCGAGCCTCTGTACAACTGCAGCTTTCAAATTCACCATTTAAACGCCCCACTTCTGATCATAATACAACCATATCCATCATTTGTCTTGCATGTGTTCAAGTCTTTATAAATTGCAACTTCACTGTCCAATTAGATCATCAATACCATCAGTTTGCTAACATTCACACCCCCGCATGCAAAATGTTCACCATGTCGCATCAAACCACACCCATTGTCATTCGCTAGTTCCTTAGCAAAGTCTTCATGTGTACACTCATCCCCACGGATGAATTTGACCTCTCGTCTGGACCTCCCACTTGAAACAATAATCCACAAGTACAAGCCTGTCTCATGACGCCTGAGTAACAGTTTTACATTGTAGACCCCTGGGAGAAACTAGCCTCTCCGATCGACCAACAGACAACTCATCCTAGAGCTGACCATAGGTTTTTACTACATCATCAATTTCCTTCTAACCTTAGCCAGTCATATTCTCACACAGCAACTCTGCCAATAACATCTCCATACCAAGACCCCCTTGCACCATTGAACTGACTGCAACCACCTATAAACAAAGACTCAACCGGTCTGTATATTAGACTCGACTGTAGCAACCGCTACACACAATTTGCTGCTACGTGTTCCTTACCCGTCACACATACCAAGGTATGAACGTCGCCAGACGCCAGGACCCCTGGTTCTGGGGCATTCGTAGGCAGGTCTACTCGGGGGAAGATCTGCTCGCACTACAATCTAAAACCCAATGTGAACAGCACAACTGGCGCCTTCATTCTCCACACCGGCAATGCAGCAGATGTGGGTTTAGGGCGGATATGTGTTCACGGCTGTCCCCTCTGGCCACAGGGCTGAAATATTTCACCATATGCAGCCTCAATTGTAGATCTCTTGTTAAACATCATGCAGAGGTTTTTGATCTTCTGCAGGAATCCTCACCGGACATCCTACTTCTTACAGAATCGTGGCTCACTAATGACTCTGTGGCCATCCCGGCCTTGGTCTTACCCACAGGCTACACGATGTGCACCCAGAATAGGTCAGTCGGCAGAGGGGGAGGGTTGGCTATTATTTTTAAATTAGCATTTTCCTGCACCCTCACACCACAGACCATCCCAGACTGTGAAAGTGCTTTTTTAAAATTACATTAACCCACAACTTTACCTCTTCGGGGCTGCTTATCTACCGCCCTCCAGGCCCTTCAAAAGCCTTTCAAGAAGCCCTAGCTAACACTGCCTCTACACTCACATTAGAAACAGCCAACTTCAGTATCTTAGGGGACCTAAACCTACACCTAGAACGCCAAGATTCCCAGGAGATTATTAATTTCCTAGGAGATATGGACGCCTGTCAGCTAACGCAGATGGTGATGGGACCAACTCATGTAGCAGGCCATCTACTTGACCCTGTATTCTCGAATCTCCAGACGATGGTGGCTAACCCGCCCCTCCCTATGACTTGGTCGGATCATTCCCTCATCTCTTTACGTCTCTGTAGAGTTGGTCCCCCACTGCAACTCCCCCGTCAGTCCTCTATGAAGCGTCCATGGCATAAATTGGACTCGACCATCTTTACATCCACTCTAAACGCGCAGCACCCAGATTGGCCTACAGACTTAGAGGCGGCAGACGCTGCATTTAGGGGATGGGTTAATAAAGCTCTAGATCACTGCATTCCGGCCAAAATGACCCAGGCAAAACGTAGTCATACCCATGCCTGGTACGATGAGAAACTGAGCGCGGAAAAGAAAAAATGCAAAATTATAGAACGAGCCTGGCGAAGTGCCTATGATCTCACAGAAAAAACTACCTATAGGAATGCAGTCAAAGCATACCATAAACTGGTCCGGAAGACCAAGGCCATGTTCTATGCGAACATGATCACGACGAGCAGCAATCCCACTAAAACTATCTTTGCCCTTATGAAAGACATGGTAAAACCCCCGCCTGCTGCCAACAATACAATATCCTCCAATTCACAATGCGAGACGTTAGCTAAATATTTCATCAGCAAGGTGGAGCATATTTATAACGCTCTGCTTGAGAAAGGCTGCCCCTGAATCTCGGGAGAATCTTACCCTGATAGACATACCTCACTCCCTACAGGACCTTCCTCCCTTGTCCTCTAAAGACATGGACGTTCTGTCTTCCAAGGTAAAATCAGGCTCTCCTGATGACCCTTTAAAACCTGATCTTTTCAGAAAATTTCACGACTACTTCTGCCGGAGGGCCGGGAGCTGATCAACAGGTCACTCTCAGCGGGGGTGATCCCTAAGTCATGGAAACACGCCAAAGTTATCCCCCTACTAAAAAAAACAACACTAGATCCGTCTCTGCCTGAGAACTTCCGCCCTATATCCCTACTGCCATACCTGGATAAAATCATGGAGTTCTATGTAAACATCGCCCTGACCAAATACTTGGAAGCAAACATGCTCCTGGATAGGTCGCAAAATGGCTTTCGGCCTAGACACAGCACTGAATCAGTCACAGAGCAGCTATGGGCCACCCTGGATTAGGGCAAAACCTCAGCGCTGATTCTATTAGACCTCAGTGTGGCCTTTGACACAGTCTCCCATAGGATTCTACTACAACGGCTTGAGGAGATCGGGGTCAAGGGCAAGGTCCTGGCTTGGTTTGTGTCCTTTCTGACCGACCAAACCTTCCAGGTCTCCGCCCCTCCCTTCACGTCCAGTGTCCACCCTCTCGGATGTGGTGTCCCACAGGGCTCTGCCTTGAGCCCCACTCTGTTTAATGTCTACTTCCGCCCCCTGGCCCATCTGGGCAAAACACGGAACATCAACATGGTATCATATGCTGATGATACCCAACTGGTATTCACTTTCACCAATAATCCCAAACAGGACCAAGCAAAATTTCAAGTTGACCTTATGGCTATCTCAGACTGGCTGACTGATAACTACCTGCAATTGAATTCCACCAAGTCAGAGGTGCTCCTGGTGGGCCGCAAAGCCCACCTTCGGGACAACCAGTGGTGGCCTGCGACCCTGGGTGCCCCTCCCCAACCGAAAACGGTGGTTAAGAACTTGGGATTCCTGATGGACAACACCCTCTCATTTGAGAGTCCAGCCAAATCAGTCGCAGGCACCTGCTTCGGCCTCCTACGCGGCCTAAAACCCATTCTGGGATTCTTTGACGCATCCACCCGTCCGATTATTGCCCAATCAACTGTACAGTCCCGATTGGACTACTGCAATGGGCTCTTACTCGGTGCGAATAAAGCCGTGATCAAAAGACTCCAGCGTGCACAAAATGCAGCTGCCCGGTTGCTTTTTGCACTACCCAAGCACTGTCATACCTCTGACTTGCTGCGCCGGCTCCATTGGCTGCTGATAGAACACAGAATCTATTTTAAAACCCTCTGTACTAAACACAAGATCCTACACAGCCAAGGTCCACAAATCTTGAACGGGCTATGCACGCCGTATGTTCCGCCTCGTACCCTGCGCTCCGCGGATTTTCATCTTTCCAAGGTCCCCAGAATACATAGGTCAAGAGCAGGGGGGTGCTCTTTCAGGGCGTTGGCACCAGCCTTATGGAACTCTATTCCTCTTGCTGCACGGTACACGCTAGACCACTGGGCCTTCAGAAAAACGATCAAAATGTGGCTTTTCTCAAATCTCTAGGTGATTTAATCCCCTGCTGCACCTGTCAGTTTCAGCGCTGGGACGCCCCGTTGCTGGGGCAGCCATGCGCTTTATAAGAACTCATAACATAACTCCAAAATATATGCCAGCTGCTGAGTTTGGCCTAGTGTTGATCTTAATAATGTATAGGATTTTTCACATTAACAACTGGACTCCATCATACCTCAACTAACATGCAGTTTCTTCACTTTCGAGTTCTGTTAAAGCTTGCAAAGCATTAACACTGGTTACCAAATTATCTCTTTGTAATTGGCACATTACAGCACCCTGCCCCTGGTGACTGTCTTCTGATCATAAGCCTTTAGTTCATCCTCACTGTTCCTGTCCTCACATCAAAACATTGTAAAAGAGATTTCCTATTCTTCTAACAATATAAAATACTTAAATTCCATGCCTTCCTCCAGTTTCACCTTCATCCTATGAGCAGTGTCTGCCAAATTATAAGAACTCTTGGCTTCTTAATGAAAGCAAGTCATTGTTGGTGACCAGAGTAGACACTCTAGATATGGCGTCAAATAAACCTGCTTTGGGTCATATGCTGTTCTCGGCATGTGGCCCAAATAAGTCACACTTGTCACTTTCATCTGACATTGGTCTTTGTAATTGGTCAATCCATTACCAGCCAATATCTCTTAAGACCTCTCTCAGTATTGTGTAGCATTACTGCTCAATCTTGCCACATATATAACCCTGAAAGACGACACACACAGATAGTGGCTTGCCAAACAATTATTAAATCACTTGCTGGAAGAGCCCGAAAGCCAATGCAAGATTAAAAGGCAGGTGTCGGACCCGGTAAACCTAGTTTACAACGATGTTTACACATCGCATGCCATTACAACTCGTTCATTACAACGACCGGGTTGTTACATCGCATGCCATTACAACGCAAGCCGTTACAGCGACTTGCTGTAGGGGGCAGAAGGTTTTGGATTCTAAATCCAACACCTTCCCTACTGTTGCACAGACTGGAGTTAGAATAGTAAATTATACTATTCCAACATCCAGCGCCCCCCCTACAGCAAGACGTAATGACTTGCATTGTAATGGTCTGCGATGTAACAACGCGGTCGTTGTAATGACCGCTTTGTAATGGCATGCGTTCTAAATGCATGCGTTGTAACGTGGCATATTCGTCGGACCCCATATGCTTCAATAGTGTAATTAACATGGTTGGATGGCTGCAGTTGAGGCTGAAGCTCCTTTGAATCATAGGCTGGTAAAAGATCCAGTGTGGTGAGGCTTTCTGTGAGTCTGAAGGTTGCAGGTGCTTTAATTAAGTTTGGCAACCGTTGCCTACCCATCCAGATATACTTGTTTAGATTGTGGAGGCTCACATGCATCAGTCTCTTATATGCCACTCCTCCTGGGTTTTGGACAACCACAGTGGCATCCAGCCATTTCAAAGCCTAATCCTTCTGTCGCTTCTGTTTGCTCTTTTTGCACAACTCAGTTTTTCAACTGCTCTTGTCTTGTCCTGATATGAAGTTTAGCTTATGTAGCTGAATGTTTGAAAACATAATAATGACAAAACCAATTTACTGAGCTTCTCAAGACCACCTGTTGCAACACAGCCTTTACAGAATTATGCAATAGTTCACTACACTGACGTTCCTTAGCTAAAGCATCGTCCTAATTGCACTATAATGCCTCTTTCCTAATAGATCTTATCCACAATATTACATAGAACACTTATTGTCTACTCTTTGCGGATCGCTCGCTGACACTGATCATAGTAGCATAATACCCTACCGTAGCCATATGCTGCTCAGCACACATCAGCATTTATGTCACAGTCTCTTTATCTGCCCAAAAATCATTGTCATTAGCGCAATCAGTGTGCATGTTGATCCAGAGTGAAATCATCATTTTACTCTATACCCTTGAATAGTGAAGCTGCTAGGTGAGTACAAATTCCTTTCCTTAGTCTGCAAAACATATTGCACGTTTTCTATTCATCATCTACCACCTCACATGCCTTTCAATTTTTCATGCCAGAATATGATTTTGCCCAGCTGTGCCTACATGTAATTTTGTAGATTTTCCAGCATTCTCAGTCTTTCTGTCAGAATATCTCCCATTCTTTTTGCCAGCCTTCTGCATATCCCTGCATTTACGTTGCACAGTTTATCATTGGTACCCATCCCTTCCTGCCCCTTTTGGCTCAATACATAGAGCATTAGCTAGTCCTTTAAATATTTTTTCTGTTCCTGGTAAATTACAAGTTGACATCCATTGTAACTGTCAACACTGCCATTAGATCCTAGGTTACATGAAGGCCGTTTGTATCTTTCTAAAATGTAATTGGCTTCCTTTCCAAAATCTTAATACAGTTTATACCATTGTTGTTTGAAAAGCACATCACTCCATACTGACACCGCTTCCAACCTCTGACAGGCATAAAAAAAGGCTCATGCTCTCAGCTCCCAGTCAGTGAAGTAGTACGGCTTTTGTAGACTCGTCTGTGTAGCTTCTACAACCAGTTGCCCTTACATACACAAGGCATATCCTATTGGTGCTCCTAACGTATAACTCGCTCTACAGGGACTGCCAAATCTTTCTCCAACTTTAAATGACTCCTTTACCACTCCACTCTGCAAAAATACATCATACATATAACCAAAATGAACACAATTGTGTTCCATCTCACAGTGTGAATGTCACAAGTACTTTAGAAAACTAGCTTATCTGATAGAGACTTCTAGGTGCAGATTCCTTACCTTTGAATTCGTCAGGCTGGATCCGGAAACTTTTGCTGAGCAATACCCCTTGCGCCGACGTCGGGTGGCTCCATTCGGCTCCGCGTGACGTCGTTGGCGTTGGTAGCGTCGGTTATGAAGTTGCGGTGCCTACATATGCGCCACCCAGGTGCGTGGACGTCAGTTATTTTCTTTCCGCGCCAGTTAAGCGCCGATCTGGGAAGAGCTACCCCTTTGCCGCTTTTTGGCAGGCTTTTTTCTCGACTTTTGTCAACACTTTTTGAGTAGCGACTTCGTGTGCGAGGGATGTCTGGTAGGAAGACAGTTTTAAACCATGCAGGCTTGTTCCCACATGATGTCGCTTACCGATCCCCACCGCGTATGTCTGTGGTGTCTTGAACGCGACCACGATTCGAAGTCTTGTTCAGACTGTCGGGCGATGGCTCCGAAGACCTTGAGGGAGCGGGCGATGAAGTTGCTCGCGACCCGGCATTCTACACCGTTAAGCGAGACGCTGAGGAGGTCACGGTCCCGTTCGAAGAAGAGGAGGTAGCGGGACCGCTCACGGAGCCCTAAGTCCTCTTCCTCCCATTGGAGGTCGTCTGGACACTCGGGGAAGAGGCACAAGAAGAAGAAAAAGTCCAAACGGACTTCGACTTCACCTCAACTGGCGTCCGTTGTCGAGAGCGGTAAGGAGCACCGACGCTCCAGGCACAGTTCCGCGGAGCCTGAGTCAACTTCGTGCCTCCCTCCCTTTCCGGGAGCTGGAGCGACTCCCGCTCAAATGAAAGATTTTTACGAGGCCATGCGCCGCGTTTTTGAGCGGAACAACCCTGTTGGTGAGCCCTTGGGCCCCGCGGGGTCGGTTGGGGCCCCATCTGGTTCGACGCCGTCGGCTTTGGCCATGGCGCCGGTGGGGCCTCAGGGAACTGACCATGGATACGGGTCGACGCCGGTCGTACCAACATGACCTCCCCCGGCGTCGATCCTGAAGTCGGTGCCTGCAACGTCACCGATGCCCGTCGGTGATGCAAGCCCCATCCTCATCCCTGACGACACGGAGCCGGAACGGCGTCGAGCGACACAGATTTCGACGTCTACAGAACCCAGGTGTTCTATGTTGTCGCCTGAGCACTTTGTGGATGTGCTGGGCTCAGGAGAGGAATGGGAGGAGTCTGGAGACCCTCTTGAGAACCAGGATGTCTCTGAGGAGACAATGGACTCGTACGGGGAACTTGGGGAAGCCAGTGGTCTGGATACTTCCCCAGACACTGGCATGCTCTCTCCTCCTACAGTGTCTATGGAGGAAGGGGCGTCCTATGCCATGGTGGTTAAGAGGGCAGCTGAGGTCATTGGACTGGAGTTGCCCTCAGTGCAGGTCAGGACTAATCTCCTGACCGAAGTGCTTCAACCTGGGGCTTCCACCTCTGAACCTCTATTGCCCTTTAATGAGGCACTTACGGACGTCCTTTTAGGAACATGGTCCAAGCCTAGCACAGGGGGTCCTGTGAATAGGACGATCGCACGCCGCCATCACCCGACTCCGGGCGACCCAAAGTTCCTCAGCCAACACCCCGCCCCAGAATGTTTGGTGGTGCAGGCCTCTACTTCTCAGGGTGCATTCCCTTCCGCCCCTCAGGATAGGGAATCCAAGAGACTGGACTCATTTGGGAAGAAGTTGTTTTCTTCCTCCAGTTTGGCATTGCAGTCGGTGAATACCGCATGCTTATTGGGCCGTTTCTCCCACTCTGTTTGGGAGACGGTTGCGCAGGTGCTGCCACAAGTCCTGGAGGAGGCCCGGACTGTGCTCTCCCAAGCTGTCAAGGACAGGAGAGATGCAGCTAAATTCACCATACGGTGTGGTTTGGATACGACCGATTAGCTGGGCAGATCAATTTCAACGACGGTAGCCTTGAGGCGACACGCCTGGCTTCGTACAACTGGCTTCTCGGGGGATGTCCAGGCCAGTTTGATGGACATGCCCTTTGACGGAACCCGCCTTTTTGGGGAAAAGGCAGATTCGGCCCTGGTCAGGTTCAAGGACTCGAGCTACGGCCAGATCCTTGGGCCTCTCCTCCACTCCTCGTGGCCAATCTTCCTTTCGCCCCTTTCGTGGCAACGGAAGGGGTTTCCAGCCCCGTCAGCCCTATCCCAGCCACCGTCCCGCACAGACTGCCCAAGCCGTGCGTGGACGTGGTACATTCCGTCCTCGGAATGGAGGCCAGAAGTCGTCTACCACACTGCCCCCAGCAGCCGCAGCCTCCGAGCACTCCTAGGCTGATTCTGCAGGACCACACTACTCCAGTGGGTGGGAGAATTCGTCATCATCTCCCCCGCTGGAGATCTATAACAATGGACAAGTGGGTCTTGCAGATCGTCCTGGAGGGCTATTCTCTTGCTTTCCTTTCTTTTCCTCCTCCTAAACTACGCCAACTCAGCAACGGATGGCGGAGGATCATTTGAAACTGCTCCAAGAGGAAGTTAGAGCTCTTCTGGCCAAAGGAGCTATAGAAAGGGTCCCAGCTTCAGAAGTAGGCAGTGGCGGTTATTCCCGCTACTTTCTAATTCCGAAGAAGAACAAGGGGCTTCGGCCCATTTTAGATCTTCAGACTGTCAATCTCTTCCTCCAGAAGGAGAAATTCAAAATGCTCACTTTGGCTCAGGTCTTGTCTGCCATAGACCAAGGAGACTGGATGATGGCGCTGGACCTGCAGGATGCATATTTTCACATTCCCATCCTGCCGGACCACAGGCGTTACCTGCGGTTCAAGGTAGGCCACGAGCACTTTCAGTTTACCGTGCTCCACTTCGGTCTTACCAGTGCCCCATGGGTGTTCACCAAGGTGATGGCGGTGGTTGCAGCTCATCTGCGCAGGTTAGGGGTTTCAGTCGTCCCCTACCTAGACGACTGGCTGTTGAAGGCGTCCTCGCCCAAGGCAGTCATCTCCCACCTTCAGACTACCGCGGATCTCCTGCATTCGCTGGGGTTCTCTATAAACGTGCCGAAGTCACACCTGACTCCTTCTCAGACGCTCCCTTTCATCGGAGCTGTTCTGGACACAGTGCAGTTTCGGGCTTATCCTCCCGAGCAGCGAGTCCAGGATATTCAGGTTATGATTCCGATGTTTCAGCCTCTATCCTGAATTTCGGTGAGACTGACTCTGAGGCTGTTGGGTCTCATGGCCTCCTGCATCCTGTTGGTAAGACACGCCAGGTGGCGTATGCGGGCTCTGCAGTGGGACTTAAAGTTCCAATGGGCACAGCATCGGGGAAATCTCACCGACATGGTTCGGATCTCAGAAGGAACTGCGAAGGATCTGCAGTGGTGGTTAACGAACCGTGATTGGGTCAACGGCAGACCTCTCTCCCTTCCCCAACCAGATTTCACAGTTGTGACGGATGCGTCTCTCCTGGGATGGGGCGGCCACATGGGAGAGGTGGAGATCAGGGGTCCCTGGTCTCCGGCGGAGACGGGGCTCCATATAAACTTGTAGGAGCTCCGAGCGATTCGATTGGCATTGAAAGCATTTCTTCCCTCTGTCAAGGGGAAGTTGGTGCAGGTGTTCACGGACAACACCACCGCCATGTGGTACTGCAACAAGCAAGGCGGGGTGGAGTCGTGGACCCTTTGTTGAGAGGCCCTGCGTCTCTGGGCATGGCTGGAACAGCAGGGCATAACCCTGGTGGTTCAACACCTGGCAGGTTCTCTGAACGCCAGGGCGGACGATCTCAGCCGTCGATGCCTTCAGGATCACGAATGGCGTCTCCAATAGGAGGTGGCACAAGGTCTCTTTCAACAGTGGGGAGAACCTTGGTTAGATTTGTTCGCCTCCGAAGAGAACGCGCAATGTCAGCTGTACTGCGCGCTGGAGTTTCCAAGGCGGCTATCGCTCGGCGACTCCTTTCGTCGCGTGTAGAGCTAATGCCTGTTTACGCCTTTCCGCCCATACCACTCCTACCCAGGGTTCTGAAGAAGATCAGGAGCGACCAGGCCCAAGTCATCCTTGTGGCGACGGACTGGGCAAGGAGAGTCTGGTATCCAGAGCTTCTGAACATGAGTGTCGATCCTCCGATCAGGCTGCCCCTTCGGGAGGATCTTCTGTCGCAGCAGCAGGGGAGGGTTCTCCACCCGAACCTGTCAACTCTGCGCCTCCATGCGTGGAGATTGAGCGGCGGCATTTGATGGCATTTGACCTTCCTCCCGAAGTCTGTAATGTTATTCTGGCGGCCAGGTGGCCCTCCACTAAGTAGGTATACGCCTGCCGTTGGCGGAAATTTGTATTATACTGTACAGAAAGGTCTATTGACCCTCTCTCTACTGTCCTTTTGTTCATTCTAACCCTTGCCCAGCAGCGCTCTGCTTTGGGTACTCTCAAGGGATTACCTTTCTGCTCTGTCTGCTTTTTTGCGGCTGCCAGATCAGCCCTCTCTCTTTAAATCTCCTCTTGTTAATAGATTTCTAAAAGGGTTGGTTAATTTATTTCCACCTACACCCTTTGTTTTGCCACAATGGAACCTTAATTTGGTCCTCACTTATCTGATGTGCGCTCCTTTCGAGCCTTTGCACAATTGTCCCCTCCGGCTGTTGACCATCAAAACAGCCTTCTTAGTGGCGATCACATCAGCTCGGAGGGTGAGTGAATTGCAGGCGTTATCCAGCTCGCCCCCTTATCCTATGTCCTTTCCGGACAAGGTGGTGCTTCGCACCAGGGCATCATTCTTACCAAAGGTTGTGACCCCGTTCCATCTGGGTCAGTCCATTAATTTGCCCACCTTCTTTGCTCCCCCTCATCCCTCTAAGGAGGAGGAGCGTCTCCACCGACTGGACCCAAAAAGAGCGTTGTCGTTCTACCTTGACCGCACAAAAGAGTTCCGGGTGGATGACCAACTCTTTGTGGGGTATGTGGGTGCAAAGAAGGGAAAGGCAGTGCAGATAAGAACCATCTCTCGCTGGGTTGTTTTCTGCATTAAAATCTGTTATGCCTTGGCGAAGAAGCAGCCCCTTGAGGGATTAAGGGCCCATTCCACCAGGGGAAAGGCTGCGACTACAGCCTTGGCACGGGGTGTCCCAGTTCAAGACATCTCTCAGGCAGCAACGTGGGCATCATTGCACACGTTCGCAAAACATTATTGCCTTGATGGTCAAGTGCGCAGGGAGGGGCACTTTGCCTGCTCAGTCCTGCAGGACTTTTTAGTCTAGCTCATGAGTCCGCAACCCACCGCCGGGATGGTATGGCTCGGGTATCTGATTCAAAGGTAAGGAATCTGCAGCTAGAAGTCTCTATCAGATGAACAAGCTACTTACCTTCGGTAACGCATTATCTGGTAGAGACTCTATCTTGCTGCAGATTCCTTACCGCCCCACCCATGCCTCCCCGCTTTGCGGACTGATGTTGTAGATCTAGGGTTATCCACCTTTCAGGGTCCTAGTTTTGCACACGTTTTCGTCAGTCACTTCGTGGCTCTGCGCTTCTGGCGTGGAGAAAACAAAAAGTACTGATGTCCGAGCGCCTGGGTGGCGCCTATGTAGGAACCGCGACGTCATAACCGACGTCAGGCGGAGCCGAATGGAGCCACCCGACGTCGCGCGCAAGGGGTATTGCTCAGCCAAAGTGTCCGGATCCAGCCTGACGCCTGGGGAATTCAAAGATAAGGAATCTGCAGCTAGATAGAGTCTCTACCCTGATAATGCGTTACCGAAGGTAAGTAACTTGTTCTTCAATGCCATTAGCACCTCCCTTGCTAATACCCTTACCCAGCTATTACAGGACCTCGCTCACAGTTGCAGATGCCTAAAAGAACATTGTCACCTTCCCTGATAACGGACGCACAGCATCTGTCGCTCATGTCAATGGCGAAGCAGATATGCATCAGGAAAACCCTGTGGGCCAATAGAAGATTCACCACATCATTTTGCCGTTTTTACCATCACGTTGTAGTGATGCCTGTTCCTGGAAACAAGAATGTCTGGTTATGTCCTCTTTTTTTCTCCGTCTACTTCCAACTCCCATATATTACTGAAATCTGCACGGGTTTCTAACAACAACCACACTGACTATATTGTCAATGTCTGCTAACTATCTGCACCATAGGCATTTGATTGATGGTCCCCCTGCAAGCATAAAAGCCCACAAATACAGTTGGCCCTACACAAAATGCACCTCAGCTGGCACACATTCTGGTAATAAAATAGTCGGAGTAAGCATCCCTGCTGCTTCAGTGTAGGTGGTTCCTGTTCATATTACACTCTCCAGCGAGAATGGTGGTAGCGAGCTGTTTTTACTGATCAAGGTTTTGAAATCATCACTGTGAGAAATTCAAACTCTCACAGCACGCACAACATTCAATGCCATCTCAATACTAGACTAATTCAGCTAAGATTTCCAGCTCTCCAGTCCATTTTGAGGCAAATGCCATATGGAGAGTTCATGCAGTGATCATTTTGGCAGTGTCGAAAGAATGCTTCTCCCTAAATACTGATGCAACCATTTCCTCTTTAGTTTCTTTGACATTATTGGGCTAATGTACTATAAATCGAAGATTAAGGAACTTTCAGACATTGGACAATGAGCTTTGTGCAGTTGATTAATATATAGTTTAGCTTCTTTCATTTCTCTTACTAGGTTATTACCACTGGAATTAGAAACCTGAACTTTGCAGAATAGATGATTCAGTATTACTCTGGTTGCTGAAACAGTGTTGTGAATCACCAACTTAGAGAATCTTTGACCAATCTGACAAAATTCCTTTTGCTGTTATTTGACACGCTCCGTCACGTCACAGCTTCATCCCACCACGCCACAACTTAATTAGTATGCGCATAAATATCTTCAGTTTACGCAGACCCTAGTTTAAGTCTTCTTTTTATTTTTAGGTCTCACCTTCAGAATTAAGCTGTCTTTTCTCAAAAGACCTATTGTGTACATTGTCAATACTCCGCCTCAGCAGTGAGTTTTGGGTCAGCCCATTGCTTATCCTTGGTTGACTTTTTTGTCCTCTCCTGTTGGTAGCTACCAAGTCCAGGTCCAGACTGATCTCTCCGTACCTTAAAACACCTGCTCTTCAGTATGCATTTCCCATGTTGATACTTACAGTTACTCGGAGGATTCGTCTGTATAGATGCATGTCATTTGTATAGCACCAAATTGCGCATGGTGTGCATGGTATTTAAATCTGATGGAGCTTAATTGCACTCAGCACTGGCCTTTTCTGTTGAAGGAGGATCTGCTGTCTTGGCTAAAGGGTCATGTTTTACAGCTGAATGTACCGTTGAGACTTAAGAGGCTACCCCTCGCTTGTTTTTCCATTGCTAAAGAGGTACTGAATGTTGTGCTATCAGACAGGAAGTTATCGAATAAGGTGATTTATTGCAGTCATTGATATGCCTTTGCTAAGTGTTGTTCTACAAGGCAGTTGGATCACTTGAGATTCGAAGTTGTGCAAATGCTGCACTTGTTGTAAACTAAGCAAGGCTTACGTAACATTAAGAGTTATTTGGCAGAAAAATCTTCTTATTTGTTTTCTCCTGAGCAAGGCTCTCTTTTCAAGTTTCAACTAGTTTCATTAAAAAAAAAAAATGCCCCTCTGTCTCACTTTCTGGTGTCCATGTGGAATTTGAATTTATTTCTTCCCTTATTGTGCCCATAAAAGGTATCCGGAGGGTTAGTGTGTTTCAGGCTTTGCCTTTGTCTCCAGCTTTACCTGTTTTTGCAAAGAATAAGGCTACTCTTGGAGCTGAACCTTTTCTCGCTTAGGATTTTCTCTCAGGGTCATTTAGTAGAGGTTGTTTTATTTGCATTTTTGATGACCATCTTGTCAAAGGAGGAAGAAAGGTAGCGTAGGTTTGATCCAAGTGGAACTTTGAGGCACTGCCTTTTTCAGACCAAAGGGTTTGGGGATGGTGCTAACCACTACATGGGTTTCCAGTGTGCAAAATATATTGGGTTTTTGCTTCATGAGAATCTTACAATGATTGATACTCCTGAGAATAGTTGAGGGCAAAATATTGGTCCCACTTTCGAGTGGGCAGTGCTATGACTAGCATTGACCACTCCAAAGTGCTGCCAATGTTTTCTTAAATTTCTCCCTTATGTTTTTCAGTGTAGCTCAAACTTCTCTCTATTGTAAGTTGATGGGCCTTAATTTGGTGTTATCTGGTGGTGTCTAGCTGTGGCTGACTGTTGACCATACTACAAGAGGTGGTGTAATATCACTTTGCCTGCCAAATATAAAATGTACAGTTCATTCTTGCCCACACCTCGAACAAAATGTCCAGTATCATCAAACATATCTGTGCCCTCCTTATCTCCTTTATCAGAGGTAATAGTTCCTTAAAAAAAAAGTGGAGCTTTGCTGCAGTAAACCCAAATGTGTGCTAGGGTCCCATGGCCTGACAAGCATCTGTAACATGCAGACAGGTCACCAGATAGGAAGTCAAGTCTGTTTGGTGGTTCTATACCAATGAAAACAGTTTTCAAGCTTTCTACCTATGTTGCAAAAATATTCGTTTTTGTTTTGTGGTCCTGATTCAAATATGGGAGGTTTTGTTGATTTTATTTGTCCTATGTAAATTCTCTCTCAATTTTCCCATATACCTGTGACGGAAGGGCTCATTGTCAAGCTGTAAATTGCCATCATTATGAAGCCCAAAAAGCAATATGCTTAAAGGGATATGGCGGTCTATTCGCACAATGCATAGGAGATTTTGTTTGGAATCAAGGACAACACATTTTCATACTTAGTTCGTCCACTGGATAAGTAGATCTATCCACTTGAAGCAAAAACTTTTTAGTTGCCAGCTTATGGTACCTCAGTGTGGTTGGGGTAAAGTGTATTGTTTGCTGGCAAGATAAGTATCCATATCCAGTAGGTGTTTTAAACTGTATACATGGGTAATTAGCACAAAGCTTTACATAATTGTATACATTGTCCTTTAACACAAAGGAAGGGCAAGTGTTCTAAAACAGTAAACTGTAAGCTCAACCTTGCATTACTGATAGTGGATCCAGTATAAAACATGTACACGTTTGTGGGCGTGGGGAAGGATCAAGGTCGAGACTGCGTGGGGTTAAGGTAGGTTTTATTTTCAGGGTACGTCTCCTTCGTACTGAAGCCAGAGTTAAGCCACAGAATAATGTCTCTTATCCCGGGACCGTCTTCACTCCTGTCTGTCAATTCTCTTGTCGGGTCTCCTTTTGTCTTCCTCTCTTGTCGCTCCGGTACATAGGAGGAAGAAGGGAACAGGGATCAGTATCACGTACCAACGTACGATGGGGAAGGGAGTGAGGGACCACCCGGATTTGTGCTCCGTACTATATACAGGGTGAAAAGTGCACGAAGGGTAGGGAAACCAAGGAGCGGGAGGATAGAGAACCGCCTTTACTCGCCGGTCTTACCCCGTGTCCCGACCCACCCCGCAACCCTGTTCCGTACCTTCGAAAGCCACGCTTCTCCTGAAGCGTGGCTGGGCGCAGCGTGGGGACGTTGGCCTCCTGGCTGCTTCGGGTAGTCCACACCCTCTTCGTTCCTTTGTAGAGATGATGAGATCTTCGTCTCTCGGGTCTCGGCGTCCGTCTCTCCTGCTTCTCCCTCCTCGAGTCCGGATATGTTCCCCCTCACTTCCTGTATCCTCCCGGCACTTATTGGAGCTGGGGATCCCACGTGTAGAACGGAGGCGGGACTTAGCTGGCTATCGTCCCAGTTAAAGGGACAGGTCTCTGGTTCAGATTCGTCCGCTTCCGTTTCCTTAAAGGAGCCCTGGTCCCATTTATCCTGTAGGGAAAGAAGAGGGGGAGTGATAACCGGGGGCGCCGACCACCAGTCAGCCGTTAACTCGGTTGTCCCCGATTCGGGGGTCACCCCGTGACAACGTTATCAAAATATGACTATTTGTGGGTATTTATAATTTTTCCAGAATGCTCCATGATTATATGCAAATACATGCAGAACAATGGAATTAAGAGTGGTGATTTTTTCAAAAAGGCCTGAGCTTTCTGACAATATGTTAAATGTAGTTTATAAAACAAAGCAAACCTTAAAGTCTTCTCTTTAGTCCCACGCTGAGAAATATACCTGCTGCTGTCCTTTTACAGCAGTCTGGAAGGGGCAGCAGGTGGTGCCTCAGGGCTCCTCTTTGAGCCCTACTTTATTCAATCTGTATATGCGCCCCCTTACTGATATACAGCGTTACAGCTTTAACATCGTATCATACGCCGATGATTTGTACCTGATTATCACCCTGTCACAAAATGAAGTTAATGTGGCTACTTTGCTGAGAACCTATCGGAGGTCGCCCAGTGGAAGGAGTTCAATTGTCTCAAGCCAAATGCTGTAAAAACAGAGGTCCTGATCCTAGGAAAGCAGCCTTCGATTTGGTCCTCTAACTGGTGGCCAGATTCACTCTGACCTCTACCTGCTCCAAAGCCTATGGTCAAGAACATAGGCATTTGGTTCGATGCTAAGCTCACTTTTGATAGCCAGATCACGGCTTTAGCGGGCAAGTGTTTCGGGATTTTAAAAATTCTAAGAAAGATCATTGGTTTTCTTCCCGAATCTGCCAGGAAGACAGCATTCCAGGCCTTGGTTACATCCAGGTGGACTACTGTAATGTCCTGTACCTGTACAGTCTTGGCTGATGAGACTTCAACATGTGCAGAACGCTGCAGCTCGCTTGCTGCTGAATCTTCCTAGATGGATGTTGGAAATGGCCCTGTTTGCAGGGTTATCCTCAAACTTTTTGCTTTTTCCTCCTATTTTTCCCTGACATGTTTGTGTTGGTTTTAGGACTCTGGGCACTTTACCACTGCTAATCAGTGCTAAAGTGCACATGCTCTCTGTGTACATTGTGTTATGGATGGGTGTTTCCATGATTGGATATTTGATTTACCTGTTAGCCCCTAGTAAAGTGCACTGCGTGTGCCAGGGCTGGTGAATCAAATGCTACTCGGAGGGGCCTGCAGCACTGGTTGTGAGTAGCCCTGAAAACGGTAACTCAGACCTGCCATTGCAGAAGTCTGCGCGCAGTTTGTAACTGCCATGTCGACTTGGCCAGTGCACACACTGGCCGGTCCCTAACCTTCCCTTTTCTTACATGTCAGACACCCCTCAGGGAGGCCCAAGGTACCCCTGTGGGCAGGGTGCAGTGTATGTGAAAGGTGGGACATGCCCTGGTGTGTGTGGCATGTCCTGATAGTGAATTACAGCCAATTTCGTTTTTCACTATTGCAAGGCTACCAGTTCCCCATAGGATAGAATGGGAGGTTTGTTTATAACATCTTATAAACATAAGGGAGTTCGGTAAGAAAATAGAATTTAGTATGCCTGAACTCAGAATCTAAAGATGCATCTTTTAGTGAAGGTGATTTTTACATTCTGTGTTTGAAAATACCACTTTTAGAAAGTAGGTATTTTCTTGCTCAGTCATCCCGTGTGCCTCTGCTGGAATGTGGATTGCCTGTCTGGGTTTTGGATGACAGAAGGCTGGGGGGGCCGGAGGGGCTCCAGATAGTCTAGGTAGGTCAGGAAAGGGCTGAATAGACCTGGGCTGCGATGGGGGAAGGGGGAGGAGATTTCCTTGCACCTCAAAGGGCCTGGTCTGCCTCTGACAATGCCGTCTCCACCTCCTGCCAGGAAATCACACCAGAGAAGGCAGAACTGGTTCTGGCCGGGCACAGACACCCTCAGCCCGAAAGATCAAAGGATTTTTAGATACAAATACTGGGTCCCAGACCCCTGAACTTTAGAACTCATTTGGATCAAGAAGACTGCCAAGAAGAAGAGCCGGAGAAGCAGCAAGAAGGAACGACTGCTTTGCTGCGTGCTTTGCTGGGCCGACCTGCAGTGGCTGCTTCCGTCTTGGGCAGGGAAAGGCTGGACTGGACTTTCTGCAACCTAATTTGTGAGTCTCTCCAAGGGCTTGAGGTAGAGCTTGCCCCCTGTTCACGAAGTCTCAGGAACAGCAAAGACTTCAAATTCTTCGACCCGCAGCACTGGGGACTGTGTGTTTTGTTCTGCCACCCGAAGAACACCAACTCGACGACGTCTACGACGCCACTGCCGACTCAGAGTCCTGAAGGCACTGCAGAGGGCACCGCCGCACCGCAACCCTGGTCTCACCGACGACGCCTGTTGACGCCGCCACCGAGCCGCTGCTTGCACCGCGACCTGTGTGCACCGCACTCCACACCGCCTCGCTTCACGCCGAAGCTTTGGCACCGCAGAAAGCACCGCAACCCCGGTCTCACCGACGACGCCTGTTGACGCCTCCACCGAGCTGCTGCTTGCACCGCGACCTGTGGGCACCGCACCGCCTCGCGCCGAAGCTGTGGCACCGCAGAGGGCACCGCCGCAATGCCGCACCGCGACCCTGGTCTCACCGACGACGCCTGTTGACGCCGCCACCGAGCCGCTGCTGGCACCGTGACCTGTGGGCACTGCACTCTGCACCGCCTTGCTTCACGAGGACGCCTTGGCCTGCCTGACGCCGCCACTTCCTGCCAAAATCGACGCCGCTGCTTGCACCGTGGTTCGAGGGCACCGCTCGTAAGTCACACGACGCACCGCCCTCATCCTGCACCGCAGCCTTGGCCTACCGACGCCGGCGCCATCGACTCTAGTTCGTCAGCCGACGACAGCGCTTCAGCAACGATGACGCCGCTGCTTGCACCGTGACCTGCCAGCACCGTGGCGAGCACCACCTTAGTCTCGCACCACGACCCTGGTCTCACCGACTATGCCATCTGACGCCGCCATCGAGCCGCTGCTCGCACCGCGACCTGGGGGCACCGTACGCCGCACCGCTGCACTTCGCACCGCAGCACCCGACGCCTGCCGGTGCCAGCGCTCCTGATTCCATCAGAGAGGAGCTCGACCTGCAACGCGAGTGACTTCAAGGGCCTCAACGCCCTGCATCTCTCACAGGTACTGCTTGCGGGTCTTCCCGACACCGTAGCTGGCCCGCGACCAGCCAGAACTGTTGGATTTGTTGTTCACGACGCCGTGGTAGCCCGGACAGAGCTATCCACACAAGGAACTCTTTTTAATCAGCGTATTTTTGGAACTGTGAACTTTTAAGTATAGTATTGTGGATTCTTATCGTTTTTGGTCTTGTCTTAATTATATAAAAATATTGGATATTTTTCTAAACTGGTGTGGTGTCCTTTTGTAGTGCGTACACTGTATTACTGTTGGTTATGTGCAAATGCTTTACACACTGCCTCTAAGATAAGCCTAGCTGCTCGTGCCAAGCTACCAAGGG
This sequence comes from Calotriton arnoldi, assembly GCA_963921515.1. NCBI lineage: Eukaryota > Metazoa > Chordata > Amphibia > Caudata > Salamandridae > Calotriton > Calotriton arnoldi. The sequence continues at coordinate 880,638 of CAWUFW010001783.1, forward strand.
GGTGAGCAGGGGCTATTTTAGAAGTGTAACTCCCTTATCCTGACTAGAGTGGTGGTTTTTGCCTGGCTTTGGCCCACGCCCTAGCCTACCAAAAATCCCATTTCTAACAATGGACTTCCACAGGCTCTGCACTTTAAAAATTGCATTGGCTACCACTGACGAAAAGGCTCTCCTTTGAGGCCCTGTGTTACTGCTTCAGGGTCATTACGAATAAGGGTCTTCACTATTTGCACCCCTTTTTCAAACCTTATTCTCCTACAAGGAACCGAAGATCGGCACGGGCCTTGTTGGCCTGCATCCCTGCTGCAAAGAGAGCTCGCATTGGGGGTTGCTCCTTTAGCTTTTTTAGCAGCCAAGCTGTGGAACTTTCTTCCGCTTCAAATCCAACAGGAAACAAGCATTGGCATAGCCAATAGGTCTCGCCTTTGGGACCTTATAAGTATTTAATTCTGCAGCACAATATCCTTGGTGCAACATCAACTGTTGCATGGCTAAACACTTATAATGTCCCAAAAGCGAGACCTATTGGCTATGCCAATGCTTGTTAAAACTTGCTATAGATAGATGTATGTGTCTGCCAGGGCTCATGCCATCAATAAATGCACACAGAGTGGGATGTGGGTCAGCCCTCTCTGACATTTGGTTAGTTTGGGTCAGATACCTTTGAAATATGTTTGTTGGAAGAGTCATCACATTGTGTATCAGTCCATGTAAGTGTTGTTCAGCTGTACATTTTGTGGTGGTAGTTGGAAAAAGTCCAACTTCAGAACTGCGTAAGTAATGCAAGGAAACTCCAGTGAAATGTGATTGTAATTGAAGAGTGAGGATATTGACGCTCAATCCATCGCTGTATATTTAAAGCATATGACATAGCAGGTGTAAGCCTTCCTGCCCACACCCTTTCCTTTTCTCCTCGCGTCTGTATAATTCTTCATTTGTGAGGATTAATGACATTTGAAAGGAAGGGAATATAGCCTTGATGTGATGCAGCTCAGGGCAGTTTAGGCATGCAAATGAAGGCAGACATTGGCTGCTTTCCAGAAAGTTCATAGAAAAGAACCGTACAAGTGTCTGCCAGCAAGACATAAAATATTGGCAAAGACCCCACAAGAGGTTTGTTTCACTGACAGTCACTTAAAAGACAACTCTACAGTGATGTTATGTTGCTTGTTATGATGTCATACATATTGCTAGCAGTTGGTCACAATGCACGGTCATTTCAAAATGCAGATTCACAATATACGAGTTATGAAATGAAGTAAATATGGATAAATGGCAATAAGAGGGCCTAAAAATAAAAACAGATAAATACAGGCAGAAATGTTAAACAAATAAACACCATAAAACTAGTCTCAGAGTTTCACTCCATGGAATTCCACAGAGTGAGAGAAAAACTCAGCAAGATTCTGTGGAATTCCGCCAACAGGCAGAAAACATGCAGCTCGCGCTGCATTTTAGCACCAGTAGTGCAAGCAGCGCTGAAAATTAGCGCCAACGGCACCATGCGTTGCGTAAGAGCGTGTGGCCATTCGAGTTGATTTTGCTGCCATTAGAGTAGAAAATCTGCTCTGCTGGCAGCAAATCTACTCAAATGGCAGCCCTCTGACCACTTGTGAATGCCGGCAACCGCCCGAATTAGAAAACCACGCTAGGGAACGCCAAATCTCTCTCACGCTCGGACAACGCTCTGCAGCTTTGTGTGTTTTATGCAAATTAAGTGAATCTCCTGTACCACTTAACAAGATGAGTAATATATATTCCAAACCCTTCTATAAGTCTGTGAGATATTTGCTATAGCTACATATAAGTAATCTAAACTAGTTGATACTGAAAAGACTATCAAATGTAGCTCGCAGTACAATGTCTTATTTCAAAATATTGCTGGCAAGAAGGGTTAATATGATAACCTGATGCAATGCAACTCTACAGGAATTGTTCAACTAGTCAGCATTCAGAAACACAGTGCCATCATTTCAAATACTGTCGATGAATTTCTGGGCAGAAACGCAAAGCCCTGGAGTATAGAACACTGCAGACACTGATCCAGCGATGATCACAGAAGAAACCCCTATCACGCACAGTGAGACAGAAGCAGACAGAAAACAACTATTGGGAAGCAAGGGTCATCATGGTAAATGTCTTAAAATACTAAAGGTTAAAAAAGGCCATCGTAGACCAGGTTATGTTTGTTCTCATATGAGATGCAAAACCGCACATGGAGTCAGCCGCCATCTTGGCTTGGGAAAATGGACGAGTCTCTTTATACAGGACATCCTCTATCTTGGTTGGAAACAGAGGATGGACTATTGCTAGACCCAATACCGGAAAGGGTAATTTAAGGATTACATCACAGATCGAAGTATTATTAGAAGGCGGTGTATCAGGGAAGCATGTTTGTATCGTCGTGACCTAAACCTCATGTGCATGGTGCCCCATCTACCTTTATTGATGCAACGAGTCCTTGTTTACTTTGACAGCAGGTGAAACACACAGAGTTAATGTTCCTGACAACAACCCTTCTGTCATTTGCATATGAAAAGTGATGGATTGAATGCTGGAAATAATCTCAGCCACTGGAGCTTACTTGGGCTGCATCTCCGTCCATCATTTTGCACACCATGCCACCTCAATTTGGACACAGCCATATGCAAATCAGTCTTGAACCTTGATGTAACGCCCTAAGTTCCAAGGGTATGCCCAAACATGGGCCCCATGCTCACGGTGCTACTCGAACAAAACTACACCTTACTGATGAGCGTTATTTAGGGCAAAACCGGTCTTGGGTTGCTTGTGTTCCATTTTTGGGAGGACCTGGTCTGGCAGTTCGGGCTTGTCTGTTTTATTGCAGCAGGATCAAGGCTGATTTGCATATTACTGGTCCAAACAGAGGTGACCTGGTGGGAAAAAGAATGATGGGTTGAAATGCTACCCCGAGCGATTGCCCAGTTGTTGGGCTTATTTGCAAGCATTCCTCCCATCACCATTTGTGTGTTATATATTTTTGTAAGGCAAGCATGCTTTCAGGGGTCTGCTTCAGATAATAACAGACCTCATCCACTGTGTCCCATTTTTAATGTATCTCTGATATTTGCCTTTAACTTGATATATCACCCTGATTAATCTAAATATATATGGCATCCTTAAGAGCAAATGTATAATTATTTGCACACCAGTTGTATACACTTTGTCCTTGTGTCAAACTGAGTGATCATTGATGCATGGATTATGCTTTTAAAAGCACACTTGCATATTGTCTAAGACATTCATTCTTTTGTGTTCGCAAACAAGATGTAGACGTGCATGTGTGTTTGGTTTCCATATGAATGTGTACATAGGGGTACCTCCAATGGCTTGCAGTGCTATACAAAAACTCTCAATAAATATAGTTACATTGTATACGTAGCAAAGACTGTATTTCAGCATTGACTGTAAAATAGGTGGCTCTCTTTTTGTGAGCGGTGTGTAACATCACCTCCTGTGATGTCACTGCATGTGACTTCTTTGCAAATTTCTTTTCCTAATTAGTCCCCTCACTATTTTTGTTAGGACTTGCGCCCTCGCCTTTCCTTTCAGCTCCCTCCCCCATACTTCCCTTGCTTGTGTTTCCCCTCGACCACTTGTTCCCTGCTACCCATTTTTGATCCCTTGCAGATAAAAAGATTTTCTTTGCATATCTTCCTTTCAGATATTGTATTGTATTGCAATTGCATTTATATAGCGCTTACTACCCCTGACGAAGCGTCAAAGTGCTTTTTCGGTGAGTAGCACGCTACTCCGTAACCCATAAAGGATTAGTGGTGAATTAGTATAGTGAAATATGAAATCAATTTGAGCGGTGGATATGTTAGTCTGTTATTTGGATTGAGGATAGTGGAGGGATAGAAGAGGGAAAAGGTTTGCATTTATATAGTGCTTGCTACCCCTGATGAGGTGTTGAAGCGCATTTTCGGCACGTAGCATGCTACTCTGGAACCCAAACAGGATTAGTGGGGAAATAGTATAGTGAAATATGAAGTAATTTGAGCGGTGGCACCCTCAGATAGTTGTTGCTGGTAGGCTCAGCTCGGTGTTTGCAGTGGTCCATGCTGCAGCCCTGAAAAATGCTACAAACCTAAGAAATAATGCAAAATTTCTTCCCAGGGGTAGAATCAGTGATAGCACCTGGTGCAGGTTGGATCAGCATAGCCCCCACAGCACCCTTTCGAATCAGATTCATTTACGATCATCTGCCATTAACGCATCGGCTAACCTACCAGGATCTTGAGTCTAGGGCTTTAAATGGAAATATAGAAGTGCAGGTACTCTCTATTTACAGTACCTGCTTGCTCCTGAGAAATGCTGGTACTCTCCCATTAAAATGTGTTCCAGCAGTGCTGAGAAGTGCAGGTACTCTCTCCTTCAAATTAAAGAAGTGCAGGCTGCAGGTACTCAGTACCGCACAGTACCTTCCTAGTTAAAGCACCGCCTGTTCCCTTCCAGACTCCAAGCACCTTTTTGAAAACTATTGCTCCAGATAAGGGGATCAGAATGCCTGGAAATTTTAAAATGTTGATGCCTCCCCCAGCTCTTACTCCTGGGGAAGTCACCAGCCTTATATTCGGTATTGTTTTCACCTCTTGTCTCCATAGGCTGCACAGATCACTTCCAGTTAGCCGGGAATAGTAGCAAGCTGCAATCTCATCAGCGTCTACAGGATTCCATTCTCCAGTCTCGCGTCTATGGACTTATGCAGGCTTAAGTGGCCCGGGTCCTGCCGGTGCTCAGCACCGGCAGTTCTAAAAAGTAGGTGCTGAGACGGGTCCCTATCAGGCTTTCCATTGTTGCCCTCACCCTTGGAGGTGAAAAAATCTGAACTCCTCAGCAGTACCACCTTTCACTGCTTTTGATGTAACTTCAAAGAGACTTCTTATAGCTCTTTCATAGTCTAATCATTTCAGAACTTTTTTTGCAGCTTGATATAGCACGAACTCGACCTGAAGGTATTGGAGTGCTTTACACGAGCACCAGTTACATTACACAAGGACATATTCATTTTTTGAATTATTTGATGTTGAGCTTACGCCGAGGGTCAGCTCTAGCCGTTACACCACAATCTCTCCCACAAGAACTAAGACATTTTCAATATTATATGCAACGAATGCAAAGTTGGTACTTATTTATCTTATGCATCTAACATCCATTGACAAAGCCAATAGTCCTGGCTTGTTGTAGGTGTAATGTTACTTGTATTTTATAACTGGATGCAATGACAGAAGCAACAAAATACCAGACGGGCTGCTTACTATGCTGAGCACAGATTTTTACCTTAAGTGTTTTTAAACCATGCCCTTAATTACATCGGCCACGCCCCAGTGAAAGACCCGCCCAGTTTTTTCATCCAACTTAAAGCCCTCGACTTATGACTCCCCTGGGACTCAATTGTGGGCAGGCAATTGGAGCTGCATTCAAAGCCCATTGGAAACTAGGCCTTCTTGTGCTCTGTCCCCCACCAGTGTTAGCATGCTAAACATTGTGATTGACTGAGCTTATATCCTTATTCCATGCAGGGTCATAGCAATAAAAATAATAATTATAACTCTGGTTCGGGGCCTTTAACAACCGTTACTGCCCTTGGCAGCCACTTTACTGCTCAATTATTATTGTTTCTACTGTTTTAATACACCATAATAGGTAGAATTCCTCCTTTATCCCATGTATTTTGTCTTTTGATGGTGTTGACTTGCATAAGTTGTTAAAATTATACTTTTGGCAGGCAGCATTGCTCCTTCCAGTAGACCGCCCACACACCCTATGCACGGAGCCATTGGTCTGCCTAGTCATGTGAGAGGGACTTTTAACCAGGAAACAGCATGGAATCACTACCGTGAGGGAGCCCAGGAAGTCCTTATTGCACCGAGATATGTTCTATCGTTAGCGCGGAGTAATGCGTGCGCTACAGTCTAGCCCCAGGTCATCAGAAATGTGTGCACTGTATGTATAGTGTCCTTTCACCAGACCTGAACACGTCGACGCAGTCTGTCTGTCCACCAAGGGAGCTTGCACCCAGCCAGGAGCCGGCCTCTATGCTGCCGCAGTATGTCTGCGCCAGTGCGCCTGCGGGCAAACTCCAAGGTGCTGCTGAGGAAAGCTGCCATATCAGCAGGCGGGAGAGCCGGAGAGGAGCCGCGTGACGCAGGTAACGGAAGCGAGCTTGAGGTGATAAAATGAGCATGCGCAGCTCCAGGCAGGGGGGTCAGCCTACCCAGCTTCTTTTCAAGGCCCTAGGGTAGTAAAGGAAATGACCTGTGCACTCAAAACACCGCCAGTGGGCGGCGAACGCGTTTAAACCCTACAGTTATGGCACTTTCATAGATTTACAAGAAAGAACTTCCCCCAAGGTACTGAGTGGGGCCGAAGCACATTAAAAGTTTGTATTTGAACATATGGACAGAAAATGAGAGCCTATAAATGTCAAGGAATTACAAGCATTGGCCGCGCGAGACGCGCTCTGTGGTGGGGGAGGGGGGAGGAGCGGGAGAGCAAGTGACGCGCGGCCGTGAAAGTGACACGGCTGCGCGGCCCCGAGAAGCGCTCTGTGGTGGGGGAGGGGGAGGAGCAAGTGACATCAAAGGCAGATGGCCTGGAGCATGCGAGGAATGCGCGTTACTGCGCGCGTTCTCGCATGCTCTAGGCCAGCCAAAAGTTGTGGTCGCATTTCTGCAAGCCCACACTACAAAATGTCTCGCCCAGAGCCAGCGCTGAAGCGCTGGCTTTCAGGGCGAGACCTAAAAACGGAAGCATCGTTCCATAAAAATCTGAAACCCTGGCTGTTTAGGTCTGCTTGATTGTGCTCTTTTTCAGTATGTTGTATCGATTAAGACTCCGGAGTGTGAGATCCTGGCGCTGGGACACTTCGTCAGAAGTAACTAGTCGCTTTATAAATTATTTTATTATCATTATTGTTAGGGGTTGCAAGAGTGGTGGGAGCAGGTATTTGGGGGTTAAGCGCATCACACGGCAAGAGAAGAAGAAAACTTTTGCACTCTCATAGAGTGCTGAATGATAAAAAATGTGAGTGGTGGAAGGATACAAGTCTGCTAATCAAATGGATGTTAAAGAGGCTTCGCTTCATGGGAGGTACAAACGCAAGAAGAGGAAGGCAAGCCATCAAAAAATATGCAAGCAAATGAAAGTGACATTAAAACCAACCAACGGTAAGCAGTGGGCGGGTTTGAAGCCCAATGTAAGTTTTTGAATGGTCCACAAAATGCTTTTGCTTACAGACAAAAGCCGTCTGGCAGGCACAACCTAAAAAGGCTGAAGGATAAAAGCAGTTTTGGTGAACTATCATGCTACGTTAAAAGAAAAACTTTACCATTTCTCTCAAGCCATATTTTAATTAATATTGTTTGATGCATGCCAGTATTTAAAAAAAATAATGGAGAATCATTGTAAAACCATAAATGGCAAGTAAAGTATGGACTCTCTTCTTACAGAAAGTCACAAGAGTGCACCTGCAGTTCTGTTACTGTGCATTGCTGCAGATTTACTACTTGCAGGAATTCACAAGAGTTTACAGAAGTAAACCTCGAAACCTTTCTCTTGGCGCACCTTTTATCACACTTTTGTGAAATCCAATTTTTGGCGCAAGCAAATATACAGGCATATATTTGGGCCTGTAAATTCTGCAGAGCAAGTGCAAATACATTTTTGAAAGTTTTTTTCTCCAGGGAGAAAATATTTTCCTGCATGGGAAATCTCCTTTCCCTACACCCCCAGCTTTAATTGTAGGTAAAATCCCATCCCATCATAGAAAACGTTTAACTTTTGCCTTTGCCATGAATACGTTTTGACTATTTCTAGGGTGCAAATGGGTTGGAGAATAATTGGTGAACATCCTTAAACATTTAGGTTTATGGGTGTGTACAAGCGGTCAGGGCAGTCAAGCCCTGGACTCCCACTTCCCATGTACTTTCAGCTCCTATAAGCAGATTTGTTTCCCACAAAAGTGTTCATGTGAGTAAATCCTCTTATTAGTAAAAAAACAACTTTTACACTTGCTTAAAGAGTTTTAAGACCCAGACTAATGACATTTTGTTTCTACAAGACTTTGCAGAGTTAATCTATTTGTAAAACTCATAACAGTGTTGATCTACCATTTGGTGTTGCTTGCAATTACTAAGGTACAGTGGAATGAAGTGATGCCTATAAATTACTTTGTGTGCTCAAGTGTAGAAGGACAGACTGAGCAGTCTCATTGATCCTATGTTGTCAGCATAGGAGCAGGAGCACAAATATAATCTGCGTTGATTCACAGTAACTCAAGCTGCTTCATCAGAAACTAAAGTAATTAAGATAGCATAGTACAATTAGAACAATGAAATTCAGAACTTGCCTATAATCAGAACTCTGGCAGAGTGAAAGTATTGGCATATTCAGAGCCGTACTGTGATAAGAAAGCTGGCCTGAACAAAGCCAGTAAATAAACTTAGCCTGTGAGAAGTCAAAGAATTGACATAAACAAAACCCTGGCATGTTCAGAGTCTGGTATAATTTAAAAATAAAAAAATATTTAATCTGAGCCTCACTACAATCCAAATCCGGGCATAATATGAGAGTGCAGAGTCATGAGATCTTATATAATGAGGACACTGCTATAATTTGTCACCTAACTGTACTGCACCAAGTGGGAGAAGTGTTTTTTTATTTAGGACAAGTAGATTTGTGAAGCATCCTGTCCTTTGTAGAAGCAGATATTTTATAAATTTCTACAAAGCTGAGTACTCTATTTTTGGGGAAATTCTGTATCTTCTAGCTTGAATATCATTCCTAGAAATCCAGTCAGTTTATTACATTGAGATATTGAAAGCTTATCAAAGAGTAAGATATGGGTATTTAGGGAGAAAGACTAGTAGTTCATTTTTAATCAGATCTTTTTGGTGCAAAGCTGTCATCGATGACCCATTTACTTTTTGGAGATTGGCTTTGGCAACTCACAGCAAATGAAGCATAAAATGGTGGATTAGTATAGAGACCTCCTATAGGTAGTATTAAATTACAGTAGCTCAACCATGTTTGCTTTCTGTTGATTGCTTGTGAGTCCGGCAGAATTGGGTGCAATGTTGATTCCATAGGATGCAGAGGTTAACAATGGTGTTAAGGCAGATCATTATGTTGAGGTTGCTAAATATGCAGCCATCATGGAAGCAGTATCAGTGAAAAGACAGTTACATCTCATGTCAGGCTGGATTTTATGCAATTTTAATGGTTATTCTCCAGTGCGATTAGAAACCATTCAATGCCGCCAACATTTGATGTTTACAAAATACAGGGGCATTGGTAAGCTAAATTCAAGATGGCTGTTTATCTGTGGCTCAACCACTTCCTCCATGAAGCTCATCCTGTTTCTCCTTGTTTCAGAGACTGCAAACATGTTGCCCTGTGAGAGCGAACAATCCTGCATCAATTACGGTTACATATGTGAGATGTTCCCCAGTGGGTTCTACTTGGGGATTCTGCCTTACCTACCACTCACCAACCACTTGTCATGCTAGGCAGACCACAGTACACATCTCTGAGCCTCCATGCTGAAAAAGGAGCTACTAGTTCTTCGTACCTATTCATCCACATTTGGAGTACCTCGGCAGCCTGCTAATGGAGCCCACACCTGATCAAGGAAGCTTCTGTGGCTGACTCTCGTAGGGCACTCTTGGTGCTGCCTCCACTCCGCCTAGGGATCTGGTGCCAGTTGTAGATTTGTGCACTTTCTCCAGTGGTGACTCCTGATGATGGGGCATGCTAGGCATCTTGGTGTCTGAATGTGCAGGATTTGAGAATGACCTGATTTTTTAGAAGATCCCAAACTGCTTGGAGTGAAAGACACCTCTGCCAAGTGACCTGCATATATTGCACATGTGCTATAGATAGGAGCCCGTGGTTGTGCAGAACTTCAGTGTGCACCACTATCTCACCTTTACTTCCTGCACCTCGAGAACTGTATTGTGCACGGGACACTGAAAAATTGTGCGAAGGCTGCCACTGGCATTAGGAGCTTTGATGGAGTCTATGTGAGGATATGGTCCCAGAATATCATGGGCAGAGTATCGTCTGACATAAAAATTGTGTCCTAAATCTTGGCTTACAAAAAATATGGTGCCATTGGAGTTAATAGAAAATCGACTGACAGTGGAACAATAATGTAAATGGTATTTAGGACACTATATTTTTGTCAATGATTTTTTTGTCAACGATATTTATGTCATACAACCCAGTATGAGGGCTGGCTCTATAGACTAATCTCAGCTTCTGGACTGCCGCTAGTGGTCCCTTACCTGTCCTAGTCCTGCAATGCTCTCATGGGCTGGAGTGCCCATGTGTGGTGTCTTTCTGTTTTTGTGGGCGGGCAGTGTTCACTCACTTTTCCCTCCTGAATCTGCTGGATGGAGGTCTTTATCTCATTATTGTATGGCTTTTCATTTGACGAAAATGTTAAAAGGTGGATCCAGTTAGTGGCCTGAAACTCCTCTTTGGTGTGTGATGGTGTCCCTGTGTGGCTTGTTGCTGTTAACTCTGAGCCCATAAAGAGCTTGGTGGTTGGACTTGGGATAAAGCTCTCCTTTAACCAAGAGAGATTACTGTTAGTCTGCTCTGAGACTTGTACCCCAGGTCCACTCACCAGAACGGAGTTGAACGTCATCAGACAATTTACCAACCCTACTTGATTCTGCTGATGTATTAAGAAGAGGAAACTTTATTGCATTATCTGGGACTGCTGTGAAATGGGTTCCTCCTGATGAACACTGATCTCACACTACACCTGGAGATATCATTAACTTCTACTCATTGTATAGCTATTTTGGAGATACAGGGTTGTTGAAAGGTGCAAGTATTATGTGATATGGCAGGGGTGCCTTAACATGTAATACTAGCACAATACACAAAGATGGAACGCGGGTACTCTCTCAGTACACTTTCTCTCAATCTTAGTAGTGTGGCAAAGAGTAGACAGGCTACTTAGAAGAACATGTGACACAACTCAAGAGAAATCCGACTCCAGTTAAAAAAAATAGCTCAGATTTTTTAAATATATATTTAGACACCAAAACTAAATCAATACGTACAGTATAACCGGAGTTGTCAATTTTAAAGCATTAAAGAAATCAGTACTTTGCAATGTGAAAACATTAACGTTGCTGTCAATGGGAAAAACACATATATGCAATTGATTACTTAGAGAGTGAGTTCAACAGAGCCCACTTGGAGTTAAGGGCTTGTGAGTCCCATAGACCAGTTTACGACCGCTAGCACAATTTTACCTGGCTCAGGAGAGCGGGGTGTAGAGGTGCACTTTAGCTGTCAAACAGAGATGTCAGTCAGGCTCGTGGTGTTGAAATGGTTACCTTCGTAAAAAGGTACTTGTGGGGCGAGTTGAGCAAAACCCTTTGGAACTTAAGCAAGGAGCTGGCCCTGGACCAGGAGTCTCCAGGCAGATCCAATCTACCTGGCTCAGGGGATTTGGGTGCAGAGGAGCTCTTGGCTATTCATGGCATTCGTGGTGCTGAACTGGATCCGCGGTCAGAGGAGCAGGCAGACGTGCCTAGAGAGGGTAAACACAAATGTAAGATCTTTGCAATGGAGCCACAGCTGTGGTTGGTCGTTCGTGCAGGTAAATCTCTTCTCTTGAAGTGTTGAGTAAAGCAGGTTGTCCTGACCACCAACAAGCCTTGGTACCTGCAAGCACTCCGGTTGAGGAAATCTTTATCCAGAGGTCCAGGTGAACATTGTAGAAAGCTTAGCCTTGCTGAGGGTCGGGACTACCATTCCCAGAAGCCACCTGCCCAAGGACTTTGAGCAGTCACGCCGGGCGGCCTGAGAAACAGGACTTCAAGATCGTGGACTTTGTTGTTTGTGCCTGCTGACTGCAGGGGACTAATTCCTCTAGCCCAAGGGAGTTGTGAATTTTGGAGTTTATTGAAGGTTTCACCTTCCTTTTGGAACTGGCTTCTTGCCTTGGTCGAGTCGAAATCCAGCGGGTGCAGGGTGGCTGCCACAGGTGCAGAGCTTAGGGCCCATCTTTGTGGAGTCCTGCCTTGTCGTGGAAACAGATCTCTTCTTATCACGTCGAATCTAAGATTCTGGTGTGTGGGGTGCCCCTTAAATCCTGGATTTAGTGGGTGTGAGGACTAGTAGCCAATGGGCATCTAGTCCTATGGCTAATCCGCCCCAGTAGTGACGACATCCTGTGGGTGTATGTCACTAAAACTAGTCAGAACATGATTTCTAGCTTAAATTCAAGATGGCCAAAACCATCCTCGACAGTACACCTCAGCTGCAACATCCTAGAGGTGTTGTCAGCCTTGTGGAGGTGAACGCCTCCTGCATAGCTAATTTCCCGTCTGCCAGCGCAAAACAGTGCCTGGAGTAGGGGGAAGTTTTGTCCTGAAGTGGGGGACAAGTTCCTTTGTCCAGTGGCGCCAGTGAAGCCTTTGAGGCTCACCGCCGCATCTGTCTAATCACTAGCCATCCTGTGTGGGTGGAGGTGTCACCTCCTCCTCACACAGGTCGTTGCCTCTGGGAGCGGCACACACTCCCCAGCATGAGGTCAGACTTCTGTCTTGGCAGCAAACCTTCGAAAACGCTTGCCAGGGCACAAGAACACTGGGTTATCTTGTTGGACACTGTCTAAAGTGCCACCTAGGTACATGCTGCTTAAACCACAACATCACCAATGATGGGGGTTAAAAAGCATGATGTTTGACACCAAACACGAAAGAAATTGGCTGGGCCATTATGGAGCTGGACATAAAGGTAATGCCCATATGCCAGCCTGTGTTATCCAATGGACCGCTGGTCACCTGCTTCAGAATTACATTTAGAATGCTACCACAGGGGAATAAATGCTTCCACATATATTTCCACACATATAATGGTAATGCACCCTGCCTGCTGGGCTATAGGAAGCCTGCCTTAGGGGTAACTGATACATATTAGATGCAGTGAGTTGACCCTGTCACACAAACTGCTTGTGCAGGGCTGACATGGTAGACCTACAGACTTCTGTTTTAATCTGGTTACTCAGTGTGGCACAATAAGTGCTGCAGCCCTGGCACCCCTTTTACATCCCAGCCCTGGGTGCCACTGGGACCATATACTGGGTTCTTACAGGGGTGCAAAAGTACTTGCCAATTGGGTGTACCAATGCACATTTAAAGTCTAAGGGAAAGAGCACTGGAGCTGGGCCTGGTAAGCAGGACCCAGCACACTTTCAGATCAAATACCACAGCATCTAGCTGCAAAATGTGGGGGGATGACCATCTAAAAAGGGCACTTTACAACAAGGGTGAGACCAGAACTTTATTAAACCTGTACAGGTTAATCTTGAGGGTAACCAGGCATGATATATCCTGCAAACGGGGTATTGATCAGGTTCCCTTTCTCTAAAAATGTCAATGAATTGCTGTGCAACCATGGAAAAATCAATTTATAGAGGCCATATCTGTCCGAGAATGTGGGAGGAAATCTGATTGTTATGGAAGAATGTTTAGCTGGTGAATTAAGTGATTTTGATTAGATGGTTGTGTGCAAGAAGTTGATTTGGCTGCGTACTTCATTATGCTCCAAAGAATGTCTTTCATTGCACAAATAGCCAATACTTTTATGTGCAACATCTCCCATGTATATATTTGCTGGCTGATTCTCTGTTTTGTAGCTCCAGTTTATGACATGTTGGATATGTTTTGTGATCCACATATTTGCCCTTTTGTTCGTTTTTGAAAATGTAATCAAGATAAAATTGAAAAAAATTACATTTTCACCAGTCAACTGCAGTATTCCCATATTATCTCACTTGATGCTCTTTCATCATCATGCGCCCGAATCAACAGCTTCTTGCACTCCTTTTCCTGAGACTTAGAATTTGGGGAATCTCCTTTCCAGAAAATAATTTTAGAGATGGACTGTCCTCTTTAGAATTCAAATGGCATACCATATTCCCAAATCGGTACATTTCCACTATTTCATACAGGTCAGCATTGTATGCAGTTAAGAAATCTTGTGGGCACAGTATGCATTTTCTACGTTTGCGCAGATTGGATAGGTGGAAAAATTGGTAATTACCATACGTCCTGATATCCGCATTTCCTAGGTGTGCAGTTACCATAGGAGATTGTGTGCATAATATTACTTTTTTGGGTCAATCCTACCAGACGGCACTAGCTGTCTTGTTGCAAAATACATATTTTGGGATACCAAAAAAATACAAGGGCTTACAGACGGCTCATTGTTTACCATTGGTTGATTGTACTGTTACTCTTATTTACTTGCTTTTTAATGGATGGATTTCATTGTTTCAGCTTGTCCATCTTGTGTTTGTCCCTCTCCTGGAGTATAGCCTCTTTACTATCTCTTTGCTTGGCTAGCTACTTTGCGTCCTCTGCTTGCTTTTAGGGAACCACTTTTATCTTTTTCTTTAAGCACTTCATGAGCGTGTATGTGTTTTCCAGCTGTCTCCCAAGTGTGATTTTCTCCCCGTCCATTTTGCTCTCTCTTGCCCATATGCTTCACTCACCCATCCACACTTGTTTCTCTCTTTCGCCCATGTTCCCTCCCTCGTGTTGCTTAACCCCCACCTACTGTGTTGCTTAACCCCCGGTCCGGGCCCGCCGTGTTGCTTAACCCCCGGTCCGGGCCCGCCATGTTGCTTAACCCCCGGTCCGGGCCCGCCGTGTTGCTTAACCCCCCGGTCCGGGCCCGCCGTGTTGCTTAACCCCCCGGTCCGGGCCCGCCGTGTTGCTTAACCCCCCGGTCCGGGCCCGTCGTGTTGCTTAACCCCCCGGTCCGGTCCCGTCGTGTTGCTTAACCCCCCGGTCCGGGCCCGCCGTGTTGCTTAACCCCCCGGTCCGGGCCCGCCGTGTTGCTTAACCCCCCGGTCCGGGCCCGCCGTGTTGCTTAACCCCCCGGTCCGGGCCCGCCGTGTTGCTTAACCCCCGGTCCGGGCCCGCCGTGTTGCTTAACCCCGGTCCGGGCCTGCGTGTTGCTTAACCCCCGGTCCGGGCCCGCCGTGTTGCTTAACCCCCGGTCCGGGCCCGCCGTGTTGCTTAACCCCCGGTCCGGGCCCGCCGTGTTGCTAACCCCCGGTCCGGGCCCGCCGTGTTGCTTAACCCCTACGGTCCGGGCCCGCCGTGTTGCTTAACCCCCCGGTCCGGGCCCGCCGTGTTGCTTAACCCCCCGGTCCGGGCCCGCCGTGTTGCTTAACCCCCGGTCCGGGCCCGCCGTGTTGCTTAACCCCCGGTTCGGGCCCGCCGTGTTGCTTAACCCCAAGTCCGGGCCCCCCGTGTTGCTTAGCCCCCGGTCCGCCGTGTCGCTCAGCCCCCGGACCCACCGTGTTGCGTAGCCCCCTGATCCCACCGCGCTGCTTGACCCCCTGACCCCGCCGCGTCGCTTGACCCCCTGACCCCGCCGCGTCGCTTGACCCTCTGACCCCGCCGCGTCGCTTGACCCTCTGACCCGCCGCTTGACCCCCTGACCCCGCCGTGTCGCTTGACCCCCTGACCCCGCCGTGTCGCTTAACCCCCCGACCCTCTTTGTCGCTTAACCCCCGGACCCGCCGTTTTGCTTGGCTAGCTACTTTGTTGCGTCCTCTGCTTGCTTTTAGGGAACCACTTTTATCTTTTTGTTTAAGCACCTCATGTGTTTTCCAGCTGTCTCCCAAGTGTGATTTTCTCCCCGTCCATTTTGCTCTCTCTTGCCCATATGCTTCACTCACACATCCACACTTGTGTTTCTTTTTTTCGCCCATGTTCCCTCCCTCGTGTTGCTTAACCCCCACCTACTGTGTTGCTTAATCCCCGGTCCGGGCCCACTGTGTTGCTTAACCCCCACCTACTGTGTTGCTTAACCCCCGAACCGGGCCCGCCGTATTGCTTAACCCCCGGTCCGGGCCCGCCCTGTTGCTTAACCCCCGGTCCGGGTCCGCCATGTTGTTTAACCCTCGGTCCGGGGCCGCCGTGTTGCTTAACCCCCAGTCCGGGGCATCCATGTTGCTTAACCCCCGGTCCGGGCCCGCCGTGTCCCTTAACCCCGCCTCCGGGCCCGCCAAGTTGCTTAACCCCCGGTCCGGGCCCCACGTGTTGCTTAACCCCCTGTCCGGGTCCCACGTGTTGCTTAACCCCCTGTCCGGGCCCCACGTGTTGCTTAACCCCCTGTCCGGGCCCCACGTGTTGCTTAACCCCCTGTCCGGGCCCCACGTGTTGCTTAACCCCCAGTCCGGGCCCCACGTGTTGCTTAACCCCCGGTCCGGGACCGCCGTGCCTTCGCCCCCGGGCCCGCCGTGCCGCTTAGCCCCCGGACCCGCCGTGTTGCGTAGCCCCCGATCCTGCCGCATCGCTCGGCCCTCCCCCCTGACCCCGCCGTGTCGCTTAACCCCCCGACCCCGCCGTGTCGCTTAACCCCCCGACCCCGCCGTGTCGCTTAACCCCCGACCCCGCCGTGTCGCTTAACCCCTCGACCCCGCCGTGTCGCTTAACCCCTCGACCCCGCCGTGTCGCTTAACCCCTCGACCCCGCCGTGTCGCTTAACCCCTCGACCCCGCCGTGTCGCTTAACCCCTCGACCCCGCCGTGTCGCTTAACCCCTCGACCCTGCCGTGTCGCTTAACCCCTCGACCCCGCAGTGTTGCTTAACACCCGGCCTGATGTATCGCTTTGCCCCCGGCCCGCCGTGTTGCTTAGCTTGTCACGCAAATCGCTTGTCTGTGTTTTTTTTTCGTTTTTTTTCTAAAGCAATTTTGTGCTACGTTTTAAAATCGCTCTTTCACAATACTAGGTTTTTTTTTATTTATCATTCACTCTCGGATCGGTAAATAAAAAGAAAAGTCTGTGCCCTTTTGTCAGTGCACATGCCTGCATGTTGAACGCATGTTTGCCTCTATAGTATGACCTGGTGGCCGTGCCATTGTGTATGGCGTTTTTAAAAATTTTAAAACCATGTCGCACAGCAGCCTCGATTTTTGTTTGTAGATGTTAGTGACTGGTGTCTCAAGTTCCTTCTTTCAAGACTGCTTTGCGTGCAGCTGTCTGTGTACAGCTAGTTCTCTGGGTAAAATATGACAGCTCCATTTCAAGGACAGAGCAGTTTTGCATTTATGGTAGGCTCAGATCCCTTCTAATGTGTGGTAAGCTATAATTCATCATAGTCTAGCAGCAGAGCAGCACCGACCATGCCATTTCATTAGCAATGACGCATGAAGACCCTTTCAGCGACTCCGCATTACATTTCAGCACTGAGCTCAATATATGCATTACAACTGTCAGCATTTCAGTCTGTGCTTCCTCATTACAACTTTGACTGGGAGAGTGCCGTGAAGTGAGGCTAAGATATTCATGCTTGTGCAACAGTTTTCATAAGTGCTTACAAAGGTCATAAGTGATTGCCTTTCTTTTTTTATGTTAGCAAAGGCAGAGCATGTTTACCCTTTGTTTTTTATCATAGACTCAGTTGTCTTAGCGCTCCTTATTGCAAGGAGAGATCTGGCTAAGCCATAAGGGTAAGCCTTTAACTCATGATGACCTACAGAACTCGCATCAGTCCTTTATGGATGGCCCACAGTGTCACGCATTTCGCTCTTGGGTCGACATAGAATGAGCAGTTTTCTCACGTGACTCTTCAACGTAGTGTAGTCGTCAAATGTGTTTCAAGGTTTCCAGGTGTTTCAAGGTCAAAGAAGAGCGCTTGCATCATTCTCATTAGCTGCAATTACAGCCTATTAAGATGTCTTCTGCTGACTGCAGGCGCACATGATGGATCTGACAGCTCAGTCTTTGTGTTTTCCGGAACCTGAACCCTCAGTCGTACATCTTAAGTGATCTTTCTGTGGACGGCTTGAATTCACACCTTCACTCACTCACTCCCGCCAATACTCCCAGTTCAGAAGCAACAGCTCGACGGTAGTGGCAGCAATCGGTGTATTTGTCAAGGGGGAGAGGGGGTTTCTATTGCTCCCGTTTCAGTGTCTCAGCCTCTGTGTTCTGTGCTGTGCTGTGTTTTGTTTCTGCCTACCTCTGTGTGTGGCAGCATGGGGGAGACGCTGCCTCAGCTGCATTGGGGACCTGGGTCGGCCTCTGCCAGGGGACTCAGATGAAGGGTGCTTTGCATGCTATGTTCTGGGCAGTACCAGTCCTGTCACAGGCGTCATCATTTGCTGGACCCCATAGGCATAGGCGTGCCCCTGCAGCCTGCTCCGAGTCTGCTGCTTTGGTCTGCCTCTGTAAAACTGCTTACAGTAGAGGTAGATTCTGCCTCCAAACGTCCATTGCACCTCTGCAATAATATATAAAGTGAAGCGTGTGGGCTGCTGCAAGGCTTAAAATAGCCTTCATTCGCATTAGCATTAGATGTCTAATTAATACATTTTAGCCGCTTGCTGGTGTGTATACAGTCTGATCTACGACCTGACCCCAGGCAATGGACTTGCTTGTACTAAACTCAGAAAATTCATTGTTCTGCTGTAACACTGGAATTATGTAGTTGATGAATTAGAAATATGCATCTTTTGTCTATGTACTGCACCTTTTAAGGGATTGTCCCCTCAGAATTGCTAGTTTTGGACCTTTCGAAGGGCCAGAGCTATGAGATTTACCATATCCAATGAATGTCAGGGGCATTCAAACCTGTTAAGGCTTAGGATTACTTTCGTTCAATTCTTCTCGGATAAAATGTCTCTTTTCTCACAGCAGTTGCTCACAAATGTTGAGTGTCTTCAGCACGCCTCTGTCTTCCTCCATCCCATACCCTCCATCATCCCACCCTTTCTTTGTTTCCTCTCCATTTCTCTCTTCCCTTTTTTTCTCTCACCCATCTTTCTCTCTCCCGCCAACATGTTTTGTGTGGCTCCTGTAGTGGCCACAGCAGCAAGACTAATAACATCCAGGGGCGTATTGCCTCGCACGGTCGAGGAGTTAAATCAATTAATCAATCAATTTTATTCGGCCGAAAAGCCCTAAAAGTAAAACGTAAAAACACATACCGGCGGCTTAATAATATATATATATATATATCAGCAGCTCGATGGGAATGCTACAGATTGCGTTAGTCGTAATTAAAGCAAGAGCAAAAGGAGCTCACATAAGCATATGCAACATAGCCTCCCGAACAATTAAGTGCAGGCAGTCTAAGAACATAAATCGTGAAGTGCATTTTAACATAGCAAAGGCTTATTGCAGCTAAAAACAATTTAAGAGCAGGTTGAAAATGGCCTGGAACAGGGATAGATTCTATTACAATACAACAAACAGCTGGCCAAAAAACATTAAGATTAAATAGCCAATAAAAGTGGAGCTCAAAGATGAAAAGAAAAACAAAGCAAAACACAAGAGGACAAAAACCTAATTTAGGGTCCGCTATGTGCTCCTATCAATGCATTAGTTTATACTAAACATCTCGGCTTCACCTAGATAAACCCTGTTCTATTAATCGGGGTCAGTCAATACAATTACAAAAGATAATTGTCAAGTGCAAAAGCTACAATGAAACATAAGGTCCTCCAAACTCCATGCTCATAGGTAATCAGTCCTAAAAAATAAAAAGGATTTTTTGACATCCGATACCTTAATGATAAAAAAAACTATTAAAACAACTCGGGTATACTAAAAGGCATCTATTGAAATGATACCTTGGGTACCGCAGCGTTTCCAGATGTAGAAGGCACATTTTATAAAATTTAATAATGAAAAATACCGATCCCTC
Source organism: Calotriton arnoldi (assembly GCA_963921515.1). Lineage (NCBI taxonomy): Eukaryota > Metazoa > Chordata > Amphibia > Caudata > Salamandridae > Calotriton > Calotriton arnoldi. The sequence goes on from CAWUFW010001783.1 coordinate 900,356, forward strand.
GAGACCAAAGATTGCAAGAATATGAGCCCCTCTTTATGGTTTCTAAAATTTGACTTGCGTAAGATCAATACTAAAAAAGGAGCGTTTCGGCCCGTGTATAAGTGCAAAATAAAATAATGTGGCAAGTGCTCTGTATAGAAAGCCCGTTGCATCCACATGGTGAGAGCTCCCCTTTCCTTAACCCTGGAGATGGAAAGGCAAGTTTAAAATGCAGCGTGCCCAATCTTAAAGTAATTAACCAGTGTTGATATGTGGGATTCTCAATCCACCCTAGATAGGGCTAAATGCTACATGTTGTAGAAACACCTGCTTACCGAATGACAAAATCCATGGCCTGAGCACCTTCTAAATGAACGTTCATACAGTGATTCAGGGAAGATTGTTTGACAATTTATGTTTAGGTCCAATCAAGGAGGGATTGTCAAACAGGGCCCTAGGGTCTAATGCCTCAAATGTGTTTTTTGTGTTGGAAAGCCATGGTATCTGGGAAGCTTTATATAATGAAAGGCAATCAGCCAGGCAAGTTCTGGTCAAGACATTCTCAGGTGTAACCCAAATTTTAATCCAGAGTAATAGGGGAGCAAGGCCAATCAGGTCTTCTGGATATGTCAGCCCTAGTCCTCCTGGATATGTCGGCCCTAATTCTTCATGACATATTAAAGTGGCTGTGTTGCCTGGAACAGAAAGCAGTCTTCGAGTAAAACGGTTTTCAGCTGTTTGAAGAATCCCGGCCCGACACCGTATAAACCAACTGAGCTGCACTTAGACCTGTAAATGCTCAACATGTCGAGGAGTTTGTATTGTGAGCAAGGAGCTAGCTCCAGGCATTGTGCAATAGATGCAGTCAGTGTGCTTTGTAATGGTGAGGGGGAATCAATTAAGGGGAAAGATTGTTGTAAAAAGTTTGAGGAAAAAGATGATGAAAGAAGTCTGGTACGATGCATGGTTAAAAGATAGGCTGATTGGTGTCCAGGAGCCGTTCCTATGGACATTGACCGTCTTCACTAAGAAAAGTGAAATAAGTTTCGGAGGGTAAGTAAAATGCCTACAGGCAGGGCCGGCCTTTACCATGGGCGAGCTGGGCCCCTCATCTTGCGCCATCCTCGGCAGTGTCCCTGCCTGCTCATTTTTAGGTCTCGCCTAAGCAGCGCGCATGCGCTGCATAGGAGGGCCTTTAGCCGTCGCTCTTCACTTTTTCAAGCACTGCACTCGTGCTTGTGGCGGCATCCACCTTGCGGGAGCGCGCAGCGGCGCGCCACAAGCACGAGTGCAGTGCTTGAAAAAGTGAAGACTGCTCTCGCTCTCACTTTTTTTTTTTTCCTTATATCGCGTGCACGCACACCACTCGCAGCTGTCATACTGCCAGACTTCCAACGCTTGAGCTTATGTCGAAATGTGTTTCCAGGCACAGTACAGCTAATGGCTGTCTTTCCTTTTGTTGAGCACGCTATTTAATTTTTATTTTTAGTAGACCACCTCGGAGCATCAAAATATGTGCTCTCATGCTGTGCTTTATTGATTTCCACCTCCCGGTTCGCGTTGAGCTCTCTCCCCCACCCTCCGAGCACAAACACAGTGTTTCTCTCCCCCCACCCTTTCCCTGTGCATCAAGTGAGGCACCATCCGTGTTCTGTGGAAGAGGGGGAGCATTTAGGCCCTATTCTACAGGCGAATCGGCAGGGCATAACTTTAACAAATGTCATCACATCGTCCGCTCTTTTGGGCAATTTTATAGGCTAGCTGACCTGGTGCGGGCCTATAGCGCGTCGCTGACACCAAGCTTGTTTGTGCTGCTGTGTGTGTTTCAGCTTCGCCTTCCCCTGCATCTAATGTGCTGCATCGCAAAATACTTATAAGTTCCCAAAAGGGGGACCGATTGCATTGCAAATGCGTTTTTTTCCTGTGAGCATGGACCAAGCCCAGATGTATTTACCTTAATTTCTGTCCCTCCACTTCAGGTACTGTTTGCCTTGTCTGTGTTTCTTTATCCTACTCGCCTGTTCGTGTTTCTTTATGTTGTTCCTCTTTCTTTCTTTCTTGTTGTTATTTATACCTCCCACCCGCCCCTCATTCGTGTTCTATATCCCCCGCACGTTGTTCGTGTTTCTTAGCCATTGTTTATTTCCCACACCCCACCCACAAGTTGTTTGTTTCTTTATCCGCCCTGCCCCTGTTTGGCCCTTCTATATTCCCCCCCCTTCCCTCCGAACAGCTTTCCTCCTTACCACTTATTTCATGCTGCTTTACCCCACAACCCTGCCGTCATAGCGCTTTTCCCATAACTTTTAGCTGTGTTGCATGGCTGAAAGTTATGATGAAATAGTGCTGAGGTGCATTCGAGCGCTATGAAAAAAGCGCTATAACGTGCTAGTTGGAATGAATGGAGCCACAACAAACACATCTTTGGCTGCACCAGGCTGGGCCCGAGCACAGAGCTCATTTGTGCTATTAGGTATGTTTGCAGTATGTCAAGCACGAGATACTCCAGATTGTAGCCCAGCTGAGGAGCCTTAGAAAACATGGCTTGTATTCAACGTATTAATAGTAGTACACTATACTGCTAGGTGAAATGATCCGCGTTCACGGGTGACTGTTTGTGGAGGGGTTGGTCTGAAAGGGAATAGATGATAATTTATGGATGGAGCTTAGAAAAGCAGAGCCCAGACGTCCATTAAATAAGGCCCGTGCTAATAATTCCAAACAGAAAGCAGAGGCCAGCGCAGGGACTTTACCACTCACCAGCTGACCCCCGGGTTCTATGAGTAGCTCATATTGCAAAGCATGGCAAGTGCTCATATATATACACATGCTCTTCTGTCCACTGAGTGCATGTGTAGAGATTGTGTGCACCAGCAGGCAATTGGCTCAGTGCAACACCCACCACACCTCTAGCTGCTATAGTAGAGGGTTTAGGCATAGCCAATTGTTCTCGCCTTTGGGACCTTATAAGTGTTTAGTTATCCAGCACAATATCTTTGGTGCAACAACATCAACTGTTGCATGGCTAAACACTTGTAAGGTCCCAAAGGCGAGACCTATTGGCTATGCCAATGCTTGTTTAGGTCGAGCCTGGGCAGCTGCGAAGCATGCAGTAGTGGAAGCCCCGCCCACTCTCTGGCTTGTGTCATTGTCCTTCGTAAACGCTGGCTTCCCGAGTCGTTATTAGTCATGTTAGTCCCTCCTTGGTACCGCCTTGTCTGCATTTGTAACCTCCTATGGCGACTGGCCCTTTTACTTCTGTTGTGACACAGTATGTCTTTAGTCTGTAAGCACTATTTTTTTTAATGAATTTCTCCTACTGCAGGCACGATGTGCTTTCCTCGCCATGCCCGCGTTCACTTTCAAGCAGCCCCGGACAATGGTGGCCGCTTCTTTGATGTGAAATAGGTCTCGCATTTACAAGAGTTTGAGTTATTGCCATTGTAAATGACAATAGCTTAACCCCTTCGGTGCGCGGCCGATTTTCGCCCTGTGCGGGGCGTTTCATTAAGCGGGCGGGTTCATGACGAGCTCAGCTCGTCATGCGCACACGAGCACTGCGCAGCATGACGAGCTGAGCTCGTCATGAGCACCGAAGGGGTTAAACTCTCGTAAATGCGAGACCTATTGCATTGCAAATGCTTGTGATTTGGCAGTTTAAAGTTCTCATATGGCGGGCGATGTTTTTAACACCACTTTAGCCCCCTTCCTTTGCCCTTCCTTCACCCTCTGACCCCTGCTGACACACATCAGCAAAACCATCCTCGGCATGAGGCAGTTAAACGATCGATGATTTGGGCGAGCTGGGGGAGGTCCGGGGATGTTTGCGTCTTGTGTCTTGTTTTCGTCTGTCAGATTCCTTCTGACAGTGGTGAGTTTTTGGATATCGAGGCGGTAGCCTCATTACTCCACATTCATTTTGAGTTTTTTAGTCGCTGTTTAGGTTGTCTTATTGATGTGTGACGCTTTGATGTTTGCGTCAGGGGCCTGTCCCTATTTATACTGACCAGTGAACTCAAAAGGGACCCCCTGCTGCCTCGTTTAATTCACTACAATCAGCAAGGGCGCCACATTTGTCTTCGCCCACGCCCAGGGCGCTATTTCAGCAAAGGCCGGCTCAGCCTACACATAACCCATTGGCAGTGTGTGGCCTTAAGTTCACATTTAAGAACCTCTAGTTCTACTTGTGTAGTTTGGTGTGAAGGAATACTGCTGGGCCATAATCTGATCTGAAAAGAGCTTTTTTTGTCGAGATGCAGTTTACAGATTGTAAATGGAAGAATCCTGAAAAGCACAGAGTGCTTGTAAGATTTGATGCCAGCTAGAGTGATGTAGGCGTTCCAAAAGTAACATCTTTTAGAGTTTGAAAGTTCTCCTGGGTCAGTAACACACAAGCCTGCAATGACTATTAAGATTAAAAAAAAAGGCAGCCACCACTGTCTCGTGTTCATCAGGAAACATCTGGAAATTAGTTTTACAAAGGATTTTCTTTTTAAGTGCTGCTTTGTTTAATTTATTCAGCTAGATTATATAAACAGTCCAGCTAATCCAATAAAAAACAATTTTTCTCTGTTTAATGTTTAAATTGGTTATGAAGTATATGTTAGATGTGAAAATTACTCTACCCACTTCTCCCACATCTTATTTATTCAGCTTGATTGTTCTGCAGAATAAAGTACTCCAATTCTAAAAATGGATGGATTGTTTGCCCATCTGACACTAAATGTATAAGTAGCATTTGAGGTGATTAAACACGGACGTGGTTGAATCAATACCAACATTTGAAAGAAATACTTAAATCTGCATTTGAATGTCTAAAATCCTTGTGCACAGAACATCTCATTGGAATTTCCACATCTGCATTAGTGGGACTAATGTCCTTTTGCACAGAATAGCTCATGGCAACATCTGGCTCTCCATTAACAGGACCTTCTGTCTACACAAAATATTTATTGAGAATATCCCGATCTCCATTAGAGTAGCGAGGGCCCTTTTGTATTTTATAACTGCTTGGAGACATCGTGGAGTGAACCAAAAGAATACCTCCTCGCACAAGTTAGATTTCCGTTAGCTGTTGGAGCCGTGTAGCAAGTGTGTCAATCTGCTGGGTAGGAAAAACAGACCGGGTTCTCTTGAAGTGATCTGATCATGTATTGCACAAGGATGGACCAGTGTGGTGACTACTAAAGACAATCATGATTATATTGTTAATAGTTTTCAAGGCTTTGTTTGACACTGTCCTAGACCATAAACGTTGCAAGGCTATTAGTAATAATATGCAAACATTTCAAACAGATGGGCAACAGAAATGTAAACAAAAAATACACACATTAAAAAGAGCCTGCATTTGATTTCCTGCTTCTCCGCTAGAAATGTAAACCTTCCTCTCCCCTCATACTTTGACTTGGGTCACTGATGATGAACACAACCTGTGTATAGCGAGTGTTCACAATTAATGACGCACCCAGCTAACCAGCATTGTGTGTGCTACAAAAACCGGGGTTTTTATACACCCATTCCCTCTAGAAATGTGAGAATTGTCTTTGCGGCCTCCCTCCCCGAAAATCAGCCCATATCATAAGTTATTTTTGCATGAGCTAATTGAACAAGCATTGGCATAGCCAATAGGTCTCGCCTTTGGGGCCTTATAAGTGTTTAGCCAGAGCTATTGACTTTGCCAATGTCTTCAAGCTGTGCTGTAGAGAAGTGTGGCTGCTGTGCAGCATGCTGAAAAGTTATAATAAAAAAGTGTTAGAAGCATTTTTGTTACTTTATATATGACCAAGAAGGCATTATGTAAAACTGAACAACCATATTAAAAAAAGTATTTACAATAAAAAATTTCCTCAGTTTTCTTTTGTTCTTGCAATGCTGGCAACTTGTTTCTGCCTATTGCAATGGTTGTTTGTTAAAACTTTTTTTTTGAGGGGGCATAAACAATCGGAGGGTGAAGGTTGGGAACTAGTACCTGTATTATAACACTAGCAGCGGCCAGACGCTAGGGGAGAATCAACAGATGCCAGATTCCGAGAGCAGGCTGAGGTGGTGCTGAGTGATGCTGAGGTGGTAGTGGTGGTGACTGTTGCGGAGACGATGCTGAGGTGATGCTGAATGATACTCAGGTCTTGCTGAGTGATACTGCTGTGGTGCTGAGTGATGCTGTGGTGGCGCTGAGTGATGCTGTGGTGGCCCTGAGTGATGCTGTGGTGGCCCTGAGTGATGCTGTGGTGGCCCTGAGTGATGCTGTGGTGGCGCTGAGTGATGCTGTGGTGGCGCTGAGTGATGCTGTGGTGGCGCTGAGTGATGCTGTGGTGGCGCTGAGTGATGCTGTGGTGGCGCTGAGTGATGCTGTGGTGGCGCTGAGTGATGCTGTGGTGGCGCTGAGTGATGCTGTGGTGGCGCTGAGTGATGCTGTGGTGGCGCTGAGTGATGCTGTGGTGGCGCTGAGTGATGCTGTGGTGGCGCTGAGTGATGCTGTGGCGGCGCTGAGTGATGCTGTGGCGGCGCTGAGTGATGCTGTGGCGGCGCTGAGTGATGCTGTGGCGGCGCTGAGTGATGCTGTTGCGGCGCTGAGTGATGCTGTGGCGGCGCTGAGTGATGCTGTGGCGGCGCTGAGTGATGCTGTGGCGGCGCTGAGTGATGCTGTGGTGGCGCTGAGTGATGCTGTGGTGGCGCTGAGTGATGCTGTGGTGGCGCTGAGTGATGCTGTGGTGGCGCTGAGTGATGCTGTGGTGGCGCTGAGTGATGCTGTGGTGGCGCTGAGTGATATTGTTGTGGCACTGAGTGATGCTGTGGTGATGCTGTGGTAGTTCTGAGTGATGCTGTGGTGGTGCTCAGTGATGCTGTGGTGACGCTGAGTGATGCTGTGGTAGCGCTGAGCGATGCTGTGGTGGCGCTGAGCGATGCTGTGGTGGCGCTGAGCGATGCTGTGGTGGCGCTGAGCGATGCTGTGGGGGCGCTGAGCGATGCTGTGGGGGCGCTGAGCGATGCTGTGGGGGCGCTGAGCGATGCTGTGGCGGCGCTGAGCGATGCTGTGGCGGCGCTGAGCGATGCTGTGGCGGCGCTGAGCGATGCTGTGGCGGCGCTGAGCGATGCTGTGGCGGCGCTGAGCGATGCTGTGGCGGCCTTGAGCGATGCTGTGGCGGCCCTGAGCGATGCTGTGGCGGCCCTGAGCGATGCTGTGGTGGCCCTGAGCGATGCTGTGGTAGCGCTGAGTGATGCTGTGGTGGCGCTGAGTGATGCTGTGGTGGCTCTGATTGATGCTGTGATGGCTCTGATTGATGCTGTGGTTGCGCTGAGTGATGCTGTGGTGATGCTGAGTGATGCTGTGGTGTTGCCGAGTGAGAGATAGAGTGAAGATATAATGCCCAATTAGAGAGGGTGGTGAGAGAAAGAGAGAGAAAGGGTGTACATAGAATAAAGAGTGGAGCGGGATAGAGAGAGAGAAAGAAGGGGAGAGAGAGTGAATGAAGGAGTTTGAAAGAGAAACAGATAAAGGGGTGAGAGAAAAAAAAGCTTGCATTTCAATGCTAATCGCTGTTGTTTTTCATGTGACTGTAGTCCAGGGCTGTCAGTTGGTAATGTGAGCTGCTGCTGCGATTGAAACAGAGTCCAGAGAGTTAATGAGCCATGACGAGGAAATGAGGAAGAGATAGGAAACCCAGGTGGCAGCTGCGCGCGTGCACGCCATCGTGAACGCAAGCTGGTCGCCAGCCGAAAGCCAATGGGTTTGCACTTCCAAAACCCGCTTACTAAAACTCTCGGCCAGACCAGCGCAAGCGCTGGTGCAGGCCGAGACCTAAAAGCTGGTAGCGATCGAAAGACGTAGCCGGATAGTGAAAAAGCGCGGACTGTACACATCTTACAGTCACAGTATTTATTCACAATGAGTCGTTTTATATGCGACTCTTTTGCCTCTGTTTTCCGTCGCATTGAATTTAACATTGACGGTATTTGCTAATGTGAAAAACTGCTAGAAATCCGAATTTTTGCTAGCTTTATTACACCGATCTAGGCCATGTTTCATAGAGCGCCCAGTGGAATGAAAAAGAATGCCCTTCTAGCGCTTAAGGCGTTTTTTCACAACATACGTGAGCGTAGGAGCCATTTTACACTCTGGTGTTGTCACTCTTTCCGAGACGCTGTTATATTTGTGAGTGATACAAATGATTTCCATAACACAAATCATATCAAACTGCACGTTGTCGCTTCTCCCCCTACAAAGCCCCCTATCACATGATAATCGCCAACATGCTCTCCAGTTATCATACAGCGCGTTCATCTTCAGTGCAACCGGATTTTATACACATATAAGGGCATGTTTAGGATACAGTGTCAAAGTAAACATAATAGTGAAGCATGCAACCTGTATGCGGTGTGGTGCCAGTATCTAAATGGACATGAAGTAATCTTAATAACAATAATAACTATTATTGTGTAAATGTTGCACATCCCAAACTGAATTGTGTGTTGCCGATTGCCTTCCAGCACTAACTCGTTTCTAGATCAAGGCGCTATAAAAGCAGAGGGCTACAAACACGTGTATTCGGGGACGTTCTATACACAGCTATGATACACACTGGGCAGTTATTTCTAACAAAAGTGAGGTTGTATTTCATCTAGTGCCTCCTCGGCACTCTTCGGCCACATTTATACAGACAGGAAAGCACGAAGGTCGTGACCCTTGCTGCACCTAACGTCATATTCATTCACAGTCAATCCTGTGAGCTCGAGATTACTCTCAGTGTCGGCCGCATTCACCCACTGAGTTATCGCAGGATCTTGGTGCCTGTCATGAATGTTTGTCAGCCTCCTCGGACCGGTGAGCCCTTTAATCGTCGGAAGGCCCTCTGGAAGATAATATCTTTGCCTCATTTCCGGCAATGGTTTCCACTGTGTATCACAATCGGGGATTAGTTTTATAAATCGAGGATTGCAAGTGCAATAATACTCTCCACCTCATTAGCCAAGCACAAAATGTGGGGGGCCAGACACCGAAGGGAGACCTTTTTCTTGCAGTGGCCGCCAGTGGACGTTATTCTATTCTCACAATAGGCAGTGCATGGACGGTTTATGGAAGTGTCACTGTATCTCTACAGGCAGAGAGCGGCCCCACGGGTATGGAACACTGTGGGACTGTGGCAGCATGGCTGGCCTGGCTGCTGGTGGACGTGGGTGGGTGGGTGCCATTAAACTATATCAAAACGGCTCCATTGTGCGCCTGCCAAAATGTATGTATTACCTGCGACAATAGAAGCCAGGTCACAGGCCTCGTGTAATCCTTGCAAACACCCACTTTAAACATCACACAACACCACAGGAACTGACCCCTCTCTCATCTTGTTCACAGACCCTTTGGGTTGTTTTAGCCGCGGAGTGTGTCATCACTTGAAAGAATTCACCAATTAGCACACGCTGGGCCCAGAGAAAGCTTCATTGTTTTGCTCTGAATAGGGGTTGTTTAAAAAGTGACACCGTCGGAAAAACAACAAGCGCACGCCTCGCGCGTCAGCAGAGGGAGGGGCGAAAGGAGGGGGGCCAGCGCGATTCCCTTGCGGGAGCGAGCGGCAAGGCGCGATAATTAACATATGGCGCCAGCTGCTCGCTCCCGCAAGTGAATCGCCAGTCGTGCACGCGTTGCCATTGGAAGCAATGCAACGCGTGCACGTTTTTGCAGGGAAAGCTGTGCCGATTTCTAAAGGTCTCTCCTATGCAGCGCATGCGCGCTGCGTAGGCGAGACCTAAAAAGTGGTAAATGGACTGTGTACGGGGTAGAGTAATGTTGCAGGCTTTCACATAATATAGCAGCCTTAACTTGCATTTTTATTGTGTATTCAAGCAAAAATCATCATAAACCAACGCAAACTTTGGCAGTATGTATTAGTACGTAACCATTTAATGTTACCCATCAGGACCATATGTCGTACGTGATGAAATCTCAACACTGTATAGCTGTGCTTTAACATTACTGAGGTCCTTATTTCTGTACAGAGCATCTCATTGGAATATCCAGATCTGCATTAGTGTGTCTAAGTTCCTCCTGCAGAGAATATCTCATGCGCTTCAAGGCCTGCATTAACAAAGCTGAGGCCCTTCTTCGTGCACAGATTACCTCATTGAAATATTCAGTGTGCATTACGTTGTATTAAGTTCTTAACTAAGTGCTTAATTTGTAAAATATGAAGTGCAGGTGCTCAAATGTTTGTTGGAGGCCACACCTACTTTTCTTCGGCTCCACCCACATCCTCAACTGGCACTGCTAAAAGTCAGATGTATTACCCGATCTGAATTTCAGCAAGGGAACCTTCCTCATAGTAAGGTTTTGAGAGGAGGTTCCCCTGCCCTGTGAACATTTTGAAAAAGATTAAATCAAAAGTGCATTTAAAGCACAATTTTGGAATAAAATAGCTAAAATCACTAAAGCATTGAAAAGGGACAATTCCAGTGCTTTATGAGCCGGTTTCCGGTAAAGGACAATACCATTTTTAACAGAGTCTACGAGTTCAAAGATAAAACTTTTACATAGCTTATGTTGACAAAAATAAACCAAAATGTTCTGAAAACTCTCTAAACAGATAAACTGAATAAAATCATGCAATACACTTGAATGAGTCACTTTGTCACTTCCAGTGGCCGAAGATGTTTATCATGGTTTCTAAATAGTGGAGTATTCCGTTAAAGCGATTACTTTGAAAGAAACAATAAAAAAAGATGATTAATAATTTGGCTTCTTGCTATAACTTACTCCCCTGGAGCTATATGTGCATTTATTAGACATTCAGAATTGTAAAAAGTATGGAACTACTTCTGTATCACACAGTCAAGACAGAGATTAGAAAAGAGGCATATATTCCAAATATGACTTTTTAATTAAAGATTTGTATTTTAACACAAAGCACAGAAAAATGTAATCTCCCCCAAAAAGTCCTAGAGGTACCTAGGCCAGAAGAATAGGTAGTGGCTGGGCAGTTTGAATTTCCGTATCTCAAGTCATACCTACTAGTGCAAAATGACCATAGTGCCATACAAAATATAAATATAAAAAGACAAAATAACTAAGAATAAAATACAGATAAATACAAATAAATAAATGTACTAAAATGAAAAACGAAAAAAGCAAGTTGTCTTTTTAAAAACAAAATAAATAAAATGTATAAAATAGAACAATAAATATAACATCCAAACAAGGAAAACACATAAATATAACAAAATATTAAACAAATTGACACGCCCAATAAAGTGTTATATAAGCAAATACATAAATAACCTATAAAGTGGAACAATAATTAAATATCCAAACACAGTAAAGCCTAACTTTTTCAAAACATTGCCATGACACGTGTTCTGTCAGTTGGACTGGGCTAGCAGCATCTATTGTTCCAGAAAAGCCCACAAACTGTCTAAATTGCTTGTGCATTCCAAGTCTTCCTCTTTCCTTGCTTTACTCCTAGTGTCATCAGCTGCTCTTCGTCCTTTTGCAAGCCATGACTGAACATAGGGAATGAGGTTGAATTTCTTAAATGGTGGACCAACAAGATTTAAAACAAGCATTGGCATATCCAATAGATCTCGCCTTTGGGACCTTATAAGTGTTTAGCCATGCAACACTTGATGTTGTTGCACCAAGGATATTGTACTGGATAACTAAACACTTATAAGGTCCCAAAGGGGAGACCTATTGGCTATGCCAATGCTTGTTTTTTTTTTAAAGGACAAGCAGTGCTATCAGGCTCCGGCTGCCACTTAGTCCACCGCATCCACCGCATCCCACGTAGATGCTGCAGCCATCTTTGAATGGTTTTAAAGCCAATTCAAAAGCGGTTGCCAGTGTATGTGAATCCCTATCTCAACTGTGAGACTGTTCTCCTGCTTCCCAATTCTATTAAATACAAATTATGTAAAAAGAACATCCCTTTCTGAGCTGCACGGCTCATCCTACCCACGTTTCACGCGCAGATTTGAAATACTGATGGTTTGGGCTTCCCGGAATTCAACTGGTTGAGAGAGGTGTAGAGAGAGAGGTGTAGAGAGAGAGGTGTAGAGAGAGAGGTGTAGAGAGAGAGGTGTAGAGAGAGAGGTGTAGAGAGAGAGGTGTAGAGAGAGAGGTGTAGAGAGAGAGGTGTAGAGAGAGAGGTGTAGAGAGAGAGGTGTAGAGTGAGGTGTAGAGGTAGAGGTGTAGGTAGAGGTGTAGGTAGAGGTGTAGGTAGAGGTGTAGGTAGAGGTGTAGGTGTAGAGAGAGGTAGAGGTGTAGAGAGAGGTAGAGGTGTAGAGAGAGGTAGAGGTGTAGAGAGAGGTAGAGGTGTAGAGAGAGGTAGAGGTGTAGAGAGAGGGAGAGAGGTAGAGAGAGGTAGGGAGGTAGAGAGAGAGGTAGGGAGGTAGAGAGAGAGGTAGGGAGGTAGAGAGAGAGGTAGGGAGGTAGAGAGGTAGAGGTAGAGAGGGGTAGAGGTAGGTATAGATAGAGGTAGAGAGAGGTATAGATAGAGGTAGAGGTAGAGAGAGGTAGAGGTAGAGATAGAGGTGTAGAGGTAGAGATAGAGGTGTAGAGGTAGAGGGGTAGAGGTAGAGAGAGGTAGAGAGAGGTAGAGGTAGAGAGAGGTAGGGAGGTAGAGGTAGAGAGAGGGGTAGAGGTAGGTATAGATAGAGGTAGAGGTAGAGAGAGGTAGAGGTAGAGGTAGAGGTAGAGAGAGGTAGAGGTAGAGGTAGAGGTAGAGAGGTGTAGAGGTAGAGGTAGAGAGAGGTAGAGAGAGGTAGAGGTAGAGAGGTGTAGAGGTAGAGAGGTGTAGAGGTAGAGAGGTGTAGAGGTAGAGAGAGGTAGAGGTAGAGAGAGGTAGAGGTAGAGAGAGGTAGAGGTAGAGAGAGGTAGAGGTAGAGGGAGGTAGAGAGAGGGAGGTAGAGAGAGGGAGGTAGGGAGAGAGAGGTAGGGAGGTAGAGGTAGAGAGAGAGGTAGAGAGAGAGAGGTAGAGGTAGAGAGAGGGAGAGAGGTAGAGAGAGGGAGGTAGGGAGAGAGGTAGGGAGGTAGAGGTAGAGAGAGAGGTAGAGAGAGGTAGAGGTAGAGAGAGGTAGAGAGGTAGAGAGAGGTAGAGGTAGAGAGAGGTGAGAGGTAGAGAGGGGTAGAGGTAGAGAGGGGTAGAGAGAGAGAGGTAGGGGTAGAGAGAGGTAGAGGTAGAGAGGGGTAGAGAGAGGAGGTAGGGGTAGAGAGAGGTAGGGGTAGAGAGAGGTAGAGGTAGAGAGAGGTAGAGGTAGAGAGAGGTAGAGGTAGAGAGAGGTAGAGGTAGAGGTAGAGAGTAGAGGTAGAGAGGTAGGAGGTAGAGGTAGAGAGGTAGAGGGTAGAGAGAGGTAGAGGTAGAGAGAGAGGTAGAGGGTAGAGAGAGGTAGAGGTAGAGAGTAGAGAGAGAGGTAGAGAGAGGGAGAGAGAGGTAGAGAGAGAGAGGTAGAGGTAGAGAGGTAGGGGTAGAGAGGGGTAGAGAGAGAGAGGTAGAGAGAGGTAGAGGGTGAGAGGTGTAGAGGTAGAGAGAGGTAGAGGGTAGAGAGAGGGGTAGAGATAGAGGGTAGAGAGAGGTGGAGGTAGAGAGGTAGAGGTAGAGAGGGGTAGAGAGAGAGGTAGAGGGAGGTAGAGGTAGAGAGGTGTAGAGGTAGGTAGAGGTAGAGAGGGGTAGAGATAGAGGTAGAGAGAGAGGTAAGAGAGAGGTAGAGAGAGAGAGAGGTAGAGGTAGAGAGAGAGAGAGAGAGAGGTAGAGAGAGGGAGGTAGGGAGAGAGGTAGGGAGGTAGAGGTAGAGAGAGAGGTAGAGAGAGGTAGAGGTAGAGAGAGGTAGAGGTAGAGAGAGGTAGAGGTAGAGAGAGGTAGAGGTAGAGAGGGGTAGAGGTAGAGAGGGGTAGAGAGAGAGGTAGGGGTAGAGAGAGAGGTAGAGGTAGAGAGGGGTAGAGAGAGAGAGGTAGGGGTGAGAGAGAGGTGGAGGTAGAGAGAGGTAGAGAGGTAGAGAGAGGTAGAGAGGTAGAGAGAGGTAGAGGTAGAGAGTGGAGGTAGAGGTAGAGAGGTAGAGGTAGAGGTAGAGAGGTAGAGGTAGAGAGAGGTAGAGGTAGAGAGAGGTAGAGGTAGAGAGAGGTAGAGGTAGAGATAGAGAGAGAGGTAGAGAGAGGGAGAGAGGTAGAGAGAGAGGTAGAGGTAGAGAGGTAGAGGTAGAGAGGGGTAGAGAGGGGTAGAGAGAGAGGTAGAGAGAGGTAGAGGTAGAGAGGTGTAGAGGTAGAGAGAGGTAGAGGTAGAGAGAGGGGTAGAGATAGAGGTAGAGAGAGGTAGAGGTAGAGAGGTAGAGGTAGAGAGGGGTAGAGAGAGAGGTAGAGGGAGGTAGAGGTAGAGAGGTGTAGAGGTAGGTAGAGGTAGAGAGGGGTAGAGATAGAGGTAGAGAGAGAGGTAAAGAGAGAGAGGTAGAGAGAGAGAGGGGTAGAGGGAGGGAGAGAGGTAGAGGTAGAGAGAGGTAGAGAGGGGTAGAGAGAGAGGTAGAGGTAGAGAGGGGTAGAGAGAGAGGTAGAGAGAGGTAGAGAGGGGTAGAGAGAGAGGTAGAGGTAGAGAGGGGTAGAGAGAGAGGTAGAGGTAGAGGTAGAAAGAGGTAGAGGTAGAGAGGGGTAGAGAGAGAGGTAGGGGTAGAGAGAGAGGTAGAGGTAGAGCGAGGTAGAGGTAGAGAGAGGTAGAGGTAGAGAGAGAGAGGTAGAGGTAGAGAGGGAGGAGGTAGAGAGGGAGAGGGAGGTAGAGAGAGAGGTAGAGAGAGGTAGAGGTAGAGAGAGGTAGAGGTAGAGAGAGAGGTAGAGAGAGAGGTAGAGAGAGAGAGGGAGAGAGGTAGAGAGAGAGGTAGAGAAAGGTAGAGGTAGAGAGAGGGAGAGAGGTAGAGAGAGGGAGGTAGGGAGAGAGAGGTAGGGAGGTAGAGGTAGGGAGATAGAGGTAGGGAGAGAGAGGTAGGGAGGTAGAGGTAGAGAGAGGTAGAGAGAGAGGTAGAGAGAGAGAGGTAGAGAGAGAGAGAGGTAGAGGTAGAGAGGGGTAGAGAGAGAGGTAGAGAGAGGTAGAGGTAGAGAGAGGTAGAGGTAGAGAGAGGTAGAGGTAGAGAGAGGTAGAGAGAGGTAGAGAGAGGTAGAGGTAGAGAGAGGTAGAGATAGAGGTAGAGGTAGAGAGAGGTAGAGATAGAGGTAGAGGTAGAGAGAGGTAGAGATAGAGGTAGAGGTAGAGAGAGGTAGAGATAGAGGTAGAGGTAGAGAGAGGTAGAGGTAGAGAGAGGGATAGAGAGAGAGGTAGAGAGAGGTAGAGGTAGAGAGAGGTAGAGGTAGAGAGAGGTAGAGAGAGGTAGAGAGAGAGGTAGAGAGAGGTAGAGAGAGAGGTAGAGAGAGAGGTAGAGAGAGAGGTAGAGAGAGAGGTAGAGAGAGAGGTAGAGAGAGGTAGAGAGAGGTAGAGGGAGGTAGAGGTAGGTAGAGGTAGGTAGAGGGAGGTAGAGGTAGAGAGGGGTAGAGAGAGAGGTAGAGGTAGAGAGAGAGGTAGAGGTAGAGGTAGAGAGAGGTAGAGGTAGAGAGAGGTAGAGGTAGAGAGAGGTAGAGGTAGAGAGAGGTAGAGAGGTAGAGGTAGACAGAGGTAGAGCGAGGTAGAGAGAGGTAGAGAGGAGAGATAGAGGTAGAGAGAGAGGTAGAGAGAGAGAGGTAGAGGTAGAGAGAGAGGTAGAGGTAGAGAGAGAGGTAGAGGTAGAGAGAGGTAGAGGTAGAGGGAGAGGTAGATAGAGAGGTAGATAGAGGTAGAGGTAGAGAGGTAGAGGTAGAGAGAGAGGTAGAGAGAGAGAGGTGTTGTGAATCACTATGTTTATGTGAATCAGGTGTGGTAACTTCTGTACTTCATTTTTACTGAAAGGTATATTGATTAAAGGGGTAAAAGAAAGAGAAATAGAGAGAAGAAAGAATAAAAGCGTGAACGGAAGAGCAAAAAAAGTGCAAGATAACGAGAAGCCACACAAAGAGATCCCGGACTGACAGTAACTTTCATCATTTGGATCCCAAATTATTCCCTTTTGAAAGTCAAGCTGATAACGGGATGTGTCTTGCAGACCAGAACAAAAGGCAGCAGGCAACCAGGCGGTAGCAAGAGCTGCGCGCGCGAGAGAGGGGGAGCAGGAGGTGAGCCCGGGAGTGGTGCGTGCGTGCGTGCGCAGTCTGCTCATTTTCAAGCACTGCACTCGTGCTTGTGGCGCGCCCCTGCTCGCTCCCGCAAGGTGGATGCCGCCACAAGCACGAGTGTGTGCTTGAAAATGAGCAGAGCGACTGCTAAAGGCCCTCCTATGCAGCGCATGCGCGCTGCGTAGCCGAGACCTAAACATTAAAGAAGATGTTGTTTCAGTCAGCAATGATGCTCTTGTAGATGTGCATATAAGAAAAGCCCCGCTCACATTCTGCAGTACTGATAGCAATAGTGTGTAAGGCCGTCAAAAGCTCCTTGAACTGCCTTTTAATTTCTTTTCCTCCAGATTCCTTATACTCTCTGTAAGCACGTATGGTTTCTCGACTGGCAATGTTGAATCTTTTACACAGAGACTCAATATCACTTTCACCATAGAGAACAGGTAGGTCATCAGGCCAGTACTGTTTGTATAAAACTTTCACTTCGCAAATCAGTGTATCATACTCCGCCTTTCTGTCAGTAGAATTAGTACCTCCTGTAGACAACAAACGATGTCTTAGATTTTCTGCAAGGCTACGAAAAAACTGTCCCTGTTCAATGATTTTGTCAGTGGTCTTTCCTTTGTGCAGCATCAGACCTTCGAATATATTTTCTTCTATGCCCTTTTTACACTGTGAGAAGTGGTTCCCTTGCCTGTCTACCATTGCCTCAAACACTGCTATTTGCCAACAAATAGCTCGATGAGCATCAATGATTGTAGAGTCACGTTGCTGTAACTCGAGTGATAACTCTGATAACTCCTGAAGAGCATCATACATGAGGCCAAGATTAGCAACAAACTGGATAGATGATAACCGCCTTCCTAGGCCTGTGCACATATTTCGTGTTGAACTGTCACGGGAACCATCATCAGCTGCACTAGTAAAGTGCTTGTAGAGAGCAGGATATGCATTCCAAATAGCCTCCACTTTTCTGAAGCTTGATGCAACCCAACAAGTATCTAACACTCTACCTATTCTGCAAAGCTGAATGTCAAGAGCTTCTGCACATTATTTTAGCTCCAAACGATTTTTAACAGATGTGGCAAATAAAGAATACAGCTTATCAAGTAAGTTTTTGAAATGATTTGTAGCGCCAATATCTTTCATGACATCATGAACGGCAAGTTCCAGGCGATGTGCTGAGCAGTGCCAGGCTACAATATTGGGAGAGATTCTTTCTTGCAACCTCTTCACAACACCACTGTGGCGGCCAAACATCACTGAAGCTCCATCACAGGCAACTGAAACCAGGCATTTGGAGAGAAAGTCCTCACTTATGTTAACTAGATCTTTTTTTAGTGCAGATAGTAAACTGTTTACTATGCCGTCAGCTGACAAATCACTCAGCTCAATGAGGGCAACAAAAATATTAGCTTGGGAGGCCATGCCAGGTAGCTGCATTCGCATGTACACAATTAAAGAACTTTTCCTATTTAACGCAGTGCCTTCATCTAGTAAAAGACTTACTTTTGGGGAAAGTTCAATAATTTTGGCAAATATCTTCCTCTTCATTTCTGAGGATATGTGGCGTTGTATGTTTGAGCAAGCTACATTGGAGTGCATAATTCGCCCCATATGCAGTCCATTCAACTGGTGGCAGTCTATCTGTTTCAAAACCATACGCTGGCCTGTTCCGCTTTGCTTCCTTATAAGCTACACAGAATATTCTGGCTGTTGTTGACATTTGTACAGATTGCGCTTTTGCAGTTACTTGCAATAAAGGTTCTTTTTTAGCCTTATCTAAGATTTTTAAAGTTGCAACATGAGCTTTGCTTTGTGCATGTTCTCCAATCTTTTTCCTCCATGATTTCTGCTGTTGTTCTATATTGATTCCATATGCCTTCACAGTAGACTCAGTCCATTCTTTGGACAATTTCATTCCCCTGGATTTCTCAGCACCAAGATCACGGACTTGGCGACACACAGAACAGCCAAGGTTATGGCCTTTAACAATTAACCACGGATGCTTGCGTTGGAAATATATTTTTGGGTCATGTTTCCAACCTTTAGGAAGAATGCCTTTCCTAAAAACTGTCTGAATGTGGTTTTAGTGATAATATGTCAAACTGTTTGCTAGTGCTTGGTGTTTCCTCTGTCTCTGTAGCAATCTCCACAGCATGATGTTGCTCATCTCTAAGAGGATTATCTTCTGTCTTTCCTTCTGTAGGGGTGATAACGCTGCTGCTAGCAGTGGTGTCGCTCTCATCTAGTGCCTTCTCTCGCACTTCATCATCTTCCTTGTTCCCTTCATCCATTGGAAGTACATGGTCTTTTCTAGGAAGTTTGCTAGCAGGCTCCTCGTCATCTTTGGGCTTAAATTTTGTGCAGTAGCTTGAAATCTTCTTCTGTCCAGTGTGTGACATTCTAGGGAAGCAAAGTGAAAGAAAGCACGCTAGACATGTGCGAAGTGTGATGTCAATTCATCCAAGTAACAGGCACAATTAATATTTATTCGCAGTTTGCACCAAAGACATTTCTGCAGCTGCACCTCCATTACCATCCATGACTGACTACAAGTACAACCCAAATGGATCCTACTTTGCCTACCCAAATTCAGGCCTTTTCCAAATCATACCCCTGCCTGCCCTGCAGCGCTCACTGGAAAGACACACAAAGTCTTTAAAGTTTGCCTCACTTTTAAGCTTTGGCTTCCGGTATTACTACAGCAGGGTGAGGTGGCAGTGTGCAGAGTTAGTTACACACTGTGATTCACAAAAATTATTAATTAATCAACACTCTGGGCCGGACTGGGAACCCCAAGCAGCCCGGGCAAGTTTTGTTAGACCAGCCCCCATACGGTGCGGTGCGTAGCAAGCGAGCGCAGCGAACTTAACGACTGCTAGAGGTGTTTTTTGGGGGGAATTCCCCCCTCAAGAACATTTTGTTAAAAGAAAGACCAAAATGGGGCACAACTCATTTTTCATTACATATTTAGCTGTATTAACTTTCAGAGCATAGTAAATCGTAAATGATGACCTGACATAAGCACCCAGGCCATAAACCGTGGAAATGTCACATATAAGCACCCAGGCCAGAAAGCATGGAAATGTCACACATAAGCACCCAGGCCAGAAAGCATGGAAATGTCACACATAAGCACCCAGGCCAGAAAGCATGGAAATGTCACTCATAAGCACCCAGGCCAGAAAGCATGGACATGTCACACATAAGCACCCAGGCCAGAAAGCATGGAAATGTCACACAAAAGCACCCATGCCAGAAAGCATGGAAATCTCACACACAATCACCCAGGCCAGAAAGCATGGAAATGTCACACATAAGCACCCAGGCTAGAAAGCATGGAAATGTCACACATAAGCACCCAGGCCAGAAAGCATGGAAATGTCACACATAAGCACCCAGGCCAGAAAGCATGGAAATCTCACACACAATCACCCAGGCCAGAAAGCATGGAAATGTCACACATAAGCACCCAGGCCAGAAAGCATGGAAATCTCACACATAAGTACTCAGACAAGGAAGCATGGGAATATCACACAAAGGCATCTTAGCGGGGTGGTGCAAGCTCGACGGCCGGGCCGCCGTCAAATATCAACGCTCCAATTGCCTACCCACACTTGAGCAGCACTCGAGACACAAACTGAAGGTGGCAAGCCTTTAATCAGGGGTACAAGCAGGCTCCTGTTGGCAGTTTTCATCAGACAGCCATAAACACGAATCGCCTGACGCGTTTCGAGAGTGTATCTCTCTTCCTCAGAGGCAGTCGCATTGGTGGATGCCACGCGGCATGCACTCCCATGCTTCCGTAAAAGAGGACTTGAGCCTTACAAAAAGAAAAGACTTGAAATGTCAGCAAACTAAATAATGGTCTTAAAGAATAAATGTGCTTGTGTTGATTTAAAGCAGCACCTGGTGGAAAAAAGTTTTCCCGAACTTTGCATTTGAAAAGCACAACGTTGGAACAGAGACAATATTTTAAATGCACATACATTTTATTTTCCTTTTTTCAGGTTTTAAATTATAAACTTGGACACATGTATTGTTGAGCTGAACAAACACAGAGCGCGACCAGAGTTTTGTAATCTATGCATTATGTATGTGTGCTGCGAGGTGTTTTGCATGCATTGAGGTTTCACTACGGAGACCCGACATTTGTCGCAGGTATTTAACCGGTGGTCTTCAAGCTGCAAACATCAAAAAATGTGATCACAAGCAGCATTGCTATCGTTATTTGCAGTAGCTGTGGTATTTTGAGTGTGATAAGGTTAGCATGGACAGCATTAGCAGGCTGTTATAAAAACGTAATTTTGAAAGAATCTATGCAGTTGCAGTTTTCTTCTATGTCCATGTGATCTGTGACCTATTATTTGAATGAGCTCAACATAGTGCCCTAATCATGTGAACAAGGCCGGTGCCTCAGCCGAAACGCGTCATTTTTGGCTAAAATCTTGGATTAAAAATCAGAGGTGATTAATCTGGTCTCCTGTGCTGTGTCATTACCTGTCGTACCTATGGACAGGTCGTGGTTGAGAGATATATATATATATATCTATCTCCAACAGAAAAGGTTGCCCTAAGTGAGGGCGTCCTCCCGGAAAGCAACCTCATGCAGTGAGGACAGCAGTGACATCCGCATTCCGCTTTCATCAGAGTAGCAGGCTATATATATATCATCTTGGCTCAAATCTCTGACACCTCAGGCGCTCTGTGGCGGTGTGGATACGGCAGAGCCACGCCGTTTCAAATTACGCAGGTATTTCACAAAGGAAAGATTCCACTCGCACTCCCGGATATCTTTGTAATCCAGTTATTTATTTTCTTGTCAACAGCTTTACTGAAGCAATCTAGCAACACCCAACGCGTTTTAGTCTATCCAAGACCTTGTTCACGGGTAATACAAAGGGCGGCATTTTTTTCATGTTTAAATAAAGCTTCCGACATTTTTACATCACTTCATGTAATATGCCGCTTTGCATAATTGATAATGTAGTGTATTCATTCCGAAAAAAATCAGTTTTTATAATACCACCAGCAATTCAAGTGAAGTGTTGAAAAAGTGAGACAACCGAATAAAACAAAATATAATGATAAAGTAAATCAACATGTGTTTCAAAGGTCACAGATTAGCATTTACGGATAATCCTATTTCATGCCCCATGTATGAATTTACCATTCTTATCCTTGCATCTCTTGATTTCATGTAATCAGGATCAATTGAATATGTACAATCTAGTAATATTTATAGCTCATTTGTTTAAGCGTGCATGATTGTCCATACATTTAATTGATTAGTGATTCAGTGACTGAGAAGACCACTTCGGAAAAGTTAATCCATCGCATTGGTCACATACCCCATCGCGACCTTATTACGCGATATGTAGGGTAATGTTCTTGGGATAGTCCCTTTTTGTACCAAAAACCAGCCCTCTGGTGGGCTGACTGTGTAGGATCATTTACACCGTCCAGTATTGCTCTCACATTGGACATGTAACTATAGACATTCAATTGATTGTGTTCTTCCTTTGGTAACCACAGAGACGGTCACCAACTGGTGGTCAGGATGTTGTACATTTGGGGCAGGAATTCAGAGTTAGGAACACATAGTGATCTGAATGTAGTAAAAATCAGATTTAAAAACAAGTGAAAATTGAGTAATTTACTTTTTACCTAAAATCCATAAGCATCCCACACTTCACTTGAATTGATGGTGGTATTATAAAAACGGGTGTTTTTTCGGAATGAATACACTACATTATCCACAATGCAAAGCAGCACATTACAGGAAGTGATGTAAAAATGTCGGAAGCTTTATTTAAACATGAAAAAAATGCCGCCCTTTGTATTACCCGTGAACAAGGTCTTGCATAGACTGAAACGCGTTGGCTGTTGCTAGATTGCTTCAGTAAAGCTGTTGCCAAGAAAATAAATAACTGGATTACAAAGATATCCGTAAAGTGCGAGTGGAATCTTTCCTTTTTGAAATACCTGCGTAATATATATATAGATATAGATATATATATATCCACGTAACAAGACCGTAGGCTGAAAGTTGCTTCTTCTTTTTTCTCCTCATTCTTTGTCTTCACCTCACATGTATTTTTCTGTAATCGTTATTAGTCATTTCCACTCCTCTCTTCTCCTTTTCCCTGATAATTTACTCGTAACCCCCTTCCCATTCCCCCTTGCCTCTCACCCTTCACATTTCACCCTTCACCCCTTGCATTTCACCCTTCACCCCTTGCATTTCACCCTTCACCCCTTGCATTTCACCCTTCACCCCTTGCATGTCACCCTTTACCCCTTGCATGTCACCCTTCACCCCTTGCATGTCACCCTTCACCCCTTGCATGTCACCCTTCACCCCTTGCATGTCACCCTTCACCCCTTGCATGTCACCCTTCACCCCTTGCATGTCACCCTTCACCCCTTGCATGTCACCCTTCACCCCAGCATCTCTCCCTTCACCCCAGCATCTCTCCCTTCACCCCTAGCATCTCTCCTTTCACCCCTAGCATCTCTCCCTTCACCCCTAGCATCTCTCCCTTCACCCCTAGCATCTCTCCCTACACCCCTAGAATCTCTCCCTACACCCCTAGAATCTCTCCCTACACCCCTAGCATCTCTCCCTACACCCCTAGCATCTCTCCCTACACCCCTAGCATCTCTCCCTACACCCCTAGCATCTCTCCCTTCACCCCATGCATCTCACCCTTCAGCCCTTGCATCTCACATCTTCAGCCCTTGCATCTCACATCTTCAGCCCTTGCATCTCACATCTTCAGCCCTTGCATCTCACATCTTTCAGCCCTTGCATCTCACCCTTCAGCCCTTGCATCTCACCCTTCAGCCCTTGCATCTCACTATTCACCCCTTGCATCTCAGCTATGTATCTCACCCTTCAGCCCTTGCATCTCACCCTTCAGCCCTTGCATCCCACCCTTCAGCCCTTGCATCCCACCCTTCAGCCCTTGCATCCCACCCTTCAGCCCTTGCATCCCACCCTTCAGCCCTTGCATCCCACCCTTCAGCCCTTGCATCCCACCCTTCAGCCCTTGCATCTCACCCTTCAGCCCTTGCATCTCACCCTTCAGCCCTTGCATCTCACCCTTCAGCCCTTGCATCTCACCCTTCAGCCCTTGCATCTCACCCTTCAGCCCTTGCATCTCACCCTTCACCCCTTGCAATTCACTCTGCATCACTTGCATTTCACCCTTCAGCCCTTGCATCTCATCCTTTCACCGCTTGCATCTCATCCTTTCACCGCTTGCATCTCATCCTTTCACCGCTTGCATCTCATCCTTTCACCGCTTGCATCTCCTCGTTCTTCACCGCTTGCATCTCCTCGTTCTTCACCGCTTGCATCTCCTCGTTCTTCACTGCTTGCATCTCCTCATCCTTCATCCTTCACATCTCACTCTTTACATCTCACCCTTCAGCCCTTAGATCGCACCCCCTCAACTCCAATATCTTAATCTTCACCCCTTGCATTGCACTACACCGTTCCTCTCCTCTTTCGACAATGCCTCCTTGCATGTCACCCCTCGCTTGTCGCTCCTCACATGTCTCTCCTCATATGTTGTGTGGCATTTCTTGACACTTCGCTACAATGAGCAGATATATGGGCTTGGTAGACCTTTTCAGTTGTCCATATGTATGTACAATTGCACTGAAATGGTGAATGTTAAATAATAAAGCAACCCCCATATGTATTATTGCAAATGAAAATTATTGATTTACATAGTTTTGTTTTGATGTTTCGTATTTTCTTATTTACAAAAAGGAAACAATGAATGTTTTTTTAAGTTGACACATTTTTAGAATAGCCATTATAGTTGTAGGCAGACCCTCGCATGTCTCAGCCTCGGACAAACCGCCTGAAAAGAAAAAAGAATAATGATTTGGAACGAATGTTAATGAAAAGCCTTTTGAAGAAATAGGCGGATCTGGGCATCTTGAGGAAAGACCTGATCGAGGTCTGTAAGCTAGCTACTGAAAATATACAAAATGTAGCTGCTGGAAAATTTCTCAGTTGTCTTTAGCCTGCCTGCTCGGCACTGTGGAGAACAAACATGTCATCTTAAGCAGCAAGCGACAGTACTTGAATAAGTGCATACACCTGTGCAGTTCATATTATGGCTGATGCCAATCAACTGCTGGAAGACGTGGTAAAAAAAACAAAAAAACGAATAAGCATATAAATACTTTTCAGGGCTTTCTTGGAATCTAACTTAAATAGTAAATCAGTTATCCACAAGAAGATGTTAATACAAATTCAGTGTTGAGTTCTGATTTTGCTAAATATTGTGAATGAAGAAACTCACAATTGTTAGACATGGTAAACAAAGTAATGCTGTTTTAACTCCAATCCCAGAAAGCATTCTGTTAGCAAAATACATTTTTAAAAGATGCTTATTAGAATATTTGGAAACTGGGCTGTTTTATGAGTTGTACCTTTGGCTGTGGTACATGAATTTCGCACATATTCTTTATGAAGTAGTCATGGTAAGCCTAACCCTAGAAAGTGTTTTCTTTTTTTTGTTTTGTTCTTTCAGCATAAATGTGTGTACTTTGAGACCACTCAGTGCTCTCTCTCGGAATGCCTCTCGTTAGTATGTGGCAACATCATGTTATATCAGTGATGTCTCTACAATGGGTTTAAGCGTTCCATTCGAGCTTGTGGCTGGGTGGTATGTGACTGAGTATGAGAGACCAGCTCCCACTATTTCCTCCTACTTCAGCCTCATTTCAGTTGCTGAAAGTTGGAAGGCAGAAGTGAAATTACTGTGACTAGTTCCTGTCACTTCTTTTATTGCCCCCTGTCCTTGAAGTTTAATTTCTTACCGAGGTGTGAGGGTAGGTGGGGATGAGCATCTTAGCCTCTCCCGCATAGTCGCTCAGCGTCACTCAGAATCCGGCAAGAAACTTGAGAATACAGAGATCAGGGAGATTCTGAGAGCTGTGATCACTGCTTCAGGGTCCTCTTCATTCTGCCTTCTCAGATCCTCCCCATATTACCCTTCTGTGGAATCCCTCCTGGAGGACCAAGGAGAAGAAAATTCATCACCTATAAGTTCTCAGGGACTTGGCAAAGTATCTTTTCTCGCCCCAATAGACACCAAGTAAATGTTTGTAAATTCACTGGCAACTAGCAAGTTTGGCATCTAACCTGATCACTCGGTGACTAGGAACTGGCAAGCATGTGCTAGCTGAGAGTGACCTGTTTACTTGGAACAGACCAGTGTGTATATACTGAAAACTGGGTGTTAAATGCAGTCACTGGAGCCCTCATTGATGTGTGGTCACTAGAGGGAAATCAGGTGCTATGTATCATGAAGGTATGGGAGGGAATTTCTCCTCCCATCTAGTCTATTCCACACATGCCCACAGCATCAGTATGAGCACAAGATGGGTTTCAAGCAATGAGCTTACCCACCTGTTTAGCTTCAGATTTTCAGCAAATATTGCAGGGTCATTTAGAAGAAAGGCTTGGGTTAGTACCAAGGTCTTGGAAGTGCACTACGAAGTGAAACAGGGATGTGAGGGGCTGTGTTATGGAGACTGCGAGGAGATGCAAGCTCCCAGCTCTTCGCCCCTCCTCCTCTCATCCAGGCAAGAAACAGTAGCATCAGAAACATGAGAAGAAATGGAATCACTACGTTTAGCGGCACCTACTGCACCTTGATCTGATCCCCATTGGAGACCTGTTATGGGAAAGGACTCTCCTTCTGTGACCTCCGAGTTGCTGCTGATTGTACCAACGACATCAGCTGCTTATAAATGATTCTGTCCAGAAATAAACACTGCAACTTGGCTCTGGAAGTGGCAAAGATCCTGCTGGGGCACCTTGCCACTCCCATACAGTTGACATTGAGGCGTGTCTTCTGACTGGTAACCGGAAATTATGTGTTTACTTAGAACTGCCAATGACGTGTGGTCATGCATTCTTACACCCTGAACACCCTGGGGACCCAAATGCCCTCATCAACTTTTGCATGTGGTTGAGAAACAGTAGAGAAATAATATCTTCTGATCAGCATTGCGTAGAAAACACAATAAGGTGTGACCTTTCTCTTGTGCCTCACTAGTACTTGTAGTTGTCTGAGGTGAGAGTTTGGTCAAGTAACTCTTTGCCCAAGTCTTGTTGTTGTAGGGATTCAGTCTGGATGTGTGTGTGCATAGGAGTTCTGTTGTCGATTTGCAAATAAACATTGCACTCTCCTAATGATGCTTTAGATTATACACTAGGTTGGCCACCGCCTTCTGTTCCTTTGGGCCACAACCACAGTACTGAAAATATACCCATGAATCCATATATATTGAATTTGTACCGATCCTAAGAAATGCGGTGACTGCCACAGGACTTCGTTGCTCCTGATTGGTTTACTAGTAGAAAAGACAAAGTGCAGGACGTATGTCTCTTCATAGAACTTCCTGGAGCTGGCAGTTATTTGAAAACTGTTGGTGAATTAGGAATGGTCAGATACGTGCTCCACAAAAACGTTTGAGTGCTTGCATAGATGCATATTAAAGCCTCCTTTTCACATAAACAATGACTTTCCTAACATTCCTATGCACAGACTTATGTACTGTAGCACTCTGCCCTCAGTTTCATAGGACAAGAGCTATGTAGGGTACTTAGCAAAACACATTTTTGATTCTGCATGTTTTAAGGAATCAATTGGAACTTGGCAGAGCACTTTACTTTTAGCTGCCCAAGAGTCTTTGGGGAATACGATGCCCTAGTGTTTATTGCAATAAATATTTTAAATCACAATATTCCTAAAAGAATTCTTAGCCATCCAATTCAGAGTAACATTGTTCGACACTCATGGCTAGATTGCAGGGGACATCCCCTTTTGGGAGGAAATTTGCAGAAAATGTGAAAATGCAGATTTTGAAAATACATGGCTTTATACATTTCCATGCAGTCCAAGTTTTGATATTTGTCACCATAGTACAGGAGCTCACACTATCATTACTGCTACTCTTCCTTTATAAAAAAAATACCTGCCTACACTGGATTTGACTAAGAGCCTCTGGGGGTACAATACCATTTTGCAAAACCATGGAACAGGTGCCTCTTATCTTTGGTTTCCAGGTTTCTTGATGACAATCACTTTTCATTGCCCTTCAACTTCCACAGTCAATTTTCTCGTTGAAAAAGGAGAATGGGGCAGGAGACAACCTGTGATTATGTCCTAATTTAGTCTTGTGTACAGATTCACATAAGTGGTGCTGTAGACCATCATTGCTATGAAAGGCTGCTCCTATATGCGTTGCTACAAACAGGACATTTGGGACATTACCTTGGTTTAGCATAATGCATATTGCAATTTGTTTGGCTCTGTGAGAAGTGTACTGCACAATTTATCTTTATCTACGGCACACAAACCGACATCAACATGAGCAAAACTCAATCCACCCACAAATGTTGAATATAAATAACCCTTGGATACTGGTGTATAACTTCTTCAGTGAAAGAGTAAAGCAGTTTTGCAGTCAAAGTTAGGATTGCATAACAATGTATTGAAATATGTTTTGTAAAACCCAAGTAGCTTATGTTCTCAGAAATGTTCTTCTGGTGTTAACTGTTTTCAGCAGATGCTGACTGGTCAGCATGGAAAGAGTTCTAGGACGAGGGACATATTCAATGTCCTACGAAAGCGAATTATGATTCATAATGATAGGCTCTGTCCCCGCCTCACCAATCTTTCGGATCTAATTGGCATCCTTCAAAACCTCATGTTTTTGGTAAGGTCAGGGAGTTTCTACATGGAAGCACATGTGACCCAGTGCCTGATTTGGTGGCTTTGGTTTGACCTGGGGCCTGTCCTAACTCTGTCATCCTCTGTCCATCAGTCCATCACAAGTTTGTCATTCTGGGTAAATCCGTTTGTTGCAGTTCTAAAAGTACCAGTGTTATGCAAAATGTGATATAATATGTGTGTCTACTTTTCCTACAGCTAGTGTGGAAGAAGTTAAAGACCACATCTTACACCGAAGAGATTTATCTGTTCAGGTGATCTGTAGCCGTATATCGCCTCCAGTTGCTTATCCTGACAAAGTGACTGGGTAGTAGCATGTCAACCTAAAATTAATCTATGGTGCTTACTAGATGCTTGACTTGGAGTCCTTTCAGTGAGTCCCAGAAAAGATGCAAGACGCTGCCAGTGAAACCCCTGTAGTGGAACTTGCATCTCTCCCCGAATCATCCATCCTGGTTAGATCATAGCACAGTAGTAGCTTCATGGGAACAAACGAACCAGCAAAGCCCTACATCCTAAAGCCGCAGCCCGGATTGGCAGAAGATGACTCAGAAGTGAAGGTCCATTGAGAGTTGATATTCCAGTCCGTGACCTTGGTGTAGCTGCATGCAAATTCCAGACATACTGTAACTGAAAGTGGCATTTGTAGGGTACAGTGTGACCAGTTTGCTTGCCCTGAGCAGCATGAATTCAAATCCGCTTGAGGGGTGTGGCCTGGGATGAATGGAGTCGGATGCATAGGACCCGAGCTCTGGTGCCCACGGCCAGCAGAGACAGTTATCCTGGTTCCCCTGGGCCCATGCTGGGCTGAAAACAGTAGCTGCAGCACAGGGGACAGAAATAGCACCTTGGTATGAGAGAAAATACTGGAGCGGGGACTGCTCCGATCCTGCATTAGCCAGTCGAAAGATGTGGCAATACGGTGGCAGGGACGACCCAGAGAGCCCAATGCCTGCGGGGGGACAGGAAAACGAAGGGCACAGAGGTGGTGCACACCTGAGGCCCAGGGGCCTTAACAGAGTTCTCCCCTGCCTTCCCCTTCGCCCCAGCCCTCGGTGAAACAAGAAGCGGCTGCGATGGCTTGGTCGCATCCTGTCCAATAGGGTGAATGACCAGACGGCACAGAGCCAGCAACAAGGAGTTGGTGGGAAGCTTTTACTGTGACAGGCTATCATTCCCCTCCACCCCCCCCCCCCTCCCGCCTAGGAGGGGCAGCAGGAGAGCCTAGAGTGCACACAGTGGAGTCTACCAGCTGTATTGGGCACAGGAAGCCTAGAGACAAAACATCTGGCTGATACGGAGCGGACAGTAGGGAGAGAAGGTATGTGGGTGGGGGTGACTGGGGTGTAGCGGCTGGAGTCGGCTGGGGCTGGTGTAGATCTCGATCTGGGCCGCGCTTACCGGGGAACTAGGTAGCTGTCGCCTTGGAGTACCGAGGTCTGGAGGGAACAGGAGTGCTTGGCCCTGTATGGGAAGTGGCGACTGCTCAAGGTGGCAGTCCTGACCAACTCCAGAATGCACCAACAGACCCGAGGGAGGAGGCTTCTATAAGATTTGGGTACTTCCAACTTGACACCAGAAGGGGCAAGGCCGAAACCACGCCCAGAGTAAGTGTGGCCCAGCAATGGTTCAATCGAACCAATTTCCAAGGATGCCACCCAAAGAAAAGGAGACAAAGATGGCCCAATACAGAAATCCAGTGATCGGGGCCCGGAGGCCCATACCGCTGCTATAATGGCGGCCATTAAAGACACCAAGGTGACCCTAGAACACAAGATAGACTCTGGGCCCCAAGATGTGGGCCTCTTACGGGCTGACCATAGGAAATTGGCTGAAAGGGCAGCTGAGATGGAACCCGCCGTCACACAGATCAGACCCACGGTGACGAAAGGCATCGCCCGCCTGAAAGCACTGGAGCCTAGTGATGACCGCCCTAGATGGAAAGCTGTATATTGTCAAAGGCCGCTCCCACTACAATGACATCTGACTGGTTGGAGTCCCAGAGAGAGCTGAAGGTCCGCTCACTGAACCATTTTTCGAGGAATGGTTATCAACAGAAGTCCTGAAGGGGTAAAACCTATAAGTGGTCCAAAGAATCCCCCGAAGACCACCAGCACCTGGGCCCTACCACTGGCAGTAGTTGCTTGGCTACTCAGTTTTAGAGACAGAGAATGTATCTTAGAGGCGGCACAGGTACTTTGACAATAGATCCGGGGGGGACGGGGGTGGAGTGAACATTTATCCAAACTACATCACCCAAGTTCTTAGAGAAATGTTTCGAGTGGTCAAACCAAGTAAACCTCAAATATACTCTGTTCTTGCTGACGAAGCTCTGTATAATAGATAACAATGGGTTGCATTTCTAAATGTCGGCAGCCAGGGTGTGGGATTGACTAAAAGCCCAGGGCCACCCTCTGCTTGAGGTGCAAGAGCAGCGCGATCCCTGGGATGGCAAGAGGGCAAGCCGCACCGTAGGACACGACTGCGCCCGAAGGCAACCCCCATGAAAAACCAAACAGAGACAGAAAGGGTGAGTTGCTGGCTGACATGCAGCAAAGAATGACCCTGGCTGACAACAACAGATGGGAAGCTCTGAAAGGGGCTAATGATGAGTCTGAAAGGGGTATCGCAGATAAGGGGAGCAATGACAAAGAACTGCCGCTGCCGGTGGTCACACCGATGACATCAGACAATATCATTATAAAAGGATAAGAGACTCATACCACCCGTCCTCTGCATGCTCGAATCTCAGTGAGGAACACAGATGTACAGAAGACTGGGTATTTCTCCACGAGCCACGCCCCGCCAGTGGTACCAACTGAGCAGTCTTTTGGTAGGTTGTTCACAAATCAAATGTTAGATATGATGGGGTGACGGACACCTCAAACACTGCGGAGGTGGTCAGTACTAGGCCTGCAGCACGAGGCTTTGGTGGGGGTGTTGAGTGGAGGGAGGTCTGCAGACACACATGGTCACTATCATTGCCACAGCGAAATCCACTCAGGCGAGCACTACCAGGAACCACTTGGCAGGTACCTTAACATACAGGTAGACTGGCACTTAGGATATTCTCCTGGAATGTCAGCGGCCTGTGAAACAGGCTGATGCCGGGCATCATAGTCGAGTACTTAATTAGACATGACCTGGATTTGGTACTGTTGCAAGACACGCATTTGATAGGCAATAAATGTGGGTTGCTCAACCGGGGCTGCTACCGGCTGTTGAAGCATGACTGGTTTTCCACCAGGCCCTGGGTGTGGCGATACTAGCACGCAAATACCTCCCACTGCACGTTACACATACTTGGGTGGCCACACTGGGCTGCAATGCAGCGTTTAGCACCAATTGGAATGGTGTGTGCCTGGCAGTGGCATCCTGGTACTTTTCCCTAGTATTTCAGGCAAAAGGACTGGTCAAACTGGGAGAATGGATAGCGGGGATTCCCGAAGCTCTATTGACAGTGGGTGGGGACCTGAACTTAATGCTTCAGTGGGATCTCAACAGGGTGATTAAAACGTATTGGAGGAAATTTTCGGATGCAGTGGGAATGGCTGACCTTTGGAGGGAGAAACACCCCTGAAGACTTCAGTTTTATGCCTCTAACTCAATGCGTTCCCTATCCTGACTGAATTATTTTCTGGGTGCCACGACACAGAGTTGGTGACTTT
The DNA here is from genome assembly GCA_963921515.1 of Calotriton arnoldi. Lineage (NCBI taxonomy): Eukaryota > Metazoa > Chordata > Amphibia > Caudata > Salamandridae > Calotriton > Calotriton arnoldi. The sequence goes on from CAWUFW010001783.1 coordinate 931,915, forward strand.
AAAAATACGGAGGTCCTACCTAATAGCCTTTCAGACCATTCCCCACCCCCACAACCCCTTAGTTGATCCCGCAAACAGGCCCGGGATGAGATGGAGATTAGACCCCTGGGAACTGATGGACTGGAATAAGTGGCACTTGGTGGGGCAGGCATCAGATCTATACTTCCAGGAAAATACTGGGACAGTGGACTCCCACATCGACATGTGGTAAGCCATTAAATCAGTACTAAGGGGGCACCTGATAGCCCACGTGGTGCAGAAAAACAGGAAGAGAGAGAGAAAGAATGCAGGGACCTGGAGAACAAACTGATGTAGGGGGAGGGCGATTGTGGTGACTGCCACAGTGGAGCTCTCACAACTAATAGAAACTATATGGGAAGAGTATGGATCCCTTGCCCTACAAGAGGCAAGAAAGCTCTACAGAAACTCACAAAGTGGGCTCTATGATACCATTAACAAGGCTGGGAAGATGCAGGCCTGGCTAGCCCAGAGGAAGAAAGAAAAAGGTGGATCCACAGGGTGTCCAGAGAGGGAGGGACCCGGCAGACACACTAAGCGATATCCCACAGGCCTTTGCAGACTGCCTAAGCATGTCATACCAATCAAGGATAGGGGAGGAACTGGGCAAACTGGAAAATGTAATCAGAGACATCCTAGTCCCAAGACTTTGGGAGAGGCCAGACAGTCACTGAAGGTGGAGCTATCAGATATGGAAATTTCCGAGGCTCTGACCCATCTAAAAAGTAGGAAATCCCCAGGACCGAAGGAAATCCCTCCCCCCCCCCCCCCCTCCACGAATTCTTTAAAAGTGTGAAGTCCTGCATTGTAGGCCCCATCAGGGCCATGTACAGCCAGACCAAGGAGCGTGGTAAACTGCCCAGTGACCTGCAACAATCCAATATCGTCTTTATCCATAAATAAGGGAAATCGCCCAGGGAGTTTGCCTCATATAACCCAATCTCGCTCCTAAGCATGGTGCTGGCGAACCAACTGATCTGGGTGGTGGCCCCTATTGTCACCCAGACCAGTTTGGTTTTATGCCATACAAAGTGATGAGGCATAATCTGAGGTGCCTGTTTGGGTGCCTGGCCCTGAGAGACCAGCTGAGTGAGCCTGCGATACTGCTGACCTTGGATGCTAAAAAAGCATTCGACTCGGTGGAGTACCATATCTGTTGAAAATTCTGCAGAAGATGGGCTTCGGCCCATCCTTTCTTGCCTGGCTTGAACTACTGTATAGGACCCCCTTGGCCCAAGTCAGGGTCAAAGGCACGATATGGAGGGAATTTGGATTGGGAAGGGGCACATGACAGTGGTGCCCATTGTTCTCCTTGGTGATGCGTATACAAGGTATGTGCTGATACGTGGCCTGAAATGGAACCCAGATTGGGAGGATGTGACTTTTGCTTTATGCGGACGACATCCTTCTATACCTGACAGACCCATAGAGATCGGTCCTGAGAATCCTGCGAGTTCTTGAGGTGTGTGTTGCTTGTGCCAAGATCCGTATCAACTGGAGAAATCCTTTGCTTTGCCTCTGACCGACTGGGCACCACAGAGAGACTGGAGTTGCTCCCTGAAATTGGAAAAAAGAGGCTTTACATATTTGGGTATCTATATAACCACGAATCAAGATCTGTTCCTCCTGGGAACTCTAGAGGAGAAACTGGATGAGTATAGGAGAGATGTGGGGCACTGGCAGAAACTCCCCTATTCATCTTGGATAGAGCTACATTATATAAAATGATCTGTCTACCCAAGTTTCTCTACATCTTGCAGGACACCCCTTTTGAGTTCCCAGACTGGCTCTTTCGAGAAGTGGAAGCAGTAACAAGACTACTGCTGTGAGACAGCGGTGTACAAAGAATAGCCCTCTCCGTCCTGACATGGAAGACCTTTGAGGGGTGTGGGCGATAGCAAATTCAAACATGCAACTGTACTACTGGGCAGCACAGTTGCCAATAGTCCATGACTGGGCCTTCACAACTCAACAGGAACCCTCCCTACTAGCGGGCTAATTACCATGGACCCAAAGGGTTACTGAGCCAACTCTACTGGATGAGTAGGAATGTTAAATTGCTGACCCTGACGGCCACAATGGTGAATATTTGGCAGAGGACAACAAGCGTGTTAGGATGGAAGGGGAAAATGACACTACAGACTCCGCTCTGGGATACAAGCAGTAGAAGGGCATAGGAAATGGGACCTAATAGGCACCAAAAATTGGGGGAATGTTTGGCAAGGCGATGAGATTATACCTTTTCCCGAGCTAAGGGAACAGTTTGATATGACAGGGAGTCAATTTGTCTGTTATCTGCAAGTGATTCATATATTACAGGGACCAGCTGCGTGATGTCGCAGAGGAGACGTAGATGGAATTTAGAATTCTGGGAGTCCCACAAATCAAACAGACCTACACCACACTGCTCAATACACTAAGGAGCAAGTAGGAGCTGGACCTGGGGGGCCTTAAAGACGAAGCATGAAGGGAGGCTTGCCAGTACCCCTAGAGGTGGGTAAATGTGCAGGGTTTCAGTTGGTTCAGCTAAAAATACTTTACATGGCCTACTTCACCAGGACCCGGCTGTTCCGTATGGGCAGAACCAACGTTGACCAGTGCCACAGGGGGTGCCAACAAAGGGGTACTGTTAGACACACTATGGAGTTGCCCTCTGGGAATACTTGGACGAGAACAGCGGCAAGATAGTCTTGGTCATAGACTGCTCAGTGGACCTAACCCCTCAGTTGGTACTGCTGGAGATCTGGAGGAGCAAACCCTGGACAGATATATTCTGCTCTTTTGTAATGTGGCATTGATGGTGGCAAGGCAAGACGTAATTAGATACTGGGGAGCGGCCGCGGTCTCGACAGTGGCTGAATGGGAGTCAAACTTAAACTGGTGTATGAGAGCAGAGGAGCTGGTGTACTGAGCCCACGTTTGCCCACGCAAATTAGAGAAAGTTTGGGGCCCTTGAAGAAATGAGCAAGGGGACTTGGAGTGATACAGGATTGGCGGCCGTTCAAGGATAATGGCAATACCGACGGTGAAGTCGGGGTCAAGCAGCCAGCCAGATGCTTGCACCTGTACAGGGAAACCAGATGGGTCTAATTTTAGTTCTGTACTGTGGTAATATGGGGATGGAGAGATATGGTATTGTGACTGTGGGCCTCATTATTACAGTCTCTTTTTTCTGTCTGCCTGTTGATCTAAAGCTTAATAAACTGATTAAATAAAAAATACAAGTCCGCTTTACTCTGTTGTTAGGTCTGGTGTTAGCCAATATCTTTTGATTTTACTAAAATAATATGCATAATATACGTGATTGAGACTTTCAGTCAGCCCTCTTTATTCATTGGTCTGTAATTGTCATTCACATTTTTGTTCCACCAACTAAGGCATATAGCATTGGGTCACACTACTTCAGCCATTGGGTAACTTTACTGTGAGTGATGGCAGTCTGGACTTTCACAAGGAGGATATCCACACACAAAGTAGTTTCCTTCAGTGTCAGTAATTACTGTGGCGATTATTTTCTTTTAAGATGAAAAAGTTAGTTGTTTTGCTTGTTAGCTACTGTTGAGGTGTGCCCAACAGAGATTGAGGAGTGCCCAACAGCTTCTGCAATAATGTTTTGACAAAACCATGACAGAAACAATAAAATAAATAAAACAAGCACTGACCAATCAAAAAGGCTAGCATCCTTTGCCAAACCATTTGGCTTTGCCAATGCCTATTTTTTTTCCTGGTATGAAACGAAGGTGCGATAAGGAAGACTTGTGCAAGCAGGGAACAAAGCATGCCACAATTCACCACCTTGCAAGTTTATTTTGTTTACCATGCAGAGTGACATCCTTAGAAAATATCTTAACATGGAAGATTTTTACTCTGTGATAAATTCACCATCCTGCATATTCATCTGAACTAGGTGCTTTTGTTATCTACTTAAAAAACCTGTTTAAATTTCAAAGTTATTAGCAATGATGATTTCATCGTTACATTTTTACGGGGCCCTCTTGGTGCTGTACAGATCCCCATTTTTCCTTTTTATCAGGTACTTTTGACATTAATACACCAAACTAAATTTCATGTAAATTCGTCGCAGGCTGCCACAGTTGGCATAGAAACACTTTTATGGCCCCGCCCCTGTAATTTTTATTAATGCCCCCCCCTCCCTAACACTGAGCTGTACACATTTTTCAAATGCCAAGAAAAAGCAACAAATGTTAACCGTCTGCCAAAGTACGTGCAAGTTCGTCAAATCGCACTAAAGTTGCATACAAATAATGAAAAATGGAAAACCCTCCTTTTTTTTTTTTACCTCCCTTTTTGTCGGCACCGGAGAGATGCGAGTCTGATAAACCATTTTTTTTTTTTGGGGCGAAAGCTTTATGCCAATGTGTTGAAGGGTGCTAAAGTTGTTGGCAGAATAAAGAAAGGCTTTTGAAGGGAAACTCTGATCTTTGGCGCCCTTTGATGAATCTGCACGAAATCTTTCAATCAACGAACCTGCTCAATGGGGGTGTTTGCCTGTGGAAGGTTGAGCGCAAACTCTATCCGTAGACCGGGTCCTGTGGGTGCCCACCCCACGTTGCATATGGCAGAGGGAAGTCAACAGTAGGGGTTGGCCTCCTACGGAGAGCGGGGAAGAGCCACAGCTCATACTGTGGACAGATCAAGGCCAAGCGCAGCGAGGATTGCTTTTATGGAAGATGGCTGTAGTAGTACAGCAGCAAAAACCCACTGCTTATGTTATGACCTCACAGTAGTTCTACTGATAAAAAACTGAAATGTACAACCTAACTTCATTAAAAAAAAAAAAAACAATACTTCTCCAAACAAAGAAATGTTACTATATCCGCCAAGGCCATCACCGATAATGCCACTGCTAAAGTGATGTGCAATGGTACCAGTGATGATATCGATTTCATTTGCAGTGGTCTGTTGCATCATGTGTGAGGTCATGAAAAGAGCTTTTGGAGGGTAACTTATAGTTTTTGAGACAAGAGCATGAGTTGTATTTGTCTAACTAACCTGAACTCTCATTTTTCAGAGGGGGTAGGAGGGGGTTAGGTTTCAATTTGTAACCATAACCTCACTTTAAGTGTGTTTTTGTTAGTGGATTTTGAAAGTTTTTTCGAATGTACGTTAAGGTATTATGAGCAGAAAAATCCATTATTTCCCTGTAACGGAGAGAGAGAGAGAGAGATGCAGCATTACTGGTTTCCTAGGCCTGATCACAATATACCTTGGCGTTACCAAAGAAAAAACACAATTGCAACAGATCCATCCATAAAATGCATCCCTTCATATTCACCCAGCTATGCCTTGCAGAAATGAGCCTCTGCATCAAGACAAATTACATAAACAATAATAATTGGAGCAAACACAGAACCTTATTCGACACTGCGAATTATGTAATTTGAATTATTTTCCAAATCTAGTCCAAATCTATTTCTTCTTAAACCCAAGTGTAAGGAAGTGACACTAACTGGGGAAATAGAAAAACTAGCTTGTTAAATTTAAGAACAATCAGGATGGTATAGATGGATTTGTCAAAAGCGGTTCAGTATTGTTCTATAATACCTTTTGAAAGTACAAAAAATCTGTTCATGCTTTTTAATTTGTTTCGAGTTAACAGTGCCACATCAATACATTATCAGCATTGCAATTCACTTTGTCCTTCTTGTTAAGATATTTAAAAGGCAGGGCCGAGGTTTCACAAAAATAGATCTAGCATTTAAGTGGCAGAAATTGGAGGCTAAAGAAGGACGTTTGCCTCAGATTGGGTGTCCGATGCATCTTTGAGAATACTTACCGAATTCAGATGCAGTGGCTATGTTTATGTATCGGGCTGCTGCACAAGGTAGTCCAGATAATGCATCCCCTGCAAAGAATGCACAAAGCAAATCAGAAGAGCTAAAAGGATTTGCTGAGTGGAGACGCCAAGTCTTCAGACTCCAGAGTTGCTTGCTCTTCATGGGCATAATGGGTAGAGGTGAGTGCATTGTTTACATTAAAGTCACCTTGTTGAGCCCGTGTGAGGAGTATGTCCATGTATGAAAACATTCCCAAAATATCTGTCTCTCCAAGCTGCAACACTAAAGTTTGCTTGGACATTTTTAATTATGAGGTGCAATACTATTCACTGGCTACTTTCTTTGCCAGTAGACGTGTAATGTTGGTAGTGCTCGTTGAGGGAAACCTGACAGACAGGAAATTGCTACTATATCGATTTGTTTTGATGCCCAGCAATTACTCTGACCATTGTTAGGATTTCTACAAAGCACAAGGCCTTCTTCAGGGTTTGTAGGCGTTCATTTGAAATTGAGTACAGGAAGTGTTTCTGGAGGGGATCAACTGTTCTATTCAGTTACATGCTTTTTCCTTCCAGTTGCTTTTTAATTTTTATAGTCTGATTGCTCTTTTTTCATTAGGTTGGCCTTGTGTACATGTTCAACCTGATTGTGGGGACTGGAGCTCTTACAATGCCAAAAGCCTTCGCCATGGCTGGGTGGCTCGTGAGCCTCATTCTCATCATGCTTCTGGGATTCATGAGGTAACCACGTTAGCTAGTGACTTCCTGCACTCCCTTCTCTTCCTCCATCCCTGCTTTTCTCTGCCTTCATTCCCAGCTTGCCTTAGTGTTTTTTTTTTTTGCTCTCTAATTACTGCCACTTTTCCTATTTCTTTGCTGAACATCCCAGATTTGCTTTTCCTTATGTTTTCTTCTCTTCTGTAGCCCCAGCCCTTGTCGCTCCCTTGTTTGCATCCTTCTCTATTTACCTGCTGCTCTGCTCCTCTGTCTTTCCCTTATCAACTTCTTTCTTTTGAGCTCTCCTGTTGACTTTTTTTATTTCACTGCACCCATCATTCCATCTAGCATTGTTCTTCCAGATTTCCTCTTTTGTTGTTTTGCACAGTTCTGTCTTACCATTGCCCTCTGGCAGATCTTACTGCCTGCCGTAATCCTCACCTTTCCTTTTTTGCCTTTCACTCTTTCATTATTCCCTTTTCACTCCAATTATTGTTTTGTTAATGGATACGTTTTCTCTTTGCTGCCTGTCATATAAAACTGCAGCTTCTTCTTTAAGAATATTCTTGTCCTGAAGTCTGACACATGGGTGTGCGAGGCCTGCAAAATATCTAGATGAGGATGCTTCATTCTTCATGTTCCAGCTTCTGTTAGCAGCATGATTCATCTATGTATGTTTTAATTTGCACTATAGTGCAGACCATGGCAGCTTTCTGCACAACTGCAGCCTCTATTCTTGCTACATCCTTCCTAGCAGTTCTGGTGAAGTCTGTGCCTCTCTTTTTGTCACCAGTCCCATGTTTCCATTTGCAATCCGTACCCTGTCCTTTCCTCTCTCTCTCTATGTAGTTACATGACCACGACATTTGTGACAGAGGCCATGGCGGCTGCCAATGCCCAGCTGCGCTGGAAAAGACGAGAAAAAGAATTGGTAAGGAATCAGTTTATTATGATACTCCTGTATTAAAAGTGTCTGGTATATTGCGGCTTTCAGCTAAGAAGAAAGATTATGGGCTTGATTTACATGTTTGCGGACGGGTTACTCCGTCACAACAGTGACGGATATCTGAAATATAAATCCCATTATATCCTATGAGATTTATATTTTGGTGGACGGGATATCCGTCACCGTTGTTGGGGAGTAACCCGTCCGCCAATATCTAAATCAGGCCCTGTACTTTTTTTCTTTTTTTTTACATTTTGGGCACCACACCGGCTGTCCAATCAGTAAAGTACAGAGATTTAAGCTCATTTAAGCAACAGAACTTCAAATATCTTGAAACAAGAAGTGGCATCCATATATTAGATTGTTGCCATGTATTTCTCTGACCCTTTCTCGCCTATTACAGATGATAGCTTGTGTCATAAGCCTGCAATCCTGAGTCTTATTTGTATTTAATTAATAATAAAGTGGGATCCTGCCAAGAATGAGGATCAGCATTCCTTTCAGTTAGTATGCCTGTACCATACCTAGATATTACAAATATGATGACAGAGATGCAAGTAGCTGTTACAATGTAGCCTATTGAATTTAATAAAGTATTCCTAAAAAGGCATAGACCCTGTGATGAGATCAGGGAGGCCATAAAAGACAGTTGTATAAAATTATAGGGCCATGTTAAAGCTAGAAGCACAGAAAAGTAGTTCAAGGTAGTGAATAGCAACAACTTAAATAAAAAATACAGCACTGTAGTAGCTCTTGAACTCAAAGTCATGCAACCATTCCACCAATCTTACAGTGATTCTTCCATACAGTGGGAAGGACTAGTCTGGTACTTAATCTAATGTCCAGTTTGGGAATAGTGTTCAGCAGTTTCTCAGGTGGATACTCGTCACATAAAATCTAGAGGAACCAGGCTTTGAGATAACCCTGATTTTTCTAATGATCACATTGTGTGATCTCACATGCGTTGGAAAACAGAAGGAAAAAATTACAGTAAGGAGAATAGCATTCGAAAATACCACTGAAAAGCCAAATGATGAGCAGGTTCTTGGAAGCCTCTTTTCCTGCTCATCATGGGTAGTTGAATTCTGTTGATCAATCAAAAAGATTTAATTCTAACTAGACTCAGTTATTGTCTCATTCAAAGAAGGTTTGGGATGGCAGGTTAAAAGTTTGGTGTACTGTCTTCCAGGTTCACAAGGAAATCTGAGGTGACGTTTGGTTTAATTCAAGTATTGGTCTGTCTTGGGAACAATGTAATCACTGTAGAGCACCGAAAGGTGTTCATCAGAATAGGCGGCTGTAAATTCACCTTGCTAACGGATGTAATGGCAGTAGGAAAAGCTATCTTCCATGTTACAGAGTAAGTAGAAAATTTAAATCTAAAAATGTGATGGGGAACGTAAGCAAAGAAGCCCATGAATATGTCTTTTGCTGTGAGAAATGTTATTTTTCTGATAATTTATAGATGTCAGTTATCGCATGATAAGATGTTTCTCTCCCTGAATATCAAATTTAGCAATGTAGGGAACATAAGAGCTAGGGGGTCTTGATCATTAGACCTTATGTTTCTCTCTTTTTTTTATTGGAAAAAATGAACAGAACATGAAATTCAATTGAAAGGAATGCAGTATAAAAAAGAAAGGCCAAGGCATACATTTCAATCAATGTCAAAATTTACATTTACTTATTTGTTTCAGCTAGATGCTTATATAAAAGAGGAAACTGTAGCATGCTTGCAGCATACACCAAATCTTCTCTGTATGATAGGCATTTAACTGGACTCACTTTCTACTGTAGCTATTCTCCATTCTTTTAGAGAGTAATTCAGTGTATAGTGGTAAATTGTTGCAGTGAATCATTCCATGTGGAACAGATTTGATCCAACTGTGAGGTAAGTCTTATTGGGGCTGGGGTGCCCTACCAGAGTCCCTGTCGTGAATAATATTTCACTCAGTTAACAACAGAGGAGGCTTCTTCAAGTTCTCCAGGATCAGTCACAGCATGCTCTCTGCCGATGTGTTATTGGTATAGAAGAATACATAAAACTTGATGTATGTAAACTATTTGTGTCAAATCACTACTGCTCTACTGATATGGGAATCACTAAACAGATTCATTTCTTTCTCGCTGTATATCACACACACACTCGCATACACACACACCTGTCTCTCTCTTTTTCTCTCTCTCTTGTTTACGGAGTGCAAGGTTCTTTCTAAGAACTATATAAGAGATTTAGCGCTAAAATAATCACATCCAGCTAGTAACGTTATTCAAATTGCCACTCCTTATTGCGGAGTCCGTGGATCCTTTGCGAAAGATGTTTGGGAAACTTAATGACAAATTGTGCATCTTGCTTCCATTTCTAACGATAATGGCATTACTCCTAGTCCTACTCCCTCGCCTTCCTTCAGCACAATTGAGGCCCCGCCTCCCATCCAGACCCACCCCCAGCATAAAAACTCTGCCCGCCCCCACCTCCACCTGTACGTAAACAAGCCGAGCTAGCACTCAGATGAACCGGACCGGGAGGGAGGGAGGGTCCTTGAAGGAAGGCGAGGGAGTAGGACTAGGAGTAATGCCATTATCGTTAGAAATGGAAGCATTACCTCCCGTCCCTCCCTCGCCTTCCTTCAGCACAATTGAGGACATAGCAAGCAGAAGAAAACAGAGACGGACAGCTGAGTGCGAGAGAACACCAAAACAGAAACAGTGCCCCAAACACAGCAGATCAACATCCCAGGAACCCAGCGGCCCAGAACAGCAGACAAATGTCCCAGACACGCAAACGGACAGCGACAGTCAAACGGAGAGGGAGAAGACCAGGACGCAGGCCAACAGATCCCACAGAGGAGCCCACCCGACAGGACACCACAACCGGCAGGGATCGCAGCAAAGCACGCCTGACCTCAAGCAACGCAGCCACCGAAGCCGCCAAACAGCGAGAGGAACACCCCCGGACCCCCACAGGAGGAACCACCCCCAAAAGACAGACAGTCAGCAAGACCGGGGACCAAAACCAACGACCCAACAGAGCAGAGGAAGGCCAAACAACCACCGCAACCGGATCAAAGCAAAACGGGAACCCACAGCCGAGCCAACACCCCCAAGCGCAGCGCAGAGGGGATGGCAACCAAAAAACAAGGCCCAAAAGACAAGAGCCGCAACCCGAGACCCCCAAGGGGACCAAAGGGAGGACAGCCAATACCAGCAGCCAAGACCCCGAAGGAGAAGGACCAGACAGGGCGAGGGGGCACTAGACCCCCGCCAACCCGCAAGAACGCCAGGAGCAACAAGAAGCCAGAGAGCCGCCCACAGCACCCGCAGAGGAGACACCGACAAACCCAGAAGAACCCCACCCGGAAGGAATCGCCATGCCAAACATAGGCCAGCCACCACGGGAACAACACCCAGAGCAGAACACCAGTCCAAAAAGGACCGCCCATGCCAAGCCCAGGACAGCAGAGAGGAGGACCGACGGGAAGGCAGCCAAGCAACCGCCAAACGACCAGGAACCCCCAACCCAGCAAAGCCCAGACGCACCACCAGGCAGCAGGTGAAACCCCCACACAGAACCCAGGGGAAGGGCCGGAAACATCAAAGAGAACGGAACCACCGTAAGGACCCACACCCGAACGCAACAGAAGTCGGACAGGAGAGGAGACCAAGGCACCCCAGGCCAACGGGGAGCAACCAACAACCCCCGAGCACAGAGCCACCCGACCAGAACCAGAAAGGCCCCGAGCAGCGGAAAAAGGGGGGGGGGAAGGCACCTAGAAGATCCCGAGGAACAGGAGAGGGAAGGCCAACGACCCCCCCCCAAGCCCCGGGACCCCAGCCCAGAGACCAGAACCGGGCCAACAAGGCCCTCCCCGGATCCGCAACAGGACCACCACAGGGAGGCCCCAAGGTCCCACCAACAGGCAGGCCACACAGGGAAGAAGAGAGAAACGAGGGAAAAAGGAAGGACCCAGTACAACAGATCCGCCAGCCCAGAGGTCACCCGCCGAAGGGAGAGAGCCAACAGCCCCAGCACCCAGACCGGAGCCAGAGAAACAGGACACCGGCAAACAAGGAATAAAGACCAGAACCTGGACCCACCCAAAGGGCGGACAGAGGACCACGCCCCCAGAACGCCAGACCGAACCAACACCCCAGGGGCCCAGCAGAGAGTCCCGAAAGAGCACCGGTGCAAGCCCCCAACAACTGCCAGCAGGAGGAACTCCGGGAGACCAGCAGGGACAGCACCCCGAACCCGAACAGACCCCAGCCAATCCCGCACCCGGACAGGCCGGCGGCCAAGCCACCACAAGCGGAGCCGGAGGAGGCAGCAAATAGCCAGCCAGAAAGCGACGGAGGGAGAGCCACAAGGATAGCTCCCCCCCCGACAAGGACCGAAAAGGGCAGCGGGGACAAAAGACCCCAGAGACCAACCCAACAGGATCCAGACGGCCAGGCGGAGAAGAAGAAAACGAGTCCCGGGAACTGGAAAACCCCCAGAAGCCAGGAGCCCCATCCCTATAGCCACAGGACCGCCGGAGGAGCCACCCCCGGACAACAAGGCCCGAGCCAGCGAAGGAACAGAGACCAGACGCAGGCAGGACAAGGGAACATGGCCATGCAAAGGCCGAAAACGAGCCCCAACGAACACCAAGCCCCGAGAGGGGACCAGAGAGACACCCCCCAGGCCACCAACAAACCCGATCCCCAGAAGAACCACCAAGGTCCCCCTAACAGACCGAGCAAAAGACACGCCGGCCGCACACAGCAGGCCGACTGACAGAGAAGGACGAAGGAAAAACCCTCGCATGAAGGAGAGCCACGAGAGGCACCAGGACCCGCGGGAAGACCCAGGGCGAGGGCCGGAGGCCGAAGGGAAGGACGCAAAACCGAAAGGGCGTCACCCACAGCGAACCGCAGAAAAGAAGCGGCAACTGGGAAGCGGAGAGAAGCGTCCCTGAGACCCACGGCACGCCAAAAGAAGTCAGGCAGAACCAGAGGAACGACGGCCGAAAGGGCCAACACCAGGAAGGGAAAGGGCCGAACGCAGGAGCAGACCCACAGGAGAGCCAGGACAGGCCGAAGCCGCCGGACACCCCCAACCCCAGAAACAGAACGGAGAGGGCCCCAGGCCCGGGCTCCACGACAGGAACCCAGCAGACCGACCACAGGGCAAGCCAACAGGACACCCCGTCCAGCAGAGCCACCACGCGGGGACCGGAGACAGGCAGGGGAGGCAACCGAACCCCCGAACCCAGAGGAACCTGCACCAAGACGACCCTCAAAGTACACAGGACCCAGCCAACAGAAAACGGGCCACCGCCACCAAGGAAGAAAAGGCCGCAGATGACCACCCACCGCAGGGAACCATCCAGACAGCAGTGACAGGGACCCAGGCGAGGAGGCAGGGAGCCAGGGTGAAAACAGGCCAAAAACCGTACCCACCGGAAAGGCGGAGGAGAGGCCCCAGGACAAGGCACCTCAGAAAGGCAGGACGCCCCACACAAGGAAAGGCACGCAGAAGCCCCAAGGCGGCCAGAAGGACAGAGGACATGCAGCCCACAGTACCGAAAAGACCCAGGCAGCCACCCATCCAGGCACGAACCAGGCCTGACCCCGCCGAACAGCAGAGACCGGACAAGAGCGGGGGGGGGGGGACCGGGCACCACGGCCGGAGGCCCTAACAGCCGCCGCCAAAGCCACGAAACCCCACACCAAGGAGGGCGCAGAAGAAGCCGAGAACAGGCCAGCGCCACAGCACCAGCCAAGCAGAACAGCCGACCCGCCAAGCAGTGCGGTCAGGACAGAGTCCAACAACCCAAAGGGAGGAAAGGGGCGAACACCCCCAACAAGCAAAGCCGCCGGAGGAAGCAAGGGACCCGCAGCACCGCAGGAAAAAACCCACTGATGCAAAAGAAGGCGTGAAGGAACCTGAAACCAATCAGGACCAACACAGCACAGAAGGAACGCCCAGGGCTGAGGAAAAGAGATCGCACACAGCAGGCTCCGCAGGCAACAGACAAACAGTCGCCAGCCGGGCGGGCCACAGTGGAGAAAGCAGCAAGTACAATCCCCACAAAAAGGGAAAGAGCACGAAATACAGCAAGCACGGGCAACGCACGCCACTCCCACAGCACCAATCCCTACACCGGGACCGCAGGGCAAGCCCAACCAGAAGGGCCGGGAACACCAAGGAAGAATCCCACAGACCCCGCCCAGCAGGAAGAGGAAAGCCCAGCCGAACAGCACAGGAGCCCAAGCGACCCTCCACACCCCCGGAGCCAAAGGCATCGCCAGAGGCGGGAGAAGGCCCAATACCCCAGGACCCAGACGGAAACCAGCCGCCCACAGGATCCGCCGGACGAGGACGGGATGGACCAGAAGGCAGCGGCCGAGCCCGTAAGCACCGGACAGAGCAGCCTCAATCAAGTCTCGCACCAGCCACAGACATGAGAGGCACCGTACCCCCGCTGAGCCCATGCGTCTAGGGCACCCCAGGGGGACCGGAGACCAAGCAGCAGAGGAAGAAGACACCAGAAGGCCCCCAACCACCTCAAGCGACCCAGGGCAGCAAGCGGAAAAATAGCCCCCAGCAGCCCCAAGACAAGGCAGACAGACGACCACGCCCGTCAAGAGAAAACAGCAAGTCACAGTACATGGTACTCCAAAAGGAAAAAGGAACAAATACCGGGTCAAAAACCCGGCCTACCAGGTCTCCGTGATGTGTGCAGTCCGGGAGCAAAGGCAGCCAAGCAGGCCCGACCCGGAAACACAGCCCCAGCCACAGGAGGACCGCCAAACAACGCAGCAGCTTCCTGAGCCACCGCTCCGCCCCCATCCACGAGGGAGACGAGGAGAGGAGGCATCGCCAGGAGAACTCCGTCGAGGGCACCGCCGTCGCAGAGAACCAACTCGAAGACACCCCGGCACCGCCACAGGGAGGAACTGAAGGTAAGTCTCACTAGGGAGACAGAAAAAAACAGGTGGAGGTGGGGGCGGGCAGAGTTTTTATGCTGGGGGTGGGTCTGGATGGGAGGCGGGGCCTCAATTGTGCTGAAGGAAGGCGAGGGAGGGACGGGAGGTAATGAGCATTGTGGGGAAATATGTAGAAGCACATTATAACAAAAGCAATGACCAAAACATGATGGGAATTAAATGCCACTTAACTGTGTGTTTGTGGGCTCCCCTCCCAAAAATTAATAGGAAATACAGTGCCAGATTGTGCATTTTAAGCACATATGGCTGATTAAATTGGTAGATTTTATAGGCCACTATGCAGGGTCTTTGTTTGGGCTTCTCCACCAAGGAGTGATAGAAACTTTAATGAAAAATGATACATTATTGTAATTGTTTTTCCACCAGAACCTTTTTGAAAATGAATTGCAAAGTGGGAATAAATTTGTCAGGCAAAAGGGGTCTCCAAAAATACCCTGTAAATATTTCCCCTTTGTAGGTTTCAACAAGGCAGCGCATGCGCTCTCTCTTCAAGACATGCTGTATCTGCTCTGTTGACTTGGAGTATGTCCAACGATTTTCATTCATTCTTTTGTGTGCTGTTCTGAAATGCTTGCTTTTCAGCAGTGCATTGGCTGTAATTGTCCTGTCACATGGCCCTTGGGGACATTGTCGTCTTCTCTAAGTTAGCATGAGCACGCTGCAGACTGTCCGCTGCTTTGCGCGCGTTACTACGCAAGTTTATTTTGCAATGGTCTCTTTTGCCATTTTCACATGAGAACCTACCGCTGTGTTCACACTTTGCAAGTTTCTGGGATTTAGTCTGAACATTATGAGCAAGGTCGATCAACAATGCCCCTTGTTATTCTGTTCTGGTCAGGCCCTAGCACCCAGACAAAACATAGCGATGCAGCTGTTGTTTGGGAATACGTACTTTGGTCTTATTGGAATACACATATAGGTAGCACACACTTGGAGAGGGACCTTTCCAGGGAGAAGAGCAAGACAGCACCTATGATGTAGATCTACCATCTATAGACTGAGGTACGGGGTCTGCAGATATCGCCCAGATGTCTTCTTCTATATAATCATCCTGCGTCTGTGCAAGGGGAGGGAGGTTAGGTTAGGTTACTCTGTCTCGCACTGTGACAGCTCCTATTATGATCTACGGATTACTTGCTATGCTGACCGTATTTGTGTTATGCATTTTTCTGCTTATTGTGGCACGTGTACTGTATATTAGAGCACGTTAGTTAAAATAAATATTTTAAACTTGTTTGTGTCTCTGTCAGATCTTATTGTGGACAAGTACAAAAGTGTGAGCGAAAGGGTGTGTCTTGAAACCGCGATTCCTGAGAGAGTCGGGAGTGTTGTGTTCTGGGGTGTCTAACCACTTGTCTCACTTGCTCTCTTACTCACTCACAGAGAAACACTATAGCTAGTCGGTCCTGGGCTCATTGGGTACTAAGGTTGGTAGGATGACTCAGTCCCTATGCACCAAGGTCCCATAATCCTACGCATGGTTCTGTGTTTGTGCAAAATCTCTGCAACATGGCGCCGCCAACATTTGGTCTGGTACTTATTCACGAGACCCCTGAGTAGCGCTTGTGCTCGTCCACAATACCCTTTTGCCGCTTTACGGGGATGCCCGAGGCAGAAGGGCTTTGCCTCCTACAGTTGTAAGGTACACCTGTTTCTGTAGGTTTTTCAAGCTTGAATTCTAAAAGGTTTCTTTGACCCATTTTGCGCTATCGTTTTCTTTGACTTTCCATCATATATGGCACAACCGGTCATGATTCCGGCACATAGCCGGGCGGCGTTTACTCAACATCTGACACTGCATGTAGTCCCCGATATGGGGGATGCCACCATCTTGGTGGTCGAGGCGGATCCGGCATACCGCTTCTAGGTTTTTTATTCCTGGGCTACGTTTCCTGCAGTTGATGCGAATGATGATTTTTTTCATGCTTATACGTCTGCTGCTCCTCCAGCAGCGTATTGTCCTTATATGATGATTGAAGTTCCGTTGACTTCCTGGGAACATACGATTTGGTTTAATGGCGCCCTTCCTCACCCTATCTCTTTTGTTCGTATGTGCTACTTAAGTATAGATGGGGCTGCTTGGCCGTTTTTGGCTGGTTTTAGACCGCATCCAAACTTTTTGAATGTTACTATTGTGGAGCTTCGTCAGCTCTATGCACAAGTGACTCGACTTTATAGATGAGTCATTCAATACATGTCTCGTACCATTGTGGTGGCTCCGCCTGGAGCTGTGCCTTACTCACCAGTGCAGGGCAGAGGTCTAGTGATTAGTCCCGTCATGATAAACTCGGTGATGGGCAAACGTCTTCAGAATCGTGAGGATCTTCCCTTTTGGATAGCACAAAAAATGGAACAGATTGAAGCTGTTTTCCTGCACACGAGTCCTGTGGAGAAACACAGAATCCTTACTATATGACTGCCGAGTGGTCTGATTTCCCCCTCTAGCGGATTGCAACACCTGGGGGACGGTATTTGCATCAGTGTATACACTGTGCTTTGGCACCCCCTCCATGAGCGTTCTAAAACGGGTTCAGGATGAACATGGGGCTGGTCCAGACCTGGATCTGGGGATGAGATTGGTGGGAATGTTCAGTATTGTTTCCGATATGATCGTTGGCATTAAAGGTGAAGCTGTTTGCTTGCAGGTGTGCCAATGCCTTGCAGCAGTGGCGGATGCTGATCGGGAGCGACAGTTGCCTATTATTTTTGTGGATGTTTATACATCCCTATGTCGCAATAATTTGGGAGTCGGACCATTTACACAGACACAAGGTAAGCCTCCTCTAGACAAGGAGGGTCCTAAGAAAGGCTGGAGCAAAAATTTGGCAGCAGCAGAAGCCTAGATCCCTTGCTGGTTCACCTCCACCGGACGCTTCTGAGCATAGATATGATTTACATGACCGCTATAAAATTAAGACAGCTGAGAGGTTCCAGGTTCCTGAACCCCGTTCTCCTCGTTCCTTTCAGGAATCATCGGATCAGCAATTTGGCGGAGGGGGACGACAGGATCGCAGACAGGGTGAGTCCATGCAACAAAGGCGAGACCTGCAGAACCAGTTTTGATGTAAAAGTCAAACAGGAGGAACCACCTCAGTATCGTGCCCCGTTTCAGAAGAAGAAAGTTGCTGCTTTGACTGCAAAGTATGCCCCAGACGGTGAGAACCCTCCTCCTGGACAGGAGTTGGGCGGTAACTCTCCTCGACTGCGCGGCGGAAGTTACCATAGTTCGGCAGACACTCCACCAGCATCTGGAGGCGAAAGCAACTGACACTTTTATTGCTGTTGAAACTGCGGACACCCTCGTGGCTCCCCCTGATAGAATTTACCTCGTTGAACTTCAGATTGAAGGTGATATTACACGCTCAATAAATGCAGTCTTTTGGGACAATTTGACTTTTTCTTATGACATTTTGCTGGCGGAGGTTGATTGGCCTCCCCAGTTTGTCCTCGCTTCCTCTAAGGGCGAGGAGGTGATTGTACTGTCTTTCTCTCAGTATGTCCCTGAGGAGACTAAACAAGCTTATGCTTCGGAGTGGGCTCTGGCCTTAGCTCCTGCTTTGTATCGTAATCAGGCGGTAGATAGACACCAAAGTGGGTGTCCCATGTGAGATGAACTTCCTTTATAAGGGGAGTCTTCTACTTACCAACCAAATATCAATAAGCACCATTCATACTTGTTGCTGTTTAAGCTACTGCATGTCAGGACTCCCAGGAAGGCAAGACCTGGGTATGCAGATTTTTTAAAATATTACTTGGCTGCCTGAAGTGTAACAGCCAGAAAGCTGTCCAGTGACACTCCCAGTAATCAAAACTTCCTTAAGGGACGAGGGCTTCATATTTTACCTGGAGAAACTACAAAAAAGGGCACACAGCATTATGGCTGCAAACACAGCAAAGTAGAATAAACTGGAGGCCCTGTATATATCCAGGTGGGTGCTTATTAATCACTGGCAAAGGTGGCATTCCAGGACACTTTGGCAAACTAGATGACTCTTGAGGAACCCAGACTTTCAGAATTATGGTACAGCCAATATATAGATGGAAGCTAAAACTGAAATCTGGAAGATAACTCTACTCGCAAACGTGACATTTTCCAGTGGCTAAATGGCTCATAGCAGCTCAAAATCAGGTGGTATGTGAATATGGCAACACCTTACCTAACTAAACCCGTTCTTACAAACTTTTTTCTTCAAACTTGTTTCAATGAATGGTCACCAAGCTTGCAAACCCAACTTGGTGAGTAAACCTCTTGACAAAAACATGTTGTCGAGGTCAGTCGGTCTTTGTCTTGTGTGGCATAGTGGGCATAAAAAAATGGACTGGAATTTGGCCCTAGAAATTACCAGTCGGTGAGATCATTTCATGCATTCCACACTCCGCCGTTTTTGTTTTCCTCAAGCAATGTTATACCATCATGGGATACATGACGCAAAAGTGGGATTTTTATCTCCTGTGGCTGAAATTATTTAAAGCATTTCTTCCATCGCTTTGTTATTTGTTGCTATTACTAGGTCAACAAACAAATGACTGTGAATTCTACAAAATACAAGCAACATGCAATTGGCTGAAGTATTCAAAATAGCAAAGTGCACCTCTGTGTATACCTTCGCATAGAACTATTGTTGTAGATGTTGACAGTGTCCATACATGGCATGTAAATTCACCAAGCCTTTAGAAATAGAGAATTTTCAAATCAAGCCCTTCTTCTTTGTGACTAGTCTTGCTAAAGAGTTCAAAGCATGTGGATCTTTAAGCAGTGTATGCTAAAAAATAAGTGACTTAGCTGTAGCGCTGCTCTTAGAACTTATTTAGATACACCTTGTTGCACTCAACTTCCCACCGAGGCATAGGTGTAGCTGGAAACAAAGGTTCTGATCTTAATGCAACAGCTAAACAAACAATATTGACATTTGGGTGGGACAGAACTCTTGGATTTCACCCAGTCTCTCAAAGCCCACCTGGTCTTTTCAGAATGTAAAGCTATTTAATTTAGATCCATTAGATGTTAAAGTATATAACGTATGTGGACATACGAGACATAACAAGTGGCAAAACTGTTGCAGGTTGATTTGTTTTTTTTCTCACAGAAAACTTTATTGTTTAGTGATGTATATAGAATTGTTAGCCATGCTTGGGTGTATCTACAGGGAAAATTTCTTATAAACTATGATCAAATTGAATTGCCTTGTAGCCCACTTACCATTAATAAAAGAAGGAACATGTCCAGCTGTAGGTCTGATAACACAACACTTTTTATTTACCTCTTTAGAATGATGGCTCCTCTTCGGACTACTCGGACAATGAGGATCAGGCCCAGGCTGGGCCTGAGCGATCAGAGTCAAGACCCATCCTTTCTGTGCGTGAGTATTCAGCACACAAGACAGTGTCAGCCTGTGGGACAGTGTGTGTCTGTGCCGAGGTGCAGGACAAACTATGCAAGCCTTTAAGTGTGAGACTAAAATTGCATGGGCATATTGAGAGAAAAGAACAACTACTCAGTGTGGCTGTGAGCAGGAGTATCTGAGTGAATCTGTTCTCACATCAACACAGACTACATATGTATGGGATTAGCGTCAGGCACATGATAGGAAGTGAGAGTCCCTTGTGAGTAGACAGAGGGGCATTATGAGTTTGTCAAAGGGCAAGAAAATCTGCATGATTTTATGTAAAGGGGCAAATGATTCCATGTAAGTGAGCTGCCTGACTAACCTTTTAGAAAGCAGTTCTGGCTTGTTGGCAGCAGCCACAAAACTTGAAAATAAGGGGTGATATTTCCTGTGTCTACCAGTGCAGTTGATTCTGGTATGTAATGGTGATGGATCAGCTGAGGATGGGATGATACCATGGGGCAGCACATTCTCTTGTTGAAGGATGACGCTGGTAATAGATGGAGGTTGGATCACTGTCAGATTTACTTAATCTAAATGAGCAAGATATTCTATTTACAATCTCCTTAAACCTCATTCACAATAGTGAGTGAAATGCTCCACAATACTGTCGCTGGAAAAATCTGAGCTCAGATAGAAATAATTTCATTTAGTTGACCTTGTTCTATTCTGTAAATCATCAAACCTCTGGGGTTCCTGATCAGTACTGCCTGGAACCCAAAGGTCGGGTACCCCGTAAAATCCTAAGAACCTAACTGATTTCAGTCCAGTTTATTGTTCCTGTTAGAAATGGGATTTCTGGTTGGCTAGGGCTTGCGCCTAAGCCAGGCAGAAACCACCACTGTCAGGGCAAGGGAGTTACACGCTGAAGATAACCCCTGCTCACCCCCTTGGTAGCTTGGCACGAGCAGTCAGGCTTATACCAGAGGCAATGTGTAAAGTGTTTGCGCAACACACACACACACAACAGCAACACACTAGGCACACTACAAAAGAAACTCCACACAAGGTTATATAAAAAATAGCCTTTGTATTATCCAAAACACATTAGAATCATAATCACACATATACACTGTGCCAACTGGCACCAGGTAATAATTTACAGGGGATTATATACATGACAGGGCCAATCGGGCCGCTGTCAGAACCATCACAAAGCACAAGTAGCAAATGTAAAACACAACCAGTAACAACTGGCAAAATACTGTACTCCGCATTAGCATTAGCAACATAAACGCATTATGTCTGCATCACTTTAGGCATAAAACACATTATGCATTAATCACATTTAGGAGTGCACCGTAGTGACACTCCCCAGGTGCATACATCACCCTCAGCATAACCACATTATGCAATATCACATTAGTAATGCACCACAGTAACCCTAACACGGTGCATTCATCCTCTCTTTGCGCTCCCACCAGAACACAAAATGACCAAACATGACCCCAGGCCAACTGGCCTTTCTCTGGGGCCCAAATGCCATTTGTCCCAAATGTCAGAGCTCCACTGGGGCGAGGGTGCAATCCCCCTGGTCTCTCTAGAGACCCAAACAATGCCCCTCAGGTTGCAGCTGCCCGCGCTCTTGCGGTCCAGCTGTGAAGGCAATTAGCACCCACAATGCCTCTAGCTGCCTCTTCAGCTACGATGTCGTGCGCAATGCGCTGGGGGCCGGGGGTGCATTTCACCCCTTCCTTATTGGTAAAACAAAAGTGCCCCCCTCGGTGCAGCTGCCCGCGCTCTCGCGGTGCAGCTGGGAAGAAATCAAATCAGTTCACTCTGCTCCGTCTGGTGCCAATACTGCTTCCTGACATCAGCCCCACTCACCAGGGCGGTTGGCGCCGGCTCCAGGCACCGACAATGTGCCTCCATAGGTCCCCACTCACCGGGACCTTCTTTGGCGCCTCTGATCTCCGTTGGACAACACGCGGGGCTCCCACCGGCACACGGTGGCCCCGCCTTCCTCCAGCTTGGCGTCCTCTTCGGCTGTGCGAAGCTCCGGCCCTCCTGCCGGCTTCACTTCCTCCCCGCCCTCAGCATTGTAGGCCCCGCCCACAACCAGGCGGGCACTTGCCTGACTTCCGCTTGTTGCGTTGGCGGCTGCTTTCACCGCGATGCACAAATGCGGGGTGGGCTCCTGCTTCTCCGGGCATAAACGCGGGGTGGGCTCCCGCTCAACAAAAATGCGGCAGGATATAACCAAATGTGGGGTGGGCTCCCGCTCTACCACAATGCAGGGTAGGCTCCCGCTGTCCTCTGGCAATGCGGGGGAATCCTCACGTCGAGATCTCCCCCGGGCACTTCGCAGCCCAGCGCTGTCGGTGCAAAAACGCTCCTCTCTCCTTCTGCAAGGGTGCAGTCCCCCTCTTTGGGACTTCAGCAGGAAAGATGGAGCGCTCACAAGGCGCTAGGACCCCCAAGTTTCAGGGCAAAGGCTGGGCCCAGGCAGGCCAGCTCACAGGGCCCTCCAGCAGGGAGGCAGTCCCTCGTGGCGGTTCCTCCTGGGGCCCAGCAGCAGCAAGTATCCCCAAGTCACAAGGAAGCACCAGCATACATGGGGTCACAGCCCCAATATTTATACACCATTCTGTCTTTGATCTGCCCTGGCACAGGGCTGGGGGGAACCAGTCTCAACTGGTTCTGGGGGGTATTGGAGCACTCTGTTTACCGTGCTCCTCTTCTCCTTTGTCAGGTGGGGGCTCGGTCATCAGACACACCACAGGGGGTGGGGCCAGCATTCACCCAGGCAAGTACAGACCTATTCAGGGTCCGGGGACTACTCCTCCCACTGCTCCAAATGCAGATCTCCTATTCAGCCTAGCGCTGACTCACCCTGCCCTCCCTGGAGCCACACACACACCTCACCAGCCCCTGTCACTCCAGAGCCAGACATGCAATACACATCAGGCAGGCAGACTCATAGCACACAGAAATGCCAACTTCTAAAAGTGGCATTTCTCAAATAGTGATAATAAATCTGCGCACACCATTGCGCAGCATTTATTATTGCTATTCCAAACATACCAAACTTGACCACGCTGCTCCTCTCATATCAGGAATTACCACTGAAACACTTATCAGGGAATCCCCAATGCATTCCTATGAGAGGGCAGCCTCACAGCAGTGAGAAGCCAAAATGGCTGTTTGTCACTACCAGGACATGTCACGCACTTAAGGTACATGTGCTACCTTTTACCTACAATGCACCCTGCCCATAGAGCTAGCTAGGGCCTACCTTAGGGGTGAATGACATGCAGTAAAAGGGGGGGGTCACAGACATGGCACACACTTTAGGTGTCACGTCACAGCGGCAGTAACACTGCGTGCACAGGCCCTGCAATGTCAGAGGCCTGAGACCGGTTTGAAAGGCTACTTTGGTGGGTGGCGCAATCAGCGCTGCAAGCCCACCAGTAGCATTTAATTTACTGGCCCTGGTTATCTGAGATACCACTTTACAAGGGACTGACGGGTAAATTAAATATGCCAAACAGGTGTAGACCAATCTTACCATGTTTACCACAGAGAGCACACGCACTTTACACTGGACAGCAGTGCTAAAGTGCCCAGAGTCCTAAAACCACCAACACCAGGTCAGAAAAAAAAGCTAGGAGGAAGGCAAAAAGTTCAGGGATGACCCTGCAAAAAGGGCCAAGTCCAACAGTTCCATTTTAAGACAGAATGTATTTCTATTTGAAAAAAGTATGTTGTTGAGTTATTCAAAGCAGTAGAAAAGTGAAAGATTAAACATATTGTAACATAGTTCCTTTAAGTGCAGCCTTAATGTGCCAGGAAATCTCCAAGGGAGTCTGGGGATAACTTTAATTTGAAGCTTGACAGACATCACCTGTGAAGGGAAAAAAGGAAACACTTACCGGAATTGTTTTTTTCTTTTTTCCTTGGTGTGGGTATCTCTAAGGTATATCAGAATAAGTGGTAGAATGCACACCATGTTTAAATCAAATTTTGCAAAATGCTCCAAGGCAACTTTTGGCATGCAACCTTGGCTTATTCTCTGCCCCAAAGCGCGTAAGAAATTCACAAAACTGACTGGTGCGCTATCGCGCACCACCCAAGATGCACAGCCACACAAAACAAGAGTCTAATTTAGTCCAAGTAATCCATAGTGATCAAAATCTAATCCATATTCTTCATTGTTTTCAAAATTCAGTCTTCAAATGAAATGCCCATTCAGGCTTCTTTCCACATTACGTCGGAATTCATTTTTCATCCTGAATAACCAAATTAATGTACCCAATGCATTTCCGGCTGTAATGCCGTTCCTCAGGGGTAACTACAATGTACAAAGAGACCTGTGAGCAACCAGCAATAATCTTCTGACCATGCATAGTTCAAAACTAAATATTTATGCTGCATATCCAAAAAGTGTGCAACACCACCACTAACGCATACGAAAGATAATTGCTTTTGTGATTGAAAAAATTATCATTGTTTTTTTTGTATGCATTAATAGTGGTGTTGCACACCTTTTTGAAATACAGCATAAATATTTAGTATAGTTATGGTGACGAGATTATTGCTGGTTACTCATAGTTCTCTTTGTACGTTGTAGTTACCCCTGACGAAGGGCCTTCCAGCCCGAAACGTATTGGGTACATCAGTTTGGTTACTCAGGATGAAAAATGAATGCCGACATGCTGTGGAAAGAAGCCTGGATGGGCATTTCTTTTGCATTTAAAGATTGGAATCATGTTGCCTCCTTATGAATTTTGATAACATTGAAGAATATGGATAACATTTTAATCATTATGAATTACTTGGACTAAATTAGACTCTTGTTTTTTGTGGTTGTGCATCTTGGGAGTACGCGACGGCACACCAGTCAGTTCCAGGTATCTCTGTGGTGCCATACTTCCATGGCAGTCTAAGCATGTTTACCCCTCCTCCCCTCGAGTATTTGCAAGGTGTTTGTCATGCAGCACTTTCCATTAGTTCATGCTAATTGCATTTTGTGCACCAGATATTTGGCTAGTTTTTAGGTGCTTGGAAAATAGTAAGCAGTCATATAATGAATATTATTGTGATAGGAATTTTAATTCTGTTATGTTTTGTAATACACAGAACAACGTGGATCGGTAGATTCTTTTGCGATTGTGGAGCGTGTGGAGATGGGTCAGATGGCCTCGTTGTTCTTTAACAAAGGTATGGATAAGTTCTGACACATCACCATCTCATTGTCTTCACATTAGAAGCTGCAAGCATGCAACCTCCCCACTGTACCAAGGGGGCAAACTCACACTGTCCTGTGTCTTATTTTATCAGAGCATATTTGTTAAAATGGCACAAAGATACCGATTATAGCTATCTGCAGCTAGTTAACAAGTTGCTGGATGTTGCTAAAAGTGCCCGAATTCACACTATTCTTCAATGTAAAAGGGGCCCTGGTAGTTAACACAGTGCATATGGAACACTGGGTGCTGGAAGCTCAAACAGATCCTCATTGCAAGGGCCACTTGAATATAAAACATTTCTGTGTGTCATTTACGCTATGCCCAACATGTGGTTTTGTAACATTTGGTCCCCATATATTTTGATCCCTCTGCATCAGAAGAATATTGAGGTTCAAGTTTCTTCGTTAGCTATGTTATCGGTTTGACTAATAAGAGTGTTTTCTGATGGATACTTCTTCTCACAGATTCCTCACCAAAAGAATTTCCTCTAGGCACCAGACTTGATTCAGGAAATGTTTTCCCCATGGCACCACTCAACTTCCATCAGCCATCTTGGATGAGCAGAAATGAGGTTATAGATGCCGCTGTCTGGTGTGCTGGCTTTTTCTTTCCATTTCTCTTCAACGTCTTTTCATTAGGCAGGGTAGCTCTATCGGTGACTAGGTTAGAGGTCACCTACAAAGGTCTTGGATTTAGTCCTTTTTGATGCGGTTGTAAGATGATGTCTTTATTGGACCTCCACACAACAACTGTATGTAGTTTCTAGGATCCAACCAAGACGCATCTGCTTGCAACTCTTGATCTTGAGTACATTCACATCATCAAGATGAGAGAGGCCAAGTTTTTTGCTAATCACCTCAATGACACTACAGTGATTTCCCTCTCCCCTCCTTCAGGTACGTCACCAGACAGGGAATGATGCCCCAAAGAAATTTCTTGCAAGAAACACAAAAAAACAACATCAGAAGGAGCAGTCCTCTTCTTCCTCAAGGTAACGTCTTGCTCCTTCAATGTTTCGAGACTCAACACCGGTATCTTCCTCGTCAATAGAGCCGATTCTGAATCTCAGGAAACTTAAGATGGAGTTCCAAATTCATCAACAGACCCTTCTCGGTTTGAGGCCTTTCGACAAGCCATGTTGGATATTTTCAAGAAGGCCCAGGACCCCCTGAGCCACTATCCAAGGGTGTTCCTGATCCTTTAGTTTCCATGAATCCAGCACCTCTGTCTCCAATTATACCAATCTCTGGTCCTATGCCTATGTTGCATCGATGCCCTCAGCACTTCATCCTTGGAAACTGGCAGACATTTGAGTTGTGAGGGAAAAGAATTGTGCCTGTTTGCATGGCATCCCCCTGCAACAGAACCTGCCTAGGGCCCAGAGACTCGCCCTGATGGAGGAGCTTTGTGGATCAGATTCCAGTGCCCTTGATATGGCTAATAGACATTGTGGGTGCATTGAGGAGGACAAGCTGGCAGCTTACAATCTCCTCCCTCCTTGCAAACATGATGCAGGCCTTTACCTAGACATACAGCTCCAGAAGGTAATATTCCTTTTCCATGTGGTCTCTATCAGAAGCCATCTGTTCATCACCTCCATTGTATGAAAAGCAGCATCAGCACTGGAATTTTCTTTACCCTCTGCTGAGACAATGCCCAACTTATTGACTGAAGTCCTGTAGTTAATATCAGCAGTTACGGAACCACTGTTGCCATTCATTGAAAAGCTTCTGGGACCAGTTCTGGCTGCCTGGTAGCAGCATTTTGTGGTAGCCATAGGCATCTACACTGCAACTAAGAATTTAGATGCACAAGCCTCATCTGTGAAATTGAACCCTAACTCTTTCCCCAATGCTCCACCGGAGCATGATTCTAAAATGCATAACTGTATGGGCTAAACATTCTTTGCCCTATTGCTCTACGCACTATTAACACCTTGTGGAAATTTGCTGAAATGCCTTGATTAATCTTCCCAACACCATAAATAAGCCCTTCTTGGTCAGACAGTGGTATGATCGCCTTCAAACATATCTTGAAGTGTATCCTGGATTCTGGCAACACAGTGACTCGATCCATGGCAGCGGAGGTTACCTTACCTGGTGTTTCTGGATGCTCTCCACATAGGCTTTTGAGGTGTCCAAGTAGTGCTAATGGACGTGCCCTTCAATTGCGAGCTGATATTTTGGGAGAAGGCAAACTTCTCCTCAGAACTTTTCAAGAAAAGTTGCACCGCAGTTCACTTCCTGGGCCTCACCTTTCCAGCGAAACAGCGCCTTCAGAAATGTCATTGTTTTGGAGCTTCTCCAAGGACAACCCAAATGGCAACTTTTCCAGCAAGACCAGACCCCAACCCCGCAGCTCTATCACTCCTTTCGGCGCATCAGTGCACCTAAGGAACTCCAAAATCACCAGCAGAAGCACCTGCAGTCTCCCGCCTCAAAACCTCTTTAGATCCTTAACAATCTACTTTAGACATTTATCACTGGGGGATAATGATGATGGATCGCTGGAACTCCAACTATTCAGCAAGGGCTATGCCCTCACCTTTCTGTCCGCTGTTACGGACCGGCCTTTTTCTGCAAGGAAATGCTCCTAGGAATGTGCCTCATTTTTGCAGGCTGAGGTTCTTGCACTGTTGAGCAGATGCCACAGATGAGATGCCCTTAGGCGAGAAGGGCACAGGATTTTACTCCCTTTATTTCTTGGTCTTCAAGAAGGATGGAGGTCTCTGTCCAATCTGGATGGCTTTACCTCTTTCCATTTATCAGGGCAAGTTCAAAATTCTGTCCTTGATTCATTGTCAGTTGGCCCTCAATGTAGAGGGTGAGCAGACACTGCTGGGCCTTTGTTGGTGTCTCTAGATCTCCATATTGCTTTGTCCGATCTTCCCTTACCATAGTCTTGATCTCCTCTTCACAGTGTAGTTCCCAAATCTACTAGTTCCCGATACTACCTTTTGGTCTAATGACTGTTCTTCAAGTGTGCATCAAAGTGTTGGCTATAGTGGTGCCTTTGCTCAGAAGGCCAGGAATCTATGTATTTACATACTTGGGCAACTGGCTGGTGAAGGCGGTGTCCACTGTGCTAGTCACAAAATATTCTCAGGCACACTATGTTCCTTTTGCATGACTTGAGATGCACCATTTACTATCAACGCTCAGAGGTCGCACTTCATCCCTTTGCAGAGGCTGATCTTCATAGGTGCATTCTTGGACACAACCCATAAGAAGGCTTTTCATCCTCAATAGAACTGCAGATTTTATGTATGTGATTCAGATGTCTCTGAATCAGACTCCGTTCTCGGTTCTGCAAGCCCTCCGCCTCTGGGTCCTAATGCTCTTGTGCATCCTGTTTGTTTGGGAAGCCAGATGGTGTTTAAGAGGCATGAAGTGGTGCTTAAGACGACAGTGGCTTCAGCATTAGGGGAGCCTCTAGGCTCCGGTGCTGGTTTTTAACTCTAGTCTTTCAGGCTTCTAGTTGTTAATGTGTGCCTCTAACCTCAAAGTGTGCCTTCCCAGCAGCCCTCTGCTGTCCCAGACCGCAATATGGGTGCCTCCTTTTTGGGCTGTGTAGCTCATCCTGTCAATATGAGGGAGCAGGACCTTTTTTCTGGGTCAGCAATAGCTGCAAATAAATGTACTGGAGTTGCAGACAGTCCGCCTTGTACTAAAAGCATGTATTCTTTCCTTCTCAGGGAGCATCATTCAGATCCTTTTGGAGAGCGCAACCACTGTCCATTAGCAACAGGCAGGGTGTTGTGAGTTCCTGAACCCTGTGTTGGGGCGCCTTATGCATGTGGAAGAGGGCTGTGCTGAGAGGTTTCTTCCATGTGTCAGCTTACTTGTAAGAGTGGATGCAGTGAGTCTTTTCTCATCAGAGGGCTATAACTGGGAGCTTCATCCTGAAGTGACGGACATGGTTTTCATCAGATCAGGATATTTATGCAGGAATCTCCTTGCCATGGCCCTGAATAAGAAGTGTCCTCTGTTTTGTGCCTCACACTTCCCTCCGTGTGGTTTATTGGGGGGTGATTTCGGTTTCAGTTGGTCATGGGATCTGCTTTAGATCAATTCTACTTAAGGTTCTGCAGAAGGTGCGGGAGGATTGAGCACAACTGTTACTGATTCCTCCAGACCGGGTAAGGGGGATTTTGAACACTAATGTGTTGGAGCTCTATATTCAGCCCCCCTTTCCTCTCTTTTAATGTAGAAATGCTTTAGCTGCAAGTTAGTCTGAACCTCCATCCTAATCCCCTGATGTTGCAGCTTCATGCTTGGAGGTTAAGAGTTGTCAACTAGAGGACTGCCTTCTGTTGAGTGTCAGACATTATCTCAGCTGCTCGAACACCCGCTGCAGAATACATTTATGCTGGCCACTAGTAAGAGTTGATTGCTTGGTTTGGTCTGAAGATTTAAGCCCTTTCCAGTCTCCTCTGTCTGACGTTCTGTGCCTTGTGTTTTTCCTTGCCTGATAGAGCTTGGCATTTGCCACTGTAAAAGGATATATAGCTGCCTTGTCTGTCTTTATGCATCTCCTTGACCAACCCTCAATATTTACACTGCCCCTAGTGGAGGGTTTTATGAATGGTTTATTCTATTTACTACCACCCACACCATTTACTGTTCCGCAGTATGATTTGAATTTGTTCTTTGGCTTTACCATTCAAACCAATGCACAGTTGCTTGGTCCTTTTCTCACCTTGAATACTGTGGGGCATATTTACTTGAAAATGACACAGCGCTGCAAGACATTTTTCTGCGCCAAGCTGCATCATTAGAAAAGTTCAGGGATGCATTGTATTTACAGCAATACAACACTTCCCTGTGCTTTCCTCTGCGCTGGCGCACAATTGGCTGCCATGGTGCAAGGGTGCCTGGGCTGCAGGGATGATTGTTTTTGTGCAGGAATGGACACCTTCCTGCACAAAAGCAATAATTGATGGCATTTTCCTCCTATGTGTGCTGTATTCTGCAGCACACATAGAAAAAGCAAAACATGAGGAGAAATTAAGGTATTTCTCCTCGTTGTGCCACTTTAGCACCTCCCCAGGGGAGATGTTGGAATCTGACACATTCCCAGGTTTAGGAAGCCTTGGAAATCTAGGAATGTGTCAGATTCCATGGGTGTTAGCGTGGGAATACCCACAACACCACCCATGGAACGCCCCTTTCATGCAGAGTAAAGCGTAAAAAGGGGCCATATTGCAAGGCCATGAAAAGCCACGTAGGGTGGCTTTACGTGGCCTTGTAAATATGGGCCGGCACACTTATGCTGCCGGAGCATCACTTTTGAGATGCTCCGCAGGCGCAAAGTGTCAAAATTGTAAATATGCCCCTGTGTTTCTAGTAGCAATAACAGCAGCCCATAATGTTGGCAAATTACAGCCCTTTCAATCGTTCCACTTTTCAATGTTTTGTGTGTAGACAAGCTGGAACTTCATGCCCCACTTCTTAATGAATCTTGTGCCTGCCTTTCACATAGGTTAGTCCATTGCTCTTCTGTCCGTCTTTCCCCTTCCCACAAAGGAAAAGTAGAGATTGCATGCACTGGACCCCAGGCTTGGAGTATCTTACTATATCAGCTACACAAGACAAGACAGAGGGGCAATCAGCTCTCTGTGAGCTCCGCTGGGACCAAGAAGGGCAAAGGAATAACCAAGCGTGCAGTCTGACATTTGGTTACCCTGTGCATAAAAATCTACTATGTCTTGGCCACGAAAGACCCTCTGGCAGACATTTATGCTCGCTGCGTGTGGGCCACAGCTGCTTTTACTGCTCTCACCTGGGCCGTACCAGTGGCTGATATTTGCCAGGCAGCCACATGATCTTCTTTACATGCTTTTGTGAAACATTACTGCCTCACAGCTTAGCTGCTCTGTGACAAGATACTTTGAGAGCTGAGTTGTATGAACACCTTACTTAAATTAGCCCAATTCAATCCCACCTCTCTGTACCTATCAGAAAAAAGTTACTTGCCTTCAATAACAATATTTCTGGTGGCTAATTTTATTTTCCTGCAGCTCTTCACTGCCCTCTATTCTCCCCTGATGACTAGTAACAAGATTCCAAGGTATGCAAATGTACTTATGCAGTTATCACAGTCTGAAGCTCTCTATGTCTTTTGATTGGATGAGGAGCAATGCTTGGGGCTGGCACCAGCATGCCAGTTTACACCATATGTAACCTGAAATTGTCACATCCAGTGTGGCCTAATCGGCGACTGAAGTCATGTGGCGCTACTTGACAGCACTGGAGAGCTATTGCTGGGGAATAAGATTTCTGAATCCAGTCTGGTTCATGGAGGATATTCACAAGGTTAGGAATCTGCAGGAAGATATTGTGTAAACCAGAAATATCAGACCAGAAGGTAAGTGACTTTTTACTACACAATACATTATTATTCTCTGGTCGTGTGGGCAGTCTTATGGGTTGTAATGCATGGTATTTTTTTTTTTTTTTGCATTGTGAATTTGTTAGTGTTAAATACTGGTACGTGATTGAGTCCAGAAAATAGTTATTTTTAAATGAGTAAAAATACTGGCATTGAAAATGAGCATACCTGTGAATAAGGCTGGCTTTGAATGTGCCTCTTGTGCCTGCACTACTTTAAGATTCTTGTTTTCCTTTGTTGGGGCAATTTTGAGCAGGAGAGCTGGAAATCTCTCTACTGCAGGGCATGGAGAGTGGATTGAATCTTCATTTAAAGTCTTGTTTTCCAAACCTTTGTCTTCTTAGAAGGAGTTTATATAAAATGATTACCTGGGGGGGCGTGGCCAAGATGGCGGGCCGGTAGGACGTGCCTGGCGGTTCCTCCGATCCGGCCTCCGATGGATCCACCACCAACCCCGGTATCTTCGATCAAGAACGCCCTTACAGGTTTTCTAAGTACTTAAGAACCCTACCTGCATGGTCTGGAATGTGCGTGGCGGCGATGGAGGGGGACCCCTGGCCTGGACGTGTTCAGAGAGCCCTGCAAAGTCCGAGCACCTGGTTCTGAAGGGCCCTGAGTGGTGGTGACGACGCGGCCCAGAGAGCGGTGAGTAGAGAGGAGAGCAAGATGGCGGCTAACCGAGGCCTCTGTGAGTGCACCGGAGAAGTGATCTGGCCTGGTGGCCCCTAGGAGAGTGAGGGGGACCTGCAGGGCCTGAGCTATCTCCTGACGAGCCCCAGCGTTTGCAGCGGTGTCGGGAGATGAGGCGATTAGGAGTCGCCCACACAAAGGGCCGAATCGGCCAAAGGAAGCAAGCGGGAACCTCCGAAGGCCTGGAGATAGACACGGTCTGGAGGGTCTGACCCGGCCAGCGATGAGTGACGTTGTTGCATTGGGGGTCCCACCGCGAGTCTCCCGGACCGCTCCCTCTTCGAGGTGCCCACAGGACGGGGGAGAGCAAACACAGAAGACCCCCAACGACGAGGAGGAACTCCTGGAGGGGCATGAGAGAAGTGCTCCGTAGCCCGGGCGGTGGCGGTGAACGCCACACTAACACACAGGTTAAAGCGGGGGAGTCCAAGAGCATCATCAAGACCGTGGAGGCGGGCGAGATCTCTGCAGCGGAGGAGAAGTTGAGATCTGTACCACGGGGCGGACAGAGGTGCACCCCCCTACCACAAGGGAGACAACAGCCTGCATGGCCCCAGCTTCAACTTTGGCCAAGTAAGCAGATGGTCAGGTGCTGTCTAAACGTGGGCCCCTAGTTCATATGGCGGACACTGTGGTTGCCACGTGCTGACTGTAGACTGAATGGACCTGGGGAGGATTTGGGAGGCCTGGTGACAGCTGCTGGCGGATTCTTCCCTGTTCTTTGAACAGCTCCCTACGCCACTTGGAGGAGGAAGAGAGCGGGACAGTTGGACAGACCTGGGCGGAGGACCTGAGTCCGTTTTACCATTGTGCGAGCACTGTTCACCTTGTGCCCCTACCCAGCACTTTCGAGGGGACAATTGCTCTCTATTTCAACATCTTCACCCATAACGATGACAGCAGTTCGGAATAAAAAACACCATATGCTTAGAGACATGCTACGGAAACCGACTGACCCTCTGCCCAAGGACAGGTTCCGAGCGTCCAGTCTGACTACGTCCCCATAGAAGGATAGTGCGGAGGCCCAATCACTCATCCCTACCTTGAGGCACTTTTCGCCTCCCTGCCAGATGACTTTCAGACGGTTAAGAAAGAGCTCGTCCATGAGTTTCAAGCAGTCTGGAAAGACGTGACTGAAATTGGAGACAGAGTTGATGTGCTGGAGTACTATGAAACTACCAGGGACGAAGAGATTGAACAATTACAGCAGGAAATCATAAGGCCTACTGATCAGCAACTGGACCTCCAAGCGCGCATAGAAGACCTAGAAAACAAGGCCCAACGCAACATTAGGATATGGGAGTCCCCAGCGGCGGCAGAGGGAGAAGATATCAAAGCATACATGACAGCCCTGTTCTCCCAAATTCTGGGGGACATGCAATCTACAGACATACGCTTGGACAGGGTCCACAGAGTGGGCCTGCCTTGGCCAGGAGTCTCCCGCCCAGTTGACATTCTAGCGTGTGTCCACGATTTCTACCTAAAACAACTGCTGTTGCAATTTCGGGGACACACGATGCAGGTATATCAGGATCTCTCTGCCATAACGCTCCAGAAGAGGCAGGAGTTCCGTCCAGTGACTGCCTTCCTGCTGGATAATGGTGTCTCCTACTCCTGGGGGCACCCTTTTCGCATTATCTTCAGGAGGGGGGAAACTTTTTCAACTCCTCTCTCTCACAGCGGCCTGTGGACTCCTACAAATGGAGAATGCTGAGGGGGCTACTATCTAACCGGACTTCAAGGGGCGGAAGACTAACAGGCGCTCACGTTGGCGGCAGAGCACGGCCCGTTCTGAGATCTCCAGACCCGATTCGGACACAGTGACCCAAGAGAGCAGGGCGATCTTGCAGACGCTCACTGAAGAAATCAGGACCAAAGAGAATGCTTGACACTGTCGGGGCCTACACATGATGCTTTAAAGCCAGGGGGGCTGCGGGGGCTGGGGAGATGAGGGAGCTCGCTCCTTAGAGGCATGCTGACTCACACTTTTGTGGTTTCCACTGGACTGATACTGAGGCTGCTAGGTGGCTTCTCTGTCCAAGGGACATTGACTTTAAGTTGTTGTTGGGAGTTCTTTATATAGGGGTGCTCACGCACATAGCAGGTTCATTACACATGATATTAACATTAGAAGGGGAGGGGATCTCTATCGCATTCTTTAACAAGAGTAATTTGAAGCTCTGTGTCTGGGGTATCATGAGAGAGACAAACACACCATCTATATGCCACACAATACACTGAGGGTTGTCACCCTAAATGTAAAGGGGCTGAATAATCCATTTGAACAGTGGGCCATAATCTCATATCTAGACCAGCTGAACGCTGATATATGCTTCCTCCAGGAAACTCACCTGGTGGCGGGTGACTGGCATCGGCTCAAAACCAAGAGTTTCCCTCATCAACACTTTTCTTCCTTGGCAAGTAAAACGGCTGAAGTGGTGATCTTGGTCTCACGCGCCTTCCGAGGGACATTAGGACCCAAAATAGTGGAAATCAGGGGTCACTTACTTGTGCACAAAGTACAGCTAGGCCCTCGCTCATTGATAATAGGCTCCCTATATGCACCTAATGAGGGACGGGAGGGGTTCCTGCAGAAAGCGGTCGCCGAAGCCATGACAACACAGATTGGTCCTGAGTGGGGGTGACCTGAATCTGGTCTTTCATATTGAGCTGGCCCGCTCGGTGCCGGGAGGGGTATTGGGAGCGGTCTCACCGGATTGCACCCTCTGGCTCTGGGAGTTTGGTCTTCGGGACCTGTGGCGGGAGGGTATCCGCAAACGCAGGACTACGCCTTTTATTCACATGCACACAAATCCTGTGCGCGTCTTTATCATTACCTGGGCTCTAGAGACCTTCATGCAGCAGTCAAATCAGTGGAAATAGAACCCCGTTCGCTCTCAGACCATATTGCCATTTAATTAGATCTCACACTCTCGCAGGCCGACTTCGTCCCCCGGCCATGGCGCCTCAGAGAAACCCTCCTGCAGAGACTGACAGTGGTCCACCAGGTACAGAAGGCAATCACAGACTACCTTAGCATGAATGACGGACCAGAGGTGCTGGTCTCGATGATATGGGATGCATTAAAAGCACCCATCAGAGGTGAATTTATAGCGATTTCGGAGGCAGACCATAAACTAAGGAGGACAAAAGAGAGCACCTCCAACAACAGGTGCGAGAGTTTGAGCGTATCCACCATTGTACCAGAGCACCAAGAATCTGTCGCCAATTGGAAGCAGCAAGGAAACGACTGGCAGGGCTAGATCTCGAAAGGGCTGAATATTCGTTACTTCGCCTAAAACACTCCTTCTGTGTTGGAGGGAATAAATGAGGTAGGTTGCTGGCTAAAAAGCTGCGGGCACAGCGTCCGGCTATTGGCGTAGAATCTCTGTTGACGGAGAGTGGGTGGTTATAGAGGACGATGACCCCATCACTTCCACCTTTCGAGATTTTTATAGGGATCTTTGCCTGCAGAGAATCCTACCCTCTACCTCTAATGCGCAAACACGTCCTGCCTGACAGAGGATTAGGCGATAGAGCTATATGGCACAATCCGAATAGAAGAATTTATTGCAGCCAGATAGCAACAGAAACCTTTGAAGTCCCCAGGACCAAAAGGATTTCCAGCGTATATTACGAAATCTTTTGTGCCTCCTTAGCTCCCCTCCTCACCAAGCTATTTAATTTGATCACATGCCCTGGCGCAATTCTATCTTCCATGATGGAAACTCCCCGATCGTGGTCATCCCCAAGCCTGTCAAGGACAGACGCCAGTGTGGGTCATATAGGCCTATTTCACTGCTAAACATCGATGACAAATTGTTTACCAGCATTCTGGCGGCTCACCTTACCCCCTAATGCCAAGGCGGCTGGAGCCAGACCACATGGGCTTTATACCCCAGAGACACTGTGCTGATATCAAGAGGATCCTCCACCTCAATGACAAAGATAGCCGCTCCAGATGCGAGATTATGCTACTCTCTATAGACGCTGAGAAGACGTTTGATTGCGTTCACTGCCCATATTTGGTGGAAGTGCTGGCTCACTTTGGCTGTGGGGAGAAGTTCCGCACCTGGATACTTACCCCAAGGCGACAGTCAACGGCAGAAGATCTGCCCCATTTCCTATCCGATGGGGCACGTGACAGGGGTGTCCGTTGTCACCCCTGTTGTTTGCGCTTTACATGGAGCCTTTTGCTCAGAGTGAGAGATCACCCGAAGATCACAGGGATAAAATTTGGTGGGGAGGAACATGTCATCAGCTTATATGCTGACGATGTTATAGTAGCATTAGACCCCAAAGAAGCCCTGCCGTTCTTCGTAGAAGAGATGAGGAAATTTGGGGAGGCCTCAGGTTCCTGCATGAATCTTAATAAATCTCAGGCCCTCACTCTCTCTGTACTGCCCGGGACGGTGGCCCAAAGGCATCCCCTACAGTGGATTTCATGGCCTATTCAATATCTAGGAATCCAGTTGGGGTCGTCACTGGAGACCATTACAAAACTTAATTATCAAGCTCTGGCTAGACATGAGAGGCTGACCTGGTCCTTTTGGAAGCTATATCCCCTTTGCTCGGTCGCGTTGCAGCCCAAAAATGACTGTCCTACTGAGGATTCTCTTCCTATTTCAAACCCTCCTCTTCAACAACGTGGCAGGACGATACAATCCTTGCAGGAGGCGATGCAGCGCTTTTTCTGTGCAGGTCTATGCCCTTGTATGAGACGAGAGCATAGCTGGCGCCCTCCAGCGGAAGGGAGACTGGGCGTACCGAGTTTGCTTCATTATTACTATGCGGCACAGGTCCGGTACTCGGTTCAGTTGTCTAGGGCAGAGTCGAAGAAGCCCTGGCTGTTCATGGATTGGGCGTTTTGCGGGCACCCCGCTATGGAAAATTCCATTCTTGCAGCGGACACAACGCCCATTGGGTCTTTACCTGTCCCCGATCACCAGATCGGTCCTGAAGGTTTGGGACACTCTAGTGGTACGTACGGGTCTCTCACCATTACCCTCCCCTTTAACTCCGGTGGTGGGTAATTCAGATTTTACACCAGGACTTAACTGTGCCTTCTTCCAAGCGTGGCAGGGGACTGGCTTTAACTCTCTTGGCCATTTCTTTCATGAGGAGGGTCCCATTCCTTTTGATAGATTACAGCAGGATTTTGCAATTCCTGAAAGTGAGAGGCTTTACTGTCTTCAGATTAGGCATTGGCTCATGCAACCCGCAATTAAGGAGGCAGCACAAAGACAACTGATGGACTTCGAAAGATGGCTCATCACCACAAACAAACGGACAAACGCCTTATTACGGATTTGTATGGTATACTTCTTTGAGAGGTAGCGGGATCGAATCCCCGGCACAGATTCGCTGGGAGGGGGAGCTGGGGTGAAAATTGACTCCTAAAGAATGGCAGGATATATATTACAGGGCTTGACATGGAATCTGCAATACAGCCAGCATTGAAACCACCCTTATTATTGTTACCTATTGGTATCTGACCCCATCCCGCCTGCATAGAGGCAACCCTGCGCATAGTGCCGAATGCTGGAGGCGATGTGGCTCCTCGGGGACCCTGCTGCACATCCTGTGGGAATGCCCTAAACTGGCTTAATTTGATGCACATTTCAATCCTCAAATACCCTGATTCCCATCATACACCATTCTGGGGTGGCCCAGTGCACTTACATACCCACTCAAATCCCGCAGGGGCAAACACATCAACATAGCACTGCGAGCCGCACACCAGGTAATTCTAGTACATTGAGGAACGGAAAGGCTGCCGACCCGTCTGCAATGGCTCCACCACATTTGGCATGTGCTTGAGATGGAGAAACTTATGCTGATGTTAACCATGCAGGGCGACTCTTATTGAGATTTGTGGCAACCATACATAACGTTTCTCTCTCAGGAATTTGTGGAGCTGACATGCCCCATATATTTGAGGCTGCTCTGGATGCCCGAGCCGGGGCCTACACCACACGCAGGGTCCACACCCTCGTAATCCATTACTTACAAATTGATTTTAACTCGGTTGTTTCTGACTCTGATGTGAGCACCCGGGAGGGGTGGGCAGGGGGAGGAGGGTGGGTGGTGGGTTTTTTGTTAGGATAGTTAATGTGTTGCTTCTCTCTGTTATTTGGTATATTGTTAACAGCATCTAAGTAGCACTACGGTTCCGCTATAGTAAGCTAACGGTTTTTTTTTGGGCAACAATAAAAAACAAATTTGAACCATAACATGATTACCTGTTTGTCCAGCTTTGCAGTTTATGCCTTGATTGAGCTATGAAGAAACCTCTCTTTAAGTCTAAAAATGGATGTCAAATCTCTGAGATCCTATACCCAAATGCTGTTACAGAGTTGCACTGGTGAAAATTGACGTCTCCAAGATTGGAAAACCAGAAAGGCTCCCTGAACGGGCATTGGTTTAATCTCCAGGGATCCACAAATGGAGGTCCCAAGAGAAGCATTAAAGCTCAAAGGCTTTGCCCTAGTCTGTGAGTACTTCAAAATGCAAATTTGACAGCATCAGTGTTCAGAGCATTCAAAATCATATGCATCATCATTCCCACAACGTATTCCGAATTAGATTCTGAAAATCCAAACTCCTTTGAAGGATTAATGATTTTGCAAAGCTGAAACCTCAAACGTGGCAAATGACGTTTGAGAAGGCTCATGCGTTGGCACCCTATATTTTAGCACTGAGAAGTTCAATAACAGAAAAATATCTGCTAAAGCCCACACTAGTTACATTTTAGAATTCCTTGACGGCTTTGAAGATTCCTGTAATACAAAAGTACGTTTTCAGACTATTGCACAAGCTGTCTGTCACTACAATCATCTCAGTGCTGCTGAGACTTCCTTTTGCTTCAGGCGTTGATAAGCAATGAAGAGCTCGTAGGTCTTATGTTTGTACATGCTGTAAACCATTAAATCACCAGTGTACAAAGAAAGCACCAAGCACAGTTGTTCAGCCAGCCACAATAACTAATCACACAAGAAAATGCTAAAGGTTTATGAAAGGGGGTGACTTGAAAAGAGTTGGAAGGGAGTTAAGGCCAGACGGTAGTACATAGGAGACTGCAGCGAATGGAGCTCCTAGCTTCCCCCAGTTCCTAATCAATTTCAGGGCTCAGTGAACAGTTCCCTGCTACATGACTCTTGGATTCATGGGCTTTCCAAACCATGGTCCAGGGAGATTTTATAGAGCCAGGACAATTGTTCCCATATGAGCTTGTTAAACTGGGAACTTTGGAAATCTGTTTTCTAAATTACCAGTGGCCTTATTCCTGTTTTTCTTGTGGCAGGGGTTAACACATTTTAAGGTTGAGTCTAAACTTGACTGTGTGCTGCATTCTAAGGGCTTAACGGCAGGTGCAACTTTCTTTGTAACCACGAGAAGCTTGGATCAAGCATCTCTGAGCAGAGCATGGAAGAAAGTAGCCTAGTCTGGGAGTGCACAGCTCTGCATGGCAAAGTTTGCCCCAGCTGTCTACAAAGAGGGACGGACGCAGGATCCAAACTAGTACTATGATGTTACGAAGTGGCCATTTGCTCATTTTTGGAGCATTATTGAGGCCTGTTTTTTTAAGCATTACTTAAATAAATTAACATATTAGCATGTAATGATATCGCAGAAGTTGAACACCATCCATAGAGATTCCAACGAAAGATACTCCTGGTTTTCATCACAC
This sequence comes from Calotriton arnoldi, assembly GCA_963921515.1. Classification (NCBI taxonomy): domain Eukaryota; kingdom Metazoa; phylum Chordata; class Amphibia; order Caudata; family Salamandridae; genus Calotriton; species Calotriton arnoldi. Next base: position 971,732 of record CAWUFW010001783.1, read on the forward strand.
ATTAAAAACACTTAAACTTTCACAGCCTTCCGTTGGTGTCAGACATATGACCAAACTAAATCATGGACAAGTACAAGCCTAGTCGCAGACAGAACCAGATAATGCCTCAGATCAAGTTTCTTATCTCCAACAAGAAGTATCCCAGGATTAGCTGACAGCCTTCAGTCATGCAGCGATCCAGTACCACGCTTGCAGCATTTTAAAATAACAACATTTCAGCCTTGCCTTATAGAGTCCCTTGTTGTAAGCAAGTAGGAGGAAGGACCAGGACTCAAGGGACATTTGCCCTGTGGGGATACCCAGTCTAGTTTGAGCAGGGAGCAATGTCTCGTATAGGCTCTATATCAGGATCAGTGAGACCTGTAGAGTATATGGGGGAGATTGAAGTTGAAAAGAAAAAAAATACAGCGGAAAGGTTTGTGGGGGAACAATTCCTGTAGGCCGAGCTGTTAAATGCTACAGTGCACGATCCCACTGCAGTTCCATTAATAGTACCCAAGCATTTGAAATCTGTTTTTCCCACATACATGAGCAGTTCAGAGCCTCTTTTAACCTTTCAGGGACACAGAACAAATACAGATGATTATGTGAAGCACAGCCCTCATCACTTAATAGTGAAATCGAGCCAACATAAAACACATTAAGAGGGATCCATTTTTGTTGCACCTTTAGAAAAGGCCAGGCAACAATTTTAATTGGCCCAGCATTCACTTGGATCTGTTGATTGTGCAGTGCTATGCCCTTATTGGCAACATTTTAACTTCCATCCTCTCACATGACTCTGAACATACATGATCCACATACTTTACATTTCTCAAACCTTTGCTGTGGAAAAGAGAGCCTTGAGAGTGTGGTGTACAGTAACACACATCTGTCAGACTGGTTTTACAATTGTGGCCACAAAATTCAAACCCTAATCACTATTGGTCTCCTAAAAAGCGGAAATATATATTTTAATTCTTTCAAGGTATTGAACGAGAGACGGATTTGTCAGGACACCTTCTGCAAAAGACCCATTACAGTGAAGTACGTTCTGTTATTCACAGAGGGAGAGTTAACCAGCATAGTTTGCACAAGATAATTGGTTAGAGCATACATGCAGTAGAAAACATGGCCTGACAGAGCTGCTTGAGAACAGTCGTGTGAGAAAGCAGGTTGTTCTTTTGGATCTTGATACAACCAAAAATATGGGGCACCCTTGGCCACAACATCACCATTTAGATAACCACTTATGAATTTCTCGCACCTAGGAAAATATTTCACTGAACCCATTTCATGTAAATATAAGATGAAGCATTCGTCTTTTGATTAGTCCGTCTCATATACCCTATTGGTCACTTGTAAGAACTGTCAGGAACACAGAACAAGCTCCAGCTCCTGACCTGCTTACCAATAGGAAATTGGACTTGTGTATAGACAGTATGCAATTCTTTCTTATTTAGGCACCTGCTGTCAATGTAATGTGAAAGTTTCAGTGCAAAATATGGGCTTTGCTTTTTGTTTTTATTTGCATCCACCATAATAGCTTTTGCTAGAATTGGATTAAAAAAACTCAATGTACAGGTATACTGTGAATACAGTTGGAAGCAAGAGAAGCAATTAATGGCAATTGATGGTTATGGATAGCAAGCATTGGCATAGCCAATAGGTCTCGCCTTTGGGACTTGTATAAGTGTTTAGCCAGAGCATGCCTTTCCTACGTAGAGTCGTCACTGTAGAAACACTTCAGCTCAAAACGCCCGGTAAAAAACAAACGGGCCTCAGAGAAGATATTTTTGCAGCCTGTTTATGATGGGGACAGCTACCATACTTAAAGTGAAAGTGCGCCGCAAGATCCTTAACAGGAAGCCTCATAGCAGCTGAACTCTTCAATAGAGAGTTTTCCTAGAACTGCTCTGTTGAGCAGCGTGTGCTTGCGTGTGGAAAGGCGTCTCTGTAGGTGGCCATCACAGGGTCATTTTGTATAACATGAAAAATGTACTTTTTTATGGCTTCTTTGACTTTGATCGGAGACTCTGGTCTCCAGGAAGTTCGTAGAAACAATCTCTTGCAGTGTAAGGGAGGAAGGCTGGAGAGACGGTAGGATGGAGAGAAGGAAGGATGGAGAGATGGGTGGCTGAAGAGAAGGATGAAGGGATGGATGGAGAAAAGGATGGTTGGGGAGAAGGATGGCTGATGGTTGATGGCGAGGAGGGTGAATGGAGAGAAGGATGAATGGGTGGATGCAGAGATGTGTGGATGGAAAGAATGATGGATGGGTGGATGAAAGGGGGATGAAAAGGGAAGGAAGGGAGGAGACGGATGCACCGGAAGGAAGGTGGATAAAAAGAAAGATGAAGAGAAGGAAGGGTAGATGGAAAAGACTGAAAGGTGGATGAATGGCAAAATGTACAGTAAGGGTGGAAAGAAAGCATGATGGAAAAAGACAGAAAAATGATGGAAAGAAAGACTGAAAGAAAGCAGCAGAGAAGAAAGTAAATTAAAGAATTTTAGAAACCCCTAATGGGGGCTATCTCCCGAACGACTGCCTGGTTCGCTTGCCGCATCTGCTTGCTCAGAGCTTGCTGGGACATGGCTCAAGGTGGGGTGTGTTGTATTTTTCTGCCTACTCCCTTGCAAGCGATTCCATGTTCCTTTGATGGCTGTTTTTCGCCCTGCGCTTTCCTCAATAAAGACTCCATTCTGAGAGTTACAGGGTTGGTTGAGTTAAATGTGACTGACACCTAAAAGCAATGATTTGGGAAAGGAAACTGGGCACTGGAAACATAGCATCCGGTAACACTGAGTCACCTGGTAACCCGAGATCCAATTCCTAAAGTGGCTTCATGAAGAACTGAAAATAAGAGAAACAGGCCTTTAGTGCTAGGTATTTTGTCTGAGATTCAGGGGAGACGTGGGCTCGGAAAAACAACACGGGATAGTCCCGGAGAATGTGTGATCACAGCTAAGGAACTGGAAATTGGATCTATTTTAGCATCCAGTTGTCCCGCCCCTTTGCCCTCCTGAGGCTCCGAGGGCAAACGAAGGCTTTGTATGTTGTAAACAAACACCCAGGACAGCTCTTTAGATAGTGTGTGAGATCCCTCAGAAACACATGGGGGGGATGGAGGGAGGGGTGGGGCTGTAGGGAGGGGGGCAGGGAATGGACGGCGCCAGGAAGAAAGGTAGAAATGCATTGACGACGTTCAGCACGCGGTTTAACGCGCACCTCTGTGTGTCATCTGTGGTTTGGGAGGTACAAAGAACAGGTCATTTCAACAATGTATACATCCCTGAACAACTGAATAAAATAAATTGATTTAACCCGTCCCCTCTGCCCCCTACAGCCATTGAGCTCCTGCTGTGTGGTTATTAACTTATTAAATGACACTGCCTTTTATTTATGTTTTAGAAACAAAAATAAAAGGCATTGTTAATTGCAATGTCAATAGCTGAAACTCGCTTAAATGCGAGACCTATTGCATTGCAAATGCTTGTTAAGTATCTATAGAAGTATGCGACTGCTAGTTTTCCCCTGCACCGTGATTGATGTCCAAGTACCTGTTTATTATTATTTCACCCTCTGAATTTCATATGTACAGTGCTACAGATAGTCTTTTTTTCTTACAAGTAAAAGCATTGTCTGGCCATTGATTTATTGACTTAGAATGCAGCGAAAAATGTGATAAGTTTCACACCCCACACCAGCTTCCTGATTAAGCTCTGGACTGCTCGGCTTCGCTACCCTGAGAGTCAAGTGCTGAAGGGGTGCGCTTGGAGTTCAGTTTTGAGGTTAATAGCGAGGTCAGCGCCTGGACACCCTCACGGGTTACAAGTAGCGCTCTACAAATCCGATATATTGATTGAAGGTTAAGACCTAGGGCACCAGTGGTAAAAGGCTCTTATTGTCACTATCTGGCCCCCGTAACCTCTTTCTGTCATGCGACTTCTGAAATGGTTTCCAAACCCGGGCTTGACAGACTTAAATCGGCAGGATTGCTCAGTGAGTTAGTCTTACTGATGCCAATGGAATGGCCTCCAGGTCACAAGTTGGAATCTCGGCAAGGTCAACCCAACCTTCCATCCTTCTGTGGTCGATAAACTGAGTAAGAGTAAGCTGGGTAATTGTAGCACCTGTTTAGAGCGCTAAGAGAGGGTAATAGTGCCTTTTATTCAATCTTTGTTACTCCCTTAGCTACCATCATCAAAAAAGCGGGTTTCTCCCTGGTCTCATACGCCGATGATACCCAAATCGTGGTATCATTGACCAACGCGGAAACCAACTTGGGGGCAAACTTTAGCACGAGTATGAGTCCGGTGAGCCTCTGGATGGATTGTAACTGTCTCAAACTGAATGCCAATAAAACGGAGGTCATCATTTTTGGTAAGAACCCCTCCCTCTGGACACCGGACTGGTGGCCTCCTGAGATGGACTCTCTACCCGAACCTTCAAACAAAGTCGGAAATCTAGGATTCGTGGTAGACAAGGAACTAAAGTTTAGGGACCAAGTAAATAAAATAACCGCAGCGGCCTTTTGCTCCCTAAGGTCAATAAAAAAAATAGAAAAATTTCTGCCCCCTGAACTGCTCAAAACAGTAACAATGGCACTAATTCTAACGAGGATTGATTACTGCAATAGTATGTACCTCACGCTTGCAGTAGGATTCGTTAAGAGGCTTCAGGTATTGCAAAACACGGCAGCTCGCTTCCTTTGTAAAATTCCGAAGCAGGAGTCAGCAAGAGAAGCAATTGGGAAACTGCACTGGCTGCCAGTCAAACAAAGATGCAGCTTTAAGGCTCTCTGCTTGGCCTATAAATCCTTGCATGGACTTGGGCCAGACCATTTAAAAAATAAACTAAAATGGTATGTTCCAGCAAGGACGCTCCGATCAGGCCATGCAAGGAACCTGATCGTCCCCCCTTTCAGAAAAGCTACTTGTGGTGGAAAAAGCTTTTTTAGGGTCACTGGTATACTTCTCCCATTAGCATTAAAAACTGCCCCCTCCTTACTCTCCTTTAGAAAAGCCTTAAAAACCTGGCTTTTTAATCAGGAATAGAAGTCTTTTTTTATGCATTTCTGCCTATTCCAACTAAATTACCCTCTTAGTCTAATCAGATTTTCGATAGCGCCAAGACTCCCCATGGCAGGAGATTGCGCTTTATAAGTTATATTACATTACATTACATTTTAGGTGTTCTATAAAACAGTTTATCGTTTTGTGCACTACTGCAGTGTTGTGCTACTGCTGCATGCCCTTCAGGGTGCCAAGACCTGGCAGGGCTGTTAAGACAGGTGCCCTCTGTAAAGTCCAGCCCACCCCACACTACAAGCAGGGATCGTATGTATGAATAGTGCACACTGCGGCCTGGAGGCTCTGAGGTGAGATCGCTGTCTGCTACTGTAACCAAGTGCAGACTCTTGGAACACGAGAGCTGAGTTCGGATCCCAGCGTCTACGCTACACCAAACTGTGCAATCTTAGGCAAGCCGCTTTATTACCCAGTGCCTGCCTTTCCTTATCTGCCAACAGTGGTGAGCGACAAGCAGTGATTCTGCTCACAGCGTGCAGCATAAAAGATACTTTCGTTAAAGGCGAGTGCTTCGGTGCCCATTCAATACAGTGCCTCTCTACTGCGATTGGCGCAGAGGAAGGGAGAGCGGGATGGGTGGTGGTGTCTGGGGAAGTGTGGGAGAGAGATGCGCGAGGTAAACTACATCATGTATAATCATAGGATAAGGCAGCGTGGCCGTGGACACAGCGCACTTTGCACACAAAAATGCTTCTAGGCGGTGACTTGTGCTTATTTTATTGTGAGATCTGGACAAACCTCCTCCCGCGCCGCCACATTCATAGCTGCCAAAATGACAGTCCATGTTTAGTTTTTTTTATTGAAATATTCAGTAGGAAGGAAGCAATTTAGAGCACAGAAATCAAGTTATTCCCGCGCTTCAAGCCTTGTTAATTGTTTTGAGGGGCTGGTTGCAGGAGTGCTCGGCGTTGGGGGTACTTGCGCTCTAGCTAACATTGGAAACACTAGTGGAGGGGGTGGGGGGGCTGCTTAGACAACAAGCGCGGCCGCGAAAGTGAAAGCGACCGTGCTAATTGGAAACAGATGGCACCCTGCACGCTGCTGCTCGCTCCCGCAAGCTGGGGGCCGTGGGAGGAAACATTTACTGGAAAAGGTGGGACATGCACCCGCCTTTGGCCAATTGCGTGCTTTCATTTTTGAAAGCCACACGCAAAGGCCAATACAATGTGTGCAAAAACAAAAGCCACACGTACAAGTTTTCTGAAAAGCTGGAGTGATTCCAAGAGGCCGTCTCCTAGAGCAGCGCATGCGAGCTGCTCTAGGCTCGACCTAAAAAGGACATTTTTGAGGCTGACAAATCAAGGATAGATTTGGAGGACGAGAGAGGATGAGAAATAGCAAACAAAAGCTTGACCAAAGAAAGAAAATCAGAGTTGCAGAATAATAGAGAGCCTTCAACTTTCAGGTTTTAAAGTCCACCTTTTCGTTTCGAACAAATGACTCTGTGATTCACTGGTTGATCTGCTTGAATAGACTATGCCCAATAAAAAAATCGATGATGCTAATGGCAGTCAGTTGGATGCTAGAAGTCACAGCCGGAGGGTGGTTCGATACATTAATCTGATTGGAAAGGCATAAAGTTCAGACAAGAGGGCTACACAGTTGTTTTTAACAGATGCGACTAATAGCACTGATGATGCTTTAACTTTGATGCTGCTTTGTGAAGGCTTTGATACATTCTTGAGACACATTGCAGGTTTGCTGCCTTTCTGGGATGCTTAGTTAGCCTCCTGACAAATTTCAAGTCTTGTTCCATACAAGGCCTGGACCTACTTTATCCCTAAACTTTGCGAAACCCTTATTCAGCAGAGAAAGCGCTGGCTCTCTCTTTGTGGCCTAAGAGTCATTTGTGATCACCATTTTCCTTCCATTTTCTACCAACAATGAAGCATATTTCGGTGACTCTGAAGTCAGAAGGATGGTTGCTTTGGATTTCACAGCGCTATCCTTTGAGGGTTCTGTCTATTTGTGTCTATTGGAGCACCTTGCAGATTTTCAGTGGTTCTTACTCTTCCTGTCCAACTCACTGTTTGGAGTCTGTCCCGTACAATTGCTTGTCTCTTCCTCTCTTGTCATATAGGTTTGAGTGGCATGGCGCAAAAAGTCAAGACTGATATGTTCAGTGGTGCCAGAGAAAGGCCCACATTAATCAGCTATGTGGGTAATTGCAAGAAGTCCCTATTGTAGACATGTTTAACATAACCAATGTAGCTTACTCTCTGAATAGGAGTTGATATGGTACTTTTGTCTTAGGTTTCGTTTGAGTGCCATTTGATTTGGTGCCCATTTCTGATGGTGCCCCTTGTTGACTTTCATGATTCTTGACATTTTTGTAATTTTGTCAGTAGAGTTTTCATTCGACAACATGGTCCCTAATTATGGTCAACAACTCAGTTGGGGGTGTTAGGTTTGTCATTGTGTGGAGGATTGTCTCCGTTTTCTCTTGTGCTTGATCCCCTGGCTTGGAGAGACCTCTCTTTCACCCCAAGCTTAGTCATCTCTATATCCCGCTACGTCTTGTCAGTATTGAGATCCATAGAGAAAATTGTCATTCTTGGGAGCCCTTGACGTTCCTTGGACACCCCATGAGTGTCGGATGTCATTGTTTCCTAGGTTATTACTCCATGCAAGGGATGGTGCATGCATGACGTTATAGTGGGCATATGTCAAGACGTGATTTCCCTTCTGGCTTTGACCAGTTCATTGGCTTCTGGTTGGGCTTCACTGATATCAATCCTGCAATATTCTTTTTTGGGTGGTTCTAAATTCTACTTCTGCATGCTCCTCTTTCTAGGCCAATTCTAACCTTTCAGTTTTGACTCCATTGAGACTGGCTTCATGAAAGTGGTCGTCACCCTGCCCCCGCCCACCCCCCTTTCACGATACAGTTGCCGATCAGTCCAGCTGCTGATGTATTTTTATTTAGAGCTACTGGAGCTGAAATTCTTGGCAAGGACTTTTGAATTGCCCCTAAGCATGAGTCAGGAAAATTAAGTGATTGAACTTGAATTACAGTGGGACTAACTCGCCTCTATGGGTGGAAAATTGCAGAATGGCAGAGATATACCCCAATCCATTCCACCATGCCTTTCAGTACAGAGGGCTATTTGGGACCTTCTCTCCTCTTTTGCCTTACTTTAGAATATAAGACCAGTAGGGCCTTGGGACCCTTGGAGTGGTGCACCATGGCCGCAGACTCTGCGGCAAGAAAGCTGGCAGAGACCAAACGCTTGAAAGCAAAGGCCACAGGTCAGCCACATTAGCACTAGAAAGTCAATGTCATGGCTCAGGAGCAAAGCTTATCTGGCCATCGGGTTGCACAATCCATAAGAAAGGCTTGTTGATTACCACTTGCAGTGTTCTCTGTTTTTTTGCAGGCACTGCATGATTGGGTAGGTAGTGATGACACTGATCTAGACAATCTTCCGTCTGTGTAAAGGTAGAAGTACAGGATGTCAGCCAGTAGTGTCCAAAGAGGCTCAGAAAACTTTCCCGCGCTTCTGTCCTCTTCACTGTCTATAAGAATCTTCTGTGCAATTTAACAACAGGTTGGGAGTAGTAGAGAGGAAGAATGCAGTAGTAGTAGTAGTAGCAGCAGTATTAAGGCTGACCTTGATGGTGACTGTTATTTCTAGTTTTTAGACTCTCTTCTTCCCACGTAACCTCCTGCAGAGCCCTCTGTCCTATGTCAAGTCCACCACACTGATAGGCTTCTTTTATACAGGAAACTGGGGAAGGGGCTCACTTATGCAAGAAAAGGATGTTTGTTTTGTACAACACAGACACATAAGTGTGTAATGCCCTTCAAACCTTCCTTTAAGCAGCTTTTCCAAGCAGTTTAAGATCCGCCACTATGTGAAAGACTAAACAAAGGTTACGGGTAAAAGAAAGCATATAGGTTAGATTAAAAAGTTGACACTAAAAAATATCGTTAGCCTTTTAAAATGTATCATGTGATTGGCTTCATAGCCCTAGGAAAGGGTCACTTTGTTTATGAACAGCAGACAAGTTTTCAGGACTACAAAAACTCCAAACTGGAAGGAAAGGTCTCTGTATAACTGGAGTGTACTTTGTTTCCTCAGAAAGATGTAATTGATCCTGTTCTAGATTTATGCTCTCTCAAATGTGCACAAATAATGACATTTTGGATTGTATCTACACAATAGATTATTATTGTGCAATAGCAAAGAAATTTGGGTGCATATATTTACACATTTGGTCATCTTATCTTTGGCAGAATGTGGTCTTGTCCCGAAACACTTATGTTGAACAACAAAACCTGATTTCTGATTCAGACATCTCAACTTGACCAAATTGTGTGATGGCCTTAGCTTTCTGATTTTACACATTTGTGAGTGCTTACAAATGGACTTCCTGTTTCATAGCACAGTGTATGGAAGATAACTAGACAAGTATCTCACATTTCTCATATATGTACACCATTGCCGATTTCAGTTAATGCTGTATGGAATCAAATTGGGGAGAGGAGTTGGCCTAACGGCTAGGGAGGTCGACCTTGGAGCTGGGGAACCAGGTTCGAGTCTCGGCAGGGACGCACAACATCCTGTGATTCTGGGTAAATCACTTAATCTCCCCGTGCCTACCAAAAATGAATGTGTCCTCATGTAACGCAACTGGTGCTCGTGTAAAGCGCTCTTAAACCTGTTACCTTCGGGTCAAGTTTGCGCTATGTAAAACTCCGTAAAAAAAAAATCCAAATTAGACTAACACAATACATCTTGTTCTGTAGGTCGTTTATAGAGGATCAAGAAAGGGTGTGTACTCTTATTTGAGAAGATCATTTCACAATTAGAAGACGCATGCAACAGAATTAAAAACCTAATCAGGATGGCTTCCTGTATACACCTGGTCTCTTCTGCTATAATGCCAGTCTTTGGAACATTATGGCAGCTAATGAACATTGTCACAGGGTGATTAGGGTACACTTTGGGGTTATTGTAATAGAAGTATAACTTGCAGTACTGATGTAACTCCTTCAAGAAGGCAAGAGGAAACGAGAAACAAAATCAAGAAGCATGAGTGGGTTAGACCATAGCTTAAGACTTAACACTCACAAGGTGTGAAGAATGTTAAAATGCATGCTCCTGAGCATTACATCACATACCATACTTCTGAGCAGAGGTATGAGCTCTACCTTAGTTTGATGCAGCGTTGATGTAGTTGGACAACATGACAATGATTGACTACATCATCACACACTTAGCCTGTAAGAGGGAGCACACATTTTGTGTGCTGAGCTATTTGAGTACAAGTCCTTTGCAGTTTACTTGGCTTTCCTTTGACAAAGGGAGCTCCTCATGCTAAATAGCTCCTATAGAGCACCTTCCAGAAGACATTCCAAAGATTTAAATTCATCATGCTTGCGGAAAGGCTTCTCTGTTATCCCAGACATGTTGTACGCTCCCTTGCCTTACTTTGGTCTCGGTGTTTAGATGCTCTATGCCTAGCTGGGTTGCCAGTATCACATGCTTTGTCATTGTTGGGATTTTGCTAACTCACCACCACAATTGCACCACCTATAGCTTCACCACCAGCACCACAAAGTGGGTGCTATCAGTGCAGCAGATGCCAGAAGGGAAGATAAAATAAAGTTCAGAGTGGGGGTTGCAGAACAGGTGCCATGGTGTGCATTTCCTTGTATTTCTAAAGCAGTTTGAATTTTCACTCCTTGTACTTATTGTTTTTTCTGTTTTCTATAGTGGGCATCAATTTGTTTTACTTTTGCATCATCATCTACCTGTATGGTGACCTGGCCATCTATGCAGCTGCTGTACCAATGTCGCTGATGCAGGTCACATGGTAAGTTAACCCTAAGTCTGTTTATGGAAAGTGGGGACTCAATAATGTCTCTCAAGATTACTGAACTTTGCTTGTTCAAAACGCTGCCCTTTGGCTGACTAACAACCTCAAGAAACATGATAGTATTTTGTCCACTGATAGAAAATGTAATTGGTTATCAGTCGCATGAAGAATTTTCTTTAAACTTTGGTTTGGTTCAGAAATGTGTATATTGGTACTCTCGCAGCCACGTGTGGCAAATCTAATGCTTCTCACCACTTGGCTTGGCAGAGAATATCTTATGTATTTCTTGGGCCCAAGAAACATCCACATTTGGGGTGCCCCTGTCGAGAAGTTTAACTCCGTAATTTTCAGATATGATACAGACAAAAAGAACAAACTGGAATGCCCGCCATCATATATATAAGAAATACTAAGGGCCTGATTACAAGTGGCCATTAAATTGCATCCATGCATAACAATACCTGGTATTTACCAGGTGCACTAAAGTTCACATCCTCCGTTAAATTTCTGCAGGTACAACCTGCTGGAATTCAACAGCAGAAAAAGGCCCGCTATTTACCAGGATATGTATATTTTGGTGCAGTAGGGAATAAAATCTACATGTTATTCTTCAAAAAGTCAGAATAGTCGATAATTATCCCACCTGATAAATTCGGAACACCTTAGTCTCAGATTTAATTAGGTTTGATAATTGTCACATCTGATTTGGGCCACTTGTAATCAGGTTCTCTATGGCAAATTGTATTGTTTAATTTAGGTAATTTGAGTGTTTTAGCTCTTCTAGAACATTTTCTTTTAACTATACCTTTTATAACCATTCATAATATTACATGTCTTTTTCAGTACAGTTTCATATTTATTTGTAAAGAATGCCTCACAGAGCTTAACTGCCATAGAGGCAGCTTCGTTACAGACTATTCACAGTTACATTGATCCGTCTTGCAGTGCAAGACAAAGTTTGTAATATGGACATTCAATATGGCAATCTCCTTGTTGCAGTTGATGTCCTGCTCCATGTGTTAGACCATCCACAAAGTTCCAAAACAACCCAATGTCAATTCTAAAATATTATTTTCATTATTGTCATAAGTTAGTCCATCCTAATTCATCAAAACATTTTTCAATCCCTTTTTCAACAATATGTGACTTTCCTATTTTTACCAATGCCAACACATTTTTTGCAAGATCACCTCGCATCATCAGGCAATGACGTTCTGGTGATCAAAAAGCTTTTTATAACACAATCATAAATAACTTAATACACAAAAATCACAAATTCTGTATAATAAGACAGAGACATATTGAACTATTGAAATATAAAGTCATCAACTTAAGCAGTTCTCTTGAGTCGCATACATTTTCCACTCCCATAATATCATGTGGGGTCTATTTGTCCCGTAAATCACTATGTAGGTCCAGATGTAGAACATATGTATTTTTTTTTGTAAATGCATTTTAATAAAGTTTAAATAAAAAAACAAAATCAAGACATTCTTAGTGATATAAGAATCCATACAAGCAAACAATATCAACATAGAAATACCCCTCCCCACAGACACAATGGCCGTAGATGCGGTTTCCTCAGAGGTGACACCGTGCAAATTCCTGAAAAAATGTGTAGTGTTTCCAAATATTCTTGACATCAGTTTCTAGTTCTAATGTTCTTTAAAGGCTTCAAAAGCATTTTAGCGAAATAGTCTTAGTGCTCGCATTCTAGGTGGACAAGTCAATTCTTTTAGTTCATCCTCCATATATACCAGCACTGGTTTCCAAATTTTTATAAGGTTGTCTCTGTTTTTGTCTATGTGTCCTATTAATTGTTCCAAAGCCATAGTTTCCCAAATTGCCAGCACCATGTGAGGTACCAGTCTCTCATCACCTTTGTCAGATTCCCTATTTTGCACCCACAGGTTGCACTTCTATATGTCTCTCCATACCTGTTGGAAATTGGGTCACTGGTTGAAGGAGGGTGAAACCCTACTAAAGCAGCAACCACACTTCTTGTCAGGGTGAAACACAAGCAAACCCCAAATTAACCTGTGCTTTACCCTCTGGTAGCTTGGCACACAATCAGTCAGGCTTAATTTAGAGGCAGTGTGTAAAGTATTGATGAAGCACTTAAAACTGTTACAAAGTGAGAACACAACACATGAAAAATCTCACACCAATTTAGAGAAATAGAGTAAATGTAACAAATGATCTGAGACCAAAACAACAAAAATCCAATCAGTAGAACCGGAAATAGGCAATTTCAAAGATTTCAGTTAAGTTAAGCCCCTAAAAGCACATAGCGACCCTTGTGGTTATCTGGTCATCAGCGACTGAATGAAAGTCAAAAGTTCAGGCCAACCGCAATGGCGCACGGGCTGCATACATGGACCAGGTTAGACTCGCTGAAAGAGTTAAGTCCAGCGAGAAGTGTTCTGTTTACAGTGGAGGGGGGCGCGAGGAGCAGGAAGAGCATTGCAGATGGCAGTCGATGTAGCATGCAAAGCAGGCCAGGTGTCACTGATAGTTTTTTTTGTAGCGTGAAGATCAAGTCGGGCATTGCGGACGGTCATTGCTGTATATTCGCGTTGGCGGTCACCACCGGCTGTCGATGCTGTAGCGCAAAATGCAGGTCTCGCTTTGTCGGGTGTCCCTGGTTGTCGCTGTGGCGTTAAGAGTCTGGCTCGCTGGTGCTTAGCGTTGGCGGGCAGGTCAGGCGGCAATATCAGCCTTATGCAAATCAGTCTTGACCCTGCTCCCCATGGGAACAGTCCAGCCCCAACTGCCAGGCCAGGTCCTTCCTGGACCGGAAAACAAGCATCCTGGGACCGGTTTCGGGGTGTCACCCCTCATCAGCCAATCTAGCTTGAATCCAGTGGCATAGTGAGAACAGGACTCATGTCTGGGCATACCCTTCCCACTTAGGGTGACTATAGCAATACAAAAAGATGATGGTGGGAATCCTGAATATTGTCAGACATTCACCCCCAGTCACCGAATTGGATTGAATCCATCGTCTTTTTGCTTACCATGCCACCCCAGTTTGGACCCAGCCATATGCAAATCGGTTTTGACCCTGTTCCCCATGGGAAAAGTCCAGCCGGAACTGTGGTGGCGTGGTGAGCAAAAATATGCTGGATTAGACCCAGATCTTTGTGACTGGGGTGAATGTTTGAATTGCTCAGCATTCCTTCCATCATTTGTTCTTTTTGCTTTTGCCGCCCTACGTGCTCACTGCACCACTGGATTCAAGCTAGCCTGGCTGATGAGGGGTGATAAACCGAAACAGGTCTCAGGATGCTTGTTTCCAGTCCAGGGAGGACCTGGCTTGGCAGTTTGGGTTGGACTGTTCCCATGAGGAGCAGGGTCAAGACTGATTTGCATATGGCTGGTTCCAAGCTGGGGTGGTGTGGTGAGCAAAAAAAAACCAGATGGATTGAACCCAGATCTTTGTGTCTAGGGGTGCGTGTTAGCATTATTCAGCATTCCGTCCATCATTTATTATTTTTGCTGTTTCCATTTTATTCGCTATCATCAGTAAGGGTGGCCAATTTCTCTTCGCCTAGGGTGCTATTTTAGCAAGGTCCGGCTCTAGTTATGTGCAAGTGATAGCTCCGCCCCCATCATGTCAGAAATAGCCCATCCTGCCAACACCTATTCACCCTTTCTTTCACTGTCTGGGAGCGATACACAAAGGCCAGCTGCCAGCAATACCTGTCATGTGAGCCAGGAAACGGGCTGCAGGCACCAAATGGTTAGGACAAGAAAATGCAAATTTTCTAGTAGCAGCATTTTCAGAATTGTGACTTAAAATCTACCTTGACCATTAAAGAATGTTTTAAATTACAATTCTTTAGACCCCCAAACTCAACATTCCTACCTCCTCCCAATTAAAAGTTATCACTTATTACATGTAATAAGGTAACCCAATGTTATCCAATGTGAGAGGTAGGCCTTGCAGTAGTGAAAAACGAATTTAAGAGTTTTTCACTGCCAGGGCATGTGAAACTTAAAGTACATGTCCAACGTTTTAAATACACTGCACCTGGCCCTATGGGCTGTTTAGGCTTACCTTAGGTGTGACTTTTATGTATTAAAAAGGATGGTTTAGGCCTGGCAAAAGGTGCATTTTGCCAAGTCAAAATGGCAGCTTAAAACTGCCTACACAGGCTGCAGTTGCAGGCCTAACATGTTTAAAAGGGCTTCATAAGTTGGTGGCACAATCAGTGCTGCAAGCCCACTAGTAGCATTTCATTTACAGGGCCTAGGTACATGTAGTATGTGCCAATTGAGTGTAAGCCAATTTCATCATGTTTTAGGGAACGAGCACATGCACGTTTGCACTGGTTAGCAATGATAAAGTGCACAGAGTCCTAAGGCCAACAAAAACTGCATCAGCAGTTTGGGGGAAACCCCCCTAAGGCTGACCCGTCTAACAAAAACAATTCCCAGCGTTTTAGAAGGACATCACGTTATAGTGCTTTGGCCCATGAGTGCATGTATTTCCAAGAGGGGCGATATTAGTAGGGAACTTAAGTATTTGTAAATAGCCGATATCCACCCCATGGTCATGTGTTTGTAGAGAGGAGCTGCTGTCCCTGTGTAAGTGGTCATGTGGTCGATTCTTTAATATGTGGGTGTAAAATCCAATGTTGATCTGTTGGTATTGGAATCACTCTCGTTCAGTGTGGTCATTTACAGTCTGTGAACGTTCTGATCTCCCCATTTAGGAATAATTGTGCCATCATTCAGCAATTTCCCCTTCTTCAGTGTGGGTGGGAGTTGAGTCCCAGTGCTGGTGTGAAATCTGGGTTGTCTAGAAAATGGGTTAAGGGAGAGGCCAATGTTGTATTGACATGTTTAGGGGGTCACTCATATCCCACACCTCCAGGAATTTTCTGGTAATCTGGCTGCAGTATGCGTCTTGTATATTGTGTTACCTGGGTATCCAAATCATATCCCATAGGGATCTTCTAATGAAGGCCCGGTCCATATGAAGTCAGTTTTTACAGGACTCTGTTTAGAATCAGTATCCTATTATTCTTAATTGTGTTGCTCTACAGTGGTTATGGATATGTGAGAAATTCAGGCCTCCTTTTTTTCTTTGGTAAAAGTAATAACTTCTTTGGTACTCTTGGGCTTTTTCTCTGCCAGACAAATTTGTTTAGAGATCTTTCTAGGTCGCCCAACATAGATTGCGGCATACGCAATGGAAGTCCCTGGAAGACATATTAAAACTGAGTGAGTAGATTCATTTTGATTGCAGCAATTATGCCCACCCATAACTCATATTGCTTAGCCCATTTGTCTAAGTCTATTTTAATATCTCTCCATAGCTGGCAAACATTGGCTCAGTACATCCCGAAAGGAAGTGGGTGAGACTTACGCCCAAGTATCAAATTGCACTAGTGGTGATTTTAAAAGGTATGTGCTCTGTACGGTGCTGAGTGTCCCCCTCTGAAAGACATAAAGAAGGAGTTCAGATTTTGTATCATTGACTTTATAGCCTGATGCTTCTCCATGTTCGCCAAGAAGATGCATCAGTGGGGTACAGATTTTTTTTGGGGGGGGGGCAGCACAGAACTAACTACATAATCTGCAAATAGTGATATTATATAGTTTCTCCGTCCAAAGGGCCTACCTCGTATATTCGAATTTTGACGAACTATCGTAGTTAATGGTTTTATAACCAGTACATAAAGTAGAGGGGGCAAGAGTCATCCCTGTTTTGTACCTTTTTTTAAACGTAGAGTGTAAGAAAATGGCCCATCAGTTATTACTCTAGCTTTAGGCGCTTGACATGCAGCCATAATCGTATATATAAATGTCTCCTCGAAACCAAACAGCTGTAGTAAAACCGTAATGAATTGCCAGTCTACCCTGTCAAATACTTTTTCTGCGTCCAGCGTCAGTAAGGCACCATTTAGTGCTTTTCGCTTAGTTTGTTCGACAAGGTGGCCTATACAGCGTATATTATTGAAAGTTTGTCTTTCGGTTGCAAATCCTAATTGATCTTCTTGAATCATCTGGGGAAGAATGGGGGGGGGGTCAGTCGCATTGCTAAAATCATAGAAATTTTAATGTCTAGGTTCAGTATCGTTATCGCTCTGTGTGCCAAGCATTCCTAAACCAGATCCTTGCTTGATTTTGGGATTACAACAATAGTGACATCCTCCATCGAGTGTGTGACCCTATCAGCAGTGTGGAATATTTTGAATATATCATTTAATATTGGTGTAAGCTTACTTGTGTATAGTTTATAGAATTTCCCACCAAACCCATCTGGCATGGGAGTATTGTGTGATTTGAGGGTTTTATTTACTGCTCCTATTTCCACTTCATCAATGGGGTCTTCCAGATTTTGAAGTTGGGAATCTGTTCTGCTGGGGAGTTGTAGGTCTTATATGTAATATTTTATTTCATCGGCTGCAACCTCTTCTCTGGTATATAGTTGGGTAAGGTAGTGTTTAAATAGGTTGGCTTTTTGTTTTCGGTAATAGGTAATATGGCCCTGCGGCATGTGAAGGCCTAATGTGCTGTCTTTGTTTTGTCCGGCTTTCAGTTTATTCACTAGTATGGGATGTGTGTTGTTACCTACTTCATAAACCCTACTCCTAAGTGCGAGCAGTTCTTTCTGCCTTATTGATCTGGAGGGTTCGAAGTTGATCTTTAATATTTGAGTGTTCTCAGATCTGTTCAGGACCCAGTTTTCTTGTGCTTATCTTCAGCTTGTTGCAGTTCTTTTTCTAACCTATTTTGCATTAGAGTTCTTTCCCGTTTAGCAAAAGAGGCCATAGCAATCAACTTCACTCTAAATATGGTCTTTAAGGCATCACAATAGATGCTCAGGGAGGTGTCTGCCATTCATTTGTTCGCCGTATAGTCTATAGCTATCCTGTAATAGACATGACATTTACCGAGTCTCCATCTTCTATCTGAATGTTGTTGAAGAAACAGTTGCACTGCTAACCAAATATGGGCACGGTTGGAGATTGCTTTGGCGTTGATCCCTGTGTCCTGTCCCTGAGGCCATTGCCGTGCCTGAAACAAAGATCATACCAATTCATGAGTTGGATTTATGTGTGTTTGGGTAGAATGTATAGCCCTTATCATGTGGATGAATTGCTCTCCATGCATCAATTAGCCCCAATTCCTTAAGTGTATCTTGTATGTCTTCTCCTATTTCTCTAGTAGCAGCCCAGTTAGATGTTGATCTATCCAGTGTGGCTTGTTGAACTGTGTTGAAATCTCCAGTCAGTATTGTCAGCCCTTCTTCGAATGCCACCAGAGATCTAAGGACCTTTCCCAGAAATCTGTCTTGGGCCTGATTTGGGGCGTATAGCGAGTCAATTGTAATCTTTTCTCCCTGGAGGGTTACTATAACCCATCTTTGTCTCTGATGACATCGGTGGGCCGCATTTTGAATGTTGTTGCTAATTGTATTACGTCTTTATATTGTGCGCATTAGAGTGGTATTGACACGTGTAGTATTTGGGGTAGAAGCGGGAAGAGTCACCTGATTTTAGGTGGGTTCCTGAATTGTGACGATCTCTGCTTTATGAGCTGTAAGGAAGGCATGGATTATTTTCCTTTTTGATGGGGAACTAAATGTGAAATTCAAAGAGAGGACCTTAAATTTTACGTGAGTAAATTAGTTGTTGTCACGAGGAGAAGAGCAGTATATGTTGTGTATAGCGAAGTGTCATTTGTGTAAGTAACTGTTCGCCCCTACCCAGGCTCCCCTCCCTGCCACACTTCTATGTGAAATTGAGAATGCAATCTATCGATGCTCTGTATGTTATGGAGGGTAGTAAGCAATACTGGGTTCCCCAACCACATACTAAACAGTGTTGTTAACAAACAGCAATAAAGAGAAAGCATGAACCCTCAATGGGTTCCTTATAGCTGGCACCAGTAGTAACATCAATAGTCCCCTTTTGGCGATAGTTGCCATTTAATGTGTTACATGTGAGGCAAGACATTACGGTCAAGATCTTCATCTGTCTATTATATGTCCCGGTGATGTCTGCTAGTCCTTCAGCAATACACTGTCCTGGGATGCCAAACTATTTCAAGTTTTCCGTCTGTTCCGTCAAAGCAGATCTGATTCTACGTTGTGGGCAAGTTGATCACTCCCTGATCACTTTTTCTGTGTCTGATTCTTGTCTGGTTCCTGGGGTTTGAGATTTGTTGTCAAGACCCAAAAGGATAACCCCTACTTGCACTGCTTGTGCATGGCAAGGCTTCCCCACCATAGTGAAAGCCAGTTCCCATGGGAAGGTCCATCAATATCTGGTTTTGGCGTTGTTTAGAGCTTCCGTCAAAGTTTTCAGCCTTTTTAGGTCTCGCCTACGCAGCGCGCATGCGCTGCATAGGAGGGGACCTTTTGGAATCGATCAGCATTTTGGCTAAAAGCGTGCACGTTTTGCATTGCTTTCTATTGCAATGCATGCACGTTTGGCGTTTCCCTTGCGGGAGCGAGCAGAGGCGCCATCTGTTAGCAATTATCGCGCTCGCTCCCGCAAGGTAAACGCCATGCGCCACAGGAAAGCCTTCGTCCACACTGATCAGAAGGTGCAGCACTCTGGGGAGTGCCGTGTGTCTGTTGCTAGTTTTCTAACACTGGAAGTTGATTCCTGACGAGTGCGGGCAGTAAGCATTAATCTCCCTGCGGGCTTGGAGAAATGCGGGGCGCGGTTTGCATCTGCGAGGTGACGTGTGCTTACTTTTTAGGTGTTACGGTTGTTGGGAGATCGCGCACGTTCACTTCAGTGTTGTATTCAAGCAAGGGAGGTGGGACTCTTGCCTGGTTTTTATTATTAAGAATTAGTCCTGTCGTTGAAGTGACAAGAAAATAACTAAATAATACAAATGGGAATAGCAATAGTTGTACCAACCTATTTTAGAGAGCGCTTCATACCGCCCTTCTGCTGCATCTAAGCGCTGTAAATAACGTGTCAGTATTACCCAATTTGCTTGCATTCCGGAACTCGCACAGCTGGCCGGCTTGCGGTGAGCTGAACATACAAGCCCCAGCGGGCAGGACATGCTTGTTGTCTGAGGACAAGCTCTTCGAAGTAGAATCAGGAATTAAATTGGAAAAAGACGCGACGGCTGAGGCGACCCAGCGAAGGGTGGCCACGGGTGCCAGGGTCATCGCAGTTAATTTGAGCGCCACGAGGGCTGCAGATGGCTTTTATTGCCTGAGAGGAAGTTGCCACAGTAACCCGGGGGAATCAGTCTGCGTGTCAAGAGATCACGCCAACGTGATTTTCGAGAGGACTCATGTTGTCATGTCCTGGTTTGAACCCAGGCGCTCCGAGGGAAGCGGAAACGAGAAATAGGCGCTTAAGTGGCCACGACGGCGAGACTCAAATGCGGAGAATTTCAAAGCGGATCAAACCGGCGCCCTCAATTATTTTGACAATTGACCTATGTACCAAGGGCACATGCATTGGTGTATCTGGACAGCTGCAATTTGCTCCTGCGCTGCTGGGGCATAAACCTACCGAGCACTTCATCTCTCATCGTCATGAAACCTATTGGTGAACGTTCGCTTTAGAAGTTCTTTGTAACATAACATAGCATGGTGACATGTTCAGGGTGCGTGGCTTGGGTCTGAGCCACAGGCCGACTAGGGTTCGCCCTCTGCTGCTTGCCTGCCTTCAGGAGCTTGGGAGGAGTTTTGGGGTGTGAACCCCTGCTCATAATTTAGCCGTCCTTCAATCTAGCAGGAGTCAGTGGCATCTGGGCCCTTTAAAGACTGTGTGGGCCCTGTTCCTGTCAGCAGCCTCCACTGCTATTCTATTTCCTTCCTCCTTTATGGGGTGTATTTATTCGGCAGTAGGCAGTAGCCCTGCCTTTGCATAAATAAATATAAATTCAATTGGTGCATGGCTACTGCTTATGTCACCAATTTCACCAATTTCGTTTTTGCCCTTGGTTGGAAAACTTTTACTCATTTAGGGAGAGGATGTGGCTTAACGGCTAGAGCAGCTAAGTTTGAACCTGGGGACCCAGTTTCGAGTCTGGCGGGAGGCTCAGCCATCCTGTGATTCTGGGCAAATCACTTAATCTCCCCTTGCCTAAAAAAACATGAATGTGTCCCACATAGGTTATAAACAAAGACACCCTTCCAACAACACACTCTATACAGGGTAACTGGCTATCCATGTGGGTAAATGCTTCACTGCCCCAAATAGATGAAGTAAGCACTAAAAACAAGCATTGGCATAGCCAATAGGTCTCGCCTTTGGGACCTTGTAAGTATTTAGTTATGCAGCACAATATCCTTGGTGCAACAACATCAACTGTTGCATAGCTAAACACTTATAAGGTCCCAAAGGCGAGACCTATTGGCTATGCCAATGCTTGTTTGTTTTGCAAGAGTGATTTGTGACAAATCCTGACGTATTATAGGGGTATCCCCTTTTTAGTTAATGAACGATCGATTTGCTTGCCTCCCAAAGAATTGACTCTTTTTGAAAGGAGTGTTTAACCACAATCCCTCTCTCTCACCTTTGCTAGCTTGAGTCTGGGACCCACTGTGCGGACTCTCTCGATCCTGCCTATCTCCCCTTCTTTTACCTGCAGTATCTCGGCAAACAGTGCTTGAATATTGGCTGTTATGTCTGCTCCTTCTGCATCCTCCGAAATGTTCCAACCCCGTATATTGTCCCTGTGGGTTCATACTCAAAGTCTTCACCTTTCAGTTGTACGGAGTCGACCTGATTTTACAAGTTTTGGATCTTGTCAGTGTGATCTGACTTCCCTTACAATAGCTCTTCAACATCTCTCTCAATGTCCAGTATTCTGTCACTGAGTTGGTCCGTGTCTTTGTGAATGGTTGAAATAGCCTCCTGGAGATATTTTGTCACCAATTGTAGTTTGGTTTTCAGGTCGAACTTCCATTAACTACTCAAGGCAGTACTTCAAATCGTTTTTCATAAGGACACTGTCATTTATTTTTAACCCATTGTCTCTGGGATGGGAATTTGTGCTTAAGTTGACGCTATATCATTCTGATTTCCAGTGTTTCCCCAAAAGGAGTCCAGACTTAGCCCTCGCCATGCTAGATTTACGCGCCATTCAAGTGATGTTTGTCACAGGAACTGAGGTGTCTCTCTAAGTGTAGTTTTGGGCCCTGTTCTTAATAAAGGCTCAGGGAGGATGCACTGGTGGCACCTTCTAGGTCTAAGCATGTTCATGGGTTGTCCCTAAAGAGGTTACCCAGAGGCGAGGCCACCATGCAGTCCTGACTAGGTTACGCAGAGTGCCCTTACTTGTTTTCCGGGATGTTTTGCAGCACTCCCCACTTGTAAAGTTCTTCTGTAGAGGGCGAGCCTAGTCCATGTTCTCGCGCTGTGTGAAGGATGTGGACCTTTCAATAGTGCAAATACGTGGTCCGATATCTTACTGCGTTCCTAGGGATTAGAGGAGGCCAAGATTTCGATCTCAATTTCGGCATCACAGAATGCCACTTATCTGTAGGGCCTCACAACCCACCCTCCGGGCCCGCCGTACCAGTCATCCCAGCGCGAGGGCCCAGGCGCAGTGCAGGATGGAGCATTAGTGTGAAGGAGGGTTGGCAGGTGGAGAGTTGACAGACAGCTGTCTCCTAGTTCCAGTCGGCCAGTCATTATCATCCAATGGAAACCCTGGTGTTGCTCTTCGGACCTGGAGAGTTGACAGACAGGGGTCATATCGGCGCACCTCAACTCTGTATGGGTGTTATGGGGTCCTCAGCTCTGCAGCTGTCGCTCCACGATCCTGGCCTTTAAAGATGTGGTGCCACTATCTTAGGATGTGTGGCTCTCTAGTTAGACTCTGCGAAACGTCTCTCACCAAGGCCGGTGCCTGTCAAAATGATGGAGTGAAGGCGAGTGTCTCAAGCAGCAAAGGCATTGAAGTGGGTGATTATTCGTATCTCCTTTCTCCTCTTAGAAGTCTTTCTCATCAGGTGGATGCTCAAAATCTCCCACCCACCATCTTGGCCTGCAAGCCACGCCCCCAAACACGTTGTTTTTAATGATGATGTTGTTATAATTATCCAGTATTGGATCTTTCATAGATTCACATACTTTAATCATCCCCGCCTTCGAGGTGGGAGTCTCACGGTAAAAAAAGGTTTTTTAAATGCTAATTTCTAACTATAACGTGTCTGAAACCTATGGTTTTTTTCAGTGAATTTCTAAGGTTTTTTAAATGCTAATTTCTAACTATAACGTGTCTGAAACCTATGATTTTTTCAATGAATTTCAAAGGTTTTTTAAATGCTAATTTCTAACTATAACGTGCCTGAAACCTATGATTTTTTAAGTGAATTTCAAAGGTTTTTTAAATGCTAGTTTCTAACTATGCCTACAGAGGTAGGACATGTGAAGAAAGAAGAAAAAACGCACAGAAAGAAGCAAAAGAAATGCAGAAAGAAGCAACAGAAGTCCACAAAGACGAAGAAAAGAGCAGGAAGAAGCAAGACATGTGCAGAAAGAACCAACAGAGGAGCAGAAAGAGGCCTTGTTGCAAAATCATCCTGTGCCCCCAACTTTTTCAGACGGGTACTGGTGGTAACTGACTCGGACTAACCAGGCCTAGAGCCAGTGCTATGCTAAAAGACACTTGGAATACAGTGAAAACACCTACATACACTAGGGAACACTATGCGTTGGGGTACCCCTGTGATTAGCATGACCTCCTCTGTAAGGCCCTAGTACATAATAGGGCAGGGGGATTAAAACTTCCTCTTAAAACGCGCCCCGGGGCGCGTTTGCACAGTGGTGAAGGGAGGGGCCTGAGGTGACATGTGTGCAAACAAGCCCTGTGGCCGTTTTAAGTTGGGAGATTAAGTCCCCTTGAATCCTGAGGGTCCCTGGGGTCCAACTAGCCCACTAGGTACCTCCAGTAAGCGCCACAGAGCTGCGTTGCACAGAGGTGTAAAAAGGGGCGTGGCCTGGACCACCTCTCTGCAACGCAGCCCTGTGGCGCGCACTGGAGGTACCTGGTGGGCTAGTTGGCCCCCAGGGTCCCTCAGGATTCAAGGGGAATTAATTCCCCAACTTAAAACGCGCCACAGGGCGTGTTTGCACACATGTCACCTGAGGCCCCGCCCCCTCCCTTCACCACTGTGCAAACGCGCCCTGTGGCACGTTTTAAGTTGGGGTATTAGGTCACATTGAATCCTGAGGGTCCCTGGGGCCCAACTAGCCCACCAGGTACTTCCAGTAAATTTTGGGGAGGGGGGCCGCGTGGCCCCCCTCCAGGGCCACTACTAGCCCCGGGGACCCCATTCCCCAGGGCAGGCCCTATCCGTTGGGGACCGTGGGGGGAGCCCCAATGCCCCCACGGTCCCGCCGGCTCCCCGCGTCCTGCAGGAGCCGGCATTGCTTTTCCACATGGGGAGCTGCTAACATGCAGCTCCCCTTGTGGAAAAGCAATCTGCTTTAGATTTTGGAAGAGAGAGCTCTCTTCCAAAATCCAAAGCAAGTTTGCTATGGCAGAACGGGAGCCGCGAGGCTCCCGTCCTGCCATAGCAATCAGCAGTGTCCCGGGGGTGGGCACCCCGGGACACTGCAGGAGCCGGCCCTGGGGGGGGTGGCGGTCCCCAGGGCCATCACAGACTCCAGGAGGGGGGCCGCGCGGCCCCCCCCCCTCCCTTCACTTGCACAGCCCCAGGGAGGTGGATTTTTTTTTTTTTTTTTTAAATGCTTTTTTGGGCCCTGGGGGTCTTTGTGGGACCCCCTAAGCAGGCCTAGGGGGTCAGGGTGTTTCTACCCTGCCCCCTTTTCTTGTTTTACGCAACTGTTTTTCTGTTTTCTTGTGACTCGGTTGCTTCCTGGTTTGGAGTGTTGACAGGCAATTAGAATAAAGCTCGAGGTCGGGAGGGTCCGCGGATCCTCAGTGCCTCTAAATATCGAAACTTTTATTTTTGATTTTCTCAGCAACTACTGAACGGATTTACACCATTTTTAAAAAGGTCGCTTTCTGAGCCAAGCAGTACCTTTTTGGCAAATTTGGGGTAAATCCGTTCAGTAGTTTCGGCTGTAGCCTTGCATAAAGTTTCCTATGGGAAATTGATTTTTTGACTCTTATTTTTTGAATTTCTCTGGAATGACTGAACAGATTTACACCATTTAACAAAAAGGTCTCTTTCTGAACCAAGGGCTACCTTTTTGCCAAGTTTGGTGTAATTCCGTTCAGCAGTTCGGGCTGTAGCTTTGTCTAAAGTTTCCTATGGGAATTAACATGGAGAAAACAAGTTTTGGGACCCCCCTTTTTTCTCGGCCCCCGCTTGCCGAATCACCCCGAAACTTTCAAGACAGGAGCTGACCGGAGCGGGCTACAATTTTTGAAAATTTCGCGAAGATTCGTGAACCGGCGCCAAAGATATTGAGAAAACAAAAAGCGAGTTTCCTATGGAAACTAGGTCCTAACTATAACTATCTACTGGCGACCGCCAGTAGATTATATATATATATATATATATATATATATATATATAAATATTAGAAGTAATACATATCATATTATGGTATAATGGACTGCACAGTCACTGCAGTAACCCATCCCTGTATTTTTGTAAAAAGAACCAACGTTGAAACACAGCTAATCAGGCTCTAGCACCCTCTAGAACACTCCACAGAGAGACAAGTCCCTCAGATTTTCTACTGCACGTCGTTGTGATAGTGAGTCTCCCTGAGCTCTACTGAGTTTTCTTTCATCTGTTGGATTTCGTGAGTACAGAATGTCTGATACTTCTAAAAAAGGATTATTCAGGCCTTGTGGGTCATGTGGGAAGAAGAGGCTACATTTTGAAGATCCCCACAAGGATTCTATTTATTGCCTTAACCCTGCTCATAAAGTTAAAGACTGTAGGATCTGCAGGACTTTTCCTTCCAAGACCTTAAAACCCAGGGAAGGCAGATTACTTATTTGGCTAGAAAGGCTAAAGTCAAAGACCTCTGTGGTGTCTGATGATGAAGGCAGGGGTAGTTCCCAGGCGTCAGTCCATCTGGCAAAGAAAATGGACAGGTCTGAGGAATCCCCTGAGGGACACAAAAAATCTTCAAAAAAGTCCCACCATGAATATTTACTTACTACCTCTAAAAATGGGAAGCTGCTATTCCCTTCTGAGGAGAAATCTGTGGAAAACACCATCAAAAACGACCACTAAAACTGCCTTCAAACAGCCTAAGACTCAGTCAGAGTCTGCCAAGACCTCTTCATCGTCAAAAAAGGCTTCGTCGGCGATAAAATCACCTCTGTAGTTGGCACTTCAACATACCTCGTCAGCGCTTGCATCGTCGACGGAACCATCGACGTCGACGTCCCTTTGTCGACGATTACCTCTTTGCCGTCGGCGCCTTCACCGTCGACGAGACCTCCGTCGACGTCTCTTCTGTCGTCGACAGTGCCTCCATCGTCGACGCCACCTCCGTCGACGATGACAACTTCGTCGATGATAGTTCTGCTGTCGACGGCCTCGACGACGACTACACCGGCATTGACAACTGTTATGTCAACATCGACGGTATCTGTTTCACCGTCGACGAACATCTCATCGACGCCGCAAGGAAAAAGGCCTTCTTCATTGCAATTTACACCAATATTATCATCCAGGTTCTCGTCGTCGATCCCGTCGACTAGAGGGTTTTACCAGGACCCTTCTTATATCTCTCCTTTGCCTCCCAGTAATTTGTTGTAGGAATCTGAGGATGATGGATTGTTCAGTCCAGCCCGCAACCCCTCTCAACTCCACGTGAAGTTTCAAGAAGAGGACGAGGAGGATGAATACTATGGCACACACTACCACCAACCTATGGAAAGGCCACAAGTGTTGATGCCTCGTCAAGAGCCCATGATTCAAATGCCTGTGGCATTAGTACAGGACTTAACAGCTATGCTGCAGGATTACCACACTTGTTTTCCCACTGCAGCACGTTCTGTTGAAAGACAAGGTTCTCCTCCTCCTGCTTTAGATTCAGCAGCACCTTCGGTGCCAGCGACGGATGTTAAGGATCCTTTGCCTGTACCACAAGATCAGAGGCTGCAGGATGATGATGATGATGATGATGATGATGATGATGATACTGTCACTGAGGAAGGTGAAATTCCTAGAACACCTACTACCAAAGACGAGTGGGAGGAATATTTAATTCCTACACCTCTGCCGGCTCCTCAAGCAGTTGATTCTCCTCCTGAGGATATTGAAGGCTTTCATGCCATTATGGAGAGAGCGGCAAATCGATTCCATCTTCCCATGCCTATCTGACTGCTTCTTGTATGATTTTAAGGACCAGAACAGAAAATCTGTCCGCGCAATTCCCATCATCGATCATATCTGGGAAGAAGGTGTTAAAATCATTAAGAACCCCTACTCAATACCTGCAATTCTTCCCAGAATCGACAAGAAATACAAAGGCCCCAATGATGCACCTGCATGCCTAGTAGGGCAACCTAAGCCAGATTCTGTAATTTCCCAGGCTGCGCAGCGGAGTTCAAGGAATCCTTCGGCGTCCATTACTGCGCCACCCAATTAAGATGGAAGGCGGTTAGATAACATTGGGAAAAGATTCACCACCATGGCAGGTGCTTCAGTGCGTGCAGCAAATTCCTTAGCCATTTTAGGGAGCTACAACCGCCAAATGTGGTCGGATGTTGCTCCGTACCTCGAATTTTTGCCTGAGGATAAAAAGCAAGAGGCAAGAAAGATTCTGCTTGAAGGGGAAAGGGCAGCATCTGAAATTATTGACATCTCTATGTGTTAGAAATGGGATCTCTAGTTGGTAAGGGCTTGCACCTTTGTCCAAGTAGGGACCCTTCTTCCTAGTCAGGGTAAGGGAGTTACACTCCTAAAATAACCCCTGCTCACCCCCTTGGTAGCTTGGCACGAGCAGTCAGGCTTATTCTAGAGGCAGTGTGTAAAGCATTTGCACATAACCAACAGTAATACAGTGTAAGCACTACAAACGGACACCACACCAGTTTAGAAAAATAACCAATATTTTTATATACTCAAAGACAAGACCAATTACGACAAAAATCCACAATACTATACTTTAAATACGAATGCTTGATAAGGTAACTTCTTCTTTGCAGGAATAGTTCAAAAACAAAGTTCGTACGAGTCGGTAGCTCCGTCCGAGTCTACCGCGATGCTGAGAACCACAGAGTCTAACAGTTCCAGCCGACCGCGTCGCTACGGGCCAGCAGAGTCGTGAACAGACTCGGTCACAGTACCTTTCTCGTTGTGGCTGGTACGGAGTGTACGAGCCGGTCGGCGTTCGTCGCGGTTGCGGTGCAAGACGGAGCGATGCAAGGTGCGGTGTCCCTCGATGCGGTGCAGGCAGCGGCTCGATGAGCGTCGTGCAGACGGAGTCGGTGAGTCCAAGGCGTGCGATGCAGGGTGAGACGATGCTCGATGCGGTGCTTACAGGTTGCGATGCAGGCGACCAAGCCGGAGTGCGGGAGCTGGCGTCGGACAGCGGTGCGAGTCGGAGCGGTGCGTCGCAGACGTGCGAGCGGTGCCCCAAATGCGATGCGGTCACAACTCTTGAGCCAGTTGCAGCGACCGCGTCGGTCGGGTCCGGCTGGTTCAGTGAAGCGATGCGATGCGAACTGCGGTGCCCACAGGTCACGGTGCAAGCAGCGGCTCGATGTTGACGGCGTCGGACGTCGCCTACGGTGAGACCAGGGTTGCGATGCGAAGCGGGGCGATGCGGTCTGCGGTGCAAACAGGTCACCGGTCAGGGATGGATTCGGTTGACGGAGTCGGTTGCGGTTCCCTTCCTCTGTGACAACTGAAACAGCGTTCCAGAAGCGGTACCCAGAGGCTTGTGAAGTCTTTGTAGTCCCTGAGACTTCTTAACAGGAGGCCAGCTCGGTTCCAGGCCCTTGGAGATACTCAGCACAAGTTTGTAGAAAGTTCAGTCCTTTCACTGCCCAAGGCAGAAGCAGCAGCTGCAGGCCAACCCAACAAAGCAACAACACAGCAAAGGGGCAGTACTCCTCCTGGCAGCTCTTCCAGCTCTTCGTCTTGGCAGGTTCCTTGATTCCAGCGAGATCTAAATTCATGGGGTCAGGGCCCCAATATTTATATCCCAAATTCCTTTGTTCTCTGAAGGCAGAGAGGCCTTTGCCTAGTCCAAACCAGTTCTGGAGCACTTTGTTGACAAGTCTCCGTCCCTTCTTTCAGTGAGTAGGCCAGGGACATCAGACGCACCACAGGAGGTGGAGCCAGCATTGTGGAGGGAAGGCACTGTCCTATTCAGGGCCCAGGTGCAACTCCTCCCACCCATCTACATGTAGATCTTGCTATTCAGCCCTGTGCTGACTCACCCTGTCTCCTGGCATCCCCCAGCCCCTGTCACTCACACTCCAGACAAGGAATACACAACCTCGCAGAGGCAGGCTTGGATGGTTAGACAAGAAAATACCCACTTTCTAAAAGTGGTATTTTCAAACACAGAATGTTAAAACCAACTTCACTACAAGATGCATTTTATCATTCTGAGTCCAGGCATACTAAACTCGAATTTCTACCATGTTTCCGGGGTCAGTTAGGATTATAAGCTGTAATAATAAAAACTGCCCGTTCTGGCCTATGGGGAACAGGTAGCCTTGCAATAGTGAAAAACGAACGAGGCTGTAATTCACTATCAGGACATGCCACACACACCAGGGCATGTCCTACCTTTCGCATACAACGCACCCTGCCCACAGGGGTACCTTGGGCCTACCTTAGGGGTGACTAACATGTAGCAAAGGGAAGGTTTAGGGACTTGCAAGGGTGTGCACTTGCCAAGTCGACATGGCAGCCCCAGGCTGCGCACAGGCTCTGCGTTGGCAGGCCCGAGTTACACTTTACGAGCTGTTTGCGTGGGTGGCACAATCCAGTGCTGCAGCCCACCAACAGCATTTGGTCTATAGGCCCTGGCACTCGCAGTGCACTTTACAAGGGACTGACACATAAACCAAAAAGGCCAATCATGGAAACACCAATCCATAACACATTTTATACAGGAGCACTTGCACTTTCCCACTGGACAGCAGTGAGGAAAGTGCGCAGGATCATTACACCAGCAAAAACAGAGTCAAAACCGGGAGGTCAGAAAGCAAAAAGTCAGGGGAAACACGCCAAAAGATGCCAAGTCTAACACTATGGATTTGGCCTCCTTGGGCTTTCGGCAACTAGCTGGAGCAGCAGTTCTCTGCTGCCAAGGATGGCTCAAGTCTACCAGCTTTCGTCCTGAGGTGCAAAGTAAAATCTTGGACATGCCATTCGATGGGGGTGCACTGTTTGGCAAGCACATTGACGACGCCTTACAAGAAATTAAGAAGGACACAGACACAGCTAAGGCTTTAGGGATGCTCCAGTATAGAAAGACACCTTTTCGAGGGTCCCTTGGCAGAGGGTCATACTCTTTTTGAGGGAGCTACCAGAAATTCCAGCCACAGCCTTACCAACATGGATATGGTTATCAACCACAACAGTCATATAGAGCCTCCCCTGCTTACTCTAGACAGCAAAACAGAAGAAAGCAGCCCCCTCAGGCCAGAGACAATGCTAGAAAGCAGTGAAACCTCCCCAGCACCTGCAACAATTCGGCCACACTTCAACCTCAATGCCGTAAATATTTCGTTACATTTCGACCAATGGAGAAAAATCACTTCGGACACATGGGTCCTAGACATAGTAAAGTATGGTCATACCCTGGAATTCATAAAGATACCACCGCCTCATCCGCCTCTAAGGAAGCTTCCACCTCATCTCAAACTTCTCAGAAAAGAAGTCATGGTTATGCTCCGGAAAGGAACTATAGAAAGAGTGCCTCACTCTCAGGTGGGGAAAGGTTTTTATTACCATTTCTTTCTGATAAAGAAAAAGTCAAGAGTGGAGGACAATTCTAGGCCTAAGAAAATTAAACAAATATCTACAGAAAAAGTCCTTCCATATGGTCACTCTCCAGGAGATACTACAGCTCCTCAATCATGCGAATTTCATGACCACACTAATCTGCAGGATGCATACTTCCACTTACCTATTCATCCCAAACATCGAAAGTTTCTCTGTTTCACTGTGGCCGGTGCTCATTTTCAGTTCAGAGTTCTCCCTTATGGTCTGCGGTCTGCACCAAGACTGTTTACCAAGTGTCTGGCTCCAGTTGCTACTCATCTCAGGCTGCAGGGCCTGCAGCTTTTCCCTTACCTATACGACTTGTTAGTGAAGGCACCGTCTTTTCGTCGAGCTTCAAGAGCAACTTCGATTTGCCTTCAAATGTTTCGTTCCCTGGGGCTAACTCTCAAAATCTTCAGAAATCAGTTCTGCATCCATCTCTGAAGACGCTTTTTCTCGGAGCAGTCTTAGACACTATCCAAGACAAGGCATTCTTATCCACAGAAAGGCAAACACATCTCATTTCTCTGGCAACAAAGTTAAGAGGAAGAAAGTTCGCTTCTGTGAGAATGCTAAAATCTCTACTGGGCATGATGTCCTCTGCAATTCTAATGGTGCCTTGCTCTCGTCTCAGAATGAGACCAATACAAGAGGAACTAGACAAGCAATGGCTTCAGGTGACCGTATCTTTCGACGACCTGGTACGAATAGCTCCAGCCATGCAGTCAGCTCTACTTTGGTGGCAGCGATCCAGCAATCTCTCAATAGGGCTAACTTTACTTTCTCGGACACCGGATTTCGTCCTCACTACAGATGCTTCTCTAGAAGGATGGGGTGCTCATCTTCAAGACTTCCGGTTAAGGGGCAAGTGGCCCAAAGCGCTTTTTAAAAATGCACATCAATTTTCTGGAGCTTCGAGCCATTTCTCTTGCCAGCTTTCCTCCCAAGGATTCAAGGATCCTCGGTTCTGATAAAGATAGACAATACCACATGCATGCATTACCTGAACAAACAAGGAGGAACACGCTCCCTCATCCTGTCGGAGGCAGCACAGGAAATATGGAAGTGGCTTCTCTCTCACCACATATCTATCGAAGTGAAACACCTACCAGGAGTGAAGAACAGTCTGGCGATACCTTGAGCAGAACTTCCAACTCTTGCCACGAATGGGAGCTGGATCAGAAGGTTCTCGAGTACATTTTCCAGATGTGGGGCAAGCCTAACTTGGATCTCTTCGCTTCCGAAATCAATCAAAGTGTCAATTCTTTGCCAGCTGCGAGCAAGAAAAAGGTGTTTGGGAAAACACCTTTCTGATGAGGTGGACAGGGATCTTCGCCTACTCGTTTCCCCCCTTTCCATTAATTCTGATGAAGTTGAAAAGAGAGCCATGCCGAATGATTCTTATTGCTCCACGTTGGCCGCGTCCGGACTGGTTCACAGAGCTTCTCCTGCTCTCAGAATGCAGACCTTATCGCCTCCAGTATCGCCAACACTGTTAACGCTGAGCAGGGTCCAGATTCTCCACCCACATCCAGCCCTGCTGCAGCTACATGCGTGGTTACTGAACTCGCTGAGTTTAGGGAGTTAGATCTGCCACAAGACTGTAGAGACATACTTGCTAAAGCAAGGTCACCGTCCACGATTAAGGCTTACATTCTCAAATGGAAACGTTTCTGTTCATGGTGCCTTCGTAACAATGTGCACCCACTTCAGTCTTCTCCAGATAAAATGTTGCCTTATCTGCTCTCCCTGGCTAAATCCGGCCTTATGTTTACATCTATTAAGTTACATCTGGCCGCCATCTCTACTTACAAGCGATCCTCTGGAGGTTTATCTCTTTGTTCAAGTCGATTGGTAAAACAATTTATGAAAGGACTTTTCAGAGTATACCCTCCTGTAAGAGCTCCTCCTCTGGAATGGAGACTTAATCTGGTTCTGGCGCAATTTATGAAAGATCCCTTCGAGCCAATTCACAGAGCTGAACTTAAATTAATTTCCTGGAAAGTTGCTTTATTGTTAGCTCTTACTTCTGCCAGGAGAGTCAGCGAAATTCAAGCCTTTACAATTAAAGAACCTTATCTTCATTTTTCTAATGACTATGTTCTTCTTAGAACGAATCCTGTTTTTATTCCAAAGGTTCCATCAACTTTTTTTTTTTTAAATCTTTTTATTTTGTATTTCAAAAATAACAAACACCATTTCTGCGTTACAATGCATCGTTTGTGTTAGAACAGCCAAATGCAACAGTAAGACCAATCAGTACCATATTGCCCCAAGGGAGAGGACAGTTCAGAGACCAAAACCCAGCAGTCCATTCGGCAGATGAGACTCCTGCCTGTGGAGGGGTCAACACGCCACTGTTCACGTGACTGCGCCGGTTTGTCTTTGCAGGTACATTCGTAGTGGCTCCCAAATGTCTCTGGGTTTAGAGGAAATCGGTAGCTCCTCCGCATATAGTTCCAATGTTTCCTTACAATAAACCATATCTTTGATCCAGGTCGCAACCCTGGGCATCCGTCTGCAGTCCCATGTGACAGCCACCACTCGCTTGGCCAGAAGTAGAGCAATACGCACAAACTTCCCCAATACTCCCTTTGCATGAGGGACGTAGCTCAAAAGGCAGACTGAAGGTGTACACTGAACATCCAGTCCTGACATTTCCTTTATATGCTGCACCACCTGCTCCCAGTAGCGACCCACCCCCCGCACTCCCAAGCAAGATGCATAAAACCAGCCCCCACCCGCCCACACCGCCCACATCCGCTATTGTCCCGCAAACCAGCTTTACATAAACGAAGGGGCGTGTGATACGTCTGATGTAAGTATTTAAAGTGGATAATGCGTAGATTCCCGTTAGGAGAGAGCCTACGGGTAAGGTCACACACATGCTCCCAGTCTTTCAGCGTCAAAGGCATGGGCAGTATCGCATTCCACCTTGCTAAACTTTTGTCTGGTCTACCCACTTTCTCATTCCTGATTGCTCTGTACAGCCTAGTAATTAATTTCTTGCGCGTGGGGGTGGTCAGTAACATTTGTAGAGACTGAAGTGGCTGCGGTTCTATTGGATACGTGGGGTAATGCGATCTGATAGCATGCCTCAGGCGGTGTATAGCAAACTGAAAGAGTGGCGTGGGATTGGTAATATACTGCATATCCTCCATGGATAGGAAGGTGCCGCCCGGGAACAGGTCCTGCATGGTGGTGAGTCCCGCCCCTCTGAGCAAGCGCATGGGGCCAATCTCCTGTGTCACGGTAAGCGCCGCATGATATTCTATTGCCATCGCTGGGGCATAGAGTGGAAGCCTGCCCGCAAGTTGCCCAATAGAACGCCAGGCTGCTATTGTAGTGTCAATCGTATTTATTTCCGTTTTCTGATTTTCGCGTCGTGTGTGGGTGAGGAGACTGCGGAGAGGCACCGGTGATGCGTCCCCGTCTTCAACCGCCACATGGGGTATAAAGTCATGCGTGTTTACCCAGTAATATGCATATTGCGCCTGCGCACTTAAGTAGTACACATAGAGGTCTGGCACACTAAAACCCCCTTTAGTGTAGTCTAGAGTGAGAGTGTCCCAGGCCACACGAGCCTGTTTGCCTCCCCATATCAATCGGAGAATAGAGGTCCGCAATGTGCTGAAGAACCCCTGCGTCAACCTAATTGGAATGTTAGAGAAAAGGTACAGGAAGCGGGGCAACACCACCATTTTAAGAATAGCAATACGATCCGCGAGGGACAACGGCAGTGTCGTCCAGGTATCAATATGTCGATCCAGCTTGGCGCAGACCCGCCCATAATTCTCCCTTACCACCGTCTCAGGGTCCCGGTGGACCCAGATTCCCAGGTACTTGACCGGGTCTACAGTCCACAATATAGGGTATTCCAGTGGGGGTGCGGAGGTAACTGCCGTCAGGGGGATGATAAGCGATTTGTCCCAGTTGATGGTAAGGCCCGAGATCAGCCCGAATCTGGTATATTCCCGCAACACCTGTGCTAGATAACGCTCTGGCTCCCTCAGAAATAGAACCATATCATCGGCGTAGAGTGAAATGCCGACCGGTCTATGATTAAAATTTAGGGCGGTCTCTCTGTGCCTCTGCCGTATTGCACACGCCAATGGCTCAATAGCAATGGCAAAGAGTAGTGGCGACAGGGGGCACCCCTGACGCGTGCCCCTCTCAACAGCAAATGCCTCTGATGTCAGTCCCCCAACTCGGACTCTGGCCGACGGAGCCGCATACAGAATCCTAATCCAGCCCAAAAACAACGGCGGGAAGCCCATGCGCTGCAAAATACGGAACATATAGTCCCATTCAATGGAGTCGAACGCTTTAGCAGCGTCGAGCATAACAGCAGCAGCGCGCAGGTTGGGATCTAGTACATGCAGCATAGCAAAAATGGTACGTACGTTGTGGGAAGTGGAGCGCTCCGGTATAAACCCCGACTGGTCCGGTAAGACCAGTCGTTGCATTAATGGCTGGAGTCGAGTGGCCAGGATCTTGGCCAGGATTTTTGCGTCCGTATTGATCAACGATAGAGGCCGATAAGATTCACAGGCGTCCGGGGGCTTATCTTTTTTAAGAAGAGTTATGATAAGAGCCTGCCGAAGAGATGGAGGCAGCACACCAGTATCATGTGCCTCGTCGTACATCGCTAGTAAGACAGGGGCCAGGAGGTCCGCATAAGCCTTATAGAATTCCACGGTCAGGCCATCCGGGCCTGGAGCCTTGGCATTCGGCAGGGCACATATCGCGGCCTTGATGTCCGCCACATCCAACGGTTGGTTCAAATACTCTCTGTGACCGTCAGCTAGCCAAGCGCACGCTATGCCATCCAGGTAGTCCTCAGTTGCGGAGTCTGGTCCCGTCCCGCGTGATTCGTACATGCCAACATAATATTCCCTAAACTGCTCTAAAATGTTCAATGGGGTGTAGTGTTCCTGGCCTTGAGAATCAACTATCTTGTCAACCTGGTAGTGGTCTTCGACCTCTTTAATTTTCCTAGCCAGTGTGCGGCCCGGTCTTCCGCCCTCGCCATAGCGCCTGGCCATGTGTCTGCGGTTGATGTATCTTAGTTCTGTGTCCGCAGCCGCGTCATAATCGTGAATCAGAGTTTGGATGTGCGATAGCTTGTCTAGGGAGGGGCTAGCTGTATAGGCGCTCTCAAGTTGTTTTAGGGAGGTCTCTATCTTGTGGAGTTGTGCACGTAAGTCCTTCAATATTCCGGCGGTTGTGCTCATACAGACTCCCCGAATCGTTACCTTGAACGCTTCCCATAATGAGGAGACGGTCTCCACGGTGCCTGTATTTTCAAGAAAGTAATTCTCTATGGCCTTACGAACAGTACCGTTATATAGTGGTTCAAGGAGTGCCTCCGATCGGAAGCGCCATGTGAACGGGCGGCGGGTGGGAGTAGGGACACAGAGGGCAAGCTGTACAGGATTATGATCAGAAAGCGTTCGCGGGTGATGAGTGACCTCTGTCACCCATTCCGCTGTACTCTTGTCAAGCAACCAATAGTCTAACCTCGACCAACTGTTGTGCGCAGGCGTAGCATGTGTGCCCTCCCTAGTGGAGGCGTTGCGCAGCCGCCACACATCCACCAATCCAAATTCCAGCATGGCCTGGTTAACGCTCCGAGCTACTCTGGGGGTGCGGTTGCTCTGGGGGTTGGACTTATCAAGTGTGGGATCTAAATATGTGTTGAGGTCCCCTCCCCACACTATAGCTGTCTCGGGCCATTGTCTAAGCTCGCTATACATGCGATAGAATACCTCCGGCTCATCTGCTATGGGGCCGTACATAGCTATGATAGTGAGTAGTGTATCTCCCAGCTTGCCTTGAACCATCGCGCATCTACCTTCTCTATCTGTGTGGGTACGATGAGGCACAAACGGGACCCCTTTTTTAATCAGTATAATGACTCCCCTGGCATAGGATGAATAGGAGGAGGCCAGCCTGAAGCCCGCCCAACTGCGCGCGAAGTTCACCTCTGATGCCTTGGTCAAGTGTGTCTCCTGTAGGAGTACGACCTGGGCGCCATGTCGATTTAAGTATGCAAGCACTTGTCGGGATTTCTTCGGGGAGTTGAGCCCTCTAATGTTCCATGTTATCAGTGTATATTTCTCACCCATGGAGCCACGTGGCATCATAACATGAAGGTACCGTAATTATCTGAGTGTCATAATGTATTAATTGAGCAGTACAGTAGATAACCTTGGTATTGATCCATTCAAGAATAACATCCTTCAATATGGCTGTATAGTTACATTGGCTACATGCAAACGCACGGTGTCCCCCCACCCACCCGCCTCCCACTCCAACCTCCCAATTAGGTCGAGAAAAGAGCCCCTCCCCATCCCAAAAATTACCCCAACTATATCAAAATTTACAACCAAATAGGGGATCACCCTCTGGGGGGAGGAACGGCAGCGAACACCCACCGGTAGGCAGGGTGGCCAGACTGCGTATGCAGTGTAGTTGACTCTCACCGAGACCCCAAAAAAGAGTACTTAGACAACAGGTCAGCCCTTTCATGCATGTTAGGGACACACCCACTATTAGGGAGACCCTACAGAGGGAGGCAGCGAATCTGGTTCAATATCATCGTTCACAATCCGAAAGAACAGTCATGGGGAGTAAATTGGTAAGACGCCCGTCCAGGTGGGTCTGCACTTCCCCTGTTGGGCTTTAGTGTAGCTTGATCATCAATCCGCATCGCTGTGAGACGGCGACGAAGCAGCGTTCTGAGAGACAGACTTGTGAGGTTTGCGAGGGCAGATATGTTTCGCAAATTTCAAGGCCGCTTTAGACTCTGTAAAAAAGTGTGCCTTATCTTCATGGGTGATTTTCAGTTTGGCCGGGTAAAGCATAGCATAAGGAACAGAGGCGGACTGCAGGATTCGCTTCACCGGCTGAAACTCCCTGCGAGCTGCCTGCACAGTCGGTGTGAAGTCCGGATAGAAGGACAGGGTGTTGCCTTGATGTACGACCGGGCTTTTAACTCGTGCTTCACGGAGTATGGCATCTCTATCCGCATAATTCAGCAGGCGTGCTATTATTGGCCTCGGCGGAGTCCCGGGAGCCGGCCGAGGACCAAGGGATCTATGTGCCCTCTCCACAATCATAACCGGAGACAACACTGGACCAAACAGCTCGCGGAGTAGGTTATCAATGTAAGTCTCCATCTTAGAGATGGCTGTCGATTCCGGAAGGCCAAGAATACGAACATTGTTTCGGCGCGAGCGCGCTTCTAAATCTTCATTTTTCAGCTTGATGACCTCCAGTACTCGCTCCATGTTCAGGACCTGCGTTCTCGTCTCAGCAGTGGCATCATGTGTGTCGGACAGCCTGTTTTCCAGGACATCTAGTCTGGTCTCGTGCACATCTACTTTTTGTTTAACGGCATCAAGGCTGGTTGCAAGAGCATCGATTTTACTGTCTATTGTTTTCATACCGGTGCGCACCTCGAGCAGTATTGTTCTCAGGTCTTCCTCTGGATCATCAACATTGTCCGGTGTGCCTGTGCCGAGCGGGGTTTCCGCTGTGCGGGTGCGCCTCGCACTCTCAAAGGGGAGTTTGGGCTGCTTGGGGTCCGTTTTGCCCATAGTCGCCAATCGCCGGTCGCGCCGTATGCAGCTGGCAGTATGGCAGTCCACAGCCAACGAGGGCCGGTACAGTGGCGCCCCCACGTTTGTTCAAGGTAGTCCCCGGTGAGCCGTTTTTATTTTTTTATTTTTATTTTTCCGGCCGGATCCGGTCAATTCCCAGCAGATCAATCAGAGAAGGCCGACACAGATGCCAAGGCCGGTGGCAGCCGCAGCCCACCTATACCGAGATGGTCAGGCTACAGTGGAGTGACAGCGTGGTGCCGCCCGCGATCGCCGCCGCCGCCCCCACCAGGAGCACAACACAGGAGGGCCCACCGCCCAGCCACCACGCGGAGGTAGAGCAGGACCGGACGGCCCGTGCACCGTACTAAAGACAAACCCCCCGCAAGCCTAGCGAGGGGGTGTCTGACGGCGCCCGCAGCCCTCCGCGTACCGCCCCAGATCCACAACAGCGATCAGGGGGGAGCACTGCAGGAGACAGACTAGGCCCCAAAGACCCGCACAAGCCTTAGCACACACGGCGCTGACCGCAGGACCCCCAACGCAATAGCCGCGGTGCAGGTCCCGGCCGCCCCGCAATGCCCAGCACAGCGCCGGCCGAGCAGAGCCCAGTCGCTCCTACCTTATGCGTGCAGGACCTCCCAGGCGGGAGCTCCACGGCTCGATCGGGTCACCACAGTCTCTTTCCTCCGCCCCGTGGCCAGCGCAGGTCCGCCTCTCTCCGGCAATGGCAGTCTCCGCCTCTGTTGCGCTTCACGTGTAGGGCAGCAGCCGTCCCCGGGTCACCTCAGGATGTCTCCGCTGTCACACAGGGCACCCCGCTCACAGCCGGTCTCGCCGCTCGCCGGACACCCTCCACAGCCACGTCCGGGGTCTAGATGATGGCGGCCATGTTCTCGGCAGGTCCGCCGGCCCGCGCCGCTTGGCAGTTCAGGGGCTCCAGGTCGCGACCCGGCTCGCAGATTGCAGCCGCTGGTGCAGAAAAGGTCCAATAATCAGGGCATACGTTGGTCTCGGTCTCAAGCCGAGTTGAGCATATGGTATTTGCCGGATATTGCAGCCTGGCCTGCGGAGCTCCCTCAACAGGCAGCCATTTCGCAACGCGCCGTAGCCACGCCCCCAGGTTCCATCAACTTTCCGTCTTAATGAGCCAGTTATTCTACGGACATTCTTTCCTAATCCTAACTCCCCGGCTGAAAAGGCACTTCATACATTGGATATAAAGAGATGCCTCAAATTTTATCTTTCTCATACTAAGAGCATCCAGAGATCTGATCAATTGTTTGTGTCCTATGGTGCGCAAAAGCCAGGTACGTCAGTGACTAAATCAACGATTGCAAGGTGGATCGCAGCTGCTATTCATTTTTGCCATACTAAAGCAGGCATTCCGCTTTCTGTCAAACCTAAGGCTCATTCCACGAGAGCAGTGTCATCCTCAGCCGCGCTTTTTGCTGGAGTGCCATTGGATAAAATTTGCTCTGCCGCAACATGGAAGAATGTGCATACATTTACACGGCATTACTGCTTGGATTTGGCTACGGAGGCAGAAGCAGCTGTAGGACAAGCAGTTTTACTTAATATTTTCCAATAAGGTAAGCCTCTGTTTTTGAGGTGATTATTTATTAAATGCTAAAATCAATGCATTTGTTTCACATGTTATTGCTGGTTTATGTACTCTTTATGCATGACTGTTTCTTTTCATATTATATTGCATATGTCATAGATATGTACATGTATTTCTATTTATGAGGTATCTATTTGCCATTCATATGATACCCACCATCCTCTAAAATTAAATAGTTTAACTGCTAGCTAACCTGATTCAAGCATGTGAATCTATGAAAGATTCAATACTGGATAAGAAAATGAGTTACTTACCTGTAACTTCAGTTATCCGGTATTGGTATCTTTCATAGATTCACATGCGATTCACCCTCCTCCCCGGAGAGTCTTCCCTTATTACGGATATATTACTCTTGTCACCTGTGCTAGAAAATCTGAGGGACTTGCCTCTCTGTAGAGTGTTCTTGAGGGTGCTAGAGCCTGATTGGCTGTGTTTCAACTTTGATTCTTTTTACAAAAAGACAGGGATGGGTTACTGCAGTGACTGTGCTGTCCATTATACCATATTATATGTATTACTTCTAATATATATATATATATCTCTTTGTATATATTTATTTATTTTTACCGTGAGACTCCCACCTCGACGGCGTGGATGATTCAAGCATGTGAATCTATGAAAGATACCAATACTGGATAACTGAAGTTACAGGTAAGTAACTCGTGTTCTTATTTTTTACACAAGCACTTGAATATATTAGCTATAGCAGACTCCTCTTTGAAATTAAAATCGGTGTATTCAATGGATATGTTTTGAAACTATTTAGCATGAACTGTTGTTTGATACATTGCAAAGGTGTGTAGAACTTGGTAGCTCTCTACACTAGTACATGGGTTTTATAAGTAGGTCTGTGTATTGTTACTAGCAAGTATGATTATAGATCTTGGACTATCTTTAGTAGTCAAATTTGTGCTAGTGGTCTGCACAGTGCCTGTCTCAAGTTCCC
Source organism: Calotriton arnoldi (assembly GCA_963921515.1). NCBI lineage: Eukaryota > Metazoa > Chordata > Amphibia > Caudata > Salamandridae > Calotriton > Calotriton arnoldi. Next base: position 1,012,678 of record CAWUFW010001783.1, read on the forward strand.
TGATCTGATTAGGGAGGAGGGGATATTTGGGTTAGTTTGGGTCGATACTGATGTCATATGCTCTGACTTTAGTGGATGAAGCTGTCATCCAGGTTATTCAAATCATATATGTTTGAGCTTGGTAAAGCAGAACAAAATCGTAGATTATACAGCACCTAATCATGGAAAGAATCACAAAGGAAACTTACCCCTCATGTCACACACACATCTTACAGACTCGGGTGCTAAAAACCTCAGGTTGCAGAGATTTTAAAAGCTCCGGCTTTAGAGCTGTCCATTGATTTCAGAGATTGTAAAGACTTAAACTTCAGACTACAAAGTTAATGAACGTTACTCAGATTTCACATTCTTTAGACCAGTGAGAGAACTTGTAAGGTAAAATCTCAGAACATTTAACCACCCAGTAATAAAGAGCTCATGGGCTCAAGCTTTGGATAGCAAAGCTACATCCTAGTTACAACATAGACTGGTAGCAGCCTCTCAGGTTATGAACATCAGATGAGCTCAGAGCTGTTCCTCAGGTTAAAAACGATAGTCCCGGCTCAGTCTTCGAACAGCAGTGCTACCACACATTACACACGTATGTGAGGTTTTGGCCAGTAAAAGGTCCTCACTTTGCAAAGATCTTACAGGCTAAGTTGTTATACTGACAAACTGCCCATGAAGATCCCACAGGCTCACACTTCAGACAACTAAGCTATTATGGTTAAACCCTCCTTTCATACTGGCTCAGGCATCTTACAGCAGAGCCAACCCTCCGGTTACAGAGCTTTTATAGGTTGATGCATCCACCAGCAAAAGCTGTCCAGATGATTACAGAGATTTTATAGGCCTAAACATTTGACAGCAGAGCTATCCTTTACAAGGGTTATAATGTAGAATCGGGCATCTAATAGCAGAGCTGTTCCTTAGCTTACACTGGATTTAAAGGATCAATCATGTGACAGGATAGCCATTCTTTAAGTTCCAGGGATCCTTACAGCTCATACATCTGGAAGCAAATGTACCACTCAGTTTACACATCTCCAACAGCTTCAGACCTCTGACAGTAGAGCCAGCTCTCCAATTACAGAGCTCTTCTTCACTCAAGTTTCTTATAGCAATGATGTAGATCAGTTTACACACATCTTGCAGGCTCTCAGTTGGAAAGCTAACGTATTCCTCAATGTACCAAGGTCTTGATGTTTAAGGACTCAGACTGGAGAAATATCCATCTGGTGCCTAATCTAACGGGCCTCAAACAGCAAATGTATCCCTTTAGTTACACCTATCTTACAGCTCTGGGCCTCTGCCAACAAAACTATACTTCAACTACTCGGGGAAAACATGTAGTCTTCTGGAAGAAACATATCCATAGACTGGGTTGTGAAGCACTGTTCTAAATGTCATATTTTTACACACAAAGAAACGGGTCACTGTAATGATATGCTTAGAAAATCATTTATAGGAGTATGATACATGGCATCTAGGGCATTCAGCACTGTAAGCACATTTTAAGCTGCATTTGTTGTAATGAAAATGACACACTGGATGTTACAGAGCAAGTCACAAATACTCCTGTTGACATTATGCATAAGTGTGGAGGAGTAAATGTCCAACTTTTCTTTAAATCTCAAAAAAATCCATTAACAAGAAGCTTTTGTAACATGTAAGTTGAGGTACTTTTACACATTTGCAATTGCTAACAAGTGGAAACTACTTTTCCTTATGGAAAAGCTTTTCCCCTAATCTCACCCATCTGCAATTTTGGGAATGTTTTTCCCACTTTCCTACAATGGATGGAGTGCAACTCCAGCCTTTGACTTCAGTAAATCTATATAGACATGCAGACTGGAAATGTGCTTGTCAGTGGTTAGTGAATAGTTACTGAATATCCACAAACCACCTCTGTGAACATGTGAAGCACAAACAGACGCTGCTTCATAAGCTCCTGTCACGCACAAATCAGTCACAGTTCAGACATCAACAGGTACTTGGTCACCCTAAGCTGGACCCTCTGAAAGACCTGGGCCAGAGACCCATTTGCTGATGCCTTAAAACGTTGATGTGGCAAAATTCAATTATCTGTGGGTGGTGGAGAAAAATGGCTTGAGGTCTCAAATCCCTTGTTTTGTTGTGGGGTGACAGAAGATTGAGAGTTCAAGACACAAAAATATGGTTGAAACTCCCAACCCCCAGATGATGTTTACCTAACCTCATTAGCATACTATTCGTTCCCTTGATTCCCCACCTCCTTATAATTGGATCTTCTTGAACTTCAAGACCGGCACTTAAAGATCAGTTTGTTCTATTAGACGTCTTACAGGTGTAATCCACCATCCAATCTAGTGACCTAATAAGTGATGTACAGGGAGGATCCTGAAATAATATGGTGCATGAAAGGGTATGGAGGGAAGAGGGCAGATGAGTAAGCAGGAGGTCAAGTGAGAGAGAATACAGTCACATTTGCTGGTGTGATAATAGTACAATTACTTCTTGCAGTACCTCAGGGAATCAGTCTTGCACTGTTACTGATGGCACCAAGAATGACACTGAACAGTGCTGGGGGCCTATCCGCAGGATCGACGCCTACAGAATCTACCTGGTAAGTAACAGAGTGACATATATTCGTATTATGAGTCCTTTCAGACAACACTGCATTGTCCCTCAGCGTGTTCCTGTATGGTATACCTAGTCTTTTGATGTCCATTGTTTAGTGCCAGCCACAGATGTGCTCTCTGTGCATGCTCTTTGGCTTGACCCCTCAATCTTCCTATGCACGAACCACACCTTCTTCCCCATCCACTCAGTTCTGTGAGCACCTTGTTTTCCAAACAACCATATATGACTCAAGCGCTGAATGCTGATGTTGGAGTTATGCACTGAGGAATAATAGCAATAGGCCTCAACATGTGGATTCCAATATTCAGATTTGGATATTAAACGATTACATTGTTTAAAGGCATAGTTATTTAATGTGACTGCTTTAGTGTATTTGAATTCCTGTAAATGTTAAGATCAGCAAGTCTATACAGCCTATCCTCAACTGTATCCCAATATTGAGATAGTAATTGATGGGAAATTACAGTACCATCAGGACAAGGACCATATTAATGTGTTCATTTAAGATATTGGAATAAAACTATCCTGATACAGAAATATTACCAATTAAAATTGCCATATTTCAGACACTTTACCCTTCAGAGTGCTCTCAAGTGTCATGTGGTTAAAGAATGGATATCTCGTACAAAAACAAATCGCACCTGAATTCTGCTTATCTTAAAGACCATCTTTTCAATGTGACCTATGATTCTTCCAGCATTAAAAGTGTATTTCAGTAATGCTACTGTTGGGATGGGAATGTCTCCTGCCTGGCATATAGGTCTGTTCCCCTGCCAGGCCTCGAAAAATCATAAAACTTTTACTAGACCTGCAGGTCTAGTGACTTAAATAATTTACTCAACCTATTTCTAATGCTCTTGACCAATAAACTGGTTTCAAATGATGTGATTCTGGGCAAATAAATTATTTCACTGAGCCGCCATTTTTTTTCATTCTCACATATGAGAGCACCTTCAAATGTGCAAGTTCAGCATGTCTACTGTACGACAGACTCTTTTGTTTGATTTAATAGACTAAACTTTCTTTCCGTATATAATACATATCTAGCCATATATAGGATACACATGACCCTTGACTTGTCTCTTAGTTCATTAACAGCATTTTCTTCAGGGCGGGGGCAGGAATGTTTCTCAAATCATGGTTAAAATCTATCACGTTTAATATATACATAACTAAAGCATGAAGTGGTAGCACACTGTCATTTGTAATCAGCAGATTTTACATTGAAATGGCCACAAACTTTCCCACTGACCTGCAGCTTTACTGATAAAACTATATAGTGTACAAACGATAATGTTTGTAAAAAGAGTTTTTGCAAATATGTATCATTTGTACATCGCCAAGTAATGTGTCCTGGTTTGTTTTGCTCCTATTTAACTCTTTGTTTGCATCACACTTCTTAATTACAAAAAAATGTGCTTTTGTAATTCCAGATATATTTTGAAATATTTGTAATAATTTACAGGCTATTTATTTAAATGTTATGTGTTAGAGAAAAATAACTGACATCTTCCGACAGCTCACTTGACAAAAACCTCTAACTCTACTAAGAGAGAGGAAAAAATAGGCTTCATTTTCCAAGCAGCAATTAGTTAAAAGACAAACTGACATTTGACCTCTTTCCCTGAACAGACAGCAAATGTGTCGAGATAAAAACAAGATTTAATGGCATCTTTATTGCTCATTCACTTTCTGAATGAACAAACCACCTGTTCCTTTCCAGCCTAAGTTTACTCACCAGATAGGACTAGTAGGTGCTAAAAATAGTTCTAGTAGATTTTTCGAGGCCTGCCTTGCTTGAGCCCTACTGCATGTGAAACTGATATCCTGACTTTTTATTTTGTCTAGATGTCACACTACATTAGGATAGGTGTAGAGGCCTAGGTCTATTCCCGCCAAAGCAAGATCAAGGACCTGTCCTATGACCTAAATGGACACACCAAGCAGAACCTCATAGCGAACAGTGGAATACAGCATTCATCACGTAAACCAGTGGTGGCAGAATACCATGTTTAATGACATTTAGTATAATGAGACCTTTTTTTATATGTTTCAGTAGGAAAGGGCCCCCCTCTTGTAAATGTCAACTCTTATGTGAGACCCAGAACCTTGCAGTGACCTCCTATGTACATGTTGTGTGTGTGTGAGTAAACTGATCCTTTGATACATGTATGGTAGTAGGACTCCATGCGTCTTTGTGAGAGTCTGTGTACTGGAGCCAGTGGGATCCATTTGGATGCCCCTAGTTTAGCATGGCACAAGATGGAGTGTGGTGACAATATCATCCCCAGACAGTGGAAGAGTATTACCTGAATTCCTGTGGGTGGAGGATGGAGATCAATACACTGACGTGAGGAGGGTCAAGGGAGGTCTGCCTTAAAAAACTCCATAAATACTTTGCTATAAAGAGCCTACTGATAGGTTCATCTGAACAGTACCATTTGGTATATAAAAGGTTGGGTCTGCAGTTTTAATTGTTTAAGATGATGAAGTTTCTAGTCTGGCCCTGCCCTTTTGTCTGTTCCGGATTACTGCTTCAGAAGGGCTGGTAACCGTCAGGGACCGACAATTCACTTCATTGTGTCTGTTGTGGGTACTCCTGTTTGGATACAGCCCCTGTGCTACCTGCTGTTAGAAGCATCACTTTAAACACAGGATGTCTGGAGAGTAGCATAAGAAGAACATGAAGAGAACTACCCAAACCGGTTCTGAAGTTAGAGATGGTGGATTTACATACCTGTTCTAGAAAATGTGTATAAAAGAGGGATCCAAACAACCACACTTGGTTTTAATTCCAAGTTCTTCTTGACCAAGGAAGCAAGTGCTCCACAGGGTACTCGAAGAGCTACTGTCACCAGAGTTGATGTCTTTCTGACAGGTAGTCACCCAGAGGTGAGGAGACACACCTGAAGTCACCTCTTTCTGCTGGAAGAGCTGAGAATTTGAAGAAACCTAGATGCCTGCCGCCTTGCTAAAATAGTCAAGGAGTTTCCCTGACCCTGTCATGGGAGACTGCCCATGAAGGAGAGGGCCAGTTTGTTCCTAGCACAAGGAGCACCCAGAAGCTGACAAACATAAGAGGGCAATCTATGACTGTTCATTGCTTAGAAAGGGTTCCCCGTCTGTTTGTGCAGCTGCTGAAGTTAACAGCCCCAGAGGAATGTACCCCATATGGGCGGGAATGCCTGCTACTGCATACAGCTGCCAACCAATGGCAGGTAACCCAGAGGCTTGGCTGCACCTGGGGACAAGAGAGACTGAGGCTCACAAGGGTGAAACCTTCGCACTCTCCTGAGACTGTTTGGTATAGAAGCCATCCTAAGACTTTGAGCTGAGTTACCTACTCTACTAAATTAATGAGAACTTTGATTAATATGCCCCCAAACCTAATCCTTCTATACCCTTGCCTAATGGGGACAGTAATGCGGGGCTCTATCCTTAGCGAGAAGGAAGACGGTTACTGTGGAAGGGGGAGGAGTGCAATAATGCCTCGTGATGTTTAGCTCAACGTGCGACAAGCCTCTATAGTTGATCGATTAATTGTGTATTGTTTAGTTTTACTGTAAGTTTAAAAGTACTCTATTTTTCTAAACGATAAGCAGTGGACTAGTTATTATCTGATTGTATTTGTTGGCTATTGAGTTCTGGGCTTTTGCCCCCAACACTACCTCCCTGAGAAGTCTCTGTTTACTTGCCCTCTCTACCCTCAGACTCTTGTTTGGAAGGGGTTTTACAGGGTCCAGGCAGAGTTATTTTAGCATAAACCTGAGGATACCAGTGCAAGCTACGTCAAACACCATGGTCAGGGCCCAATAGCCCGTGTCTGCCCTGTGACCCCACCAAACGGTGTTTGACAGCTACTGATTTGTTCAAAACTTGCTGTTTCTCTCAGCTGGTGACTCTCGATATCCTGTTGGCCTGGTACAAGATCTATAACTTTACTTCCCAAAATTTGGATCTTGCATAGAATTACATGTTCGAATGTTTCCTGCCGTTGGATTTGGAACTCTCAGTAGTTAGCGTTACCCTAGGAGTGTCTCATACGCTCTAAAAATATCAAACCGGTGATGGACTATATGTAGTCTGTTCATCTCATTATGCCGACCTCTGGCCGATGAGGTGAAAGGACTCAGACCTTCACCTCTCCACAGAGACTGAGATTTTTTACTGCATCTAGCGGACAGCAAGGGAATCTTCAGAGCTCAGCCCTGCTCCTTGGGATCCCTCTCACCACCATTTACTGGAGGCAAGTAATAATTTTCTGCCCGTTTTAGTATTTGGCTGATTATGCCTTTAGAACTTTTTCAGATGGCTGGCATTCCTTTTAAGGTTGGATCCTTGGGCCAGGAAGGTGAAAAGCCCCAGGACTTTAGATGTTTTACTACCTTCTCCTCAGTCCTGTATGTCAAAAATGCTTCCTCCGCCATCGACGACCCTGTCAACTAAGCGCTCATCAATGACAGCAGTCAAGGCTTTGTTTACAATGAAAAAAACCACGGCAGTCAGGGACTCATTGACAACCACACTGTGTCTGCTGACAAGCATGCCCTGTCGCAAAACCCTTGTCGTTATCGATTGATCGCCAAGATCATTTTGAGAGCAACAGCAAAAGCGACCTCGTCGACCATGACAGCAGCTGTAATACCAAGAAGTACTACACCGATCTCATCCATAGCTCTTCCGTCGATGTTCCCTTCATCTATGATCCCTTTATCAGCTGTGCGTTTGATGACACTACCTTCGTCAAAGGTTGTAGTTAGAGTGGTACAACAAAGGCTCCTAGCCTCCAGCATATCTTTGATGCAGAGAATTTTGCCAGTAACAATCGCAACAATTGTTTCCATCTGGTCCAGAAGATGCAGATGTCCGCTTTCTGGACGGTGACCTGGAAGAATCCATCATAGATTTGGGGTCCTTGCATATTGATGACAGTGATGATCAAGCAACGGATCCTCATGTCCTAGACATTGACTTTGTGCCTGGTGACTCAGAGGAGGATCACCATTTAGATGAATATCACCATGCATATCCACAGTCTCACATGCTTCAGAAGCCAGTGAGCGTCCTTGAGCCTTTAAAGCACATAATACCACCAGCCAGCAACTAGACAAAACCACATGTAGCTCAACTCCGCCTCGGCTGGGTCAACAGCCGGTTCCTTCACAATCTAGTGTTCAGAGCAATCAACAGCCTCTTTCAGCATCTGCGATCCCTCTAGAAAGGGTTCCATAGCAAGTGCACATGGATTTCCACCAGGGACACCACACCGGCTCTGAGATGTCTCAGATCAAGACCAAAGTGGTGAAGGTGATGCCACTGACAATGGGGAGGATCAGGACAGCATCCAAGTGAAATAGCGCCTGAATTCGATGAGTTACATTTTAGTAGATGAACAAAGTGCAGAGGCTCAACCAAGAAACTCACAACTGATAATCATCTTTTTTCACACTCTCATCAAAGGGGCATTGGAGAAATAGAATCACTCTACCAATACTGTGAAAAAAGACATCTTTCCTCTTAAACTTAAAGGACAAGTCAAGGAGGTTTATTTGGGCCATGCCCTTACCCTACAATTCATGGGAGGTAAGATTGTCCTCCATGAAGAACCCGGCTAATGACACGTCATCTATTCCCAGGGTAGAGAAAAAGTACAAGCCAATTGATTCAGCCCCAGCCTGCCTCCTAAACCAACTAAAGACAGAGTCAGTCATCTCGGTTGCTGCTCAATGAAATCCTGAAACCCATATTTACCCTGCTTGGTACCTCCAGATGGGGAGTGCTGCTGTCTTGACACCATGGCCAAGACAGTTGAAGCTTTTGCTTGAATGGCAGCCAGGTCTTAAATGCCAGTGCTATTCTGTCATGTTATGAGAGACAATTCAGGCGCAATCTGTCTAAAATCTTGGTTAAGTTAATTGAAGATTGCAATGATGAGACTAAAATCTTGCTCTTTGAAGGTGAACTTGTTTCTTCTACATTAATAGACACTTCTCTTGCCTCGAACAATGGCTTTCGACAAATGGTTAGTTGGACGTTATTGGGGCAGTGTGGCTGGTGAAAAAGTATGTCTTTCCACCCAGAGATGCAATCAAAGGTGCTGGATATGCATGTTGATGACCAGCACCTTTTTGGAAAGCACATGGAGGACCATCTTTAAGCAATAAAGGCCAGACACAGTCTGTTCTCTTGGCTCCTTACAATACATACAAGCTTCCAACCAAGAAGACAATCTCATCATCAGTTATTCATCTTCTGGCAGTTTTCATCCCTTCGCCAGTTAGAATATTCCCACCGACCTCAGTCCTCCTCCTCAGCAAATCAAAAAGGACCATGATCAACAGGACTGACTTCTCATGCCTCCCATCCCGCTCAACATCAAAGCTGATGGGAGGGAATATTCAGGCATATTTTCCAGCATGGCGTGTTATTATAGACTGCGGGACTGTACTTAGTACAGCCAAATCATTGGAATTCATTTCCAACCCTCCTATAATACTACCAAAGGAGTACAATCTAATTTTGGAAGCTTTGCAGGCAGAGATAAGACATGTTCTTCAAAAATGTATATAGAAGGAATCCTTCAGAATGGCTTCTCTTCTTGACATACTACAATCAATCAACAAAATAGTTTCTAGTATCCCTTGACCTGGATGATGCCTGTTTTGATATTCCAGTTCACCCCAAGCACAGAAAGTTCCTTTGATTCCTGGTCAGAAGTCTTCACATTAAAGTAAAGGCTCTCCCCTTTGATCTACTTTCGGTACACTAAAGTTTTCACAAAATGTCTCGCCCCAGTAACCGCACAACTGGAAGGGAGTAAGGGTACTTCCCTACCTTGATGACTGCTTCATAAAAGGCCTGTCAGCTGAACATACAATTCAAGCAGTAAACTCCATGGCACACCTGTTAGTTGTGCTGGCTCAGACAAAAGTTAATGATGAAACAATGGCAACATATTATATTCTTAGGCTTTCGTATCTGCAAGCTCATCCACAAAGCTGATCTCGTACAGGAGAGGGTGGAGAAGCTGGTAATCATTGATAAGAAAACTCAGCGAATACACACGCCTCTTGGTTTACAGTTATAAAACCATATTGAGTATGATGTCATCTTGCAACCCTCTTATCCCTCAGTGCAGCCTCCAAATGTGCCCTCTCCAAGAACAACTGGATCGTTAATGGCATGAGGATGACCTCTCCTTGATCCTCAAAGTCAAACAAGCCTCACATGTTGACGAAACCAGCCAACTTTTTTGCAGGCCAAGACCAACACTTAGAAGGTCCTCAATTCCACCTGACAATGGATGAGCCCCTCCGCCAAAGGTACAGAACTGTACTTCAAGATAAGTAACTTTTTCGTATGCATTCCTACAGAGCCCAGATTTGTATTTGGATGGCTAAGTATCGTTTGCGATTGCTGTCCACCTACACCTTCCTGACAAATGCCAAAAACACCTTGTCTGAGAGTATAATGACCGATACATGTTGACCTTCCCTGATGACACACTTCAGCAGGTTTAATCTACTCCTGCAGTGTCTCTTGTTTTAATCCTGACCCAGGGGTGCACAATTAAAGGTGTATGCGTACCTTGTAGCCAGTTTTAAACCACTATATCACTTGTTGCACTCTCTGCTTACCTCGCCACCCTTCAGCTCATTGTCGGGTATCTACCATATCTCTGAAAACATCAGTTGAGCTCCTCCTTCTTAGTGAAGGAGTTGTAGCCCACATCGTCACTAGATATCACGGTGCGAGGAGGTTCCCAATGATGAAGCATGCCACTTATGGTGAGTGAGGGAAATCGTCCTTAAAAAGGAATACCCCATTCCAGTTAGGTTACTCCTGTTTCTTATATCCATTTTCTTCGTCCTGTTAAAGAACCAGGTGTTTGTTTGTGTGTTATATTGCTATCTGGTACAGTAACAAGCAGGGAGCTTGAACTCTCATCCCTGAGTCTGAAGAGCAAATGAGCTGATCTGTGCCCAGCATTTGCTGCTGTAAAGGCCCCACTAGGATGCACTGCGCATTAGGTGGGATTTTGTGCCTTATTACCGGCTCTCCCATCCCTCTTCTGCTCAGGGAGGACCTCCTGTTTAGTAAGGCGGCAGGGTGCTCCACCAACATTTGCCAACCTTAATGTCTAGAAGTTGAGCAGGGCAAATTGAGCACTTTCAATCTGCCTTCAGAGGTTGTTGACATCATACTTGCTGTATCCTCTCCCTCAACCAAATCCATTTACTCTGGCATCAGGTCATGTTTTTTCTTGCTGTGCTGAGGAGAAAGTTGGTCTGATTAAGGCAGTGCTTGACGTTTTGTGGGTCATGCTTTCTTAGTGCCCTGCAAGGCTTTTCTGTAGTTAAAGGCTGCCTGCCAGCTTTTCTATTGCCTACTGTTACGTAAATTACTGTTTCATGATGAGGGTTTGTGAAAGGGGGCTGATTCATATTTCTCCTGCCTCTCTGCTCCTAATGCAACAATAGGATTTGGATTTAGTTCTCTCTTTTTGGATGGGTTTTCCATTTGAGCCTAAGGTACTATTCTCTGAGACTCCTTAGTGTAATTACTTTATCCTCACCACCTCTGCTCAGCAGATGAGCAAATTTCAGGCTTTTACTGCTTCTCCTCTGATCACCATTTTCTGTCAGGATAGGCTGGTGCTTCAGACATGGACCCCTTTCTTGTCTCAGATGATCTCACCCTTTCAACTAGGTCAATCAATCACCCTAATGATTTTTTTCCCTCCTCTGTGTCCTACCAAGCAGAAGGAGCGGCTGTGTCACTCAGACTTACAATTTTACATTACTTGGATCAGAGAATTCAGAATAAAATACTGGGTTTTGTGGGTCACAATAGGTCAAGGCATGCCACAATGGTGTAGGTCACTCCCTCTGCATTGTCCAGGGGTGTTCTTGTTCTGGACATCTATCGTGCTGTGACACAGGCTTCTGTCCACACCTTCACCAGGCACTACTGCCTTTGCTCCAATGTCCACTAGCAAGGTCATTTATCCATATCTGGGCTGAAAGCATTTTTGGTTTAATTCTCTTCTAAGACCACCACCTTGTGGTACTGCAGTGAAGTTGAGGTATAAGCAGGTGAAGTATCCTTTAAAAGAACAAGTTGCATACTTTTGGTGAATAGCTTTCTGGTGGATACTATTATCTACCCACAGACTTCTCACAGTCCGCTTGCCTTCCCAATCTGAGGAGTGGTCTTTAGGATTGTTGTAATAAGTTTCCAAGTTCTGCTACTGGATAGACTGTCTATTATGACATTGGTCTTATCTCTGCCTCTAACAACATGGGGGGAAAAAAGAGCAGGAACTGACAGTTTCCGGATCCAGTCTCGTACCTAAGGAGATTCAAAAGTTGAGGTGTCTGCAGGTAAATAGAGATTCCACTAACAGCGTATTCACCGATTGTCACGAGAGACCCCGCTATACATCCCAGTGCTACTACTTGCAGGTCTGCCCCGAGACCACGAGCACTACACTGCACAAGCCCTCCAGACCTGGACAGACCACTCACTAACAGAGATATGATCTCTTTTCACAGACGGTCATCTTCTCCCCTTTGACGAACTAGCAGCCGATACCGGCCTCCCCAGAGGTCTATTCCTCCATAGACAATTGGTGGCAGATTGCTGTCGTGCCTGGCAGCTGACCGCCAGGGAGCCAGCAACTCACCCAGTCCTCCACGCTATCCTACAAATGGGCCCCGGACACCACATGGTAATATGGGTCTACAGAGCCATCCGCAACCGAATGGCAGTATCACTCACCCCCCCTACGCATACATGGGAAGAGGAGTTCCAAAGACCACTGCATGATAAAGAACGGAAACAAGCACTAGAGTACCCAAAGAAAGTACCCCGTAATCCCCAATTTAAAAACATACAATTCTTCATCTTACATCACGCATACCTAACACCTGAGGGCCTCCAGCGGTATTATCCCAACTCACCATTCTCATGCCCGCGATGTCACACCCCCAGCGCGACTTTCCTCCACATGTTCTGGAGCTGCCCAGTGCTGCAACCCTATTGGAACACAATACATACTACACTACGCGAAGTAACAGAGCTCACGGACGTTGCCACCTGGGACGCCTGTGCCCTGGGCATAATCAGACGCCGCAAACACTGCAAAGTTGAGACACGATTCTCATACCTAGCCCTCTTATTAGTGAATCGTGTAATTACCATGCACTGGCGAGCTCCAACAGGACCTCCATTAGCAGCCTGGATAGGTGCGGTCTCCAAATGGGGAGTGTCGGAAGAAGACGCCCTCCGATATGAAGATGTCCGAGGCATTCGTAAACGCCGCATCTCCACGCAAAGGGCGGCGCTCCTACAAGCATTTAAACATTTCTCAGAACATGCCAGGTCCCCTCCACCATCGCAGCGATCTTCACAAGCACCACCGAATGCGCCTACCTCCTAAAATACGTACAGAGACTCCCCATGCCAGACTAACACATATGATGTAAATAAGCAGTAATCACGGGCAACCCCCTCTGAAACTCACTGAAACTTAAACCCCATGCACCTGGCCCACACAAATACAAACATGGCAAACCAATGCCCGCTCATCCATACATATCCCCCTTCGACCCCACCCCCTCAGTGTAATCCCATTTTAAGCCCAGCCTCCCCAGTTTATCTACGGTTACATCCCCTTCACTATTTAATCCTCACATCTACGCATGTTTGAGATGTTGATAGGAAGGAGTCAGATACAATAAAAACGAGAACATACTCCTCGGAAGACAACTGGGTATTAACAGGGTACCTGTTAGAAGACCAGACCTACCTCATATCAGCAGATATTGTATAACTGAAGCCAACTTCATGTACATGGGTTTTTCTATTTCTTGATCTGCAATGATGTAATGTTTTACTCAAAAATGATGAAAACCAAATAAAATAGTTTACAAAAAAAAACAAAATAGAGATTCCACTAGAAAGATCACTTCTGGAGATGACCAAAGTGTTTGACCAGACCACGATGTCCCAGGGTGTGCAATATGCAAACATTTTTCCTCAATAACAAGAAAGAAAGGGCTGTGACTGTGATGTTTTTTGAGTCTGGGCAGAATCTGAAATGTCAATACAATGGCAAGAGTCCTCTAAAACAGTTTCCACTTCAAGTATTCAGAACCCAAGCCCCACAAGGTGAGGATTGCTGAGTCTTCCAGGGAGACTTTCAGTTTATAGTACCTCCCAGAATATAGGCCTTACCAAAAATCATATGACTCCCACAAGAGTACTTCTCTCAGCCAAAGGTGTCTTTTCCCACTCTGACCAACATTCTGCCACCCCAATACTGTCCTTCAAGTCATGGTCAATGTTATGGGCCTTCTGACTTGTCAGACTCAACACCTAGCATGTCTTTAACTTCACCGGGACTGAGACTGTTGATGCTGCTGCTGACATTGGGGCCTTCATTGTTGATAATGGCACTTTACTCAATACTGAGATGAGCATCAAAGAGGTTGACATCTTCAGCATCCTACCTCTGTCAGGAATGTCAACACTGTATGCATTATTTGTGGTCAAAGAATGAGAGGATTTGTCACGGAGGCCAATCAAGATAGATGGGCATAGGCATTAGGTATATTTATGGTTTCTTACATTTAGACATTCAGAACATTTATATCTTTAAGACTGATTACACGTATTTAATTTTGTAAGCAGATTTAAGTAATCTTATGTGCTTCTAAGATGGAAGCCAAAATGGTAAGTGTCTTGTGTATTTTCCCCAAAACAAAATGGCATCCACATAGTTAATATCACATGCCAAATGAGGACAGGCGTGAACTGGAATGTGTTGGCCATCTTTGAACTCTACTATATCAAGGCGCTTACCCTGAATGTCCTTCCTCCTCAATGTCCATTAGTTGTCTGCTTGTGGCTCGCTCAGTTTAAACTCTTAATTGTGCTACAATCGTCTCTGGAAAATCCTCTTCTTGGTGTCAACTGAATTTCGTCAGTGGAACGGATTGTTGTTGGAGTGCCGTTCTCTGTGTTTGTCTAGACACGGCTATTTTTTTCAAAGGCGATATTGTTTCATAACTATTCAATGTACTTACGTTTTCGTCTGTGAAGTGACAATCCCGTTCCTTCTAAAGACTTTGAACCACATACTTGATTTGGTTTTCTGAATATATTAAAAACTGCATTCAGTATTATTCAAGGTGGTTGAGGGAATATGTTCTGTATGCACATTTCATCACACTGCAGAAGAGTTAGACTTTAGACTAATGTTTCATATTATATGTTGTAGTTGAACCATTTGTAAACACAAGCACATATAGCTGCAGGGTGTTTTCTAACTCTAAAAGGTCTATCATACACAGTATTTAGATAGCTTAGATAGTTCCGTTCACAAATCTATTTAGTAATGTTGTTTCTTTACTCTCATCATGACTCGAATGCATGAGAAAAATCTTTGCCAGGATCTAGAGAGGGTGCTATGCAATGAAGCTTGTCTTTCCCAGTTCCCCGTGCTCTCAGGAGTGGCTTCTTAGACTCCTACGAGTACAAGGTGGATGAGACCGAGCAGCTCTGAATTCCAAATATCCCAGCAGTAGAACTGTCACCCTATCACTGTCAGACACAGCAGCTTCTCTCCCAAAGTCATCTTCTACATCAAAGACTTAAAAAGGTTTGCTTAGTGCAGGGAATGATGATGAAAATCATAGAAAGGACATACAGGTCAAGGATCAACAAAAGGAAAAGTAGATGGAGGAAAAACAGCTCCTCCAGGAAAGAGAAGCAGCTAGCCAGAAGGAAGGAAATTCACCACAGAGAGACAGTCATCCCAGGAGGAGAGATCAACTCTTCCCCTGGAATCAAACCTGTCTCAAGACTACATTACGTCACGGAAACAGATCCTCTGGAACAAGAGTAGGGAACTTTGGTGCTCAGGAGTCTGTTCACAAATCGCAAATGCAGAGGTAGATACTGTAGTGCGAGTACTCGGTCCCTTACACAAGGCCCTGGGGAGCAAGGGTGTAGAAAGTGCACTGATAACTCTATCCCCTGAAATATATTGTTTGTGAGGAAGGCCAGTATGAGGGCCTGTCAATGGAGGGTGTCCCTGGATCATAGAATGAGTTCATTACACCCAGGATGTTACCATGCTCTCACCTCTAGCCTCTTTTTTATTTTTATTGATTTTCCATGAATACACCGTCCTGTTATATATAGTCATGGGGTAGTATATTACAGTGGATATACAGCTGCCGTATTATCAGGACATAAAATGTAACACCCCATAAGAAAGGAATAGCAATGGGAAATAGTGCTGGTCATATCTGCACCTAATAACTCCTACTAATGAGAACATAGGGGTCTAGCATCGGGTTGACCAGCAACGCGCATATAATTAATTTAGCAAACCCTCATCCTCCAACCCATACCTTGACCTGCTCACATTTTGGTTAGTTGCTGGTTGCATTTATTGTGAAAGTGTTTGCGAAAGGAGATATTCCCTCAGTGGGTGCCAAAAGCCTCTGTTGGACCGAGGGAGGCTGCAATTTGGAATATAGTTCCAATTGGTCATCTCAGTATACAAGTTCCTGCAACCATGAATTAAGTGTGGGTGATCAGCCACGTCCCCAAATCTTGCGTTCTAACTGGAAAGGTTCTTGGATCATTACAGAAATTGACATCTCAAAACTATGCCAATAAGGATTTATCTTTGGGCATATAATAATTTATCTTTTGGTATATCCATGCTAAGTGCTTAAACCCTGCATCGACCTGTCCGCCAGGTTGGCAGTTTGAATGGTCTTTAAGGCTGCAACTTAGTAGGTTACTTGGGGTATGATATGTCCTATGTATAAATTGAAAGTGAATCATGCGTAGTCAGCTATTTGGTGACAAGACTCCATCTGCGAGCAGCAAATGGACCAGTCTTCTTCCTATAGTGGGAGTGGGAGGTCTAAGTTACATTTATCGCTGGACTTGGAGGAGGACATCGGTGCTGCAGTTTCTTAGTGATAATCACAAGTTCGAGGGGCCTGATGTTTGGAGGCTCCTCAGTGAATATGGGTGTGAGCGCATTGCAGGCCACTCAAATTCTATAGTACAGGAATATATCTAAAGTCATGTGAATTTCCATAATTATCTCAGAGGGCACAATGAAACTGCCCTTATATAGGACTCCCCATGTACTCAGTTGCAAGCTTGCTTTTCTTTCCTTAGGGGCCCCTCCCTCCCCGGAATTCCCCTGCTCCCAGCCTCTCCTCCCTCCCACCTCCCCTACTTAATGGTGGCCGCTGCGCGATCGCGCCGCCGGCGCGCCGAAGGCGCACCAAAGGCAAGCCCGTCTGCGACCCGACCGCGGCCAGCGCCAGGAACCCTGGACCTCCCACTACCCATCGCTACGACACCACCACCCTCCTCGCACTCAACCCTGGAAGACTTAGAGAATGCCAACAGGCCTCGCCGAACACGACCCACGGCCAGTTCTCCTGCCTCCACTGCCGCCAGACCCACCCCGCCACCCCGGCCTCCAACACCGCCGACGCCAGCACCGGCGACACCCTAAAATGCATCCTCCTCAACGTACGCTCCGTACACAAACACGCCATGGAAATCTGGAACCTACTCGACTCTTTCGCCCGACATCGCCTTCTTCACAGAGACCTGGACCAACGCATCCTCCGCCCCCGACATCAGCACCGCCATCCTAGACGGATACAAGATCCAGAGGAAAGACCGCCCCAACCACCCAGGAGGGGGCCTCGCCATCGCCCACAAGAGCACCCTCCGCCTCACCACCTCCAGCGAAACCTTCCCCTCCGCTGAACACCTGCACTTCAAGATCCAGACCACCCCCAAAGCCACACTCCGAGGAACCCTCGTCTACAGACCCCCCGGCCCCCGAACACCCTTCGCCACCACCATCACCGACTTCATCGCACCCCACGCCATTGCCTCAACAAACCACATACTCATTGGAGACCTGAACTTCCACCTCGACAACCCCAGCGAGCCCATTCCACTATCCTTCGTGACAACCTCGCCAGCATCGGACTTAAACAACTCGTCAACACACCGACCCACAAAGCAGGACACACCCTCGACCCCATCTTCGCAGCAGGAAACGGCGTCCATTTCAGCCACACAACGCAGCCGCCATGGACCGACCACCACTGCGTACACTTCACCATCAACAAACCCAAGGCACCCAAACCAGCCCCACGCCCACCACGAAGGAACTGGAGCAAGGTTACCGACGAGCAACTTAACTCCACCCTCACCCGAGACAACCACACCTGGGCACCCGACGCAAACGGCGCAAACGACGCAGCCAGAGAACTCCACACCTGGATCTCCAACTGCGCAGACGAGCTCGCCCCACTATGCAACCCCGACAGGCAACGCCCCAGGAAAGCTGCCTGGTTCACAACCGCTCTCCAAGAAGCCAGACTCACCTGCAGACGCCTGGAGAAGAACTGGAGAAACACCAAGACAACCGAAAACCACACCACCTACAAGGACGCCATGACGGACTACCACAACCAGATCAGAGCCACCAAGAGGAACTTGATCCACAACAAAATCCTGGCCAACTCCACCAACTCCAAGGAACTTTTCAGTGTCATTCAAGAATTCACCAACCCACGCAGCGAAGCCACAGACATCACCCCATCCCAAGACCTCTGCGACAAGCTTGGAACCTATTTCCACCTCAAGATCAAAAACCTCTACGACAACTTCATCGACCATCCACCAGGCGCCACAGACGGCCCCCAGAAACACCAGCCAGCCCACCATGTCCAACTGGACACCGATCACGGCCGAAGACACCGCCTCAACATCGCACCCGAACTACAACGCACCATCAACACCACCTTCAAAACAGGCACCTTCCCAGACGACTGGAAGCGCGCAGAAGTCAGACCCCTGCTCAAGAAGCCCACAGCTGACCCCACCGACCTCAAGAACTATCGGCCCATCTCGCTCCTCCCCTTCGCAGCCAAAGTTGCAGAGAAAACAGTCAACAGGAAACTGACAGGATTCATTGAAGAGAACGCCGTCCTCGACCCGTCCCAATCCGGATTCCGAAGCAACCACAGCACAGAGACCGCCCTACTCGCCGCCACAGACGACATCCGCACCCTCCTGGACCAAGGCCACTCCGCAGCCCTCCTCCTACTCGACCTATCAGCGGCCTTCGACGCCGTCTCCCATCGCACACTAGTCACCAGACTACACGACGCAGGCATACAAGGAAAAGCCCTGGACTGGATCCGATCATTCCTCACTGGAAGAAGCCAAAGGATCAGACTCCCACCCTTCCTCTCCGACCCCACGAAAATAACCTGCGGAGTCCCACAGGGTTCACCACTGAGCCCCACCCTCTTCAACATTTACATGGCCCCCCTCGCAGCCATCGTCCGACAACACGGCCTCAACATCGTATCCTACGCCGACGACACCCAGCTCATCCTCTCCCTCACCAAAGACCCCACCACTGCCAAACTCAACTTCCAGAAAGGAATGCAAGACGTCGCAGTCTGGATGACCAACAGCTGCCTGAAGCTCAACGCCGAAAAGACAGAAGTCCTCGTCCTCGGTACCACCCCTTCTGCATGGGAAAGCACCTGGTGGCCGACCGCCCTCGGAAGCCCACCTACCCCCTCAGACCACGCCAAGAACCTCGGCATCGTACTCGACTCATCACTTGCCATGAACCGACAGGTCAACGCCGTCACCTCCAGCTGCTTCAACACCCTCCGCATCCTCCGCAAGACCTTCAAGTGGATCCCCCCTGAGTCAAGGAAGACAGTCACCCACGCACTCATCACCAGCAGACTGGACTATGGAAACGCACTCTACGCCGGCATCAACAAGTCCCTACTCCGCAAACTCCAGACAGTACAGAACACCGCCGCCAGACTCGTCCTCGGCATCCCCCGACACGAACACATCAGCCAACACCTACGAAGTCTCCACTGGCTCCCCGTGGAGAAAAGAGTCACTTTCAAAATCCTCACTCACGCCTACAAATGCCTACACAACAACGGACCCAAATACCTCAACGACAGAATCAACTTCCATGTATCCAAAAGAAACCTCCGATCTTCCAACCTCGCACTGGCCGAAACCCTGTGCATCCACAGAGCCAGAGCAGGCGGAAGATCCTTCTCTCACATTGCAGCCAAGACCTGGAACGAGCTACCGGCAGACATCAGACGCGCCCCCTCCCTGAACAACTTCAGGAAGACCCTCAAGACCTGGCTCATCGGCTAAACAGATCTGCGGACCCCCCCCCTCAGCGCCTTGAGACCCTCACAGGTGAGTAGCGCGCTTACAATCCCCGATTGATTGATTGACAGTATATACCAGTTTGGTGAGTATAGTATGGGTAATCCTGCCTTTAACCTCCACTTGTCCTGTGCCATAAGGGTGCAATCAACAGTGTTAATTTCAGATAATTCTCTGGAGCTTTGCTTGCAGATGAAGGAATGCTGGTGGATGGGATCTGTCTGCTTTCACTGCTTCCACTTCCTTGTGTGTGGCATGTATGGACATGTGTACATCCAGAAGTGTGTGGAATAGGCTTCATGCATAGATAGTGAAGTTTGAACTCTGGAGCAGCAAACCCCCTTGTTGGTAGGGAAGTGTTAGTATCTCCCATTTAAGGCAGCATTGTCTGTTTGCCCATGCCAATTTGACAATGAGTGATTTTAAATGCAGATAAAATTACATTGGTTAATGGAATGGGAATATTAACAAAGTAATATAATAATTTGGGCAGAACTGATTTTCACAAGTGCAATGTGGTCCGTGTAAGTAGAAGCATGATCCACCGATTTATTCTAGTTTCAAGATTGGTTAGGGTTGTGCCATACTTTTCTGATGTTCTGGTGTTTTTTTCCAGGCTGACCCAAATCCCCAGATATTTCACAGCGTGCTTACTCAAGACTAATGGGAAGTCCAGAGTAAACTTCCTAGTGCACACAGAGTGTATTATTACAGATTCCCTCCAATTGATTGTGATGCCAGAATAATCACCAAAAGTGATCAATTCTCTGAGAATTGGATTAAGTTTGGACTGTTGTCTCTTGTGTGCAGTTCATATCATCCACGTACAAAGATGTAAGGATACTACTTGACTCAAAGTGGAGAGCGGAGTCCACATGATGCTGTCTCTATTTGGCAGCTAGCAGCTCCGGTACTGTCGCAAATAGCAGGAGGGAGAAAGAGTATCCCTGCCGCGTGCCTTTTGAGATGTCTATTAGTAGGGCTACAAGGCCATCAACTTTCAGACGTGCTGCATCAGCCTGATCTTATCAACAAAAGGGGTCGGCATGCCCATACGCTGAAGAATATTGAACAGGTAAGACCACTCCAGCGAATCAAACGCCTTCATGGCATCAAGGAATATTGCTGTCGCCTCCAGGTCAGGATTTATTTGATGGATCATGGCAAACAGTGTGCATAGATTGTGCGCATTTAAACAGCCTGGTATGAAGCCCACTTGGTCCAGTACCAGGTGTGGTAAAATAGGGAGAAAGCTGTTTGCAATTAATTTAGCATATATTATAGCATTGCAATTAATTAAGGAGAGGGGCCTAAATGAATCATACTTTTCTGGGGGCTTACCTGGTTTATCGAAGGTTAAGGAAGCCCCATACAGTGATACAGGCAGTAAATGGTTAGAGGTCGATTCCTCAAACATGATTAGGAGCTGAAGGACCAGTAGGTCAGCAAAATCTTTAAAGAATTCCACTGGAAGCCCATCTGGGCCTTACCAACAGGCATTTCTCTGATCGGCTCCTCAGTTTCATCTATAGTGAACGGTTGGAAGGGGTCGTTTTTGTATGCATTACTTAGACAAACTATGAAAGTGTCCTTAAGGTATTCACTGATTAGCCTGGAATCACAATGCAACTTCAAGGAGTATAGAGTTGAACAATATGCCTGGAAGCCATGTAGAATGTCATCTGCAATATAAAAGGTTCAGCAATATTCATCGGTTATAGGAGATATATCAATTGCCTCCCATGGTTGTGTGATTGGGTTGGCTAATGATTTACTGGGGCGATCACCCTCACCATATCTGCTAGCTCATTAAGTTGATGTCCCTATCTGCAATTTTGTTGGATTCAGTGACTTTAGTTCTAACCTCTGCTAACAGGGTTTCATCTCCGATGTGCATTTGTCTGGCCTCTAGTGCCGGTATATCTTAAGTTGTACTTATGTGTACCCTGAATGTCTTCAGTAACCCTCTCTGTTTAACCACACACAGCTCGCGAGCGAGCACCATAAAGGCTTCCTACACATTGCACACCTCCGACACGGAGCCAATGTTAGTGTCAAAATAATCAACCATCTCTCTTTCCTCAGCTATTCCAAAAACACCGGGTCCAACTGGGCCCCTGCGGAGAGTCTCCGCATGTACCCCAGGACCAGTTAGGGTCAATAGAACAAGTGAGTTATCAGATAGAGTTTTGGCGAGGCGTTGCACTATTTGTAACCCAAGAATTAGCATCTCTCATAACCAGCCAGTAGTCTATTTGTGACCACATGTGAAATGCAGCCGATGCAATAGTTCCTTCAGCCATACAAGGTTAAGTGCCTGTCAAGAATCTATGAGATGATGATGATGATACAGGAGGTCATTAGTACACTTTGAGGCAAGCGTCCCAAACTTGGCTTAGGTATGTGACCTATCTAACAGTATGTCTACTACTGTGTTAAAGTCGTTCCCCCTTATGAGCATCCTAGGAGTCACTGTGAGTGTAGTGTTCCAAAGTTCACTGAACAATTGTGAGTTATCTATTTTGGGTCAATAGTTACTGACCAAAGTAATATGTTGGCCTTCTATTATGCCCTGTACTATGATATAGCAACCTTGTTTGTCTGCTACTGTGCAGATATACTGGAAATGTACCCCCATTCGGATAAGTATCTCAACCTCCTCTAGCATATGAGGAATAGCAGTAGGTGAAAACAATGAGCCGCTCAATGCCTGGTTAGTGTGCCCGATGTCTCTTTATGAGTTGGGTCTCTTAAAGATAGGCAGTATCTTTCTTGTGTCTGTTCTGGTAAGCAAGTGTATGTCTAATCTTACGGGGTTAATGAGCCATCTCACATTCTATGTTAAAAGGTTGAATTCTGTTCTGCCCACCCTACACGAGGTGTGACTGTGATGATAGCGGCTTCTGATTTACAATGAGTTGCAGTGATGGCCATAAAGTGCATTCTAAGTACATCCAGAGGAACAATTCATACGATTTCGCAAAACTGTAGGCACAAACCTTGTAGTGACCTTACCTCGCCTCCCTCCCTCCAACCCACTTCCCTCACAATAAACTACTAGTAAACAGAATAACAAGTGTCTTAGCAAAGAAAACCCACAAAAACTCTATGTTGAAAGGGTTGTTTTACTTAGGAAAAAACCAATAGAGCCACCTATCTCCTCCGTACAAACGGAAGTGGCCAAAGGAAGGATATATCAGAGCCATTTTGAATAGTCTAGATTCTAGAAGCATATTGTCTGGTGTCACCCCACAGGGCAAGTGGGTGTCTGAGGGGTTCCCGCCTCACAGATTCTGAGAGATCTCTTCTTGCTTTGGTGCTACTGAAGTTGCATGAATGAACAGTTTGTGTGCGTCACCGTGGGGCCGCTACAACAGCACTCCACACAGGATGGTGTCGTCATGACCCCCAGTTCACTTTGTGTGACCTATAAGCAGCCAAGCAACAGGCTAAGTGCGCAGCCATTATTCTGAGTCATTTGTTAGATGGACCGTACACTGCCTCAGCCTTGTTTAGATTTCTGCATTCAGAGGACTGCAGAGGTTTTAAGAAGGATGTGACCTGTTGTGGTCAGCTGATGACATGGTGTTTCCCATGATAAGTGATTTTCAAACGCACAGGAAATAGCACAGCGCATTTTATCTTGCTTCCTGAAGCTTCTTTTTGACTGATTGATATTCCCTTTGCGCTGCTTCCACGTTAAGTATGAAGTCTGGGTATATTGCTACGTCTTAGCCACAATGCCACATACCATGCTGCCACTCCCCTGTCCCTGTAATTCAACAGCCTCACAAGTACTGTTTGAGCCGGTGTCCCCAGAGGCGGTCTAGGGAACAGAAAGAGATGTGCCCTCCACCACGAACAGTCTCAAATTTCGGCACCGAATAGTGACATTGAGGGCCTTAACAAATTGCTCCAGTTTGACGGGGTCGGAGGCACGGAACACATATGATGCATATATTACTTTGTTCAGATCTAGCATTCATTTTTTCGCTTTTATTAGTGTAAGTACCTTATCTATGCCTAGCAACATATCTTTGAGTAGTCAGATGATCGTCTGCTTTTGAAATGTGCTCTGCCATATTTATGCATGTCTTGTTCTTATCAATTTTGGTGGACATGCAGTTGATTCTGTGTGTTAGAGTGTCCATCTTGCTGTCAATAGACAACAGGCTTTGTTACATGCCTTCCAACAGTTTTTGACATCAACTTCTTCGGTTTTTACTGGGTATGTCCCATTCTCTGACGGTTTAACAGTGCACTTGGTTTCAGACTGTAATTTTGCCTGCTTGTTATCCACCTTGTCCATTATCACTTGGTGTTTTTAGGCCTACTGCAAGATAGTTTCTGTAGTGGGTTTGATGCGAACTAGGTTCAGTCCGATGCCGGCATCCACCACAAGTGGCAAGCTGGCTCCCGATCATGGTCTCTGGATTACCAGTGCCCCATCAACCCTTGGCGGCTTCGACTGCAGTAGTGTCATTAAAGCACGCAAAGCTTATTGATTGCGCGTGTTAATAGTACACTGAATCCACTTCTCATTATCCCCTAGGGCTCTTACTAATCAGTTCACAGTTCAGGGGCACGTGAGGACCCCAAGGCCCCACCCAGCTATAGGGCTATAAGCGCATCTGGCAATATCATGGGTGCTATATTTGTGGCTGGTCGCTCCACTGGCAGAGCGATCGCATCCAACCACAGCATCCGTTCATGCCCCAAAATGGAATCTTGTGGGGCCACTTCTGAAAGTATCTGCAGGGCCTGTTGTCCCTCAATCGCTTGGGGGAAGTTGCCTACTTCTGTGATTGTCTTGTAACTGTATGCAGGCCCGTCACTTCAATAATGGGTTGGGATGTCCATGTGACATGGATCAGCACAGGTAACCACCGGTGGTAGGGAAGGGGGGCAAGGAGTGCTGGGATGAAGGATGATCTGTTTTTAAAGACAGTCCAGTACAAGCGGGCCCAGCGCAAAGCCCCAGACAGGAGTAGTCTGTGGAGCCCCACACATCCCCCCCACCCATGAGGCTGCATCAGAACACTCACTGCATCACACTGACAGAGCAATGGCTCCTTGCCACAGCTTACCACGCTGCTATTCAGTCACTCGATGTTTCAGCTCTGGTCCTGCCGCGCCAATGCAGCAGGCAAGATGCAGAAGTTCTTCTCAGTGGCCTCCACATGACCGGGCACCTGCCATTTTAGACCTTCTCTCACTCGCAACTAATGCCCCATGCACCCAGCACTTTTCTGCTCTTTGCGCACCGCCACAGCTGCAAAAATATCTTCTGAGCCAGGCTGCGGGGGCGTATGTGCTGCAGCTTCATTTCTGCTGATTTTAATCGATAGGATTCTCTGGCTGATAGAGCCGTCCTCTGGTGCGGCCATCTTGACGGCTGGTTTACTGGGACCCCCACCTCAGGCCTCTTTGCAATTCAAAGACTTATCGTTCTGTATGTCCCAAAAGGGTAGAGTGGCATCTAGATTCATCCAGGCCGAAAATGTTGGCGTCCTGTTTGCACCGGAGAAAACTTTATTGACCACATTTGGAAACACTGTCCATGAATCCAGCCTACGTGCCTGCAATCCACTTGAGGCAAGACAAGAAATATAGGGCACAGGATTCTGGCCCCTACATGCCTGCAGGCCATTGCGAAGTTGGACTCAGTGGTTGCTGCAGCTGTTCAACATTCCTTGAACCCAGTCTCAGTCCTGTCATTGACCCTGGGAAGGACAGTACGAAACTGGTGGGTTTGGGTGGGGCATGATCAGGATAAACCGGGACACAATTCATCACCAAAGTAGCAGCCAATGCAGCAGTGCTGCTCAGCAGTTACTGTTGATTACTGTGGACTTTCCTGTTACTTGTTCATAAGAGTGTTGTGACATACGGATACATTTTTCTTTGAAGTTGCCTTTGCCTCCTTGAAACCATTGAGTGGTGAAAGATAGTGAAGCTGCTTCAATTATCTGCAGGATGATATGCCAGAAAAAGGAAGGTCTTGTTATAAGGCAAATTGGGTTCCTGGGTATTTCTGGATGTGGCAGACACTGGTTTCCATAATGGATACAACTGACAGATCCTCATACTCCACGCATGCCTGAAATTTACTGTTTTTTGGCTGGAGGTACAAGCCAGGGTAGTCGCCATGCCCTTAAACACTGATGAGCTCAATGGCAAGGTGGTTAACTGGGCAATCCGTCTACCAATGCTCACACTGATGCAGTAAGGGCTAAAGGACCCTGTTAGTAATGCACCTGTCTCCCTTTTGTGTACTTAAACACTTTCATACAATCACAGAGGTTTTCCCCTCCACAGGTTCAACAATGGTTCTTCTCTACAACTCTTTATGGTTGTCAGTATCATGACATACGGGATAACAGGGATTCAGGTTCCCATAGTACACCTTAGGACGAGGGATCTCATATCCATACTTGTGCCCAAAATTTAGTGCAATGGATCAGGCTATGACGTTTGTAAAGCCTTTGTCCTTAGCCTTTGATGTGGGAAATAATCACTTCAGAGAAGTGGATAATGGACATTTGACCACATACTGGGACTTAAAGAGAATTCGCCCCGGCATCCCTCTTTCCCCTTTTGCTGCCCCTTCAGAGCTGCAGTGAGGTTTTTTAAAACAGAGGTGAGCTATTACCTATGTTGATGCATAAAATGTATCAGGGAACTACTCTGTGTGTTTCCTGATGTAGAAGAGGCCAATTCTCCAACATTGGATTGTGCTTCAATAATAGCGTTACCTGAAGGTAGTAATTTAGCGTAATGACGTTGGCCACGTTGATACCCTGTCTGCAATGTGAAAACTAGAATTCGGTGCTACACATAGAGTACAGCTAGATCCATATGCTCATCCACCCGAAGCATCAATGTTTCTCAGGTTCAGATTGGACCATGATCAGCCTTTACAACGCAGGCATTACCACGCAATGCCTTTACCACGCACCATATGTGTGTGTAGTGTGAAAATATATATCTCCTCCCCTATTGGCGATAGGTAGTTATAGTTAGGACCAAAGTGTCCACAGGAAAAGTGTTTTTTGTTTTGCCAATAACTTTGGCGAAATTTTCAAAAATCATCCCCTTTTTGGTTCAGCTGCTGTGTTGAAAGTTTTGAAATGATCCGTCAAGTGGGGGCAGAGAAAAAGGGGGCGGGGGGGCAAAACGTGTTTTCCCCATGTTATGTTTTTTTTAACACGACTACAGCCCAAACCACTAAACGGAATTACACCAAATTTGGCAGAAAGCTAGATGTTGCTCCAGAAAGTGTGCTTATTGTGATTTGGTGTAAATCAGTGCAGTAGTTTCACAGATATTTAAGAGTACAAAATATAGATATCTGGGGACGCGAGTCCTTTCAGTGGACTCGCGGATCCTACTGAAATTTGATTGGCTGCCAACACTTCAACCAGGAAGCGTTGGCAGCCATCTTGGGAGTCGGCTTGAAGCTGAGTCCCACATAAAAAAGGTTTTAAAAAAGGAAAAGGGGCCAGGGTAGGGACACCCTGAGCCCCTGGCCATCGTGCAGGGGTCTCCCACAGCTAAAAAGCATTAAAAATAAATAAATAAATAAATCTTGGAAAAATCCAGGGCGGATCCGACAATTGTTTCGAGATATTTAAAAAAAAAAACACATGGTCTCCCGCGCTTTGACTTTATTTGGCCGCCAGGTGGGCCAGGTTCAGGGGTCATTGGGGGCTGGAAAAGGAGGGGGACGCTCAGGCTGCCCCTCCTATGATTTATAGTAGCCTCGGGGCCGCCACCTCCCCGGACTTGAAGTTTGAAAATTGTAGGGGAGGCCCGTACGGCCTCCCCCGCTGTCCCGGGGCTAGTTTTTTTTTTTTTTTAGATTGGGGGCTTCTTGGACCCCCAAATCCCAGGGACCGCATCTACCTGGGGTTTAATCATAAAATAATGCAGGGAGACCTCGCGACCCCCCTCCACAGCCCCGGGGGCTGCCACTGCCCCAGTCCTTTAATGAAAAGTAATGCAGGGGGACACACATACCCCCCAGCAGCCCTGGGGACCACCACCGCCCGGGGCAAATTGGAAGAAAGGAGGGGGCCGCTTGGTCCCCCTTCCTGGAGCCATACATGGTCCTGGGGACCGCCACACCCCAGGGCCTGCTCCTGCTATGTCCCGGGGTGCCCACCCCGGAACATAGCTGTTTGCTATGACTTGGCAAGAGCTTTACCCCTCCCGCCAAGCCATAGCAAACTGTGCTCCGCATTGAGCAAGTGAGAGCATTTTGCTCTCGCTTGCTCAAAGCGGAGCACAATTGCTTTGACAGTGAGGGAGCTGCATGTTCAGCAGCTCCCTCTGTCAAAGCAAATGCCGGCTCCTGCAGGATGCAGGGAGCCGGTAGGGACCGCGGGGCCTTGAGGCTCCCCCGTGGTCCCAAACATTTCTAAGTGGGTGCCCTGGGTGGGCCCAGGGCCAACACAAAAGAGGTCGGACCCTCTCCTTTTAATGTAAATGTTTTTTTTTTTTTTTTTTTAAAGAGGCCAGGTCGGGGGGGGATTGGGTCCCCTGGACCAAAATCGGCCCGGGAGGTGGGCCAAAATGGCCTGCGAGCGGGGTCTATCGCCCCCGCTCCCGTTAGTTTAAAAAAATTAATTAAAAAAGCCGGGCCCCGGGGATGGGGTCCCCAGGGCTGAAATCGGCCTGGGGAGGGAGGCAGCGCGGCCCCCCTCTCCAAATAAATTGTTTTTTAAAATTTTCATAAAGACCGTCAAGTTACTGGAAGCCCCGCCCCCTTTCTTCACCTCTCTGCAAATGCGTCTCCTGGCGCACTGTTGGTTGGGGGGTGAAGTCCCCTTGGATGCTGAGGATCCTTGGGGGCCTACAAGCCCTCCTGTTACCTCCAGTAATTCCCAGACAGCCTGATTGCTGAGAGGACTTTGAAGGTCATGCCCCCTGTCTCCACCACTCTGCAAACGCACCTCCTGGCACACTGCTGGTTGGGGAATGAAGTTTCCTTGGGGCCAACAAGATCGCCTGTTACCTCCAGTAATTCCCACACAGCGAATGCTGAGAGGTCTTCGGAGGCCAGGCCCCCTTACTCAACCACTGCAAACGGGCCTGCTGGTGCACTACTTGTTGGGGATGAAGTCATCTTGGCACTAGAGGCGTCATTGCGGGCCAACAAGCCCTCCTGTTACCTCCTGAAAGTCTCACACAGCAGGATTGCTGAGAGGTCTTTGGAGTTGAAGCCCCCTTTCTCCACCACTCTGCAAACGCACCTCCTGGCATGCACTGCTGGTTGGGCGATAAAGTCCCCTTGGATGCTGAGGATTTTTGGGGCCCAGAAGCCCGCCTGTTACCTCCAGTAAGTCCGAAACAGCAGGATTTCTGAGAGCTGCTCAGAGAGCCCGCCCCTTTTTCCACCACTCTGCAAACAGGACTACTATTTAAAAAACCATAGAAATACAATTAAAAAAAACAAAGGTTACAGGAACGTTATAGTTATGAAATAGAATTAAAAAACCTTAGAAATTCACTGAAAAACCAAAGGTTACAGGGACGTTATAGTTAGGCTCAGATTTCACTCCTACAAAATCTGTGAAATTCAGCAGTTATAGTTACCTGAGCTAACTATAACTTATGCCCCTGCAATGCACTGCTTATGACCTCACATATTACATCACTCATGACATGGTCAGTGACATCACTGATGACATCTCAAATGATATCACTGATGACATCATCCACAGAACCACTCATACACCCATACAACCTCTCCTATGCCCACTCCCACTCACTCGTACAGCCACTCGTACAACCTTTCACTCACTCATACAACCACTCATAGTCACTCATCTGTATAGCCACTCACATAGCCACACATTCACCAATACAGCTACTCATACACCCACCTATTTACCTAGACAGTCACTCACACACCCACTCACTCACCCATACAGCCTCTGAGCACTGTCACTCACTCACCCGTACAAGCACTTATACACCCCACACAAGCACTCACAAACCCACACAACCACTTACACACCCATTCACACATCCATACAAGCACTCACATCCGCCCGCTCACTCACCCATTCACACAGATACTTACTCTCAATATAGCCACTCATACACCAACTCACTTAACCAAACAGCCACTCACTTACCCATACAGTCACTTACACACCAAGTCACTCACTCATACAGCCATTCAGACACCTCACTCACTCATACAGTCACTACACACCCACATACCCACCCATAGAGCCACTCACACTGCCAATCACTCACCCATACAGCCACTGACACACCCACTCACCAATACTGCCACTCACACAGCATCTCACTCACCCACACAGCTACTCACTCATCCACTTAATACACCCCTACAGCCACTTACACACCCATACACAAAAGGATACATACAGTCACAGCTACTCACTATGTTAGAAGTAGTATCACTTAGTAGTGCACCTAGTATACTAATTTACCTTTTGTAGTAGTATATATGTTTAACATCCATAAACTCTTAAAAACACTGACACTCACTTGATGACATCATCAGTGATGTAATTTGAGATGTCATCAGGGATTTCACTGGCCATGTCATGTGTTATGTAATATGTGAGGTCATAAGCAGTGCATTGTGGGGGCGTACGTTAAAGTTAGCTCAGGTAACTATAACTGCTGAATTTCAGTGGTTTTGTATGATTGAAATCTGAGCCTAACTATAACGTCCCTGTAACCTTTGGTTTTTTCAGTGAATTTCTAAGTTTTTTTTAAATTCTATTCCCTAACTATAACGTCCCTATAACCTTTGGTTTTTTAAGTGGAAAAAAAAATGTGTGTGTATATATATATTGCATTTTTGGAGTCATTAGATTAGTTGATCTTTACTTTTTTACTTTCCCTTTTTTGTGTTGCTTAGGGCCGTTTCATTCCTTTTCTGTTCGGAGGGATCCTGGAAAGGGCTTTGGAATTCCTTAGGTGTAGCGCCTTGATATCTGCGTGATAAGAGTGCTTTATAAATCCCTTTTTCATTTAATTTTCATATGGGTTTAGGGGTGGGTAGGAGTATAGGGGGGGGTATAAGGTGATAAGAGTTGTTTTAGCGTTTAGGAGTGGGTAAGAGTATTGGGTTGTCAGGGTGTGTTTATGGTTAAGGTGTTGGCAGGGGTATAGCGGGGTATAGGGCGGTAAGGGTTTTTTAGGGTTTAAGAGTAGGAAAGGGTATAGGGTAGTAAGGGATTTTTTTTAGGTTTTAGGGGTGGGTATGGGTATAGGATGGTAAGGGTTTTTTTTTTAGCATTTAGGGATGGGCCGGGGTATTGGGTTGTAAGGGTGTTTTAGGGTTTAAGAGTTGGTAGGGGTATAGGGAGGTAAGGGTATTTTAGGGTTTAGGGGTAGGTAAGGGCATAGGGTAGTAAGGTATATTTTAGGTTTATGGGGTGGGTAGGGTGGTTATGATATTTTTTAGGGTTTAGGGGTGGGTAGGGGCATGGGGTTGTAAGGGTGTTTTTAGGGTTTAGAGGTCGGTAGAGGTATAGGGTGATTTAGGGTTTAAAGGGTGGGTAAGGGTATTGGGTGATAAGGGTATATTTAGGGGTTTGTGGTGGGTAGGGCGTAGAGTGGTAAAGTATTTTTAGTGTTTAGGGTTGAGGGGGCATAGGGTAGTAAGGGTAATTAATAAAGAAACTAGTTAATTTGTTTGTAAAACAAAAGTATGGGGTATATGTGTATATGTGTATATATATATATAGATATATATATATATAGATATATATATATCTCCAAAGAAGTCGAATCACAAATGCTCTCAGGAACCACAGACTCACGGAAAATCCAAGGGTGTTTAATCAAACAACGCGTTTCAGCCTCACAGGAAGCCTTGTTCACGTATGATTATGTGCACACGAAGCCATACTGATAAGTAAAACAGCTAAACATTGTTGTAGGACTATAGATACTCAAGACTCAAATTGCACTAAATAACGGCAGACATCTTGGAATGAACTAATAGCAATAGTGCAATGTTACAATATAATGATATAATGCAATTCATTCCAACCCAGATGTATAAAGCTCGTACAAATTATAATTCAAACAGTGGTCATGGTAAAAGGGAAGCGAAAATAAATGGTAAGTTAAGTACAACAAACTTCCAAATTCATGCTGTCCTGTCCATAGCTATAGCAATATAAATGCCCAAATATTAATGATGAATACAAAATCGTTGGGGATAAAATAGCCCCGCTGAACAAATGTAAGCAGTAACCATTTTGTATGTAAGCATAATCGGGCTCATGATCACACTGAAAAATAAAAGAAGAAATAATAGAAGAAATATACAGACTCATGAGTCTGTGCATCGGTCATGCTGTTAATGAGAAAGACTGTATCAGGGCAAGTGCCCAGGTCCTAATAATGAACTGAAGTTGGCTGTATATACAATACCCATCAGTAGAATTTTGAAGGTGTAAAAAGGAAGAAGGGGGAAAAGGGTAGGATGCCCGTGCACGGTGAATGTGGAAATCTGGGCTCCTTCCTTTCCTCCTGTAAAAAAATATATAAAGAAATAACAGTAAAATTTATGCAACGAAATTTGAAAAATGTATAAAGAAGAATATACATATTCCAATCACACAACAGTTCAAAATTGAGCACTGATGGAAACATGGAAGAGGAGGGGCGAAAGGGAGCTAAATCACTTTAGACCTTTGTAAGAACAAGTAGAGAGATACAGAAAATTAATAAATATATACATTGAGCATGCACAATCACTCTCTTAGATGGAATGCCATTTCTTCATCATGATTCAATCCCCGGGGTGTTTGGTCTGAAAATCTAAGATGTATCTCGATTCTTTTTGTCTTAAAGTCAATACCCGGTTGCCACCCCTGGGCTTGCTCTCAATATGTTCAAGAATGAAAAATTTCAGAAGTGAAGGATTGCTATAATGTACATCTCTAAAATGACGTGCAACTGGATATTTTTCATCTACGTGAGTGACTGCTCTGCAATGCTCCAGTATACGTTTCTTGGCCATAGCGGTGGTACTCCCAATATACCAGAGCTTGCATGGGCATTCAATCACGTATACCACAAAAGTTGTGCTGCACGTAAGGAATTGATTAATCTTCTTATCGATTCCCTTGTAACTGGCCATATTGCAAAAAGTACTGTTTTGCAGGCCTTGCAGTGGCCACACGGAAAAAATCCTCTAAGACCATGATCCTGTTTCTTGGGATAAACAGTGATATCGCTGCGTACCAGCATATCCCTGATATTCCTGCCCTTTTGTAAGTAATGTTAGGCCTATTGGGTATACTGTCACCTATAGTGTTGTCACATTTTAAAATGCCCCAATTTTGAGTTAGAATCTTGCGAATGTTGTTAGAGTCAGAGCTGTATGTCATAATCATCCGGGTAGTGTCATCCTCCTTGCCCTCAGTATCAATGACCATCTTCTCAGCAATGGTAAGTGTCCTGGGTATACCATCTGCCCTGATCTTGGCTCTACGTAGTACCCAGTCAGGATACCCTCTGGCTCTAAAACGGTCTAGCATTTCTCCGCACTCCAGCTGGTACGCCTCTTCCGTGTTACAGTTCCTTTTAGCCCTCAACAGTTCTCCAAAGGGAATACTCCATTTTAGGGTCTCTGGATGGCTGCTGAGGGCATGGAGGATACTGTTGCCAGCCGTAGATTTGCGGAACAGAGAAGTGTGGATACAATTGTCCCTAATTTCCAAACTGACATCTAGATATTCTGCCCTGGTCTCACTGATATTGCTGGTGAGTACAATGTTGTACACGTTGTTGTTTAGATCCGCCACAAATGTGTCTGCCTCCTGTCTGGAACCTTTCCAGACAATCAACAGATCATCAATGTAGCGCATCCATGCAACCACATGTGCCAACTGTCTGGTATATGAGGGGTCTGCAAATACCTCTTGCTCCCAGCGCCCCATAAAGAGGTTCGCAAAACTGGGAGCAAAGCAAGAACCCATAGCAGTCCCGGTGATTTGTCTATAAAGGACCCCATTGAATGAAAAGATGTTATTGGACAAGCAGTATCCTATCATTTCTACAATCATCCTGCTATGTTCCCTGAATCTGATGGATCTGGTTGTCAGAAAATGTTCACACGCTCCCAATCCATGTTGATGTTCTATGATAGTGTACAGTGATTGGACATCAAGCGTAATGAACATACAACCTGCCTCCCATTGTATGTTTTGAATTTTATTAAGGAAATCCTTGGTGTCCCTGATGTAACTGGGCAACCCGGTAACAAATTCCCTGAGGAAGTGGTCTGCATATTTGGAGACATGTTCTGTTACGCTGCCCCTTGATGAAACTATGGGGCGCCCCGGTGGATTGATGGGATCCTTGTGAATCTTGGGCAGGAGATACAATACAGGAAGTATGGGATAGTCATTTTTGAGATATTGATATTCTTCCCATTCAAGAATACCTTTATCCCTCCAATCACTCAGTTTGTCCCAAATGCCAGTGATGCTTTCATTGTAGATCTCTCTAGTAATGGGCACATAGAATCTACTGTCCGATAATTGTCTGAGAGCTTCCTCAATGTACCTATCTCTGTCCAAAATGACAACATTGCCCCCTTTGTCAGCTGGTCGAATGACAATGTTGTCATCGTCCATGAGTGTCTTGATGGCCTGTCTCTGGGCATATGATAAGTTGTTGTTAATCATATGCTTGCGGTTGTTTTTTTGCCTATATGTACTAAGTGATTTGCTTACACTCTCGTGAAAGGTGTCAATGCTGTCATGAGGAAGAGCAGGAAAGAAAGTGGACTTAGGTTTATATATATATATAGATATAGATAGATATAGATAGATATGGTTAAAATTTAATAGAACCCTACCTATGACCTGGACAGATCATAGCGCGGTTTTCTTTGAGTTATCACTTCTTGGACAACCCCTCAAAGAATCAAACAATAATAAAATGGGTACAACAGGTTCCTGGTGAAAAATAAATACTCCAGATCTTGAATCCGCCTTACCCTCCCACAGCCCTTGTCTAAATACAGACCTTGAATCTGCAGCCCTAAACTTTGATGGCTGGATTGACTCGGCGGCCACTAAGCTAGCCCCAGAGAGGCATATACGTAACAGCAGAAAGCAACCATCAGCCCCATGGTACACACCTGAGCTTAAAGATCTAAAGAAAAAATGTAGGGCTCAGGAACGAGCATGGAGGAAATAATACTCGACAATAGAAAAAACTCACTATAAAAATGCGATTGAAAAGTATAAAGAGGCAATAATCTCAGCGAAATCATACTTTTTTACCGAGAAAATTAGTTCTGCTAAAAACTCAGCCAGAGAACTTTTTAAAACAGTCTCTGCCTTATCTAAATTTGGCAGAAGCAAACAATTCAGCCCTAATACGGGGTTCTGTGACAAATTAGCAGAGTTTTTCCATGACAAAGTAAAAAAGGTATATGACGAGTTCTCCAGCTGCCAAGCGGGTGACAATCTGGATAGGTTGAACAAAGGCGAGGCGACCATGCATGCTTGCCTACAAAAGTTTAATCTCAACGCCAGAACGAGTCAAGAGGCTCATATTGTCAACAAATCGGGATCCTCACTGGACCCCTGTCCAGCTACGGTCCTTCATATGGCCCCCAACATTATTGCAGACCACTTAGCACCCCTCCTTAACAACATCTTGGATGCTGTACGTTTCCCTAACACCTGGAAAAAATCCCTGGATATGCCCATTTTGAAAAAGCCTTCCCATGATCCTACGGAGATTAGCAATTACCGGTCCATCTCCTACCTGCCATTTCCATCTAAAAATTTCGAAAAAGCTCTTAATGAAGATCTGCTTCTTTTTCTAGAGTCTAATGATAAACTGGACCCTGTGCAACATGGATTTCGGCCCCTACACAGCACAGAGTCTGCTTTGATTGCTACTACTGAGGAGATCCGTGTCAAATTAGACGCCGGAGGAAATGCTATACTGATTTTGCTTGACCTCTCATCCGCGTTTGATACGGTTAATCACCAAATACTCATCCATCGCCTGTCCGAAATAGGGATTGCAGGCGAAACCTCTAATATACTTAGATCCTACCTAACTGACAGAGAACAAACCATAGTGATGGGAGAATATAAATCTCCCCCTTATGCCCTGCCGTGCGGGGTGCCCCAGGTATCTTCACTATCTCCAACTTTGTTCAATGTCTGTCACCCCATTGGCCAAACTCATACGCTCTCACGGCTTTACTGCCATTTGTTATGCAGATGACACTCAAATAGTGGTGTCTCTATCTTCAAAGCCTGAGGACGTGGCAACTAAATTTAATGATTGTATGGTTCATATTATCAGGTGGATGCATGACAATTGCTTAAAGTTGAATACTGACAAAACCGAAGTGGTATTGTTTGGCAAGGATACCTCCTTCTGGAACTCCTCCTGGTGGCCGGAAGAAGCGGGGCCTTGCCCATTGCCAGTAAAAAAGGTAAAAAAATCTCGGCGTCACTCTAGATGACCACTTATTATTATCTGATCAGGTTAACTGCATTACATCATCGTGCTTTTTTATGCTGAAGATTCTATGAAAAATGTTACCTTTCATTCCTATGGATCTTAGGAAAACAGTCATCATTGCTCTGGTGCTATCAAAAATCGATTATTGCAACGCCCTCTACTAAGGGGCAAACAAGAGGACTATACGCAAGCTGCAATCACTAAAAAAATGCAGCTGCACGACTACTGCTTAAAATACCCAAATTCAGTCCTGTATCCCAAAGTATTCAAGACCTGCATTGGCTCCCAGTCCAGGCAAGGATCCAATTCAAGTCAATGTGCATTGTGCACAAGACACTGCACAGGGCTGGGCCTGCCTATCTCAGTAAGCATATCAGATGGCACGTCCCACAACACAACCTCGGGTCATAGACGGCCTCTCTACTCGTTGTTCCCAGGGTGAAGACCGTAAAATGGGTGGCAGAAGTTTTTTCCATCTGGCCTCTAAACTATGGAACACTCTGCCCATCAGTCTGAGAAATCAATCCAACAGACAATTGTTTAGAAAATCGCTAAAAACATGGCATTTTGCATTGAAACCATAGTCCTTACCATCTCCC
Organism: Calotriton arnoldi; assembly: GCA_963921515.1. NCBI lineage: Eukaryota > Metazoa > Chordata > Amphibia > Caudata > Salamandridae > Calotriton > Calotriton arnoldi. The sequence goes on from CAWUFW010001783.1 coordinate 1,049,658, forward strand.
TTTGGTATAGTTTCAATGACAGCTAGCGCTAAGACGCCTCGGCATTCCCGCGCTTCATAAAACTTTCGTTTCATTCATTTTATATATATATATATATCTCTATCTATCCCATAGCAAGATCAATATATATATATATATATATATATATATTCTTGAAAATGACTGCTCCCACGTATATGAAACCGACTCCAGCACGCTCGGGATAGCTGAATAGAAGTTTTATTCCAGACCACGCATAACCAGGTAACGCGTTTCGACCGCGCAAGCGGTCTTTGTCAAACCTGTTTCCGCCGCCATTTTTTTGCCTTTTTATACCAGTTTAAAATTTAAAGTGACAGTGCAACAATATAAATCAAGTTTCAACAAGAATACAATAAAGTGACAGTGCAACATTGTAGCCAAGGTGACCTGTACATAATGCAAAACTAAAACGTATCAAATCGACCATATGGCCTATACGTTGTGCAAATGAGCGTTATCTTAAAAATATCACTTTAATGTTATTGCGATATATTTTGGCAGAACAAGAAGTCACTATGTCTTAGCATTTGAAGACTACATTTAAAATCATCAAAAAACATTTGTACATAGGGCTAAAATTAATTTGTTCCATAACGGCCAGTGCCCGATTGACTCCATGTTACTGCCACATGCCCTAATTTGTCTGGCCTTTTATAACACTCTATGTGCAAACAATGGAAAGTGCTTTGCTCAATGTCCCTTGGACAGTAAAGTGACCAGTGCCTTTAACTAATATCCTATTACTATTGAAATTTCATAGTAGCATGAAAGTACATCCAAAGGAGGTCCATAAATGAAATATAATAAAAATTAAAAAAAAGATTGAATTACGCTCTAACTTTCCACTGTTAATCAATTCTTCTTATTAATCTGTGCCAGTGCCCAATTCCTCCATGGACGACACCATAGGTCACACATACATTAAAAACTAAAGTGCTGTGCAAAAACTATGTGCAATAATTCTAATATTGTAAATATAAAAGATAAAAACGGAGTGGATCAAGATTATGAAATTCAATTAATTACATATCAATATGAGAGCTTCAGAGTGTTAATCATAAAAGCATTCCCCTTTCCTCTGGCTGATCTACTGATTACTGATCTGCTATCTTGTTCACTGCTTACAGATGCACATGTAGTTCTTCTTCAGTATTGTGCCCATTAGGGATCTTACTGTTAAAGCTCAAAATATATCTGGATTCAAGCTGTCTTAGGCATTTTTCTCAGTTACCCCTCTGTCTTTGTGGTACTTGGTCTAATACAAAATACCTCAGATCATCCAGTTTATTCTCATGAAACTGCTGGAAATGTCTGGCCATGGGGTATGCCTGATCACTATTGTTGATTGCTCTAACAAAGTTGTAAGATCCTTTGGTGCACTGGTAAAATGGTACTACCTATGTACAACTTAAAACAGCTACATCTCAAGGCATATACTGCAAACTGGGTCTTACATGTCAAGGGCTTCATGATCTGCCATTTTTTGTCTGTAAACGGTAAGGGTACTTCTGTTGTATTCTCTCCATACCTGCACGCCTTACACTTATGGCATTTCCTGAAGCCCTTGCTTTCACTGAGCCAAGTTTTTGGTGGTGGGATAGTAGGGCCATTTGCTACTAATGCTTGCCGCAAAGATCTCGCCTTGCGAAAAGTTATTAGTGGCCCACTTCCTAACTTTTGTTTCAGGAAGACATCCCCTTGCAGTATGTGCCAATGTCTTTGCATAATAGATCTTATGTTCTTGTGCTGTTTGCTGTAGCCTGTGATGAAACTAAATTGTGGTTCTGTCGTGTCTTTGGACCCCTTGGTGGCCGAAGGATTTGCAAATATGAACTGATCCCTAGGCTTGGCATTAGCCTACACCCTCGCTGTTTTCAAAACTGCCTTACTGTATCCCCGCTGTTCAAACCTCTCATTCAGCTCCTCCTGTGCTTGATACAGTTGATCAGGGCAGCTACAATTTCTCCTCCACCTCAAATTCTCAGCGTATGAGATACTGTTCACCAGTTTGGGTGGATGAAAACTGCGGGCATGAAGTATTGTATTGCCCGCAGTCTCTTTTCGAAATAGTTTGGTATTTATTTCACCCTCCTTTATATACACCGTTAGATCCAAGAATTAAACTTCCTCTTTGCTTATCTGTGATGTAAATTTCAAATTCAGGTCATTAATGCCGATTCTTTTAATAAAAACCTCTGCTGATTGTAGATCACCTCGCCAGATAATAAAAAGGTCATCTATATAACTGGTCCATAGGACCACATTATCGAACATCTCTTGGGCATAATCAACAGCGAGCACCTGCTCCTCCCACCAGCCCATATGCAAATTAGCAGAGCTGGGGGCGAAGCCGGTGCCCATTGCTGTTCCTCTCATCTGTTGATATAAATCTTTATCAAACAGGAAGATGTTGTTCTTCAGACACCAATTGAGCATGTCCACAAGTATTTCTGTATGTCTATACAGAGTGAGAGGGCGCAAACTCAGATAGTACTTTACCGCCCTCAACCCATCTTCATGTGTGATGCTTGTGTAGAGGGAGGAGACATCTAAAGTTATCATAATCAGATTCTCCTCCCACTGGATGTCATACACTTTTTTTTATAAAATCACCCGTGTCCTTGGTGTAGGATGACAGATTGTTTACAAAATCTTGTAGGAAAAAATTTAAAAACCTGGACGTGTTCTTAAACAGGCTTCCGATCGCCGAAATCATCGGACGACCCAGTGGTTTACCCATGCTCTTATGCACCTTCGGTATAAGGTATAATACCAGTGTCACTGGTGAATCAATTTTAAGGAATTTATATTCGGCCTGAGAAATAAGGTCCAAAGATCTCCAATGGTCTAGCTGTGTGTGGAAGCTGGTGGTGATTGTTTGCAATACACCCTCATCTACTTTCTGATAGCATTGTCTGTCACTGAGTTGCAACCTTGCTTCTTCCTGGTACATAGTGAAGGGCCAAAGGACCATGTTTCCGCCCTTATCTGCCTGTCTAACTACTATGTCCGGCCTTGCTTGTAGTTTTTTCACTAGTTTTCCATAGCCTATGTCCCTTACATGTGTGGTACTTTTAGCTAGTTGGTCTGTGCATAACTTCTTTAAGTCATGAATGACTAACTCAGTGAAAGAATCTATAGAGTCTTTAGGGACCATTGGTAAAAATACAGAACGAGGTTTAAAGGGCGTGCTCGGTTTGTTATCTATTCTTAAACCTTGCTCCATCAATAAGGCATCATCTGTCATCACATGTGTACCATCTCTTTCTAAACTATCCAAGTCCCTCAGAATATCTAAATCAGAAATTTGCAGTGCAGTGGTGCCTTCTGCACCTTTTTTATTTTTTAAACTTTATTTTCCATTTTTTACATTGTTTCAAAAGATACTGATGAGCAACTTCGTTCACTAGAGATTACAGAGGCATCGTCGCATAATCAACCGTTATATTTTAAAATTTCAATAGAGGTTGTTTTTGACAAGGCCAGTACGATGAATACAATAGTACCGTAACTTCATCCCTCCCAGGTCCTATCACCTGACCCCAATCCTCATCGTATCCCAGTGTCGCCAGGGACCCAACATAGTTAACCACAACAAGCAGATATTCAAGGCTGTGAAAATTGCAAATGGTATCTGACACTGAGGTTGTTGATACAGAAAAAATGTGTCACCCCACTCCCTCCGGGACAATGCCGTTGTCTAGTTGAGAGTTGGAGGCCAGTTTGGAAACCTCCACATATGAACGGAATGGGCCCCATATATCTTTTGGACGGGAGGAGCTGGGCATCATGCCTGCATAGGTCTCGGAGTTTACGTTGCAATGTGCCAAGCTGTTCAGCCAAGCTTGTACTTTTGGCGCTGTTCTTCTGCCCCAATGGATTGCGACCTCTCTTTTTGCCAATAGGAGACCCAGCGACGCAAACCGCCGGATCCCCTTAGGGAAATTTACCGTGTATCCCAATAAGGCCACTTCCGGAGTTGGAATGAGGGGCAAGTTTATAATTTTCCCTAGTGTGCAATGAATGCCTTCCCAGTATGCCTGCAGCTGGGGACATGTCCATGCAAGGTGTGCAAAGTCAGCATGTGGCGCAGCGCATTTTGGGCATGTGTGTGGTCTGGATGGGTCTATCCTGTGCGCTTTAGCAGGGGTGAAATAGACGCGGCGTAGAAATTTAAAATGAAGAAGTTTGTGCCTACTGTTAAGTGAGACTTCTTTAGTGACTGCACAACACTTGGCCCACTGCTCATCGGTTATCGGGTGGCCCAAGTCCATTTCCCAGTCATTGCGGACCTTGGTGTCACTCACTGGCCTCATACTAGCGCAAGCTTTGTATAATTTAGAAATTAAACGCGCCCCGTTAGTGTTTTCAATTATCAATGTAAGAGGGGGAAATGACTCGGGTTTGATCGGGAACGCGGGTAGTGTGGAACGTAGAGCTGACCGGATGCGGCCCATGACAAACCTATCCATGAAACTGCTGCCTTGGTAGCGTGTCTCTTCTTCAAGTGAGAAGACGTGCCCCTCCGGATATAGGTCTCCTACTTTGGTAATGTCGAACGTTGTCAAGGTGCGTTGCACCAGTCGTTCACCTGTTATCGGGAACCACCTAGCGTTCGGGAGAGGGAGGGCGGAAGAGTATAGTGCCGCAGCGCCGGTCAGCCGTCTCAGCTTCTCCCACGCCCAGCTGGTGGTGGACACGGTTTGTATGTCATGCGGGTCCCTAGGGACTTCCCTGGTCATGACTGTGGACAACTGCTCCGGGAGCACAAGGTCCGCCTCAGGCCGAAGGTACGGTATTCTTGCTTCCGGATGTAACCATGCATGTGCATAGCGGCACTGCGCTACCAGGTAATACAATTGTAAATCCGGCACATTATACCCCCCTTGGTCATACGGTAGTGTGAGTACCGGCCAACGGACACGTGGCTGTTTCCCTCCCCATACTAGTCGCGTTAGGTGGGAGCGTAGTGTCCGAAAGAAGCCGTCAGTGAAGGGTATGGAGATGTTGTTTAATAGGTACAAGAATTTGGGAAGTACCACCATCTTCAGAATCGCCACTCGGCCCGCTATGGACAATGGTAGTCGCAGCCATCTGTCCACCTGAGTCTCCAGAGTACTAATTGCATGCCCATAGTTTAAGCAAATGATCTGTGTGGTGTCTAGGTGGATGTGAATCCCAAGATATTTGACCGATTCTGAGCACCGTTCGAGAGGGTATTCGCATTCCCAAGGTCTTGTGCCAGTGGTTAAAGGGAAAATAATTGACATGTGCCAGTTTATCCCTAGGCCAGAGAAACGGCCAAACCGGAGTATTTCTTTGATGAGGGGTGCTAAATTAGTCTGGGGCTCTCTGACATAAAGGATTGTGTAGTCCGCATAGAGCGAGACAAGGAGAGGGCCCGTGTTGAATTGTAACCCTCGCTGCAGATGGCGCTCCTGAAAATGGCAGATGAGCGGGTCCATAGCCAGGATGAACAAGAGAGGGGATAATGGGCAGCCCTGACGGGTACCGCGGGAGAGCCTAAAAGGTCTAGAGAGTGTGCCGTTTAGGCGGAGTCGGGCCGTGGGGCTGCTGTATAGTAAGGCTGTAGTAGCAATAAAACCCATAGGCATGCCCATTCGGCGCATCACAGAGAAAAAACGTCCATTCCAAGGAATCGAATGCCTTCTCCGCATCTAGAAGGATCGCGGCCGCGGGAGTCTCTGGATTAATCCTGTGGAGGACTGCAAAAGTGTCCGAAGGTTCAGAGAAGTGGACCGGTGGGGCACAAATCCGGATTGAACTGGAGAAATTATAAACTCCATTAATTGGGACAGGCGATTAGCAATGACTTTGGCTAGGATTTTGTAGTCCAAATTTAGAAGAGACAATGGCCTATAGGATCCGCATAATGATGTGTCTTTGCCAGGCTTGGGGAGCAAGATAATAACTGCCTCGCGAAGCGTGGGGGGGGAAGCACCTGCTTCTCCAATGGCTCTGCATATACCTCAATCAGCTGTGGAGCAAGTATGTCTTTATATTCTTTATAAAAGTCTCCCATGAAGCCATCTAACCCGGGGGCTGTAGAGCCACGAAGGGTGTCGATGGCATGAGTGACATCAGCCACGGATATGGGCTCAGCTAAGAAGTCTTGCATATGCTTTTCTAGATATACTAGCGCAATCTCTGATAGGTAGTCTTCCTGTGCCGTGTGATCACTCCCCGCTTTAGAGGTGTATAGTGCAGTGTAATAATCCAGGAATTCGTCTCGAATTTCTGGTGTGGATGTGAGTGTTTGATTAGTAGCTGAGCGTATCTCAGTGATATACACCTTGCTGTACGGTGGCCGCAGCATCTGCGCTAACACTCTGCCAGGCCGTTCACCCTCACCATATCATCTGGCTGTGTGATACTTACCCAGGTACAATATCTCCCGGTCTGCAGTGTCTCTATATTCAGTCAGAAGGGCCAGACGTTTCCCCTCCGAAGCGGGGTCAGAGGTCCGCCCAGAGGTTGAGTCTAGGGTCAAGATGTCTCGCTCAATGCGTGACATCGCGCTGCGGAGATCCCTAAGTACCCCAGCGTGTTTGGCAATACAAACACCCCTGATGACTGCCTTGAACCCCTCCCACAGTACAGCCCAGGAGTCAACCGAACCGGTGTTGATCTCAAAGTAGTCCTCGATGGCTTCACGTATTTCTGCCTTAAAGAGGTCATCGTGCAGAACGCGGCTTGGGAAGCGCCATTGCCGCTCAAATCCCTCAGGACGTGGGATTTCCAAGTGTAGTACTATCGGGGAATGGTCGGAATATCTCAGAGGAAGAGTCTTAAGTGTGCCGAACCAGTCCGCCACCTCGGGGGGAGAGTAGCCAGTAATCGATTCTAGTCCAGGTGTTATGTTGACCTGATTAATGTGTGTAATCTGTGAGGGTGGGGTTACGCTTGCGCCAAATGTCTATAAGCGAAAATTGTTCGCAGAGTTCTAGGAGAGCGCGACACGCTCGTGGTTTAGTGTCAGGGGTCACAGAGGTGCTGTCAAGCCTGGGGTTAAGAAGCAGGTTAAAGTCTCCAACCACTAATAGCAACTGCGGTTCCAACTTAGCCAGTTGATCGTTCAGAGTGTGGAAGAATTCAGGGGAATCAGTGTTCGGGGCATAAACGCTCATCAAGGAAACCCTATGTCCACTCAGAGAACCCGTGACAATGATGAATCTGCCCTCAGTGTCCCGCACTACGGCGCTAAGACTAAAGGGGACCCTTTTGTGTATTAAAATGGCAGTACCCCTAGCATAGTTGCTATAATTTGCGAAGTATCTATGCGCACCCCAGCTAGCACCAAAATGTGCCGCATCTGTAAGGGGCAGATGCGTTTCCTGCAAGTAGGCTATATCTACATTATGTTGTATTGGGTAGTGAATCACCTGTCTTCTCTTGCGATTGTCGTTGAGACCTCTTACATTCCATGAAACCAGGGATAAGCTAGAAGGGCCCTCTATATTACCCAGTCGAGCCATCATGAAATGTATCAAACCAATCAGAACAGAGTAGCGACTAAGAAAAGAAATGTGTTGCGTCAGTGAACTTAGCTGCAAACAACAAAAAACAGATCGATAAGTCTGAGCGACCCCCCCTCCCCCCACCCAGCCTCACTCTAACACGCGTGAGGCCAAACCCATGCAAACGGTAGAACATGAAGTACCAATTGACTTTACACTTAATTGACATTCAGCATCGTCAAAGAGTTCTCCAACCCCAGCGCCGGAAACAACGACATCACCCCCTCGCAAGACCTCTGCAACTCACTCTCCGCGTTCTTCCACCGCAAGATCACCGACATACACAACAGCTTCAACGCACAAACAACGCACCCTACCGCCGAACCAATGCCCGCCACCACCACCCTCTGCAACTGGACCCCGATCAACACCGAAGACACCACCCGCACGATGAACTCCATCCACTCCGGATCACCAACCGACCCCTGCCCACACCACGTCTTCAACAAAGCCGACGCCACCATCGCACCCCATCTCCGGGACATCATCAACTCCTCCTTCCGCACCGCCACCTTCCCGGAGAGCTGGAAGCACGCCGAGCTTACCGCCCTCCTGAAGAAACCAACGGCGGACCCCACCGACCTCAAGAACTACCGCCCCATCTCGCTCCTTCCGTTTCCGGCCAAAGTCATCGAGAAGACCGTCAACAGACAGCTTGCCGCCTTCCTCGAGACGAATGGATCCCTCGACCCCTCGCAGTCCGGGTTTCGGGCCAACCACAGCACCGAGACCGCCCTTATCGCAGCCACCGACGACATCAGAACCCTAACCGACAACGGGGAAACAGCTGCCCTCATCCTCCTGGACCTCTCCGCGGCGTTCGACACCGTCTGCCACCGCACCCTAGTGAAGCGCCTCAGCAACATCGGAATCCGAGAGAAAGCACTGGAATGGATCATCTCGTTCCTCGCCGGAAGAACCCAGAGAGTCCGCCTCTCCCCGTTCAGATCCGAAGCCACCGAAGTCATCTGCGGCGTTCCACAAGGATCCTCACTCAGCCCGACCCTCTTCAACGTCTACATGAGCCCCCTCGCAGCCATCGCACGCCGACACAACCTCAACATCATCTCCTACGCCGACGACACCCAGCTGATCCTCTCCCTCACCAACGACCCCACTACCGCCAGAGCCAACCTGCACGACGGGATGAGAGACGTCGCCGACTGGATGAGGAACAGCCGCCTTAAACTGAACTCAGACAAGACGGAAGTCCTCATCCTGGGCTCATCACCCTCCGCCTGGGACGACTCCTGGTGGCCCCCGGCCCTGGGCACCGCACCCAAGCCAACGGACCACGCACGCAACCTGGGCTTCATCCTGGACTCCTCCCTATCAATGACCAAACAAGTCAACGCCGTCTCATCTTCATGCTTCAACACCCTGCGCATGCTCCGCAAGATCTTCAGATGGATCCCCACTGAAACCAGGAAGACCGTCACCCAGGCACTCGTCACCAGCCGACTGGACTATGGGAACACCCTCTACGCCGGAACCACAGCCAAACTTCAAAAGAGACTCCAGCGCATCCAGAACGCCTCCGCACGACTCATCCTGGACATCCCCCGACACAGCCACATCACCGTACACCTGAAAGACCTGCACTGGCTCCCCGTCAGCAAGAGAATCACGTTCAGACTCCTCACCCACGCACACAAGGCCCTCCACGACCTGGGCCCAAAGTACCTCAACGACCGCATGTCCTTCTACACGCCCACACGCCAGCTACGATCAACCAGCCACGCCCTCGCCACCGTACCACGCATCCGCAGAACCACCGCCGGAGGAAGATCCTTCTCCTACCTGGCGGCCAAGACCTGGAACTCCCTCCCCACTCACCTTCGGCGAACCCAGGACCATCTCGCCTTCAGGAAGCAGCTCAAGACCTGGCTGTTCGAGCAGTAACTTACCCCCTCCCCCAGCGCCTTGAGACCCTCCCGGGTGAGTAGCGCGCTCTATAAATGCCGTGATTGATTGATTGATTGACAAACCCCAGAAACAGTGCCCCAGTGTGAGTAAGAACAAACCCAACGGATACACCAAGGGGGGGGGGGTGGCAACGCAGGGGCAAATCTACCAGCCTAGTGAAACATCAGAACAAAATGAATATCATTTTCCCAAACTGTTTTACATCAAAGAGACAAATGCCATGTAGGTATGTTAACCAGTGCCTGAGCCTGAGAACAGTTCCGCACTAGCGTCTGAACCACTATGCGGGGGGGAGGAGCGGCCTCCGCCTACCGAGGCCTGACTGTTATGTTGTTTATATGTCTGACAGAATTCCTGAGCCTCAGCAGGAGTGTCAAACATGCGACCTCTACCGCCCACATCCACTCGCAATCGGGCAGGGTATAGCATGCCATATCTGAGACCCAGGTTTCTGAGAGTGGCCTTCACCCCATTGTATTTGCGTCGGGCATCCTGCACCATCGCTGTGAAGTCCGGATAAAAGGACAACTTCGAGCCCTGCCAAACCATGTCTCTGCGTTCTCTGGCCAGTCTCATAGCCGAGTCGCGGTCGCGGAAGTTCATTAGGCGTGCAATGATGGGCCTGGGAGGGAGTCCAGGGTTAGGCCGAGGGCCCAACGATCTGTGCGCTCTCTCCACCACAAAGCCAGCGGTGAAAGACTCCCTGCCAAACAATTCAGTTAATAGCTTTTCTACGAACGGGTCCGTGCGGCCGGTGGCTGTTGTCTCCGGAACCCCTAGGATACGGATGTTGTTGCGCCGACTGCGCGCCTCCAAGTCCTCATTTTTGATGGCCACCTCTTTAAGGATACGCTCGACACGTTCCAATCTTTTGAGTGATTGAGCCGTTCCATCCTCAATGTCTGAAATGCGGGCCTCCGCTACATCCAGCCTCCTGTCGTGCACCTGGATTTTAGCCCCTAGACCGGCAATGTTCTTGTCGAGTAAATCAAAACGGCTGTCGAGCGCCTTGAAGCCTGCCCTCATCTCCTGTAGCATGGAGGCGGAGAATGCTGCGGAGTCCGCAGTGTGATCAATGGCGTGCGCGTTGTCCGCCATATTGGAGCTTTCCGCGGGGGCACGATCCGCGATTTTCTCAAAGGGGAGGGTCTTTTGTTTGGGATCTTTGCGGCCCATGCCGCAAAGAAACAGCCCCAGTGACCAAGTGTAGTTGAAGGTGGTCAGGTATCGTTATTCGAACTAGGCAGGCAGCAGGGTGCAGCGAACAGGGCCAGTGCACAAGACCTCGACCAGATGGGCCGCCCCCGCACTGGAGTAGCTGGCACTGCTAGGGGCTTGCTTGGATTTGGAGGTGCGAGGTATCTGTGTTGTGCTGGGGTAATACGTTTTATGTAGGCCTGCCCCAGTCCGTCCCCCGCTGTTTTTCAGTCGAGATATCTCCTCTGATGGGGGCTCCAGGGCAGTCGAGTGCTGCGGTCATAGGGTGCAAGGACCGCGCCGTGTAGTTCAGCAGGGTGTCGTCACGCATCGGCCAGCCTCATCAGTAGCAGGGCTCCCCACCAAGCCCCATGAAGTCCAGCGCCCCAGGGTGCACACTCCAGGCAATCCGGCATTGCCAAGGGCCGACTGTAGTGCAATGAATGATGTCCACACCTCAGCTGCCTTTGCATGGGGCTACTCCGGCCACTCGGCGGTCAGTGCTACAGCTGGTGCAGTTCTCTGGGCGGCTGTTGGGGCCAGGTGGCATCGGGTAAGCGGCGCCGGGATGCAGGATCGCGCGGGCGGGGCGCCCCCCCCCCCACACCAGCTCCTCAATCCCTCCAGCCCATGCCCCCGCTCGCTCGGGAGGGTGTTGCTGATAGTTGCAGGCGGGCCCTGTCCCCGCCCACGGTCTGGAATGCGAGGGGCGCGAATATCGGCCGCAGAGTAAGGCCGCTCGTTTCCTGGGCAAGGTGGGGCCGGGGAGGGGGGGGGATCCGGACACCGCCGCACCGCTATTGCCAGCAACTCACCGCCATCACCAGCCCGGCGTTTCGTGTGCTGATGCGCTGTATCCTCGCGTCCCCGGGTCAGAAGGCAGGGAAATGGCGCCGAGTCGCTCCGCTGCAGGCTCCTCCCTTTGTTCGTTCTCGGAGCCGTAACTCTCTCGCCAGGTCCCCAATTCGCCTCGCGTTTATAGCCTCCGGTGCGGAATGCGCACAGCTCGGTGGCGCTGCAGTTTACTGGGCATTTTCGCGGCTGGTGACGGGGGAAAATGTGTGTCGGCTGGGTCGCCCTGAAGAGCTTCACTGCCGAGCGGCCATCTTAGCCACCGGCTTGGCCACGCCCCCGTGCCTTCTGCACCTTCAGTTGGCCGTGCCCCTACCGGCCTGCCTACTGAAAAATATTTAGCAAGTCTGAGTTTGCGTGTAAATTTAAAACGATCAATACGAGTTTGCACATAGTCCATGTCCTCAGGGGTGCAATAAGAAAGCCCGTGTGAAAGAATTTTTGTTTCTTCTGCATTTAATATCAGGTCAGATACATTTATAATACTGATATTGTTCTCTCATTTGTTTTTCTTGTTACTTGGTTTCTTGTTCATCTGTTCTCCTTGTTCTCCTTGACCTGCGGTTCTTCCTCTTCCTCCTCCTCGGAAGGATCTTTCTTGCCCCCGTAAGGGCCTTAGATTGATGTTTCGGTCCCACCGCAAAAAACGCAACTCATCTTCTACAGAGGGGATGTTGCCAGTCTGCCTAGTCTCCTCATTATCAGTATCCGCCTCCGAGCTAATCTCAGACTCTGACTCCTCTCTCCGTGATACTGCATTGCTCTTGAGGGCCATGGTCATTTTTTGGCGTCTAATATTCTCAAAACGTTTTGAAAATGTAAAAATCTGGCCCCTCTGATAGTCCAGTTTGTCCCTACTGAACTTAGTCGCTTTCCGATCTTTAATGGTCTGCTCATACTTTTTCATCCTTTCTTTCATCTCCAACTGCAATTTTTTGATGATGTCCTGTTCTGGGAATTTACTCAGTTGCTCAGAGAGAATATCATTTTCCTTGAGGAGGGCTTCCCTGTCTGTCAGCATATTTTACCAAAATTGCCAGCATTCGTCTAGATGATTCAGCATTGTTTTGGGCCCACTCCTTCAACATATCAGGATTTGGGTGTTCATATGTGGGTGCAATTAATATGCACAGGCCTCTAGGGACCCGCCCCACATCCAAATATCGTGTGAGAGACTTACTTTCCCACCACTTGGAGGTTTCTCGTTTAATTAGCTTTTCCAATGCTTTTAACAATTCTTTAAAATCATCAGTGTTAATCGGCTCACCCTCTTTCCTTGGTTTGGAAATGTCTTCAGTTATTTCTGCATCACTAAATAACTGCTCCGCTGCGCTCTCTCTCTCTCTTTGAGCCACTCCATAGCTCATGTAACGTGGTCTGAAAAATCTTTCTATTATTGTGAAGCGTCCCGTTGCGCAGATAAATACTGCTTTCCTCTCTCCCCGCTGCCACTCTTAACATATATATATATTCCTACTTATCTTATTTATACTTACCTGCGTGGTAAAGGCATGCATGGTAATTCTATGTGTTGTAATGTCATACAACTGACCATGGGCACCAGATGTTCAAGGCCCTTTTGTTCGGGTTGTGGTCAGTTTCACAAAGTGCCTAACAGGAGGCTGATGTCTTTTCCTAACTGAATGGCTTTTTGATGAAGGTAAGCATTCTGAAATTATCCGGGCTGTTTGAAGATTTGGCGCTCTCCATTAACCTTCAGAAGTCCGTAAAAACCATTTAAGGAGCTTGTCTTCCTAAGAGCGCTCCTGGACTTTAAGCACTTATAGGTACATTCAGCAGTGCACAGGATGCTGATCTTGCTGAACTGACCATTGCAAGTGAGGCAGTCTGCGAAGGTCACAGCCAAACACTTTATCATCCTGCTTGGCTTCATGTCACCCTGCATCTTGCTATTGCAATTGTGTAGATTTACAATGCTAGTCCTGCAGTAAGAGGTTTTCCAACTGTGGATGCAGGTGACTACTGGTGCCTTCCCCCCACCTTTTTGCAAACATGAGTGTCAGGATGAGAAAAGGTCAGCCTAACAGACACTCTTCATATTCAGGTCAGGCAGCTAGGCACTGTACATGCTCTAAATGCACCGGCACCTGACTGCCTGAGCTGAACTTTGCAGGGCTGAAGATTTCACAGCCCTGTGGCATGACCTCCTCAGCCCAGCAAAGAACTTGGAGCTCTTCCCTCTCATGCTCGGTGTCAGATAGACTCGGACCAGGGCCCTTTAGTTTTAAGCCCTGATGTGCCCAGGGCTGACTGTTTATCAGGGATGCTCGTCAGAGTGAGGTCAGCAGCCTCACTGACCCATCTCACTCTGTGATGAGTAACAGATTGTCTTCTCCTCTTATTGGCTGGCCCATAACAAGGTCAGCCAGTGAGACGAGGCTGCAGTCCCAACCCTCCAGTAACCACCAAGACTTCCCTCCTGCCACCAGAGATCACCGCTACGACTGGTAAGCTTTGCTTTTTTTTTTTTTACTGTTTGGTACATGTTTGCGTGTGTCTATGTATGAATGTATGTGTAGTTGTGTGTGCTGTGAATGTTTGTGTATGTGCTTGTGAATGGTGGGTGTATGTGTGCATGCTTGTGAATGTTACCCAGCGCTATATTTTGAACCATTCAGTGCTGTGACATAAACCTTGTGACTCCGTAGAGCACTATATAAAACTCTAATATAAATGAGCTGTAGGGTACCCTGTGATATTTTCGATTAGTTTTATATAGCCTAAAGAGCGTAACCCCTAATGTTTGTAGGAAGCTGGCTCTTTACACAGTGTACCTCATTTTGGTCCACAATATAAAGAGTCTAGGCAACCCATGTTGGTTTACGGAGGCAAAAATGACAACACTAAATGCTCTCTTTTATGGTAGTGTGGGCGAGCAGTTTAGTTTTTTCAGAGGGTAGTGCTAAGCATTTGTTGTACTCACAGAGGCAATAAATGAGACACACACTCAAGAATAAATCTGAGACCAATTTAGAAAAAGAGGTTGTATTGTTATGTAAATTTCGATACCATGAACTTCGTTATCAAGTAAATGCTTTTTGTTATATTAATATTTACAGGTAAAATGTTCACTTAAATGCGTCTTTACACAGCAATGCTTCCCTATGGAAGAAAAGGCGTATGTTGCATACAGTTATTTATGGTCGGTTTCTCTGGGGTCTCCTTCGGGACTTTGGTTGTAGGGGGCCAAAGTACTACCAGCAGTTACTCGTTACCTGCCCTTGGGCGGCTGGGTGCAAAGGAGCGGGTCAGGTTGGTAGTTTTGCGCTATGCCGGTGAAAAGAAGGGAGGCCATCTAGAAACAGGCTGCAGAGGGGGACTTGGGGACAAGCCCGGGAGCTCCCAAAGGGTGGCTTGGGTCACAAGAGTCCTTGGAACAAACGTGCACAGCCGGTTCATCGGTACCTGTGTTGGGGAGCTTGAGTGGAAAGGTCGGCTAGGCTCTGTGCGCCCTAGGACCTTGCAGTTGTTGGTCTCGCTGGTTGAGGGTGCAAAAATCAGGACTGCTAGGCGACTCTGGAAGTGGGTCTCTGCGATGCAGACGTCCCTTTACAGCTGCTCAGTCTCTCTGCTGTTAGAGTGCCGACTGTACTTAAACAGGCCCTGGCTGCTGCAAGGGGTGCGGTATCCCAGGTATTGATCCTGTTCAGCTTCGGTTGGTCCTGGTGTCCTCCCACTCGGTGGGGGGTCAGATCTGACCTTCAGAAGCACAGGTACCTCTTCCTGGGGAGGCTGCTGCGTCGTGCTGGCCAGGGAGCGGTAACTCAGTGAACTGGACTTTGCTTCTTCTGTGCCTGCTCACCCACGCACACAAGGCCCTCCACGGCACCGGACCAGCATACCTGAACAGCCGACTCAAATTCCACGCACCCCAAAGGACCCTACGATCAGCCCAGCTCTCCTACGCCGTGGTCCCCCGCACCAGAAAGACCAGATCGGGAGGCCGCTCCTTCTCCTTCCTCGCGGCCAAAGCATGGAACGCCCTTCCGCTCCACCTCAGACAGACAACATCGCTCCCCTTCTTCGCAAGAAACCTCAAAACCTGGCTTTGACAGACCCCCTCCTTGATGGATGGAACCTGCACCCCCCCCCCCCCCAGCACCTTGAGACCCTTACGGGTGAGTAGTCGCGCTTTAACAAACCCCTGATTGATTGATTGATTGTAGACTGCAGGGGAGGAGCTCCTCTACTCCAAGGAGATTGCTGGCAATTTGCGAAGAGCTGGCAGTGCACCCGGGGTTCTTGGTAGTTGCTCAGCTGCAGGACGAGAATGGATTGTCGAGAATGGTGCAGGCAGGAAGGCTTTTGCACCAAAAGTCCACAGTAGTCTTCAGTTTTTGTTGTCTCGCAGCTCTTCTTTGCCCTTCGAATCTGAGTTCCTGGCATCAGGGGTGCCGCCAAAATACTCAATTTAGGGGCATTAAGGGGAGTGACAGGTAGTAGCCAATGGGCTACTTACCTTTAGGGTGTCTACACCCTCTATATGACCACTTCCTGTGGGAAGTGGGCATAACCTGACCCAGTGAGCCTACTTCCGCCAAAACCAAGATGGTGGAATTCTAAGTTTTGTGTTCACATCAGGCAGCCCCCCTAAGGGGTGGAACTAGACTAATGGAGGAACACGCCTCCTGAGTAGCTAATTTTCCCGCCTGTCCTGGTGCCAAATGGGCCTGGGGGTGGCATTTTCCCTGTCTGGTGAAGCCTTGGGTAGCATATCAAAGGCGTTGAAGACCTTTGAAGCCTCCTGCCTTGAAATGCTGATCACTTAACCATCCTGCTTGGAGGAGGTGACAACACCTCCGGCCGGAGCAGGAATTGTTTCTGTCCTCAGAGAGCGCAGGCTCTCACCTGCAGGGGATCAAAAACCTGTCTGTGGTGGAAGGCTGGTCTACACCAGTCCGCCAGTGCGCTATTAGTCAGTAGGTTTTCAGGGGGCATCTCTAAGGTGCCCTCTGGCTGCATGTATTAATAAATCCATCACTGGAAGATGTTTGATACCAAACATCTCTAGTTTCAGTGAAGCCATCATGTATCTGGGGAACTCTTAAATACCAGTGTCCAACACATGGTCTAACAAGCATTGGCATAGCCAATAGGTCTCGCTTTTGGGACCTTATAAGTGTTTAGCCATGCAACAGTTGCATAACTAAATACTTATAAGGTCCCAAAAGCGAGACCTATTGGCTATGCCAATGCTTGTTGCCTGCTGTTTCTGATTTACCTGTTTCCACTGCTCCTGGCCTGCTGTCACTGCTTTGCTTTGTTACCACTGCTTTTGCCTTGTCGTCACAGCTTTTGTGTTTTCATCTCACTCCTTCCTGCCTGTTTGCTCCCTCACTCACTCTCGATCATATCTATGCTCTTTCCCTTTCACTGTCACGCTGTTTCATCACTGTGTGCTCGCTCATTTCAGCGTGCCTACCATTTTGCACTCCTCTCTCTTTTCGCTTTCTTCTATTTCTGCCACTTTTTGTCTGTTTCTATCTTGTGCCATCTTCCCTTTCTCCTCCTTTTCATTTGTGCTACCTTTCTCTTTTTGATTGTTTCCTCCTAATTCTTTCTATTTGTACCACTTTTTTCGCCTCTTGTTTGTTTCCCTTTCTTCCACTGTCTCGCTCTTCATGCTCTCCCCCTTTTGCTGTTTCTCCCATTCATTCCCTTTATCCCCTCCTGTGCCATACCTCGTTACCCACCTTCCTGCCTTCCCGCTTCCTGCCTTCCACAAAATCTCCCAGCCCCCGCCCCCTACTCTCCTCCTTCCCTCCTCCTTCCGCCCAAGACCTACTTAATGGTGACTGCAATGCTGATTCGAGCCAATGGCAAGCCCGTTCCTGCCTTACCCAGCACCAGAAACCCTGGTGCTCACCCCACCCACAGCTACTCTGCCATGGTTCGGGTGCAGGAGGACCAACGCACCCTCGGACACGATTGGCAATATAACCGGAGTAATGTCGATAGACCCCTTGTCACGCAAGGGACTGGTTCAGCATGCACAGAAGTGAAATTCACCTTCTCTTAGGAGCTGCTGCGTGAAGCAGACGCAGGGACAGTTTACCTCACGGCGCTGCGTGAAGAGCAGACGCAGGGACAGTTTATCTCATGCATGGCCCGACTGGAAAGGGAGATTCAAAGACAGTTTAACTCGCAGTACTGCGTGAACAGCAGCAGCAGCATGAGCACTGTATCTCAAGAGGGAGTGTGACCAGCAGAAGCGTGGACAGTTTACCTCGCGGCGCTGCGTGAACAGAAGCAGCAGAGACAGTTTACCTCACGAAAAAGCAGACACAGAAACAGTTTTACTTCTTTCTAGGCACAGCTAGAACTATAGAAGCAGAGACAGCGGAATCATGGACAGTTTACTTCGCACCATTGTGTGAAAGCAGAGACCGAACAGCGCAGTCCGATCAGCTGAAGCAGAGACAGTTTACCGCCTGGCACTGCATGAACAGCAGACGCGGGGACAGTTTACCTCAGGCGCCGCGTGAGCGGCAGTAGTATAGACAGTTTACCTCCATCCGAGCTTCTCTTTCTCTTGACAGTTCCTGCGGTGCCGCCTGAAGAGAAGGACGCTGGATCTGACCGAGCGCTGCGCATTAATACCATGCTCGCCCTTTACGCATCGCATGTTTATTCTGTGTAGTTCATCGATGTATGTGTGAGAGAATTAAGCATACTGTGAGGCAGGATCAGGTTGTGCTCGTTGGCAGCACCGCCTCGTTGCGATGCCCCTCCGAGTATCGTGTGACCCGAGTTCCCGCAGTCCACAGGGAGAGATGCACGCACTGTCCTCGAGGCTTGGTGTGAGTCTCCACCTCAGCTCCTCTCATTCCTAAAAGATGCAGCGTCTGCTCTGTTGAGGCCATAGCCTTTAAAACAAGCATTTGCAATGCAATAGGTCTCGCATTACTGAAAGTTTGAGCTATTGACGTTGTAAATAATAATGCAAACTTTCAGTAATGCAAGACCTATTGCAAAGCAAATGCTTATTTTAAATGAGCTGTAGCCGCATCCTGACCAGGCTGCTCAAGACACTTTTGCCCCCTTCCAACCATCTACAACAAGCAATGGCAAAGCTAGCAGGTTTCGCCTTTACAAAATCTATTGGCTCTGTCAATTGTTTTACATATCACACAGCACTTGAGCTGCTGTGCAACATGGCTTATGGTAAAAAAAAAAAAAAGCACTATGACGCAATCAATGGTGCGCGCATCATAGCACTTTTTTTACATTAAGCCATGTTTCACAGATACACTATACTAGAGGAAGGGCTTTAAGTGGAATGAAAAAACTTGGGGGGCTCTCAAAGGGGCGTGGTCGATGTAATGAAGGGCGTGGCTTAAAAACACAAACTGAAAATCCATGCTTAGCATAGTGTATCGCCCCACTGGTATTTTGCTGCTTCGTCATTCCATCCAGATACAACAAGTAACATTACACCTACAACAAGCCAGGACTATTAGCTTTGTCAATGGCTGTTAGTTGCATACGATAAATAAGCAACAACGATGGCTTCAATGTACATAATTTTGAAAATGCAAGCATCATACTGCCCCATCAGGTTTGCATTAATCGTCATTGCCCATGCGCCAAGATAACCATATTGACAGATATTGTCCCATCAGGTTTGTCCTTTAAGCCAGACTTTAAAAGCAATGTTGTTCTTAATCAAAACCAAATCTAGGACGTTTATGTGCATTTCAATACACTGAAAAAGCGTTGCCAAAGTACACACTGGAGCTACAAACACTCCGTGCCATTAAAAGAAGGCAGGGTCTCACACTGAAAAGCTGCACCAAACTCTCAGGCTCATTTCCTCGCTCAGGAAATGGTGTGGTCCTGAGCATGTCGCCTTATCGCGGTGTTCCCCGGTTCCATTAGTTGTTTAATTTGAAAGAAATATGATACGACATGAACCTAAGGTATGTAAAGAGGAACTTACAAAGCGCCATCTGTCGCCCTCAAGGAGCTTGTGCAGCGTGATCTCGGCTTCATAACAATGCTCATTTTGTTATCGAATTGCAAAGGATTTGGGCACTGAAAGTTTCACTGATCCTGCCGCTCCATGTCACATGCTCCATGGAGAGCAGAGAGCGCTGTCGACTTCTGACTGTGGCAGCCAGGTTCCGGCATGGCTCCAACCAATTTTCTTTCTGCCAAAAGATGAGTTTGTAGGAGCTTTAGCCCATGGCGATGGCAGGGCTCTGAGGCAAGGTCGGATGCCCGAAAGTACAGCGCATGCAAACACAATAAACACTATTATAAAAAACTACGGCGGGCCGCCAGCAGCTAAGTACAGCGCATACAAACACTATAATAACAAGTGGTGCGCGCGCACCACAGAGGAGCGGGGGCTAGAGAGCGCGGCAGCAAAGCGAGACGAACGCGCGCTGCTGCGCGTTCTGGCCACCGTCGGGAATGGGCGCGGCAAAGGCGGGACATGCGCCCGCCTTTGCCCAATCGCGTGCCGTTTTTTCTAAAAAAACGCACGCTACAGCCAATGAGGGCTTCTGAAAACAAAACCACACGTACGAGCATGTGGGTCGTTTTCAGAAGCCCTTTCTAGAGGTCTCGCGCTGCGCGAGCAGTGCTGTCCACTGCAACGCTAGGCGCGAGACCTAAAAAGCTGACCAGACGCTCGTGCTTCATGGCCTTTTCCCCGCACGGCCGGCATGTGTTTCCAATTATCGCGCCCGCGTCTGGGCACGATAATGGGAAACAGATGTCTGCCGCGCGCGTAACCGCACGGAAAAGGCCATGACGCACGAGCGTCTGGTCAGCTTTTCAAACCCCCTAACTTAGTCTCGCCAGAAGCAGCGCTTGCGCGCTACTCTAGGCTCGACCTAAAAATGGCTTCCCTGTTCACTTGTAATATCTAAGAATCTACTAGGACATCACAGGGGCATATCTGCTCATGCAGATATGTCCTCACATGTAGTATAGTGCATAAAGTGTCTGCAGACATGGCACACAGGGGGTGTGCCATATTGTGTCTTCACTTTTCTCTGCACCATGGCATGCAGCCTGCAATGGCAGTTTGCATGTTGGTGCTGAGGGGTCCCTTAGGGTGGCACAATACATGCAACAGCCCTTAGGGAACCTCTTTAGCCTCCTTCCCTAGATACCAGGGGTACCATTTACTAGAGACTTACAGGGGGTGCTAAAGGTACTGCCAATTGGGGAAACAATTGTACAGTTTTGGGGAAGGAGATCTGGCACTGGGGACCTGGATAGCAGGAACCCAGTGCACTTCTGTCAACTTTGCATCAGATACCAGGCAAAATGTGCGGGTGGCCATGTCAAAAAGAAGCACTTTCCTACACTGTGGTACAATCTACCTCTAAAGACCTGCCAGTTATTTTCTTATTAAAAGCTGGTTCTGATGTCAGGATGGGCTTGCAATAAGAAACAAGCACTGGCAAAGCCAATGAGTTTGGCATCAGCTTCCAGCCTTTTTGGCTTTGCAATTGTTTTTTCTTGGTTTTGTAAAATGTTATTGTTGGGGGAGCTGCTGGGCCCATGCCAATATAAAAAAAAAACATTGGGTAAAAGAGTAAATATGTTTTAACCTCAAAAAGCACACATTGCCATAGTAGCTGATGCACTGAATGGAACTACTTTTTGTGTGGATGTGCAAATTGTGAAAGAGAAGAATGCCGTCATTTACAATAAAGCTAGCCAGTGCCAGATGTGGGCTGACCTTGCACCTTGGTTTATGCTGTAATGGGCAGAAGAAAAATGTGAATGACACAACAGAACAGGGAGGAAGAGGGCTGACTGAAAGCCCCTATAAGTATATTGTGCATTAATGTTAGTAAAATCAAAAGGTCTTGGCTAACGGCAAACCTAAAAGTGCCGCTACTCACCTGTAATAATTTATTACAAGTGAGTAATTATGTCACAGTAGCAATCCGCCGGTCATCTGTAGTTGCTGGGCTGGTACTGACTGAACTCTGTACTCTGTATTCCTCTCTGCCGTGAGCGAGGCAGTGAACAAATGCTGAACGGGACTTGTGAGCAGCAGCAAACTGGGCCACTCCGCTACAAAAGACTCCCACTCTGCCTGCACGGATCAGCCAGTGTTTTAGGCCGAGGTCGACCTGATAGCAACTGTAAATAGGCCTGGACCCACTAGTGAAGCCCCACTGCTGCTTTCAGTCTGTTGTGTTCTGACGGCAGTGCATGTGGGTCGACGGCGTGCCTTGTGTGCAGCACTTAAGCTGAGACCAAACCTCTGAGCACACTAACCACTCCACTCTGGGCGGCAGCGCAGGCATGGCACGAGCACAGGCTGTGTGGGACCGATGAGCATCGGTGAGCATGCCCTTTACCTGTCCTTCCTTACAGGACTAAAATATGCTAAAGGAGCAAGCCTTGTGTAAGGTACTTAAATGATTTCCCTACTTCTCGGTTTGGCCATTAAATCAAGCGGAAACTATGTTAATTGAATAGGGATGAGATGAACAATAATTTTTAAATTGCCTTTTACTTGTTTACTGGTTTAGTCTAACACCCTTTGCAGGTGGGAGTTTGTGGTTTTGGACTGTCCATTATCACTATGGGTCAAGAAATCCCAGAATGCTACATTCTGTTATCTTAACCACAAAGAATCTTTAAAGTTATCTCACAAAACATCAGATCCTTTTGTCCATTTTGAAAATGTCAATAAGGAATCAAATACACCAAGTGTACGTTAAATGGATATTGCAAGTCATTTTGGAGTACCGTGACCTTATAAAGTCACTCTGGCTTCGGTCTCGTGTTTCTGTATGGTGGCGGTACTCTTCAGTGACTTTCTATATCCTTATAACTTATACCTTAATCTTGGGAGTGCTTTGTACCATATATTGCACTTCCACAATATTACAGCAGTGACTTGGTTTTGGGTCTAGAACCCTCATCACAATAGTATGCTTAGTAATTGAATCTTGGGTTTCATATGAGCAGCTTCTGGATGCCTTACAACAGATATGTACAGCATAGGTATGGTAGAGCAACATTTATGTCAGATTTTCAATATTTCGACAAAGGATAAATGGACACATGGTGACTCTCATATACATCATCAGTGGTTATCTTGAAATACTAGTATGAATCCAGTCATTATTGAGCTCCGTTGGGCCCCCCTGCTTTACAGTGACTTTCCTTGCGACTCCAGCATCTGCTGTAGAAAATGTAGAGTTTTCTGGGGCTGTATTTCCTAAGTGCCCCAGGGGCGCAATGGGTGTTTGCGCCCGTTTTGCGCGCCCCCTTGGCACTTTGGTATTACGGTAGGGGCCGCAGACGCTTGTGCTGCCCCTTCTGTAATACTGAAAGCGCTGGCACACACAGCACCAGCTCTTCCTTAGAAGTGCGTTCCCTCATTTGCATGGGGGGTCGTGGCCCCAAGCAAATGAGGGAATCCCTTTGCCTCTGCGCCCGCGCCGTATTATAGACTTGGGCGCAGAGGCAAAGAAGCTGTCGGGGGGCACACTGACATTGCGCCACTGTCAGTGCGCCCCCTGATAGAAGCCCTCTTTAGGGGGAAAGGCGGTCCTGTGAACCCCCAGACATCCCCTTGCAGGCGGGTGCAGTCACTCACTGCACCCGCCTGTAAGGAGATCTCTAATCCCCTTTAAAAGTGCAGGTGGGTTGCCGTCTGCACTGTGACAACACAGAGTGGCTTCAAAGCAGTCACTCCGTTTTTCACATGAATGCGGGGCCCGCAGGGCAACGCTAGTTCGCGGCTGCCCTGGGGCAGTGCATTCTCCATAATGTGGTGGATTTTCCTGGTTAGCGCTGGGCGCACATTTTGATAGGTGCGTCCAGTGCTAGCCTGGAAAATTCGCTGCATAGATATTATGGCCCCTGGAGGTGACTGTAGATACCACTTTACAAGAAAGATTTCTTAAAAGATCCTTGTTGTTGGTGAAAGTCATGCTAGCTTTGGAGTAACTGACCCAGTGACTACTGACACCAACATTGTGGAAGCCTAGACGTGTACTTCGGTGGCCTTCCATGCTTTTCAGAAGACACGGAGCCAGAACTGGGGTCTGTGCGCCCCAAACTAGCTACCTTCCTAGCTTCAGAGACTGGGTTGGATGTTCCTATGTGAGCACACTAGTGACTCTGCAGACAACTCTTCACAGGAAGCTTACATGTGGGTCCGTGATGACTGTCCTAAACTGCAGATGGAGGCTTGTTGTGAGAGCTCCTTTGCAAGCACCATGCTTACTGCTAAAGCGAGCGCACGTGCGATCTCTGCACTCGTGACACCTGCAGGCAAGGCACAGGGAGACACAGCAATCCTTTGCCTATCTTCCCTGCAGATGGGGAGATCATAACAGTAGAGGGGGCAACTAGACCTGAACTTCATTGGTGCTAACAGGTCAGCCAATGAGGCGGGGCTAACACTACAGATAGCTATCCTTAGAGCCAGGGCAAGAAAATAGAGTGCTACATTTTACATTTTAAACATATTAGTCAAACCTGATAGAATTACAACAAACATGTTTTAGAGGATATGACAATGTTCGCAAGCTTCCTACTGAGATCTTTAAAAAGGGGAATGAATACTTTGATCATTAAAAACCAGCTTCTTCAGCTTTTAATACAAAGCACTTTAAAACCAGTTTTCACCAGGTTATTCCACAACTATGACTTTTTTTTGCCACTTCTCTGAAAATTCCTTCTGTGAAATGACAATGAGATCATGAAATATTTTACATTCCATCTTCAGAAAGACACGTCGGTCTGTTGACTGGAGGTATGTTTTCAGTCTGCTCATCGAGACATTGCAACTTATGCTTGTTTGATGCAGCATACATGTGCAGTGGTCGGAATATTGAGCTTAGTGGGTTACCACACTTGTTTTTGCGGTGTGTGACTGCCATGACTAAGGTTTGATTCCCAAGGTATCTTTTATTCCTCTTGAGATTAAATGAGTGAGTGCCTATCAGTTGGCAATATTACCATCTGTTAATTACTCTGCCAGGGATCTGCACTATCCTAGATCAATATAAAATAGTTGTTGTTAGCACCCCACATTGAGCAGTTATATGTGATGACAGAGTTACATCCACCTGGCCTAAAGAACTGGCAAAAAACGGTTGTTACCGTGAAATACTTTTGCAACAAATGGTGTTCTAGCATGCCAAGAATGCAAATATTCATTCAAGCTCCAGAATACATAAAATGTGTGGCTGATGGGCAATACCTTGCAAAGAGATCACTCCAACAGAAACAGGAATAGTGCATCTTAATAGCAATAACAACAACCATGTTTTCAGTTCTGCTCTGAAGCCCCCAGCACACTAAATGTCAAATCCACTAAAGCATCAATGTTGTTTTTAAGTCCCACTAGGGCAATTTGCATTATAAACTTTGTTACATAAGTCTCCAAAACTCCTTTGGAAAAAAAGACCATATTCTCCTAAATGTCTACACTAATTATAGCAGTTAGCCTTGCCTGGGTAGAGAAAGGTCCAGTCTAGAATGGGGCAAAAGAGAGACACTGGGCCGGCGACATGGTTAACAGTTTGACATTGTGGCAGTGGAGCAAGTAGTGCACAAAGTAGTATTTTCATTGTGATTTTGCATTGGTAACCTATTATACGCAATAATCAGAGTGATGCTGATGTTGACAGACCCAGTCTTAGTTTGACAGCAGAATATGGTTCCTCAAACATTTTGCTGCCAAACTATACCTCTTTATGGAGGCAGAACACAGCAATGCAATGTGGAGTGCTAGTGTACAACAATTGCATGGACATTTTCCAGGCGAAAAAACACACAAGGCATATATTAAAGCAAATTCTAAAACTGTTTTACAATGCACTCTGAGAAACTGTCCATTGAGGTGCTAGCTTTAGGTAGCAGAGTCATGCCTCCGGTTAGACGTAAATTATATGTTCTGGCTTCACATAGCTGTTCTATCTCTGTCTTCCCATACATTAGGCATCAAACACCTGAGCTAGGCATCGTGTGACAATGCCCAAACACCATCATTTCAGCTCGATTTCTTCTAAAAGTACAACTGGTCCTGCATTTAGTGACTGAGGACACCCACTAAATATATTGAAAACCTATACATGGGAGCTGAGTTGTTACTTATAAAGCGCAATGAGCACTCTAAAGCTGAACTGACTAACATCATCAGTAAAGATAAAAAGATATCAATAAAATAGATTCATTGTAAGACATAGAATGGTCCCTTATTTTGTGTAGGCCAAGAAAGAGTGCATTCAAAATAGAGGAAGACGCAAAAGAGAAAGAACATCCTCCTCTGCACCACCCTCCACCAAGTCTTTCCAAATTAAGGGAATGATCATAGGACGGAAGAGGCAAAATGAAAGGATCACTTGGGCGTGGAAGCAAATACATAAGCAGCATGGGGACTGTTCCATAATAGCTCTGTGTGAAAGGCAGAGCTCCTATAATGGATCCTTCTAGAAACTGGCAGCCAGTGCATCTTAAAGTGAGACTCCGAGAACCTATCAAATTTCCTGAAATTCATTACCAGTCACGGTGCCATATTCTAGATGTTTTGAAGCTTGTAAATAGCTGCCTATGGAAGGCTAACATAGCGAGCATTGCCATAGTTAAATCTAGACATGATGGTGGCATTAACAACACAAGCATTCAAGTGACGTGGAGTAAAAAGGTTTGTCTCTGGACCCTCATTTGGAGGTAACAGGATGAAACAACTGCAACAGCACAATGAGGCAGGTTGAAATTCCATCATTGTAATCTTGTCTGAAGTCATTCA
Organism: Calotriton arnoldi; assembly: GCA_963921515.1. Taxonomy (NCBI): domain Eukaryota; kingdom Metazoa; phylum Chordata; class Amphibia; order Caudata; family Salamandridae; genus Calotriton; species Calotriton arnoldi. The sequence continues at coordinate 1,075,956 of CAWUFW010001783.1, forward strand.
GTACAACAACAAAATATCAGGTTTTAAACTCATCTAGCAGCATCTACTAACTGGTGCCCTAAAAGATGTTTAGAAAGCTGGTTTGGCAGAACGTCGGACCAATTTTAGTAATGGTAAAAGAAAGATGAGCCTACAGTTAGCTTCCATCCTGGGGTCCAAGTTTGACAACACCTCTCTTCCATCCACTAGTGAAAGTGCCAGATGGAAACATATGTTAAGGGTGAAGGTAAAATCGGGTGTAATCACCGGAGATAAAGATTTTAGAATCTTGCCTAGACATACATCATCTGGAGAGCCTGATCTTAGGTAGATAAACAAGGAGGAAACCTCCTCTTCTTCCTTAATCACTTGTGAGAGCTGTGAGAGAGGTGACAAAAAAGGGTGAAGGTTTGTAATCATGCTGCATGAGACAGGATGTAACCTTGAGCTGGGCAGTACAATCGTGAATGGTTTTGATTTTCTCACCGAAAGAAAGAGGCCAAATTATCACAAACAACTTAGGAGGTGAACAGATACTGGGCAAATTAGTGAGATTGGAGACTGCCAGTAAAAGAGCTGTTGATGACCTGGAGGCCTGAGAAACAGAACTTGAGAGAGATCTTAGCAGCAATAAGACGATTTTTAATGCTCGAGTTGTTAACATTTATGCGGTGCTTTAAAGTCTGTGCGTGCACATACAGGTCTGTAGTTTGCTAAATGCAAAATTATATATTTTAACATGCAAAGGTGGAGGGGCTGCAGCCCTGTTCATCTTCCCCTGACCTCAACTATATGTGCCTTCGCTACCTTAAGCCTGTCCTACTCCCTCAAGAAGTATGCTTTGCTGTTGAGCAGATCATTCTTTCTGTTTTTCTTTAACACTCTGGCATTCTGGCAGGTTCAAGGAGCCAGGAACAAAAACATAGGTGAAACTTAGGGCCTCATTTAGAGTTTAGCATAGCGGGAGCACTAGTATATCTCTATGCTCCTCCCGCTCATCGAAAGTTGACTTGGCCCTGCTCTATTCAGAGTTGGCGAAAGGGCCAGGTTTGCACCGGTGGAGCTTCCGCTGGATCTGCTGGTGTAAGCCTCCAACCTGCAGCCCATCTACAATGGGCCACCAAGTCGCAATGATACTATTCCCAGGATAGTGAATGTGGCACGACCATCACACATTTTCCAATCCCAAGGCATGGTGGATACAGGCAGGGGAAATGTAGAATTATATCCACATGCATAGAGAAAGCTTCCTGAATGTCATGCCATCTATATTTTGTAGTGAGAAAAAAAGCTCCCACTTTGAGATTTTATTTTTTCAATACGTAGACGTTTGCTGAGTGGGTGCTTTAAAAATGGTGCCCACTCAACAAGCCTGCAGTTCTCTGAAGGGGTGCCCACTCTGTGGCTTGACTCACAGCATTGAAATTCCAGCCAGGCAGGTGAGCATCTCTAAATAGGTGGACAGTTCTCGGCCTGAGAGGTGGGGCCATGGGCTTATTTATCCCTCCTGGCGAATCTGCTGCCTTTCCCCCAGGTTCTAAATGCATAAACATGGTCAACAAGGTTATAGTAGGCAGGGAATTTGACATATCGGACAAATCTTGTGGTCTTTGTGTTTCATCAAAATCTAAGCAGGATCTTGATTATCTGTTTAGTTATCCTCTATGATGTCATTAGTACAAAAGCAAAGACAGAGCTGGTGATAACAGGTAAACTAGCAGAATAGGTGGGTCTCGTCAATCTCCCCCCCCACACACTCACTCAAACAAACACACACTTAACTCTCATCCGCACCCCATGTGCCACACCCCATTATCTGTTTGTAAATATGTAACTGTATTATCTGGGCAAAGACAAAGGTGGAGATTTATTATAGTCTATGAGGTTACAGCAGGTAGAAAATGGACAAACCAGGTGGGCTTGGTGACCCCAAACTTAAACTGATATATTGTAAGCTATATACCGTTAGGGAAATCAGCATGATGGAAGCACAAAGGCAGATTTGGAAACTAGAGCTATGGTTGCAAGCTATATAGAAGTTGGGTGATACATAATGCACAAGGTAATTACTGCTACCCATTGTGTGAGGGTATTAAATGGGTATTAACATCTCCGAATTAAGCCTAATGTTTGGAATCTGGGTTTACAATACCGATTACTGCATGTTTTGCATTTATGTCTTAACATTTTATCATGCTAGATTCCCTTAGTATTTTTCTGGTGAAATATGTCAGAAAAGAATTGCAGAATGTGGTAATTAATGCACAACACAGAATTCAGATCTGTGTGCAAACATCCATGTGCGCATCGATTGGAATTTTCCACACAACTTTGAATCGGTATCTAAGTAAAGTCTGTACGTTTTGGAGAAGGGAGGGATAGGTTATGTCAGTATAGGTTTGTCTGGCTCTGTATTGCTCTGAATAGCCTCACAGTGCTGTAGTCTTAGAGTATGCTGTATTGTATTGTTGCTTTAATTAGACAGTGCTTCATACTCCTAATGAGACACCAAAGTTCGTTTGCGGAGGGGTAGCATGCCATTCCATGGAGTGCCATAGATGGAACAGTGTATGTTTACTGTATGACATATATGGGGAATTTTTTAATGTTATGCGTCAGGACCAGAGTTATGCCCGGAGTACATTTTGTTGCTAAACCTCTGCGAGAGAAAATAATTGAATGATGGGTTTCTTAAGCATTCCTTTCTAATTGATTGGCAGAAGTGCTTGAATGCAATCTGGGCAATGTTTGAAGTGTGGTAGGGTGTGGATATGAATGAAACTGTGTCTTAAACAAGCAGGTAGCTCTGCTTACTCATGAGTGTTTGAGAGAAGTGAGGTGATACATGTGGCTGCACAGGCCAATACCTGCCATCTATGAAGTGGACAGTTTATATGGAATTCGCACCACATAGAATATGGGGCTAAGAAAGTGCACAGAAATGAAGGAATCTACCCCTAGAAGGTCCAATCTCAGGGATTTAGACAAATACAAGGCATAAAAGTGTATCTAATCAACCCCAATAAGGCCTCTGTGAAAGGAAAATGCAATATCAACTTCACACTACAATAGGGCCTACAGTAGCCACAGTACACTTTGCTTAAGGCAACAATTACCCGGGATCAAGAATGAAGACAGGCTGGTACAGTACCCCTGCTTTGTATTTGTTCTTTTTTGTGGGATGTGATAACTGGGCCTTTTATTGCTGTTGATCTATCCCCAGGCAGTTTTAAGTAGCCCACCAAAACCCTTAAAACAGGCTGCATAGTACTGGCAAGGTGCAAACTCTACCCCAGTAATTCCCAGTACTGTGCAGTAACAACACACCAGTACCGTGCAATTACGAGTTCAACTCCAAAGAATTCCAATTACTGTGCGGATACAGATTTAACTGGCTTTATTCTACATGCTGTTCCCTTTTCCGTGCGGTTTAACGCACACATTTACCACCTGCTCTGAGCAGTTTGTAAACGTGTGCAGGGGGCTGTGGTAAACGTGTGTTGTAAGATGTAGTTGGAGAGAGGTGCTGAGGAGGGTGAAGAAAGGGATCGAGAGTGTTGACTGACAGGGGGGAGCATGTAATGCCCCCGCGCCTTGCCTGTGGTTTGGGCAGGGGTCATAGAAGGGGTCCATGCTGCAAGGCAGGCTTTTTCCACATTTATATTAACTGCTGGATTTTCGAGCCAGCAAAATCAGGGTTTATTGTTACCGCACTCAATAAATCCGAGTGCAGGCCACTAGCCCTCTTATAATTGTGCGAAATGGAATTCCACACTAAAATTCTGCTCCACATAGTTCCCAGTCAGGGTCCATGGCTTTTATAGGCACCTTGCAAGTGGGCTGATTAGGCAGAGATAGTGCAACACCATGAGGCACAAGGAGCAATGAAAACAAGCATTGGCATAGCCAATAGGTCTCGCCTTTGGGACCTTATAAGTGTTTAGCCATGCAACAGTTGATGTTGTTGCACCAAGGATATTGTGCTGCATAACTAAATACTTATAAGGTCCCAAAGGCGAGACCTATTGGCTATGCCAATGCTCGTCTGACTAGGCAACCTTGATGGCTGTCTCTTAGATGCTGGAGACATTTGACTTGAAAAGGGACAGGAGACGCTTACAATCCTGCCCTGATGCGATGGGTTCAGCTATCAGAATTTTCAGTTCCGCTTTATTGGAATATCATGCAGAATTCATTTGTTGAGTTTCATGCCACATTGTTATGATTTGCAAAGTTGTTTCTTAACTCATGTTTGCACCAGTAATGGCCCTATTGCATATTTCTATGTAAATGTTGCACTGTGTTGGAAACGGCAGCAGCAGCCTCAGGTTCCCAAGTGTAAGCCTGGAATACCTTCTACATTCCAAAAATCTGAAAATTTACTCTGAACGTAATGGAAAACCAAAAGGAGTAAATTGTTTTTTCTAATAATAATCAGGCTCTGTAAGAGGTGTATTAGGCAGTGAAAGGCTCATTATGATGACACATATCCGAACTTGCGCTGAAATAGACAGAAATTGTGATAATGACAGGGCATCATTATCGTTGCAATGATCATTGACAATGTGTGGTTTCCTACTGGGAGTCAAGGGAAGGCACGAGAACAAATGGTGCCAAAAATTAGTCATGGGAAGTAAACACATGCATTCATCCACCGTTGCAACTATTGTCGTCAACAGTCTCGAGGAACCTTTTTAAAAAAAAAAAACAAGGGCAGTATAGATATATAGTACTATATTTTGCACGAGTTTTGTAAACCTCGAAAATTTGAGATAGTATTTTAACAAACATGCTATAGTCATACAAATAACAATGCATGCGTAAGTATGGGCTCAAAAGCACCAAACAATACTACTAAGTTCAAGGCCCGTCATATCGCGGAAAGAAATCTGCTAGCCTCTTCCCATTATGTCGAGCTCGGTCATTTTCAGCTACATAACATACAATGCATGATGTTCTAATGCCATCATGTGGCCACTTTTGATATTGCAAGCATCGGTATAAACACACTGGCATTGCACTCGTGCTTGTGCTGGCATCCACGACAGCGAGCAGCGACGCGCAGGCCATATGTTTTCAATTATCATGCGCGCCGCTGCTCGCTCCCGCAAGGTGGATGCCAGCACAAGCACGAGTGTGCTTGAAAAGGAGCAGACCGATTTCTAAAGGTCATCTCCTAGAGCAGCGCATGCGCGCTGCCTAGGCGAGACCTTAAAACAAAGTCTCTCTTACTTGTAAATGGCTTTTGGATGCAGCAGCATATGTTATACTGTGTAAAATGCTATTTTAAAATAATGAATTGTATATTCATAGTGCTTTCAGTCACAGGCTAGGACCTCACAGCGCTATTAATACACATATTTCCCTGTGCACCTACCAGGATTCAGTTCTGTGACTGCCTGGTTACACACACACACGCACACAGACATCTGCTGTGATCACATTAAAAAATTGAGCTTTTGTGACATAAAAGAATGCTTTACCCACCGATTTATTTAACTAGCATGTATTACTCATTTATAGCGTATTCTTCGCATTTTATACGTTTTTTCCTGAAGGTGAAAGGCCAACAGAATAGCTGTAGAATATTATTTTATTTTTAGCCCGTCCTCATGGCACTCAGGATCGCAGATCCTATACTTTTTTTATGCACTTCAGCTTCAAGATGACCTGCATTATTGAGGCTGCATCTCCAGCGCAGCCCAGCACACATCAGCTAAACAATTGTGTGTCCATGAGAAAAGGGAGGGGGTTGAAGCCCTTTTAGTCCAGTGGGAGTTGCATGCATGACTGACGGTCACCTTCAGGGGCAGCCAGCAGAGGCCTCTCAGACGCCGACTTGTCACAAGCATTTGCCGCAACGGATTATGTACTAGGCCTCAGTGCTGGAAATGCACGGGATCTATCCAGCAGCTGTTACTGAGCAGGATCTGGGATCCAGCCAGCCTCAGTGAAATTTGCAGACTTTGCCCTAGTGCCAACACTAGGACACATTCACTAGTGTAGCACTTTGTGTGCTTTGCATTCAGGGCATCAACTTGCAATTGGTGAGGGAGGCCTCCTAATTTTGGTTCCAGCTGGGCTTTATATGAATACCTCAATTAAAGCATTTCTTTTGTTGGAGTCTTTTTCCTGGTTTTGGGTTGGGTGAGGGGGGCTAGCTGATGCTTTAGCACCTAGGTACTCAAAGAATGATTTTGGGCCAGGTTCAGGGTTTCCTACGCTTTCCATGAAAGAGCTATGTATGCACAGTACGAATGCCAGATAAAACTTGGATTTTGGGGCAGGTTTTGAGTTTTTGACGTTTTGTATTAAAGTTATGTATGCACTGTAAGAGTCTCTATGATAACTATATGTTCAAGCCATGTGTGCTGTAGATACGCATGCTTTGCATACTCCTGCCATCTAGTGTTCGGTCCAGGTGTGTGTAAGTTGTTTTTCTTTGAAGTCTTTTGAGTCACGAGGTAAGGTGACACCTCCACTTGCTAATAGTGTGCATGGTCATTGACTTTATTGTTGGATTGTTTTTTTTCCGCCATTGGGTTTGGATGTGTATTTAGGCACTCTGGTTCGAGAACATTCTTTGGGATCCTTTCGGTGCACAGTCACCTCTACCCTGTCGGTTTTATTTCAAACTCGTTTTTTATCCCTCGCGTTTCGAAATTCAGAAAACTTCACCCATCTGGTTGGCACACCCCAACTGCGGCCTTCGGGCCTAGCCGTCCGGGTTACCTTCTACTCCATACCAACTCCATCGACCTAACAAGCTGATTGAACGGACTCCGTTTCAATTCTGCCCTCGGTGCCGCTCCAAGTACCTGCGCACCGACCTTCATAAAGTTTGCAATTTGTACTCCTCTTCGGAGCACAATGAAGAAAACTGTGATGCCTGTCAGTCATTTCGATCTAAAAAGACGTGGCGTGTCTGTTGGGCAAAACATATAGAAATGCAGAGGCTAAACACAGAAGACATGCCCAATATCTTCGGCCAAGAAGATATCAAACATCAACAGGAAGACATGGAAGAGTCGGCCGCCGAAGAAGAAGAGGGCCTTGTCCATTCAAGACTCCGACTCAGAACTTGAAATCGATCTAGATTGCAATGATCTTCCGGTTGGTCAAGGTGCTGTGAGTACCCAAACCCCTTTGCCCACACAAAAAACGAATTAGATTAAACAAAAGGCTTCTGGGCCACCACTGCTGTCCGGCCATGGTAGGCACCGAGACACTGCTTCAAATACCCCACCTTCCGGCTCGGCACCGAAAGCACAAATAAAGCCTTCCGGCTCCACACCGAGCGGAGACAGCACCTTATCTGTACCGAAAGAGAAGACCGCTTCGGTTCTGAAAACTTCGGCACCGAAACATATATCTGCTCCTCCAACACTACCGGAGCCGATCCTACAAACCATGCAAGAAGGACTTGATCCAAAACAAAAGAAAATACATATCCATCCAGACACTGAGTGCATTATAGCAAAACATGGGCCAGTACCACCTTCCAAAAGGAAAACTTCATTCCTACAGGACACTGGATATAAGATACCTTTGAAAAAGGACATAGCTACTAGTCCCCGGCACCCAATTCCTCCTTCTCCACCACTTTCACCCGTTCGCTTGGTACCTTCTTCACCTACAAACCACCTAAATGTTATACCTCAGGACCTCACACAGAACCAGATGCAGATATTGGGGATGACAACAATTATGAAGCACCACCATACCCCTAGCAGGATTATAATATAGATCCTCCAGGAGACACAGATCCTGGTTTTTATCCTGCAAAACCCTCACCTCCTGATGATAACACCTCATATCAGGAGCTCATAGCCAAGGCAGCTGCATATCATGAGGTCACTTTACACAAAGCAGCCTTACAAGAAGACTTTTTCTTTGAAACCTAAGGTACTTCACACAAAACATCTCAGTCTCTGCCAATGTTAAAGGGGATGATGCGCCATACAGAGGATATTTTTAAGGACCCTGCATATGCATGCATTATCGCACCTAGGGTAGACAAAAAGTACAAACCCCCTCCATCTAACCCAATTTTATTAGGTTGTGTCTAATGCCTGCAAAAGAGTAAATTCACAAACAGCTGATGCACCACCTCCTGACAAAGAGTCAAAGCTGACAGATGCCTCAGGCAAAAGAGCCACTTGTAGTTCATAATTATATACCCAGGTTCTGAGGGACACAGGGCAACCCCATTATACTTAATAGCAAAAGAGTGGCTGCACAATCAGCCAATCACTGGCGTATAGCCAATACACAGGGTCTTCTTCCCAGATACGACCGGGTTCACTGGAATGAGGTGGAAGAATTACTCCAATATCCCCCAGAGGATCATAAGAAAAAGAGACCGGATTTAGTGCAGGAAGGAAAATAAATTTCCAATTCCTCCATAAGGTGTGCATTAGATGCTGCTGACACCGCTGCCAGAGGGATCAATACCAGCGTCCTATTAAGGAGTACTGCCTGGTTGCGTATCTCTGGTTTTAAACCAGAAGTCCATCAGACATTATTAAATGTCCCATTTGAGAAACAACATCTCTTCGGCCACAAGTAAATGAATCCTTGGAGAAGATTAAAAAAAGACACATAAGTAGCTAAATCCATAGGATCACTTCAGAAACCTTCCAGTAGAGGCTCCTTTCTTTGCTCCTTTTACAGAGAAGTTTCAAAAACCACTTCCAATGATGCCTCCATATCTTCATACAAGTCAAAGTCAGTCCTCTCCTTCTAGAGGATTTTACAGGGGAAGCTATAGGGGTAACAACTCCAAAGGTTGGGGCAAAGACACACCAACCCGTTCTTCCCCATCTGCCAATAAACAGTGACTCCATAATCATTCCCCCCTATCATCCTTCCCCAGTCTGGGGTCTACTACAACAGTTTCTTCCCACTTGGCAGTCAATAACATCAGACAAGTGGGTGTTAGACATTATTCCACGTGGTTATTGCCTGGAGCCCACCAGCAATCCTTCCTATATTCCACCTTGCACTCACAGGTTTTCTCTGGAACATCAACAACTGCTCAAACAAGAAATAAAAGCTCTATTAATAAAAGGAGCCATAGTCAGTTCCAATACAGGATCAAAGGTCAGGAGTTTGCTCCCTGTAGTTTCTAATTCCCAAAAAATACATCTCTCCAAGGCCTATTTTAGATCTAAGGCATTTAAACCTTTACATACTATCAGAACACTTCCATATGATAACACTTCAACAGGTGCTTACACTTCTGCAGCAAGCGGACTTCATGTCAGCACTAGATTATAAGGATGCATACTTTCACATCCCTATTCACCCAGCACATCGCAAATGCCTCAGGTTCGGCATAGCAGGAAATAATTATCAATTCAAAGTCCTCCAACCGGAGTCACCACTGCACCCAGAGTGTTCACCAAATGCTTAGGGGTAGTGGCAGCTCATTTAAGAAGACAACAAATGTATATCTTCCCATGTCTAGACGATTAGCTTATCAAAGCCAATTATTTATTTATTTAAAAGTTTTGTATAGCGCAAACAAGACCCAGAAGGGTATCGGAGCGCTTCACAGTAATGGAAGGGGGAACAAAGTAGGGGAAGGTTGAGGTAGGAGTAGCTAACATGTTGAGCTAATAACATACAGTTGTACATAAATGCGAACAGAACGTAACTTAATAAGGTAAGGCAAAACGTTACTTAATAGGTAAGGCAAATAATCATAGCCATGACAAATGTTGGGAGAAAAAAAAGACATTTCGAAAAGCAGACAAGCCATGATCCAATTAAGGCAAGAACTTGTTCATTAGGATTGTTTTTACTTCATGTTTGAACGCAGCAGTGTAGAGGATTCTGCGAATTTCCGATGGGAGAGAGTTCCAGATCTTAGGTGCCGCGCCCAAGAAGGCTCTGAGTCTCGTTTTCTTTTTGCGAAAAGTCTGCGGTTTGAGTAGCAATGAGTTTGCACTTCTGGAAGGGCTGCCACCACCTGATAATTCCAGTTTTTGAGCCAGGTATCCAGGTGTTTTGAAGTGGAGGGCTTTGTGCGTCAAACAAGCAATCTTTAAATGTATTCTTGCTTCGTAGGGTAACCACTTTAGAGATCTTAAGGCTGGGAAAATGTGCTCATTTCTTTTTGTGTTGGTGATCAGTCTAGCAGCGGCATTCAGTGAAGCCCTAAGCGGGGCTAAAGTATATTTGGGGAGGCCACAGAGCGTTGCACTTCCATTGTCTAGCCTCGGTAGGACAAGTGCTTGTACCACCTGCTTGAAGTCCTCTTGAGGGAGGAATGGTTTTAGGTTTCTAAGAATCCTTATTTGGTGATTCGCACCCTTGCACATCTTACCAATATTTTTCTTCATGTTCAAGTGTGAGTCAAGGGTGATTCCAAGAGATTTTGCTGAGTCGATGATAACCGGGGAGCAGTTGAAGGTAGTGAGATGTTTCATCCAGAGGTCAATCTTGAGGGTGTGCTTAGGAGGGGAAATGAGAAGGAATTCTGTTTTGGTGGTGTTCAACAGGAGATGGTTTTCAGTTAGCCAGTTTTGAATAATCGTCAAGGAGGAGTTGAGTGAGGTGAAGTCTTCAGAAGAGTTGATTTTCAGGTAAAGTTGCGTGTCATCCGCATACATATGAAAAAGAATGTTCAAGGATGATAGAACATTCGCTAGTGGTTCAAGGAAAATATTAAAGAGAATAGGAGAAAGGGCAGAACCTTGCGGGACCCCCAAGGCAACTGCAGACGGATGGGATAGGGTATGGTTCACTTTAACTCTTTGGGATCTATTATGACGGAAGGAGGAGAACCATTGCAATACGAAGCCAGAGAGGCCCATCCTGTGTTCCAGAATAGTTAGAAGGTTGTCGTGATTAACCGTGTCGAATGCAGAAGAAAGATGAAGGAGGATTAAGAGGCAGGATTCATTATGGTCTAGCATGTTTAAGATATCATCAATGATGTGAATGAGTGCCGATTCAGTACTGTGACCACTCCTAAAGCCAGATTGGTATTGATCCAGGAGATTGAAAGTCTCGATGTGCGAGCAAAGTTGCGATTGGACGCATTTTTCTAAGAGCTTAGCCAGAGTAGGGATGTTGGAAATGGGGCGGAAGTTGTTGAGATCCGATCTGTCCGCGTCAGTTTTTTTTAGAATGGGTGAGACCTGAGCTGCTTTTAGACATTCGGGGATCTTGCCTTGAGATAAACAGGCGTTGACAATTTTAGTCCAGAGGGGGATGAGGGCCTCCTTGATTTCTTTGAAGGCAGCTGGTGGCAGGGGGTCGCTAAAGTGATTAGAGGGGTTAATGCTAAGCAGGGTTTTGTAGATGTCATCTTCACTGAGGGGCGAGAAGGAGTTCCATGCGGCCCCGTTCTTCGTGCTAATAATGAGAGGCTTTTGACTCGCCGAGAGGACAGGCTGAACCGTACTCTCAAGTGATGTAAAAAGGGCCCTCTTAGCTTCAAGATCAAGGCTGATGGATTTAGTTTTCTCCATAAAGAAGATAGCCAGATCAGTGCAGGAAGGAGACTTGTCTGCTGAGTCGATGTGATTGGAAGCTATCACTGATTGCTGTTTGACAGTTTCAAAACGTTTTTTTGGGCGATTAGAGGCTTGTCTAAGTTGGGATCTGAAGTAGTCGGCCTTGGTCGTCTTGATTTTTTTATTGTAGGAGCTCCTAACCGATCTAAGAGCTTTTAAGTGATATGCGGATGGTTTTGATCTCCATAGACGTTCAGCTGCCCTTAGGTTGCGGCGATCAGAGTTTAGGTTGTCGTTGAACCATGGTTTGGAGAATTTGGAGGCGGCATTTTTTAGTTGTAAAGGTGCTAATGAGTCCATGATATCGGAGATAGCAGAGTTGTAGAAGTCAGTGAGATCATGAACATCAGTCAGGTCGTCTTGGGGAGACAGGGCATTTTTACAATTGGTAGCTAGACAGTCCGTGTTAATATTCCTGAGGTCCCTTTTCCACAGTTTTTTTGGGCTGGATCTTTTTGGTATCACCTCCCTATTAATAAGGAAGAAGATGCTGTAATGGTCGGACCAATCACAAGGAGTAATGTCTAACAATGTGATGGTATTACCTTTTGAAATAATGAGGTCCAGAATTTCTCCTTTGTTGTGAGTTGGCCGGTCACAGAATTGAATAAGGCCCATCTCCGCTAGGAAAGCGTTAAGACAGATCACCGCTTGGTCATTCGGTTTAGACCAATGAAGGTTGAAGTCACCGAGGTAGATTTGGGATAGTGAGTGGTCGTCATTGGAGGAGATCATTTCAATTAGTTGTTCGATGAAGAGTAAGTTATCGCCAGGAGGGTTGTAGAAAGTATGTAGTTTGCATATTGGGAGGTGGTTACTAAAGATGTTGAGGCAAAGGTATTCAACTACGGATGAGGTGGAAGTCTCCATGTGAGAGACCGATGGTGTGTTCCGGTATATACAAGCTAATCCCCCGTCCTGCTTTGTGGTTCTGTCTAGACGGATTATGTCATGACTAGGAGGTACTAGGAGGTCTAGTATAGGGGTGGAGGAAGGGTTTAGCCAGGTTTCCGTGAGGATTATGATGTCTAGCTCATTGTTTTGGATGAGGTCGAATATATCAGCAGCATGTTTTTTGCTGATCTACAATTGAATAGTGCACATTTCAACCGAATAGGCGTGTGTGATGTAGGGGGCTGTGTGATGTTCACTTGCTTGAGATTGTCGCTATTTATGACTCTATGGTTGTTAGAGGGTTCCCTATTTGGGTAGGCTAGAATGGATTGAATTTGGGCCCTAGGGACCTTGTCAATATCTAGAGTGATCGAATAGGAGAGGAGTAGCTCATCGATCTCACTGGCCGCAAGTTCGGCCCTCGGTCTTCTAGGGCGGGACGGGGCGTTGGGTAGGGGTAGTGTTTTAGAGATAAGGAGAGAGGAGTGCTGGTCGAGGCCGATGATTGCAGAGGTGGGGACTGTATGCGGTTTTCCTAGGGAACTAAGAGATCTAAGCAAGGGCAGATGGTCGGGTGAGAGGGTTATCAGTTCATGGAATTCTTGGATAAGTAGGTTCACTTGGATAGATAACTTGTCCAAACGCGCTACCAAGTCTGAGTGTTGATTCAAGGATAGGAGCTGTGGGGAGGGAGCCTGCGCAGAGGGGGGGACCTCTAGTGATATCTGGATGGGTTAGTATGGGAGTGCTGGGTTCATGGGATGGGGGTGCTTGCTTGTGGTCATATGGGAGCCCGGCTCGATTGGAGGGAGTGACAGGGGGGGAGGGTTGGTAGAGGGCCGGCTGTGGGTTGTAGTGTAGGTGCTCAAAGTGTTGGGATAAGGCGTTATTGTTGGTATCAATCTTGTGTGTTCCATCTGAAGGGAAGGCTTAGCAAGTGTGTCCCTACATGAGAGAGTATCAGCAGAGAGGGGGAGGAGAGGGGGAATGTCTTCAACCGGTCTCTCGATGGGGGAGATGCCAAGATTCTGACTTGCTAACGGCGAGAAGGGAGGATCATTTAGCCCACTACCCGGTTGACAGGAAGGTCGCTTGGTTTGCAAGGCTAATATATGGGATGGAGATTCCTCGAGGACAGCTAAATGGTGAGAGGAATTAATCGAACTAGGACTATTCCAAGTAGCGGAGGGAGAGGAGCTGGACAGGTCGAGTGAACTAGTAGGGTGTGTCGAAGAGACGGGGGATTTAGCAGTCACGGCTATCTTGAGGGTGGGGAATATATGGTCCATCTTGGCTAGGTTACACTTAGAGGCTTGTATGAGAATGATACCATTATTGAAGATAGACATCATATGTGTCAACAACACACTCAAACTACCATAAATCTTCTCCATCAACTGGGATTCACAATCAATGCTCGGACATCCCATCTTCAACCTTCACAACTACAACCATATCTAGGAGCTATGGCACTCAAATAGGCCTAGCCTATCCAAATGCAGCCAGGATTCAAAATTTTAAAGCACTTCTACCACAGTTTCAAAGCAATCAATATCTAACAGTCAAAACTTTCATGCAACTTCTAGGGATGATGGCATCATGCATTGCTATAGTGCCCCATGCAAGACTAAACATGCGTCCTCAGGAATGTTTAGCACATCAGTGGACTCGAACACAAGGTCAACTACACGATCTAGTTTTGGTAGACAGCTGCACCTATCGCTCTCTGCAGTGGTGGAACACACAAAACTTATCAAAGGGGCGGCCCTTCGTCGCCCTGTTTCACAGATCGTACTAACACCGGATGTATCCCTCACAGGTTGGGGCGCTCACCTACAACATCTAACAGTTGAGGGTCTCTGGGACACCAGAATCTTTACATCAACTACCTAGAGCTTCAAGCTGTTCACCTAGCATTGAAAACATTTCTACCTCACCTTATAGACAAGGTTGTCCTAGTCTGTTCGGACAATATGACAGCCATGTACTATGTACAAAAACAGGACGGGACACTCTCTACAGCGGTCACGTCTCTCAGACCATTTGGCATTGGGCAATACATCACAAAATCCACCTGCTAGCAGAACACCTTCCAGGGACGGACAACGTCTTTGCCGACCTTCTCAGCAGGATGTGGAAACAAGTCCACGAGTAGGAACTCCACCCCCAAGTCCTCCTCCTATACTTCCACAAATGGGGGTTTCCACAAATAGGCCTATTTGCAACATCACAAACTGCCAAAACTTCGCCTCCAGGTTCCCACACCCTCTATCCAAAGTGAATGCCCTAAGGAAGAATTGGTCAGGAATATTTGCCTACCCTTTTCCGCCTCTCCCTCTTCTTCCATTTCTGGTTCGGAAGCTCAAGCAGATGTCCCTTACTCTTATTCTGGTAGCTCCCCACATGGGCTCGTCAACCATGGTTTACAACACTACTTGAACTTTCAGTAGTTCCACACGAGAAGCTTCACCTCACACCAAGCCTTCTCACTCAGACCCATGGAGAAATCAGACACCCAAACCCAAAGGAACTAAACCTAGCAATTTGGCTCCTGAAGTCATAGAGTTCGGATATCTAAATCTGCCACCACAGTGCATGAACATTCTTAAGGAAGCATGTAAACCTATCGCTGGAGCTTGCTATGCAGCTAAGTGGAAAAGGTTTGTTATTTATGGTAATAATCAAACAATTGATCCACTAAATGCATCTGTATAAAACATTATTTGTTATCTTTTGCATTTACAACGCTCAGGTCTGGTGTACATCTCCGTACGTCTACAGCTTGCAGCAGTGGCTACCTACCTTCAAAACAGACAACACTTATCTTTGTTCAGAGAACCAGTAATGAAGGCTTTTTTGGAAGGCCTTAAAAGAGTGATATCACCAAAGGTCCGGCCTGCACTTACACGGAACCTCAATGTTGTTCTAACAAGACTAATGGGACCACCTTTTGAACCGTTACATAATTTCCCTCTTCAATTACTTTCTTGGAAGGTTGCTTTCTTAATTGCTATCATCTCATTAAGACGTGTGAGTGAGCTTCAGGGATTAACCTTAGAAGAACAATTCTTCCAGCTTCACAGGGATAGGGTGGTTATTCGTACCAACCCTAAATTCCTTCCAAAGGTAGTATCTACTTTTCATACTAACCAATTGGTTGAGCTAACTGTTTTCTCTCCCCAACCAGATTTGGTAGCAGAAAGGGCTGTTCATACTTTAGATGTTAAAAGAGCGTTAATGTATTACACTGATTGGACAAAAGATTTTCGTAAAATAAAACAAATTATTTTTGCATTTGCTTCCCCTCACAAATGGAAACCTATTTCAAAATCTGGCATTTCTAGATGGATCGTTAAATGTATTCAGACATGCTATATTAAAGCCAAAAGGACTTTATCTACACCTCATAGAGCACACTCTACTTGTAACATAGGAGCATCCATTGCATTTTTTGGTAACATTTTCATAGCTGACATTTGTAAAGCAGCTAAATTGTCTACACCACACAAATTTACCAAACACTATTGTGTGGATGTGTTAGCACGCCAACTAGCTAATGTAGGACAGGCGGTGCTATGAATACTTTTTCAAACAACTGCAATGTCCACTGGTTAGTGTAGGAAGCTGGCTCTGTATATACTATACCAAAGTGAGATATATTGTGCACAGAGTCCAGGGAGTCCCCAGAGGTGTAGCAGAGGCTAAATTAGGTAAGTACCAACAGCTCCCTTTGTGGTAGTGTGGGCGAGCAGTTGAGCTTATCCAGAGGGTGTGTTTAGCATTTATTGTATTCACTCAATCAAGACTGATGGCACACACTCAGAGACAGAATCCAGAGCAATTGGGTAAGTATAAAAAGATATGTTGTATTTTATTTCTAGACCCAAGCAGGACTTGGTACAGGTAGGTAAAATATACTTTCAATTGTAAACCTTTACATAGAAATGCAATTGAGGATGGATTTTCAGTTGTTACAGGCTTCTATCACTTTAAAATGCAGTTTGAATTACACGAATTACTTTCAGAATACATTTTAGTTACTTTCGGATTAATTTGAGGACTGGGGCTGGTATGCCTAGATATCACACCTAGGGTTCATACAATACATAGTAAGTAAGGCTTTTTATACTTTGCAGTTTAGTTCTCTTTTCTCCATACAAACATCGGTTCAACACTTAGAACATTTTAGGCCCAAAATCTCTTAACATGCGTTCCTATGGGAGAAAAAGTGTTAGCGGTTTCTCAGGTAAGTAGACGACTTAAGATTGGGAGTTTTGGGGGTTAGGACCAAGGTTCCTCAAGGTCTAGATGGGAACCCGAGTTGCACTACCAGTGCCACTGGGGCGGCTGGGTGCAGAGGCCCAATATTAGCCGAAAGGGCTAAGGGTGCCTTCGGTTAGGGACTGCTGATTAGCAGGCCACGTGGGTGTGGGAGCAAAGCTCCTGGGGTTAAGGTCATCACTACAGGGGCCAACGACCAGCACAGGAGCTGCAGAAGCAGCTGCGCTAAGGCGGCCAGGTGCAGGGTGCAAAAAGGACGTTGGGGACCCCGAGCTTTTCAATGGAGACCTTCGATTCTGTAAAGTTGCTGCAGGCTCGGGCAGGGAGACATCCTGAAGGCGGCCACCGGCTGGAGAAGTAAGTTGGGATCTTGGGGAATGCCTGGACACAGTCGGGCCACCCAAGGCCGTGGGGCGTCAGGTGCAGGGGTGTCTTCTGGCTTCGGGTTTTCTTACCAGCTCCGGTCACGGTCCAAGAGACCCTTCAGGTTGAGCCTGCAGGTGTCGTCTTGAGGCAGGTCTGGGATCACCAGATCCCAAGTCAGGATTGCTGGGGAGACCTCCTTGTGGTGTGTGGCCTGACGAACACGGGCCGTGGGCTTCGGCTGCAGAGTGGTGCAGAATCGCAGTTACCTGATTCCGGATTCTGGTCTTGAAGTCTTTGCTTAAGCAAATCCGGTGCTCACAGGAGATAAAGTCTGTAAGGTGAGTGCAGGGCAGGTTCTCCGGGCGGCTGCTGGCTATGCCGGTTTCTTCGCTGTAGGCAGGTCGGAGTCGGGACAGGCCGGTAGGGCTGGGGCCAAAGTAGTATGTGTCCTCTTCTTCTTGGGTCAGCATGACTCTGCGGTCCTTCTTCTTTCTTCCTCGAATCTGAGGAGGAAAGGTTCAGCATTGCCCCTAAATACTAGATTGAGGGGAGTTAAAGGGGTGTGCAGGTCGGGACCAATGGGTCCCTTCCTTAGGGCGGGCACACCCCTATTATGCCACCCTCCAGTGGGAGGGGGCATGAGCCTCTTCCTAATTGGCTGAGTCCCCCCATCTTCAAGATGTAGGGGACTGAGATGTGTGCTTCCCTTGCCTCCCCCCACCTGAGGGCTGGGGTTTGCAAAGGTGGGCACACCTCTCTTCCTAGCTTGATTTGCCCGCTGATTCTCCCGCCCAAAGTGGGGGCCAGAACGGGTGGGAGCCAGTTGCTGGGGGCAGCAAAAGGCAGTGACCGCTTCCAAAGGCGGCAGGCCTTTGAAGCTCCTTCTTCGTGGACCGAGCCCATCCTGGGGAAGGAGGCATGACACCTCTGCTCAGGATGGGCTCTGTTTCTGGACCCAGAGAGCGGAGGCTCTCTACCCAGGGGTACAGAAACCAGTCTGGTGGTGGCAAATGGCGGGCAGCCATTCAGGACCCACACCAGGGCTGATCGATTTTCAGGGGGCATCTCCAAGATGCCCTTTGAGTGCATTTTACATTAAATCCCACACTGGCATCAGTGTGGGTTTAATGTGCTGAGAAGTTTGCTACCAAACTTCCCAGTTTTTAGAAAAGCCATTATGGAGCTATGGAGTTCATAATGACCAACTCCCAGACCATATTCTCTTTATGGCTTTACTACACTTACAGTGTTTAGGAATGGACTTAGACACTGTATGGGCACAGGGCTCATGCCACTGTGCCCTCACCTGAGGGCTAGTGCACCCTGCTAGAGGGGTGACTTACCTAGGCCTCCAGCAGTGGGTTGTAGGCATGGCACACAGGGATGTGCTCCATGTCGACTCTTCACTTTTCTCTGCACCAAAACACGCAGCCTGCAGTGGTAGTGTGTGGGTGTTAAGGTGTAGGGCCTTTAAGGGTGGCACAATACCTGCTGCAGCCCGTAGAGGCCTTCCCTGGTCACAGTGCCCTTGTTACCCATGGTACCTTTAACAAGGCCCTTACCTGTGGCCATGGATGTGCTAATTGTGGGTACAAAGGTACAGTCTTGGGAAAGAACACAGGTCCTGGGAACCTGATTGGCAGGGACCCAGGGCACATCAAGTCAGGTTGCATCAGATGTCAGGCAAAAAGTGGGGGGGGTAGCCATGCACAAAGGAGCACTTTCATACAGTTAGCCACTGCTTTTTGAAGGGCACTGCTATGTAGTCTATGCAAAGCATTTGTGTCCACAGCACACATGCCTCGAATGGATTAGGGTACCTGTGAGCATCTATTATTGGCATATAGAGCTGTAGATTCACATGTGCCCTCCCTCCTCCCTGGACACGCATGGTCGTTGCAGTTCTCATTTACATTACACATGCATGGACATTTCTTTACTTACACTAACACTCCCCATTCTCACCTTCTTGCAAGAAAACAATAAAACAATGGAGTCAATGACCAGGCACACTATTTCCAAGAGGAGGAGTCACCTTACCTCGTGACTCAAAGGACTTCTTCGTAGAAAAAAACTTGCACACATCCAGACCCAACACTAGCTGGCAGGACTATGCAAAGCATGTGGATCTACAGCTCTACATGCCAAGAACAGATGCTTACAGGGTAAGTAACATAATCCATATAGATCTTACTAATTCTTTATAACTGCCCAAAGTAACCAATTTTAGCATACTTGGAATAACAAAACATTGAGAAAAACAGTAAGGACCTACATTAATGTTTGCCTGTTTAACTGTAGCTTCATGGAGCCAGTTCATAACTCAGTGAGCTATATTAAAGTGATTGTAACTGGCATGCATTTCTGCAGCAGACCTTGTAGCCTACTGAGCTATCTGCATAAAATATGTATCTGTGAACTGCATGTTATGTGCTGTGCTTTGCAGCAGGAACATTAGCCCTCTATTTAATTTTATGATGAGGCAAGGATGTGACTATAATGAACACAGATGGCTCCAGCAATTTTATTGAACACCAGACTTATCTTACCCCTCTTACACCACATATTTTCCTGGGTACTCAAAGATCTCTACAGCAGATGCCTTAAACCCTATGCTATTTTAAAATGCAGAGTGTTTGTGATAGTTAAGTAAGCCAGAGCAGATTGACTATTGCATGTGTTTTTGTTGACAGTGTCTTTGTGGCAGAGGTTTAAAAAAAATAATGTATAAGTTGACGGTCAGATTCCAACCTTCATGACTCTTCCCCTGCTCTAATGGCAGCCTTTCACCCCCAATTTGGTGGTTCCCACAGTACTTTTTTAGGTCGAGCCTATCAAGCAGCACGGCTGTCTGTTTGCTAAGACATGTTGGAAACATGCTGAAAGCTTGCCCAGGAATGCCTTCCGCCCATTGCTTACCACTGACTTTGAGTTTTGTAACTCGCATTTGCTTGTGTTCCATTCATTGGCTTGATTTCTTGTAGGCCATCCATCATGTCTGTGACCCTTCTGTGGAGCATATTCTCCCTACCACTTCTCTGACTGGCTCCTTGAATTATTCTTCCACCATTGCTTGCTTTCTATGAACTTTTTTTTCTTGAGAGTGTTTGTGTTCTCAGCTGGCTTCCTTGTGTGCTAGTTCACGGAGCAACTGCTGCAGCTCGTGGGTTGTAATAAACATATTGTATTTCTTTGAAAATGATTCCTATATCCTATGTGCATTTCTACAGTTGTGGCAACAGGGATGATTTAATATCCAACCCACCAATAATGGCAGGACACTTCTAGTTTCTGTCCACATTGTGTTCAAGTAATTCTCTTTTCCTCCTCAGGGAATTATCTTTCTACATGACTGATTCTGCTTATCTCAGGCACTACAAGTTCCTCAATCAGGCATGCCTGTGACCATGCTGGAGTTTAGAAGACCTGTGAGCAGTAAAGAACCCTTTAAATTTATTAGGTCGAGGCTAGCGGCAGTGCGCATGCACTGCTCGCTCTGCGAGGCATGCTGTAGTAGGGTTTGCTGTGGAAGCCTCGTCCACTCTCCGCCCATATTTGTCATTGGCTTTGTGTCATTGTCCTTCTTAAATGCTGGCTTCTGATTGGTAAATAGGCTTTTTAGTCCCTCCTTGGTACCGCCTTGTCTCCCTTTGTTACCGTCCATAAGGACTGGACCTTTTACTGGTCATGCTACACGGTCTGCTTTATCATGGCTAAGAGCACTATCTTTTTTTATTTGTGGCACGGTCCGCTTTAACTTTAGCGGCCGCGCTTGTTTATTTAATTAATTTGCCTCCACCAGCATCTGGGCTCTTTGTTTAGTTTCATTTTAAACCGGCGCTCTGCACCGTCGTGGGCCTTTCAGGCTCCAATTAATAAATGAACCCAGCAGAGCACCCACTCACCACCAGCAGCAGTCTGCCAAGGGCCGCGGTGACCTCAGCCCCGGTTTCCAGGTTCGGGCGGACAATACTGTGCAATTCAGCGTGCCTCGTGCTCCCGGGGCTGGGGTCAGGGCCATTCTGTTATTGTCTGGCCACACCAGAATATATGTATTTTACCGGCCCTCGTCTGCTGATATTTTCAGAAGGAAGGGGCGACAAAACATACCGAGATTGAGAATGGCAGTGGAAATAAACGTTCGCACATTATGACAGGACGAGGGAGCATTTCGAGGTTTGAGTGCGGTTGTGAAGGAACTCCCCAGCCAAGGGTTGAATGTTACCTACCCGATAAAACTTTTTTGCGCTTTTTCATTAGGGTGATTTTCACAGAACTGCATACGCTTGCAGTCCGCAGACACCATCAAAAGTGGGGGAAAGGGTCGGGTCTGGTTCAGAAGCAGACTGTTCCTGCAGTTTTCTAGTTCACATGACACCAGCGCTGGTGCAGCCACAGGGGCCCAAAAGCTTAAAGCAGGGATTTGATTTTGAAATAAATATGCGAATTTAAATGCCAAGAATTGCAATTCATCTGAATACACCAGGGGGTCAAATCCACTGAAAAAATGCGAGCTTGGCTCACACGTTTTTAGGTCGAGCCTAGCGGCAGCGCGCATTCACTCCTCGCTCTGCGAGGCACGCTGTAGTAGGGTAAGAAGCAGCAATTAATAAAGTACCTGGAATTAATTTACATAAATAAAGCAGTCTAAGATGAAATACTACGCTCTCAAGTCTGATATCTTGCTACTATTTCACACACACGTAATAGGATTGCGGCATTATTTCCAAATTAAGCACTGGCATAGGGCGAGCAAAGGTGAAGCCACAGGAGACCTTCGAAAGACAGCGCCGAGAGGAGACGCTGCTCTTAAAAGGTCTGACTTAGATCAGCTTTCTTTATAAGAAAGACTAAATGACAGGAAAAGCGCATGCATTAATGAGACGAGAGGTAGAATGGGTAGAATAAAAGAGAAAGTAAACAACGGGGTGGGCAAACTACAAGAGGCTGATGGATGACGCTGAGCAATTTGGTGCCTTGTACTCTGCAATTAAAAGGAATTCAGAAACAAAAGCCCGGTGCCCACAGCTTGTACACAGATGCTTACAAATTAGATACTGCTGCTCCGGGTTAGTAATTAAGTGGGCAGTTCTTGTGCTGACGAGATTAGGAAAAGTGAGAAAGCTACCAGAAAGAAACATCATTAGAAATTACGTTTTTAAAGAAATGCCAGCACTTTACTTTAGTAAGAAGCCATTAGATTGTTACAATTTGATAAATAAATAGTGTATCCGCTTAAGTCATCAAATGAATGAAACATGAGCCTCCGAACAGAGCACTTATCACTGCTTTCAGGAATCTGATATCTTTTAATGGTCTGGAAAGAGAAAGTGAACTTTTCTAAACAGAATTTCTTTTCCTGCGTGTAGGGCAGGCAGAAAGTCAGAGTACCTTTTTAGGTCGAGCCTAGCGGCAGCGCGCATGCGCTGCTCGCTCTGCGAGGCATGCTGTAGTAGGGTATGCTGTGGAAGCCTCGTCCACTCTGCCCATATTGGTCATTGGCTTTGTGTCATTGTCCTTCTTAAATGCCATCTTCTGATTGGTAAATAGGCTTTTTAGTCCCTCCTTGGTACCACCTTGCCTCCATTTGTTACCGCCCATAAGGACTGGACCTTTTACTGGTCATGCTGCACGGTCTGCTTTATCATGGCTAAAAGCACTATTTTTTTTTTTTTTTTTATTCGTAGCGCGGTCCACTTTCACTTTAGCGGCCGCACTTGTTTATTTAATTAATTTGCAGCGCGGGCCGCTTTCACTTTTGCGGCCGCGCTTGTTTATTTAATTAATTTGCAGCGCGGTCCGCTCACTTTGGCGGCCGCGCTTGGTTATTTAATTAATTTGCTGTTTTCTTCTGCGTGAGGGGCACAGGCGGGGCTAGAGCCAGGCATGTCACGGGAGGCTTAGTTCTGTTGTGGTGAAAGGCAGGCACTTTTACCTAAACAAGCATTTGCAATGCAATAGGTCTCGCATTTACGCAAGTTTGAGCTATTGACATTGCAAATGACAATGCCTTTTATTTTTGTTTTAGTTTTTAAAACATAAATAAAAGGCATGGTCATTTACAATGCCAATAGCTTAAACTCGCGTAAATGCGAGACCTGTTGCATTGCAAATGCTTGTTGTTTTTGCACCTTTGCTGTGAGTTCAAAGACAGGTCAAATGTCAGGCTGTGTGTCTGACAAATTGCTGTTTAGGTTTTTTTAAAGGGAGGCTAGTGTTTTCTTTTACTTTTTTTGACAGCTAAATGAGAGGATTTTGTAAAGTGAACTATACAACAGTCTTGCTGGGTACAAAAAGTGTGAAAGGAAAAGCAGCTGGATGTCATTTTTTCCAGCACACAACAAAATTGAAATTCCTGTAAATTAACTGTACAAATATTTCAGAATATATTAGCCGTTTGGAAAGCACAAATGAATCATTTTTTGGCAATTCTGGAGTGGGGTGGAAACAAAGATTAAGAGGAACAATGTAAATCGATTTACATGGTAATGCGCAATAGTAATATTAGCTGAAACACGATTTCCACACATTATCGTTTGTGCACTGCATAGTTTTATTAGTAAAACTGTATGTCTTTACAAACTTGCTTGTCATTTCAGTGGAAAATGTGTTGTCTGCAAATGACAGAGTGCTACACTGTGTTTCAGTAATATATTTGCAACTGTGTGCTCCAAAATGTATCACCGGCTACATACCACACTCTTCCCACTCTCCTGCTGAATTCATTTGATGCACTTGTTCTTTGTGTGATGCATGGATTTTTCACACTCCCTATGACTTCAGTTCTTTAACAATATTAGCAGCACGCCGCTCTGAAAATTGTTCCAGCACCACTGGCTCATGCCAATTGTGAACGTCGGTCTCACTTGAGCCCTTGTTGGTACACTTCTTTTCAACAATCCTGTTTCTACGCAGCTCTTGAAGGAAGCAGAGTACTATAATGTAAATAGCATTTGCTCAAATATCTGGCAGCACTTCTCTGCTTTTACTTCAATATTAGGTGTTCACAAACAAGTGCTAAAAAAGGCTAGTCTTCATCAGTGAAGCGTATATACAGATTATTGTATTACCATCTGTAATTCACGTCTCAACAAAACATTATAACGGATATTAATAGGATGCCCTGAAAACCGTGCAGGGACACAATCCGAGGAATTTTTACAAGAATCTAAAACTGCACAGAGATATGGGCAAAAGCAGTAAAGCAGTGTGTGCACGGAAATTACAAACAACAATTAAAAGAACCACCCAATATACTCATTTTACCAGTAACTCTTATTGTCCAAGTCTCAATACAGTGGAGGTGGGGAGGGGGTATTTGTAAAATAGTTTTTATAGCACTTGCTACCTTAACTGAGCCTGTGTCTAAGCATAGATAAGAGACTAAAGAAATAAGGAGATTGAGAGACCTAAGATTCTATTTCCTTCCAATTCAATATTCAAGTTACTTCCTTTGCACACTTGACTCGATACAAAGTAGCAATACCAAGTAGAGAAGGGTTACTTCAGGGTGTGGTAGAAGGACAATGACTCAAATACAGCATAGCACCGTATTGTCAAATCTGTGTCTCTTCTAGGCACTAGGTGTATAATTTAGAAGGCAGTATGGAATGAAACCTCCAAAATAACTCCACAACTCACAGTCCGCACGCAGTACAGAACGTACATGCTACGCTCCACCTAAGCCCACCTTTAACCACCACTCCCCTAACCTCCACACTGCTGGCATCAATGCGACCCTCGGCCAACCACAGACCTTACTTTTTGGCCCCTGGGAAAATGTTTGTGAGTACCCATGCATTGCACAGTAAGATAATCTGGCAGTGCTGGTGCAGACAGGGAGGCAATGCTCATTCCTCACTAGGACTTTGGACGACTGCCATGTGATGTTCTCTCCAACTTGCATTCTGAACTCCTGGAAGGGTTTGCTTGGTTATGGGATTGTTGTTCTGATTTAGAGGGGTGGCAGGTATTTTTTATCCAAATGCAGGAGGGACGAGCAGTCTCATTCAGGCAGGGCGTTGGGTTCTGTATCTACTCTGCGCTGCTCCGGATTGTTGTGAATGGAGCATGTTTAAGTCAGTTGTAAGGCGGTAGGTGAATAGAAATAACTGGACGGTCTGGACCCAACTCCGATTCGGGCTGGGTGGGGAACTAGTAGATTCCTACGGCATCACTGGACGCAGAACAGAGGCCCATGCTGACACCAGATGTTTACAATAAGAAGGATTGCAGAACTGCTTCGACTGGGTGTAGTTTTATAGAGGTTACCTGATCAGAGTCAGGCAGCAGGGGGTAATTAAAAAATGTAGTGTCGGTTATGAGTACATTCTAGTATTATTTTACTCAACCTGAACGTAAACAAATATTGTGGGGCACCCTGCACAGTAGCGGCTGCTACCGGACCCGGGCGGTGAGACGGGGTGGACAAAAAAAGAAAACAAACAAAAAAAAAACAACACCTGAAACGGCCGCCACCTCTTTTTTGTCCTCCGTCCCTCTGTCGTCTTCGTGCACCTGTGATTTGTCGGAGCGCCGTGGATCGACGCTCAGATGGGGACTGGGAGGGCTTGCATGTTCCTCACCAGGCTGTGTAAAGCAGCCTGGTGGGGGACATGCAAATGGCGCAGGACTGCTTGGGGCGGCCCTAGAAAGGCACGGCCAAGCAGTCCTGCGCACTTCAGGAGTGAAAACCACTCCTCCCCCCCCCCTACTCCGCCAGCCTCGCCCCGCCCGAGAGCCACTGAAGTATATAGGAAAAATAAAATGATAATAGCAATAGTTCAGTGGGGCGACGCTTCTCCGCCTTAGCGGAAGAGCTGCCACTGGCCCCTGCAACGTTCTGTAGATGTATATAAAAAGGTGTATGGTGTATACATACAATACAGTATGACACCCGCCCTCACTCCTCTTTCCTCCTGTGCCACAATCCTTCAAGCCCTCCACCCCACCTCACCCCTGTTCCTTTCAGGCTCCCTCGCAGTCTCGCTGCTGGAGTCCACCCCCTGCAGCCGAGGAAGCTCCAGCAGAACACTCAATTATTTAAAGAAAAATAATTTCTTTATCAAATTGCATCTCCGCCTTGGTGATTGAAGAGTCTACTCTGGAGCGGGAGTCGCTGTGAGCCCCCAGCAGAAGGAAGTCGTCAGGAGCGCAGGCCGCATTAATTACTGGCAGCGCGAGCCACGTCAGGCTCATAACTCATCGCAATAATTACCATCAGGGTGTCTAATGAGGGGACAGGCGGGAGGCTGAAGGTACGGGGGCTCACAGGGGGAAAGCGCTTTGAAGCGACCTGTACGGTGGCAGATTAGAGCTACAGAAACCAGTGTAAATTGAATAAGTGCATTGTATGGGGGATAACGCAATAGAGGAAAGTGAGGTGATGGGGCGAGGCGCGGAGGCAGGTCTTGGGCATCTTTGCTTCTGTAGCGAGTAGAGAAGCAGTGTATAAGCAGGTGACTTTTTGTCTACCTTCCAGGCGTGTGCAGGTGGTTGTTACTATGTGCCCCCTGATTGTGTGCGGGTGCCTGATACTGTTCGTTCCAAAGTGTGTGCGGGTGCCTGGGACGGTGCGTTGCAGGAGGCCTGTGCGTCTGTTCTTCCCAGGTATATGCTGGTGCATTGTATTGCCGATATCGCTTCAGGTAATGCCTGCGTTTCCGAGATTTGGGCGGGTGACATGTACTTCGCTCTTTCAGATGTGAGGATTCTGGCACCATCGTAGATTGCAAGATATGCGCATGTGTCTAGTATTGTCTTCACTACCTGTAGTATCCGTACCTCCAGGTGCCTGCTGAAAGCAGGTACCGTCTGTAGCACTCCGATGTGTAGGCGGCTGACACTGCTTTTTCCACCCATTTGTTTGCATGTGTTTGGATTGGTACAGTCTGTGTCTCATGAGTGAGACAGACAGACAGATGGCATGTCCCTTTAGGTGCATGGAGGCCAGCAGCACATGTATGTATCCGTGAGGTACAAGTGGTTAATGCTCCTGCACCTCACAAGTATGCGCAGGCTGCTAGTAATATCTGTGTAGGAGACCGGTGTCCTCTACCTCCAGGTGTATGCAGCAAACTCCAGGCACCTGCTGTTGCCTGGCACTCACTCTACCACCCAGGTATGTCCTAGCAGATGCTGTGTGCACCTGCCATGTATACGCATGTGGCTAGCACTTAGTGTGCCTCGTGCTGGTTCCCAACCCACTTGCAGCGCCTGTATCTCCTAGCTGGCTGGTAATGCCTGTAAATCGCTAATGTGCTGAGCAAGCTGCTGTTTCTGTTCTGTACTTTATAGCCATTTTATCTTCCCTGTGCCGGAATGTGCTGTCTTTGTGATTGCCACACAGCTCTCTGACTTTACAGCCTGCTGTCTCATCAACCCATCCACATTAGCAGGTTTGGAGTGCTGACATATGGTTCAGTGCAGATCGTCTGGATTAAAATTAGTTTTCATTGAGAAATTTAGATGAGGGTGAACTGTGCTGCTTCATGAAATTTAGAAATGGGTGAACTGAGCGGCATCTTTTTGATAATTTACAAAACTTGTACTGTGTAATACCACTCTCTAGCCTTTGTCCTAATGAGACGATGCCAGAGTGGATAGCGCCCGAGCCAGATTAGAAGGAAGCTTTTGCGCCCACAGTATGTGTCCCCTAGACCCTACCTATCGCTAGTTCCCTGTCCCGGCTCGGTGTGTGGCCTCTGGCCTCAGACCGGGGCTCGGTAATGTCCTCATCAATTTCGACCTCATTTTATGGAACTTAAACAACAAACAAAACTTCGTGCAGAGGGGGCAATGGAGCATCCGACTCTAAGGGTGCGCGTGTTGCTCTCCGCTATTAAGCATTATACGCAGTACAGTATGTGTCTCCTAGGGGGGCCCTCCTCCTGTCCCTAATCTCTATCTAAGCGCATATCCGTTCCTCAACTAGGGGTATGGTTGCTCCGCTTGGTGTTTATCTACGCATGCCAGTCTCAGCAGAGGTCTGGTCGTCTTGTATAGGAAAGTGTGGGTCACCCACTATCCCTCCCAGTCTCTTCTCCCGCATCCTGCTCTTGCTCTGGATTCTCCCAGGCCGCCAGTGCTTCCTTCCAAAGTTCTGCTATCGGTCGCCTCCGTATGCCCCTCGATTCCTCCCAGCTCAAGGCTCTACCCTCCGCTCCAGCCCAGCTAATGACGTCTCGGTTCCAGCTGGTTACCTGTGGCCCAGAAGAAGACTTCCACTCCAGTGCTATCCTTCACTTGGCCAGACCCAAGGTCAGATCAATTAGTCTGTTCCCCACCTTCCGTTTATTTGGTTGTGGGAAAAGTCCAAGTAAGCAGGTCTCTATAGTGGGGGCCAGTTCC
Organism: Calotriton arnoldi; assembly: GCA_963921515.1. Lineage (NCBI taxonomy): Eukaryota > Metazoa > Chordata > Amphibia > Caudata > Salamandridae > Calotriton > Calotriton arnoldi. Next base: position 1,104,350 of record CAWUFW010001783.1, read on the forward strand.
CTCCCCTGTGCATCTTTGATCTTGGCTAGGATCCCCTCCCGGTATGTGTGAAGGACGCCGCAGCTCCAAGTCATGGGTATAAAGCCAGTGTCTTCATGTGTACACCTCGGGCAGTTTCTCACTTCCCCGCCATATGTAACACTGAGTCGGTGGAGTGTCATGTAGACCATGTGTATGTAGTTGAACTGCGTATACTTGAGTCTAGTGTTCCGTGAGATCTTCTTGGGGGACCGAAAAACCTTAGTCCATTCTGCACCAGTAAGCTCTCTATCCACCGCCCTCTCCCGTTGCCCCCGGAGTTACCCCAGTGGGGCATTGGACGCGGTGACCAAGGCTTTGTGGTGCCACTTCACTTGGTGTCTCGCAGTGCCCAGGGTGATCGGCGTGTGTACTACTGACTGGGTGTGTCGCCGGCTCTTCCCTACCCATGCTCCACAACTGCCCAAAAGTGCGGACCAAGGCTTCATACTGTAGGAACTGACCTGGGGAAGACCGCAGCCATCCATCAGGGCAGCGAACGGGACTAGGGAGCCATCCTGGTAACTGTCGCCCACGGTGTCCAGACCTACCTCTGTCCATGGTGTCAATTGTTCGGTCGTGAACGTCGTCACCGGATACCCATGCGGGAGCCCGACCAAGGGCAAGGTAGGGGTGTACCACGGGGACCCTCCCAGTCTGCGCATGCAGCGTTTCCAAGTTTGCAAGGCTGCGAGTTGCAACGTCGACCGATAGGGGGCGATGACCGTTGGTCTCAGTAACTTTGCTAACAGTACTTCTGGGCCATCATTGGCGTCCGTCAACCAGGTTCCCTCCACGTTCACGCCCTCTACCCACTGTGCCAACCATTGTAACTGGGCAGCCAGCATATACAGCTCAAAGTCTGGCACTCCCAGGCCACCTTCTGTCATGGGGCGCTGTAACTTCCTCAGGGATACCCTTCGTCGGCCATCTCCCCATATCAGATCTCGCACTAGGGAGTTCAATGGTCAGAACCATCCTCGGGGCATCAGTAAATTAACAATAAAGTATAATAACCGCGGCAACATAACCATCTTAATTAAAGAGATCCGCGCCATAATGGGCAGCCGCAGTGTGCGCCAGAAAAAAACACAGGTTCGGAGAGACCGCAGCGCCCTGTCCAAATTCCCTTCTTTCAGATCTTCCATAGTATGAAAGACATTTATGCCCAAATACTTAAATGAGTGGGAGGCCCAGTTTATGTCCGCCGGTAACAATGCTGGCCGGGGCATCGGTCCCACCAGCGGAAACCGGTATGTCTTCTTCTTGTTGACCCGCAGGCCCGATAGTGCCTCAAACCGCTCCAAAAGCGTGAGAGTAGCTGTGGTGCCCGACACGGCTGTCCCCAAATAAACCAGCAGGTCGTCAGCATACAGGGAGATTGTATGCGTCCGCCCATCTAGTCTAAGGCCCATCCCCTCCCCGCCCCTCCGGATCAGCTCTGCTAGGGGTTCAATAGCCAGGGCGAACAATAAGGGCGAGAGGGGGCACCCCTGCCGAGTTCCCCGCAGTATAGGGTTCTGGGAGGACACAGTCTTCCCCGTCCTAACCCTCGCCGTTGGAGATGAATAAAGAAGTTGTACCCATTTCACCCAACCCTCCCCAAGGCCCAGCCGTTTCATTGCCTCGAAAAGGTAGTCCCAGCCGACCATGTCGAAAACCTTCTCTAGATCGACCGAAAGGACAGCCGCAGAAGGCATAGATTTCGTCACATCATGGAAAAGGAGTACAGCCTGCGTAGATTATAGGATGTGTTACGGGAAGGGATGAAACCGTTTTGGTCTGAGTGTATGATGGTGTGCATGTGTGGGAGCAATCTGAGCGCCAATATTTTGCTGAGAATCTTGAAGTCTAGGTTGAGCATAGAAAGTGGTCTATACTCCGTATCTGGGGCGCTTGTCTCCTTGGTCTTGGGGAGGAGTATCACTAACGCGCTCTGGGTGGATTCAGGGAGGCCCCTGAGGTGCAGGGACTCCGCGTACAGGGTCACTAATCGTGGCGCCAATTGGTCCACATATCTTGCGTAAAATTCTGCCGGAAGTCCATCCGGCCCCGGCGTTTTCCCTTCGCCATGTCCGCAATAGCCACTCTGACTTCTTGCAGGGTCACTGGGCCCCACAGGTCTTCTTGCGCTTGCTTGTCTAGCGTCTGGAGCAGCAGCATGTCTAGAAAGTCCCCGATACTGGAGCGAGGGACTGACTCAGGGCCAGTATATAACTTCTCGTAGTATGCGCGAAACAGGGTGTTGATGGCGTCAGGGTCATAAACTATTTCACCGGTGTCCGTCCGGGCCTCCGTGATCGCTGACCCTCTACTCTCAGGTTTAATCAGCCACGCCAGCAGGCGACCGGCCTTCCCTTCCTCCTTCTGCACCTTGTCTATGTATTCCTTATAGCTGTGGAACCTCAGCCTCTCCAGTGTACCATTATAGCTTGCGTGTGCCTCCTGCAGTCGTGCTGCGGAGGTAGCGTCATGCCCCTGGATGTTATCTAATTGTTGGATCGTGGACTCCAGGTCCAAGAGCTCTTGCCTAATTTCCTGCTGTGCGCCAATCGACTGACCCAGGCAGTGTCCCCTCACCACCACCTTAAATGCCTTCCACTCCACTAACACCGAGGACGCTGAATTGGCATTTATCGGGAAAAACGCTTCTATAAGGGCACCCAAGGAATCTCAAAATGGCGCATCCTCCAACATCAAGGGGTTCAGTCTCCACAGTGGAATCGGGGGGCGTCTCCCAGGGGTTGGTGCATCATTAGTAGGGGGCTGTGGTCCAAAAGGGTCCTACCCAGGTACTCTGTTTGTGTAACGGAGGCGCTAAAGTGTGGCGTGCAGAGAAAGGTGAGGTATGAAGTTTAATTCCAAATCCGGGATAACGCCGTGTACCCAGCACATCTTGCTGGCAAGGGCAGAGGTCGTTATATAACATGCTGAAGACCTGGGACAGTTTTGAGAATTGGAAGTTGTATAGCTTTGATCTTTCCGTGATAAGTTGCACTTAGAAAGAGGGCAGTTCCTTGCCTATGCGGGTTTGCTGCATCATTAACAAAATTGTTCTGAGTTGGGAGGGAGCCTGTGGATTAACATAGTTAGTAGGATGATAGTTGCTTTAATGCAGGAGGAGGGGCTTGGTAGCGGATTATTGATCTACACAATACATCTGCGCATTGACGGAATGAAGACCGATCAGTCGGAGAAAAATATAAGTTCCCCAGTGGAAGATGAAGAGTGGCAGACAGGCTGTAGTAATACAAAGGAGGTGTTGTGTGATTCATGTAGCTTCAAGTTTAGTGCGTACTGCTGATTTACTTGATGCCATAGGAGATGCATGAGGTCAATATTGATTTGGGGAGGAGCGTCCTAGAGAGGAGCTAGCTGAATTCTTTTATGTGTGGTGGAAATAGTTCAGCAGTTAGAGTGGTGAGTGCCTGCCGCCTAATAAAGAGCAAAGCAAATAAACAACCGAGTTTTACAGGCCTTTGTTCTTGCCAGACTGCAGGTGGAAGACATCTTCTGCCCCTTTATTCGATCTCTGGGTTAAACACACTAGGAACTGAGCAGCGGCAGGACCAGTCCTAATGGGGATTAGAAGGAAGGTATCAGAAGGGGATATTGCACAGTTGGTATGTGACTTCTATCAGCACTGCCCACTTACAGTGTAAGTGGTGGACCATAAATTAGGCATCATTGAATAATATGCTTTTACCCGGTTACCTGTGGGAGATGCTCAGTGGGTGGGAAAATTGCAAAGATACATTTGTTCATTGAACACTAGGGTACTGGGTCATTAATGTTGTGCTTCAGTGTTTTTCTGCTTGTATCCGTCTGTTCTAGTGTGTGTCAAAAACAATGAAGACTTTACAAATGACTCTCTTTACCTCATCGTGCCAGGGCAGGCGGATGATGAGCTGCTGTCTGAAGCTTTCCTCTTAACAGGAACACTGCCATGCCATCGGAGCCCTAGAGTGTGTCTGTTCCATCAGCCTTGGGCAGGTCAGGGTCCAGGGGACTCGATTTACATATGGATGAGATCTTATTTGAATGCAGTGAAATAGATTAACATCATAATGGGGACAATTAACATATGAACCTCATTTCTGAAATCTGTTGTAGCAGGGGAAGTTAGAATGAGAAGTTTGTGGCCACATAGGGCGTCAATCTTTACCAAGTCTTTCTGAACACGCTTTCTTCATTCTCGAACTCCAGTGCCCCCTTTAACTCCAGTTGGTTTCACTTCATTTCCCTTCTTAATCCTCCTTCATTGCTTTTTTGTCCCCTCTACCCTTTATTACCCCTCTGCCTACTTCCTCCTCCACCTCCTTCCCTCTGCTACCACTTATTCTGCCTGACCCATTTTCTTTTGCTACTCCCCACACATTCCCCCGTATTCACTGCTCTCCCTGCCCCCCTTCCCTGTAGTGCCCTACTCTCCTGCCCTAAATCCCTAATGCCCTTCTAGCTCCCTTTCTGTTTCCATTACCCCCTTTCTACTCTTGTTACCTCCTTTATGGTTCCTTGCAGTCCTTTACCATCCTAGCAACCCTGGGCCCTCATAAACCCCAGGTGCCATCCTTGCCCCACTCCTTTCTTACTCCCTTACCGCTCCGGGGTCTCCTCCCCATGTACTCCCTCCGTCCCATCTGCTGCCTTCACGCCTTTGCTCTCCCTTCAATCTATACACCTCTTGTTTCCCTGACTCCCTCTGCACGTCCACACCCTTGTACTCTTTCTGCTCTCAATCCCATGCCCCCTCCATGTCTTGTGTACCATACCCCTTCTCCCCTCTATACCCATTCCTCCTTCTCCTCCAACCTTCACTCACATACTCCTCTTTTGTCCCCCGTACTTCCCATATACTCCTCCTTAACTGTTCCCTGCTCCACTTCACCATATCAACTTAAGTAACTCCTTGTTGCCCTCCACCTCCTTTGCTCCCCATCTTCCCCCTTTATTCTCCCCTCCACATCATTTTGCTCCCTCCTTCACGCTATCTTGATCCACCTCTGCCTCCTTGGTTCATTTCCACCCTAGTACTCTATTCCCACACGTAGTCGTCCTTCATACGCCATACCTTTTTACTCCTCTGCTCCACTTTGTCCACAAGCTTCTCCCTTCCTCCATCTTGGCCCCTTTTTCTCCATCATCAGTCATCCTTGATCTCCTGCATTCACCTTTCTTCCCGTCCACCGTCTTGCCTTACCCTCCATCTTCTTTGCTCCCTCTTTTCAGCCTTTCATTCCCACTTCATCCTCCTTCAACCTGCCTCCACCTCAGTTCCTCTTTCATCACTTTCAAACTCTTGCTACCCCTCTGCCTCCTTTTTGTGCTTTTCCTTTTTTTTCTCTGTGTTATGAAATCTACCCACAGGCTGAGAAAGAGAGAACAAGAATGTACAAGTATAATATATACCTTCCTGTCTCTATCCCGTTCTCAGCTTGTAGATTTCCCTGCCTCCTAGGGTTGTATTTAATAAAATAGACTTTTATAATGTCGATATCATTGAAGTTGAGTTGACACTGTCGAGGTGATAATGTCACATCCTTCATTATTACCTATGACAATTCCAGAAATGTTAAATTGTAAAAGTCGTTTTTATTACATGCATTCTTCAGTTTATCTAGATGTACCCTAATAACCTCCTGCCACCAGTTCCTGGCCCTGAACCCTTTAAACCACAAACTACCCATTAATGCACCCATCCCTGAGCCCTAGAAACTCTTACTGCCCCTTAAGGCTGCCTTTCCAAGAATCCTAAAAAACCCTTACTAGTCCCCCACCTCACTGTAAATGGTCATCTCTGCTTTAGCAGGAGGATACCCCCTGAAAACCCTAAAAACCCCTAACTATCCCTTGAACCCACCTATCACTGAACCCTACCAACCCCTTACTGCTCCTTAATTCAATCCTCCTCTGAACCCTAAAACTCCTTACTACCCCTTAGCACTAACTTTCCCCGAACCATGAACATTTCCTACTGCCCTTTAATGCTACCCTTCCATGAATCCTTAAAACCCCTTACTAACCTCCATCCTCTTCCGCACTTCACTGTAAATGCTCCTCTCTACTTTAGCAGGAATATGCCCCCTTGCCGCTGCTCTCAGTATACTTACTTATGCCCTGTAATGCACATTTATTTTTATCTTTACATTTTTTCATTCAGTTTTCTCAGTAGACCACATTTTCGGCACAACTTTTTTCACTATTCCCCTCATCTGCTCCTCATCTGGGTGTATAGGCCCCAAGCTTCTGTTACGTCGAAAGGTCAAGGCAGTCTCTCTTTCTGGGCATCCTGGTGCTGCAGATCCTTCGCAACAAGAAGTTGAGCCTATCTTCAGCTTTCTCTGCTAATCTGGGGCCTAGTCTCCTCCTGCTGTGGTCACTCTAGAGATTTTCACTAGGGAGCAGGGCCCCTAGCTCCTCCTGATGGTGTGTTAGGTCGCAGTTCATCTCTGACTTAAGACTCTTTCTTATCTTTTCCTATCCCCAGAGTCCACTCTGCAGCACAAGTGTCAAAAAAGCAGAAACTGTTGCACAAATGTCCAGACCAGATGTGGCTTTTATACTCTGCCACAACCAAGAAATGGAGGCACACCCAACAACTGTAGCCAGAGGAAGCTTATCGTGCAAACATAGAGTTCTAGATTGGCGTGGCTTTAAAATTGAGCCACATAGGATTTCCACACAGAAAAGGGCATGATAGAACACTAGCCCCAGCCAAGCTAGCTCCTCTGGAAGTCTAACTGCTGTTGTCCTGTTGGAGGTCAGCCCAATACTCCACACTGTATTGATGAGACCCTGCTGGCCTGATCTTATTCCTTCAAGTGCAGAACTTGGCACGGATCTCTCCAGCACAGCAGGTGGGCTCTCAGGAGTCTGGACTAGTACTGACAGTCCTCCTGTTGATTTTACCCTGGGTGTCCCTTCCTCAAGAATTGTGGGTTCCATGATGGATAGATTGGATCCCTCAGACCAGAAATAGCAGGAGCGATGCAACAACCGTTTCAGCCTTCCATGAATCTAGTTGTAGGATTAGCTTGCATGCTGTCCTTCATCCTCTCCTTGTATTCCTTCCTGGATGCTCTGAACATGGAGCTGAAGACCACAGAAATGCAACTTCTTGGACTCAGCTGACACTTCCTTCTGACGTGTTTGCTCTTCCTACCTGGAGGGCACAGCTGGAGTCTTAGGTCGAATTAGCTTTTAAAGACTCTCAGTTCTTCATTCCCTGTAAAGGAGAAGGGGGTTCTGGGTGCTACCAGTTGCATGGCATTCAGTGATTTAGCAGTGTCCATCTTATACTGATGGTCTCTGCATGGCCAGGCTGGAGTTCCTATCCATTGCAGCAGTGTCAGTGAGGGCCTTGGGCTTCAGCAGTTTCTGCGCTGGGGCTTTCTTATCAGGGTTGAGCATGAGCTAGCACTCTTGTTGGCATAGTCCTGAAACGAGGATCTATAGCAGTTAAATTATGCCAGATTACTTTCACATTAACCTGCCACAAGCAGGAGACCTCCAGACTGGAAAATCATTTCCCCATGGATCTCTAGACACTTTGCTTACTTGTCCATGTGAGAGCTTGTTGCTTTGCCTTTAAGGGATGCTGCTAGCACTATCAGAGGCTTAGCTGGGCAGTTCCAACTGGACAGTCTTGCTATCCAATGACTTTGAGATTTGGGGCTAGGAAAAGGTTGCTTCCAAATCCCCAGACTCTTCTTGAGAACCTTGGGCATTATGGTAGAGCTGGTCTTCGTTGTATACAGTCATGACAATGAAAGACTTAGCTGTCCTCACTCTTTGCAGGGTCACAGGTGTCGCAATGTACGTTGACTCCAGCCTCTTCCCGATAACGACATGATGGGGCCTTGTTTGATGGAGCTTCTCCTGCTAACAGTACCAGCTTCCTTGTCAATTGGCAAGGTCAATGATCAGATCTCAAAAGCAGGCCCTCTTTCTTGAAGGGGTTCAAGCAGGCTGATGCCTGAGGGAATCGTACACCCTGGTCGGTCAGCAGTTGGCAGTGGGGCCGAATTCGACTGCTACGTGGACCGGAGTTAGTAAATCAGGCTTAGTTTGGGTGATTTGGGGCCACACAACTCTTCTAGGAAAATCATCAAGACATCTTAAGAGCCAGAGTAAATCCCCGTTACGACTACAAAACAGCAGCCAACCAGAATGTTGCTTGGTTAATAATCCTGCATGGAAAATGTTTGTTTCTCATACTCAAATGTTAGTAGGTTTCTTTAACATCTTAACCCATGTACATAGAGAAAGGAAAGGACAGAGAGAGAATGAAGCAACTTTTTAGTTATGGTTAAGTTACATTCTTTAATTTGCTCATGCTTTGACCGAGAATGACAGATCTGGGCGAAAGCCTCCAGCAACGTATCCATACATCCAGTATAGATTTTGGAAAGTTTTGTGCAGACTGATCGATGGAGGTGGATGTTCAGAGACGAGTTGGTGAACTGTTAAAGAGAGTTTCAAAGACTGGACTATCCAATTAGTGTCCCACAGGAATTCTTGCTCCCTCTAGAGTCTAAAGCAAAAATGGTTAGATAGATTTTGCTCCAACGTAGCCGCCAATTGAGTGGGGCCTCACCTCCGCTCTTTCCTCATTCCTGCGTAAATGCAGGTTGGGACCGAACAGATAGGCAGTCCTTATGAGAGCTATCCTTCTGCCATAGTAGTAGCGCTGGAGTAGGGGTGCGGGAGATGCTGCATCACTACCAGATATCCTTGGACCGCTTCAAATAGAAAATAGGCAGCAAAAAGGAATTTACATTTTGTTCTTGCAGGACTTACTGTCTGCTGAAGGCACATTGTGAAAGGTCACAAAATGTATCTGACCAACCCCTGATAGGTATGCTAATATTTATTTGCTTTTGCTTTCTCAAGCTTGAAAAACAGAGCACTTTGTATAGACCGCACTCTTGCTTAGGCACTTAGAAGAACAGTAAGTGCGTCAAAGATTTTATGAAAGGAATATATATGGTATTTTTGCTGTCTTTATAATCCAAAGTTTACAAATTCAAAGATACCAATAAAGTCCTAGATATTGGTGTCCGAAGTGCGCTAGTAACCAACATTGCTAGTAGTTTCAAAACGGCCATATTTATTTTGTTTGTTTGCTGCACACAAGGTTAAACCATTCTAATGTATTATTTCTTCACTTTAAATATCTTCGAGATACAACCCCTTCAAAGCAAGCAAACCCCGTTTCCATGCCCAGCAGTAATATGTTGGTAGCAAATGTATTGACATAAATATGCAATGGGGTGAAGTAAGTGTGATATTGCACTGCGTGTTGCACTTGCACCAGAAGAAAACTAAATCGGGAGACACTGTCCACAACTCTTTCATATTCCACATTGTTTTAGCGCAGAATATTTTATTTTGTTTCTAAGAATTGTTTTTGTCTTTTTTCTTCTACTGTACTTGTAAAGAGGCGGTGATCAACTGCTACTGAGCATTCGTTCATAGTCCTTCTACGTCTGTGTTTAGATTGCCTAAATTTTTCATTGTAAGTAGGGATCAGAAATATTGTGCTTACATACACAGAACACCGTTAGGTGCTATAATTCATAAACCAAATTAGTATCTTCATTTTAATATTTATTGAAATACATTCTTGTTTAAATTAGTGTCTAATGTCTAGTGCAGTTGCACAGCAATAATTATATGACTACTAGTTTCAAAATATATTATGAATGAATAAATAGATAAGTCATAGTTACTGTAAGGAGATATATATTTATTTATTTCACGTCCATGGGTGAAGGGACGGCTCAGTGGAATGAAACAGGCTAGGATCAGCTCGCTCCCTTTCCCACCAGAGGCATATGCACTACCCTGTGTTCACTCCCTCTCATTTGCAGGTGCCAATCCTGGAGTGGGTGCAGTTGGGCAATTAATATAGGGTATAGAGCATAGGCTCTGCGCTGCAAGGGCACTGCCCACATTTAGCTGTGTTAGGCAGAGGGGCACCAGATCTCTCTGTGCTGGTCGGACTCCATGTTTCCAGTTCTGGGCTGCCATGATTACATTATTGCATTCTGTGAGTTCTGTTCTTCATTTGCTTGTAATGGAATCTTATTGAAAGATGCATCTGAAAACAGTGATTGGTAAATGGAAAGGGCTGGCATGATTGTTTCCTGTTGACATAGAGTATTATGGCAACTCTAGCCTGGGAGCAAAAGATGGCAGAGTCCCCAAAACTCTGCTTGGTTGAAACTTGCCTCTGGTAAAATAACTTTTATGCTTGGTCTTATCCCAATACCTTCCATGGAAAAGTGTGAAGGGGGTTTATTCAGTTGCACAATATCACTATGACATTTTACTTCGCCTGAGCACACAGTACTTCTGATGGCTGCGGCAGTGCCTTCACAATACAGTTTATTAGGTATTTTCTTCATAATAATGCATTGTTCATGATGTCTATTATTTCACTAGGATCAGTATCTAGAATGTACTTTGCTTCTGACATAGCGCATTGTTTCAGGAGGAGGTAACCTCTGACATACAAGCTGGTTGCAAAATGTTTCTTAAATAATTTAAACTATTTGCAAGACACCGTGGAGAAATGCACCAGGCATTGTTTAAGATTATGAAGTGTTAAATGATTTCTTGAGCTCACTGTACCATATGTTTTTCACATGTTGAGTTTTTGGACCCCAAACTGGAGAGGAACTGAATAGTAAGTGCTGAGTAGTACTATTACACCTCCACCAACACAATTATACAAATCTTTGTCCACAATCTAGGTTGTGATAGCAAGTCACGCTGCTACTTTTTAATCTTCTTTTCTTTGCTTTGACAGCTGAGCGATTGATAGGTCCTATTACAAGTGGGAGTGAAAGAGAGATAGGTAAAACCTCGTTATCAGCCACATTGCTACCTCACCTTAAGGGCATAAGCACTTCATTTTCTGTACGCTTCAAACTTGTGAGGCGTTGCTATAAAATGGTGGACTGTTTGTTTTTCTTTCCTAAGAATAAACCTGTAATAGTATAGAAAGTAACATCTGTCCATGGACCTAAAGGTCTCTTTACTTCACTTCTTTTGAGAGACCAACAAATGTGGTGAAAGCTTCAACAAAGAGACCGAGCTACCTATAAGTTTAGTCATATCATATAGGTGTGCATTTATACACCAAAATGCAGGATTGATCCTCGCCTTCTCCACTTCCCTCACTCTGCCGCTAAAAAAGGTAGGCTTCCTTGATAAATTGGCTCTTATATTACAGTTGTATTTTCTGGACTTGCGTGACTTTAGTGTTCATTTCCAGCACCCCCACTCTGAAAATTGTTCCAGCAAAACTGTGCCAAAGTGACTCATTTACGCTACACACATTCCTCGCGAAGTTTGGGGAACATGCTGCACGCGCACAAACAATACTCCCTCTATCGCACCTCCCACCCCGCCTCCTCTTCCTTCGCAGTATGGGAGCGAGTAATAATTTCAGTTTTGGGGGACTGGACAGATTTGGAGGGGTGGGCCGGTCTCCTCCTCTCTCAGCTCTCCCTCCTTACTAGGTGAGGGAGTAGTAGTTTCAGTTATGGGGGACTGGACAGATTTACAAGGGAGAACAACTAAGCCGCCTTCTCACTTCGGATACAAAAAACATGTTCCTTCCCAGTGCTGGAATTGGAAAAACTGTACTCCGAGAACCCATTATTTGGAGGTCAAGTTAGGGGAGGCGGGGGGCAACACAAAGGAGGGTGGAGTCACAAGGGGCGGAGTTATGAAAAGCACTCTGACAATCAACTTATACATTATTTTTTTTTAAACTCTGTTACAAAGATATTGGCACCAAGGAGAAAAGTGACATTAAATCTCTTCTGGCTTAATTGGTTTCAAAGTCTGCATTTTGAAATATCTTATGTGGTTAAAGCACCTGCTTTGCGTGCCCAGTAAATCTCAGGGAATAATAACAATGGTAAGAGAACTCTGGTAGTTAAAGCACTTGCTGGAGAGATCTGTGTTTTGTTTAGTCACAGTTTTGACTCACAAAGTAGCATAAGAGTTAATGCATTTCCTGCAAAGCAAATCGTGTAACATGCAGATTATTATGTTATGTAGGTAGGTGAGTGGGCCACTGCTTTTGACACAGTGATTCTTTTATTACTTGCAGTTCATAAACTGCAATCCTTCTAGTGTAGCACAGTGAGCTATGAACCGGCTTCAAGGAGCTGCATGCATAATGCAAGACATGGGTTTAGAACCTTATTGTTTTTCTCAATTTGTTATTATAAGGCTGCTAAAAACGTTTTATTTGGGTAGTAAAAAAGGACAACCCCAAGCACTGCTTTACTTTTTAAATCCTGACTTTGTTTCTTCCAGCTATGCAATCTTAGCATATAATCCCTACCAGAAAAGATTACGTGTTACTCCTACACCTTGAAACCCTCTTTGTTTTATGGCATCCTGTATATTGATTTACACAGTGCTTAATTTGAGCAGGTGGTTGCCGGTGGGGGGCACCAGCACTCTTTTTTTGGGGACGGCAAATATTTTTCCTCGTCAGACATTTCCCTAGAGCAAAGGAGGGAATAGCAAACAAAGGAGATAGAGAAAAATGGAAAACCGTCATAAAAGGGGAAAGTAGGAACCTGCAAGAGTGAGATAAAGGGACAGGGAGTGTCTGGTACCCGAATAAAGAGACATGAGGTGTATTCAGGGCTACGCAGCCTTGGTGTTCGGTGCACTGACATTTAATAGCACCAGCCCTGGGCTTCTAAGCAGAGCTTCGGGCACCAGCACTCTTTCTTTTACAAATTACGCACTGGAATTACACTATACACTCGTATGATTTATTGTCAAAGTATAATGTGTGCATGTGACGTAACGCGTTCTGACACCCTACAGTGGGATGAGTTGTGCTATAAAAGTATTTAATTAAAAACAATTGTGAATACTATTTAAATTGTTATTCGTGTAAATACTGATACATCTGATATTCTTACAGTGCATGCTTATCTCTTACATAAAGGGGTTACACAGAGTCAAAAGCCTGCCTCCAAATCATTGTAGTTTCTCTTAAGTACTTGTGAAGTGATAAAACGCTGTATACCTTTGTTTCCTTATTGCATTGGCATCAGTGTTAAGGTGCTGGTAGCTTCCAGCCAGGATTTAACTCCAACAAATAAAGGGCTGATGGCCCTTCAAATTAGCCCTTTGTGCCCAGCTGGAAGTGAAAATAAACAAGCCCCCCTCACTACCTGCACATTGCTGTCCCTGTGTTGGCAAATTACACAGGGACCAATTTAGAATTATTTCACTGAGCCAGACGGATACCTGATCCGTCTGGATAATAGCTGGCGGATCAGGGATCCTGCTGGTTCCCCCTTCATTCCATCACTGTTTGTACATGTCTAGTGTACATGTTTCTCCATGTCTAGAATCAGTGGTTAGTCTTCGCATGGCCTAGTATGAGGTGCGCCTATCCTCAGCTATGGTATGGGCTCGCATTGACTGATCCCACAAGCAATCAAAGCCTTGTGCCGTGCCAGTGGAACTTTAGTAAATCATTGATGCTTCCTGAGACTTGTGTGTTGTCAAGTTTGTTTGTGGAAAGCGGCTGTGCAGGCCCGAAAAAGTTAAAGGGGTTCCTGTGGACGACACAGCTTTACTTGCCCTCCGAAATCTTTTGTGCTTTCAACAATTGCCATAAAAAAAAAAGACAGCATTAAAGGATCACTGCTTTAGGAATTCCAGACCTGGGTATGCTTAGCAACTGAAAGACTTAAGAGCAGCAGCTTTCGGAGTCAAACATGTTCACCAACTTTCCTTGAACAGAAAGAGGTGAGCAGAAAGCATGTGTGCAAATCATAAGGTAAATTACTGAGCAAAAGAACAAGGAAAGCGCTGAGTTGAGAACCGTTGCAAACAATGGTAGCAAAATAACATAAGACGTTACTGGGAAACATTTGGTGAAATCTCCTTATTACGAGAAATATGCCCCACTGCGCCAACACACCCTGGTGACATACTTGATAATATTGCAGTTGTTAAGTATTCCCTGCAAAATTATATGGCCCTGTCCCCTTTCTTTCCCATGGGTTTGAGCGCTGTGATACTGCACTCTCCTTCCTTTCATTTTTAGGCCTCGCCTGGTGTATCTGTAGGCTTTCCTGTTTTCAGTTTCTATTTTTGGTAAATTCTGGTGGGGTTTTTTCAGTGTTTTCAAGTGATTTCAATACCTTAAAAAAACAGTGGTTATACATTTTCGCGCCATTAAAAACTACAGAAACAGTGTTTTTCCGGGGTTTATGGAACATTTTGCTTTTATTATTGCTTGCTTTCTGCACTGATAGTGCATGGTATATAGACTGTGTAAGTATAGTGTATAGGAGGTCCACATAGATTTTTGCAAATTAAACTTATTGTAGTACACCATACAATACTTCTTCAGTGAGTCTTTGGTCATGTGCGCTCGCTCTTTCCTTCCCATGTAAACTGTGAAAAGGCCCTCTCAACATTGGCACTTGAGATGGGCAATCCCAAAACAGCCAGTGCACAATTTGTTAACTCTGGCCACTGACATAGCTTTCCATGCCAATACTGGTTCACTTGAAGATTGCGATTCTCAGGGCAGGTTCTGCAACATTTGTGCTGATCTGGGCGCTTGTGCCCTCAGAGATATTGAAGCGGTCAAAAATGAAGCAGCACTTTTGAAACTACGGAAGAAATCACCCTTTATGGAAGGGAACTAGCACAGAGTACCACAGTGAGGTTTCATTGACTTCAAATGCCATTGGTGGTGAGGGACATTTCTATGCATCACTGTAAGCCATTTCTCATACATTGTAAAATAAAAGTTCCTGAATTGCTCTTCACCATTGCTTTGCTTACCAAGTGGCAAGCACTCTAACATGGAACATGTTGCAGTGCCAAAGTCACTGAAGGTGTCGCACAGCCTACTCTCAAGGAGATGTTTCACATCTACACCAATTATGCTGAACACTTGGCAGACAAGGGAGTTTTCAGACTCTAGTTTTTATATTATGTCCCCTACAGCAGTTATGTTTTCCTGTAAAAATCTAAGAATGCAGTAGAGTGTACTTTTTTTCACCTCACTATCAATATGTGGCCAAAGATCCTCACATTTCTTGCCTTTGGCATCATCACTCAGCAAAAATTCTGTAAACGGTTGCCACATGGATAATATAGCATTCATAGCCCCTTGGACTGAGAACCATCAGCTAAGGGACACAGTTGGGATGACTCTTTTTTTGATGCCACACAAAGCACGCAATGATAAATATTTGCGTTTTAGTTCCTGTGCATAAGAAAACGGTGCACCGAAATGGACTAAAAGGTCAATAGCATTCTTCATTAACTCTGAAGATTGTAAAGATGCGTTCAGCATACCATCTAGCAAGTGCCAAGGATCTCTTACAGGGAAGCACTTCAGCTCAGGTATCGATTTTGACAGGTCATCACACAACTTTTTCATATACGTAGCTGAATCCCGGCAAATACAAACAATATCACTCCAATCTTTGTTGAACTTGGAAAGAACCTTTTTTGCAGAGCATTCCAAGTGACACTGCGTTCCATGTTTTCCAAAAGTCTGGTGTCATGTTTTAACCACTATCCCAGATGCTTGGTGATAGCGCTCTTTTCACATATTCTTGTCACTATAACTTACATTGAATGTTTAAAGCCTACGGTGTTGGCAATTCACCTACTATCAATACTGACTCACTAGAAACTTGGGGCTGATGTATTAAGGGTTTTTACCCATTCTCTGTGGGTAAATGTGATGATACATATTAGGGATAAGATTCCTATGAAACCAGCCATTTTACCTATCAGTGAAAGAATCAAACGCAGCCAAAATATCAAATATGATTTTGATATTTCCTGATACTCTACAGTTTATAACCTAATTAAACAAGACCTAAAACATGCCTCTAAACCCTGCATCTTTAGACCAAAGACCACAAAACTGAAAAAAACAAAAGGAAGAAGAAACAATATTTTAGTGGCATCCCTAAACAACAAAACTCAAGCAGAATAATGTTAGCCCAGACTTTCTTACTGCTAGCTTGTATAACAAAGTTACATTGCATTGGCCCCTTCAGGAAGAAAAAAAATTACTCTTTCACTCTCTTTTTACTTTCTTTGAATGGCATTTAGTTTGTGGTTGTGCAGGTGTTTTTTCAGTGTTTATATGTTTTCACTGGTGAGGGCTATTTCTCTTTCAGTGGGGTTTTATCAGTTATTATAGGTTTAAACCTAAAACCGGACAGCCTATGTATCTGTTACTTGTTCAGGTTTGCCTTCGGCTCCCATCCGCTCCACCCCCCACCACCACCACCTCCCAACTGTCAAGTATTTCTGACCGTTTTTTTAAATATTATGGACAAGGGCTGCTTTCATCAAGTTTGTTTATTTAAATTCTGTTCTGCCGTCGCGCATAATGTAAAGAAACGTACATTCCAGCCCCTCCCACTTCCCCCCGTGCTGCATTACTCTACAGCAGTTTCCAGAGGCCGGCACTTTTAGTGCATGCCATAAAACTTACAAGGGTGCCGCGCTTCAGTTTTCAGCACAGCGCCCACTTTCATCAAATTCGGTGGCCTCGACCTGCCCTCCGTGTGGTTTGCCCACTCCCTCCATCTTCCGCTGCCCCCGTTTCCTTGCCCTCTACCTTCCTCCTCCAACTGTCCCTTTTGTGCCTCCTTGCCCCCACCTGTCCCCTTTGCCAAGCCCTCATCCGCAATAACAAACAAGCATTAAAAATGCAATAGGTCTCGCAATTGTTTTAGTTAGAGCTATTGCCATTGTAAATGACAATGTCTTTTACTCATGTGTTAACAGGAACATTTTGAGAAACTGAGTGGATACTTAGAGGTAAACGCTAAGCCCCTATGGACGACCCCACGTTCGCCTGTTTGGACGGCAGCATCACCATCGTCCGCCATTGCAAATGCTTGTTTTTGTTAGGCACGGGGAGATTAAGTGATTTGCCCAGAATTACAGGATATTGAGCATTATTGCTGAGACTTGAACCTAGTTCCCTAGATTCGAGGTTGACCGCCCTAGCCGTTAGGCCAACTCCTCTCCCCAATGTTAAATGCACGGTTCACTGTATGTCCATGTGCAACATCTAAAAATGAACCAAGTGGAGCGGTGACATCTAAATTTCTCTTCCAGGGGATCCTCATCAATAGTCATAAGCACTGAATATTCCCACCCATGTGCGGGGACCCCGGAAAACATAAAAATTATATATGGAAAACATATATATATACAGCTCTATATATATATATATATATATATATATATATATATATATATATACACATATATCATTTTTTCTCATACCAATGCAGCTCCCATCTAGGAGGCTAAACGTAATAACACATATAAAGCTGCATTTGCAAATATATAAAAACACAAGAGGGCAAGTAGCACTTGAACTCTGTTTTTAATGAGTAAAACTCATGAAGAAAACACTGCAAATAAAGCAGACATTGTTAGCCTACAGGCTGCATTGTAAACCAATAGCATAGAAAATGAAAGCATTTTCTTACAAAAACTGGCACTGTGCCTTTAAGGCAGCCATGACCCCTAGCTTCCCATCATGCCTCAGGGGTGACAGTTAGGTCAGTTGTTCTTTCCGGCTCCTTCAGTCAGGACCCTGGATATCACAGCTCTTTCTTTTTTTGACTGTCAAAAAATATCTGATAATTTTCTAGTTTTTGTACTTTCACTCAACGTCTTTTTGCCTTAGAGTGAGAGTGATACCTTTTTTGAGTTCCAGAAAAGGTTTATTTTCTTCAGAAAATGCCTTCTTTATTTGATCCTTGCCCCGCCTGTGGCAAGAAGAAGGCCAGATCAGACACACATCCTGTGTGTATTCTCTGCCTCCCTGATTCTCACTCTTCTACCAACTGCCATCATTGTAAGAAGTTGTCGAGAAGGACCATCAAAGAAAGGGAGAGAATTTGACTTTATGGCCTCTCTGAAAGAGGTAGGTCTCCAATGAGGCAGCAGAAAAAGAACTCGGTCGACGTCGAGAGGCAAGGTCCCGACCTGTTCTCCATCGTCGTCGGGATCGACGTCGAAGCTGCCGACGACGAAGAAATCGACGTCGAGGACTACGTTGATGCAGGAATCGACAACGAGATCAACGTCGACGAAGGTAACAGGTCCTCCGTTGACCTCAACCAGGTGACGATCAACGTCGAGGGACAAGTCTCCGTCGACGCTGGCTAGGCGTTCGACGTCGAGACACATCGCTCTGTCGTCGCCTCGTCAACGGCGATCGACGTCGAGACACAGGTCTCCGCCGAGATCAGCCCAGAGATCTTCGACGTCGAGACACAGGACACCATCTACGACGTTGAGGCAGAAGTCTCCGTCGAAGTCAGCCCAAAGATCTTCAACGTCGATACAACATACTCCATCGTCGACGTCGAGACAAAAATCTCCGTCGAGGTCTCAGCAAAGATCTTCGACGTCGAAGCAGAGATCTCCGTCGACGGCAGCACACCGCCGGTCGACGTCGAGACACCGGTCTTCAGAGCAAAGACGGCTGACATCGAAACACGGTACTCCATCGGCGTCAGGTAGACGTTCGACGTCGAGAGGCCGGTCGACTACAATATTAAGTCCTCCATCCAAGATGAGAAAGTCGACGTCGAGGCAGGCGTCTCTGTCGAGAAGACAGTCTGTGCAGAGGCGTTCCAGATCAACGTAGAGACACCAGTCCAAAGAGACCTCACGTCCAGTGAGTCTCTCCTCGTCACCAACACCGACGTCGAGAACAGTTTCTCCCAGTTGTCACAGAGGCTCCACGTCAAGGTCTCCGGAGGTGGTGATCTCGACGTCCGGCAGTCCAGTGTCCAGAGGACACCAAGATTCTCCGACCAGGCCTGCACAGGAAGGGTTGATATCTCCTTCCCCTACACAGTCTCCTGAAGGGCGAGAGAGACAAAGGTCACCTTCCATCCATCTTTCGCCACGATGGAACAGACCCTTACATCACTGGGCCACGGCTCCAGACACAGGGGCGCAGCATTACTCGAGCCCTCTTCACAGATCTCCGTTGGCTCGTCTGGTTCAGGCCGTGGATAGGGAACGTACTCCTGCAAGAGCCAGAGCTCGGCGCCGCACTCCTGTGCACTCGCAGAGAAGGAGATCTCGATCTAGAAGCAGGAGGAGAAGACGCAGATCCCCAACTTCTTCATCCTCTTCCACTCGCACATCCCACAGAGACTACTCGCCTACCCTCACTGACAGTCCGCCGTCGAGGGTCTCTCCGGTGGATGATGTTACCACTTTTCAGGACATTCTTGGCAGAGGGGCAACGAAGCTAGGCATTCCTATGCCGACTCGTCAGAGTAAGTCCTCTGTGATTCTTGAGACTTTACACCAAAGGGCAGCATCTAGGCCTCTGCTACCATTGGTACCGGGCCTCATAGAGCCAGTGATGGACATTTTCCTCACGCCGGCGGCAGTTAAAACCGCGCCAGCTAGAATTTTGAAGAAGTACCGCTAACCAGAAGATGATCCACTCTTCCTTAGATCTGATCCCCCTCCGGATTCTGTGATAATTGCTGCAGCAAAAAAGACTCATGTTATTGCTTCCTCCTCTACTGTTCCACCAGACAAGGAGAGTAAAAAACAGGATTCGTGGGGAAGGAAGGTTTGTGGCAGTTCAGCCTCTATGTTGAAGGTCTCAAGTGCATCGGCTCTCTTGGGCCGGTATGACGGGTCTCTCTGGGACTCCCTACAAAGATTCACAGAGAAGTTGCCACAGGAAGACCGCAAGGACTTTGAGGAAATCTTGCATGAGGGCAGCTTGGTGGCTAACCAAGTTATCAGCGCTGCAGCTGATGGAGCTACTCTTTCGGCGCATGCCTATGCGCCTGGAATATGCGCTAGAAGAACATCTTGGCTCCGACTCACAGCGCTCAAGCCAGAAGCGCAGTCGCGCATCCTGAATCTTCCCTTCTCCGGATCATCTCTGTTCGGGGCTCACACGGATGACGAAATGTCCCGGATGAAAACAGAGCTGGACACACTAAAGAAAAAGAAGAAGGAATTCCGCAAACGATTCAGGCCTTACAATCGACGATCCTCCCAACAGAGGGTTCAAACCCCTCATTGGCAGAAAAATCAGGATCAGCAAGGTCAACAAAGATCTCAATATCAGGGCAGGCACTCCTCCAGAGGAAGAGGAAACCAGCGTCAGGCTAACACCTCCGCCAAGACGCAGGCCAAACAATGAGTGCCCACTTCCCCCGTCGCCGTTCACCACTTCAGTGGGGGGGAAGTATTGCAAATCATCTCGAAGAGTGGCGAGCTATCACAAAGGACCAGTGGTTGTTAGCTACGCTGCAGAATGGGTACTCTCTACGTTTTCGACGCCACCCTCCCTCAATCCCTCCGGTTCCATCCTCGTGTCACCAGATGAAAATATTACAGAGCGAAGTTGCCACCCTTCTCCGAAAGTCAGCCATCGAGAAGGTTCCAATATCTCAAAGAGGGAGAGGGGTCTACTCAAGATACTTCTTGGTAAAGAAAAAGGGTCGAAAAGCCGAATACAGACCCATTCTGGATCTGCGAACACTCAACAAATCAATCAGAAAGGAGAAGTTTTGCATGTTGGCTCTCCATCAAATATATCCACATCTCAGGCAGGGAGATTGGATGTGTTCGCTGGATCTGCAAGATGCATACTTTCACGTCCCTGTCAATCAGCATCACAGACAATACCCGAGATTCCTGGTGGGATCTTCTCACTACCAGTTCAAGGTACTACCCTTCGGGTTGAAGTCAGCTCCCCGAGTGTTCACGAAGTGCATGGCAGTAGTGGCAGCCGCACTACGCCGCAAAGGCATCTTCGTGTACCTGTACTTAGACGACTGGCTGTTGAAGGGTCCCTCCCCACACAGCGTGAGGAGTCATTTCCTGCAATGCATAGAGCTTTGTCACGGCTGGTCTTCACGTGAACTTCGACAAATCGACTCCACAACCAACGCAGAGAATCCATTATCTAGGCGCTCTGGTAGACTCCGAGGTAGGAAAAGTGTTTCCTTCGGAGGAGAGACAGTGTTCCATCATACAGAAATGCAAGCTTGTTCTGGACAACAGAAGGCTGTCGGTTCGTTGGATTGCCTCCCTGTTAGGGTCGATGGCATCCTGCATCTTCCTGGTCCCCAATGCCAGACTACGAATGCGTCCTCTTCAGCAGGATCTGGAGGACAAGTGGGACAAGCAAACAGCTCGCTGGGACGACAAAATAAGTCTCTCAAACGCAGCAAGAGCTTCCATCCCATGGTGGATGAGGAAGGAGAATATGCAAGTCAGTATACCTTTTCATCAAGCACCCCCCTCTCAAACACTGATCACGGACGCTTCCCTCCAGGGCTGGGGAGCCCACATGGGATCCCTCCAGACACAAGGTCTATGGTCACCAAGAGAGCGATCCTATCACATCAACATGCTGGAGCTGAGGGCAGTTCACCTGGCCCGCAAGGCTTTCCTCCCTTCGATTCAGGCAAGTTCAATCTTAGTACAAACGGACAATACCACCACCATGTACTACCTGAACAAGCAGGGGGGAACTCGTTCACGCACACTGTCACTGGAAGCTCAAACTCTCTGGCATTGGCTCCTGGCACGGAATCTATCGATCACAGCAGTCCACCTGCCGGGAGAACAGAACGCGAGAGCGGATGCTCTCAGTCGTCACTTCGAGGACAGACAAGACTGGGTTCTCAACGACGAGGTCGTCGAAGACATATTCCAGGCTTGGGGTCGTCCCACCATCGACCTCTTCGCGGACGACGAAAATACAAGATGCAGAGACTTCGCCTCAAGGTTCTACCGACCAGGGTCGAAAGGGAATGCCCTTTTGATAGACTGGTCAGGGGCATTTGTGTATGCCTTTCCACCCCTTCCTCTAATTCCGAAGGTGGTGACCAAGCTGTCTCATTCCCACACGAGGATGATACTAATTGCCCCGGACTGGCCGAGACAATGGTGGTACCCGGACCTTCTGCACCTGTCGGAATGCCCTCACAGGAGGCTGCTGTGCAGACCGGACCTGCTGTCCAAGATGAACGGGAGGATTCATCACCCCAACCTTCCGTCACTGAACTTGGCAGCATGGCTCCTGAGGTCCTCCAGTATGGCCATTTAGGACTGCCACAGGACTGCATGTCCATCTTAAAAGAAGCAAGAAGGCCGTCCACTAGACACTCATATGCGTGCAAGTGGAAGCGTTTTTATATGTGGTGTGTTCAAAACAATTGTAACCCAACCAAAGGGCAGGAAGAGGTCATCCTTCCATACCTGCTTTA
Source organism: Calotriton arnoldi (assembly GCA_963921515.1). Classification (NCBI taxonomy): domain Eukaryota; kingdom Metazoa; phylum Chordata; class Amphibia; order Caudata; family Salamandridae; genus Calotriton; species Calotriton arnoldi. The sequence goes on from CAWUFW010001783.1 coordinate 1,126,684, forward strand.
TCTGGAGAAAGCAGGCTTGAAGTTTCCTTCCATTAAGGTGCACTTAGCAGCTATCACTGCATATAGGCGATCACCTTCTCAACCTTCTTTCTTTCAGTTACAGGTTGTTAAGGATTTTTTACAGGGTCTGAAGAAGGTCTACCCTCCAGTCCGGCCTCCTTCACCACCCTGGGAGCTAAACCTGGTGCTATCAAAATTGATGGGTCCGCCTTTCGAACCTATACACAAAGCAACCTTACAACATCTTTCTTGGAAGGCGGCTTTTTTGGTAGCGATCACGTCAGCTCGCAGAGTGAGCGAAATACAGGCCCTCTGCTCTAAAGAACCTTATACCGTCTTCCATATTAATAGGGTCGTATTGAGGACTCATCCCTCTTTCCTCCCTAAGGTGGTGTCAGATTTTCATGTAAATCAGACCATCTCTCTGCCCACTTTTTTCCCTAATCCCTCCACTCCAGCTGAGAGGGCTTTACACTCTCTGGACCTGAAAAGAGTTTTAAAATTCTATCTGGATAGGTCCAAGTCCACAAGAAAATCTGATCAACTATTTGTTAACTATGGGTCGATCAGAACTGGTTTTCCAGCTTCAAAGCGGTCCATCTCCAGATGGATAGTTTCATGTATCAAGCTAGCTTATCAGTTAGTGCAGAGACCCCTTGGGTTTACTCCCAAGGCGCATTCTACCAGAGGAAAAGCGGCTACGACTGCTTTTCTTCATAACGTGCCTATTTCTGAGATCTGTAAGGCGGCGACTTGGAGGTCCGTCCATACATTTACGAGGCACTATTGTCTAGATTCAGACACCAGAACAGACACCCAAGTAGGCCAGGCCTCCTTGAGGAATCTGTTCAACAGCTTATTACAACTGTTAATGTATGTTGGGTCACTCTCTCTCTCATTTGCCTGCAGGGTGAGGATTGGGCTTGCTATTCTATTCAGTGCTTATGACTATTGATGAGGATCCCCTGGAAGAGAAGGATAAGTTACTTACCTGTAATCCTAGTTCTCTTCCAGGGGTATCCTCCTCAAAGTCGTAAGCAATCCACCCTCCTCCCCAGGTAAATGAGATTTTCTTCAATGTTAAAGAGTATCTTTGGGCCCTGTCTCTTCAGGGTTACGCAAAGAACAACTGACCTAACTGTCACCCCTGAGGCATGATGGGAAGCTAGGGGTCATGGCTGCCTTAAAGGCACGGTACCAGTTTTTGTAAGAAAATGCTTTCATTTTCTATGCTATTGGTTTACAATGCAGCCTGTAGGCTAACAATGTCTGCTTTATTTGCAGTGTTTTCTTCTTGAGTTTTTTACTCATTAAAAACAGAGTTCAAGTGCTACTTGCCCTCCTGTGTTTTTATATATTTGCAAATGCAGCTTTATATGTGTTATTACATTGTTTAGCCTCCTAGATGGGAGCTGCATTGGTATAAGAAACAAGCATTGGCATAGCCAATAGGTCTCGCCTTTGGAGCCTTATAAGTGTTTAGCCATGCAACAGTTGATGTTGTTGCACCAAGGATATTGTGCTGCATAACTAAATACTTATAAGGTCCCAAAAGCGAGACCTATTGGCTATGCTAATGCTTGTTTTTGTTTGCAGTGGAGTGTATTAGAGTAATTGGCAGTTTGTGTATGAACTGTAGCGTATATATATCCAATCATCTGAAATGTTAATGTTTTATTCATAATTTCATTGGTAAAAATTAAATTTTAATGCCAAGAACGATAAAAATAGTGCTAGTTTGCAGTGTTATTGATAAGGTACCTTAAAGCATCTGGAAAAACATCAGTTTTCACATAACAGTTTACAATTCGAGGCCTTTTAACTGTTCCCCTGCTCGAAAAATATTTAACACTAAGATAACCGTTTTATATTTCACTTATAATAAAAATGCATTCCTGTAAATCAATATGTGCATGCAAAAGTGTGTGGTTCTGAGAATATATTACAAATGTTCAACAAAGGAATACTCAAAATGTATTTATAAACACTTTCAAACATGTAATGTGCTACCACTTGGACTTCTGCGAAGGTTTACTGCGGGTCAAGGGTCAAAGTACTAATGAGAGTGTTTGGGATGTCTGCTGCCACCAAACAAAATGGAAGCTAGTTTGATAGCTAGAGGGCTGAAGGCAGAAGAGCAACGGAGAAAGCAAAGGTCATGGCGCCATTTCCCTTCTCTGCATGTAATGACCACACGCTGTGAAGCAGGACAACGTAGATACTATGGATCAATACAGCAGATGCTCTGCACATTGTCACCAGTAATATAAACACAAACCGATCTAAAGTTGCAGTTGTTTTTGTCTTCAGTTGACACGACTAATGTGTGGTACAGAGATGAGTTCATGGACACGTTTTGAGGGACACACAAACCGCATGTGCTATTATTCTTTCTTACTAACGCAGCCATTTTCCTCTTTCTAAGTTTCTAATGGCCCCTTTTTGCCATTATATACTTTTAATTGTAACGCAGATTTTTTACACCTCCGAAATGTGTCTCTTTGCTCTCCTTAAGAATGAAATTCCATAAATGTAGCCACCCGCTCGTTTTAGTTTACGTGTGAAAAGTATTGCTACGTGCCACCACGGGCTGAGCAGACTGTCTTTGAGATGTGACCAGTTATCCATCTATTTTATTTTCGGTTTGGTGTGCATAAAATCCAGAAGTTCTGTGGTGGAGTTGTTCATGCTTCTGTGCTCTCAGGTGAGTTGTCGTCGGCAAAGCACTTAGCAAACACAAGGTTGCCTCCCAGTACATCAGTGCAGCTGCTTTTATGACCAGGCGCCATCACATAGGACCGTTTGAAGAACGGCGAGTACTGGATGTGTAGGCAACGGTCTGTGCTATGGAAGCATGTGTTACTTATGCCCTATGCAAAGAAATGGTTTCCCCTAAGAAGTGATACTGAGATTTGAAATTTTGCTGTTAAGCCGGAAAGTGGGGGGTGCTTCTGGAGGTAATGGCGGGTGCATGAAGAAATGCTGCGTCTGCAGTTCAGGTCAAGTGGTCTCCACTTGAAAGAGCCCTAATTGGTTGTGCCGGGACTCCCAACCCCGCCCTTCCCCTCCCCTGCAGGCAGAGCATGGCGTGCACGTCCACTGCCAGAGCTTACTGCCCGCGTGCTCTGAGTCCTGGGTAGGACATGAATTTAACATCTTGTGCGCGCATTTCAAAGTACTGCCTCGTGCAAACAGAAGGGATGAAAGGCGCTTCTTTCTTGTCAGCCCCCTTAGTTCATATTTTTTGTGCTGACATAGTACGTACAATGATAAGCGAGAGCTGAACTCCTCTTTAAAAAACATAAAGGTAAATTCACCGCCACATAGACTCATCTTTTAACTCTGGGAACAACTCCATGTTTGGAACGTTCTTATCTTGAAAACATTACACAATACTGAAGGGAGCAAGCATCCGAAGTTTACTCGAGTTTTTTTTTAGATATGTTTTCCAGATTGCATAAAGTATAACTAGTCTTGCCTTTTCTAGCTCGCGTAGTCAGCTGGATATGTAACTCAGTGGGTTATTGTTCCTGCTGTGGAGCTCTCTACACAACCATCCGATCACATGTTCAAATCACTGAAGGGCCTTCCCTAGTATTTTCCCAGTCTGAGACTAATAAAAGGTGTGCGTTTAAGTTGTTTAAAAATCTATATCATTCAAGTGCCTAGAAGATATTCAATTTCTGGCGGCGCTGTATGAAACGGCCACTACATTACAACTATAAAAGAAATAAAATATGACTACGTAGCATCGTCTGGCGCTGACTAAATAACACGGGCACGCTGAATACCTCTCCTTCATGTATTTTCACGTTGTAATTCCTGCTGACAATGTAAACTGTCTTATTTCTACGTGTGCTTTATTTCACACTAGAGAGGCGTAACTCGCATTAACTCTCCAGAAGAGTTTCCAACAGCTGAGGGGCCAGGCCGGGGGCCAGCGCTATAAACCGCAGTACAAGCAAGATAAAAGCTAATTAAACAAAGCAGGAAGTGATTAACTACTTTTCGCCAGCGATGCGAGGAATGGAAACGCGCTCTCTGGTGAGGGAGGGGGAGGAGGGGTGAGGGAGGGGGGAGGAAAGGCAGATGGCGCCTCGCCAGCGATGCGAGGAATGGATGGCAGCTGTGCGCGTGCACCCCATCGTGAACGCAAGCTGGTCGCCAGCCGAAAGCCAGTGGGTTTGCACTTCCAAAACCCGCTTACTAAAACTCTCGGCCAGACCAGCGCAAGCGCTGGTGCAGGCCGAGACCTAAAAATGATATGTGTGTGTATATATATATATATATATATATATATATATATATATATATATATAGCTGTATATATATGTTTTCCATATATAATTTTTATGTTTTCCGGGGTCCCCGCATATGGGCGGGAATATTCAGTGCTTATGACTTTGATGAGGATACCCCTGGAAGAGAACTAGGATTACAGGTAAGTAACTTATCCATATTTAACTTGACCCCACTCTGCTCACAGTGAACTACAGAGGAGACGCGGTTTGCTTTTTTTTTCTCTCCAAAAAATGAAGAGAAACCAGTCTCGTAACCAGATGGGGTGGGGGGAGGGTGCTGCAACCCGACCCATGTCCAAACTGTGATTGCAAGGAACTGGGCTGAGGAGAGGGCGTCTGTGGAGAGAGATGGTACAGAAGAGGTGAGAGACACTATCTCTAAGAGGAACTGGGCTGAGGAGAGGGCATCTGTGGAGAGAGATGGTACAGAACAGATGTGCTACGGTGGATGAAGAGAAAGGACTGGAATAAAGACCGACAGCAGTGAGAGAGGAGAGTGGACAGAGCATCTAAGGAGAGACCGTGTAGCAGAAAGGAGGGTAGTTATCTTAGAAGAGGTGGTTCTAGGGTAAGCAGGGCAGAAGAGAGGAGAAAAAGTGCAAAGATGAGTGAGGGGGTCTGAGGAGAAGGGTCACTACAGGGGAGAGAAGAGAGTGGATCTGAGGGTTAAGGGGTAACAAAGAGAGAGGAGAGAGACGGTATCTGAGGAGAGAAAGAGTTTCGTAGAGAAGAGAAACTGGCAGCAGTGAGAAGACATGGGGTCTGAGGAGAGGGGGTATATGAGGACAGAGAGAGTGTAGGGAGGAGAGAGAGGCCGAACAGACAGATGTGCAACAGTGCAACAAAGACAAGGGAGAGTGTCTGGGGAGGAAGGAGCAGCACAGCATGAGAACGTATTGAGGAGAGTGGGGTCTCGAGAGAGACAGGCAATAATGAGGGAATTGAGGACAGAGGGCAGTCTGAGGCGAAAGGGGCAACGGGGTGTAGGTATGACGAAAGGGGGGTTTCTGGGGAAAGAGTGACAGATGGGGGGAGGGGCGGGGAGGGGCCGCAGAGAAGGGAGATGGCATCCGAGGTGATTGGAAGCAGTCACACTCTAGAGGGGAGAGGCTTCTGGGGAGAGAGGGATATGAAGAGAATGGACTTGATGGAAGAGTGAGGGTATTTGAGGAGAAGTGGATAGAAGAGAAGGCAGTATTGGGAGAACCAGCCAAAAAAAGAGCTATAAAGTGGCATGGAAGGGGGGGAGTTGGGAGAGAGGCACAGAACATAGGGGCAAACAGGAGGGCGATCTGAAGAACAGGGGTGAAAAGAAAGAAGGGGAACAATGGAAATAGAAAGGGTAGTAACGGCTGGGTAATAGTGGGCGGTGTAATAGAATAGTGGTGAACAGATGGGAATTAAAGGTATGGTGACAGCTATTGGGGAGAGCGTAGAAGCGGGGAAAGAATGTATGGGAAGTAGGTTAGAAAAAAACAGCGAGTGAGAATATGAAAGAGCTGCGCTTCCAGGGCAGGATGGGGAGGGGGTGACTTCCTGCTGTTCACACTGTGCATGTTGTCTAATGACATTTACAACACACTGCAGGGAAAAGCATAATAAAAATATTTTTAAAAAACCTGAAAGAGCTCCGATTGAGAAAAGTCCTACCCCTTACCAACAGCTCCCTCAGCACTTCCAGGAACAAGCATTGGAAATGCAATAGGTCTCGCAATTGCTTAAGTTAGAGCTATTGGCATTGTAAATGGCGTTGTTAATGACAATGTCTTTTATCGATGTATAATGCCGCAAGTAAAAGATCCAGTCCGGGTGGGCGGGGCCAAAAGGAGACAGGGCGGTCTTGCCTAGGAAACCCTGTCAGGTGAATGGTGGACTTTGTGGAACTCCAGCATGTGGCGACCAGCACTGATTCCACAAGAAATTACATTTAAAAATGAAGGACAATGCAGGAGAAATTTGGCCCAAAACAAAAGCCACGTTATCTTATATTCATACTCCACTCTCAGTTAAGTGCCACACATGTATAGAGGAGCACGTGACAGAGGACAGACAGAAACACGAAAGTTAGCTATGCCAAGTGTGGTCTGGGTACAAAAATGTGATCCCGTTCAAAAAGAAATTCATTCGTATTGGGAACTTCGACATTCGCACTGAGTGGAATAATCAAAAATAAAATATACACCACTGCAGAGGCTATTTCTAGATGGAATGCATACTGAAAATGGAAAGGGTTACTTGCTATAGAGAGAGAAACAATGGACAGTGCTGTTAACAGTATAAGTGTTCTTGAAGTGAAGCGGTATGTCACTCCTCACACTGCACTGCCACGTGCTAACATTGTGTTGTGCTTCGCCCAGCCCTGGTAGTTTCCGACTCTCACCTAGGGGCGTAGCTTTTTTAGTAAGGTCTGTGGCGGTGTGAACTGCAGATTTTCCAACAAGCACGCTAACATATGTTAAAATACATTATACAACAAGCAGCGCGCACGATAGGGGGCTAAAGGGGCAGTGGGAAGGGAGAGGTATGCGGAGTGTTGGGGTACTAAAAGATTAAAAAGAAGAAAAAAAAATCAATAAATGCAAAATAACCAACATTTTTAAGATTTTGAAAACGGAGAGAGGGCGAGTCTGTGTGCGCTTTTGTCTGTGTGTGTGTATAGAACAATTCCTGGTGAAATCTGACAGACCCCTCACAATACCCGACTGAAAGCCCCTGCGCCCAACTATTTACCTGGAAATATTAGGCTGGTGTAACACCCCAAACAACCCCATAAGCTACGCCCCTGCTTTCACCATAACCGGCTGAACCTCCTCCTTGCCCATCCATCCCCAGGCCAGTCCCACTCGTGGGCTGCACGTGCTATCACCTGCACATCGCCGCGTCTACCCTTAGCTCAGTCTGCTTCTGTGAGCATATATTCCAGAAACATGTCCACTAAATGGAACCAACACATCTCTAAGGATTGTTAAAATGCGAAACGCGTGTGTTCATTTCCTTGGCACGCAGGCTCCGCTTCCTCCTGGATACACCGATTTGGTTGCCCTAGCAGACTTCTTCGACTCTGTCCGACACCTCTCTGCTCATTGTATACATATGTCGCTCCCCCACAAACACTACACAGTAAGGGTTACTTACATCATTCTTCGAATCGGACACACACTCGCAATCTGCTTCCTCTTTTGTCCTCGCGCAGTTTTTTCCACAGTAGCTCGCGGTAGCTGCCGAGCCGGTGTGCTTCGAAGTTAGCACATGGCACTGAAGCGCCTGCAGGGGCGGCCCTGGCCTCGCACTGCAGCGTTTTCCGTCTCGAACCCGTAGACCGCTCATTACACAATGGCTTACTGCAGGGGCAGCAGATACTAAACAATGTAAACATCTATTTTGGAATACCACGCTCTCTACTTTTGTGCTGAACAGGAAAACAGTGACAGCAGCCCGTGTGCTCTTCTCCGTTTGGGGGCGGTTGCACATATATATACATGTATGTGGTTGGTTCTCCTCCGACTCAATAATTAGGGAAGTGGCGGAGGAGTGCAGTGGGGTCATGTATTTCAGTGCTGTGTTTTTTTATGTATGTGTTGCTAGATGTCTGGCGGGTGTTGTGCTTCTCCTTCGGCTCTGATCGCATCGATGACTTTCTTTGGCGAGAGAGGCCGTTTTGAATATTTGTGACATGGGGTGTCATTTCCGGGAAGATGTTTGCCAGAGTGTCTGTTTTTACTGTATGCGGCTGCATTTAGAGAAAGATCGTGCGTCTCTTTTTACTGACCGTTTATATATGTGGCTAGAAAGTTCCGCACCTTCAGACTAAGAATCTGGGCATTAAAAATGAAATACACCACTTTCTTGCCGCACACGACCTCATACAACTCTAGGAGCAACAGACAAAGGACACCTCTCTCTTACATGATCTCCAGGAGCACAGTACAATAACTGGACTTTACCGACGGGCCCAGGCGTCTGCGTGAAGTGGGGCTTGTGTGGGAAGGGCTCGGGCCTGTCATGGAAATGAAACCGCATCTAGAAGAAGACCGAGACCAAAGCTGAAGTATGAAGTGCGTTAAAGATGGACAGGAGGGTGAAATGAACATTTCTGGAAGGAGAGATAGATGGGCAGGAGGACTGCTGTCCGAGAGGTTCCCACACTGGAAGCGGTGGGAACCGCAAAGGAGAAGGGGGACCCCGCTCCCCAAGAGAAACCACGGGCTGACAGTCGCGCCGTTGCCACGGGATACTGTTTAAGAATGTCTTCAATTAGAGCTGGGGTGAAGTGAGCCCCGTCCAGGCCTCGGCCCGGGGAAGCCATTTAAAAGGACATCGCCTCGGCCTGACATAGGCAGGCGGGGGCAATCGGGGAGCAGGGGGGACTATCGGAAGGGCTTCGCGGCACGGGGAAGCCATTTAAAAGGACATCGCCTTGGCCTGGCATAGGCAGGCAGGGGCAATCGGAGAGCAGGGGGGACTATCGGAAGGGCTTCGCGGCCGAATGGGGAAAAAAAAGTGCTTCCACTATCGGAAGGGCTTCGCGGCCGAATGGGAACAAAAAGTGCTTCCCGGCTAATTAAAGAACACAGTATAACGCCGGAGGTAAAATATCCAGTCATGATGGGCCGTCCCAAAAGGAGACAGGGCGGTAACAAGGAGGGACTAAAAAGCCTCCTTTTCAATCGGAAGCCAGCGTTTAGCATGGAGGATGACGCCAGCGAATCAAAAAGATGGGCGGTGCTTCAAGTCCCCTTCTCAAAGCGTACTGATGACAATAAGCCTCGCAGAGCGAGGAGCGCATGCGCGTTCCAGTGCTAGGTCTGCGAGACCTAATAACCAGAAGGAGAGGGGTCGGGGAAGGGGGGCGGAATGCAAGCAGCACCCAGCCTGTCACAGCAGCCAATCCCAGGCCAGCGGCCCAGCGGGGACTTCCGTCACGGGCCAATCCCATTGCTGGGAAAGAAATAAATGCACACATTACCCCTCCCCCGCTATCGTACAACTAACTCTTCCCCCCACCCCCCCACTACACTACTGGGAGGATAAAAAGAAGTAAAGCTTTGCATGTGAATGTTGCTACTCCAGTGGCACAGTGAGTGGAGCTGTCCCGGGATGAGGTGAGGTGGACAGTGCTACTGCCACAGCGAGGACGGGCAGGTGAACTGTGCGACGGTTTCCCGCCAGGGCAGGTAGTTTTGCCAACCTGTCTAGTTTGGTGCATTGCTGCCCGCAGTCCTCGGGAGGAGAGTCGCTGTTCTGTGCCACGCTTTGCAAGTCTGTCCATTCAGCCAGTCCTTCTTTCGCTTGTCTGGACGTCTGCTAGCACCTGTTCTAAAGAGCAGCGGGGTCAGCATGACCCCCGGTGCGGGGTGCACCTCTCTGGACCGAGGACCGCAGGGGTCGGACAAGACCCACCGCAGGAAGGTGAGTTCCGCTCCTGGGGGTCCAAGCTGTGCCTCCCATCCAGACTATATGGGATTCCCTCGTGGTGTAAAGGGATCAGGAGCGTATACTGACTGTGACGGTGGGAAATCTACCCAAACTGAAGTTGGCTGAGGAGTGGATTCTATAGGACAAATAATTTAAGACTGCTCATTAAAAAAGAAATCAACGTTAACCGGATCAGCGAGCGCACCTCCGGCCAGCGTGCGTGTCCGGCCACTGATGGGGGAAGCAGCGCCGCTGCTGAGCAGTGTGCAACTGAAACAAAATAGTGCTCACCGGCTATATATCGAGGACTGTGTAACACCGAAAGTAAAGGATCCAGTCCGGGTGGGCGGAGCCAAAAGGAGACGGGGCAGTAACAAGGAGGGACTAAGAAGCCTCCTTTACAATAGAAACACAGCGTTTAGCATGCACAATGACGCAAACCAATTAAAAGAAGGGGCAGGGCTTCAAGTCCCCTTCTGAAATTGTATCGATTACAAAAAGCCCTCGCAGAGCGACAGCGCATGCGCGCTGCAACGCTAAACGAGACCTAAAAACAGCGTTATGATGCTTGCTATAGAGCTTTTTTACTTCTTTTGGTCATCAACAAGCGCCCAGAGGAAAATCGCCTTCAAGGCTTGGCTGTAAAATCTCTATATAGGAGTAAAAATCCTCTCCTTATCGGTTCATCTCTGTCCCTCCCTCTGTGTCACTCCCTCTCTCCTTCCTTGTGCCCCCTCTTTCCTCACTTTCTCCTGCTGTCCTTCACCTCACACGTTTCTCTTCCATCTAGCTATCTGCTCTCCCTTCCTTTGGGTCTCTCTCTCTCTCAAGCTCCCTCCCATCTTTCACGTACAGTTCCTCTTCCTTTCTGTCTGCCCACCTCTCTCGCCATCTCACCAGGTACACAACGTCTCTTCTCAATCTCTCTCTTCATCTTACATTCTCCTATTTTCTCCATTCTCACAACCCCCTCCCTTTCTTCGTCTCGTTCTCTCCCTGCCTACTCTCCACGCTCTTACCTGGTTTTACCACCCTCAGCCCCCTCCACTACCGGTTCTCTCTCTCGTGTCACTCTCTTTCCATTTCCAGCTCCACCCAGCTTTCCCCCGCCTCACCCACCCCTATAGAGGAGACATGTTCTGGGAAGGTTTGGAGACAGAGGGGGGAGGGTGGGGGTTGGAGGCGGCAGGGAGCTCAGAGACACAATCCACTTCAAGTTGTGTTGTTCTCATGTTTTACGGCACATATGATGCTTCGCTAGGTCGAGCAGTGTGATCCTGGGTAACGTTACGCTGGTGCTGTTTCATAATGCTATGCTACTATTTGTTATAATGCTATGCTAGACAATGCTAGACAATGCCGTATAACTAGATGCCATCTTGTACTGTTCAGATCTGGTATGTTGCTGTGTTACTATGTATTATACATTACATTGAGGAATAAGAGGAATAAGAGGCAAGGGAGGTTGGAGTCCTATAGGATGGGCATCACCAGTGCTGGATCTTGAAAAACTTTACTCCAGGAACCCATAAATTGGGGGTTAAGGTGTTGCAAAAGGGAGAAGAAGTCACGAGAGAGAGTTATGAAAGCAGTCTGACAGACAACTTATACATCTATTTTGTAAAACTCTGCCACAAAGAAATTGGCAACAAGGGGAAGCGTGCTAGTAAACCTGCTCTTTAATTGGTTGCAAAAGCCACTCATGCAGTGCTGTCACTCTTCTGCGCCGTCATCTCTATCATTAATGTTTTGCTCTCACTCAATCATGCAGTGCTAGAATCACTCTTACGCAGTGCTGGGTGTCTCTCTCCTATAGTGTTGTCTTTTTTCATACAGTGCTTTCTATCCCTCCCCTCACTGGACTTGGAACTGACTCAAAATAAAGTTGGGCTGTAGCTTGTAAACTTCGCTCAGTACAGGACGGGCCCTCCTCAGGAAGCTCTGGGCATGTCACTTCCCCTCCTCCTCTCTCTTTACTGTCGCCCTCTCTCTTCTTGTATCTCTCCACCCTCTTTCTTCACCCAGCCTATCTCTCGCTCACACAAATACACCCCACATGAAACCAATCTATACCACATAGCAACAGTCCACATGAACACACACCACACCATGCCACATAATTCCAATCCGCATAATTTCACTCCAAGCCACCTAGTTCCACACAAATCAACTCAACATGTTTCCATTCCGCACCACAGAATTCAACAAGAACCCACATAATACAAATCAGCAACACAATTCCGCACCACATACATACAATCCATACCACATAATTCCACATCATACCACAAAATTTAACTACACGCAACATAATTAAACTCCACTACAAAACATCCACAACCCAAAGTACCATACCACATAATTGCTCTCCATAACACACAGCCCCCCTCCACATAATTCAAATACACTAAATTTCACATAATTACTATCCACATAATTGCACTGCATACCACATACATCCACAACACATAAGTAAAATAATATGTATTTACATTCACAACGCTAATAGCTTTAACTCTCGTTTTCTAAATATTCATTCCACTGCAGATAAAAAAATAAGTAAAAACATCATTTACAACGCCAATAGCTCTAACTTTCACAAATGGGAGACCGATTGCATTGCAAATGCTTGTTTGGGAAGCTTCTGGTCCCTTGCTACTTTGTATCTTAGTGCTTCTTCCACCTTGCACCCCTTGTATACCCATTTTTCGACGTTGTCTTTGGCCCCGTGTCCATTCTTTCCCATGTTTTCAGAGCCCTATCCTGGTTCTGTGTTGTGTTCTTGTCTCATTTTTCCACAGATCTGTTTTGAGTCTGTACCATTTTCTTGCCTCTGCTACAGACGGCAAGCTTTGCTATCTGTCTCTGTTGTCTGTTCTTGATTTGATTAAATGTCTCCCTGTTCTTGTATTTGACCTGCCCAGGAGCATTTCAGTCTCATATTGCTCTGATGAGATGAATTGTATCCTTCCATTGCATGCCTCAGGGGACTTTTTCACCACTCCATGGAAGTGCACGTTTCTCCTTGCTCTCCCATCCTGCTTTTTTCTGCGCCTCCGTGAGCGCTCTCAGAAAGCATTGGCTAAGCCAGTAGCTTAGCCTTTTAAAGCTGAGACATATGCCAGTGCTTGCCTGTTGTAATCAGGGTTTTTACGTGGGACGGGTCCTGCTAGTGCTCAGCACTGGCAAGGTTTAAAAGCGGACATTGAAACAGGCCCTTACCAAGCCCTATTTCTGTTACCTTAACTTTACAATAAAAACACTGATCACTTACTCAACTGTGTGTTTAAGAACCCCGCACAGTGACTGCCACTGGGTCATAAATGTGTCAAGAATACATGCTCATCCAGTCCTCTTTGAAGAGCACGCGGAGCAATGGTCATATGTGTCCACTAGGTTTAACAATTCGATGTGAAAGTGTGTGTTAGACTCCGAGTGGGGCAGACCGGGGCCTCAGAGCCTCAACTCTGGTGATTTAGGTAGTTTGCCACCGATGTCCTGAAGTCCATCATATTGTAGCTCTGCAAACGAGACCTAGTAGATCCTGCCCACACTCGACTGTCCCAGTAGCAAGGATTAACAGTCAAAGGATTCCCAAGAAACATGAGAAGTGCTAACCCCTAAATTCTGTTTGCACTAATATGGTTCCATAGCCCCTGTAATCCCAGGTGTTTAATCTGGGATACGGTGCTCATTGGTACAGGTGACATTCCCTCAATCACCCCCAATGGTTATATATCGTTTTTCACTTGCTGTGTTTATTAGTAAAAAGTCTTAGTTCGTGCTGCAGATCTCGGTTTGATATTCAGTTCCTTCTCCTCACGCACTTCTCAAGTCCTGCGATTACCTCTGTCCCGAAGTTGCAGTCCGGGCAGGTGCAGTACAGGTGCTGCGTTGGCGGCTTCTGAGCTGCCGGGGCTACGCCAGTGGCCTCACTTGGAATGTGAAGCGTTGGGAGTCTCAGCATGGCAGCTCTCGTCTTCGGCAGTTGCTGCTTCCCTAGACCGGGTGCAGTGGAACGCTGGGATGGTAGACGCAGCCTCTGGGGATTTCACACACTCAGATGATTTCAGAAGTTACAGTCTGTGGTCGGATTAGGGCACTCACATTGGCATTGACCGCGCACTCCGACTCTGACGTTGGCACCAGAAACACTAGTCTGTCAGTTAAGACGGACTGCAGATGCCATTTGATAATTTGATAATTGATGCGGTTCACAACCAGAACTGTTAGGGAGACCGGGGTACCCCTTCCACACAGGTCAGTCCTGGCTTTGCACCCTTGTAGTCGCTCACTCTGGCTATTCCTCAAACTGGGAATATGCTAGGCTTCTCCTCTGGGGCTTTGGTGCAAGGTGTTAGCTCTCACAGCAGGTAGCATTAAGGTGAGATTTCTGCATCTAGATGTCATCAGTCTGCTTGACTCAGTAATTGGGGACAGACAAAAGGACAGAAAGGAAAGGTGTTGAACCTGGCCCTTTTTGCAAGGTTATCCCCAAACTTTTTGTCTTCTTCTCCTATTTTTTCTGACCTGTTTTTGTTGGCTTTAGGACTCTTGGCACTTTACCACTGCTAACCAGTGCTAAAGTGCATATGTTCCCTGTGTAAATTGTATTAGTGATTGGGTTATTCATTATTGGAATATTTGATTTACTAGTAAGTCCCTAGTAAAGCACACCAGGTGTACCCAGGGCCTGTAAGTCAAATGCTACTAGTGGGCCTGCAGCACTGATTGTGCCACCCACACAAGTAGCCGTGCAATGTATGTGTGTGCAGTTTTAAACTGCCTTGTCAACCTTGCAAGTGCACCCACTTGCCAGGCCAAACCTTCTCTTTTATTACATGTAAGGCACCCCTAAGGTAGGCCCAAGGCAGCCCCATGGACAGGTTGCAGTGTATTTAAAAGGTAGGACATGTACTGGTTTGTTTTACATGTCCTAACAGTGAAATACTGCCAATTTAGTTTTTCACTATTGCAAGGGCTAGCTCGCCCATAGGGTAACATGCGGATCGCCTTAAATATCTTTTAAGTGTAATTTCCCGTTGGGAGCAGATAGAGATATGGAGTTTGGGGTCTCTGAACTCACAATTTAAAAATACATCTTTGGTGAAGTTAGTTTTTGAAACTGTTTGAAAATGACACTTTTAGAAAGAGGGCATTTTCTTGCTTATCCGTTCTGTGCCTCTGCCTGCCTGTAGAATCCACGTCTGGGTTAGGTTGGGATGACAGTTGGGCTCTTGTGCATTCACTCTAGACAGTCACACAAAGGGAGCTGAGCTGTGCCTTGCATATCCTGTGTGGCCATCACCAGGCTGATGGGCCTTCCTGAGCTATAGTGGTGGGAGGAGTTATCTCTGACACCACCTGAATAGGGCTGTGCCTGTCCTCATACAAAGCTGTCTCCACCCCCCTGTAGTGTGTCTGGAGCCAGGGCAGGTAAAGGCAGTGTCTTGGGCACTACAAAGACCTTCCTTTGAAGTTTGCCTACTTCAAAGGCAGAAACTGGTATAAGTACTGGAGCTGTGGCACCATAACTTAGGAACACTTCTGGATTGAGGACATTCTGCCTGGAAGAAGAGCTGTGTTGCTGTCAGGAGGGCTGTTTGCTTTGCTGTGTTGGACTGCTGCTACTGCTTCTGTCTTGGGCAGTGAAAGGACTGGACTTCGCTTTCTGTATTCTGCGTTCCAAGGTTCTCCAAGGGCGTGAGTTGAGCTGGCCTCCTGTTGCAGAAGTCTCAGGGGCATCGAAGACTTCCTTAACATCTTTTGACCAGAACTTGGACTCTTTGGCTGTGAGTTCTGCATTGCCAAGTGGTGCCAAAACCAGTCCTGGGCCCTTGGAACTGAGTGGCTGTGCTGTAATCCCAAGAAAATTACCTAAGAAGGGTAAACCCAGTACTAGTCTCTGGGACCTGGGTAAAGGACAGTACATAGGAACAGTGGTCCCAGAAAGCGATAATACAATATCAAAATCACAACATAATTACAAATTCAAAACTGAGACAAAAGATTATTTGTTGCTCACAGTGTTTAATTCACACTGAGTATCATTCCGTTGTTGATAAAGTTCACATATTATTGCATCCAGTGGTGTCCCTAGATAGGGATAAGGGGGGGAAGGGTGGTTGTGATTCAAGTGAGGGTAGGGTAGTGACTACAGATGTGTAGTGTGCATCAAAACAATATATCACTTAACACCTTAACCGCGGCGGCAATTCCGCCGCGGTGCGGGGCGTTCCATTAAGTGGGCGGGGTCGCGTCGGCCAACGGACGTGCGCAGCACAACCGAGGTAGTGCTCGCGACGGCCGTTGGCCGACGGGCGCACTTAAAGGGTTAAAAAGCACGTGGCTCATTCTTCGAGCCTATTAGTCACAATTTATATCAATTTTTTTTTTATATAGCCATGGTTTCAAACACAGTACAAAATCTCTGTTGTTCAAGCTGGCTCGATTGTAAAATGTCGACGTTTCGACCCCAAAGGATCAGTATGCTGTTACATTCCTTACGGCGGGGTCTTCATCAGGACTGGGGTGTGTGGGGGGTAGATGGGGAGGGGGGATCTAGGGAAAAAGCATGAAAATTTCTTTAAAGAATGCAGTCATGCAGATCAAGGTTAAGTCTGTGTGGTAGAGAGAGCAGTCAATTACCATAAGTCGCCTCTGGAGAGGGGCTGTAGATATGTAGGGGCACGTGTGCCTCCTTGGACGTGAGGGCGGAAAACGGCACCTATGGGGATAAGGTGCAGTGTCAATGTTACAAGTTCTGGGTTTTATTGCCAGAGTTTATGAAATAGGAAGGCAAAAAGTCACTTACTATATTGGTAGAAGTCTGCGTGTAATGCCTGATTAGTCGGCTGTCAATGACATATACAATAATCTGAAGGGAGACATAGAGAAGGCTAAACAGGACTGTAAACGTGTTCACAGGAAAGAATAAGCCAACACAAGTTACGCGCATGAGGGAAAAACCAATGTCTAGATTAAAGGAACGGATGTGTTCATGTAACTCTGAAGGTCAAATAAAGAGAGAGAAAAACGCATACAGGGCCAAACCCATCTAATGGGTTAAAGAGTCAAAACATTAACCAACCAAGACAACTGCGGTGTAGTTGCAGAATGAATCTGCTGCGTTATATCAGTGCAGGTCTGAGTAAACAAGTATCATACATGCCTAAGAGCTAACCGTGTCCGATTCCAAAAGTGATACACAAAGGTTACACGCATGAAAGAGTTCCATTAAGTGAACTACAGAAAAACAAATGGGAGGCAGAACATATCCGAATATATCCGAGGGTAAAAACAAAAAGAATACATGTAAAAAGAGCCAATATACCAAGTTGTCAGCCACACAATAAATAACCACTCAAGCCAAACGCGGTGCAATAGATAATTAAATTACCTCCGTTACAAATGTGGGCCAGAACCTTCAGGTTTCCTACATGCCTAAAAAGACCAAAGCAAGGGACGGCAATTGAAATAATGGCTGAATTCGTAAGTATCATTAAGCATAAAGACACATGTAAAGGCATCTTAAAAATCAACGCGCTTGTTTGGAACTCACCGCTGCTCTCAAAGGGAAGAAATCCGTCTGAGCTGGACAACACGGAGGGCCGGTGTCAGCTGTTTAAATAGACCCATCCATCATGCATGGCAGGCTAACGCGTGCAGGCGCTGGATGCTCTTGTGCTGTGACAGGGCAGGTGGGGGCACTGAAGAAAGACTAAGGTCTCATAGTTCAAATGATAATCCGGAAAGGTGATGTGATTTGGAGCATATTAGGTAGAGGTGGCTAACCACATTGAGTAATTTGGTCGGAAAAGAATGAAGTATTTTTGTCAGCCATGTATAAATATTTATAAAAGCATTGAAATAAACCAAAGCAGGAACGTCAATTACACTGGGTCGATAAAATGCCATGTTTACATTACACCAGCTATTTCATAATTGAAAAACAGTATGGGCATAATATTGTCTGTGTCAATTAGAAACGTGACAGTACATTCATGTAGTTTTACAATGTACATGGGTTACATCTATTGCTGTGTCGACATTGTGTCCAAATGTCATTGCTCACGGTTGTTTATACATGCAAGAAATGTAAATTCAGTGGATTCTAATGCGTTACAGCGATGTTAATAAAGTGGGTTTTAATGCGCTCCCACAGTTAATGTGATAATGCACATTGTGAAAAATAGTACCATTAATTTTGTGTATTAAATGCGTATATAGGGTTGGTGATTATATTAACTGGATAAACAGAAAATTCCAGAGAAACAGGTGTTCATTATTCCAAATACAAACAGGCAAATTGAGCATGGCTGATTTCTGATTCATTGAGGCCATTCCTAATGGAGTCCAAGAGGGACATCCATTTACACTCCCTCAAGTTAAGGATTGCGCCAATGTTCCCTCCCCTCGGACCCAGGGAGGCTTTTTCTAGTACTACCCATCGTAGTTCGTCCGGACTGTGACTCATATTTGAAAAGTGTTCCACCAGTGGCGCTCCCTGCACACCACATCTTATGCGCAATCCTTAACTTGAGGGAGTGTAAATGGATGTCCCTCTTGGACTCAGAAATCAGCCATGCTCAATTTGCCTGTTTGTATTTGGAATAATGAACACCTGTTTCTCTGGAATTTTCTGTTTATCCAGTTAATATAATCACCAACCCTATATACGCATTTAATACGCAAAATTAATGGTACTATTTTTCACAATGTGCATTATCACATTAACTGTGGGAGCGCATTAAAACCCACTTTATTAACATCGCTGTAACGCATTAGAATCCACTGAATTTACATTTCTTGCATGTATAAACAACCGTGAGCAATGACATTTGGACACAATGTCGACACAGCAATAGATGTAACCCATGTACATTGTAAAACTACATGAATGTACTGTCACGTTTCTAATTGACACTGACAATATTATGCCCATACTGTTTTTCAATTATGAAATAGCTGGTGTAATGTAAACATGGCATTTTATCGACCCAGTGTAATTAACGTTCCTGCTTTGGTTTATTTCAATGCTTTTATAAATATTTATACATGGCTGACAAAAATACTTCATTCTTTTTCCGACCAAATTACTCAATGTGGTTAGCCACCTCTACCTAATATGCTCCAAATCACATCACCTTTCCGGATTATCATTTGAACTATGAGACCTTAGTCTTTCTTCAGTGCCCCCACCTGCCCTGTCACAGCACAAGAGCATCCAGCGCCTGCACGCGTTAGCCTGCCATGCATGATGGATGGGTCTATTTAAACAGCTGACACCGGCCCTCCGTGTTGTCCAGCTCAGACGGATTTCTTCCCTTTGAGAGCAGCGGTGAGTTCCAAACTAGCGCGTTGATTTTTAAGATGCCTTTACATGTGTCTTTATGCTTAATGATACTTACGAATTCAGCCATTATTTCAATTGCCGTCCCTTGCTTTGGTCTTTTTAGGCATGTAGGAAACCTGAAGGTTCTGGCCCACATTTGTAACGGAGGTAATTTAATTATCTATTGCACCGCGTTTGGCTTGAGTGGTTATTTATTGTGTGGCTGACAACTTGGTATATTGGCTCTTTTTACATGTATTCTTTTTGTTTTTATCCTCGGATATATTCGGATATGTTCTGCCTCCCATTTGTTTTTCTGTAGTTCACTTAATGGAACTCTTTCATGCGCGTAACCTTTGTGTATCACTTTTGGAATTGGACACGGTTAGCTCTTAGGCATGTATGATACTTGTTTACTCAGACCTGCACTGATATAACGCAGCAGATTCATTCTGCAACTACACCGCAGTTGTCTTGGTTGGTTAATGTTTTGACTCTTTAACCCATTAGATGGGTTTGGCCCTGTATGCGTTTTTCTCTCTCTTTATTTGACCTTCAGAGTTACATGAACACATCCGTTCCTCTAATCTAGACATTGGTTTTTCCCTCATGCGCGTAACTTGTGTTGGCTTATTCTTTCCTGTGGACACGTTTACAGTCCTGTTTAGCCTTCTCTGTCTCCCTTCAGATTATTGTATATGTCATTGACAGCCGACTAATCCGGCATTACACGCAGACTTCTACCAATATAGTAAGTGACTTTTTGCCTTCCTATTTCATAAACTCTGGCAATAAAACCCAGAACTTGTAACATTGACACTGCACCTTATCCCCATAGGTGCCGTTTTCCGCCCTCACGTCCAAGGAGGCACACGTGCCCCTACATATCTACAGCCCCTCTCCAGAGGCGACTTATGGTAATTGACTGCTCTCTCTACCACACAGACTTAACCTTGATCTGCATGACTGCATTCTTTAAAGACATTTTCATGCTTTTTCCCTAGATCCCCCCATCCACCCCCCCACACACCCCAGTCCTGATGAAGACCCCGCCGTAAGGAATGTAACAGCCTACTGATCCTTTGGGGTCGAAACGTCGACATTTTACAATCAAGCCAGCTTGAACAACAGAGATTTTGTACTGTGTTAATGTTTGAAACCATGGCTATATAAAAATAATTTTGATATAAATTGTGACTAATAGGCTCGAAGCATGAGCCACGTGCTTTTTAAGTGATATATTGTTTTGATGCACACTAGACATCTGTAGTCACTACCCTACCCTCACTTGAATCACAACCACCCTTCCCCCCTTATCCCTATCTAGGGACACCACTGGATTCAATAATATGTGAACTTTATCAACAACGGAATGATACTCAGTGTGAATTAAACACTGTGAGCAACAAATAATCTTTTGTCTCAGTTTTGAATTTGTAATTATGTTGTGATTTTGATATTGTATTATCGCTTTCTGGGACCACTGTTCCTATGTACTGTAATCCCAAGAAAAGCAATCCTGACGCCGCTGCCTGCACCAAAGCCGTGTTGACCGCTCGTGAAGAGCATGACTCATCGCCCCGTCCCACATCGCAGCTGCGGGTTTGCCGACGACCGCACTCAGCACTGACGCCGCTGCCTGCACCGACTCCGTGGTCACCGCTTGTGAAGGGCACGACGCATCAATTTCGACAACATCGCAGCTGACGCCAGCACTTCTGATCTCGACATCGCAGAGCTCGATCCCCAGCGCTTGTGACTCCAAAGGCCTCAATGATTTCTGCCCGACTTTCAGAACTGATGCCGGTGACGCCTCATCTTCGGATTTCATCGCAAGGTTCCTGAGGCCTCTTCACTTCCAAAGATACTGTTTTGCAGGTCTGTCCGATGCCGTATCACTGAACTGTTGGATTTGTGTTGTTCACAACGCCGTGATAGCCCCGGTTTGCACTATCAAATTCAAGTAATTTTATTTTTACTTTTATGCTTGCCAAATTCATATCTTTACTTGTCGATGGCGGATTATTATCGTTTTGGCCTCGTTTTACTCAGAAAAATATTGGCTATTTTTCTAAACTGGTGTAAAGGTGTGTGTGTGTGTGTGTGTGTGTGAGTGTTTTACACATTGCCTCTGAGATCAGCCTAACTGCTTTTGCCAAGCTACTACATTGATGAACAGGGGTTAGCTTAGCTGTGTAACTTTCTTACTCTGACTAGAGTGAGGGTCCCTATTTACACAGGATGCATGCCAACTAGAGAGCCCATTCCTAACAAAAGGATAGTTGCACTCGTCTTCCCTACATCTACTAAATGACAGTGCTCAGGGAGAAATAATCAGCAGCTGTTTGTTTCTAAGGTCCCCATTGAAATTCTAAGGGTAGCCCTGTCTCCATCCTCCTTCATTTCATTCTCTGAGTCTCTGCCCGCCAGCCACAGGACTGCAGTCGGTACACTTCCAAGCTCTGGGAAAGCTCTACCCTCTCTCCATCTTATGCCATGCTAATCCTGCGGACATCCAAAAAATATCTCACTTGTCCCAGAACTAAGACTCATCATGCACAGATCCTATTATCATACATGTGCCACATACAAAATGCACACGTTCAACATGCATATGGTCAGTGCAATTGTATGGACTTCACATAACAGCAAAAATGTATATAAGTGAAGTCAGACAACCACACTAATTGACACAAAAAAAAAGGTCTGGTCATGATATGATTCACAGAAACTCAGTACCTTACCACCCCCACTTTATGGGACTTATCTGGGGCATGAATAGCAGTCCTTGCTTCGCTATGAAGACACTTTGTGCACCCCTCCGTCTCACAGAATAGGTTCTGGACCTCACATTACCAGGGACAAACCTAGACTTCTGCACACAGACTAGATTAGTGTGTAGTATGACGCTAGGGGCAAACAAAAAATCAGGACTCATGTTTCACAAACATTTGGGTACTCAAGTACGAGTATGCACCAGTTTGCCATACATGGGACATTCTGGTCACAACAGTGTGTGACAGGGCTGCACAGCTCGCAAAATATTGATGGCTCCAAAGGAAATAAAATGCAGCTTCTGTGTGTCTGTCTGTCACTGTGTTTGAGAGCGAGCGAGAGAGAGATGAATTTGTGAAATCATGGAGGCAAAAGGAAGTACATGCAGAAAGAAAGAGTGAACATATAGCAGTGGAAAGGAAGGAGGTGAAGTGCATGTTGTGCAAATGAAGGAAAGACATGGGGAAAAAAGGCCATAGTAAGAAGGGAAGAATAGGATTATTTGTTTTACTAATTTGTCTGATATTGAATAAAAATCCAGGCCTGTTAGCCTGTATTTTTATTCAATATCAGACAAGTGGGTCTGTCTTGTTTTAGGTGTACGTGTTGGTTTGCTGTGTGTTATGTTGGAATCCAGTACAGAAAACACATATAGATGAACCCAAATACTTCACAGGTGGTACAAAATTCTAGTTCGCTTATTTTATGCCATACCCTTAATATAATACACTCCTCTTGTTAAGTATTCGTAATAATGCTTCTTCGGCCACACCCCTTGTTATGTTATTTGTATTTGTAAGGTGCACTATCACCTGCAAGGGGATCCTGGCACTGATCCCTTTCAGAGAATTTCCCCCCAGCCAGCCAACATATCTGTTTCACTTTACTTTTCAGGTCTTGCTTAGCAGAGGGCACATGCTGTCTAGCTGTGAACATTTATTGTGAACTTACAATCTGCTTATAACCTGGGCATTGCTTACCATTTGGTGACTTTATAGTAACTAATTTGCTTTCTTCTAATTTGACATCTTGCCTTTTTTTAAAACTCTTTTTATTGAAAAATGTAAGCTTCAAATAGCATCAATTAGAGAGAAAGACGGCATTCATAACACATCTATAGATCTTTAGTTTATTGCATATCAGAGCAGGTGTTTGCCAGCAGTACAAGAGGCTAACTTTTACAGCCCAATAACATTTAGAGTACACACAGTGGCCTCCTTGATTCTCCCGCCCCCTTGGTGGCTCTCCCTTAGCCCCTCCTTTATCCTTACCCTCTGTACTCTCGCCAGGACCCCCACACTTTCTCCCACTTTTTAGGACAACCTCTGGCTTTGTAGATCACTTGTTCTGCCCTCTGGCACCAATCTAGAGCTACTTCCTATTCTGCAATCTCTGGGGGGGGTCACACCTCCCCACACCCTCACAATATTTCGCTTGGCCATGCCCACTGCCAGCCTCAGCCAAATCCCTGTGTATCTAGGCCATGTTGTTTCCCCGGTAATCCCCAAGATCAACCATTTTGTGTCCAGGGGCACCTCCAATGACATGACCTGAGACATTATCTCCGTCGTTCTAACCCAGTATCTCTGTATGAGTCGGCACTCCCAGAGGGCGTGGAAAACATGCCCTCACCTTTACATCCCCTCCTACACAGCAGGGTTTCAGCCCTGCCTGTTTTGTGTAATAGATTCTGTGAGTAGTAGGACCAGTGTAGTATTTTGAACTGGACCAGTCTGAAGCGAGCGTAAATGGCTGTCTCGTGGGCTCTGGAGAGCCTCAATCCAGTCCTCATCCTTGAGGTCTCCCAGGTCCCCTTTCCAAGCTATTCTCAGTGGGCCCAATGGGTCAGGGGAGTTATCGACCAATTTCCGATAGATGACCAACACCCCTTTGTCTGGCAATCCTTCTGTGAGTATCCGGTCCTCCAGAGGGGAGGACTCGGGTAACTGCTCTCCTTCTCATATGTGGCACCGAAGGGCGTGTCCCAGCTGTAAGTACCGAATGCACTCAGATTCTGCTAGAGCGTACTCCTGGCTTAAGTATTAAAATTAGATAATGGCTTGATCTCTTCAGCTATCCCCCAAGTGTTTAATGCCTATTAGTTCCCGCTACGTGAATCCCTTTAGTTCTCCCACTTCAGACAACAGTTGACTGTGCCAAAGCGGCATCAAACCTGTGAGTCTCCCTGTCCAGTCCAGAAATCTTGTTACTTCCCTCCAGACTCTGACCACTGCCTGTGTATGCTCTGGTATTTCTTGGTCACTTCTCGCCCCATATAAGAGTCTCTTGTGTCCCCCTGGCCCCATAGCCTCTCTATCTACCCTGTATGCCTGGTCTTGGCGGTCCGCGAAGACCCACCCATTAATCACAAGGAGCTGTGAGACCCAGTAATACTTCAAGATGCCAGGCTCCACTAGCCCCCATCAAACACCCCTCTCTGCAGTTTGATCAGTGCTATTCTTGGGGTTCTGTCCCTCCACAATAATTGACGGACCTCCCAATCCTGTTTCTTAAAAATCCCCGGTGAGATTTTATAGGGCGTGTTTTGCATGCTGTACAGAAATCGTGGTAGGCTCATCATTTTGTACAGGGCCGCTCTACCCATTAGCGTTAGCAGCAAGCTGCTCCAGTGGTTCACGTCCCCACTGAACCTCTCCTACGGGGGGAAAATGTTTCTATGGAGGAACTCCTGGGATCTCTTGTAACGTAAATCCCCAAGTACCGAAACCCTTCCAAGGCAATCCTGGGGCAAGCGGGGGCTAGCTCCCGAGAGCAGGGAAAATTTCTAACTTGGACCAATTTGTCATATAGCCGGAGTAGTCCTAAAAAATTCGGAACACCTGCATAATCTGAACTATTGAAGAAAGGGGTCGCGTAACATTAGAAGGACATTGTTGGCATAAAGGGAGATCCGCTCCTCCTAACCCCCAGGCCTCTGAATCCCTTGTATTAAGAGATCATGGTGGACCCACGCCGCCAGTGGCTCGAACACCAAGGCGAATAACATGGGGTAGAGAGGGCATCCCTGATGAATGCTTCTCTGCAGCTCTAAGCTACAAGACGTCGCACCATTCACTCGCACCCTGGCCATGGGGGACCGGTAGAGTAGTCTAATCCAAGCACAAAATCGCGGCCCGAAACCCAGCTTCTCCAACACAGCAAACATGTAATTCCATTCAACGGCGTTAAATGCCATTCTGCCGTCTAGGACCATTAGGACCGCCGGGTCCTCTGTCTGCAACTCCCTCAGGTGGAGTCCCCAATATTTGCGTCTCAGGTTAAGCCGTGTGCTCCTGTTGGGCAGGAACCCCAGCTGAACGGGGTGCACAATCGAGGAGATGACCCCTCTCAATCTGGTTGCAGGGTCCTTAGCCAACCCCTTGGCCTCCACGTTCAACAGGGAGATTGTTCTATAGGACCTGCCGTCCGTCGGAGGCTTGCCCTCTTTATGTTTAGCAACTATTGTTGCTGTTCTCTGGTCCTCTGGTAGGCAGCAGTCTTTGCTTGCCTCCTGAAGCATCGTGAGCATGGGTTTGACCACTGTGTCAGCCAGCCCTTTGTACTGCTCAACCGGCAAGCCATTACGGCCCGGTGCCTTTCCCGATTAGAGCTCCCCTAGCTCTCACGCCAGCTCTTCCTCTGTCAGATCTGCCTCCAAGGTTTCACGCTTTTCTTTAGTAAGCTCCTGAAGGGAGACATCCTTGAGGAGATCGGTGCAGTCAGCAGCCGTCGTTGAAGTCTTGGAAGTATGCCGGGTCTCATAATGAGAGGCAAAGGCTTCAGCTGTGGCTGCGTTTGATGTGTGTGTGGCGCCACCGCCGGTGAGTATTTTAAGTACCCATGAGCGTTCCTTAACTCGCTGTCCAGCCAGGCCAGAAGCTTTCAGGCTTTATCCCCCATGTCATATACGTGGCCTCCACCAAGGCCCGCAGGTCCTGTTGGCGGAGCTGAAATCGACAGCAGTGTTTGGCAACCCCGTGGCTCAGGCCTCCTCCTCCAGTTCCTCTATTTCTTTTTCTATGGCAGAGCACTGCAGTCTTGTTTCTTTTTTTCCCCCCCTATGAGCGCTTGAGCCCCCCTCTGATTACTGTCTTGAATGCCTCCCAAAGAGTGAGCTCCAACGTGACTGGACCTTGACTTTCTTTGAAATAAAAGTTGCCACTTTCACGCAGTTTGTTCTGTGTTTTCCTATCGCGTAGATACCAAGTATCTAGTCTAGGGGGCATCTGAAACTCTTGATCCGGACCTAGTAGCTGGATCCCCTCTGGGGAATGGTCAGATATATATACCTCTCGGGTGGTGTATCGCCAACCTGAACCTGGACAGCTGGGCCTGGTGTGTGAAAATATGATCTTATCTGGGAGAAGCTACTGTGTGAGGTAGAGAAATATGTGTAGTGTTGATGCTGAGGGTTATGTTCCCTCCACAGGTCCAATGAAGCATATGAGCATGCACAGCGTAAGCGTATATAAAAGATGTATAATTGTAGCGTGCACTGGAGGTATCACCCTCTGGAAAGGGTGTTACGAGGAATCTACAAGGTAGCACCACTCGCGTGAGCGGTGTCCCTCTAGGCACAGCTTTTAGTCTGCCTGAAGCAGATTAGAAAATTGTAATCCAAAGAGTTGTGAGCAAAACAGGAATTTGTAAACGAGTTTTTAAACTCTTCTCAAGTTTATTCAGTGTTTGAATTGCATTCATTCAAAAACACATGACCATAATATAATCAACTTCACTTTCCAAAATTCGGGAATCCATCTCCCAATGCATTTCGGGCTTTAAAGCCCTTCGTCAGGGGAAAAGATCTAAAAGATGCGGAGAAAACAGAGCGTCACTATGCTAAAAAAATAAACAAACAAGGTGTCTCATAAATAACTACAAGCGTGGCCTTATCTAAATGTTAAACTTAATGTCGACGCATGCATGAAGGTGTAGAAACATCGTGCTCTAAATGAAACCTTAAAAAGAGAAACCAGCTGTAACGCAAACATAACTGATCAGTGCTCGACTCAGCCAGAAATAAGAACTCGAATCAAGTGCACCACCAGGCCCAGTGCAGCTACAAATTGAGGCAGTGGCCCACTCCCCACCTTCTGGTCAGTGCTGCTCACCCTGTCGGCCCCAGCGTCCATGACTGCATTCATATCTCCTCCCATTACCAGCACCCCGGGTGGCAATGTCAGTAGCAGCTCTCCCAGGTCATGGAAGGTCGTCCCATGGAGCCATGGTGGGACATATACTGAACACAGGTTTAATGTGACACCCTCCCAAGTCCCCGACAACGCCACGAAGCGGCCATGGGTATCATGCCACATTTAGTGGGGTGTAAAGGGCATCAATCGTTTGATAAGGATCCCCACTACTCTAGAGTCAGTTGTGTTTTCGGTGTGGGTCCGCAATGTGTATCCGAACCAGTCTAGGGCTCTGTACCGATTACCCTTAAGGTGTGTCTCCTGTAACATCACTATGTCGGGGCCCTGTTGTTGAAAATATTGCTGGACCAGACGTCATTTAATCTTGCTACCTATACCATTTACATTCCAGGACCAGACAGTCAAGTTACGTGTAACAGCGTGTGTCCCCGACATAGTACCCATCTGGGAATTTTAGCCTATGCCGCTCTTGCCGGTAGCCCCCACCCTCTTCATGCTCCAAACAGTCTGGAAACCCCTTACTCTCCCCCTCTCTTCTCTACAATAAGTGTTGTATATAGCTAGACAGCTGTTAACAAAATCCAGTAAACAAACCCCTAAAACGCCCCCTACCCAGCAACCCTGCATTGTGAGTTCTGAACTACCCATACCCCCAACTTGCAGAGCGCCTGTCACCCATTAGTGAACATCTAGTAACAGGGTTAGGCCTAAGCCGCCTAGTTGGTGACAGTTCGGATAGGCATAGCAACCATGCTTTAACATCCCCCATGCAATAGAAGAGGACAAATGCTGTGCCAGTGCTCTGGCAGTCCATCCCATATTTGTTGGGTTTCCGCTTGCCTTCTTTTTCTCTCCCCTGGAGCATAGCTTCTTTACGATCCTGACTGACTTGTATCTTTCCACTGCTCATATTTAGGGACCTGTTTTTTCTTTTTCAGCACTTCATGAGAGTACGTGTGTTTCCATCTCTCTCGCTTGTGTGCTGCTGCCCCCCTTAAATACCTACTCCCTTGTGCTATGTTGTGCCCCACCACTCCTAGCTTGTCTGTAGAAGCTCAACAAGAATATTTTTGCTGGAAATGAATGCATGAATAAGTTTGCGTAAATTAATTAAAATTGATATAAGTACACACAATAAATCATAAAATAACAGTAGTAAAAAAACATCAATCTAAGATGAAAACCGAGCAATAAAATAATTCTCGTTATAAAAAAATAAGTAGCCATCTTTAAAATGTTGGTGGCCAGCATAGTCGGGTCCTTTGATCTCAGATTGCAATAAAGATCTTATTAACAAATTTGCCAAAGAGAGCCATGTACATAGGAACAGAAGTAGTCCTACAAAATTCCAATGCCTCCTTGCAGGGGGAGACACCATTTGACCTAAATACCGTTTTTAGTAAAGTGCAATGTGCAGATAAAACCTCTGGACAGCAACATAATAAATGTAACCTGGTTTGTCTTTTTTATTCACAGAATCTGCAGGGCATGCTCCCCGGTGTACCGGCCCAGTCTAGACTAAATTCATTGATCGTAAGGACCATAAGTGGTGCTCTAAGGATACAGTGCCTGGTTTCTTTAGTTAGTGCTGACTTTAAATACAGTTGCAGTTTTGTGTTCTCATATGATTTTAGGATAGGGGCAGCATAAATGATAGAATGAACGGTTGCCAGGTCAGCTTTCTTCAAGCTTAGTGTTGCCTGTTTTCTCGAGATAGCTTTTATGCTGGAGTAAGGAGCATTTTGGGCCGTCAACGTTTCCAGATTGACATCTAGTTCAAAAGCCGCTTTTCCAAGGTATAAAGACCATGAATTGGACGAGGTGGTATAAATGACTTGGAGAACCTTTTTTAGGGTGTCTGGTTTGACTTGTTGCGTGGCGTAGTAATGCTTGAGGAATTCAGCCTTACTTTCAGTGTCTTGGGCATGCAGTCCAAATTCCAAACAAAGTAGCAAGTGACAAGTGTATTTTGGAAGATGAAACAGCCTCCTAAAGGTATGGCACTGTGCCTTGCCCAGTGTTGGAGTGAGTGCCCCTGGGTAAGCAAGTTGGCCATAAGAAAGGATAAGTAGCAGCTTTGCCTGAGTGACTAGAAGTATGGCCTCTGCTGTTGGGGAGCATAGCTGGTGGTATAGCCTGCCTGGGCCTTCCTTTTAATATGTTTAAGATGGAGACTTGGTTTGCCTGTATCCATACACCAGACGCCAAGGTAGTTATGCTTAGACGTTTGGAAAAGCCATTGGTTGCCAAGCACCCATCTTAAATTCTTCTTAATTTTGTACCTGCCCAAAATCATCACCATTGCTTTGTCTGGGTTCGCCACCAATTTGTTTGCTGTATTGTAAGTGTGAAGCTCATTAAGAGCATGCTGCAAACCAATATTTGTGGGATCTAATATAAGACGTTCGTCAGCGTATTGAATCATTTGCAACCTGACGGAGCTGATCTTCGGTGGAAATACGTTTGCCCTAGCAACTGAGTGACCTGTTTCTGCATAGTAAAGGTTAAACAATATAGGAGCCAGGACGCACCCTTGTTTTAGGCCCCTTGTAGTCAAAATGTGTTTAGTCCCTGAATTGCCTGTACCGATCTTGGCACGGACTCACATGTTGAATATAGTGCAATAATAGCTCTAGGCAATCTGGCAGGTGTACTCCAGTCTGTCAGCTTTGCCCAAAGATGGTTGTGATCAACACTGTTCAAAGCAGCGGAATAGTCTACAAAGCATGCGAACAACGGCGGCTGTGAAGGGATGGAAACACTGTGTGCTAGATATGACAAAGCAACAGTATTGTCAGTGGTAGAAGAATGGTGTCTAAATCCAGTTTGATAGGAGGGAATGTTTGCTTCAGCCACCCATGCCTCAAGTTCACAGAGTAGAATTTTGTTATAAGTTTTTGTCTCTACATCCAGCAGCTCGATTAACCTGTAGTTGCCTGGGTTGGCATTGCTCCCCATTTTGTGAATTGGGTGAAAGATGGATCCCTTCCAGGACTGCGGGACCTTTGCACTTTGGAAACAGTCTGCATAGAGGGGAGTGAGGCGTATAGCCCAGAAGTCTACATTGTATTTAAAGAGTGCACTTAGGAGGCCATTAGAACCAGGGGCCCGTTGTTCTCATGGCCCCAATGGTTTAGGACACAGACTTTCGATTAAATATTGTACTGTTACTGCTTCTTCACTGTCCAGATCTGATTCCTTTCTCATGCCAGCAACACTATGACGGGCCATGGAGCCTGGGTCTACGTATAGGTCCTGTACATATTCTGCCCATTTCATTGCTGGGACAGTGATCCCTCTGGTGGCAGATTTGTTATTTAATGTATTGCTGTAGAGCCAAAACTTGTCTTGGTTTTTGCAGGACATAAGAGAATAAATAAATCAATTCTGATTACTTGTGCTTTGTTTTGACTTCCACATCAGGTTGCGATGAGCTTGCCTTTTGTTCCATAGTACCTGTAAAACGCCCTGGTTTCTTTTGTCCTTCCTGTACCTTCCGGTGGCAGCATTCAAGGTGATTTTACCTAATCTTAGCTCACTGGAAAACCAGGGGGTGTTCTTAGGACTGGATTCCTCAGTATTTATCGGGCGGTGATTTCTCTTGCCCTCCCGATCGTAGAACACTGCGTCAATGGTTAGATCCCAATCGTGTTGTAAATTCCTTGAGTTGGCAAACATTGTTGCCACTGTCCTCTTCCACCTGTTGAATGTGTGCAGCTGCACTTTAAGTGACTGACCAGTGAGGTTCTTTCTAGACCTGTGGGCTCACCTTGTACGTTTAATGAATTGCATATCGGGAGCATCCGGTCGAACTGTATTATCGCTGAATAGTGGTTACTTTCATTGCGTTCCATTACGGTGTAAGATTTTCATTTTGCCAGCAGCCATGCAGTTGAAAAGGTGTAATCTAATGTGGATATACCTCTAAATGAATGCATGAGTCTGTTGGTAGATTTTTTGCCATCTTTATTATGATGCAGAGATATGAGTTCATGAGTTTTTAGCCAGGCTGGTATGTCTCCTAGTGAGGAAGGCTAGATTCATGGTGCAGTTCTGCAGTGCTGTCTGAATTATGAATGTTAAAATCACCTGTTATTACGATCTCATAAGTGGGAAATGTGCACCCTAAATCAGAAAGTGCCAACTAGAGGGATGAGGTCATTACATTTCTGCTACTTCTATGAATGTTTAGGTATACGTTGATTAGCAAAATTGAGATCACCTTCGAGTAGAAATTCCATCCTTTATTAGCGGTTGCCAGGGGCGCTTGGCGTTCATAGCCAAGATGGCAGACACTCTCTAACGGAGCTCTGCATCGCACCCCCATTAGCTGGCTGAACCCCTCTAGTCTGGCTATAATCGACCCATCTGCCCATCCAGATGCGGCTATTGGGGCAATGGCAGTGCTGAGGGAGCGGTTGCAGCATCCAGGGTTGCGGCAGTGAGGTACACAGTCTGCAGCCTGGCTTGCCCCTCCCTGCGACAAGCTGGGGCCTAGCAGCGAAGAAGGCCCAGCCATTGATTGACGTGGGAGACACTGCTCTCTTAGCCTGTGAAAGGCTGTGGAGACATTGGCGACATCCTCCGGTGGTGCTGCGACTGCAGGACCGGCTCCTTCCACCTCGCCTTGTCAGGCCCTGAGTTGTGCAAGAAGAGCCCTCGCCCCGGCAGACTCAAGTAACCAGCAGAGGCCGGTGAGTGAGGCTGCTGAGGGGTGGTGCAGGGCTCCCTGGGGGCCGGACGACCGGGGAGACACTGCAGAGATGACGGCGCCGTGGTCCCGGGTCTGTAGCTGGCCTCTGCGTGGTGCCCTGCCGCCTAGTCTCTCCCATCCGGCGCTTAGATAGCTGGTGTCTGCACCCCTTGGCCCTGGCTGAGCAAGACCTACAATAAAGACACGCTGAATTGGAATAGAAGCAGCGGGAGTTGGGATACACTGCTGCACGCTCCCTGAGCCCCCTTGCTCGCAGGGCATGTGGTCGTAAGTACGTAATGGACACCACACAGCGCAGCTATAACATGTCAGTGCAGTGGGAATTCTTCATATCATCCTGTGCATCGACCAGGCACCCGATGGGCGACCTGCCGTAGTGTTGACGGGGGAAGTGCCCATGACATCCCTGCCCTGGGAGCTAAAATTGCATGATCATGCTCGACCGCGGAGGCATGCCAGGGTGTGGGCAATGAATGATGGATGGGTGGATGGCTAGCTAGCTGCTGGTGTGAGCTGAGACGTGGGGTTGCCAAACACGGGAATGGCTGCTGCGTGGGTAGAGTAGGGCAGGTGGGGCTCTACTCTACCCACATCCCTTTGCTGACATCCCTATGGGGAGGTGAGGTGATTGGACTTGGTTTCACTATACCGAGCCTTGTTTAGAGTGCCTGAGCTCCCCTAGAGGGCCCACTTGCCTTGAGGCATCTGCAGTGCGAGCCCTTTTTCCCTTGTCTGCAGGGCTTGCCCTACGTAGTGAGCCGTTATCAGTGACTCTACCACCTTGCTTCTGTGTCCCTTGGCACCCGTTTGATGTTATTTTGTGCACCACCTTGCTGACCGCCTCTGCCTCTGGGTCCCCCTTGCTGACGGGCTGCCATCCTGTTGACTCTAGCCTGACTGGAGCTTGCGATCCTGCTTGATCCAAACCCTGCATTGTGGAAACCACGTGTGGTCCCCGACTTCTGGCCTTGCATCTGTGGTCTGCCTGCGGCTTGCTCCGTCCACAGGGCTCCTTGTGCTCTGTAGCACTTCAACGTTTCTTGGTGCTTGCAAGCGGGCTCTTTACTGCTGATGCGCTCTTCCTTCTTGGCGACGGTAAGGTTCCTCCAGCAATCATGGGGCGTCTTCG
This sequence comes from Calotriton arnoldi, assembly GCA_963921515.1. NCBI lineage: Eukaryota > Metazoa > Chordata > Amphibia > Caudata > Salamandridae > Calotriton > Calotriton arnoldi. The sequence continues at coordinate 1,159,505 of CAWUFW010001783.1, forward strand.
GTCTGGAACCCACCCTACACCCTCCATCCTTCGGCCCCACTCTCAATTGCTCAAAATGAAGTGGACTAGACATTGTCCTGGCAGCACCGCAAGGTAGCTGACAGTCATCACTGGGAAACAATTGCTGCCTACTCTCCAACCGCAAACTCAAGACGCGCAGACCCAGTTACGCACACTGCAGGATCAGGTCCCTATAGTGGAGGAGAGGGCGGAGGGTGCTGAGAGCCGCTGCCGCAGAAATACTGTCTGTAGTGGGCCTACTTGAGAATGCTGACGGCCAGGATGCAGTGTCCTACTTGGAGACATGGTTCCGTGGGTTTGTCCCCTCCTCCGCCCCTTCGCCATCTTTTCCATTGAGTGGGCGTACCACGTACTGGTGAGGATGCCCCCCCAGCATCCCGCTGAAGCTGCATGTAATCTTCTACACTACAAGGGCCACAATGTCATCCTGAGAGAGGCCCGGAAGTGGAAAATGCGCAATTGATGATCATTCCGGATTTTACACTAGCAGTGCAACGTCAGCAGCGCTCTTTTCTTGCTGTCAAATGCAGACTTGGGGAGTCCAACATTAAATACTCTGGCACGGCTCCTGACGGATGGTACATCACACTAATTCACTGATCTTAAGGAGGGCTGGGATTGGGCAGAGCGACATGGGGCTGAGAGTGCTGCCTCATCGCAACCAACTCTGGGACCTCCGGCGGGGGCTGTTGGCGACGTCGGGGCTGCCAGTCACAACAGGTCTTGCTGTCATCACGCTCGCCTGATCTGTGGAAGGTTATACAGGAGAGGCGACGAGCGCTGCAGGTGGATGCGGCATTCCGAGACCCTGCTCTGCCTTCGAACTCTGATGGTGATTACTGGCGACGAGGGCTCCTTGACATCTTGTCTTTTTCAACTCGGCTCCGCCATGCCACCCAGTGTGACTCCACAAACAGTGGACGATATTCTTTAAGGTCCACTGGGAGATGGTTTGCCTCTATGGTTATCTTTTATCTTAGTATGTCATTGAAGCTGTGCATGCTGTTCCATTTACAGAAGATCCAGCATTGATCTCCCGGACCTGGTACTCGGCTGGTGCACTTACTGTATTTAACGCCTGTAGCTTCAGCTGAGTGAACAGGTTACAGTGCATATAGATCCTGGTGCTGGGCACCTTGATATATGGCACGGCCAAAGGCACTACCCAGCACACATGGCCACTAGTGGAGCTCTACTTCTTCTGACCCCACCATACTCTGTGTCCCACCGCTAATGCGCAGTATGTGCCCTACGGGATACGCCTTGCGGTCCCTGCTGACTCGGGGTCTGACCCATTGCTCTTTACTGTACGCGACTGAGATGTTGGCAGGCTCCCCTGTTCAGCCCCCTTAAATTGGTGGGACCCATCTCTGATGGGCCACTTCAATTATTATTCCTCTGACTCCCTATGCCGCTCCTGGGATGGCACCTACCTGGTGTTCCCCCTTGTGGCCTGGACCCCTGATCCTGGGTCTTGAACCCGCTGAGGGCTGTCCTTGCTCCCAATGCCTGGTTTTGTCCACTAATACCGGCGCTGGACCCCCATGCAGCTCCCTTCTTGCTCTCCCACGTAATGTCGTTTAGCTCTAGCACCGTTACACATCTCACCGTGACCGCTAGCCTGTACTCAGTCATCTGGTAACTAGGGATTCAGCACCCTTGTACACCCTGTATGCTGTCACCTACACACTTGTCAGCTTACCTTCACTGTCTCCCATTGTTACCAAGTTTGGGCTGAAACCTGTTGTACCTCCTCTCTCTATGGTATTATGAGTTTTCTTGTGTTGATTTCCATTGGATATTTGTTGCCCACACCTGCCCTGATCATGCACTCCTGGGTGAGCCTAGTCTCCCGATCAGAGTCCGATATCATTTCTTAGACCGCTATCATAAAGGCTAACACCAGTACACTTACCTGGAATGTTCAGCATGCACACTCCTTCCCGGAGATATGCTGTGTACTCTAACGTACGCCGTCCGGCGACACACATTGCATTACTGCAGGAATCTAACCTCACTCAAGGAGAGGCTGCGCAGTTGCAGAAGCACTGGAGGGGTCAAGTATATTTCACTAACTTCTCTACATATGGCTGTCTGGTCTCAATGTGGATAAGGGTCAGGGTCCCCTTTGTCGCAGATGCTACAGTTATACAGTGGTGTTACTTCTTTGTAAAGGGCAGGCTAGAGGGTCGCCATATGCTGCTTGGAGCCATATATGCTCCTAACTGTGAGCAGTCTGCATTCCTGGATGCCTTGACTGGGGTTCTGTTTTGCTGGAGTGGGCTCCCCTGATTATTGGGTGAAGATTTTAACAGTGTCTCAAGTGTTGATTTAGACCGCTCCTTTCCCCCTCTTCCTCGCACTGTTGCCACTTTAAACACAGATGCATTATCTGACTGGCTACGTCACTTGAACCTTTTTGATGTCTGGCAACTGCCTAATGCTCGTGCGAGAATATATTTATTCTACTCATACACTCATGATCTCCATGTTCATATAGATCGCATGGTTGACACGTCTAATCTAGTTCTGCACGTTACTTACATTGACTATCTCAGCAGAACTCACTCAGACCATAACCTCCAACACCTACGTCTATGCTGGGGCCATGGTCGTCCTCTTATTCCAGTGTGGCGCCTGCAGGCATCGGAGGAGCCCCCTTGTCGAGCTTCCCTCAGCAATAATATGTCAGAATATTTTGACATGAATGAGAATACTGCCACCACCCGATTGGTCAAATTGGATGCCTTTAAAGTGGCGACCAGAGGACATTGCCTCGGTAGCTCTCTGAGCATACGCCGTCAGCTTGATCGAGAGGGCTCTCGGATGAAGCAAGCACTGCTCAGATATGAGCAGCAGACGCATTCTTCTGCGAAGGACAGAGAGCATCTGTACCAGGCGCCCCATGCGCGCGCTCCGCTGCTGGAGAGACTTCACTGCATCAACTATGCGACTCACTCCACAAAGACACACTCTGAGGAAGATAAATCGGGAGCACTCCTTGCCTGGCTCATCTAACAAGAACAGCCACAAAATCCCATACTGGCCTTACAGGTGGAGACTGGCACCCTCACACATGCGCTGATGGATATACACGCTGCTTTCACGCGACATTACACTTAGTTATACGCAAAGGTGACTATTGCGTCAGCGGGGGGGAGTTTGAGTCCTTCCTAACAAGTGCGTCCCTTCCCCAAGTGCTACCAGCACAGAGGGAGTAAACTAACAGCAACATCACAATCTTTGAGATTAAGGAGGCTATACATGCGCTCACCACTGGTAAGACTCCAGTTCCTGACAGGCTACCGCCTGAATTCTACACGCTTAAAAATACTATATGATGAGGCCATCTTACCCTCACTTCGCAAAGCGCTACTTATATCAATACCAAACCTGGTAGGGATCCCATGGCACTAGAGTTCTATCGGCCTCTGGCGCTCCTCAATGCATATTATAAAATACTCTCTAAAATCCTAGGAAATTGTCTAGCCCTCTTAGTCCCTCACCTGGTCCACCTGGACCAAAACCCGGTTTGTGCCAGCTAGAAATACTTCCCTTACCCTGCAAAGATTCTTCCGCGTACTGGAATATGCCCTGCCGTCTTGCACCAGGCAGGTTGTCTAGTGCTAGACTTAGAAAAAGCTTTTGACTCCCTAGAGTGGACCTACTTGTTTGAGGTGCTTCTGCAATGCGACCTGGGGACCCGCTTCATCCGCTTGATTGAACTCCTTTATACTCCTCTTTCTACAAGGGTAAAAACAGGCCGCTTCATTTCTGACCCGATTTCGCTCCAAGGGGGCACTCACTGGGGATGTCCACTGTCCCCATTACTCTTTTCCTTAGCAATAGAACAGTTAGCTCCTGTCCTCCATAAGCAGGGAGAGCATTGGGGTATACCGCTAAGCGATGGACTTTACTCAGTTTCACTCTATGCAGACGATGTGCTCCTCCACCTTAGAGACATTCATGATGTTCCGGCAGATATAGCACTGACCCAGCAAATTTGCAGATTTATCAGGCCCCAAGGTTAACTGGGCAAAATCATGCCTCTTCCCATTTATTGCTACAGTGACGATCCGGATCTTCGAATAAATGGGGCCCTCTTGTTTTGGCAGCCCATCACATTCCTCTACCTGGGCATATGAATATATCATAGCCCTGCTAATCTCCTAGATGAAAATCTTACATGGGCGGTGACCTCCCTGCAGGCAAAGGTGGGGTTCTGGCGGTCCCTACAGCTCCTAGTGGCGGGCCGTTTAGCACTCACAAAAATGGTAATGCTGCCACGCTTACTATACTTTTTCACCAAGCTTCCCCTTTATGTTACTAAGCCCTTCTTCTGCTCGCTTGAACGTCTGACAGGAGACTTTATCTAGCATGCAATGCACCGTAGGGTTGCCCTTACTAAGCTTTATTTTCCGACTGATAAGGGAGGTTTCTTAGTACCGAATTTTGATCACTACTCTCTGGCCTCTCACCTACAGTGTCAGACTGCCTGCTGGCCGACATGGCGACTGCCTCCCCCTTGCTCCCCCTAGGGAATTAACATAGTTGCTACATCTTTTCTATCCCTTTCCAAAACAGTACTGCCCCCTCCCCCCTAATGCGGGTTGCATGCCACTGCTTGTGGAGAAGTAGTTTCCTCACGCGATCGCTGACTCCGTATGCTCCGGCACTCCCATTGCTTGGAACGGCTCGGTGGGTTTGTTTCTTCTCTAGTGGAGGTGAACTCTTGGCATGAAGTGGGCCACCATAGTCTGGGAGATATCGATCAGGACATCGTTCTCCTCTCAATAGAGGAACTTATCACAGACGCTGAGCTTCATCCGGGCCAATTTCTGCTATACAACTCCCTTATTCAGTTGATGGGGGACACACTGGGGCGCCATTCAGCAGGAATACGCAATATACCTAACGATCCAATATTTGCATGTCATGGGGACAAGCCGTCACCTAGTGAGATGGCTCACCATATCTTTATGCACATGCTGCAGTACGTCTCTCTTCACTGCGGCATCACTGGGACCACGAGCTAGGCTGCCCTTGCACAGACAGAGAGTGGCAGGGCATCTTGGCATACCCTGCCTTGGTATCCTGCAACGCTCGTTTCAAGGTAATGCAATCGTACATACTACCAGGGCCTACCTCACCCGAGACGAAATCAGCTGCTACTTCCACCGCACAGATGCTGTTTCCCCCTCCCCCCCCCCGCTGCCTCCTGCCTGATGCTGATTTGCTACATATGTTCTGAGTGTGCCTGTTGTTCTCCCAGTGATGGTGGGGTGTCACAACCTTCTTAGCGAGATGCACAGGAAATTCCTGGCCACACACATGGGAGGCTTGCTTGCTAGGTATGGACTACCAGTCCAAATGGAACAGGGTAACTGCACGGTTCATAGACCTAGCTCTTCTACTTGCTAAGCACTTGATCACTCGCAGATGTAAATCACTCACACGTCCTACACACTGTGTCTGGGCACATTCCATTAATTTGTGGGCTCAAGCTGAAAGCTCGGCTTTACATCGTGAAGATATTAGAGGGCTGCGCAAATGCCCTATCTCTGCTGGTTGGGACACTCTGCTGAGCAAGCTACAGTCTATCTTAAGGGACGGTAACCTCCTCCCTTGACGCACTTCCGCCCAGTGTCCAATTGCACTTAACAGTTCTACCCGGCTAGCGCATCATTCACTGAGGGATGTCATTCCCCACCTCCAGTCCAAGTACTCTACATTTGCGTGCTCTATTGTATTATTTTTCCTCGCGTACTGTGTGGGTGTGGGCTAGTTTTATCATTTGAAGTTCTGTAGAGTTTTGTCTTTTTATTGCTAATGTAACTGTATGCTGTTTTTGCTCTGTTGCATTAGTATGCATATTCTTGTTACCTGCTGATCCGCCATGTTCATGTAATATCTGACCTGTCATTAATGGCCGTACACTGAGCAGCGGCGCCGGCAACTGGCTGATATGTCTACTGATTGCATACTAAACTGTACGTGGGAAAAGGGAAATGTAAAAATAATCATTAAAAAGTTTTTTTTTTTAAATAAAATATTGGCTGCCAGAATTGATGGGCAGTCTGTTTCAACTGCACCTGTGTGGAGATTAGCAGTTGTGGCTATGTAAATTGCCTGACCGCCTGACGGATGCCCAAATTGATTTGTTTTAATAGCCAATTTGTGTAGACCATAAAAGCCTGCTATGGGAATCTGGGCCCATGTTTTCTGATGGCAAAGAAGGTCAGTGTCCTTGAAATATTGTTGTGCCTCATCTTGCATTAACGTCTGCTTGCTTTATGCCGGCTGCATTCCAAGAGCTCATGGTAAGGTTGGAGATGTGAGGAACTGGCACTGTTTGCAGGCTTTTATGGAAGCTGCTAGGAGCAGTGTTTCGAAATAGCTGCTAACGATGCTGCAATCCTGCCCCAGTCTGCCTCTGGCATTGGGCTTGCAATGGTTTGCACTGCGTGTTTCTCCTGCTGGGGTTTGTGTAGACTGGCTTAAATCCTGAAATTGCTGAACCAATTAGAGTTTGAGGCTCCATTTGCGCCCCTTAAAATATTTAAGGATGGTTTACATTTTGGGAAGAGATAGTTATTGTTCAGAATATGAGGGTATTTTTCTGTTTACATGAATCGTATATCAATACCCCATGACACAAAGGAATTTGACTTATTAAGAACTTGGGTTGCTATTACAGGAGATCTTCAAGTTACAATTGTTGATTTCCTGTTCCGGGATGTCGGAGAGCTATCAAACTGGACTCTAAGAATATCGTTGGACTGGAGATTGGCCAGGGTTGGAACGTGTTGTAGGAGACGCATAATGTTGCCCTATGCAGGATATCATTCTGGCCATGTAATGTATACATTAGAGTAAAGATTACCGTCAGTGATGTTAGTTGTTCATCACACATCAAATGAACTGGCTCCTTTACAGATTAATCGGTTTTTGAATGTCCCACTCTAGAGGTTAGTCAGGGAGCTGGTAGTAGGGCCAGTTTGATTATGACAGTTCTGTAGGGTTACATTGGCATGTGTGTCCAATATTTCCTGAGATGTGTTTGAATGATTTATATCAGCCATGGTATTGACTGACTGAGTCGCGTTCGCCTGAGTAGAATGTTGTAGATGGTTACTGGCAAATGACCTGGGAGGTGGGGTCGCCATATCCTGTTCCGAGGGCTTATCTGTGCCAGTCTCTGATGATTGTGAGGAATCGTTTGTCACAACGACGTAGTTCCTGGTTGATTTGACAAGGAATTTTCGATCTTAGCATTGCTTGAGATAGAATAAACCAGATTGCTTGGCTTCCAGGCTGAGTTGTAGTAGTAGTTTCAGACTGTCGGAAGATTGGAAACAGTTTGGGCGATGGGTGTGGCTGAAGGGGGGCTTCAGTATAAGTCTTGGTTTCAAACTTGATGGCTGGAACAGTGGCGGCTGGTGACATTTGAAAGCAGTGGGGCGTAAAATTATTGTCGTACTGCACTACGGCGAGCGCGCGAGCCCTAACAACCTACAGGGGATTCGGGGGGTTTCCCCCCCGAGAAAATTTTGAAAAAAGAGTGGACAAATGATGCATTTTCAAGCAAACTTGAGGAAGCAGGAAGGTTAATAAAGCAATACGATTGAATTATTTATCATTTAAAAAATTGCTGGGTGTTGGATTTTTTTGGGGAGGTTATTACACAGAGGACCACACAGAGATGTTGAGAGTGTGGCAGAAAAAAGTATGGTAACAGACAGCAAGATAGAGTGTGGAAGAGAGAGCTCACCTGTGCCAACTTTTACAGTGTCCACTGTTTCTGGCACCTCACACTATCCACCAATGCCACCTTCACACGCTGCCCATGAGAGCCAGCTCATCTCTGCCCTCCAGTGCCAGCTTCACACTGTCCTCAAGCACCTTACAGTGCTCACCACTGCTTGCTTGTTGGAATTCAGAATGCTGTGAACTGGCATATGAGGCCTCTTTGTGCCTCATGTGAGCTATGGCTGTGCTCCTCCACCAATAGTGTTAACCGGGTATTAAATTGTGAAAGACTGAGGACTTCAAGGAGAAAAGTTTAGGGGATCCTGTACTGGTGAAAAAGGTGCAATGCAAGGGAGCTTTCTGACCGAAGAATATTAAAAGTAGAGATGAGCACATGAAAATGTGAGGCATTTGTGTAGTTCACTTCTGTGCTAGCCCTCTTCTGTGAGGGTTATTAAAGTTTGCGCTACTGCTGCAATGCCTCACTTTTTTTTGTGAAGTTTGTTAGATCCTTCACAGTTTTCACCAATGTTTCCAGACCAGTATGACTGATAATGCACACTTCCCCAGTCATTTTCGCCAATATGCTGTTATGAGAACCAGGAATTGGGCCCCTGGTGAAGTTTTCGATCTTGGCCTCACAAACCCTTCCTAAAGGCCTGACTGTGTGTGTGGGAGGGTGAGGATGGCTGATGATGACTCTTGTGAAGGCTAAAAGCGGGTTCTTTGAATGCAGTGTGCATAAGGGTGGTTCTCCCTCTTCTGAAGGCTAAGAGTGGGCTGATAGCAGGTGTGCATAAGGCTGAGTCTTGAAAAGCCATGATGAGCACTGAGAAATGTGACTAGAGCTGTGGCTAGCAAGTGTGGATTCGTGATGGTGACGGTGAAGCACTAATTGATCCCCGGCCAATAAACACATTTCACAAATCCTAGATTTAAAATAAAAAAAAATGTAAGTGTAGATTTACAGGCATTCTTGCCAAAGGTTTTCTTCTTGCTGCCAAACTCAAACACTCAAATAATCCTTTCTGAATTACGTATGCCAGCCATACATGACAGATCAGATTCCAAAATCAGCTGTCACCCACAAAAGTATGTAGTAATGGCTCACACACTCAACTTCGCAAAGTTTTCAAAGGCAGTGTGGAGCTCAAATGCTGCACACGGGGCTGAATGTGGACATCTTGCTGACATGATGGGTAAATTATATGTGCAATGTAGCCTTCAAGGCAAACCGCACGCTCGTACCTATAGTTTCTGAAACTCAGCTATTAAAAAAACACCCATATGAAAAATAAATGCAAGTGAAACTCAACTTTTCGTACTTCAGGAAAAGTAAAAAACTTAAGACTCTAGAGCTGTGTAATGGCATCCAATAATATTCTGCAGGACCGGTGATGTCACCAGGGCTGTCACCAAGGTATTGTTAAGTTTTTAATACCATAACCTTTCACCTTTGGAGACATAGATACACACTATGAGCCTGTTCAAAAAGTCATGGTAGAAAATCAGAAACCTACTTCCATAGGTCTTCTGTTACATTTGCAGGATTTTTCGACCCTTTTCAGCATTCACAAACATACCTCGTTTACTTTCACTGACGAACATTATGGGCTAGGAAATTTCACATAATGTGGTGGAAGTAACCATGGCCCATGTCCACCTTCAGACCCCTTTTGTGCAGCGATCCTGCCCAATCTGACCCCAGTTACCAGACCAGATGGTGATTTCAAGTCACGAGCGCCTACGGGAATAAGAGCTGTGACAACCAACCTACGTGCAGGATTCAGAGAAAACAATATTGAAAAGGATTTCCTTGCGAGAACAAATATGAGACCCATTTAACTACATCCATAAAATGCTCTTATGCTGTTTACTCACAGGAAGTTAAACAGTGCACGTAGACATACTGACCTAGCTCTAGACGCCTGCTACGTGATATTAAAAAAGACAAAAACATGGAGAAAAAACACAATGGCATTAGGGTCATAACCTGGCGTGGATTTCACATAAATAATACTGCGCGGCATGAGCGTTTTTTTGTAGCGACAACACAGGCAACTATTGACAAAGAAGAGAGTGATGTGCTGAATGTAAACAATGATTGTGTTACATTCCATCAGCGCCTCACAGTTATAACGTGTGCTTCTTTTTGTTGTGTGCTCTGATATGTGCTTGGAGGTGTACACAGACGCCATTTCACAAACGACTATTGGTTTAAATTGCAGTTATAATGTAACACCATCATTGGCAACTTACAGGGGAAGAAGACAGCAGGACAGGATAAATTATGACAACAAATATGAAGTATGCAATCGATTTACGTAACTACGCATTTATTTTAGGTATCTTTTATCTGCTCAGTGTCTCGTATTCCGCAAAGACAGAGCTTGGGCGGCTGAGGCCACATTTGGAAGAAGATACCGATACCCACCCGCCCTCCGGGATCATTCGCTTTTATATCAGTTAAATTGTAAAATTAAAATATGCTTTTAAAGTAACCAGTGACTGTACTGGGCAACTGATGTGGAGCAGGGGCTTATATTTATGCATTTATTTAAACCAAACGTTCGACCCATATACAATAGTAAACTGCTGCCGCTTGCAGTCACACACCTCGGTCTGCCCCAGCCCCTCCGATTGCTCAAACTGTTCCTCTGCCACAGCAGGCCTGATTCAGAACAGGGTGGTCATCTCTGCTGTGCAACTAATGCCAGTAACCATCCCGCTCCTAGGAGCAGTAAACACATTCCAGTGAGCGCGCCACGCATAGTGCAGCGATATCGCCACTTCATGATGCAGTGAAAACATTCCGGCGAACTCGGCACGCCAGGTGTAGTGAACACATTCCAGTGAACACGCCACACATGGTGCTGTGAACACATTCCGGTGAACATGCTAAGCATGGTGCAGCCGCGGCCGGCATGCTCGCGGGAGGGGGGGGCACGGGTGTTCGCGGGTGGGGAATAAGTACAATAAAAAAATAAAACCTACCTTTCCGCCGGCGCCACCTCCGCTCCTGGCCGGTGTGATGGTGCAGCCGGGTCCCGCGTGGCGTGTTCCTGCTGCTTTCCTGCAGGAACAGGAAGCAGCCAGCAGGCAGCCTCCTTCCCCGGCCGGCCCTAAGCCAATCACAACGCTGCAATGGCAGCGTTGTGATTGGTGAGGCGCAGCGGAGAGCGCCCCAGCCGGGCCATTTTCTCTATGTAGGCTACATGCAGCCTACATAGAGAAAAAAAGGGAGAGTGCGCATGACTGGGTTGGTCGGCCCTGGGGCCGACCAAGCAGTCAGTACCCACAACAGTGGGCAAGCCACTCCCCCCCCACCCCCTGCCCTCGAGCAGGACCGCCCACCCGCCCGCAACCAGGCACTTCTGCTTTCTCGCAGTGCGAGAAGCAGAAACATAAAATGGTAGTTTTACCATTTTATGTTTCTGCTTCTCGTACTGCGAGAAAGCAGTGGGGCGACGCCCCTATGGAGGAGCCGCCACTGGGCTGGAACTATGCCTGCTAGAAGCACCGGCTTCTTCGTATTTTTCTTTAGCCTTTTCTTCTGCCTCCTAGATAGAGAAATGGTGGACGATTTGGTTACCTCTAAGAAACACAAAGTGGAAGCAAGGTGCTTTCCTGGTTCATTCGTACTGATGTTCGTAGCTGCCTCCTGCGAGTTTGCGAGGGTAGAGCTCCCAGCAGAACTATTCGAATGAATGGGCCTTCTAGGCTATTGTCCTTCTCTACAGAGGTGGAGGGGCTGGGTGGGTCTTGTTATTTTATTGTGTGCTCTGGTGAAATGGTTAAGTTTTAATTTGTCTACCAAAATGGAGAATAGCTCTGGAAGAGTACAAATCTTTTCCTGTATGTGGTTGCAAAAGCATATTGTAGGCCCTTCTACTTGGTGGTATGTACTGAGGTTAGTTTCCAGTTTTTTTTTTTAGTCCATACTGATCATTCCAGTTGCCATAGTTTGTATTAGATCAACCTGGAGTTTTAATTCGTGATACTGCCAGGTTAAGGCATTTGTGGCTGCCAAAAGAGGGGAAGTAATAAATAACAGAGTAGCCGCAATAGACGGTTGCTCAATTCCTCCTGGTTCATTTCCTGGCAAATTCGAGGTCAAGGCGCTTTGTTCGAGCTCCTCTAATAATATTTCACCAAAGGCGTTGAAGGTAAAGCTTACTGGGGTTTTTGAGTGTGATTCTGATTTGTCTATTTGAGGATCGTGGCCATACATCACCTGGCTCATGTAGGACGTAGAGGGGCGAGTGGTTGAACCTGCTGTGTGAATCTGCCTAGTCCGTCCCAAGGCTTGATGAACTTGGGCAGTCACTTCAATTTTATAGGCTGATAAGGTCTGTAAGGCTGGCAAGGGGTTGGTGGTTTTTACTAAATGTATGGCATTAGAAGCAGATGAATTTGAATCTGACAAGAGTTCAGTAATAGAGTTACTGCATGTTTTCAGCCCGGGTAGCTGACCCGTTAGCCGACACAAGGTGGACATTGGGTGGAGGAGTCTCTTTAAGCACAGTAGAACAGTCATCAAGATTAGTTGAAACAGGAGGCGATGATTTTGTCATTGAGAAAAAATAGTGCTTGATGGAGACTAAGGTTTTGTTAGCCTTTACTTGAGTCTTGGATGTCTAGGGGGCCTGTTGGGCCTGCTGAACGTGTTGAGGCGCCTCCTGTCTGTTCCTCCTTCCACTGTTTGCTTTAGTTAGAATTTGAGCATGAGTTTGTCTCCTCCTGGGGACTGCTCTGGTGCTGCGTTTTTATGCCTCATGTTGAGTGTGCTAGTGGAAAACCTATGTAGAAAGCTATATGGAGATTTCCACTCTGAGAAAAAGGAGTGAAAGTGTATGTAAGGGCGTTGTAGGTATTTGAAGCGGCGAAGTCTGGCTGATTATAAGCTGCATTGATAAAGCAGGCGTTTGCGTGTTGAGTCGCTGGTTAGATCAGTGGAAGTGTCCAGCAACGGTATTGAAAGTGCTGCTGCCTTCCCCCCCCCCCCCCCCCAACCTCTGGGCTACCGGCTCTGGCTATCTGGCCTTCTGTCCTTCCAGGGCCATGATACGTAGTCTGTGGCAATAACTGTATTTGCCGAGTGGGGGCCACGAGCACAGCACCACACAACGTGAAGCAGCATAGCAGCAGCGTAGCAGCAGCGTGGGTTCGTCGATGGCAGTGAAAAGCATCTCAGTTCTGTCCGTTTAAAGCGCTGCAATGTCTTCGCTCTCTGGAGACCTCAGGACTCTCCGCATAAAGTGAGTGCGAGTGGTGGCATGGAGGACTCTCCGCATAAAGTGAGTGCGAGTGGTGGCATGGAGGACTCTCCCGCATAAAGTGAGTGCGACTGGTGGCATGGAGGACTCTCCCACATAAAGTGAGTGTGAGTGGTGGCATGGAGGACTCTCCCGCATAAAGTGAGTGCGAGTGGTGGCGTTGAGGACTCCTGCATAAAGTGAGTGCGAGTGGTGGCGTGGAGGACTGTCCCTCATAAAGTGAGTGCGAGTGGTGGCGTGAAGGACTGTCCCGCATAAAGTGAGTGCGAGTGGTGGCATGGAGGACTCTCCCGCATAAAGTGAGTGCGAGTGGTGGCACGGAATAGAACGCATTCCGTTTGGTGGGTATGGCTGAAGGGCATACTTTCAGGGTTAATTTAGTTTTATCTCCTTCATTCCACAAATTACATGAAAGCACAAACATTAACACACAGACTTCTATGACGCCGGTGGAAGGCTATCTGCTGCACTCGCTCAGTTGGTACCAGAGCAGAGCATGACACTTCTCCTGGAGGCCCATGAATCTGGTCCCTGAAGTGCAGAGAACTAAATGGCTGAATCCTATGGAAAGTAATTTAGGCCTTGGCAAGGGGTTCCTTGTACATTCTAACCTTCCTTATTCTTTTTGAATTCCGTTCACGGTTACCTGAGTGTAGAGTATTGGAAAACGAAACTATCGCATTTGTAAAGATTGAAAACATTGAATACAGAAACTAAGATGTTTGTTTTTTCCTCAAGTGTTACGAGATGTTTTTTTCTTTTACGTTTTTAAACGCATCATTACAGACAAACAGTAGCTAAGCCAACAGCTGGTCAGTTGAATTTTACAGATGACACCAGTTGGCTTTGCCAGTGCTTGTACCTGTTTGGTCAGGGAGCTCTCTTTCTGGTGACCGTGGGTCAGTCCGAGCGACCGGCCTCTCTCCCCGTCTGCGGCTGAATACACCCCTTCCACTCGGCCAGGCTCATTTTGATCAGAGGCAGACAGCCCCGCGTCCCTACAAAATCACTTGCTTTTAGGCCCGAGTTTATGGAGCGCAGTAAATATGGCTGCACCGAGCACCTGGCGGCCTGGTATTCAGGCACACGTACGCCCTCGCTTCCATGCCCCCTCTCCTTCTCACCCCTCCCCCCGCGTTTGAATTTTCTTGGCCTGCAGATGTTTTATGATTCTCGCATGTCACGTTCAGCAGTTTATTATCTAAAGTGAATTCTTTCTTGGCTGAAGGTCAGGACGGAATGAGGACACAGTTCGATGACGTTATTTCTGCGAAGGCACAAGGAGCTTGCGAGTACATGCATCCTGGGGACTTGCCAGCAGCACCCCTCCAGCGCAGGCCCTCTTCCCCTAGTACCGCCGCCTTTCCACCCCAGGCCCTATCCGCATTGCCACAGAGAGGCGCAGCGCAGTGAGGGTGGTGGATGCCATGGGGTGATATGTTGGGGAGGAGGGGTCTGGAGGCTGACTTAAGGGGAGGGGACCAGAGGTGGGAAACGCATGAACCATAGGTGCCTAGTTGTTAGTATGCTTATGCAGACCTGCCAGCTCACACGGTGCCACACGATATCGGTTCCCATCTCAGGGTCTCCGGTGAGGAACGATATCACATGGTGGTAGGGAAAACCGAGCTGAAAACCACTGTAAATAGTTGTTTTCTAGCTCGGTTTTCGAGGCTTTGGACTGCCTGCGTCCATTAAGAGGTGTGTAAACACCCCAAGGCATCGGCGCCAGTCTCAGCAACCTTTTTCTTTGGTTTTGGAGAAAGGTGATTGGGGGCGGGGTGGGGGTAAAAGTGCCGGTCAGGTGTTAAGCGCACGAGGCCACGCCCCTCCAAGGCTCACCCCGTCCTCACACTGTGAAATTTCTGTCTTAGTTGGCAGGTATGCTAATGTGTGACATTTTTAATGTTTAATAATGTGCATGTGTGACATTTTGAGTGATACTTTATTGCACGTACAAAAAAGCACTGATTTCTTTGTTGATACATTTTTAAAAAGCGATGGAAATAACGAGCTGCATTAGGTAGCTTGGGCACAGTTTACAAGACTGGTTAGTTGCATGCATCCGTCTGTCACCTGGGACCTAGTGTGCATACAGTCTCAGTGCTGAAGCATTTCTCGGGCTTTACAAAGGTTTTTAGTCTCTGCTCTAAGACACAATACTTGTAGTTTAATTGGCGATGTGTCAAGCATGGAGACAGTTTACACTTTTTTGCATAAATAAAGTAGAAATGCAGCACCCATCCTCATCAAACTAATATCAAACCCACGGCGAGATCAAACTTGTTTTTCCAAACAATCCTCTCTTTGGTACTACAAACCCTGTTTCTTTAACAGAAAACATATATAAAGAACTCAAGTTTCCCAAGTCCTACGTGAACAGCTCATCCACTGCAGGCTTTTGCTTTGCATTCTGTGATTGTACTCGTGTTTATCCCTTTACAAAAATCAGGAATACAAGTCCCAGAATGCAAAGTAACCACCTGGATTGGGTGAGATATTCACATATGAACCTGGAAAATGTGAGTTCTGCATGCAATACACTAATCGCAGACACTATCTCTTCAAATAAAAGGTTGCCATATTTCTGCTTTTTTGAGGGCACCACTTTTAAAGGCCTAAGCTTTCCAATATAATATCATTTTCAGTTATCTGAGTCCACTTGGTTGAAGAGAAACAAAGTCTACAACTCACAGCTTAGTAAATGCACAGCAAATACACAGTAAATGCTAAATAAATGCACAGCTAAGTAAATGCAAGCCCAGACTTAGAAAACTCCAGTACCCTTAACAATTAATATTGTAGAAAGGGCTCTCCTGGCATTCGTGGGACAAATATCACGTTAAGTGAAAATGCACAGCTTCTTTTCCAACAAATAATATAACAAATTATAAACAACACATATTTTTGCTCAACACAAAGATTCAGGAAATTGAGCCGGCCCTGCAGTGGTCACCGCTCGCCCTGCTTTTACCAGCTCTCTCTGCTTTTACCAGCTCTCTCTGCCTTTCATGTACATTACTAATGAAAAGGGAGTCTATACTCTGAATAAGCTGAGATTATTCAATGGCAGGAGAATGAGGCCTCATGGCGGTCTTGCTGCAACTTCAAGAAGTTCATTGTTTGCCATTTGTTTTAAATAAAATGCCTACATTTCCATTCAGGAGATTTTCACCAGATGCATGGCGCCCCTGTCTCTGGGTATCTTTACTAATCTGAGCTGATGTTACTTTGCAGGGATGTGCCTCACGGTTGGTCCCCAGCTCAGCTTTCTCTGGCGGCAGTGGCCTATCACAGCACAGACAGTGTTGAGGTAGGGTGTCACGCTGCTTCTGCAGCTACTTGATTGTGATAAAAACAAGGAGGGCCCATGAGTCTGACTTTATCCATAGCAACCACTCACCTTATCTCAACCCCGTGTTTTGACAGCCTCTGCGTACCTGGCACTGGAGCACTGAAGGACAGATCCCACTGGGAATAACTTGTGTGCTGCCTTCTTCAGTATTTGTTGCTCCAGGCACTGGAGAGAGCCGAGCTAGTGATGCGTGACATTGCATTTCAGTGCGGTAATGCAGGAAAATGCATGGAAATGCGTTAGATTAACCCGCGTATCGATGCACAACACAGAGTACTTGAGAAGGGGCGCTATCTCTTAAGAAAGCCTCACCTGATATGACACCAGTGAGCTTTCCCTAGACTGGGACGTTCTACGGGCCATGATAGGACGGGTGTTCTGTCTGACCGAAACAAAGATTTATCCAGATCCGATCCCAGCATATAACCTAAACTGTTTGTGTCAAGACGTGGCAAAGGCCAAGACACCCACAGGTTCAGAACTTACGTGAGTGAATAAGCACATGGACCAGCTGGAGTGAGTCATTTTTCAGGGGTAAACCTTAATTTGCTACTTTATTTGGTGAATCTCATTTGAACTCTCCCTATTTGGACTCACTTCATTTAGGCTTTGCTGAAATAGAGCTGTTATGGCCCATTCACTTGTAAGGTAGTAACCAATGTCCCTTCTGTGTGTCTCTACCCCCCACCCCCCCTCTGCTGTTGTGACTCTCAGTGCACTCCGTGACTGCTCTGTTGTGCATCCTCTTGAAGGTGGGGCACGCTCTGGCCCTCAGACGTTCAAGCTTGCAGGGTATGTGAAAGGTGTGGTCTTGCGCATGCCACACCTGATCTGTATGTGTGCATTCATGGTTAACGTGGTATCTGATATGTACCAAATCAGTTGCGGCCGGCGTTAATCGCGGGTGGGGGGGCAAGGGGTGGTCGCGCGCGGGGGGGAGGGGTGGTAATGTAATAATACATTTTAAAAACTTACCTGTCCGTCCGGCTACGTTCCACGTTTTCTCGGCGCCTACTCCTGAACAGAAAGAAGGCAGACTCCCTTCCCTCCCCTAAGCCAATCACAACGCTGTAGTGGCAGCGTTGTGATTGGTCGGGACGGCGCCCAGCCAGGCGCCCATGGGGAAGCCTTTTCTCCATGTAGGCTGCATTGCAGCCTGCATGGAGAAAGGGCAGAGTGCGCATGACTGGTTTGGGCGGCCCCAGAGGGCCGACCAAACCAGTCATGCTCACTCAGGAGTGGGCACACCACTCCTCCCCTGCCCAGCCCTGCTCGTAGAGCAGCCCAGCAGCCCCGACCACCCGCAACCAAACACTTCTGCTTTCTCGCAGTGCGAGAAGCAGAAACATAAAATTGTAGTTTTACCATTTTATGTTTCTGCTTCTCGCACTGAGAGAAAGCATGGGGGCGACACTCCTCCGCCCTAGTGGAGGAGCCGCCCCTGTACCAAATACACACCAGTTAACAACTGGTGACGATGCTTGTCTGTGGTGATGGAGCTGTTGAGGCATGTCACACAAGGATGGGCCACACTAAGGCTGTGCCCGCTATATTTTGAGCCCGCAGACATGTACACAGTTCCTTCCTTCCTTCCTTTCTCCTCCCCTGAAGCCAATCTGATAGTTCAGTCGCATGTGGCCCATCACCCCCGGAGCCCAAATGTAAGTTATGGATGGCTAGACTCACAAATTATCTTCTGTCCTCGTGGGAAAAAGACCACGCAGCTAAGCGCCCCCTCCTGCTTCGCTCTGGCGATGGTAGGCAGCATCTGAAACATCGCATGCAAGACGCAGTGATAAATATGTTGCCATGGTGACTACCAAGTGTGTCATTTTAGCCTTAAACTCAGCACTGATGATGAACAGTTTGCGCTCGGGCAAGCTAAATTGTTTTAAGAAAACGACCCAGCACATGCAAGCGATTTAAGCTGGTTAAAGGCATGTCCAGAAATGATCCCGGGGTTAAGCAAGGCAGGTATAACCCTCTGTAGCATGACTGACCTGTGGAGGGTACATGTCCAGTGTGGCGCAACACACATTGAATCTGCTCTCGCTTCCCTGGCTACAGAGAAAGAACCCATGAGACGCCATTCGGGTGAAATCCTCATGGAGCGGTGGTGACTGGTGCAAAGATAAGATAACTAAGGCATGGGCGCTGCATGTCAAATCTGAATGCGCTTACTGTGGAAGTGAGTTGCCCATCATGGACCTTGCCCCGCCAGGTGGTATAAATCTCCTTGTGTATGAAAAGTGAATCCTTCTGCCAGGGTGTACCGAGCATTCAGCTGGACATTGTCTTGATTGGGGTCCAAGCCTAAGCAGGCACAGATACATCACAAAGTGATGATAGAAGAAGTTGAAGAGCCTTCCTGGTGTTCGAATGACATGACGTAGAGGAGATCTTCGCCATCTCCCTGATGTGGAAGGAAGCAAAACGAGTCTGAACGCAACTGCAGAGTCCAGTGCAAGTGTCTGATGTGATCACAAACTGACATAGATGCAGCAGGTGAAGTGCATACAAAAGTGTGGGACCTTGAGGAACTTCAAGGTTAGCAATAACCATTCAGGGCCGCTGGAAACTTAAAAAAAATAATAAAAAAAAATAGCATAGGCATGTCGCTCCCCACAGTCTGTCCACTTTGATCTCTGCATAGATGCATCAATCTACGCACTGGCCAGCGAATAGCTGCTTAAGCCCAAAATAACCGAGATAATCATGTATGAGGTGTGCAGCACAGGTCACTGCATTTTTCAGGTTGCCATCGTACATGGTAAGATTGAGATTGTGGTCACAGCCCCGCAATTCGCAACTGAGACTGGGACAGGAGCACTATCAGTTCCCGACCTGCTTACTAATAGGAGATTGGACTTGTCTATAAACAGTATTCATTTCTTTCTTATTTAGGGACCTGTTTGTTGTCAATGTAATGTGTAAGTTTCAATGCAAAATATGGGCTTTGATTTTTGTTTTAATTTGCATCCACCTTTATGGCCTTTGCTAGAATTGGATAAAAAACCTCAATGTACATGTTAATTCTGAATACAGTTGGAAAAACAGGGTAGAGGATGTGGCCTTAAGGCTAGAGCGGTCGTCCTTGAAGCTGGAGAACCGAGTCCGAGTCTCGGCAACGACGCTCAACATCTTGTGATTCTGGGCAAATCACTTAATCTCCCCGTGCCTAACAAAAAAAAAAATGAATGTGTCCATCTGTAACGAAACTGATGCTCATGAAAAGCGCTCTGATACCTGATATCTTCGGGTCAAGTTCGCGCTATATAAAACTCTAAAAAAAAAAAAAAAAAAAAAAAAGTACAGCTTCACAGCAGTGACAACAGTGTCAGCTGGCTGATGAAAACTATTATTTTAGGTTGTATTGTGCATCGCTGATACCCTTGTATGTGTATCTAATTTCTGCATTCTCCTTCCAGTTGTGATTAGCAATGTCGATTCTCTACTGTTTAATAAAAAGATTTATAAGACAAAAACAGTGTCAGCTGGAACCCCTACAACATCTCTGTGTTCCCTTCCACATTCAGTCAAAAGTGCATAAAGAACTCAAAAAGCTTGAGGATATGGATGTATTGGAGAGTTAATGTCCTGTTCGCATGGATCCCTCGATAATAACCACTGCATAAGTGAAGCAGCCAGGAGTAGTGCTCACAGGCATAGACCTGATACTCTTGTAGCACACAACACTGAAGTAGCACATCCTCTCAATAACAACACCCTCTCCGCTGGCCAGAGTGGACCTGAAAGATGGGGAAATGTTCCCCCACTTGGGTGAGCCAATGAACGCTCAAGCCTGCAGACTGGTAATGCCTCAGTTCGAGGTCTTGTTGGAACCTCGAGCCCATAGCCAGCAGAGCTTTTATGCGGCTTCTGTCTTCCACCCTCGCTCTACCCTTCAGGCACAAAGAGGTAAAAACAAAGCATTAACATTTTAGTTAAAAAGGATTGACGGATAGATTCCCATATAGTGACTGATTTGCACAAAGTGAACCCAGAAAACCTGGTTAATCGTGGCTTCCCTGCTTAAACAAATTTTCAATCAATCAGTCCAGATTTGTATAGCACGGCTAATCACCCTAGGGGGTATCCAGGGGCTGAGAGTACTGCTGCAGGGGGCTCAGTGGAACAGCCAAGTCTTGAGTCCTTTTGTGAATTCCAGCACAGATGATGAGGTCCATAGGTGGAGTGGGAGATCGTTTCAGAACTTCGTGGCGAGGTAGGAGAAGGCGCATCCTCCGCTGGTGCTGCGGCGGTAACGGTGGTTGTGGGTGAGGCAGAGCGCAGATGTCTGGAGGGAAGGTGGAAGTTCAGTCGGTGGTTGATGTATGCTGCTCCCTGGTTGGGGAGGGCTTTGAAGGTGTGGATCAACCTCTTGAAATGGCATCTCTTCTGAATGGGGAGCCAGTGGAGCTTCTTGCAGTGGGGGGCGATGTTGGCTCGTTTTGGGAGGTCTAGGAAAATGATGTGATTTTAGACAAATATTTCATTTTACTGATCGTTGTTTTTCTTTAGCATCACATATGAAAGCCTCTTCAAATAAGTGAGATTAGAATACCATCTGTACAAAAACCTATTGTGTTTGTTTTAATAGACTGTAATGTTGCTCTGTCTATAAGAATGTGGGTCACATACAGGGGTCACATGACAACTTTCTTGCCTCTTAGTTCACTGATGGCACTGTTAGGGGGCAGGAATGGTTATAACTTCATGATTAAAAACTATCACTTTTAATAAGTACTTCTCAGTGCATTGTTATCATGTGTCAAATTAATGCCAAAGCTTCCACGTATTAAAAAAATACACTTTTTGAATTTTGAAAAGACCTTATAATATTTTAGGTGATGTTTATTGCAAACATTTTCAGGCTTCGTTCGTGCATTGGACCCTAAGACCCCCAGCCAGACCCTTGGCTCAGCTCGCCCTGTTAATTTGTTGTCTTGCCCACCTCTAGTTACTACTACTCAAGGATGCCTGGGACCTTTAAGATTCTTCACATACTTGTAGATTGATACAAGCGTCTGAGCTTTGAGGTGTTTGTGCTCTGCCGTCAGTCTCCCAAGAGAACTGAATGTTAGGAATGATATTCACATAAAGGAGGTCAGAGACTTTAAGCAGCACTTCACAGACGTAAAGACAACTGTTTGAGACTGCATCAAAGGAAATGCGAATTCCTCAAATTGAGCCAAGGATTCTTCAGCTTCTTGCTCAGGTCTGAGTTCTGACAATCCTAAAATGTATTGGATATTAAAATAGTCTCATTCCTCCTGAGAAGTGTGTATTGTTGTTGGTAATACAATATTAGACATTTACCCTGAATATAGATAACCATTTTAACTGAAACTTGTTTGAGATCGGCTGAACAGCCTATTGAATTGAATATGACACCGCAGCATCCCCAGGCATAGGTTCCTTGACAGTAGGTACTGCTGTGGCCTTTATGATCTACAGAGAATAACTAAACTTGCGATGGAACCTGTCCCATGTGCTACTGCCGAAAGATGGACAGAGGTCAAGGTAGTCCTAGAATACAAATGCCTAATCCCAGTGTTTAAAGCAGAGACTGGCATCTCAGATTTAAAAGAGGATCCTTCAAGTACAAACAGCACTTGGGATTCTGCATCTCAAACCCCCAAAGTAGCCATCACTGTCGATAGTAAGGAATCCGACAGGAGGAAGCAAGGACAAAATGACTATTTGTGGTGGAAGCTACATTCAAAGCACTTAACCTACCAACATAGTGCAAGACACCGTGATAGATGATTGTCTAAAAGCACTTATTAATGCACATTACAAGAACAGGGAACAATCACAGGATGGAAAGCTTGCATCTGATCTTTCGTTAAACCAGTTTAGGTATAAAAAAGTAAATTAATAAAATAAATGATAAAGTCAAAGATTTGTTTGACAATGCCCTTATTTATTTTTATTTTTTTTAAAGTTTTGTCCGGCCTTAAAACATCCAATAAACCAATGTTGCCACCGCATGCGTAGAGAGAAAAAGGTTGTGGGCCTTAATGAAAGTTTGACATGAGTAGTTTGTTTCATAGGAGCATCTACTGTTTCCAAACAAAGGAATAATTATATCAAAACCATTGTCCATGAGAAGTATTTTTCTGACGCTTTCTAAGGAAATCAGATATGGTAAATAACAAAACCATGAAAGTCTTAGCATTGCTTTGCTTACTCCACTACTATCAAACAAATGGAAATTGCTGATCCAATCGCATCAGTAGAGCAGATTCACGTAATATGGTAGCAGAGTAGGTGTGTTGATTTGTAATACGCTAAATGGCAACACTTACTATTGGACGTGCATGTGTTCTCTAGGTATTTGAAGATGAAAATTCTGTATACAACATTTGGCAAAATTAAAACAGTTAAAGAAAATGTAATCCACCAACGGGCTCTTGGAGAAAGTTGAAAAAAAAAAAGACAATGCCCATTAAAGGGCACGAGTTGCAGAAGCACCTTGACATTCTGATAATCATGCAACACCGTATTACTTTCCAGTGGCCCTGGGCCAATAATGAAGTGGAAGGATTCATGCGAACCATCAAAATAATACTGGCCTTTACTCACAGTGGTTGGGAGTAAAGATCAGTCCTACCCACCCCCTCTGTTAATCCACCATCAACGGTGTCATTTAACCGAGCTATGACCAACATGATGCAGTCACACTCTACTCCACACAAACTCGACAGAGCGAGAAATGAAACCTGCAAGACGAGGCTTAACAGTCTGACATGCATGAGGGTGACTAGATGATAGTCAAGATTCATCATCCTAGTGGGAAGTTTCATATGCTGAAATAGGGTAGGTGATTTACTGTGACCACCTGTAACAGTACAATGGTAACTTCATCTAGCAATTTATCTTCTCAAGAAATCTTCAACACAGAATGGCAGAGACTCGTTTTGGAGGAGGAGGAAGAATATGAATGAAATGAAATGAAATGAAACAGACATTTATATAGCGCATGGCTACCCGAAGGCATCCCAGCGCTAGAAACAGCTAACAAAAGAAAAACAGCCAGACTAAGGAAATAGCCAAGTCTTTAAAAGTTTACGAAAGGCAAGATGGTTTGGTTCCTTACGAAGATACGAAGGAAGGGTATTCCATAGCTTGGCGGCATTAAATGCAAAACGCCGGCCTCCACTACGGGCTTTCCTGATCTTGGGTACAGTGACAAGATTCATGTCATCTGAACGGAGGCATCTTTTTGCCTGATAGGGCTGAATGATGGAGTCATTGACGGCGGGGCACTTTCCTGCTAAGGACTTGTGGATAATACACATCGCTTTGAATTCGACTCTCTCCCTGATTGGAAGCCAATGAAGAGAGTTCAATGCGGATTTTGCTGACTGGAATTTAGGGATACCCAGAAGTATTCTGGCTGCCCAGTTTTGGATGGTCTGGAGTCTGAATAGGGTCGAAGTGGGAGCACCCAAGTAGAGGGCATTCCCATAGTCCAGACGAGACAAGATCAACGCCTGAACCATGGTTTTTTTAGCTTGGAATGGAAGGAGAGGAAGAATCTTTCGCAACAATTTCAGGATACCGTAGCACGCAGCTGCTAAGTTGCGAGCCTGTGTCCTGAAGGTAAAATCATGGTCCAGCCAAATACCCAGACTTTTAGCTGAGTCTTGGGAGCGGGAACAGGACCTAGGGAGATCGGCCATATTAGGTTGAGATCGAGAGGAGATCGATTACCTAAAATCATCAACTCACTTTTGTCCCCATTCAGTTTCAGAAAGGAGTCGTTCATCCATTTGGCTGTTTCCTCCAGACAACAACGAAGGTTGGATGAGGAGTTGTCAGCTCTATTGAGCCCCAACACCAGTTGTGTGTCGTCAGCATAAGTCACTATGTGTACGCCAAAAGGTGACACTGATTCTGCTAACGAACACAAATAGGCGTTAAACAAGGTAGGGCTCAAGGATGAGCCTTGAGGGACTCCACAACACAAGGGCAGCTGTCTGGAGGTCTCCTCATTGTCGATAACCTGGAAAGATCTATTACTCAGGAAGGATTGTAGCCAGTCAAGAGCAACTCCAGTTATTCCCAGTTTCCTGAGTCTGTGTACCAGGGTACGGTGGTTGACCGTGTCGAAGGCAGCGCTGAGGTCCAATAGGATGACCACAGCGGTGCCTCCGGAGTCCACGATCCTTTTAGATTCTTCCACAACTGACAACAAGGCTGTTTCTGTTCCCTGACAAGGTCGAAAGCCTGTCTGGGATGGATGGAGAAGGTTGTGAGTCTCCAAGAATGTAGACAGCGCTGAATTAGTGTGTTTTTCTGCAATTTTGCTGATACCGGGAAGAAGTGATATGGGACGATAGTTCCCTAGGGCAGTTGGATCAAGGCTGGGTTTTTTGAGGAGTGCCTTCACCATTGCTTCCTTCCATAAAGGAGGGACCACTCCTGAGGAAAAAGAGGCGTTAATCAGTTCTAAAATACCAGGGGAGACGACTCCTAATGCCTGTTTCAGTATTTTTAAAGGGGCAGGATCTTTTGGTGAACCACTTTTTACCTGGGCCAAGATGCGCTCTAGAGCCTCGTGATCCATTAGAGGGATGGTGTCCATGAGCGGTAATTGGGCTCACAATGCAACCATTGGTCGGGGAAAAGGAAGTGAAGATTGATTTAACTTTGTCAAGAAAGAACTCCGCTAAATCATCACAGCGTAAGCCTGTGGTGTTAGGAGTTACTGGGGAGGGGGGGACACTAAGCAGTGCTTTTGCAATTCGAAAGATCTCGCGGGAGGAATTAGACGCGGTCGAGATTTTTTCTTCATAATAGACAGCCTGAGCTAGTTTGATTTCTGCTTTATATACTTTTATCGCCTCTCTGTATTTTAACTTCTTGTCTCCAGAGAAGTCCTTCCTCCATAATCTCTCAAACTTCTTGCAGGTCTGCTTTAAGGCCTGAAGTTTTAGGGAGAACCAGGCTTGTCTGTTGCTTCCTGTTTTAATTTGCGTCAATTTTTCAGGGAGCAGCCAGTCTAGGGAGTCTCGAATCCACTTATTGAAGTTATCATTAGCGATGACAACATCAGAGGTCAAGGCTGGCTTGGTTTTTTCTAGCTCTACCATCCATTGTTCCAAGGGCAGTTTGGACCAAGGACGGGAGCTTGTACGAATTAACTTCGAGTATGAACCTATCACCGGAGGTGACCAGAGGAGAGGGATGAGGATGTGATCCGACCATGGCACGGGGGTAGGTTTCCCCCCAATTAGGTCCTCAAGGTTGGAAAAGAGGGGGTCCAATAAGTGTCCTTTTACATATATGGCACCTGAATTCTAATAATCCATTAGCCAACATCAAATAGATAAGGAATCCCAAATAGAAGTACAGTGAGACCTAGTCCTGATGAATGCCTCGGACCTGAAAAGGTCCTAAGACAGGGGCAGAAACATTTGGATTATAGCATAAGGATTTGCATTGCACAAACTCATCAGTACACTAATTATACTTATGTGGTATAGAGGGGAATAAGTAAAAGTTCTGCACTGCACACCACCCCCTCACATTTTTAATTGTATAGGTCCCAAGCACCTCACTATTCGAGAAGCATACAAACCTCAAACCCCATAAAGAGCTCCAGGGAGAGGCCACCGTGTCTTCCTGTTCGGAACCAGGGTAAGGAGGGGACCAGTGATTCAGCATGCCATTTCAGTGGGTGAGGACTGCTGTCCTTTTAGAGAAAACCCTGAATAGGGATTGGTGATGGTAGTAGCCTATCTACATTAATGTTGCACCCTCTCTTAATTTATAGAGGACCCAGTACCTTTCGTGAAGGTGTCATTGCACTTTTTCTGATCGATTATTTCGACACTACCCACCTGTGTGTCTCCTATTCGATATTAATGGTACCTGACCATGTGCCTGGTCCCTTCCTGGGTCAACGGCCTTTTGCCACTAGATTTTATTTTTCTACTCCTGATCTGGTGCCCAAGGTTTGTTTTCTGGGCCACTGTGGTACTCCAGAGTTTGGTTAGTGGACACGGTGCCTAATGCACCAGAGTTTGACTTTTGGGACATGCCTACCACTGGAGAGGTTGGTGCCTAGACCTGTTGCTTGGTGCTTTACAGTTTGGTTTCTTGACCATGCACCAATTAGTGCCCAAGGGTTTTGTATTTCGACCCCGTCCATTTTCCTCTGCATTTGGTGTTTGTATGTGTACCCCCTAATTCACTCCCACAATATTTAGTCTATGCCCCTGCTTCATCTGGCTCCCAAGCACTGCTTATGTGGCCCCTAGATTGGATTTCTGAACCTACTGTCAATTGCAGTGGACGTACACATCTGGGCATCTTTCCGGCTTCTATGAAAATAATCTGTTCCCATCGCCTCAAAGCTGTTGTCACAGTCTTTTTTGTTAGGCCTCCTACCTGGTGCCGGCAGATGCATTTTCTGTACCCCTGACTAGTGTCCCACAGTTTGATATCTGTGCTGTTGCCTTGTGTGTTAAGGTTTAGTGTTTAGGCTTGGAATAGCGAGATTGTAAATAACCATTGTAATTAATTATGCTATCTCTAAAAAAAACAGAATTGTATATTACATTGTAAACTAAATTGGATAGAGTTCTTCTGTCGTTTTGGATCCCAGATGTGTTAAGGCGTATACACCATGTTCAGTTCCAGCAACCTTTGAAATTAGTGTTCATCTTTAACTGATGTGATAGACATGATTTAAATGTGTTGTAATGTTTCGAAATGGAAACATTTTCCTGATAAATGTGCAGTCTTTAGGGTAACAAAAGGCAGAATCATTGATTATGCTTTTGTAAATATACATATGATCCTTCTAGTAAAATAAATCTGACTAGTGATTAGAGGTGCTCATGATACACAGGAAATGGAGCTAGGAGATGGTTGCTCATGTTTTATGGCTTAATATCAAACAAGTGGGAATGCTTCTCTGTCTTGGTTATTTATTAGATAAAAAGTCTGAAGGATTTACTTGCAAATATGCTTTTAATTGGAGATTCATCGGTATACAGGGCACGTTTTCACTAATTCAGTGTGCTAATATTTGGTTGCTGAGTGGCAAGAGATAGAGAGGTGTTTTAGCGTTAAATAATCTAGTTGTCCCACTTCAGCTCGGATCACAGACGTCATGCCTTCATTTCTGAAATGTATTAAAATTAAGGGACTACATCAAGATAGTGTCTTGAAGGCTATGATGGAGGCAGGTCAGACTTCAAATCAAAATCGTCCATAGCAAAATGTTTCAAATCCGCCCCACACTGCATGAGGCCGCACCTGAAATTGGGGCCTTGGGGGCATTGTTGGGCTACAGCTGGCCACCCTGCTCTGAGAGCAACCCCCTCGCCTACATCCTGCTGGAGAAATGCCTGTGTGGTAGAATCGCCACTCTGGGCATGTACTGAGACTCTAAACTTACTGCACTTAACCCTCTTCGGAAACTAGTTTTTTTGTGGGCAGATAATGTCATTTTTAGGTCGCCACCTACCAGACAGCAGAGCTGTCTGGCTATGCGAAAGACATCTTGGGGCCTCTCAGAAAGTTGGCCTGAGAATTTATTCCGCTTGCTGCTTGCTGTTGGCTTTGTGGTTTGTAACTCACGTTTTCTTTCTTTACATTTGCTGGCTTTAATGTCATGCTGTGTTTTTGTTGGAGCCTGGTGTTTATTTTGCTTTGGGCTGACTTAAAAGTGAGAACGTTTATAGGAAAGAGGAACACAGAGTAGTTTATTCATGGAGCCTCTTTGTGCCCTTTTTTAAATCTTATTTTAGATCTAGTCAAAAAGTATCTCTTTCTTCAGCTGCAACAAATATTGGCAGGGTTTTTGCAACAATTCCTCTTCTTTGGTGAGTCCATTTAATTTGTGAAATTCCTTTTTAGGAACCTTTCAGTCTCAGCATCAGCCTAACATATGGGGATCTTGGGCAATTCACACTGTTTATGGCCCATTCAGGGTATGCATAGGATAAGATCTTTTCACAGGAAAGAGCCAGCCACATTGTAAGACAATTTAACAATACTTGGTTTTCACTTGGTTGTGTAAAGCATATGCTTTATTTATGACATCTGTGGCAACTCGTTTTGAAGAGTTGGATAAGTTTAAAGGCACTTTTTATGGAAACTTTTCTGTTTGTTTAGCTACAGAATAATTGTCTTTTGTCTGCAACTATGCCTTTTTCATAACACACACATTACTGTATATAATCGATTTCCTCATTTGTCCTTGCTGGCACTACGGTCATTATTTGTATTGTGCAGCAGGTGCAGTGGCACAGGAGCCAAAAGCTCCTGGAAGCACACCGAACACCGATTACTGCTGTATTTTGCTACTAAACAAGCAGTCACATGTGCAGTTACCTTGCGGGCACTAGGGTCATGATTTGACTGGTGCAGCAGATGCAGTGATTCAGGGGCCAAAAGGTCTAGGAAACCCACCAAACACGAATTATTACTATAGTTTACTACTAAACAAGCAGTCAGGAGTAATTTTTTTGTTTAGTTTGTAACCATTGCACCCAAAGTAACACATAGCTTAAAACAATACTTTAATAAAAGCAGTAACCTATTGGATTTTTCTGTCTACCTACAACTTATGTTACAGTTAGTGCATTTATATGGCACATTTTCACAGTTTTTGTTTGATCCTAAAATGCTTCTGATTCTGGACACACTAACACTGTGGCAAGGGCATTCTCTAATATATAACATTAGCACTTCGGCCATTGTAAACACTATACAAATACTTACAACTTACCATTTGGCATTCCATTCAAGCGTTGGCAAAACCAATAGGTTTCGCCTATGCGAGATCTATTGGCTTTGTCAATGTTTTTTTAAACCATATTATACAGCAGCGTTAGCTTCAGTGCAGCATAACTGGAATTTTTTTAAAAGCCCTATAACGTGGACAACGCTGGCTGTGCCATACAGTTTTTTTTTTTTTTTTTTAAATTACTTTTGAGCATTTGCAACATAGCTAAAAACGTTAGCAAAGCCAATAAATCTCACAAAGGCACGATCTGTTGGCTTTGCCAATGCTTGTTGGATGTGATAATGTTCTCTCCCAAAACGTGGCACCAAATGTACGTACTAACCACTGTCCGCAAACGTACAGGGTACATGCTTACAGATCATGTGCACATACTTACTGACTAGTGCTACTGTGCTCGTACTTACAGACTACTGTGCACATACTTTCAGACCACTGTGCACATACTTACTACTGTGCTCATATTTAGACAACTGTGCATATACTTAAAGACCATTGTGCATGTACTTACACACCACTGTGCACGTATTACAGACCCCTCTGCACGTACTTGCAGACTAGTACTACTGTTCTTTTCATACTACATTGCACGTACTTACAGACCACTGTGCATTTATTTACAGACTAGTACTACTGTGCGAGTACTTGCAGTCCTCTGTGCACGTACTTGAAGACCGCTGTGGACGTAACTTGTAGACCACTGTGCACGTACTTGCAGACCACTGTGCACGTACTTGCAGACCACTGTGCACGTACTTGCAGACCACTGCACATATACTTGCAGACCACTGTACACGTATTTGCAGGCCATTATACACGTATTTGCAGACCACTGTACATGCAGACCATTGTGCACGTACTTGTAGACTACAGTGCACGTGCTTACAGACCACTGTGCATTTATTTACAGACTAGTACTACTGTGCATGTACTTGTAGACCACTGTGCATGTACTTGTAGTCCACTGTGCACGTACTTGCACACCACTGTGCACGTACTTGCACACCACTGTGCACGTACTTGCAGACCACTGTGCACGTAATTGCAGACCACTGTGCACGTACTTGCAGACCACTGTGCACGTACTTGCAGACCACTGTGCACATATTTACAGAACACTGTGCATGAGATATTGACTTGGATAAAATAAGATCAGAAACCGCTCTGTTCAAGCCAAGGTTGAAACTGCTGTTAGCCTATAATCATGAAGAGCGCGTGCCCTTGAGTGAGTCTGCGTTTGATTGCGACATCTTCACCTGGACGGCGAGTGCCTCCTTTTAATGGAGGCTTTTCATTGCGGCAGCCCCCAGCGCGCAGAGAGAGAGATCCTTCGCCTGGCACGTTTTGGATGAGTGGGACTTTTAGGTGGTCATATGACTTCATTCCAAGGGAGTGGCAGTATTAAGATCTGGCTGTTCTACAGGATGTTAGTGTATAGCGTTGGATTATTGTGGGAATGGCACCCATGAGGTCTCAGGAAAAGGGCTGTGCTGCTGCTCTAAGGATTTCCATGACTCCAGGGCAGGAAGCACCAACTCCCAGTCTCCCTATAGCCAATCACACCGCTGCAGCATTGTGATTGGTCGGAGCGCCATTGTTCGGCACTTACCAGGGAATGGAAGCAGGGTCGGATTGGGATCACAATTCGGCCCGGGCACTCCCAAAAAAGTGGCCCACATTCCTGGATCACGCCCGTTCACGAAACAGCATTTGGCTAGTCTCATCGGGCTCATTTTTAGAGAAACGATTGATAAATTATGTATTTTATAGCTCATAGAGCCAGAAACATTGGTGAAAACTAGAAGTACTACATTTTGGCGGGGCGGGCGAAGTGAAATAAAGTGGCCCAAAGGTAACAACTCCTGATATGGCTGTTTGCCATCTGGCCTTTTTTTTTAACCAGCATTACAAGTATTTTAATGCACTTGCCAGTACGAAAATGAAGAAAAACACCTAAAGCTGATATTTTCTCCACTGATCGATATGTACTTTAACGTTTGAACAGTAAACGTAAGGTGAAAACAGTTTAAAATGTGGTCTAAAGCTTCTTTAATGATCTGTGACTGATAGTTAAAACTAAACAAAGGAAGAAAAGCCATGTTAAGAAGGAATACAGACTTTTTTATTATTGAATAAAGAATCCTCTCATTATTAAGTTTCAGCCTTTGCAGATTCTTAAAAAATGAGCAAACAGAAGGTTATGTTTTTTTATTGTAGTTTTATATAGCGTAAACTCGGCCAAAGGGCGCAAATATATGGGCACCAGTTACATTACAGAAGATCAAATTCATTTTTATTTTAGGCCTTTCACAATTAAGTCATTTGCCCAGAATCACAGGATGTTGAGGTGAGGCTGGGACTCAAACCTATTTCCATAGTTCCACATTCGGCAGCTCTGACCCCAACATTACATTATCCAAATTTTCAGCTCTGGGAAAGGTGCTTCACAGCAAGGTTTATGCAACCATACACCCTCCCCCCCACACCACCAAGGCCTGAAAGACATTGTAGCCGAGGTGCCAATGACACGCCCTCAGCAAGGCCATTCACTTACTCACCCCAGCCCAACCAACTGTAGCCTCAGTGTGATGGCCTGGCAGGGGAGGTGTTAGACCTGGTACCATTGGCGTGGGTCTCCCTTCCATTTTTTCGCTATGCCTCTTCTGTTGTTGACCTATTTTTGCTGGTTTAGATGCTTTGGGCACTTTGCCACTGCTAATCAGTGCCAAAGTGCAAGTGCTCCCTATGATAAAATGATGTATGGATTAGTGACTCCATGATTGGCTTATTTGACTTACTGTCAGACCCTAGTATAGCGCGACTGCGTGTGCCCAGGGCCTGTAAATCAAATGCTGCTGGTGGGCTTGCAGCACTGGTTGTGCCACCCACCGGAGCAGCTTGAAAGCGTGTCTCAGGCCTGCCATTGCAGAGCCTGTGTGCAGTCTGGTACTGCCATGTCGACTTGGTAAGTGCACCCACTTACCAGTCCCCAAACCTTTCCTTTTCTACATGTTAGTCACCCCTAAGGTAGGCCTGCGGGCAGGGTGCATTGTATGTAAGAGGTAGGACATGCCCTGGTGTGTGTGGCATGTCCTGATAGTGAATTACAGCCAATTTCGTTTTTCACTATGGCAAGGCTACCTGTCCCCATAGGCCAGAATGGGCAGTTTGATTATAACATCTTATAATCCTAACTGACCCAGGAACATGGTAGAAAAACGGAATTTAGTATGCCTGAACTCAGAATGATAAAATACATCTTTTAGTGAAGTTGGTTTTAACATTCTGTGTTTGAAAATACCGCTTTTAGAACGTAGGTATTTTCTTGCCTAACCATCCAGCCTGCCTCTGCTAGCTTGTGTATTGTATGTCTGGGTTTGTGAGTGACAGGGGCTGGGGGACTCCAGGAGACAGGGTGAGTCCGCTCTAGGCTGAATAGACCTCTGCATGAGGAGTGGTGGGAGGAATAGCACCTGGGCCTGAATAGGGCTATGCCTGCCTTCCACAATGCTGGCTCCACCTCCTGTGGTGTGTCTGATGACCCTGGCCGAACCTGACAAAGGAAGAAGTTGTTCACTGGCAGAATGCACCCAGAACTGGTTTGGACTAGGTACAGGACCCTCTGCCTTCAGAGGACCAAGGATTTGCTAGTATAAATATTGGGGCCCAGACCCCAAGACTTTAGATCACTTCTGGGAATCAAGACGAACCTTTGCTGAGGAGAAGGATCAGGAAGCTGAAGGAGGAGACTACCCCTAAGCTGCATGTTGTTGGGGTTGGCCTGCAGTGGTTACTTTATTGCCAAAGAAAGGAGAAGAGGACTGAGTGTGCTTTCATCATCTTGAAGAAGATCTCCAAGGGCTTGAACATTGAGCTTGCCTCCTGCCTGAAGTCTCAGGGATACAAGACTTCACCCCCAGCTCCCCTCCTGAATTCCCTTGCTGGGAATTGAAGTGCCTGCTGCTGTTGGGCCTTCTGAGAGACTGCGTGTCGCTGGGAGCTGAAAGCGCGACTCAACGAAGAGGAAGTGTGCCGCCGCAGCAGTTGTCGTCGCATCGCAGAGTAAGCGTGCCGCCGCTGTCGCCATCGCATCACTGAAGCGCCTCGCATCACCGGAGAAGCGTGCCGCCGCCACAGAGGACGCCGGCGCATCACCGGAGAAGCGTGTCGCAGGGCCTGTCGCGGCTCAGAAGATCGCTGAGTCGCCGCACGGCCGTCGGGCGTGCACGCATCCCATCTACGTTGTCGCACCGTAAGTAAGACGCCATCTTATCGCATCGCACCGGATCGTCATCGCATCGAAGCGCCATCTCGACGCATCGTAACCGGGCCGCAGTAAGAATCCGCGCATCCTCCTTTCTGCGTGTAAGGAATCGAAGCATCACCTTCCCTGCGACCCTTTTGTTTGTTTTGCGTTACAAATCCAAAGGTACATTGAGAATAAAGTGTTGCATTTATCATCTTTATTGAACTGAGCTATTTTCTACCATTTGACAGTCATATTTTTCGTATTGTATTGTGGATTTTTGTCATTTGGGTCTTGTGTTAAGTCTATATAAAAATACTTATTTTTATACTACAACCTGTGTGGTGTCCATCTGTAGTGTTGTCACTGGGTTACTGTATGTGCTCACAAATGCTTTACACACTGCCTCTGAGATAAGCCTGCCTGCTCGTGCCAAGCTACCAAGGGGGTGAGCAGGGGTTATTTTAGTAGTGTATCCCCCTTACCCTGACTAGAAGCAAGGCTCCCTATTTGGACAAAGGTACCTACCTCTGCCAACTAGAGACCCCCAGTTCTAACAAGAGGGGTGAAAAAAAGCACAGAGCTGCTGCTGCTCCAGGGGAGCAGAGGTGATAATGGCCCACAGCAGGGGAGTGAGACATTGCTTCAGGGCGTCTGCGCCGGCCCCACGGGAGGTCAAGCTAAAGTCTGCAGCTTACAGAACAATATTGGCCTAGCCACGCTGCTCAAAGCAACCCCCTCAGAGCCTCCTTGCTCATGATGCTGCCCCCCCCCCTTACAGTGGCCTGGTGGGTAAGCCAATAAGGCTCTGTGGGCCGGTTGACAAAAACCGGCCCACTGGTGACCCTTAGGCATCGGCCAATGCCCGACTGCCCGCCTTCCCAATCCAATGCTGAATGGAAGCCTGGGCATGTTCTCCACCCAGGCTGTAATGTGGTGGAGAACATGCAAAGTGCACGTGACCTTTTGGCCGGCCCGAGATGCCGGCCAGAACATCATCGGCATTTGGAGTGGGCA
Source organism: Calotriton arnoldi (assembly GCA_963921515.1). Lineage (NCBI taxonomy): Eukaryota > Metazoa > Chordata > Amphibia > Caudata > Salamandridae > Calotriton > Calotriton arnoldi. Next base: position 1,193,935 of record CAWUFW010001783.1, read on the forward strand.
AACCACTGACCTCCCCTGCCCTGCGAGCAGAGCAGCCCCGCTCCTACCCAGCTGAGCAAGGACGGAAAAATAAAATGATAATAACAATGAGTTATCATTTAATTTTTTCCTTTTTGACGTGCTCAGTGGGGCGATGCTCCTCCGCCTTAGCGGAGGAGCCGCCCATGACAGAAAGTAAGCTCATTGGCACAAGCCAATGACAGCTAACATTAGTAGTAGGGTTGACACACGGATCACAGCAGAAGAAATATGTAGAACAAGCCATTGGCAAAACCGATTGTGGTTGAGACATGCTTGCATCAAGGCTCTGTGTTAGGCCATTTTCATTTAATCTTTATTTGCCAGCTCTTTTCACCACACAGGCAAGGGTTAAATTTTTTTCTGTGTACGTCATGTTCTGCATTTGTCTATTTACAGTCTGCATATGATGCAATGGCTTTTGACATATTTCCACTGAGTTTCCAGTGACTGCCAAGTAAGTGCTTTTGATTTGGTTTCGTATAAAGAGCTCTGAGGAGCTTTAGCTAAAATGAAATCTCTGTACCTAGGGAAACAACGTGAAAAAGGTACCTACGCAGCACACGGCATGCAGGAGTGAACACTAGTATTACTTGGGGGAATATGTTTCGGTGATCCTGCTCATACTATATATGACACATATCTGAAATCGGGCAATAAAGTCACAGACGGCGATGACTGCTCTTCTAGGACACAACTTGTGATTTGGCGAGTGCTCTTTAATATCCAGAATGTGGCTTATAATAAGTTATAATAGGTCAAGTGATTTTCAAGCCAGGCGTCATTTCTGCCAGCCTACGTCGTGCGTTATCGCTGCGGAATAGATGATGGTGATTGGCTTCTAGTCTATGAAGTGGAATGTTTGTTGCGCCGGTTTACTATGAAGGGCGGTTAGACATTATTGTATTCCTTCGAGTATCGGCTACTCTGGATTCCGTCTGTCTCATCGTGATAACTGATGGTCATGAATACGGAGTGATTTCATTTCAACACAAGAAGCGCATGTAAACTGGCAAGTTACCAACATGAATGCGATTTCCCAGTACTATGCAATCAAAGGCTGCTAAGATTACTACTTAAGATTCAAGGGGTTCTTAATGGTGCGGATCTAGGTAGATGGAAATGGCCTTTGGGCTGCGGTAAGTGATGTTGTTAAGCACATTTTCACACCCACAGCAGTCTCTTAGCACTAAAATGTTTACGTAAAGGCATACTTATAAGTCTATAACATAGTGTCAAAAAAGACAGAAATGTAAAGGTACTCACATGTGCCATAGCTGTACGCTTGCATACAGAGTATTAAAAATCCATACAGTGAAGACTTTGTCTCAAGTTTTGATCTAGTGTGCTGCACTACGCAGCTTCCTGTACTGGAAGGACAATCCACCCCACTTCATACCTTGGCACCTCGGAAAAAAGGATGTGAAATTGCTGGTAGATAGGCAGTTGTCTGATATTACTTTTTTTGCAAAATAACCAGTTCTGTCTTTCTAATAGCTCCTTGTACCTTGCAAAGTGCTTTATGTTTAGGGCTCCTGGTTTTATAATATTTACTTTTTGAACGTTTGTCGTTATCCATCTTTAACTTATTTGTGCCCATATTATTAGAAATACGCATATGTATTTTTTTGCTCATATTATTAGTGTTTATCCATATTTATTTTGTTTCGCAAACAAATGAATTTGTATCAAGTATATTTCCACATGTACTTGACTGATGAATGCATACTCTTCGGGTCGAGTTCGTGCTATAGAAAACTCTATAAATAAAATAAATAAATTCATTAATTAATTGCCTGTTGAGTTTTAGCACTATAAACACTCAACTATAACAATAGACTCTTGAGAAAATTTGCTTTATAGTACAAATAAATGCACATATGAAGTTGTTTGGGAACATCTCATCACTTTTTTTTAAAATCTTCATGTTGTCAGTCTGCACAGGCGTTGGCCTCGAAATCTTGAATGACCGCATGGTGAGTCATGAAAAAGAAGACCAACTTTCTGTAGTTTTCAGCTTTTTAAAAGACAGGAAAAAGTGTTTTCTTTCTGTATTTATTTCTAAAAATGGAAAACTGGAAGCCTTTGGTTTTAAGTGCTCGGAAATGGAAAGCCAATGCAAAGTGTTTCTTGTTGGTGTAATATGGTCTCACCAACGCTGATGGCATGCAGTGGCGGATGGTGGGGAACCGGGGTGCAGGGGGTTGAAAATATATTTAAAAAAAAAAAACACTTTCCTTTTCCGAAAGCCACGTCCCTCCTCCGCTTCTCTGCTCATCCTCACTCCAGTCCGGAAGAAGCTGCAGGAAGCACCCGGCACATAGACTCCCCTGAGCCAATTACAACGCTGCGTTGTGATTGGTCTGATCGCCGTGGATCGGTGCTCAGATCGGGACAGGGAGCCTGTGCATATTCCCCACTAGGCTGTCCATTACAGCCTGGTGGGGAATATGCAAAGTGCGCATGACTGCTTGGCCGGCCGAAACGGCTGGCCAAGCAGTCATGCGCACTTAGTGTGCACAGTCCACTCCTCCCACCCTGAGCCACCAGCCCCGCCCTAACCCAGCCCACAGCAACAAAAAATGAAACGATAATAACCTTGTTATTATCGTTTTATTTTTCCCCTTTTCAGTGCTCTAAGAGCAGTGGGGCGACGCTACTCCTCCTTAGCGGAGGACCGCCACTAACTGCATGTAACTGTGTTTTGCAAATACTGTAGTTAAGTTAATAGGGCCTGGTTTATCTGCAGTTCACACTATTAGCAAGGTTTCAGCCACAATGTTAGTATTGCTAGAATGGCTTGGACTTTTTGTGGAAAGGGTAAGAAATACTGAGATTTTCATTACGGGCAGGTTGTAACATCCTGCACTTGCTAAGTGTGAATCCACCCTTATACCCTAATTTTTTTACTTTTTTCTATTTGCAGGAAAAACAAGACACAGAATCAAAAACCAAAGCAACAGTACAGTCTTCGCAAAAAGCAAGACGCTCAATACAGACATTTCATATTATTGCAGGGTCCCAATCCGCACCCACCTTGGCTTTTTTAGTAGCCACGATATGTCCGCCGGCCACCCCAAACCTGCTCCCACTTCTGTGGGCATCCCATACTTTGAAATGCTGCCCTCTCTGCCTGCTTGCACCAGTTCATATCCAATTGCCAGTCCGTAACCCTGGGTGGGAGAGGAGGGCCTAGCGAAGCCTCGCCCCACATTTCGTTTGGTCACCCTGGCTCCCATGATCAGCCACGGTTTTAGGTACTTGGGTCATACTAGTTCATTAAGTGTCCCATTACAAACAGACGCCGAATACGCAATATCATATAACGAGCACACAAACTCGATCTTTTTCTTGAATGGAAGGATAATATTCTGGACCATCCACGCGATACTAGTCTCTCATGACTTAGGAATTGTTACATTAATATTTGAGCCCTGAAGAAGTCCGAGTAGGACGAAATGCGTTGGCTACTTTGATCACTGCTTATTGGGCGTGCTTTCAAGAAGAAAATGAATAAAGAATAAATGAACACAGACATCGTCTCTTCATGTGCTAATTATATGCTATGCTTTGATGATAATCATTGTTACAAGTGACATGATATATGTGCCAAAGTCATATGAGATGGACCTAATCTGATTAACATTGTGGGTGCTGATCTGCTATCAACCAATGCAAAGTGTGAAAGCTGTTTTCAATTTGAAGTAGAGAGGGGCTGTACTTCAGGTTCTGGGCACCACATGAGAATTTTTAAACTCTGCCCATCATATTTTTGATAGGTGCGATATCTTATTGCCTCAACCCCTCTGTGTATATTAGTCTCATTAAGCAGAAGCCATTTTGCTTCTAGCAGTACCTCCAAGTTTTTTATGCGCACCATTTTTGTGTCACTCTTTCCTAATAGGTCTGAATGATCGGGCAGGTCCAGAGTATGTGGAAAAAGGAGCCCTCCTTACCACAGCCTCTCAGACAAAGTGCGGAGTCACCGCTTCCCATTTTGGGCATGAGTGTTCTGGTGTAATACAACCTATGTAGGATGCAAAGTTGAACTAGTCGGAACCCAGCCCTAATGGCTACAACTCAAGTGCTCTGCAACGCCTCCTCTCAGTTGTCGTCCTCTAACACTCCCACATCTGCTTTCCAGCCATCCCTCAGAATCTGCAAGGTGTCAGGAGTGTTATGCTTTATCTTTTTGTATGTCAGGGAGATGGCCTTTTCCTTCATATAGTGCAAGAGGAGGCAATCCTCTAACTGCGCCGCCTCCGTCAGTGGCGTTCTGTTCACTATATGTGTCCTAAGGGCATGCCTCACCTCTATGTATCTGAACAACTCTGTCACTGCCAGCCCGTATTTCTTCTGAAAAGCCTCGAATATCACCAATGTGGATCCCTTCCATATATTGCCCGTGTTCTATGCCTACGACGTCCCATTTGAAAAAACCCTGTAGGTCCTCAACCTCCTTCAGCAGGTCGCTATCCCATAGGTGGGTCCGCTCCGTCAGCTTCCCAGCCTAGGAATTTAGTGACATCCCTCCACACCCCCACCTCTGTCTGCATGAGTCGGCAGTCTGCTCCCCCGCCTATAAATGATCGCTCAATAGCCCCTGGGTCCCATTACCTCTCTATCCACTCAAAGTTCTGGCTCGACTCTGTCTGCAAAGACCCAGTCGTTCACCACCACAAGTTGCAAGGCCCAGTAGTATTTAAGTATGTCTGGGACTGCAATTCCCCTATCATAGACCCCTCTCTGCAACGTATAGAGGGCGATGCGGGAGCCACCGCCGTTCTACAGGAGGAGCTGGACCTCATGGTCTACTTTACGAAAGAAATCTCTGGGGACCCTAAACGGTGTATTTTGAAGTACATATAGGAGATGGGGCAACTCCATCATCTGCGCATGAGAGAGCTGCAGGGCTTACAAGTGACTGACATTGCGACTAAATCAATCGAGCAACACGAAATCCCCAGGATCTCAGGTGACATAGATGCCAAGGTGTACAAGAAGCCCTCCTCCATGACAGGATCACAGCAGCCCGGGGTCAGACACGGAGCCCCGCCCGCCAAGAGATAGACGCAGGACTTGTCCCTGTTGATACGATAGCCGGCGTGGACCCCGAATATTCAAAAGATCTGCAGCACCCTGTCAATTGACAGGTAGGTCAAGTCGGGTAAATTAGTACATTGTTGGCATACGACGATATTCGCTCCTCCCACTTACTGCCACCGCCCTCCCTCCACAGCAGGGGATCCTGACGGACCCACGCCGCAAGTGGCTCAAGGGCTAAGGCAAACATCATCAGGGACAGTGGGGAAACCCTGCCTCGTGCCCTTCTTTAGGGCAAAGGCCAGTGAGAGATTGTGGTTAACCCGTACTCTCGCCATAGTGGTACAGGATCCTCACCTAGTTACACAGTTTGGGGCTGAATCCAAAACGGATGAGGACTACAAATATGTAATTCCATTCAATGCGATTGAACGCCATTCTGGCATTCAAGGACAGTACCACCACTGACTCAGAGTGCTCGCTCTGAGTCATGACAGCACACTGCAGAGGTATCGCAGGTTGAGGCTAGCCCCCCCCATGTGTGGCATAAAACCAGACTGATCAGGGTAAATCACAGTAGTGATCACTTTGTATAGTCTAGTAGCCAGCACTTTTGCTAGTATTTTAGCTTCTACGTTGAGGAGGGATATAGGCCTGTATGGTGCACAATCGGTCGGCGGTTTGTTCTTTTTGGGGATTCTTACGATAGTTACCATTCACTGGTCCTCCGGTAACTGCCCCCGCTCCCGAGCCTCCTGAAACACGGCCAACATGGTCCCTGAGAGTTTATTTGCCATGCCCTTATAGAGTTCCACCGGCAGTTCGTACAGGCCTGCCGCCCTCCCTTATTGAGATCCTTAATTGCTTTTGCTATTTCCCTAGCCGTGAGGTCCCTGTCCAGGACTCCCCTGTCTTCATGAGCCCCGGGGGGTGAATATCCTTGAGGAGGGCCTCGTAATCCTCTTTTGTTATGGTACTCGTGGAGGTGTAAACACCTTCATATTATGCAGCAAAGGCCTCCGCAATATCGGTGTTACTTTTCCTGATCATACCTGCCTGGCCCAAAATTTGCAGAACCCGGGTCCGACCCTGGTCTCGCCTCTCTAGCCACACCAGGAGTTTGCCCGCCTTATTAGCCACGTCATAGAGTTGGCATTGAGCGGCCAGGGCGTTGGTGCGGGCCCCACTTTCTGCCAATTCTCGCATTTCATACTGTTTAAGGCAGAGCGGGTGTTTGAGTTCAGCGTCCTCTCCAGTAAGGAGACGAGACTCCAGTCCTTCAGTCTGTTGCTAGAGCATCTCAAAGTGGGCCTGTCGCTCCTTTTTTTCCTCTATGATGGAGATTGCTTGCCTCGCAGGACTGTCTTGAAAACCTCCCATAAGACACAGGCGGAGTCTACCGCGCCCTTGTTCTCTTGAAAGTAGTGGTCTGCCACCTCCCCTAGCCTTCCCCTCAGGACCCTGTCTTGCAGATACCAGGTATCCAGTCTTGGGATTACCATGCCGCGTCCTCGTCTGGCTGTGCAGCTTGTCTCCCACCGGTGAATGATCTGATATGCCCCTTGCTTTAAGCTGTGCACTCCTAAACTTGTCAGCATGCAATTGTTGTGTAAATATATAATCAAGATGGGAAAAGCTTTTGTGACCCGCGGAGAAGTAGGATAAACTTGATGCATCAGTGGGTTGTGGTCCCGCCACAGGCCCACTAGGCCCAGTACCTGTACGAATGCTGGCAAGGGTCCGGGAGTATCCGGTGGCATTACCCGGCTCGCCCTGTCGACCCCTGGGTCAGCTACAGCATTCATATCTCCCCCAATATGAGAATACCTTGTGGCATACCCAATATCAGTGCCCTGACGTTTGGAAGTGCCATGGCGTGCAGCCACAGCAGGACATATACAGAGCAAATGTTTAGGGTGAGACCATCCCAGCTCCCTGATTGCACTACAAACCTGCCCAACGCATCACTCCATGTGCATTGCGGAATAAAGAGTATGGACTTTTGAATCCGTATCCCGGTCCCCCTAGAATCTGACGTGTAACCCGCATGTGCCAGCAGTACATAACCAAATCTATCCAACGCCTTGAAGGAGTTGTATTTATGATGGGCTTCCTACAGGAGAACCAAATCAGAAGCATGCCTCCTCAAATAATGAAGTGCCACTTTCCTCTTGATCCTATTACCCAACCTGGTTACATTTCTAGGACAGTATGTTTAGTTACTTCTTGTGTGGTGTACCCATTGGTCTTTGAAAAGAAGGCTAGCTTGAGAGGATTTCTGTACTGTATCTGGTGGAGACCCGGAATCCAACACCATCCTCCCCCTGTATCCTTGTGCTCCCGCCCAACGCGTGACTGCACATAAACAACATTTACAAAAAAACTTTTGAGAACATAATTCCTTTTTCTCATAACAGCCCAACTCCCCCTCCCAGCTAACCTGCAAAGCAGGCTTAGACCTGCCCACCGCCCCACTATGCAGAGTGTCTGTCACCACAAAACATCTTTAGTCACAGCACTGGTGGGCTAAAGCCGCCTACAAGAAAACAGAAAACGTATTAACAAATTATAGGATCCCAAATAAAGTCATGAGTTATTAATGCCTCTACTTCTGAGGTCACAGTAAGCCAGGCCACCTGGTACCCTCACCTCGAGGTGTCACAAAGGAGAATAAGGCATGAGACATCCATAGTCTGTGCCCATCCCAGGCGCCAGCATGTGGTCTGTCTCAAGAGTGTAAGCCATCTTGGCCTTCAGTGTCATGGGTACCCCAGCTGTCAGGTCAGGCACCTACTCCGTACCTGTACGCGTTATTCTAGGGCACCCCCTGACCTGACTGCTTATAGTGGGCGCAGAGGAGACAAGCCCGGTGATCAGTGGCCAGACCTACAGGAGGTCTGGCCACTTATCACCGGGCTTGTCTCCTCTGCGCCCACCCCAGGCATCACGGTTTCTCTGCCGGCCCGGGGTATTCCAGCACTCCAGCCACTCCCAGGCATCCTTGGATGTGTTAAAGTGCCAAGACTTGCCCTCTGCAATCACTCAGACAACATCATGTATTTCAGTTGTTTGGCCATCAGTGGCTTCTTGACTTCGTCAAAACCACGTCTTTGCCTTTGCACTTGTAGCGTGAAGTCTGGGAAAAACGTATTGTAGAGTTTTTAAATTTCATGTCTCCATGTGTGCGGGCTGTTGTGCAGAATCTTATGCTGTTATCTAGAAGTGTGTGTGTGTGTTGTGTTGTATAGTCCAGCATTCAACGACCATTTTCAGTGGATCTCTCCTCTCTCCAAAGTTACCAGATTTCAGGTTGCAGATACACTGTATTATTTTGATGGTTCACATAAATCTTTACACTTCATCATTGGTCTAAGGCCTCTGGAAAGTAATTCTGTGTTGCACAATTACCAGTTGTCCAGTTGTAAAGATTGAAAAGTCCAATGGTTTGGGCAATAATTTACTTTTGATTCCATAAGATGATATATGGGTGATTATTGAGCTTACTTACTCCTGCCTTTTAATAAATCAATGGAAATGTGCACTGTGGTGTTTAGAATTTGGTTATTTCTATTGTGGAAAAAAACCAGCAACGTTTCTTAAGGAAGTTTTACAATGTGGAAATTGAAAGTGAAGTATTTTAAAATGAATGTATAAAATTGTAATTTGTAAGTAATATTTACCTGTGTAGGTACTGGCCTTTTCCTTTTTCCGCTTAAATTATTGTAAAAGTATTGTATTAAAGGTATATGCCATAAATAAAATAACAACAACCAAAATTGTATTGTATTGTATTTGGGATTTGTTAAGCGCATATATCACCCATAGGTCTCGTAGCGCTAGCTGATACTCAAAAAACCAGAAGAGGTGGCGCGACAGAGCTAAAATAGCCAGGTTTTGAGGGCTTTACGGAATTTCTGGTGACCGGTTTCCACTCGGAGATGTAAAGGCAATGTGTTCCATATTTCAGGAGCAATTCTGGAAAAGGATCTGCCACCGTTCCTTACTGTGCGGATCTAGATCCTCACTAGTTCTTCAGTTTGGTTCAGTGTACCTACAACTATACACTTACCATGCCTATTCTAAAGGTTTGAATTCTAGACCTCCTGCTTCGTGCCTAGGGGCCGGTTTGTAGAACTGCTTCCGTTCCCTATAGTAGCTCTCCTGCTTGATATGACGGGGTTGAGTTTGAGTCCCATTCTTGTTGACTGTGGTTGCTTTCTGCATCCTCTTCGTGTATATTGTATTCCTCGTCTGAGTAAGGAATTCTGATTTCTTCATTAGTGCCTGATGTTCCTCTTTTACAGATTGCATTTACTCTCCTTCTTGGCCCATTCACCTTCTTCAATGTTCAAAAGACAAAGTATCTGCAGATCATGACTTCTTTGATGAGGTGGATTGGTGAGTACTTTCTTCTCCAGTTCTGATTCATGTCCTCGTTCTTTGGCAATATGTGATTAACTTGTGGGAAAGAAGATCCAGCTGTAATCCTTGATTAAGCTATCATGGGGGAAGGGATTGGTGTGGTGCAGTTCTTGATCTCTGCATATTTATTGTAATGGGGACTTTGGATGCCTGTGTGTCCTACCATATGCTGTGCAAGGTATCGACAAGCTATGGTAGGTTTCACGAGTTTCGACTAAGGAAAGATTGTTGCACAGTTGAGAAAAAATAGGTGAAAGAGAAACAGACAAATATCGGTGACTGAAGGTCAAGGACTAGTGAGGATTTGTAAGCTAAGACACTGCCCAGATCTCAGTGATCTTATAAATGATGAATGTGAAGTCACCAGCAGTGCTGAAGGCTCTGTGTGTTTGTATAAGGTAGGGTAATGGTCAGAGCTTGAGTACCTCCTGTAGGTATAGAAAGTAAGTCACCAGCTACGACAAAGAGCCCGCATACACCTTTGTAGGATCTGCAGAGTAGCACAGCAGCCAAGAGAGCGTGCACTTTGTATCTTCCCTTTGTGTCTAATGTAGACCAGACCTGTTGATGATTTGTGAGGCTGCTCAGCAGCCAGGGAGAGTGTGTCTTCGATATTTTATGAAGACTGGAGAAGAGATTTCATCACTATTGTTAGAAACGTATTTTAGAGCCTGCACAATAACGCTACAGAATTGGATGGTTTCAGAGGAAGTGTCAGTTTTCACCAGTGTTTTGAAGTCCATGTTGGTTGAATTCCTGGAGTCAAGACATTAGTGTTGGTACGAAGAAGGGTTGCTAGAAACAGTAGGATCAAATAAAGACAATGAGGCAGCCGGGCTGACGGCACCTGCACTACCTAGGCTAGTCACGAATGGTCTTGATACTTGTATTGCCCACCTCAAATGGCCAGCTGCCACATGACCATAAATAGAAACATGAAGGAGAAAGATGAGAGGCAATACACACGATCAGCAAATTACAGAGTACACAAAGTAATATCAATAATCAGTCATTTTTGTAGGTTTCGTTGTGTGTCTTTATTTTACACAAGCTCTCTGTGCAACTGTAGAAACAGCCAACGCGTTTCACCCTAACAAGGGCTTCTTCAGGGCAAATGGTAAAGAGGTATATTCGTAAGAAGATTAAATCCAGTAATATGTAATAAAAACAAAGCGTTCATCATATGGACGTGTTCTCCAGAGAAGAGTCCTTAGGTCAGTAACAAGTGCCTACGTATCCTCAGTAAAGAAGTAGTGCACGTGGCCTCCTAGGCGGCGGTAAATCCCTGGGGGCAAGTGGACGCCTCCAAAATATTTCGTAAGAGTACTTGAAAAAATCGGTGAGTGTATCCAAAATTTAGACCGAGTCTGGAAAGCGTGGCTTTCAAGTACTCTTCCGAAATATTTTGGAGGCGTCCACTTGCCCCCAGGGATTTACCGCCGCCTAGGAGGCCACGTGCACTACTTCTTTAATGAGGATACATAGGCACTTGTTACTGACCTAAGGACTCTTCTCTGGAGAACACGTCCATATGATGGACGCTTTGTTTTTATTGCACCTGCTACAAAATTTGACAAGCATGGGCAAAGCCAGTATGTATTGTGTTCGTCAACAGCCTTTTGCCTTTGTCAATGCTTGTTTTGTTTTGTCCTGATATGTACAAAACTTTATTGTTGGGAAAGCTGACAGATCTCTCCAATCTAAAAAAAAATACAAACATTGGCTAACCGCAAAAATATTATTTTGGTCTCAGAAAGCACTCATTGCAATAGTAGTCTTTGCACTTAAAGGAACTACTTTGTGTGTGGATGTACTCCATGTGAAAGGGCAGCACACCGTCAGTCACTGTTAAATTAGTGGAATAAGCGGGCTGACCCACTGACCCATACTGTATGCTGTAGAGGGCATAGGAAAAATGTGAATGACACAAAAACAGACCAAACGGTAAAGAGGGCTGGCTCAAAGCCCCGAGTGGTAAGTATATTATTTGCATTTATATAGTGTTACTGACGAGATTACATATTATTTTAGTAAAATCAAAAGGTCTTGACTAGCGCCAGATTAAAAATAAAACCGCTCAGAATCTCTCTGTTCATGCCGGTCATCTCTCACCAAGGTAGTCCGCTCCTTAGCATAGTATTTGGGTTTTTGTCTCACATCTATGCATTGTTTGCATATAATCTCATCATAGATGTTTGAAATATTTCAGAAAGTAACCTTGAGGTCTAGCTGTATTATTTCTGCTGGGTACATACACCATTTCAAATTCCTGCAGACTCCCTGCTTGTAGTGACACATGTCGCTTCTGAGGACTGGTGCAGGTAACACTCCCAAGTGATCGAATATTTGAAGAGTATCTCTTTAAATTACCCTTTAAACCAATGCCTATTAGCTAACTTTTTACGAGCGGCGCAGAATGCACCATTTTACCCTGTATTTTTAAAAAAACTCTCGGAGGTTAGATCCATCTTCAATACTCCCTTAGAACAGTTACACCTGTTTGCTTTGCTTACGTTGTGAAATTTGGCCTGGGTGTGTACACCACACCTCTTCCAAATGTATCAGCTATCTCTTCTATCGGTCACCATTCCTTTAGTAAAATACAGAAGTGATGACTGTATTTTTTAGCATTAGTCAGTTTTTGAACGGCCCAGGTGGATTACCATGTGCCCTGCTCCCATTACCACGTCTGCCTTGTGTAAGCACGTTGTCCCCGGGGTTCGCCTGGCTGGGGCCACTAACTCACTAACCCTGTAAGCCCCGAAGACAGCCAGCGCAAAAGCCGCCTTGAATAACTTAATCTCCTGCTCCCCGTCGCACACCTCCTCTAGAGCGCGAATTGATTTTTTAAAGACATCGAAATCGATGGGCCTCCTGCTCTCCCCTGCTCCTGGCTGCAGTCTTCCCCAACCTTTCGTAGCCATCCTGCAGCAAAATTACCCTGTGGGGTCTTTCCCTGTTGTTATCTTGCTGTAGTAAGCCACTGCCTGAGCCCAGGATCTGATTTTCCCTTCCTGGAATGCCCACTCTATAAATGGTCACCTCGTCTAATCCTACCACTTGTATCCCTTTGCTGCCCATTATGGTGGAGAAGGTTGCCCAGCACTTACGATAGCGGTTCTCGGTCTTAGGGGCTAGTGCGTTGTCCAATAATGTCCTCATCCCGAGTCCACCAATTCCCATAGCCCCTCTGGCAATGGTGTCATGACTTGAACCGCCTCTGGTGCGAGCTCCCTGAAACTGTCCCACTGGAAACGAGAAATGGAATCAGCCACTGAGTTGTCCTGCCCTGCAATGTGCCTTGCCCTAACCGCTATGTTCGCTGTAAGCTGGCACTCTACTAACTTACGCAATAATCAGACGACAGTTGGGCATTTCGCTGTACCCAGGTTGATTGCTTGCACCACAGCGTGGTTGTCTGACCATAGGGTAATCTGTCTGTTGGCCAGCTTGGTCCCCCATATTGTAAATGCCAATACAATTGGGAATAGCTCCAATAAGGTGATGTTGCTGGTGGTCCCATTCTGGACCCACCTGGCAGGCCACGCTGCCGCTGTCCATGCAGCCCCCAGGATGGCCCCAAAACCGTAGCCCCGCGGCGTCCGTGTATAGTTCCAGTTGGTCAGCCCGGACCCATGGTTCCCGCCAGATAAGGTTGCCATTAAAATTGGTCAAGAACTGTTCCAATTGCTCCAGGTCCTCCCTCACGCCTTGTGTACGTTGGACCCTGTGGTGTTTCTGTGACAAACCCTTGGTCAACCAGGCCAGGCACCTAGCAAAGGGGCGCCCTGACGGTATTACTCTGGTAGCGAAGTTCAGTTTCCCTAGTAGTTGTTGTATCTCACCTAATGTCTCCTTTTTCTGCTGCCGAAGCTGACGTATGATTTGCCATAGCTCCGCGACCTTCTCTTGCAGTAGTTTGCATGTCCCGGCCAGTCTAGCTCTATCCCTAAAAAGACAATCTGGTGTTTGGACCCTCTGTTTTTTCCTGCGATAGCGGGACTCCCAACTCCTTTGCCATGTCCACAAATAGGCGAAGGAGGTCCGCACATTTCCTTGTTCCAGCCTTCCAAATGAATAGGAAATCATCTAAATAGTGGACCCGTCCCCCTGCGGGGTGGCGCGTCCCCAGTTCCCACTCCAGAAAACTGCTAAAGGATTCGAAATAAGCGCAGGATATGGAACAACCCATGGGTAGGCATTTGTCATAGTAATAAACCCCTTCTAGCTGGAAACCGAGAAGGTGGTAACTGCTTGGGTGTACTGGCAGTAAACGAAATGCTGACTCTACATATGTTTTGGCCATTAATGCCCCACCCCCTGCCTTCCTGATTTGGTCTATCGCGACGTCAAGGGAGGCGTATGCCACCGAGCAGCTGCCCTGGTCTAACCAATCATTGACTGACTCCCCGTGTGGGTGTGGCAGGTGGTGTATTAGCCTGAATTTGCCTGCTTCTTTCTTAGGTACCACCCCTAATGGGGACACTATCATGTTGGTAGCGGTGGGGTCGGGAAAGGGCTGGCCACTCTACCCAGCTGGACCTCCTTGTCCACCTTTTGTCTAGCCGCCTCAGGGCTGTCTCGCACTGATTTGAAGTTGCGGCTGTCCCGCGGGGCCACCGGTCCTGTGTAGGGGATGGGGAAACCTGCCGTGAACCCTTCTGCCAATCGTTGCCTGTCTGCCTTTTTTGGGTAGTTATTCAATAATGTTATCAATCTCCTTGTGTTTATGGGAGTGGGCATTGTCTGACCCCTGATCAGCACCTCCACCATCTCCCGGGTTGCCCCGCTTTGGTTGTTACTTCTTTGGGTTGCCCTTCTCTCTGTTGAAACCTCCTCCTTGTGTTTGCTTGCATTGGACAGCAGGGTGGTTCCCCCCACAGGACCCACAGCTGTGTTTGAACCTGCATGCATTCCCCCACTTGCATTCGCCCTTGTCATACCTCCAACAAGACGCCATTCGTTTTTTTCCTGAGCTCTCCCCTTTTCCGCCCGACTGCCCCTTGTTCCTGAAATTTTGTCCCTGCCCTTCAAATTTTCCTTTGAACCCTGAGGGACGAAAATTGTGTTCCTGCATCTTTATGCCTTCTCTGGCCCCAACCATGTGAGTCGTGAATCCCTCCATATCCTGGCAGTCCCTCTCTATTATTGGCCACGTTTGCATCTTCTCCCTGAAACTTTCGTCGTACCTCAACCAGGCCTCGCCCTGGTACTTTTGGTATGCCTCACGCACATTTTGCTCATATAATATTAGCGCTGGTGCACTCTGGGGGAACTTTTCTATGAACACGCATGCCAGCGTCCTGAACGCTTTTAGCCAGTTATCTAGTGTTTTCTCCACCCTGGGCTTGCGTCTGTCCCTTCTGTCCTCATCCTTTTTATCTTGTACTGTGAGGTCTAATCCTGCTTGGCGCACCTCTAGCAATGAGAATATGTCTATGCATTCTTTGCGCCATATCCTCTCTTTCACCACTAGCGGGATAAAGTTTGGCAACCCCAGGAGTTTTGTTGTGGTGGGCGGATCACTCGGGGAAGGGTGTATGTACTCTCTTGCTGGTTTCCCCCCTATGCTTTGGCCCTCCGCTGCCCCAGTCTTGGCTGGCTGACTCCCTTCTGGCGTTGTCATGTCAGCCTCTTTAGCATTCGGGGCACTACCTGCCCCTTCGTCCTCCTTGTCCCCATTATCTTGTGGCCTTCCTTGGCTATCCCTTGCTTTCTCCCTCTGTCCCTGATCTTCCCGTGGTCCCTTTCCATAGGGGTGTCCCTGCCCAGGCCATTGCCACCAGGGCATCCAAGGAGCTGGGTATGGCTATATTGGCCCCCATGCTTCGCCCTGGAATTCTGTATGGATTCCCTTCGGGTTATCTGGACCGGGGGGCTGAAAGGACCGTGGCCCACGTGTTGCGTAGTTATTTACCCCTAGCTGTGTGCCATAGTTTGATACTAAAGTGGGTTCCCCCCATGTGTACCAGCGTGCCCTTGCCCCCTATCGCGCCGCCTGCACCGTGCACTCCGCGCTCGATGCTCACCATCTTGTAGCTTGCTGCGTCCTTCCTGAGGGGCCGCCGTGTCGGCCACAGACCCCTCCTCATTGCTGCTATGCCCTTCGGTGTCTGAGTCGCTCACCACTGCCGGTGATGTTGTCGCCCTGCTCCTGCCCCTACTTCGTGTGGTCTGTTCTCGCCCCTTCTGTCCTGGGGCTGCAGGGGTTCGCTGTGGTGCCTTCTGCAATCCCCTCTTGCCTGGCTTAGCAGGGGCCGCCGTGTTGGCTGCATGCCCCTCTTTGCCTGGTCTCACTGCAGTTGCTATTGCCGGTACCTGCGCTGGTTTGTACCTCTTCTTGGATGGCCCTTCCGTTATCTGAGTGTCCATCCATGCTTTTCCCTTGAGGGCCACCAATGCTCTTGCTTTCTGAAGCTGATCTTCCAGATCCCCGTCTAGCTGTGGCCCCGAGTCGTCCCGGGGCCTCTTTAGGTCTTTCTTGGGGGGCCCACTGTTCACCGGCAGTCCCCTGTATCGTGCTGGCACCTGTTTTGCCCTTGTGGTCACCCCACGTTTTGCTGCCATGCTCTCTGTTGTGGCTAGAGAGTGTCTTTTGGTGTTCGGTAGCTTTTCTAACCGGCCCTCACGCTTTTTTCCGGCCGCTTGGTGAAAAACTTGTTGCCTGAAGATAACTTGTGCCCCCAGAACTGCTGGTTCAAACAAAGAAAGGGTGCACTCCTTGCCCCTCTTTGCTGTAATTAAAATTTGAAAACCGGCCTGCTCCGTGGCCACGCTGGGGAAATCCGCTCCCCCGCCGTCCCTAGTTGCACAATAAAGGGGCTCCTTGCCCTTTAAATTCGATTCATCCAGCGCTGAGGAAATCCGCTCCCCCGCTGTCCCTCGATGCACGATAAAGGGGCTCCTTGCCCTTTAAACTCAATTCCTTAGTGCTGGGGAATCTCCAGCTCCGTGGGCGCTCCCGCTTGCCCCTGAGCCGCCCTGCCTCCTTGCGGCAGACACTGGCTAGATCGCTGCTCCTTTAGCCTCGCTGTCGCCGGCTCCTCACGTTCTCCTTGGGTGCCGCCACCGTTCACGTTCCCGGAGAACGGGAGAAGTTCCCTCGAGGCACACAGTCCTCACTTCCACCTCCACAGTTGATGGGGGCCGCACTCGTCATCGCCGCAGTGTGTGGACCGGTTCCAGCTGGCTCCCGCCGATTCCTCGTCAGCGAAACCTGCTGGAATCGTCCTGGAGTCGTCCTCTGGTTCTGCAGACCTCCGTCGATCCCGGCCTTTTCGTCCTCTTCACGTCTGCGGCAACAGGAACTTTCCGATTCTTCTTGAGGGGGGGAGTTCAGTGCTAAGTCGGGGTTTGCCACCCCTTTTTGAACCCCCCGGCCGCTAGCCACCGCCTTCTCTGATTGGGTGGATAGTGGTTGTTTGCGGGGGCGACCAATATGGTGCTCCCCCGTTTTCGTGGGCTTGCTGGGGGAGGTTCCCGCCCCCGGGCGGCATTTGCCACGGGCCCTGACGGGGTCCGGCTGCGCCTTCCCGGCCCGTGCTTCAACTTGCTACAAAGTAATAAAAAGCAGTAGAAAAAAGGATGCAGCACAGTTAGATGAAAGCTTGCTATTGCCCCACAGAAGACTTTAGCGTGATTAGTCAAAGCTTCAACATTAATCATATTTTCTGCGTAAGCTCACACTTACTCTCTGAGGATTTGTAAAGGTAAATTTAAATGTGCTGATCATCAGTCAGCATTCTCCCCAAGCTATAACATGAATCAAGATATTCTGAGCTCCCCCTCACAGAGCAAAGCTCTCTGTGAATTAACTTCCTTATTTACACCTAAGGGAACCAAACCCAAGATGTGATTCTCTTACCGTGCTACGCTGCCATACAATTGTAGCAGTGTGCAATGAAACGTAACATAACATTTTGCAGTGAACTACAAATTCTTGTATGTTCCACCTGTTGTCTTATTCTCTACATTCGGCATTTGATGTTGGTTTCTTCCAAAGGCCCCAAGAGTCAATTCCGCTATGATCCATCTGGTTGATCCTGTCCGGCCAGTCACCCAGATGGCGGTTGTACATATGTACTTAATCTGCATTCCCTTAGATCACTCTGTCACAGATTTCTGTGTTCCCGTGGCCTCCTTGACATCCGCTAATGCCTGCAATTTGTCACTGCACAGTAAATGTTCTCGTGTACACCACCTTCGTTTTTCATTCCCAGGGGCTAATTAACAATTAATCAGCCAAGAAAAGACAAGTTCTTGAAACTGGCAAAGTGTTTTCCTTCCAGGATGCAATCAATATTTTTCCTAGTTCATCTTTAAACATTGCCTTCTGTAGCACGGAGATAATAGACCGTGATGGGTAAGCAAAGCAGACCCAAAAGATGGACAAATCTAGCAACACTTTTACACAGCACAACTCTAATTTATTTTGCATTTAAGTAGCATGTTGTTTGCAGGTGCAGCTAGAGAAGCCTTGAGAAAGAAAAAACGTATTTTTCTTAAATACTACCTGTCACTTTTCATGCAACGTGAAAGAAAATAAATAATTAAGGAAAGACGCTTTGTCTTCTAAAAATACATATGAAAATGATGGTTGGCAACTTACCTACCCAGCATCAGTTGGGTCCAACATGTCTGCCAGTGTCCAAGCGATCTAGATTATGCATCCTCGTGTTCATGTCCATCAGCACAATGCTTGTTATGCACTGAAGTGGAGCATATCATTTTATTTACCTACATCTGCAACATGGTGGTTAAGGCCTACTCTTGCCTGAGCCATCATTTCATCCTCTTTTGTCTTCCACAGCACAGCAGTATAGAGCTTCGAAATTATAGCTATTGAATTTATTAAGTGGTTATTGAAGATGTCCGGTGAGGATGCTGTACTCCCTGCTCCATCTCTTGTAATCCTGCACCTCCATGCACAGCACTTTGAAGCAGTGTAAGCCGTCACATCTGATAGAGACTTCTAGCTGCAGATTCCTTACCTTTGAATTTCCCAGGCGTCAGGCTGGATCCGGAAACTTTTGCTGAGCAATACCCCATGCGCGCGACGTCGGGTGGCTCCATTCGGCTCCGCGTGATGTCGTTGGCATCGGTAGCTTCGGTTATGAAGTCGCAGTGCCTACATAGGCGCCACCCAGGAGCGCGGACTTCAGTTCTTTTCTTTCCGTGCCAGTTAAGCGCCGATCCGGGAAGAGCTACCCCTCAGCTGCTTTTTGGCAGGGTTTTTTCTCGACTTTTGACAACATTTTTTGAGTAGCGACTTCGTGTGCGAGGGATGTCTGGTAGGAAGACAGGTTTTAAACCATGCGGGACTTGTTCCCGCATGATGTCGGTTACCGATCCCCACCGCGTATGTCTGTGGTGTCTTGAACGCGACCACAATTCGAAGTCGTGTTCAGACTGTCGGGCGATGGCTCCGAAGACCTTGAGGGAGCGGGCGATGAAGTTGCTTGCGGCCCGGCAGTCAACACCGTCAAGCGAGACTCCGAAGAGGTCACGGTCCCGTTCAAAGAAGAGGAGGTCGCGGAACCGCTCATGGAGCCCTAAGTCCTCTTCCTCCGATTCGAGGTCGTCTGGACACTCTGGGAAGAGGCACAAGAAGAAGTCCAAGCGGACTTCGACTTCACCTCAACTCTCTAGGCACGGTTCTGCGGAGCCGGAGCCTGAGTCGACTTCGCACCTCCCTCCCTTTCCGGGAGCCGGAGCGACTCCCTCTCAAAGTAAAGATTTTTACGAGGCCATGCGCCGCGTATTTGAGCGGAACGACCCCATTGGTGAGCCCTTGGGCCCCACGGGGTCGGATGGTGCCCCATCGGGTTCGACACCATCGGCTTCGGCCACGGCACCGGTGGGGCTCAGGGATCCGATTCCGGGTCGACGCCGGTCGTGCCAAC
Organism: Calotriton arnoldi; assembly: GCA_963921515.1. Lineage (NCBI taxonomy): Eukaryota > Metazoa > Chordata > Amphibia > Caudata > Salamandridae > Calotriton > Calotriton arnoldi. The sequence goes on from CAWUFW010001783.1 coordinate 1,213,320, forward strand.
GCGACCCCCCCCCCCCCGGCATCGAACCCGAAGTTGGTGCCTGCGACGTCGCCGATGCCCGTAGGTGGCGCAAGCCCCATCCTCATCCCCGACGACACGGAGCCGGAATGGCGTCGAGCGACACCGATTCCGACGTCGACAGAACCCAGGAGTTCTATGTTGTTGCCTGAGCACTTTGTGGATGTGCTGGGCTCAGGAGAGGAATGGGAGGAGTCTGGGGACCCATTAGAGAACCAGGATGTCTCTGAGGAGACTATGGACTGGTATGGGGAACTTGGGGAAGCCAGTGGTCTGGATACTTCCCCAGACACTGGCATGCTCTCCTCCTACAGTGGCTACGGAGGAGGGGCCGTCCTATGCCATGGTGGTTAAGAGGGCAGCTGAGGTCCTTGGACTGGAGTTGCCCTCAGTGCAGGTCAGGACTAATCTCCTGACCGAAGTGCTTCAACCTGGGGCTTCCACCTCTGAACCCCTATTGCCCTTTATTGAGGCACTTACGGACGTCCTTCTAGGAACATGTTCCAAGCCTAGCACAGGGGCTCCTGTGAATAGGACGATTGCACGCCGCCATCGCCCAGCTCCGGGCGACCCAAAGTTCCTCAGCCAACACCCCACCCCAGAAAGTTTGGTGGTGCAGGCCTCTACTTTCTAGGGCGCATTCCCTTCCGCTCCTCCGGATAGGGAATCCAAGAGACTGGACTCATTTGGTAAGAAGATGTTTTCATCCTCCAGTCTGGCATTGCGGTCGGTGAATACTACATGCTTATTGGGCCGTTTCTCCCACTCTCTTTGGGGGACGGTTGCGCAGGTGCTGCCACAAGTCCTGGAGGAGGCCCTGGCTGTGCTCTCTCAAGCTGTCAAGGACGGGAGAGATGCAGCAAAATTCGCCATACGGTGTGGTTTGGATATGACCATTTCGCTGGGCAGATCAATTTCAACGGCGGTGGCCTTGAGGCGCCACGCCTGGCTTCGTACAGCTGGCTTCTCGGGGGATATCCAGGCCAATTTGATGGACATACCCTTTGATGGAACCCGCCTTTTTGGGGAAAAGGCAGTTTCGGCCGTGGTCAGGTTCAAGGACTCTCGAGCTACGGCCAGATCCTTGTGCCTCTCCTCCACTCCTCGTGGCCAGTCTTCCTTTCGCCCCTTTCGTGGCAACGGAAGGGGTTTCCAGCCGCGTCAGCCCTATCCAAGCCACCGTCCCGCACAAGCCGTGCGTGGACGTGGATGCAGTACATTCCATCCTCGGAATGGAGGCCAGAAGTCGTCTACCACTGTCTTGTGGATTGTTACCTGCCTTGTTATGTTGGCCTAGGCCTGGCTGCCATGCTGCTTTTCTTTGCGCACGTTACACTGAGCCGGGCCTTCCTCGCCCTTTGCTCGTGCCAAGTTCTTTTGCACTGTCTGCATTTTCTGTTGTTCACCTTTTGGGCTCAGTCTGCACAAACATGTACAAGGTCGCATAACAATGTATTTTGGTTCTTCCTGATATGGCCAGTCTCGCGCACCCAGACATAACATTAGGTGCAATTGCCATGAAGAATTTGGTGTGCTTTTAATACTGTGGTTTACTAGCGCTTAAGGCACTTGGAGAAATCCCTTTCAGTGAGAAGAGCTATGATGTCCTGCTGATGTAATTCTGCATCTAGAGACTGAGGTATGGGGGTTCGCTAGTCAAAGCCCAGAGGTCTTCTATTATTATAATAAACTATCTTACTGCAAGGGGAGGGTGGTAATGTTATTTATACGTTTATCCACTGAGCTCTGAGATGCTTTCCCCGTTTGTATTCTATGGAATTGTAACCATGCTGCTTATATTAGTCATATGCATTATGCTATTAGTACTGACACGTGTACTGTACATTAGAGCACGTAAGTTGGAATAAACATTTTAACCTATCCAGTGTCTCTTCCTACGCACCTTGTGGACAGAGTACGAGTGAGTGACGAAAGAGTGTTCTTGCTTCTGCGAGTCCTGAGATAAAGATACCGTGTTCTGGGTTGTCTAATCATTGGTACTTGGGTGCTAATGGGATGCTAAGCTAGTTGGGTTGGGGTTTTTGGGTGCTACGGTATATGGTGGCAAACCACTGTATTCCGGGGTCCCATTTTCCTGTGCATAGCTCTGTGTATGTGCAGAAACCTTATTACATGGCGCGACCACCGTGGGGCAGCTTATCTGCGAGACGCTTGAGTAGTACTTGTGCTTGTCCACAAACCCCTCGCGTACGCTTCCGGAGGCGTATGTGACGGTGATACCTCCTATATTGAATGTTTTATAGGTTCTTTCAAAGCTTGATGTTATTAAAAAGGTTAGTTAGCAGACCCATTTTTGTGCTCCCTGTTAGGTTGTCGAATATAATTGTTTAGTCATGGCTGGTGTGGCGATAGCTGCACATAGTCGAGGAGCACTCCGAGACCACTTAGGAGTGCCCGATACAGGGGTCGAGTTGGTCTTTGTGGTTCAAGCCGATTCGGCTTATCACTTTGAAGTGTTTTACACTTGGATCACTTTTGAAGCGGTGGATGCAGGTGATAAGCTGTTTCATGAATATAAACCCACCGCTATACCTGCTGACTATCGACCCTATACCAATCTTGAAGTACCTCTCACGGCTTGGCAGCACCGTGTTTGGTTTAATGGCGCCCTACCACAACCAACTACCGCAGTTCGTTTAGGCCCCTTGTCAATTCAGGGGCCACTTGGCCCTGTATTGGCCGGGTATACCCCGCATCCAAATTATCTGGCATTACCGCTTGCGGAACTGCGCACTATGCATACCGGGTTGGTGCGAGTGCATCGAGCCTTGGTGACATACGTTACAGGTAGCCTCCATGGAGCTGCTCCTGTAGTCGCAGAGCCAACCAGCTATTGCAGCTGGAGTGACTATAAGTCCTGTCATGGTAAATTCTGTGATGGGCAAACGTCCACAAAATAAGGACGACTATCCTTATTGGCTTGCCGAAAAGTTCGATCAGATAGAAGCGGTGTTTCCACATACGTCCCCAGTGGATAAACATCGCATCCTTACGATAAGTTTGCCAAAAGACATAATCCCGATTTGACATCATGTGAAAACTGGGGTAAGGTATTCGCAGCAGTTTATTCAAAATGTTTTGGAACTCCTTCCATGACGGTTCTACCCTCTGTAATTAAAAAGTACAGGATGAACATGGCCCTGAAGCGGCTGTGGAATTAGGGATGAGACTAGTGGGAGTGTTTGATGTAGTAGCTGAGCTGATCCTTGGAAATGTCAAGGGCGATGCTATGAACTTTCAAGTAGCGAATGCTTTGGCTTTGGTCCCAGAGTTGGACAGGCCTCGCGAATTACCGAAAATAATAGCCCGGGCTTATAAAACAATTGGAAGAAATAGCCTAGGCAACAAGCCTTTTGTAAAAATGCAAACTCAATCGCAATCACAAGTTATACAAACAAAAGTGCATCTGAGAAAGATGATAAACCAGTCTTCACTAAAAGAGTTGGAGACAGAAAAAACAGGGTAAGCAACAAAAGAAGCCGGGGTCGAGAGGCGCTTCCCAGTTTCGGTTTCTTCTGAACGTACTTATGATTTACGTGATAGGTCAAGGATTAAATCACCAGAAAGGTTTCAGAGCTCTGATACGCGTTCTCCTCGTTCTTCACAGGCCCAGACGTCGTCACAGGCTGGTGGAGGAGGACGGCAAGATAGAGGAAGGGGCCGAGAGGCTCCCAGGAGCGAGACCAACCTCGACAACAAGTCAGAGGGAAAGCAGAAGATTTTCATCTTCCTCGACCGCAATTTCAGAAGAAAAAGGTTGCCGCTGTCACAGCGAAATATGCCTCAGACCGTGAGAACGAGACTCCAGAATTGGACGTGGGCAGTGACCCTCCTAGACAGCGCCGCGGAAGTTACCATAGTGCGGGAGGCGCTACGTCCTCATATGGAGGCGACAGCAACTGAAACATTTGTTACAGTAGAGACAGCTGACACGAGAGTGGCACCCCCTGACAGACTTTACAACATAGTCATACAAATTGAAGGTGATATACCGCGTGAAATAAAAGGGATTTTTGGGAAAATCTAACCTCTTCATATGACATTTTGTTAGCAGAGGTGGATTGGCCACCCCATTCGTTTTAGCTGCACATAAAGGAGAGGAGGTAATCCTTCCAAGCTTTTCAAGGCATGTCCCAAAAGACAAAGCTGAAGCACTTGCAGCTGAGTGGGCTGTGTACCTGGCACCAGCGCTATACCGCAACCATGTGGGATGGGATGAAGAATCACCTCCTCATGCAATACCTTTGCGGTCACTACCGCAGCCACAACCCCAATATCCCATCAAGCGGCAGGCAAAAGGCCCCGTCTCCGAAATTCTGACACAGTTGGAATATCAGGGAGTAATTGAACCATGCGTATCACCTATGAACAATCCCCTTTTCGTGGTTTCTAAACCCGATGGATCGTACCGCTTAGTTTTGGATTACCGGCATTTAAATACTCATTGTCGGAACTTTGCGGTGCAAAATACACACAGTTCTGCGCTTGTAGACAGTCTTGTTCGTAAAAAATACAAAACGACACTTGACCTTTCAAACGGTTTCTACACGCACAACCTAGCCCCGGAGAGTGGTCAATGGACCGCATTCACATCCGGTGGTAAATTATTCCAGTTCCGGCGATTACCCATGGGCTATAAAAATAGTCCGGGTATATTCGCCGCCCGTGTTGTTTCTTTGCTAAATGACATTGATCAAGACGCATGTTCGTACGTTGATGACATCTATCTGACAGACGACGAGTTATATCAGCATCTGTCCCGTGTGGACCGCATTATTCTTGAATTTGCGGAGCAGGGTTACAAATTTAACTTTGCTAAGTCACACATTGCTGAATTTACCGTTCTGTTCTTGGGCTATGAGCTCAATAACGAAGGTAAGGGCTTAGCCCCCATTTCTTGGAAAAATGTGCACATTTGTGCCCCCAAATACTCTGAAGAAGCTTCAGTCTTTGCTGGGTTTCCTGAACTTCGGGCGTACTTACATTCCCGAATATGCCCAGCGTATCAAGCCTTTGTATGCTTTGATACAACCTACTTATTCAAGGTCTTGCTGGCTGCCTGAGCATACCTCAATTCTGCAGTCTTTGCAGACAGACCTTTTAGAGTCTAAATATCTTTTGACTCGTGATAACCACACAAACCTGGTGATTAGAATAATTCCGGGGGCGGTGGGATTCACCTATTTAACCTTTAATGAAGGTGATACAGTACCTATCGCATACAAGTCACATCTGTACACTTCCGCTGAATTGCGCTTTACATCTGTTGAAAAAGTTCTGACTGCAGTGCAAATGGCGATTCTAAAAGAACGCGCACTGGCACAGGGTAAGCGGATTCTGGTGGTAACACCCTGTCCTGCCCTGGAGGCAGTAACAAAGGCAAGTGTACCGAACTCAAAAGCAATGCATCCCCGTTGGATACAATGGGCTACATCTTTGACGTCTTCGGACGTCACTTTTGTTTTGATTCTTCTCTTCAGACTCAGGAGTTTTTGCAGTATGGATTCGTTCATCCTCCTCCTTTGTTTTTACTACCGCTTGAGGATTACAAATGTGTGATCTACACAGATGGTTCGGCGCAACCGGCCACTGGGTCCAAGCACGCTTATTCAGCTGCATGTGCTATTGTTGCGGGTTCCTTTGAGAATGGAACGTTCAAATCCTCTGTAGTGCACACTCGCACACTTGGAGATAGTACCGCACAATTGGCCGAGCTGCATGCATTGCTACTTGCACTTGAGTTCGCTTCACAGGATGAGACCACTCTTATTGTATGTGATTCTTTTTACTGTGTACAGTCTTACAATGACAACCTGTTTTTCTGGTCGAAAACTTGACTACAAGAGACGCAAAAGGGAGCACAATTAAGCATAAAATGCTTTGGGTTCGAGTGGCAGAATTGCAACAACGTCTGCCCCTCACACAGGTGGTACACACCTTAGGCCATCAGCGGGTGGGCGCACACGCTATTGGTAACGATCTGGCAGATGAAGCTGCCCGTTCAGCAGTAGTCACGTGTTCAGTAGCAGCGGTTACCAGGTCCATGTCTAAAATAGACCCTGTTATTTTAGCAGCTATTGCTGCAACCAAGGAAGGTAATAATTACCCTACAGGTTTCCCTTCCAAGTATTCTTACACATTAAGTCCCGATCAGGTTCCTTATGTAACTATACCTGACGTTGGAGATCGGCTGATCCCCAACGCGGACCGCAGGAGTGCCTTGATATCAGCTGCACACGAAGGCATGGCTTCGGCACATGCAGGTGTGTCAGCTACGGTTTCCATCTTGCAGCAGCGTTATTGGTGGCGTGGGTTATATAAAGACACCCGTGCTTTTGTGCTTTCTTGCGACGTTTGTCAACAGATTAAGCCTTCCACGGTAACACGTCCACCACAAACACCGCTCTGCATTGCTAACAGACCCTTTGGGTGTGTTTACTTGGATCACTGCGGTCCATTCTCTTCAGACACTGCCTATAAATACATCTTAGTGGCAGTGGACTCGTGCACACGGTTTCTCTGGGTCTGGCCACAACGGAGTGCTGACGCCCGAAATGTAATCAGGGATTTGCGTGTCTTTGTGGGAATTTTCGCATGCGGCACCTTCCATTCGGACCAAGGTCCAGCGTTTGCCTCTAGGGCTTACAAGGATGCAATGGCTTCGCTTGGGGTGCGGGTGAAATTTTCGTCTCCGTATAGGCCTGAGGGCAACTCTATCGTTGAACGAATGAACCGTGACTTAAAGCAATCCTTAACAGCTAGGGTTATAGGTACTGGCAGGAACTGGCTGGCCCATTTGTATACCGTTCAGCGTGCACTTAATAATCTCCCTAGAAGACCTCTGGGTGGGCGGACCCCATACGAAATGCTCTTTGGCATAAGAATGTTTGTGCCTGACCTTGAGGGTCCAGACATCGCGGCGCAATCCGCCAAGTTTGATGTAGATAACCATTCTGCTATGTTACAGGACTTACAAGAAGCCCGAGACAAACTTGCAACTACACATTTGCCTTCAGCCACAGATCCTGCGTTGCAGATTCCGGTAGCCGGCTGGCTTCCGAAAGTTGGAGAACTGGTTCGAGAGAAGGTTGAAAACAAAAAAGAATTTGGCCCCTCTTTTCGTGCACCGGTTCCAGTTCTTGGCCTGAAGGGAACACGTACAGTCATTTTACCACCGCTTCCTGGTCGCAAAGAGAACAGATACATCTCAATTGAAAATGTCAAGCTACAGCGCCTGGCCGATCCTGAATAGTGTCACACCAGCGGTCTCTTGTCCTGCCATTTATCGGACATATGTTCGTGGCCCATCTACACGAACGGTCGCTGATGCTGTAATTGAGATGGTCGATTTGCCTGAATCCTCTATTTTGCCTGAAACTATAATTGATCCCCAACTCTCCACCAACATCGACGAGGACGAGTATACATATCCTGCATCGGAATCGGTGGCACATCAACCAACAACGCCACTTGGCCCGACTCGTTATTCTTTTGATTCGGATTCCACCTCTTCAAAAGTCCCATCCAAGTTCAGTATTTTTATATCCTGGTTTAGAGACAATTTTTTGATTCCCCCCTGGACATACATCTGGTTGGTACTTTTCTTGATATTTTTGTTCATGTCCATTGGCTTTGTCACAGTGTTTTTTCTACTAATTAACGGTCACTATTTACTTGAACGCTCTGCTGTAGACTCTGTTTCTGGAACTTTAGCTCCTCATTCCTCGTCTCACATCATGAAGCGTGACCACACATTTGTGAACATTTCAGCTTTTCCAGTTGCTGATGGCATCGTATGGGATGCAGTGAACTATCAAATCCATGGTCCGACGGAAATTATTAATGTACCTAATGTCCTTCGTGTTTCAATGGGTGATGTAGTACAAAATAATATTCATTCTGATGATTGGGATGTGCATGCCGTTGAAGCATTGTTTGCCGATTTAAAATATTATGCATCTTTTAATGCTGAAGATCTATATATGAATTCTGCTAATTATGCCGATTTGTATTGTTACCAACATTGGGGTAATCATTTTCTCCATAAGCCCAGTGCCCTGCGTAGTTCTGTTAACTATACCCAATGGGAACATTGTCCAAACCCCTTGCCAGGTAGCTCTCAAACTTTACGAAATAAGTTTAATTATTTTACTGATTTTAATCGGTCGAACCCTGCATCCTATTATTTTAGACTAAATAACACATCAACTCAGAAAATTATGTTAACACACACCAAATTGCTTTATTCAGGTTCCTTTCTAAGTGCCCTAGCTGTAGGTGGTTATGAGTACTGGGATACTACAGTGGATTTAAAATCTATTTGGGGCTCCAAGCCATGGCAGGTACAGGGAACCGAGGCGTTGCATCGTGCTTGCCTCATCCCTACCCAAATCATGTTCCTAAATGCTTCCATCTATCAGACTACATGTTGGGGCTTAGCAACCACTAAACAATTGAATACGCCATCAATACCATCCCTGTCGAGTTTTCCAAATGAAAGCTCACGATTCAATATGTCCCTTGTGTCCCTGCAGGCAATGTTACAAAATAATTTGTTTAATGTTTCTGAGCTGGTTCAGTCACCCTGGTTAATATGGCCTATATCATCTAATGCATGTCAAATGCGTTTTCATGATACTGGTGCTAGCTACACACAGAATAGGCCTGATCCGAGGTTTACTGATGCCCGTACTGTCACTACATACTCTGTTGGTAAATTATGCAAACAATGGCTGCAACATTCGTCCCTTGATTCTGTTAAACAACATTTGTCCCTCCTTACAGGCAATATTGATCTGTCCGACTTTGTTTTGGGACCTCGTGGTCCCCGACCTAAGAGATTCATTTATGAAACGTATAATGAACTCTGGAAGCTATCACAAATGGAAGCTGCTTCCCGTCTTCGGGAAATAGATCAAGCAAATATGGAAAAGGTGCTTGCTGTTGTTGACAATAGTATTAATACCCTGTCTTCTCGCATTTACACTTTAGAGAATATTGTGTCCTCTGTTGTTGATATTGTACAAGATGATGTTTCTGTGCTATATCATGGTCAGAATCAATTGCGCTCAGTTATGCAGTTCGCATGGACTTTACAAACACTTAAGTTAGGTAAAGTGCCGTGGCATTTCTTGAACACCTCTGCCTTATTTCTACCTTTTAACTTAACTGATAAACAGCAATTTATGTCCATGAAAGATGCAACGTACACTCTATTACATATCGAAAAGGTGGAACCTTTGCCGTTCTCTGTTGCAGAACTCGATTCTGCTGTATGGCTAGTTCATGGGGTTATCGTTTTACCTTTTTCCTTGTTTGAATTTGACTCGTGCATGAAACATTATCCTGTGGGCCGTTACCGGCCATTGGGCAGTGCTTTCCTGCATGAACTCTGGTCCTTGCCTTTCATGTATAAATGCCTTCGGGACGGCAAGGAAGTCTTTCTCACGGGGGAGTACTGCGACTCGACTATAGGTCATTCGCTTATTTGTAAACACATTAAATTGCATGGCTCATGTAGCGTTTCCTCTCCTAATCTTGCTTGTGTGCTGAAAGGTATTCCTGCTCCTGTTATTTCTCCTACTTTCACTCTCCTTTCCAATGGTAGTTATTTACTTTTGAATAACGAGAACTGTTGTGGCCTGCAGGCTGGCATTCCTTACATTGTAACAGTTTCGCACAGGGTTGTCTGCTGCAAAAATGTGCTTTTTCCTCCCCCTCATGGCAAGGTTGATATCTCTATTTGGCCTTCCATCCCTACCATGGAAGCAGATTTCAATAGACTGAGCAGAATAAAGGCACTATTATTAAACGAGGAAGTTATGCTCACGTCCGCCCGGGAGACATTCATTCTCCAGGTGGCGAGTACCCACAGTGAAATACAGGCCCTTTTAAACACTAATCTCCCCCAACATTTTGGGGAGTTAATACATCGTATTTTTAACGCATCTAACACTGAAGGCCTAGTACACTTTTTTAAGGTCGTTGGGTCGGGCTTGGTGTCCTCCTTCCAAACTATTTTTGGTGTCATCCCGGCTTTCATACATTCTATATTTTCCAGTGTCTTTGGCGGTTTCCCATTGATCCTCGCTTTAGCGGCTGGTGTCTTGCTCTTAATTTGCTTTCTGCGCAATGGCTGCTCCCCGATGGGACCTGCTCGATCCAGAACGCCTCCAGCTGCTCCGTGAGCGCCTTTTGGCCGGTTTTGGTGTCTTGCCATTGGCGACACTGAGTGTGTCATATACTCTTTCATTTCGCTTTGCGTATTTCACTTGCGTGCAACCTGTGATGACTTGTGTCCGCTGTCCTTTCACCTGGACTCTGGATTATTGCCTCTCCAATTCGTCATTGTCTGTTCCGGATTTTGTTCAGTTGATGGGTCCCTTAGAGGCCCATGAGCAGGACGGTTGGGGTTTTTGGGTGCTACGGTATATGGTGGCAAACCACTGTATTCCGGGGTCCCATTTTCCTGTGCATAGCTCTGTGTATGTGCAGAAACCTTATTACACCACACTGCCCCCAGCAGCCGCAGCCTCCGAGCACTCCTAGGCTGATTCTGCAGGACCACACTACTCCAGTGGGTGGGAGAATTCGTCATCATCTCCCCCGCTGGAGATCTATAACAACGGACAAGTGGGTCTTGCAGATCGTCCATTAGGGCTATTCTCTTCCTTTCCTTTCCTCCTCCCATTCCGCCAACTCCGGAACGGCTGGCTGAGGATCATTTGAAGCTGCTCCAAGAGGAATTTACAGCTCTTTGGGCCAAAGGAGCTATAGAAAGGTTCCCCGTTTCAGAAGTAGGCGGTGGCTGTTATTCCCGCTACTTTCTGATTCCGAAGAAGAACAAGGGGCTTCGGCCCATTTTAGATCTTCGGACCGTCAATCTCTTCCTCAAAAAGGAGAAATTCAAAATGCTCACATTGCCTCAGGTCTTGTCTGCCCTAGACCAAGGAGACTGGATGGTGGCGTTGGACCTGCAGGATGCATATTTTCACATTCCCATCCTGCCGGGCCACAGACGTTACCTGCGGTTCAAGGTAGGCCACGAGCACTTTCAGTTTACTGTGCTCCCCTTCGGTCTTACCAGTGCTCCTCGGGTGTTCACCAAGGTGATGGCGATGGTTGCAGCTTATCTGCGCAGGTTAGGGGTTTCAGTCTTCCCCTACCTAGACGACTGGCTGTTCAAGGCGTCCTCGCCCCAGGCAGTCATCTTCCACCTTCAGACTACGGCGGACCTCCTGCATTCGCTGGGGTTCTCTAAAAACGTGCCGAAGTCACACCTGACTCCTTCTCAGACGCTCCCTTTCATCGGAGCTGTTCTGGACACAGTGCAGTTTCGGGCTTATCCTCCCGAGCAGCGAGCCCAAGATATTCAGGTTATGATTCCGATGTTTCAGCCTCTATCCTGGATTTCGGTGAGGTTGACTCTGAGGCTGTTGGGTCTCATGGCCTCCTGCATCCTGTTGGTAAGACACGCCAGGTGGCGTATGCGGGCTCTGCAGTGGGACTTAAAGTTCCAATGGGCACCGCATCGGGGAAATCTCACCGACATGTTTCAGATCTCGGAAGGAACTGCGAAGGATCTGCAGTGGCGGTTAACAAACCGCGATTGGGTCAACGGCAGACCTCTCTCCCTTCCCCAACCAGATTTCACAGTTGTGACGGATGTGTCTCTTCTGGGATAGGGTGGCCACATGGGAGAGGCGGATATCAGGGGTCACTGGTCTCCAGCGGAGACGGGGCTCCATATAAACCTGTTGGAGCTCCGAGCGATTCGGTTGGCATTGAAAGCATTTCTTCCTTCTGTCAAGGGGAAGTTGGTGCAGGTGTTCACGGACAACACCACCGCCATGTGGTAATGCAACAAGCAAGGCGGGGTGGGGTCGTGGACCCTTTGTCGAGAGGCCCTGCGTCTCTGGCCATGGCTGGAACAGAATGGCATAACCCTGGTGGTTCAACACCTGGCAGGTTCTCTGAACGCCAGGGCGGACGATCTCAGCCATCGATGCCTTCAGGATCACGAATGACGTCTCCAGTCGGAAGTGGCGCAAGGTCTCTTTCAACAGTGGGGAGAACCTTGGTTAGATTTGTTCGCCTCTGAAGAGAACGTGCAATGTCAGCTGTACTGCGTGCTGGAGTTTCCAAGGCGGCTATCGTTCGGCGATGCGTTTTGTCTCGAGTGGAGCTCAGGCCTGTTGTACGCCTTTCCGCCCATACCGCTCCTGCCCAGGGTTTTGAAGAAGATCAGGAGCGACCGGGCCCAAGTCATCCTTGTGGCGCCGGACTGGGCAAGGAGAGTCTGGTATCCAGAGCTTCTGAGCATGAGTGTCGATCCTCCGATCAGGCTGCCCCTTCAGGAGGATCTTCTGTCGCAGCAGCAGGGGAGGGTTCTCCACCCGAACCTGTGAGCTCTGCGCCTCCATGCGTGGAGATTGAGCGGCGGCAGTTGATGGCTTTTGACCTTCCTCCCGAAGTATGTAATGTTATTCTGGAGGCCAGACGGCCCTCCACTAAGTCGGTATACGCCTGCCATTGGCAGACATTTGTATTATACTGTACAGAAAGGTATTGACCCTCTCTCTACTGTCCTTTTGTTCATTCTAACCCTTGCCCAGCAGGGCTCTGCTTTGGGAACTCTCAAGGGTTACCTTTCTGCTCTGTCTGCTTTTTTGCGGCTGCCAGACCTGCCTTCTCTCTTTAAATCTCCTATTGTAAATAGATTTCTGAAAGGGTTGGTTCATTTGTTTCCACCTACACCCTTTGTTATTCCACAATGGGACCTTAATTTGGTCCTCACTTATCTGATGTGCGCTCCCTTCGAGCCTTTGCACAATTGTCCCCTGTCTTGACCATCAAAACAGCCTTCTTAGTGGCGATTACATCGGCCCGGAGGGTGAGTGAATTGCAGGCGTTATCCAGCTCGCCTCCCTATCTTATGTCCTTTCCGGGCAAGGTGGTGCTTCGCACCAGGGCTTCATTCTTACCAAAGGTTGTGACCTCATTCCATCTGGGTCAGTACATTACTTTGCCCACCTTCTTTGCTCCCCCACATCCCTCTAAGGAGGAGGAGCGTCTCCACCGACTGGACCCAAAAAGAGCATTGTCGTTCTACCTTGACCGCACAAAAGAGTTCTGGGTGGATGACCAACTCTTTGTGGGGTATGTGGGAGCAAAGAAGGGAAAGGCAGTGCAGAAAAGAACCATCTCTCGCTGGGTTGTTCTCTGCATTAAAATCTGTTATGCCTTGGCAAAGAAGCAGCCCCCTGAGGGATTAAGGGCCCATTCTACCAGGGGAAAGGCTGCTACTACGGTCTTGGCACGGGGTGTTCCAGTTCAAGACATCTGTCAGGCAGCGACGTGGGCATCACTGCACACGTTCGCAAAACATTATTGCCTTGATGGTCAAGTGCGCAGGAAAAGGGCACTTTGCCCGCTCAGTCCTGCAAGACTTTTTAGTCTAGCTCATGAGTCCGCAACCCACCGCCAGGATGGTATGGCTCGGGTATCTGATTCAAAGGTAAGGAATCTGCAGCTAGAAGTCTCTATCAGATGAACAAGTTACTTACCCTCGGTAACGCATTATCTGGTAGAGACTCTATCTAGCTGCAGATTCCTTACAGCCCCACCCATGCCTCCCCGCTTTGCGGACTGATGTTGTAGGTCTAGGATTTCTCCCCTTTCAGGGCCCTAGTTTGGCACACGTTTTCATCAGTCACTTCGTGGCTCTGCGCTTCTGGCGTGGAAAAAACGAAAAGTACTGATGTCCGTGCACCTGGGTGGCGCCTATGTAGGCACCGCAACATCATAACCGACGCCAACGACATCACCCGGAGCCGAATAGAGCCACCCAACGTCGCGCGCAAGGGGTATTGCTCAGCAAAAGTTTCCGGATCCAGCCTGACGCCTGGCAAATTCAAAGGTAAGGAATCGGCAGCTAGATAGAGTCTCTACCAGATAATGCGTTATAGAAGGTAAGTAACTTGTTCATCAGTGCTGTACAGAGACAGTTAACTACCTTTTGGTCTACCAAAATTTAGTCTCCCCATACTTATTTATCACAAAGAGCAGACATTTATTCCACACCTTTGGCTGACCATTTACTGACATTTACTATGAACGACTAGTCTTTCCTTCTAACCTATTATTTTTATTTTTAAAAATCTAGATGATTTCATAAATTCAAATTAATAAAAAACAAAAATTGCAGTTAAAATACAATTAATAAATCAAAAACCTGTGTTCTGCTTCAAAATACATCAGATTTCTTAAGAAATTTTTTCTTTGTAAAATATTGCTATGCCAAACATAAGATAGGTCATGCCTTTTATTTCGTATGAATAATGAAAACCACATATTTGGGATTCTCTTAGCAATTGCTCCCACTTGTCAATAAGTGGTGCCATTGGACTCACATTGTATTGCCTCTGGAAGTGACGGCACGGAGCCGTGTATAAGCACCACCCCTGCTCGATGACATCAATTCCTTTCTTTCCTCGCCATTCGACATGGATCTGGATCAACTCTGCCAAAATGTTTGGTATCTTTTCAATCCTGAAATTCTCTTTTTTGATGACATCGTGCTAGGAAAATGTCTCCCCGAGGTTGAAAGGCTTCAGACCATGCCACAACTGCAGGAAACAGATGTGAGTTACGAACCTGCACAACATTATGTATGTTATCTAGGGTCTCAACATCACTCAAGAGCCTAATACGAACGCTCTCTGATGCACTTGAAGACCGTGAGGGAGAGCATGGCAAAACTGTATGTTGCCAACTTCAAGAAACGAGGCAGCTTGTGGCCCACTTCTTGGGCCTGCTCCAAGTTTTGGGCCCGTTTCCTCTCTTGGTCCCGATCCCTCTCCAAGTCACCATCATTGGGAAGATAGAAGACGAAGTTGAACAACATGTCTTGCCATAAACACAAGAAGTCTAAAGGCATTCGTCTCTTCCCATCACTTCCATTCTAGGGAGAAGCCACGCAGTTTGCACTCAAAGAATCAGACTCTGCCCCAATTATCCGACTTGGAGCCCATTCCTACTCAGGTCTGACTTGCCCCAAGCTTCCTCTGCTGCCATAGTCTCTGCAGCAAGTGGAAGCATTGAAAGAAGCCATGCTGAAGCTGTTATCATGATT
The DNA here is from genome assembly GCA_963921515.1 of Calotriton arnoldi. Classification (NCBI taxonomy): domain Eukaryota; kingdom Metazoa; phylum Chordata; class Amphibia; order Caudata; family Salamandridae; genus Calotriton; species Calotriton arnoldi. The sequence goes on from CAWUFW010001783.1 coordinate 1,228,492, forward strand.
CTAGGTCCCTCTGGAGCACCTGTGGACTCCATGGATCTGCTGGTTCCTCCAGGCTGATTTCTGCAAGTGGGGGTCACCCTGGAGCCGACTGATACCTTTAGGCCCTCTACCAAGTTCCAAGCCAGCCCACACATCAACATCTGTGCCAAAGATAATGCCAGTTCTAACCCCTGCAGCCCTAATCTTGGTTTCCAAAGAATCTATTCCAGATTCAACCCAGACACCATTTTTTAATCCAGAACTGTCATTGGCCCAATCTCAGCCATTGCCTTTTTAAAATTTATTTTAGAGTTTTATATAGCGCGAACTAGACCCGAAGATATCAGGTATCAGAGCGCTTTACATGAGCACCAGTTTCATTACAGATGGACACATTCATTTTTGTTACGCATGGGGAGATTAAGTGATTTGCCCAGAATCACAGGATGTCTATCGTCGATGCCAAGACTCCAACCCGGTTCCCCAGCTTCAAGGTCGACCGCTCTGCCCGTAAGGCTACATCCTCTCCCTTTTCAAGAAATAATAAAAACATAGCTTCTGGTCTAGAATTGCCAACCTTCAAGCCAGTACTATCAAAGGATCAAGGCATTATTTGGCTCGGATTCAGGCTGTGTCCAGGGTTTATAAAACATTCTGCAAAATGATGATCATAGCAAGCAGAAGGCCAAAATGAACCCTTCCTGCATCATTATACTGATGACGGGCTGTATGTAATATGCTAGTGGCCTAGATTCTTCTCTTGAGACAGAATTGGACTTCCCACTGGGTACCCCTACAGAGGAGAGTATTGTCTCTTATGCGGTAGAAGTCCACAGAGCTGCAAAAGTGCTGCAACCAAAGCAAATCTCCTACGATATTCTAGCCGGGGCCTGCACAATTGGTGCTCTTTCTGCCTTTTAATGAGGCTCTGGCAAAGTCATTGACCTGGTCTAAAGCATGCTCTGCCTCACTGGTGAGTTGCCCTATAGCAAGGCCTCATATCCCTGCTCCTGGGGTCCCAGACTTCCTGACCCAGCACACAGCCCGGGAGAGCTTGGTGGTTCAGGCTTCCACCAGCAAGGTGAACCCTTATGACATTCCCATGGCTCCGTCAGACAGGAATTAAAGCACATTGACTCATTTGGTAAGTGGGGTTTCTTCTCTTCCAGTTTTGCATCGAGGTCCCTAAACACTGTGTGTCTGCTAGGGTTTTATACACGTGTCCTCTGTGTATGTTCAGCAAGATCTTGCCAATCATTCCTGAAGAATTCAGAAATGTGTTTGCGTACATAATCCATGATTGTCAGGGTGTGGCTAAACGCAGACTGTATTTGAGGTTAATCTAATGGTTAAATATGAATCTTAATAGTTAAGAATTCTTGAGTCAAATAGATTTTTTAAAATTAATTTCTGAAATTCTTGGTAGGTCAACACGTGTTTGCCGACATGTCGCTTACCCAGGGCCAAAATATTAATATTACAAAATGCTGTAATTGTAATACAGCAGTACAGGAATAATTAACATGATTTCAATACTATAACGATATGAAGAATAATAGATCATAGTGAAAGAAAAGAAAATAAGAGAAAAATGCAAATAATGATTTAATACATTGATTAAAATAACAACAATGATTGAGAATAACAATTTCATCAAATGTAGACGTTGTAACCCAAGCTAAGAAGAACAACCCACAGCTTGAAAGATTAATGACACTGGTGCAAGAGGAAAAGAGGGAAGACATACTTATTAAAATAAAATGGCAAAAAGAAAAAGCAAATGCCAGATTGGCATTCCTTATATGCAAAGAAGTGCTGCATGCTTATCACAATGATCAGAATTAGTAAGAAAGTGAATCAGTTTGTAGTGACAGTATATGTGAATTGAGAAAAACGAGAGAAGACACATTGTGCTGTTACACCATATTTGCAATAAAGTTCAAGTGAATAATATATAACTAAAAGTGCTACCAAGATAATGAATAACTGGGATTAAGATCAATCAACAAGATTATGCATACCAGTATTAAGCCTGGGCGGAGTTCGCGGAGTTCTGCTACGCGGAACTCCGCGAAGTGCAAAAAAAACTCCACCGCGGTACGCGGAGCTCCGCAAGCGGCGGAGTGCATTGGATAAATGCTATTCGCAGTGATTTTCAGTGCCAGGTACTTGTCTGCACTGTGCAATCATTGCGAACAGCACCATGCACAGCGCAAGCGGGCGCTGCTTTCTTTCTGCCGCTTGAGTAGATTTTTACTCGAGCAGCAGCTTTCTCAACACGAGCGGTCAGTTTCTCAACGCAAGCGGTCGCGAGCATACGCGACCACTCGCAATGAGAAATCTGACCGCCTGCGTTGAGAAATCTCGCCGGGAGGTTGATTTTCCACGCTCGCGCTCGCCAACTTGATGTTGACGATCGCGAACGAGGAAAAATCTCGCCGGGAGGTGGATTTTCCTCGCTCGCCAACTTGACATTGACGAACGCCAGTGAGGGAAAAACTCCGCTCCGCATAACACGGATTGCTGAAATCTCCGTGAACTCCGCGAGCGGAGCGGAGTTCACCACCCAGACTTAACCAATATTACATTTCTGTTTGTAGACAAAATGTGCAGTGATGATCAGAAAGGAAATTCTCCTGAGTCTATAAAAAGGAAGGTTAGTGTCTTTTTATTATAGAAAACATAGTTTCAGGGATGCTTTAAATGTATAGCACAAAAATTATGAAAGTATTCTTTTGTGGTAATACATTGAACACTATATTAATGTGTATCGATAAATCATATAAGGAACGGGATGGAATTAAACCACTGACTAGGAGACAAAAAAGAAAACTCCTATGTATCTGTGTCAACACAATTTTATCAAGATCATAATGAGCAAAAACTACAACACCGCGCTCAGATAAAGTGCTGGTATGAATGCATATTCCTGACAAAGTACAGAATCATGAGGTATATTAACTGCACAACTGTGCTAAAATAAAGTGCTTTTGCATATACATACTGTCTAACAAAGTACAAAACAGTGCTTCCTAAATAAGGTGGGTTTATAGTTAAGAATGTAGAAATTCTAATGTACAAACATCCTCACGATAAAGTGCTATTGGTGCTTCTTAAACGAATTTGGACATTGATTGATAGTTTAAAAAATGTTAAGGGAAGTGGCAGCGCATCAGTCACTATGCAGCTGCATGAGGGCGATATTTTGTATTGCAAGTAAAAAAACACTTGGTTGCCGTAATCACGTATCTAATGCATTTGTAAGCAGACACGCATAGATCACAAACACGGTTACCTAAAAGGTTGACCGTAGCCCACATGTTAAACACTTTCGCACTTTAACGACGTTACCAAAACACAGTTATCTAAAGAGAGTGCTGTTGCCCCTATAATTAAAATAGTCTCACCACTAAACAATTGATCAAAACAAACATTATCGCACTATCAAGGGGTTACCTAAACGCACTGTTACTTGAAGAGAGGATCGTTTTCCACATGTCTAAAGTAGTCTTGCCACTAAGCAATTAAACATAATACGCTTGATATGTTACGACAAAAGCGCGTAGGCACTAACATTCTCAGCACAATGCTACAAGGACCACACATTACGTGTGAATTCTTACCGGTACGATGGCCGAATGTGATAGTCACAGGGTGTCTGTGAACACCACTTTAGGGTGAAGCTGACTTTTTTATTGCACCGTGAGGGTCACATGCACCTATCACATGTATATCCAGCAACTAGACAGTCACCCACGAGCTCGGAAACCTCGTCCTCTACCCGTTACCATTATTATATAGGACGTGAACAGAAAACTGCAGATTTAACAAAAATGGAGACGTGAGTCTATATCTACTATATAAGATTGAAAGTGCCAAATAAGGAAGCATCGTTCTAAACAAAACCACGTAATATTGGTTTCAAATGAATGACTGATAATTACCTCAATAATGGGAAAAATATTTTGAGAAGTGATTCGATTAGAATGCCTCAAATGAAAAGCACTATCCTGAAGAGATACTATATATTCTAAATACGGTTTATTCAAAACCAAAATTAAATGGCTGGTACTACAGAAACTAAATGGACAAGACATTCAAACAAACAGATAGTGGAAGATCATAAATGTAACCCCGAAATGTCTCATTTCACAATTAGAGGAGATATTGTAATTCTTCCTTCTTATTAAAACCTAGTGTGAATGCTTGAAGCTTGAAAATCCATAAACTCTCTCTTTCACATAAACTTTTTTCACGATCCCTGCCTCTTCTATAGGGTTTGACTGTTTCAATAGCCGCAAAACATATTTTATTTAAATTTGGAACACACAACATGTTTTGCGGATGTACAGACATGGGATATTTATTATTGGGATTTTTAAAGGCTCTTCTGTGTTCTTTCTAACGCTCTTTAACTGGCCTGATTGTAGATCCAACATACAGTTTCTGGCATACACAAGCAATTACATAAATACAGAAATGTGTTACAATTTATAAAAAGAGTTCTTTCTGTCTGAATCAAAAAATTCAGTTTGTTTGCCACAGGTAAAATTACAGCAAATACAATTTCCACACTTAAAAAAACATGGTGTGTTTATTATGGTTTCACTCCTTTTAGCTTGTTTCGAATAGCTCACAGTATCACTAGGACACAAGGTGTCCTTTAAAGATTTACCTCTTTGAAAAGTTATTTGTGGTCTTATGTTGAGATGTTTACTTAACTCATTGTCTAATCTCAGCAAATACCAATGTTTGTCAAAGATATATTGAGAACCTTGGAACTTTCCTGGGTGTATTTTGTGATGAACCTGATGGTGCCACTAGTAGTCACATTTTTTTTTTTATAAACAATTTTATTGGTTTATGATAGATGCACAATCACTGTGATATATGAGACAGTTAATTACATTATCAGATTTCTTTCCCTGTGGGCCATACATACGTACAAGACCCTTAACGCCCCTCCAGGACTTCCAACCCTCGCCTGTGTATCCTCAGGCCCAGCCATTTGCCCCAAATGCGTTCGTGTTTGGCCGGACAGCCTACAGTTTTTTCTTGGATGGCGCACCAATCAACTCCTTTATGCCACTTCGCAATAGATGGAGATGTCGAGTCCCTCTAGGCTGCTGCAATGTCTCTTTTGGCCACCATAATGGCTGTCCCTAGGAACAGTTTGTCAGTGTGGGAACCCTCCATCACCCCCAGGAGAAGGGCAAGAGGACTAAGGGGGACCGCCCAGCCCAGTGTGTCGCTCAACTCCGCTACAATCGAGGCCCAGTATTTGGAAAGGATGGCACAGAACCAGACCATGTGATAGAAGTCCGCTGGTTCCGCCTCACTGCGTGTGCATTTTGGTGCCCGGAGAAAGCCCGCTTTGTGCAATTAAACAGGGGTGAGGTACACGCAATGGAGATAGTAGATTTGAATTAGACGGAGCATGGCCGATATGGTTAGTACCCTGGGGGCCATCAATGCATCCCTCCAGTCCTCCTCCACCAGAGAGCCAAGCCCGTGCTCCCAACAGGTCCTGAGGGAGTCTATTGTGGACGGGGAATTATCAGCGATCAGGAGATTTGGGATACTCCCCCTTTCCCCAGATTACCCATAAGGAGCTTAGCTTCCAACGGACTGAACTCTGGGATTGCAGTGGGGTCAGGAATGTGAAGGGCAATGGCATGCCACAATTGGAGGTATTTGTAGAACTGAGTAGAGTGTAGGGAGTATCTTTGCTGCAGCTCCTGGAAGGACGACAAATGCTCTCCCTTCCATACATCCCCTAAGTGAGTGATACCTATCCGGTCCCACCTCTGGAATCCCGCTAAGGTCCCAACCTCTTGCAGCCAAGTACCATGCCAGAGGGGGCGTCTGTAGCGTGATTTTGACATCCCAGTGGGTGTGTTGCAGTGCTGAACACCACGCCAGAAGGGCCGTTCGAGTGACTGCCGGTAAAGTATGTGGAACCGGAGCCCCATACAGCATGGCTTGAATCTGGGGGAACCCAAGGCCCTCCAACTCCAGCCGGTAAGCCGGATCAGACCCTCCGCCGTTGAACCAGTCGTGGATCACCAGAAGACTGGTGGCTAGGTAGTACAGTAAAGGGTTTGTCATCTCCATCCCTCCATCATATGGGGCCCTCTGGCAGTGCGTAAGGGCCAGCCGCGACCTCGAGCCACCCCAGAGGAAGGTCGTGATCACCCCATCTAGCCCGCGGAACCAACTACGAGGAAGGTGGAGTGGGAGGTTCTGGAGCACATGTAAGAGGCGGGGGAGAACCATCATTTTGAAGAGGGCGATCCTACCGAGGGGGGGGTTGAGGGGAAGAGATTGCCAACGATGGAGGTCGTCTTTCGTGCGCTTGAGCAATGGGTTGACATTAAGGGACCAGGTCAGCTCCGGGTGAAGCGCCACCCAGATACCAAGATATTTGAAAGAGAGTCTCCGCAGGGGAATAGTTGTTTGACAATCTACAGATACTCGTGAGTTGTGATGGGGCACCAAAGTGGATTTAGTCGGGTTAAGGCGTAAGACCAACGCTCTCTCAAAGGATTGGAGGATCTGGAGACATCTAGGACCGGATTGGGGTCAGCCAGAAAGAGAAGGACATCGTCTGCGTAGAAGGCAATACGGTCTTCATGCGGGCCCTGCCAACGCCACCCATGTATCTGTTCGTCGGCCTGAATGAGACAAGCCAAAGGCTCTATTGCTAGAGCGAAGAAGAAGGGGGAGAGAGGGCACCCCTGCCGGGTTCGTCTCCTGATTGGGAAGGTCTCTGAGAGTGCCCCGTTTATGAGGACCCTGGCTGACGGGTTGGAGTAAAGGACCCCTAACAGTTTCCGATAATGGGGGCCGAAGCCCACTCTCTCTAGCACAATTCCTAAGTATAGCCAGTCGACCGTGTCGAAGGCCTTTTCAAAGTCGAGTCGTACTAGGGCTAGGTATGGGGAGAGGATGTGGCGGTGAGCAGGGGCCACTTGGAGGCATTTCAGACAGTTCCTTGTGCTGCGGTGCGGCATAAAGCCACATTGATCAGGGTGTATGAGTATGGAGTATCCGCTTCAGACGGGTGGCAAGAATAGTTGCGTAAATTTTAATCTCAGTATTAATCAGCAAGATTGGGTGGTAGTTAGGACATAAGGCCGAGGTAGGCCTTAGGCCTTAGGTATGACCACGAACGTGGCTGTGTCAGTGTCGGGCGGGGGGGGGGCACCTCTCTCCAGAACCTCCTCAAATAAGGCGTGGAGTTGTGGGATCAAGGCTTCCCGAAATGCCGCATATTATTCCGCAGGGAAACCATCCAGACCAGGAGTCTTGCGGGTAGCAAGCGATGAAATCGCTTCCCCAATTTCTTCAGTCGTGATGGGTTTGTCCATGGCCTTGACTTCCCTGTCCAGGAGCCGCGGAAGGGGGATACCCTGCAGAAAGAGAGAGCTGGAGACTGACGTATGCGAGTGATCTGCTGAGTAAAGCTCTGCGTAGTATTTTGCAAAGGTTTGTGCAATTGCAGCAGGGGTGCGAAAGACGTGTCCATGCGTATCTCAAATTTCCGGAACTATCCGGCCGGCCAGAGGATGGGAAGCAAGCCAGTGAAGCAATTTGCCATTCTTGTCTCCCCAGCCGTAAACTCGGGCCACAGAGGACCTCCATACCAGTTTAGCAGATTCAAGAGATATGCACTTAATCTCTTCTCGTATTAGCTGGAGCTGTCAGCGTTCCGCCTCCCTGTCTGCCGTAGCTGCTGCCTGTTCCAGGCGGAGGGCCTGGGCCTCAAGCCGGGAGAGATGGTGATCTTGCACTTGCCGTTTGTGTTTAAGGAACCCTTTAGCGTACCCACGGATTGCAGCTTTACCTGCCTCCCACAGCATACTTTGAAGTTGCACTGTGCCCTCGTTGGTATGGAAGTAATGTGTCAGTTCTCCTTCAATCATCTGCCTATACTCCTGGTCCTGAAGGAACCAGGCATCTGAGGAACTCAGCAGATCTCCTCTCTTTTAGAAAGGGGCTGAAAACATGGCTTTTCTCACAGTAACATCTCTCAATACTGATAACCAGCAGGCTTGCTCAGCGCCAGGACACCCAAGGGTAACCGTGCGCTTTATAAGTTCAAATAACATAACATAACATTTAGCCTCCATATAGGACGTGGAGCTCCAGTGGAGCCCCCTAACTGAAGGAGGAGTGGGGAGTGGTCTGATACGACTTGTGCCAGGATTTGAACATCAGTGACTGTCCTACAGTCAGGAGCAGGAATGAAAATGAGGTCAGTTCGGTAATGGGTATGGTGTGCAGCAGATGTGTGTGTGTTCTGGAGTGTTCTAGGATTCCAGGTACGCCAGACGTCACAAAGGCCCAGTTTGGAAGCCCAATCGCCAAGTCGTTTAGCACCTAGCTTTCTATGGGAAGATGGTGTGCCCGTGGCCTCTCTGGCGGGTTCTGGGACAGCGTTAAAGATCCCCCCAATCACTGTCAGATCCTGGTGGAGGAAGGATATTACATCTACAGGGGCCCGGAGGGTGGGTTCTAGGTTTGCCGGAGGCGTCTATAGCGACATCAGATTAACAGTAGCTTCCCCTAGGGTACCTGTGAGGATGACAAACAGGGTCACTGGTTGTTTGGACCGATGTGAAGGGGAGGGACCATTGCAGAAGAATCGCCGTTCCTCGAGCCCCTTTAGAGAACCCTGAATGCCGTATCCTGTCAAATCCCTGACGTGCTAAAAAGGGACACAGATTCCCCATCAGGTGTGTCTCTAGCAGCAGAAGGACATCTGGGGTGACCCTCCGTGCATATTTTAAAATCGATCTCCGTTTGATTTTGTCTAGGAGTCCATTAACGTTCCACGAGAAGACTTTGAGGGGTTCGCCCCCACTGTAAGGCTGTGACATTGTGACTGAGTGGCAATGTGCGGGGCAAAGGGGTCTGAGAAGCTTAAAGGCTCCGAGTGGCTGAGCCCTGGAGCAGCTTGGTGCATTCAGATTCATTACGTGGATTGCCCGGGGAAGCGTCATGGTTATTGTACACAGTGTTGCAGAAAAACGAAGTAACATTAGCAAGAGCAGGGAGAACAGCCCCTACCCAACCTCCCTATACTTACCCAATTGAAGCATCTGTCGCCCGATGAACTAACACTTTGAGTGTAGAAAAACTAGCTAGTAAACCGTAGTGTGGGGACAACGTGGTGGACCCCTCTGATCTTAAGGATTTGCATTCCTCCAGTTCAAGTTGTTGATGGTATTGCTTGGAATCAAATTTGGGGGCTACTTGAAAAGTCTGTGTCGTCAGAGCTTGGCTTTGAAGAGTCAAGGGAGCTCCCCCTGGGTGTCGGCTCCGATCTGTCAAAGTTCTCTCGGATTCTTGCCGGATCTTGAGATGCAGATGATCTTCCCATCCCCCGAGGGGAGCCAGCAGTCGAGGCGGACGTCACCCCCCGGGCGTTGCGCCTTCTCCGGCACCCAGTGCGCCGCCCACGGGAGCCCGTGGTTGCGCCCGCCCGCGACGCCATCTGAGCATCATACGGAAGGGCGCCCTTCATTGGGCGGAGTGGGCACTCCTCGGTTGCCCAAGTCCATGCTGCTTCCGGCGTATCGAAGAAATAAGACTTGTTCTGAAAGATCACCTTGAGACGAGCCGGAAAGAGGAGTCTTTAGGGCAGGATAAGGGCCCGCAGTTTCTGCTTTACATTTTGTTATGATCTTCTTTGGGCCTGCACTTCCTTTGTGTAATCGGGGAAGATCATTATTTTGGCGTCTTTGTAGAACAACTCTGATCGGGAGCGGGCCTCTTGCAGGATGGCATCACGATCCCTGAAATGAAGGATCTTCGCAATTATTGATCGGTGCGGGGCCCCAAGCGGCGGCCTGGGCGCAAGCGCACGGTGGGCGCGCTCCACAACAAACCATGTTGACAGGGCATTCAGGGGCTTCCAGGACTTGATCCAGTCTTCAATAAAGGTGGTCATTTGCGAAAGCTCCGTCCCCGCGGGAAGGCCCACCAGGCGGAGATTGTTCTGACGCGAACGGTTATCAGCATCCTCAGCCCACCTATGGAGGTCGGTCGTGTGGGATAGAAGCTGTTTGACTTGTGCTTTTAACGTTGAGACATCATCTTCAACTTTCGAAAGGCAGGACTCTGCCTCCGTAATGCGAGCGGTTGCATTGCAAAGGTCCTGGCGGATGAGAGCCATGTCCACTCGCATCGCCCCGATCCTAGTCTCCACTGACTCTTGAGATGTCTTTATAGCTTGCAGGATGGTAGCCAAGTCTCCTTCCAGGTGGTTGGCTGTAGTTGGCGCAGTCTCAACATGGCTGGGACCACTGACAGCATACTGCTCCATTCGGGTCTGGGTTGGCGGAGGCTTTGCCCCTCTGTCCTTCTTCATGGTTGCCCGGTTTCACAGAGGGGGCAGCACAAACTCACTGTGCGCGTCTTCGCCCAAGCTCCCGGCCATGGAGAAATAGATGGCTCTGCCACGTGGGACGGTCTGTGTCCCCAGGAGGACCTCTATAGGAGACTTTGGCAAGGTAGGGCCACAAGGGACCACGTCCGCACGCCGGGAACACCCCAACAGGACGGCCAAGACTCCTGCGACTGCTTATTCAGGTCACCAGTCGTGCACGTCAGCCACCCGGTGCCTCATGAGTGCAATCTCGGTCGGCGTCCTTTTCAGGGTCAGGACTGCAGTGCGCCCCAAGGACAGAGGTGCCACAACAGGATGCTTTTCACTGTAGGAGTAGTAGGATGGTAGCGGATAATAGAGGGGTCCGGAGCACTCTTAGAGTGCGACCGCCATCTTGACGCGCGAGACCACGCCCCCTACTAGTCACATTTAAAGTGATTTTTGGAGTTTTGGTGACATGTTTATATAACAAATCAGCTCTTTTTACATTTGCAATCTTGTTGAACGCTTTTTGGACAGTATGAGTGTGATAGCACTCTGTATAAAACGATTTCTGATATTGTCAGCCCCTGTTTTGAAATCCATATCTTTACTACATATACGTCTCGCTCTGAGAAATTCTCCATAAGAAATATTATGCTTTTGATGAGTGGGATGAGCAGAGGTACAATGTAAATACTGTTTACTGAAGTGGACTTCCTATATATCGTGCTCATGGGTTTCTGATTTTCCACATATATAGTGCAATCTAAGAAATGTATAGTTTCTGCACTATACTCAATTGATAATTCTAAGTTGGAAGAGTTTTGGTTCAAACTAGAATGGAACAGGGTTAAGGTGTTAATATTACCCCTTTCAAATGAGTTAAATGTTGTAAATGAACCTTAGCCATAATAGTACATTGTTCTCAAACTTTTCAGATAGATCACCACAACATATTTCATTCTCAAATTTGCCCATGAACAAAGATGCATATGATGGTGCAAAACGAGAACCCATTGCGGTTCCGCAAGTTTGATGTTATAACGAGCTCACATAAAGCGTGTTATGTTTAATTGCTTAGCGGCAAGATTACTTTAGACATGTGGACAACGGTCCTCTCTTCAAGTAACAAGTGCGTTCAGGTAACCCCTTGAGAGTGTGATAATGTTTGTTTTGTTCAATTGTTTAGTGGCAAGACTATTTCAATTATGGGGGCAATTGTCCTCTCTGTAAATAAGTGTGTTTGGGTAACGTCGTTAAAGTGCGATAGTGTTTAGCATGTGGGCTGCGGTCAACCTTTTGAATAACAGTGTTTTGATCTATGCGTGTCTGCTTACAATCGCATTAGATACGCGATTACGGCAGCCAAGTGTTTTTTACAAAATATTGCCCTCATGCAGCTGCATTGCGATTGATACGCTGCCACTTCCCCTAACATTCTTTAAACTATCAATCAATGACCGACCTCGTTTAAGAAGCACCGATTGCACTTTATTATGAGGATTTTTGTACATTAGCATTTCTACATTTTTAACTATAAACCCACCTTATTTAGGAAACACTGTTTGGTATTTGTCAGACAGTATGTATATGCACCAGCACTTTACTTTAACATTGGTTGTACAGGTAATATTCCTCATGATTCTGCACTTTGTCAGGAATATGCATTCATACTAGCACTTTATCTGAGTGCGGTGTTGTAGTTGTGTTGACACCGATACATATGAGTTTTATTTTTTGTCTCCTAGTAAGTGAAGTTTAAATCCATCCCGTTCCTTATATGAATTATCGATACGCATTAATATAGTATTCAATGTGAGTATTACCACAGAAGAATCTTTTCATCATTTTTGTGCTATATATTTAAAGCACCCCTGATATTGTGTTTTTTATAATAAAAAGACACTAACCTTCCTTTTTATAGACTCAGGAGAATATCCATTCTGATCATCATTGAACATTTTTTCTACAGAGAATTTAATATTGGTATGCATAAACTTGTTGCTCAATCTTAATCCCAGTTATTCATTATCTTGGTGGAACTTTTAGTTATATATTATTCACTTGAACTTTATTGCAAATATGATGTAACAGCACAGTGTGTCTTTTCTCGTTTTTCTCAATTCACATATACTGTACCCTCTAACTGATTCACTTTCTTACTAATTCTGATCATTGTGATAAGCATGTGGTACTTTTTTGCATATAAGGAATGCCAATCTGGCATTTGCTTTTTCTTTTTGCTATTTTGTTTTAATAAGTACGTCTTCCCTCTTCTTCCCCTGGCACCGGTCTCATTAATCTTTTAAGCTTCAGGTTGTTCTAATTCGCTTAAGTTACAACGTCTACATTTGATGAAATTTTGATTCTCAATCATTGTTATGTTGTATAAATCAATATATTAAATTATTATTAGCATTTTTCTCTTATCATTTTCCTTTCTTTCACTATAATCTATTATTCTTCATATCTTTATACCGTTGTAATCATGTTCATTATTCCTGTACTGCTGTATTACAATTACTGCATTTTGTAATATTAATATTTGAAGCCCAGAGGAAGCGACATGTTGTTGTGAAATTCGTGTTGGCCTATGAAGAATTACAGAAATTAATTTAAAAATTCTATTTGACTCAAGAATTCTTGACGATTAAGATTCATATTTAATCATCAGATTGTCCTCAAATACAGTCTGTGTTCAGTTTATTTCTTATACAGGACTGGAGAGATTTGTCCTGTAAACTTTATTTTGAGTTCAGGGTTTAACCCTTAGAAATCCCCCTTTCCCCTCCCTTGTGATAAATAGGGTGTGGCTATATACATATTGAGATCCGGTCTTGACATAAGAGATTGCGTGAGTTATGCCATAGGCACTAGTGTAGTGATCCGACATCACACATGGATGCTGGTCACATGATTTTCTAGGGATGTGCAGGCATCTCTTATGGATATGCATATTGATAGCTCCAGATTTTTTTGAGGAAAAGGCAGATTTTGCACTGGAGCACTTCAAGGAAAGTCGTGTCACAGTCTGCCTGCTGGGCTTGTTGCCAACCTGTTAATTTCACCAACCTTACTGAAACTTCAGGGGGACTTGCGAGGTCTTGCTTATTGCCAAAGGTAGCCCGTACAACACCACACGCAGCCCATTTGTCTTTCCAAGCGACGTGGTGGAGGCCAATTTCGAACTCGGCAGAAGGTACAGGATTCATCATTTTCCTTATCTATTTCCACAACTGCAACTAAACCACTCTGATTCCCCCTTCTTTGGTCGTTTGTGGTCAGTAGTGGACAAATTGTGCTTTGTACTCAGCTGACTTGCAATTACCTCAGATCGTGGGTTCTGCAGACTGTTCAACATGGTTTCACCCTTCCATTCTTATTTTCACCCTTAAGTTTCTATGCATACTCGGACTTCTTTGGCACATCATGGCTTCATTCTCAACCAAGATTTTCAGTACTGTGGGCCAAAGGGGCCTTAGAGTCCTATAGATGGCAAGAGGCATGGGATGCTACTCCCATCTACTTTTTGGTGCCTGATAAGGATGACAAGCTCAAGCTTATTCTAGATCTCCGGTTTTTGAACAGTTTACTTCTAAAGGACTGGTTCAAAATGCTGACTCTGGCCCGGTTCCTATTTGCTTTGGATCAATGGTACCAAATTGTGTCCTTGGATTTGCTTGACTCATACTTTCATGTACCTGTCCTCCAGTCCCGCAGATGCTTCTTTAAGTTTGTGATAAGATGCAAAACTTTCAGTTTGCTGTCCTGCTCTTTGGCCTCTTGTCCGTCCCCCCTTTGGTGTTGGCAAAGGTAGTGGTGGTGCTTGCAGCCGACCTTCACCGGTCAGAGATACACTTGTACACTTCCTTGACGACTGGTTGCTGACAGCAAGATTGTCTCGGTCAGTCGTGAAACTCCTTAGACAACAGTTTCCTTGCTGATCTCCCTGGGGTTCTCCACCAACAAGTTGATGTCCTCTCTGGAAACAATGCAGAAGATTCCATTCACTGGGGCCATCCTGGACACGTTAGCTATCAAGGCCTTTCCAACTCTGAACGCCTTTCTTCAATTCATCAAGGGGATGTCGATACAGGTCCCGAGGGACAACACAGCTGCCATGTGCTACTGTAACAAGCAGGGCGGTGTGCAGTTGCAGGCGCTATTACAGCTAGTGCTGAGACTCAGAGGGTGGCTCGACCTTCCGGATATCCCTCTGAAGGCCAATCATGTAGTAAACGTTCTCAGTATCGGGGTGGACAAGCTCAGGAGATGCTATCTGGCAGATCGTGAATGGCATCTACACCCTAGTCCAGTGTCCAGTGGGTCATGCTTGAGAAGATCTTATTGCTACTGTTGAGAATGTGCAGTGCTGCACATACTGCACGCTAGAGTTTCTTCTTCAAGGCTCTCATTCAGTCTGTAATGGGGCTGCAGTCTGTTGTATTTCTTTCCACCCCTGCCTATTCTTCCCATAGTTCTAAAGAAGGTTACAAAAAGACCAAGCTTAGCTCATCCTGATAGCTTTAGATTGGGCCAGCAGAATGTGGTACTTAAATTGGGCCAGCAGAGTGTGGTACTCCGATCTTAGCCTTTGGGTGGACCTTCTTTCCCAGCAGCAAGAGAGGCTGCTACACCTGCACCTCCACAATCTACACCTTTATATGCTTAGATTGAGTGGAACCATCTAAGCAGTTTCGGCCTGCCGGCAGAAGAGCAGTTGTTATCTTAGCTGCTTGAGGCAAGTCTATCGATTTACTCTGGTCACACAGAAAATGTTATGGCCTGCTGTGAGAATGGTCAGGTTTACCCACTTCAGGCCAAGTTATCTGATGTGCTGTTGTTTGGTCTTCTGCTAGCCTGATTAGGTTTTGCTGTGGGCACTTTCAGCCTTTTTACATAGGTCTAACCAATCTTTGTTGTTTGTCACAGCTGGGGCAAGGTAACACACACAGTAGACACCCAACCCGAAGATTCATCAGACCGTGACCAGGCTGTCCAAAACTTTTCCGCATGGATCATCAAATGCGCCAACAGAGTTGTCGCAATAAACCTGCGAAAACCAACAAAACCTCAAAACAAGCCAGCTGGTTCACCCCAGAGCTCAGAACCACATAGCACAACTGTTACAGACTTGAGAAACAGTGGCACGCCATAAGGAACCCCTCCAACAGAGCCGCTCACAAAGCAGCCTTCAGCAACTACCACCGGCGCATTAAGGAAGCCAAGAGATCACAGTCTGCATCGATACAGCGGCCAACCACATGAAATAACTCTTCAAAATAGTCAAGGAATTCTCCAACCCAGCAGCCACAGGGAACATAATCCACCCCTCTCAAGAACTCTTCGACACCCTCTCAGACTACTTCCACAGCAAGATTGCCAACATCTACAACAACTTCGACCCCCAGCCCACCGCTTTCAACCTCAACAGCCTCAACCAACCAGCACACACCAACTGAATTATCACCACTTGGTCTCCGCTCGCCACGGTCACATGTCATCCATTCATCCCGGGGCACCCACCGACCCCTGCCCTTACTGTCTTTTCAACCTCGGAACTGACCCCATCAGCACAGAACTCACCAGCATAAGCAACACCTCCATCACCATAGCACCCTTCCCGGATAGATGGAAACACGCAGAGGTCAGACCCCTCCTAAAGAAATCCCTCTGCCTACCCTAGCAAACTCAGGTCGACCGATCTCCCTGCTCCCCTACCCGACCAAAGTACTCTAGAAGGCCATCACAAACAGCTTACCGAATATCTGGAACAAAACCACCTACTTGACGCCTCCCAATCAGGATTCTATGCCAACCACAGCACTGAGACCGCCCTGATCGCTGCCACAGATGACTTCAGAACCCTCCTCGACCGCGGAGAGATGGTGGCTCTGATCCTCATCGACCTCTCTGCTGCTTTCGACACCGTTTCCCACCACACCCTCAGCAAAAGACTCTACAACATAGGCATTCAGCAAAACGCCCTCAAGTGGATCACCTCTTTCCTCACATGACCCACACAGAACATCCAGCTGCCTCCCTTCACCTCCGAACCCAATGACATCTCATGCGGCGTACCCCAATGATCATCCATCAGCCCCACTTTGATCAACACCTACATGACCCTCCTCACAGACATCGTCAGATCTCCAAGGCCTCAACATAATTTCCTATGCAGACAATACTCAACTCATCCTCTCGCTCACCGAAGTCCCCTCCTCCACCAAAATAAACTTCTGCCAAGTCATGACCAACGTAGCCAACTGGATGCGAGACAACTGCCTTAAACTCAGCTCCAACAAGAGAGAAGTACTGACCTTCGAAGAACACAACTGTATGGGACAACAGCTGGTGGCTAGCAAAGCTCAGACAAACACCCACACCTACAGACCATGCACGCAACCTAGGCATCACCCTCAACAGCGAACTGACCATGAAATGACATGTCAATGCAGTCACCTCCTGCTGCTTCCGCACCCTCCACAGAATCTTCACATGGATCCCAGTCAACACCAGAAAGACCGTCATCCAGTCCCTCGTCACCAGCCACCTCAACTACGGCAACACTCTCTATGCTGGCATCTCCACCCAGCTCCTCAAAAGACTCCAGACCATACAAAACGCTGCAGCCAAACTCATCCTGGACCTCCCCAAACTGACCCACATCACCCACCCCACCTCAGAAACCTCCATTGGCTCTCCATCCAGAAGAGATGCCTGTTCAAGATCCTTAAGCTCGTCTACAAAGGTCTGCATGATCAAGGACCGCCGTACATCAGCCAACAACTAAACTTCCACCTACCCGCAAGACACTTGCGCTCCTCCTAATTCGCCCGTACGCACCCCCTGTATCCGTCGCAGCTGCGAAGGGGGGCGCTCCTTCTCCTACATCACCGCCAACATCTGGAACGACCTACCCCACCATTTTCCAACAGCACGGACTTCAGGAAGAAACTCAAGACCTGGCTCTTCGATGGAGACGTTGCACTCACAGCGCCCAGATACCCCTGGACCCTAGACAGTGTTGCGCTATACGAATGCTGATTGATTGACTGAGTCACCTCTTGTGATACATTTCCTCATATGGCTGATATATATTTCCTCCTGCACCTGTTATTTATGCTACTGTAGGACCTTAACTTGATGTGCATACTTTGGAGCCTAGGCACAGCTGTCCTCTTAGGCTGTTGACGGGGAGTGGGGTAAGGAGTTATTTAAAAATAAAAGAAAAAGAACTTACCTTACGGCCACGTCTCTCCGTTGTCTGTCCTTGCATCGGGATAGAAACAGGAAGCAGGTAGCCAGGCTCCCCTGACCACTCACAACGCTGCAATGCAGCGTTGTGATTGGTCTGAGCGCCATGGTTCGGCGCTCAGCCAGGGACTGGGGGCCTGGCCATGTTCTCCATGCAGGCTATGACATAGCCTGCATTGAGAACATGGAAAGTGCGCATGACTGTGGGCCGGCCAAACAGTCATTGCGCACTTAGGAGGGTGCTACCATTCCTCCCCTGCTCTGCAGCCCCCGCCCGTCACGCAAAGCTTTTATTGCTTTGTTATATGTTATTGTTATAATGTTATTATCATTTTATTTTTTCCTTTCTTTTACTGCTTCAAGGCAGTGGGGCGACGCTCCTGCACCTTAGCGGAGGAGCCGCCACTGATGTTGACTCTTAAGACTGTTTTCCCCATTTCCATTACTTCTGTCAACTGTGTCAGTGAACTGCAGGCACTGTCATTGCAGCCTCCATGTACAACCTTCTTTTCTGACAAATTAGTGCTATGGACTCATGCTTCCTTTTACCAAGAGGTATGTCACCCTTCCACGTGGGACAGTCCATAACTATTCTCACTTATTTCTCTCTGCCATATCCTTCTGAGGAGGAAAGGCTTCGCCAGTAAAATCTCATTGACCGCACTAAGAATAACCAGCTTTTCGTTGGTTTTGCCAATGCAGAAATGGAATGGCAGTTCAGAAGCAGACCTTGTCTGGATCGATCATCCTGTGCATAAATATGTGTTATGCCCTGGCGAAGGAGGAGTATCCTTAGGGCATTCAGGCTCATTTCGCCAGAGCCAACACCACCACTACAGCATTGGCAAGTGGTATTCCAGTGTTCGACACATGGCAGGCTCCTCCATGGGCGTACGTGCACA
The DNA here is from genome assembly GCA_963921515.1 of Calotriton arnoldi. Lineage (NCBI taxonomy): Eukaryota > Metazoa > Chordata > Amphibia > Caudata > Salamandridae > Calotriton > Calotriton arnoldi. The sequence goes on from CAWUFW010001783.1 coordinate 1,247,005, forward strand.
CCATCACCAGGTATTACTATTGTGACAGTCAAGTCCGCAGGGAGGGCTATTTTGTGTGCTAGGTTCTGCAGGTCCTCCTGATATAAGTCCACTCAGACGCTCCAACTTTTGGGAGACACTGCTTTCGTATCGTTTGAAAAGTTGAAGACTCTGTGGTTAGAAGTATCTAACAGAATTACAAATGACTTCCCTTCGGCAATGCTCTATCTAGTGGACTACCAATTCCTCACTGTCCTCTCTCTCCTCCCCGTTCTATGGAGCGGACTTTTATCATTTTAAAAAGGTTCCAGTGTTAGGTTCGGCGCACTCTCACGTTTGCAATCTGTCAAAGTCGATTGCGTCTGAGGGCTCGGAAGAATTGAAAAAGAAAGTGGACGTCAGCGTGCAGTGGTGGAGCCGCTGTACAGCGCCATGCCGTCACTTCTGGAAGCAGTGCACAGTGCAGTATCACTAGCACTACCGACCGGCGCACGGGAACAGCTGTTAAAAACTTACCAGATCCAGTCTGACGCCTGAGAGAATTTAAAAGGTGGGGAATATCTGGTAAGATAGAGTAACCACCAAAAAGAGGGTTTGAGGTTAAGTAACTCGCTCAGCTGGTAAATTCTGTTCGAAAATCCATCCAGTTAAACAAATAATTTCTAAAAAAGTGAAAAGAGATGTGTAGTTAAGTGGGAATAATCTCTCCTGGTCCCCCTTTTTAAAAACAGGAATTTTTATATGATGAAATGAAGTAAGAAACAACATAAATGAGAGTAGGGTCAAGCCTTTAATTTAAAAAGAAAAATAATACATTCACATTTCTCTGTGGCTCTTTTCAAACATGGAAAGGAAAACATAATTTCTGATTGATTTTAACTTTTCAAGGTCAAATGTATCCGCGTTAAGCAGAGTAAGCGTTTTAGTCCTTTCGAAGGAGGGGGTGATTCATATTCATTTAGGAAACCTTTTGGCAAGTCAAGGTTGTGGGAGTTGAGGTTCCAGGGGTGCTCTCCTGTGGTACTCGAAATTCTCTCTTTTCGTGGTGCCCCTGCACTTCACTCCCATCAATGCTTCTCCTGCTGTTCTTTAATGCATCGCCCCTTCTGCTGCGCTGCCGTTCACTTTTTTTGGGCCCCCGTCTGCTGCGGCACTTCACACCGTCCCCGTTTGTTGTCATATATCCTTTGTATTTAATTATGAATTTTATTCCTATCGCAAAAACCTCATCACAGGGGTAGCTGAGCGTATTACAGTGAACTTTTTTTTTTGCACTTTTATATAGCGCGACCCAAAGGCATTGGAGCGCTTTACATGAGCACCAGTTACATTACACAAGTACACATTCATTTTTGGTAGGCACGGACAGATGAAGTGGTTTGCCCAGGATCACGGTGTTGAGCCAACGCCTAGACTTGAAACTGGTTCCCCAGTTCCAATGTCGGCGGCTCTGGCTGTTACGCCACATTCTCTCCATATACAGGAAAGCCTGCAGTACAATATGACTAGAAGGGAGAAAGCATTTTAGCAAATCTTAAAAGAGGAAAGATTGCCTTGGTAATTAAGGATAGGAGAAATTAATTAAGCAGTGATAGATTTTGAGTATCTTGCTGAAGAAAAAAGACTGGGAGACAGGCAGATTTGCTTAGAAAGGATGTTCCATGTTTTTGTGGCAACGCCAGTGAGCGTTCAATCAAGGGACCTATGTACTGTCAAACTGGTTGCAAAAAGAGATTGCCAATTGTGTACTGAATTTATGCAGCTACTATTTGATTTTGCGAGCAACTTTTATACTATTAGGTCGCTTAACAAAATCGCCAATCAAAGGAGAAGATGGGTCACAGAATTGCATGCCTAATGACTATTAATTACGCAGGTCGCGATTTGTGACGCCCTGTGATTGGCTGCAAACACAGGGATGGTGGTCTCTGCAAACACAGGGATAGTGGCCTGCAAGGGACAGCAGACCACCATGTACGAGTTTGTATTCCCAGTTTTTTTTATTCGGCCTGTGTTCCTTAAAGGATCAGCCCTGTAAAGGAACTGATGATGCTTTAATTAAATTAAAAAATTCCGTCTGGGAAACCATCATCACTGGACCACTGCCTGCCCCCCTGAGGCTGCCAATACTATTTACAAAGGGGAACTTGTGCAGCTGGGACCCTCTTTCCCCTTTGCAAATCAGTTCCTTTAAGGTGTTGGTACTGTTTAATGACTGTTCAATAAAAAACGGCCCCCCAGGGGCCCAAAACCGGCCCCCACCCTAGCGGCCCACCGGGGAAACGCCCGGTGCCCGTTACGGCCAGTCCGGCCCTGGTTCAATGACTTGTCATCGCAATTTGGAAAGAACCCCCCTTTAACCCCTTTCCAAAATGAAATTTGGTATGGGTCGTAAATGGGTTTTGTACATAATAGCCATTTTCGATGGCAAACCCTGTGGGTTTGCAAATGGCAAGCTTGCTTTTTTACATATGGCCCCAAGTCGTGGAGTCAGTTTGGTTCTGTGACCACCAGTCACTTCTGTGCTTGGTATGCCTGGTGTCTGTGACTGATCTTACCTCGAAGCATTTGTTCTCATAGATGTCTGACTTTCGCTCCACGCAGTGATCCTTTTACAATTATTTATCCATAGTTATGGTGGTGCTGGCCCGTTATGCATTAACAGGTAGGGGCCTACCTGACATCAAATAACTCTTTGGGAGCTGCCCATGCGAACCTGCAGGAGCCTCTGACAGAAAGAAGATCTGTCTATCCTTGAAGGCAGACCTCTGCTTTGTAAAGGTAGAAGAGGGAGCAGCGACCCTTACCTTTCTTCCCTCTCTGCATCTCCTAATAGGAGGTGACCTGCTGAACCTTTCATATTTGCAGAGGGAGGGCAGATGCACAGGGAAACGTTCCCATTCCCTTGGTCCATTAGACATGTCTTCTTAAGCGCAAAATCTAGCCCAGAGGATCAGCACAAACGCCCAGCAAAGCATGTGCGGGGGCAGTATGGCTAGCAAACCATGATGAAGCAAAGCAAAACGTTAGTATGATGAAAAGAATAACAAGCATTACACAAATTGAAGCATCATTAAGGTTCCCACAGAAGAAAATGAGGAGCCGAGCAGTTGCCAAGATGAAGAAGAGAAGCCAGAGCATTCAAGGCTTTGTGCTGGAAACAATTGTTGGGAGCAGATTAAACGGACTGTAGCCAGATCTCATGATGTTTCTCTAGATCAGGTTGAAGGGAAGGGTCCCTAGCAGTTTAAGGGTCATAATGTACGTTCAGCTAAATGGCACAGGGATTTCAGTTGTTAGGCAGCACTTTATAATGTCCTTTACTTTCCAGTGGTAGTTTTGGTCTAGCATTCAAGACCAAATACATAGGAGTCGGTTTGAAGGCTGGCACTGTATACAATATGAAACTGGTTAACACAATCCGTACAGGTCAATGTCCAGCCAGATTGGTTGCTTTTGCCTTATGTCCTACCTCTTATGGCTACCGAGCTATGAGCCAAAACCGTTTTGCTGCAACATGACATCAACACAGTGAAGATGGTGTCTACTGGCTAGCAAATGAATGGTGTTCTCGTGTAGTCTTGTGAAGTCTGTTACTCAGCCCTACAATATCTGCAGTGCCTTTAAGGGTGTGGATACATCACTACTGTAGTTTTACTATGAGATGAATAGTCAATGGGCCAATGTCCCAATGGGGAGAACAAAGCTACATGAGGTGGGAGGACTTCTTCCCAGCGTGGTCCCAGCTGGAGGGAGAGGAATTTGCAATACAAAGCTTCATCATCCCTGAAACATACTAAGGGCCTTATTATGAGTTTGGTGGCGCGGGACCGTCCCGCTCCTGCACCGCCAAACCCGTGTAAGACCCGCCCGCCCACCAGATGAGGAGTTTTCTCCTGGTCTGGCGGGCGGTTCTCTGGCATTTCCAGGGCTGTGCCTGTGAAATAGGCACCGCAATGGGAACGTCAAAGGCAGTACCTGCACGGCATGGACTGCTGCAGTCCATACCGTTCAGCTACTGGGGTACATGCACACAGGGGGGCACATGTTGTGCCCCCTGTGTGCATCCACATGGCGTAAGCACCAGGGGGCCCTGTAGGACCCCTTTTGTTTCCTCCCCACCATAGTTTTCATGGCGGGCTCACTGCTGTGGAAACCGTGGCAGAGAGGAAATTGTAATATGCTTGGTGGGACCGCGGCAGTCCCGCCAAGCATATTGCGGCCTCCGGACTACCACTCAACCGCCAAGGATTGGTGGTTCTCTGGCTGTTGCTGCAGCTGCGGTGGTCCCAGTGTAGCCCGACCGCTCTAGTCGTAATAGGGCGGTCGGGAGACCACCAGGCTCATAATAAGTCCCTTAGTCTAAGCAGGTCTTCAGTGTGTAGTTCCTCCAGATGCTGATTACAGACATCTAGCGCTTATTCTGTCCAGGGGAGCTGGATAGGGGTCTAGCTTTCAATCAGTGAGGGCTACTATGTGAAATATTAGGCTGTCCGCAAGCGAGGGGAGGTTCAGTCTCATGGGCTTCCTTCCCAGGCCAATGGTGCGAACATGTTTCAGCCAGCTGGATGTTTGCCAGCCTTAATCCAGACACGAGAATGGAATAAGAGCATTCAAAGTTGTGACATTAAAGTACCCGACCAGGGTAGGTTCTCACCAAGACAGGAGGTTTAGGATCTCCTGAAAGTGCGTAAGGCGTTATTCCAAACAGACAAGATGGCTTAAGGGTCTCCTGAAGCTGTACATAGGAGGCTCAGAGCTTCCAGTGGTGTAGATAGTGCAGGGTAGGTATAAACCTATTGCGTGCTGTCACCATGATGGGTTCTGTTTTAGCCTAGATGTGATGACCTGGATGAATCTCATCAAAGCACTCTCCATTGAACGATTTCAGTTTTATGTAGCAGATCCTCTGGCAGTGATTGCTCTATTCCAGAACCTGAAGGGACATGAGTCTTTAATGAGGTGTACTGTTAGGGCAGGGGACCTTAAGCGAGCCATTCAGGCTGTAGTTTCTAAAGTAAAGGTGTCCTTATCACGACTAAGTGATATGCAAGAACTCTTTGGTCCGTGAAAGCATCAGGCAGCAGTGTTCTTTTCATTCTTTAAGCTTTGTGTCCTTGTTTTGGGCCCACCTTCCACTTCTGTACCTTTACTGGTTTCTCTTGTTCATTCCGTTTTTATCCTGTTGGCCACAAGATTTCCATCCACCCTCACCCTTCCTCTGGTGCAATGGTATAACTCTCCAGAACTTAATATCACTTTGGCAGCCAGGAAGACCAGCAGTAATCATCTCCCTTCTTTCATGTGGCGCAGACTGAGCGGTGCTGCGGTCATTTTTTCTTCACATATTTTATTGCTCTTTTTGTTATTTGTACTTGGGGTGGATGCTGCTCTGGCCCTCAAGGAATCAATTCTTTTTTTCTTATGTTTACTTTGATTACTTTGATCTAGACATGCATACATATTTGTTTAACTGTGCTGAGCATTTTAATGTCTAATAACCGAAAGGCTGAATTGCTCATAACAAATCCGCACCGCTGGCTCCCTGCAAGTATTAAACATGAACAAATTAGGTGATCGGCCCTTCAGCCACAGTTTACTGAAATATTTATGTACCTAATTTAAAAAAAAAAAATGTTAACACAGGAAGCGGCAGTGAACGGTTTGTGTTTCATATGTTCAGTCTGTTTTGTTGTGCCCAATAGAAGCATCCACATAATGTTCCTGAGTGATGGGACAAATATTGACATACACAACATATTAGTGAGCAGTAGGGCAAATCTGGGCATGCAGTAAGGGCTACTGAGTGATGGTGCAAGTCTGAACAGGCTTTCAGATTAAGTGTTGTTGCAAATGTGAGGCTGAACTCAAGATTTGAGAATGCAGATTGAACATGCTTTCAGGATTAACACGCACTGAATATTTCTGAGTGACGGGGCAGATTTGCACATGCACTTCTCACTAGTGAGCATTAGGGCAAATCTCATCATGAACTAAAGATTACAGTCCTGGTGCAGATCTGAACATGCATCTAAGAATTGCTGAATGATGGTGCAGTTGTCAATATGCATGTAAATGTGAGTGCTGGTGCAAATCTGAACACATACTATGTCGTATTCAGGCAAATCTGAGTCCTCTCAATAATCTAGTGCATGGTCAGAACACCCTCTACTTATTTTAAGGGACAGGACAAAGGAGTCTGAGTGACGGAGCAGACCTAACCATGCACAAGGATCACTGTGTCATGGGGCAAATCTGAACATAGCCTAGGATTACGGAGTCAAAGAGCAAAATTTTGGATTGATAATGTTGTCAATCAGTGACAGTGTTTGCATTCTGATCTTTTTTCATCTTCTTATACTTCATATATTTTACATTTTGCAATTATTTAATGTAATCTGAATGATGAATCTGTTATAATGATTGTATCTTTTTTATTGCCAAGAGTTCCACCCTTGAGCAAAGCCCTTTTTATTTGGTTTGGCCCGACAACACTGCTGTTACCAGACCTTATCTGATCAACAACAAAATTACTTTCAGAAGTACTTCTGACGGAGGAGCTTAGGACCCACCAACATGTTGGTTACCTTGAGTTCAACATTTGATTGGGCAGAATGTGTGCTACCACTGAAGGAGTGCTTGTACTGCATGTTTTACCTTGTGGGAAAGCTTATGTTGAATAAAAAAGAATTGTGTTGAATATGGTGCAAAACCAGTGATCTAAAGTATAGACATGATCTGTTTATTATGAGAAGTTACAATAAGGGCAGCAGGCCTCGGTATTTATTGTGAAAAGCAGCTTAGAGTCAATTGGCATTTAAGGGTGGATTTTTTTAACTCTTATTTATTATTTTATGACCATATACCCGATGCTTTCCTGTGGGAAAGTTCACACTCCACACAGTTGGCCTGAGTTGGTTATGGTGACAAGCCAATGATGAAGGCTATATGCCTGATTGTTTCACTGGGAATAGTTGTGTCCATTGCCGTAGGTCCGATCAGTTTAATGCGAAAGGTTATGACAAAGACAGTAGGCCTGACTTATTGTAAAAATCAATTGTTAAAACCAACAGGCCATTATAAGTGGATTGTTATCACTCTGTGTTATAGACTGTAGACAGGCATCATGTTACATGTAGTCTCATAGATTACCATAGAAGGCAAGGGTTTTGGTGTTCATGACCCACTCAAACAAATAGTGGGGCTCGTAGATTCCCACTTTGATAAACCCTATTAGGCCCTCTTAAGAGCGATTTTGTAGGGTTTTGACAAATTCTGGGGTATGTAGGATGTCTTTAATGGGTGCTGGTGTGGTCTGGAAGGCCATAGAGCAGGGCATTGTAACCATCAAAATGCGAAAATAGGAGGTTTTGAGCAGCAGTTCTAAAGCTGCTTTCTGGAACCCTCATCTACACATTAGAGTCTTGAATGGTATTCACTGGCAGTCTCCTAAACGGATTCTCCTTTTACCTTTCCAATCAACACCAGTTTGTTCACATGGGCACCTCCAGGTCCCAAATGATCCCTATCACTGGAGGAGTCTGCCAGGGTTCCTTTCTGTCTCCTGTCATTTCCAACCTCTACATAGAGCCGTAGGAGTACAAATCAAGATTCTCCAATATGCTAACGATATACAGTTCTGCTTGAAAGTCTCCTCTTCTTCAAGCATTCACAGCCTCAAACACTGCCTGCACATCATCTAATGCCTCCCTGAAGCTCACCCCAACCAAAACAGAATTCCTGTTATCTGCTAAGATCAACCACATACATACATAACCCTGATGATCACGCAAATGCCGCCTATACCCGAGAGACACGAAAAGTTGCGCCAGAGCAGACCGCATCAAGGCCAACTCCAACCACAGCAAAGCTTTCTTCAACATCATCAGAGAGCTCTTCAGCCCATCAGCTACCAAAAACACGATCACCCGGTCTAAGGAGCTCTGCGAGACCCTGGCAGACTACTTCCACAACAAAATTTCCACCATCGACAGAAACTTCGAACCCCAACAAACCTACCTCCCCAGCCTCCCCTCTCCAACTTATATCTCCGCATGGGTGCAGCTCACCACACGGAACACTAGAAAATCAACTAGAAACTCATCGCCATTCTCAACGCATCCATCACCACGGCCACCTTCCCCGATGAATAGAAACACACAGAGGTTAAACCGCTCCTCAAGAAGCCTTCAGCTGACCCCAGCAAACTCCAGAACTACTGCTCCATCTTTCTGCTGCCCTTCCCTGCCTGAGTCCTCGAAAAGGCCATTACCTCCAACTTACCTAACACCTGGAGAACAACAATGTACTGGACGCCTCCCAATCCAGTTTCCGCGCCAACCACAGCACAGAGACCACCCTGATCACTGCTACCAACAACATCAGAACCCTCCTTGACCGGGGCGTAACAGCGGCCCTGAACCTCCTCGACCTCTCAGCAGCTGTAGACACCATATCCCACCACACCCTCATCAAAAGGCTTCATCACATCGGGATTCAGGAAGACGCCCTCAAATGGATCGCCTTCTTCTTCAGAGGAAGAACCCAGAGAATCCGCCTACCACCTTTCTATCTGCAGCGCCCCTCTATGCTTATCCCTCAGCCCTACCTGTTCAACTCCTACATGACACCCCTGGCCAATATTGTCAAACTCACGGCCTCAACATCATATCCGCATCCTCTCTTTCAGAAGACCCCTCCACCACCAGGACCAGCTTCCACAACTGCATGACGAGCGTCGTAGACTGGATGAAGACCAACTGCTTAAAGCTCAACATAGACAAGACTGAAGTGCTGATCTTTGGAAACAACTCATACCCGTGGAACAACTCCTGGTGGCCTGCCGAACTCTGACCCATACCGACAGACTAAACCGGCATCCTTGGCCTTCAACCTGGACAGCAAACTCTCCATGAAAAGACAGATCAACGAAGTCTCGTCTGCCTGCTTCCACACTCTTTGCATGCTCCAGAAGATCTTCAAGTGGCTCCCCATCAACACCAGGTAAACAGTCACTCAGGCCCTGGTCACCAGCCGGCTGCACTATGGCAATGCACTGTACGCAGGAATCAGCACCCAACTCCTGAAGAGGCTCCAGACAATACAGAACGCAGCTGCCAGACTCATCCTCGACCTCCCCAACGGACCCACATCATTCTCCACCTCAAGAAGCTCCACTGACTACCCATCCAGAAAAGATGGCAATTCAAGATGCTGATACACGCCTCCAGAGCCCTCCACCGCCAAGGATCAGTTTACATCAACAACCGCCTGAACTTCCACCAACGCTCTAGACACCTCCGCTCCGCCACCCTCGCGCACATTCCTCATAGCCACCGCAGCCACAGTGGAGGACGCTCCTCCTACCTCGCCGCCAAGGCCTGGAATGACTTTCCCGGCACCTCCGAACCTCATCCTCCCTCATGCAATTCAGAAAGGGACTCCAGGCCTGGTTGTTCGACTGATTCCACCCCGAGCAGCAGGAGCCCAGCGCCTAAATACCCTCACAGGTGATGAGCCACGCTTTACAAATCCTAGTTGATTGATTGATTGAAGCCTACATTGACTGCTCTACCATATTGGGGCTGTTGTTTGGGATATGGACCCTGTTGGACAGAGCCTGTTTTGAAATCATACTGTCGGGGTTTTTTTTTGTTTTTTTTAAGTCCATGCCAAATTGCTCATACTTATTTTGCTTACACTTACATTTGACAAGAGCACTGCGCTGTCACCTTCACTGTTCGCTGCAGTACCTTTTTTATTATTTGACAATTTACATAAAATATACTGTATTTTATGACGTTGTTGGTTTGTTGTGTCTCGTGACTTGCACTCAACTTGCATTCATCACCTTACCTTTACTTATGAATTTGTCAAAGTGTACGCCCAAACGAACCACTGTTTCCGATGTCTAAGATCACTTTAGCCAGCAGTTCAGTTAATTAAATAAGGGAAGGCTAGTTTGAATTCCTTAACCTATTCTTAAAGATCCATAGTTTAGGTACCAGTAACATCTCTACCATGAGAGAGCTTGCAGGAGACCAAATCTAGCAAAGTCCAGGTGGTCTAGTGGACATCAGACATATCACGACTAGGGAGTAAGGGAGAGATACGCTATCAGATAGAGTGTATGTGAAAGATTGCAGGGAAGACATATAAGATGGTGAGATGCTTGAAATAGAGTAGCTAGATGGTTTCAGAAGCCTAGCCTGATGGAGAGAGACAGTTCAACATGGTTGGCATCTTGATTCTTAGACATTGGCAGATGGTGGTGGTTGATTTATTTTATTGTGTGCTGTAAGTGTATGTATATTGCACATCATACCCCAGCTAAGGTACTGAAGGGTGTTAGCAAATTGTTTGCTTGCTACACCGTGGGGATGTGTTTGGTTGCAAAAGTGTTAATCTTCAGTGTGACTTATGTGGTAGCTTTTTGGTGCTGTGCATGAGTGACCGGAGTGGTGCTCTTATGCTAGTTTGTGTTGCAAAACCTAAGCATATAATGTCATAGAAGGGGGTCAAATGTTCTATGTAATGCTCATATTGTTGGGCGAGACACTGGATGCAGCTGATCATGGTAAATGATCTTGAGTGTCTATGAGCAGTAACCGACGAGTGAAGAGTGGGCATTATTCTGGTGCACTAGAGGAGCAACCCCCCATCATAAGTGCTGTATAAGCTCCAACTGGAGTTGACATAGGATCAGTCCATGGCATGCACTCATTACAGGCTGCCAGGAAAAATACCCTATTGGGTCCATCTAAGGGCGACCGAGGAGCAACCCATGCTATGCTCTGGTTTACAGCCAGCCAGGGTAAGTATTGTATTTGAATTGCTATGGTTAAATTTCTTGTGTTTGTTGGGACAGTGTTTAAAAACTGTCCAGCTTTTTATGAAGCAAAACAGTTGAAGGGATTCTGTATCATTAGTTAGGGAAAAGGCAAATCCTTACTTTCTTTCTGATAATCTGATTACCTTTTATGTTTTTTGTCTTTGCTTTGAGGGGGTGTCGTAGTTTTACTGCCTCTAAAGGAAACAAGTTTCCACTGATATTCTTCTTCAAGTAGGAGGAGGTGGACAGCTGAGGTGCTAGTCTAGTGAGTGTCTTTGGAATATTGCTTGGAAGAACAATGTGCCTTTGCCTAGAATGACTCTGTGGACAATTCAGACTGCCTTGAAGCTTGAACATTTGCCTGTAGGAAGCCATTGAAGCACCAAAGTAATGCTTTGCTGTGGGGTCCTCTGGCTGAAGATATGGGAGCTGCCTTGCTGTGCATTTTGTAACTTTTCAGGTTAGGAAGCATGGAGAGAAGCTCTCCTATTTGCCAATGATTTGCATAGTCTGCTTGTGACACAATGAGGGTGACGGTGGCCTGTTGGTTCTGTGGTTATCATATGTGTGGGGATGTGCATCCGAATGCTCTCGTTGTGCAGAAGGGGCTTCTTGTGACTTTTGTGTGCTCAAGAACAGGTAGACTTCATGTTCACTCTAAGGTTGTTTACTTTCTGAATGTTGATGGTAGAGGGCTGTAGATTCTGAGAGGTTGACATGCTGTAATGGGGGGTGACCAGTCTAGCGTTAGGACTAACTTTCCCCCTGGTCTTAAACCTAGATCTATTAGGGGGGCTCTGCTGAATGCCCGCTCCATTAGGAAACATAAAACAGAAATCGCACTGAGTATCCAGACACATAATCTGGATTGTCTCTTTGTCACGGAGACATGGGCCAATAACAACTCTGGGCCGGACCTGGTGGATGCTGTTCCCCCTGGGTGTATACTATCCTCAGGTGTGACCGCACTGAGCGAGGGGGGGGGGGGAGGCGGTCTCGCTTTGGTGGCCTGTGACTCTCTTAAATGCACCCTGACTTTGGTGGAAAGGGACTTTGCTTCACCAGTGAAGCTGCCTCTTTTAGGATTTTGCTGTCCAAAACTCACAGTTTCTCCGGCCTGTTAGTGTACCGTCCACCAGGCCCCAGACCCGGGTCATGGTGCAAAATTTTAGAGCCACTAGTCACTACTTCTTATACCACCATTCTCAGCGACTTCAACCACCACCTTGAGAAGGAACAGGATAACGACTCACGGCACCTCCTTGAACTTATGTCATCCCTGGGTTTTGAGCAACTTGTTCAAACCCCAACTCACATTGCCGGCCATATCTTAGACGGCATTTTCACCAATCACTGCAACTTAGTGATTGAAGATGTACAGCCTCTTAGTTGGGTTGACCACTTGATTATGTTTAAGGTTTGTCAGAATCCCCCCACTATTGTGGAGGAAAGTATCACCCCAAGGCATATCCGCTACAGGGGATTGAACAAGCTTTCTGCCCCTAAATGGGAGGCTGCTCTGGCCTCAGCTGGGGCTGGGAGGCATAGTCCCTTCCCCCCTACGGCAGAGGGATTTCACAACTGGATTACTCAAGCCTTAGATATTGTGGCTCCTTTTAAAGATCGCATTTTTAAGAAAGCCAAACCAACTTCACCCTGGTTCTCTGACGAATTCAGATCACTTAGAAGGGAGTGTCGCAGGCAGGAACGTAGATGGCGGCTAGACCCCTGTATTAGCGAGAAAATCAAGCAGAAAGCTTTGCTCCAGAAGTACAAGCTAGCCATCTTTCAAGCTAAATCTCATTTCCTCACTAATAAGATCCTCGCTGCATACAACTCCTCTAGCATGCTCTTCAAGGTGATCAAGGAGATCTCCGAACCTTCCGGGACACAAGTGCTGCTCCCTTCTCAAGATCTCTCTGACAGAATAGCTGCCTACTTCGAGGACAAGGTCCTTAAAATCTTTCGAGAGCTCGACCATAGGGAAACAGAAGTTTTGGAAGCCGAGGAGGTCGCGAAGGACCATGTGATGGGGAGTCCCCCGGCTACTCTTGTAACTTTTCCCCAGATCACTGTTCAACAAACTCTGGCTCTTCTCATGGGCCTTAAGTCCGGCTCCCCCTCTGACCCCTGCACGCCCATCACTCTCAAAATGGTCCCCAACCCGATTGCAGACTTTCTATGCAAGGTGTTTAACAACATCCTCCGTTCCGGCTGCTATCCGAACACTTGGAAAGAGGCTATTGTTACGCCTCTACTTAAGAAACCCAATGCTGACCCCTCTGAATTGAAAAATCTTCGTCCCATCTCACTTCTCCCTGCCCCCGCAAAAATCCTAGAGAAGTTCATCAACATTGAGTTGATGAACTATTTGGACTCCCATGAGATTTTGGATCAGTCTCAAAATGGTTTCCGCGTCGACTACAGCACCGAATCTGCCCATATTGCTGCCACTGATCACATCCGCATGCAGGTCGACCAGGGTGGCTCAGTAGTGCTGATTATGCTCGATCTGTCGGCGGCTTTTGACACCGTCTCCTCCACTCGGATGGTTCAACGTCTGCAAGAGGTGGGAATCTCGGGTAAGGCCCTGCAGGTCCTCCACTCCTTCCTGACAGAGAGAACTAATACTGTCAGCTGTGGGGGTTTTAGATCTAAGGCTTTCAGCCTACCCTGAGGCATTCCCCAGGGCTCATCCCTGAGTCGTACCCTCTTTATGTTATGTTATAAAAAATGTATACAGCGCACATACACCAAAAGGTTTCATGGCGCTACTCTAGAATATGCCGGGACCGATGGGGATAGTTATTCATAAGCCTGCCCAAACAGCCATGTCTTAAGCATTTTTCTGAAACTCAGAAGATCAGTACATGACCGAACCTCCAGTGGAAAAGAATTCCACAGTCTTGGGGCCAGGGATGCAAACCTACAGCCACCCTGACGTTTTAACTTGAAGGCGGGGATGGTCAGTAGCTGAAGGTGGGCTGAGCGCAGGTTACGAGAGGGAGTATGCCTTGATAAAAGGCAGTTAATAAATTTGGGACTCCGACTGTGAAGAGACTTAAAGATTAAACATCCTGTTTTAAAGGCCGTGCGTTGGGAAATAGGGAGCCAGTGTAGTTTTTTAAAAGAGGTCTGGCTGATTGCCATCTTGGTTGCTGATGGATCAGTCTTGCTGCCTGGTTCTGAACCATCTGAAGCCGCTTGATTAGAAAAAGTGGCATGCCTAGATAGATTGAGTTGGCGTAGTCTAAGTGTGATAATACCATGGCTATTACGACCTGTATCAACGCTGCATGAGTGAGCAAGCGGCTGATCTTTCTGATTTTACGTAACTGAAAGAAACAGGTTGAGACCACAGTACCAACTTGGGATCTCAACGACAGGTCGTTGTTTATGATGACACCTAGACTCTTGACGGAGGTAGAGGGTTTGGGTGGAAATCCAAGTTCTGCCGGCCAATAGTGTGGGCCCCAGAAGATCTTACTACTCCCTGTCAAAACTAGTTCGGTCTTGTCTGGATTGAGTTTTAAATGATTTTGGTCCATCCAATGGCGAATGTAGAGCATAGTGGCCTGGAATTCCAGGACTGAATTAAGGGAGTTATCTATTGTGAAAGTTAACTGTAGATCATCGGCATAGTTGAAGGTAGTTAACTTCCGTGCCTTCAGAGACTGAATCAAGGGTGAAAGGTATAGATTAAACAAGTGGGGGGATAGTGATGATCCCTGTGGGACCCCACATGCAGTTGATAGCTTGGGAGCAGTAAATGAATCCAAGCGAACCGCTTGAGTACGATCTTCTAAAAAGGAGCTAATCCAGCTGAAAGCTGGGCCCTGGATGCCGGCCAGCCTGACACGGTCCATCAAAATTTCGTGATCGACCGTGTCAATTGCGGCCGAAAGATCTAAAAGCACCAGGGCCTGAGGAGTACCTCTGTCAGCTTTATCTCGTAAGTCGTCCAGTACAGCTAAAATCACTGTCTCCGTAGAGTGAGCGGGACGGAATCCCGCTTGATGAGGGTCTAGATATTCAGAATGTTCCATAAAGTTGGACAAACACTTGGCTACGTGGGCTTCCAGGACTTTGGCCAAGTTGGGGAGCAGGGAGATGGGGCGATAATTTGATAGCATCTGGGGGTCTGCTCCCGGTTTCTTTAAAAGGGGGACCACAATTGCGTCCTTAAATGCTTTAGGGACACGGCCCTGCAAGAGAGACTCATTCAAGAAGGTCATGATGGTACACGGCAGGGCAGAAAGAATGTCTTTTAAGATATGAGGTGGACAGCAGTCCCTGGGGAGCCAGATTTGACTCTAGACAACAAGTCCAAGAAGGACTGGGTGTTAATGGCTGGAAAGTGATCCAAGGTAAACGGATTCCTTTTTGTAACAAGGGAGTCTCAGTGGGGCTGGATATTGGAATACTAGCTTTAATGTTAGAAATTTTCTCCACGAAGTAGTTATTCAGAGAGTCACAGAGCTCTTGGGTAGGTGTAGGTTTAGATAGGACTCTCGCTGCATTGGATAATTCATTAACAATGGAAAAGATTTCCTTCGATCTATTGTTAGAATTTAAAATTCTAGCGGAGAAGTGTGCAGCCTTGGCTGCCATAATCGCTTTTTTATATTCATTCCGAGCTTCCAAGTAATGGTGTTTCTCATCAGGAGAGTAGCTCAATCTCCATTTCCTTTCTTTTTGGCGAAGGGCCAATTTTTGATCTCTTAGCACCTTAGAAAACCATTTCTGTGCGTCAGAGCGACGAGCGCGATTTAGTTTCCTGAGCGGAGCATGCATGTCACTGGCCGCTATTAGCCAGGCTGAAATGTTTGCTTCCAAGAGATCGACATCAGTGTCAAAGGCGGGGGATGAGCTAGCCAATGTATCCTGAAATTCCGGTTTGTTGAGGGCACTCCATTTTCTGATCATGCCCCCCTCGATCGTGGGGGTCTTACTACTGAAGGGAATCATTACCGTGAATTTTATTAGGTGATGATCAGACCATATACATGGTACGATCATGGGCACGGACACTATAATGTTTGTGGTCCAGGCTTGGTCCAGTATGTGTCCTTTGATGTGTGTGGCTGAGACAAGGTGCTGGGTAAAGTTGAGGTTGGTTAATAGATCAGTCAGTTCGGCAGAATGAGGCCCACCGTGTACATCATTAGACCAGTAATTTAGGTCTCCTATTAATAATATTTTAGCATAATTCATTGCCAGATTGGCTATTTGTTCACTTAACGAAAGAGGGAACAGGGGCATGTGCTTCGGGAGCCTGTAAACCAGGACACAAATAAGCGGGGCCGAGCTAGACTCTAGTTTGATGACCATGTTGTCCACTGCGGGGAGACTTAAGGGGGTAATGGCAGTGAATTTGTGGTCTCGATGGATAATCGCGTCTACTCCACCACCCATTTTTCCTAGTGGTCGATCCACATGGAGGATATAGTAGTCGTGAGGTAGTGCGGCCAATATATCAGGAGTAAAATCGGAATTCAACCATGTTTCTGTAACAAAAAAAATGTCTGGTTTTTCAGATATTAAAAGCAAGAAAACATCCAACTGATGCTTGACTAGGGAACGGGTGTTTAGATAATATAAGCGTAGTTCTGTGTGTTTAACTTGGGCAGTCCTCAGTGCCCGAGGTGTATGGGAAATGTGTTCTGAGATTTCTGGAAAGGATCTGCGTGCCTGAAGGATTTCAAAGAGGCTTAAACGCATGCAGATAGCAGGGTTAAGTGGGAGCGACAATTGATGAAATTTCCTAAGTTCCTCTGAGGTATACGTAACAATTTGGGGATAGATTAAGGCCCCATGGCCCGTCAGGGCGCGGACGGGCTTGCCTTTGGCGCGCCCGCTGCGCTCCCGCGCTACAGTGGACATAAGTACTGGTTCTCCGCCTCTGACTCCTCCCCCGCCCGGCGTGATTGGCTAGAGCCGAGGGGTGTGCTCAGGAGACCGCAAGGGAGCCAGCACGGCTAACACTAAGCAAACCTTGGTATTTAGAGTTAAAATCTCTTAAAATACATCAAATTCAGACAATTGTTAAAAAAGGGTTTCGCACAAACAAATAGCAGTCCGCAGGGTAGCGGCACAGTTTCTAAAGTGCCCGCTCCCGCGCTACAGTGGACAGAAGTACCGGTTCCCCGCCTCTGACTCCTCCCCCGCCCGGTGTGATTGGCTAGAGCCGAGGGGTGTGCTCAGGAGACCGCAAGGGAGCCAGCACGGCTAACACTAAGCAAACGTTGGTATTTAGAGTTAAAATCTCTTAAAATACATCAAATTCAGACAATTGTTAAAAAAGGGTTTCGCACAAACAAATAGCAGTCCGCAGGGTAGCGGCACAGTTTCTAAAGTGTATGTGTCCCCGCTGGCCAAGCTGGTCAGACCTTTGGGGTTCCAAAGTGATTTCCTATGCTGATGACACGCAGATCATTGTTTCTATCTACCATGATCTGCAGGTGGTAGCAGGGAAATTTAACGAGTGCATGGGCAGCATTATCAGATGGATGCAGAATAACTCCCTTAAGATCAATGCGGAGAAAGCTGAGGTCCTAGTTTTTGGTCCTCAGACCTCTATCTGGTCGAATGCCTGGTGGCCGGCAGATTGCGGCCCACTCCCTGCTCCCGCCAAGACAGTCAAAAACCTGGGGGTCATTTTTGACGTGGGCCTGACCTTCGAGTCTCAGTACAGCCGCATTGTCAGCACTTGCTCCTACATTCTGAAGACTCTCAGAAAGGTGCTACGGTATATTCTAGCAGCACTGCATCGGCCCACGATCATTGCATTAGTCACCTCCCGGCTTGACTACTGCAATGCCTTATATCTGAATATTAGCACGGCCTCCCTGAACAGGCTTCAGGTACTACAGAACGCGGCTGCCAGGCTGATCCTTAATATCCCCAAACAGCATTCAGCAAAGGAGGGGCTTCGTACTCTGCATTGGCTCCCTATTAGGAAGCGAATCTCTTTCAAAGCCCTATGTATGGTTCACAAGGCCTTGCATAACAAAGGCTCGCAGCAGCTGAAGACCATGTTTAAATGGTACATGCCTGGGAGGGTCTTGAGATCTTCCTCCCAGAGAAAACTGATCACCCATAGAGTACGTAAAGCCAAATGGGGCGGCCGCTCCTTTTCCCTGGTGGCCGCAAAACTCTGGAATACTTTACCTTCTTCGATCTCCCATGTTGAATCGGTCCCGGTGTTCAAAAAGCTGCTGAAGACTTGGCTTTTTTCAGTTTAGTCAGTAGTTCTGCACTCTCCTCTCTGGTTCTCTACCGCCCAGCGCCTTGGCACCTTCGGGTATTAGTGCGCTTAATAAATCTTTATCCCATCCTATCCTGTTGAGTTACTGCTGGTGTGTGACCTTAGATACCCTATGCCCTTCTCTTCACTTTCCGTGTTTAACTTGAACTTAGTTGTGACGGAAGTGTGGTTCGAGTGCTGAGCATTCTTAGGTACCTGGGTGGTGTGCCATTGCTGAGCTTCATCTGGGTTATGCCACTTCCAAGTTCTGGGTCTGCGTGGAGGAGAACTGATACCTGGCCACAGTCTGAATTCAGGGAGGATGGACTGAGCATGGTCAGGCGATGCTGATTCGTTTTTGTGGGCTAAGGAAAAGGGCAAGCTAGTTGTGGGAGTGACTTGACATCTCGGATTTTAAAACTGCATGAGGCCTAAATTGTTAATACAACCCCATTAGACTAGATTTTTAAAGAGCCCGTGTAATGGGGTTTTTTGAACCACTCTGGCACCTGAGTTGTTGAAGTTGCCTGATGCCAGAGTTATTGACACTCTATAGTAATATGGCTGTTGAAGTCACTGTATACCCAGTGCTGACTCTGAATTTGTTAAATCACACGTTCTTTAAGCACCCTCTGAACCCTGAGTTGTTTAAAGCCCTAATACTGTGGTTGTTGGAGCGCCCTAATTCCTGGGTTTTTTGGAGCACTCGGGTACCCTATCGTTGGAGCGCTCACATACCCCCATGTTGAAGTTCTCAGATACCCCATTGTTAGAGCGCTTCGATATCCTCATTGTTTGAGTCCCTAGATTCCCCGGATTTTGGAGCACCATGATTCCCTGGATATTGGAGCAACCAGATTCTCCAGATGTTGGAGCAACCAGATTCCCCAGATGTTGGAACAGCCAGATTCTCCAAATTTAGCAGTACCCAGATTTCCCTAATGGTTTAGAACCAGGATTCCACTGATATCGGAGCACCCAGATTCCCTTGATATTAGAGCATACAGATCCTTTAGCTGTCGGTACAGCAAAAGTCTCAAGATGCAAGGCACCGCGATTCCCCTGTTGTCGAGCATCTTGATTCCCTAGTTGTTTGTGCACCCTATTTAATTTGTTGTTTCAGCTACCTGATGCCTCAGTTGTTTCTGCACCATGATAACCATTTTTTGAGCACCGTGATATGATCTTTGTTGGAGCACCCCTGTACTCCGTTTGTTGACGTGCTCTTGGACCTCAGCTGTTCTCTTTCCCTGATGCCCTGGTTGTTCTCTCACCCTAATACCCCACTTGTTCTGTCACCCCAATGACCTGGTTCTTTCTCCTTGGCATAGGGCTTTTTCTATTGCCCTGTCACACTAGTTGTTCTACCACCTTGACATCCTAGTTGTTCTGTCGCCCGACACTCCTGTTGTTCTATCGCCCGACACTCCTGTTGTTCTATCGCCCGACGCTCCTGTTGTTCTATCGCCCGACACTCCTGTTGTTCTATCGCCCGACACTCCTGTTGTTCTATCGCCCGACACTCCTGTTGTTCTATCGCCCGACACTCCTGTTCTATCGCCCGTTGTTCAGTCGCCCGACACTCCTGTCGTTCAGTCGCCCGACACTCCTGTCGTTCAGTCGCCCGACACTCCTGTCGTTCAGTCGCCCGACACTCCTGTCGTTCAGTCGCCCGACACTCCTGTCGTTCAGTCGCCCGACACTCCTGTCGTTCAGTCGCCCGACACTCCTGTCGTTCAGTCGCCCGACACTCCTGTCGTTCTGTCGCCCGACACTCCTGTCGTTCTGTCGCCCGACACTCCTGTTGTTCTGTCGCCCGACACTCCTGTCGTTCTGTCGCCCGACACTCCTGTCGTTCTGTCGCCCGACACTCCTGTTCTATCGCCCGTTGTTCAGTCGCCCGACACTCCTGTCGTTCAGTCGCCCGACGCTCCTGTCGTTCAGTCGCCCGACGCTCCTGTCGTTCAGTCGCCCGACGCTCCTGTCGTTCTGTCGCCCGACGCTCCTGTCGTTCTGTCGCCCGACGCTCCTGTCGTTCTGTCGCCCGACGCTCCTGTCGTTCTGTCGCCCGACGCTCCTGTCGTTCTGTCGCCCGACGCTCCTGTCGTTCTGTCGCCCGACGCTCCTGTCGTTCTGTCGCCCGACACTCCTGTCGTTCTGTCGCTCCATCGCTTGACACCCCAATTGTTTTATCGCCTGACACCCTGGTTATCCTATAGCCTGACACCCTGGTTATCCTATAGCCTGACACCCTGGTTATCCTATAGCCTGACACCCTGGTTATCCTATAGCCTGACACCTTGGTTATCCTATAGCCTGACACCTTGGTTATCCTATAGCCTGACACCCTGGTTATCCTTTAGCCTGACACCCTGGTTATCCTATAGCCTGACACCCTGGTTATCCTATAGCCTGACACCCTGGTTATCCTATATCCTGACACCCTGGTTATCCTATAGCCTGACACCCTGGTTATCCTATAGCCTGACACCCTGGTTGGTTTGTTGCCCGACCATTGGTTTTCTATCAGCCGATGCCCGATTGTTCTGTTGCCCCATGTCTTACTTGTTCTATCACCCTGGCACCATGGTGGTTCTATTGCCGAACACCTTGGTTCTTTCTCCCCACATCCCAGTTGCTCTGTTGCCCACACCGTGCTTATTCTTTCTCCCCCCCTCCCCCGATACCCCACTTGTCAATGCACCCTGATACCCCGGTTGTTAAGCTGCCCTTATATATACCCTGTTTGTTTTGTGTCCTAATGCACAGATTGTTAATGCATCTTAGTGTCTGATTTCTGCGTGTCTTCTGGTACATGGTGTCTCGGAAACATGGAATTATACAGATGTGCGGAGGGAGTAGAGCGAGGTGGACTTGGCTGCTCACCACACTGCTGATATGATTGATGAGCCGTAGCCGGGAGCAGTGGGCTCTTCTCTCAGGTTTACATTTTCAATCTTCCAGAAGAGATTAGTCTGTCAGACTCCATAGACTAATCTCTCAAGCAGAGATGCCACTCTTGTCCCTAACAGACAGGGAGTTCACTTTCACAGCCTTAGACCATTTAATGAGAGCATTTCATCCTCTGTCAAAGGCGCAGTCCTCGTTCATCACCTCGACCCCTCTTTAACATCTGTCCACTGTCCTTGTTCCTGGAATCAGCCATAGAGTGTCCACGAAGTGCACCGGGTGGCAGTGGAGGAAGTGTCTGGACACAGCTCTAGTTTGTTCTTTCTTCTAGGAGGTGGTTGAGGTGCATGTAAGACCCTGTCGGGCCTCTTGGGTGCTTCAGGGAGTTATCCATGCAAGATAGCCCTGTTAGTGGCTTTCTAAAATCGTTGTCCGTGCTGCCTGTCTTCTTGGCTGTAAAACATCGTAGGGCTTTAACAATACATACATGCAGCCCGATGCAAACCACTTACACACATGCAGTCTAAAAATAGATCTTAGGGCAATCAGCATTGGCTGAAAATCCTATTGTGCCATTCATAGATTTTGTGCCTTTTCTTAAAAACATTTGGCATAACTGTAAATGTCTAGAATTTGCTGCCATCGGACATGCATAGAAAAGATTATTTAATTCTTGTTATGGCCATGTTGCAGAGCAGAGAGAGACTCGTTGCTCATCGCATCTTCTGAACAAACCTAGCTTAAATTCACTGAAACGTTGTGCATCTGTCAAGTACTGAATACTAGGACAGGGGCAGAATGCAGCCACAATCACAAACTGCCTTTATGTCTTACAAATGTGTGCATTTACTACATTAAATAAATGAACTCCTATCTGTCGGGTAACCTCTCTGGCTTACGACTAGAAAAACATCTAGAGGAACCCACCCACATGGAAGGAAAAAGAGGGAAGGGGGTGGATATTGGATACTGAGGATCCGACCACTTGTGAAGCCGAATGGACTATATTGGGAAATATAAAAACGAATTCCCGAAAGAAACTGTGATTACCCAGCCACAAACGCCCTCCCTTTTTTCTTAACTCGAAAATACCAGGACGCTGCTGGGATCTTGGCATAGCAACCGTACTCATAAGTTCTTCTTGGTTGTAGTCATACTTCTGACCACTCTGAAAATCCAGTTTTATGCTCTAAGATTTATTTTTGGGACTCTGAGTCTTTGCCTCTTCAATCCAGCTTTTGATATGGGATACTTTTTAACACAAGATTCCAGGGTTTTCTTTGTGATATTAAGTTCGAAAATTCTTCAGTGAAACCAGATTGGCCAGAATGACGTCTCTGTACTGTTTCAAGGTCTCAAACCAAAAGCCTCCTTGGATGGTTACAAATGTCAATGTTCCAGCCAAATTTCCCTTTGTTCTAAAACTTAAGCAAAGTCTTGCATCCAAAATTCTTTCCCCTAATAACACGTCTAGTTAGCAACTTCCTCGTACAATCAACAAGTTTCAGGAATTGGAAGCGCACTTACTGCTGGTCAAGCATGTCTCCCACACTGTCTCTGAAGAAACTGAGTTCTGCAACACAAACCGCTCACAGGGACAAACCACATTGACTAGCGGTTAGAGATACAGGAGCTTGCTAATATATTGAGGCTGAAACCCAACATGGCCTCTGAACTTTTTGATCTGACAAGAGTTTGCAAGATCTTATGCAGATCCTACCAGGTCTTGCATGCCTCATTCATACACGGACTTATGGGTCCTGCTTGACCCAACCTGTGCCTTTTCTCAACCCAACGTGTGGACGACCATACTTAACTCTCCTGAAAAACTCCTCAGTGAACCCTGAGCAGACACTCAGAGAGCGCATCTGGTGTGAGGGCCGAGGACCCAAGCCACTTGCCCCAGACTTTGAGATCACAATAAGGTAGAGTAGGAGGGTTGAAGTGCGTGGGGATGGCAAGGTCTGGGTCAATGGAGTAAGGGTCCGAACATATTCTAGCTATCATTAATATACAGTTGAAACTATAGGCAATTGCATTTTCTTCGATTATTACTAATAAAACTGCCATATTAACTAGTGGACTTAACTATAATATTTAAAACTTCTTTACCCAAAGAGCTAAATTATTCATAGAGCTATTCGATGCTTTTGTTGCTAGAAATATATTCTCCATTTAGCTTGATATTAAGCTGATAGGATTAAACATCTCATTCTATAATCGGACCCTTAATGAACCTTCTTATATACTCTGCATAACCATTTGGACATACACCTGGAATTTCACAAGCCAGGCTCTAACATTACCCTTCGCTCTTACACCATCCTCTTTCAGACTTATCCTTGCAGGTTTCTGAAAGACAATCTGCCACATAAAGGAGCATGGAGAGCGTTTCACTCCCCTATACATATGTTAATGCCGCCATATTACTCTGTCATGTTTTAAAAGAACCATTAAAGTCATGTTACTACACTTTTTACTTTACTTATGTTTGCATAAACTTTCCACCACCAGTGTGAGGTCAGCCATATATCGAGTTAGTTGAATTAATTTGTATCTGTATTTATTTTTAAAAGATTACACTGGTAGGGGGCACCCTTCTTTGCTTATTACCGAAGTCCATCATCGCAGAAGAGCTCTTGGAGTACTTTATGCGTTCACGTAACAGTAATTGCCGAACAGTTTATCTCCCTTGTGTTCACTCCTGGCATGTGAGTAAGGCAAGCAATGTCTTCTGCTGTGGACACAGACTGTGGTTACATTCACCCCTGGCTCCTCCGTGTTCTCTCTTGAGAGGGTTTCTGTTGCTTATATGCTGGTTCTCTGGGTCCGACCTAGAGGCAGCTTAGCTGTCTCGCCATCCTTGTTTTGCAAAAGAAACAAAAATTCATATGTATATTCCTTTATAGAGGGTCTTTTGGTCGGCACTGGTAATCCATTGGTCGCCTCAAGCATCACTCACATTTTTCTTCCACTCACCACACATTACAGCGTTGAGCAGTGGGTCAGCTCACTTCTGCCTTTGGCTCTCTTCACCGAGTGACTGCATTTTGTTTTTGCACATGTGCACAGCCACCTAAAATAGAGTCCACTGGAATCCTAATATCTGCTTTTAGTTCTGCTTTCATTTCATGTATTTTTTACATGTTTACATTGGGTCAGTGTGGCCAGGACAGCTCTCTGTGGGTACTTTGCTAAGCACGCTGAAGGCCAGCAGTGCGCAGCATTGCACAGAGAGGGCTTAGTGTGGGATACAGAAGGACAACACTGCACATCACAACAGCGCTGTAGAAGCGTTGCGCAGTCCAAGTGTGTACGGTTGTACGTATTGGTATTTATGAAGCGCAAACCTAGCTGGGAAGCAACAGAGCGCTGTACGTTAGACGAGGGCTTGGGAGAATATACGTATCTGAAAGAGACTATTAGTTATAGATTCCTTACCTTAGAATTACCCCCCGGCGTCAGACTGGATCCGGATACATTTTTTCATATCAGTACCCCTGCGTGTCGGTAGGTGGCGTCGGTCGACTCCGCGTTCTTCGTCGGCGTTGTGATCGGCGGGATGACGTTGCGGTATCTACTTAGACGCCGCCCTTGCTCGCTGACGTCAGTTCTTTCTTTTTCCGCGCCAGCCAGCGCAGATCCTGGGAGAGCGGTACCTCTAGTCACTTTATGACTTATTTTTTTTACTTTTGCCGACTTCTTTTCGAGTTGTTTGACTCCTGGTGCACGTAGGGATGTCCCGTCCTCGAACCGGCTTCAAGGCTTGCGACTCCTGTCGCAAATTGATGTCGGTTTTGGACCCGCACCCCGTGTGCATTTGGTGTTTGGAGCGCGACCACGACCCAAAGTCGTGCGCCGACTGCCAGGCCATTCACCCGAAGTCTTTGCGGGAGCGGTCCCGAAAGCTTCTTGAGGCCCGGCAGTCTGCTCCACGCCGCTCGAGGTCCCGGTCGAGAGGGAGGTCGCGGAGCCATCACCACCACTCCTCGTCGAAATCTTCGTCTTCGGGTAAGTCGAAGCACAAAAAGAAGGGGAAGAAGCATCGTCGCTCTTTGCGTTCTACCCGTCCGTCGTGCGACGTGGGTTGCGGAAGGTAGTCGTCCGGCTCTGCCAGCGGAGCCTGTTGGGTCGACTCCGAGCCTCCCTCCCTTCCCGGGAGTCGGAGCGACCCCTGCCCAACTTCGTAGTTTTTACGAAGCCCTCCACTCGATCTTTGGGCAGCCCGACTCCGCCGGCGCGCCTTCGGACCCTGCAGACTCGGCTGGGGGTTCTAGGCCTTCGAACCCGGCGGCTTTGGCCCCGGTGCCGCAGGGATCCAGGCCTGGATCCGGATCTGCGCTGGTCGACCTTACGACACCAACTCCGGCGTCGAATCCACTGACGACACCTCCGCCCCCTCCGACGCCGGTTGTGTCCCCAGCCGGGGTCAACCCCGCCCTCCTGGACCTAGACACGGAGCCGGACTGGCGTCAACCAATGCCGGATCCGGCGCCCAGCGATACTTTTGTACCATTGTTCTATCCTGTCGTTCCTTTTCGCCCTGAGTGGCAGCCAGAAGAGGAAGAGGAGGACTGGAAGGGGTCTGGTGACCCTTTAGCTGACCAGTTGAGTAAACCGGATTGGAGAGAGGAGTTGGGTGATGCCAGTGGTCTGGATACCTCACCAGACCCTGGTATGCTTTCTCCCCCTACCGTGGCTACGGAGGAGGGAGCCTCATACGCAGTGGTGTTGCGTAGGGCGGCTTAGGCCTTGAACCTTGAGCTTCCTACGGTGTTGGTCAGGAACAACCTCCTGACCGAGGTGCTTCTACCGGCAGCAGCCTCTTCGGAGCCCCTACTGCCGTTCAATGAGGCCCTTACTGACATCCTTCTGGGCACCTGGTCCAAGCCCAGCACAGGGGCTCCTGTGGATTAGATAATTGCCCGACGCCACCGCCCGGCCCCGGGCGACCCACTTTTCCTCTCCCAACACCCTACCCCTGAGAGTTTGGTGGTCCAAGCCTCTACTTCTAAGGGCGCATTCCCTACTGCTCCTCCAGATAGGGAATCCAAGAAGCTGGATCATCTTGGGAAGAAGATGTTTTTTTCCGCCAGCTTGGCACTTCGGTCGGTGAACACAGCATGTCTTTTGGGCCGTTATTCCCACTCTGTGTGGGATACGGTTGCGCAGGTGCTGCCACAGTGTCCAGAGGAGGCCCGGGCTACTCTCTCCCATGCAGTCGCTGAGGGCAGAGATGCAGCGAAGTTTGCCATTAGGTGTGGGCTGGATACCGCCAACTCGCTAGGCTGAACAATTTCAACGCCAGTAGCCCTGCGACGCTACGCCTGGCTGTGGTCCACTAGCTTTTCGGATGATGTCCAATCGACTCTTGTGGACATGCCCTTTGATGGCCGTCGCTTGTTTGGCAACAAAGCGGCCAACACGCTCGAGCGCTTTAAGGGTTCTAGGGCTACGGCTATATCCTTGGTCCTCGCTACCACCTCTCACCCCGCGCAGTCTGTTTTTCGCCCCTTTCGTGGCTACGGAAGGGGTGCCCCACCACGTTCCGCCCAGAGCCACAGGCCTGCGCAAACTGTTCAGCCTCTGCGCGGCCGGGGACTTGGGACCCAGCGTCGTGGGTCAGAGGGCCAGCGGGCGGGCCAGTCCACCAGCGTCCCCTCTGCAGCAGCCTCCAAACCCTCCTAGTCTCTCCTTTCAGGGCCACCAGTTGCCAGTGGGCGGCAGGATCTGCCATCACCTCCCCCACTGGCAAACCATCACATCGGACAGGTGGGTTTTGCAGATAGTCCGAAGGGGCTACTCCCTCTCCTTCAAGACTACCCCTCCATCCATGCCACCACAATTCCATCGCATGTCGGAGGATTACTTGGCCCTTCTACATCAGAAAGTTACGGCTCTCTTGGCCAAGGGGGCTATCGAGCGAGTTCCTACCCCAGAAGTAGGTCGTGGCTGCTATTCCCACTACTTTCTGGTACCCAAGAAGGACAAACGCCTGCGTCCTATCTTGGACCTCAGGAAAGTCAACCGCTTCTTTCGGAAGGAGAAGTTCAAAATGTTGACATTGACTCCGGTCCTGTCTGCCCTCAACCTTGGAGACTGGATGGTGGCGTTGGACTTGCAGGATGCCTATTTCCACATCCCCGTTCTGCCAGCCCACAGGCATTACCTACGGTTCACGGTAGGCCACGAGCACTTACAGTTTACTGTGCTCCCCTTTGGCCTTACCAGCGCCCCTCGGGTGTTCACGAAAGTGATGGTGGTGGTCGCAGCTCATCTGCGCAGATCAGGGGTTCCAGTCTTCCCCTATTCGACGACTGGTTGTTGAAGGCGAGCTCGCCCGAGGCTGTCGTCGCCCACCTCCAGACTACGGCAGATCTCTTGCATTCGCTGGGGTTCACAGTCAATGTGCCGAAGTCGCATCTGAACCCTTCTCAGAAGCTCCTTTTCATCGGAGCGGTTCTGGACACAGCGCAGTTTCAGGCCTATCCTCCCGAGCAGCGAGTCCGGGATATTCAGGCTATAATACCAATGTTTCATCCTCTGTCCCGGATTTCGGTCAGAATGACCCTGAGGCTGCTGGGCCTCATGGCCTCCTGCATCCTGCTGGTGGATCATGCCAGGTGGCACATGCGGGCCCTGCAGTGGGACCTGAAGTTCCAGTGGGCACAGCATCAGGGGAATCTTTCCGATTGCGTCCAGATCTCGGAGGGCACTGCACACCAATTGCAGTGGTGGCTAACGAACCAGGATTGGGTCACCGGCAGATCCCTCTCCCTTCCCCAACCAGAGTTCACAGTGGTGACAGATGCATCACTTCTGGGGTGGGGTGGCTACATGGGAGAGGCATAGATCAGAGGCCTCTGGTCTCCGGCGGAGTCCGGGCTTCACATCAACCTTTTGGAGCTCTGAGTGATTTGTCTTGCACTGAAGGCATTCCTTCCCTCTGTCCGGGGAAGAGTAGTGCAGGTGTTTACGGACAAGACCACCGCCATGTGGTACTGCAAACAGGGTGGGGTGGGGTTGTGGACCCTATGTCAGGAGGCTCTCCGTCTTTGGACATGGCTGGGACATCAGGACATATCTCTGGTTGTTTAGCACCTTGCAGGTTCTCTGACTGCCAGGGCGGACGAACTCAGCCGCAGGTGCATGATGGATCACGAATGGCGTCTTCACTCGGAGGTGATGCAAGGTCTCTTTCAGCAGTGGGGATAGCCTTGGTTAGACCTATTCGCCACCGAAGAGAACGCGCAATGTCAGCAGTTCTGCGCGTTGGAATTTCCAAGGCGGCACAAGCTTGGCGACGCTTTTCGTTGCGAGTGGAGTTGCGGTCTTCTATACGCCGTTCCGCCTATAGCACTTCTGCCCAGAGCGCTGAAGAATATCAAGTGTGGCCGGGCCCAAGTCATCCTTGTGGCCCCGGATTGGGCACGAAGAGTCTGGTATCCCGAGCTCTTACACATGACCATCAATCCTCTGATCAGACTGCCTCTTCCGGAGGATCTTCTGTCGCAGCAGTAGGGGACGGTCCTGCTCCAGAACCTGTCCAGCCTTCACCTCCTTGCGTGGAGATTGAGCGGCGACAGTTGACAGCTTTCGACCTTCCTCCCGAAGTCTGTAATGTTATCTTGGCAGCCAGGCATCCCTCCACTAAAATGGTATACGCCTGTAGACGGAACACATTTGTGGCATGGTGCACAGCAAAGGCTGTGGATCCCCTTTCTGCTCCTCTTTCTGAGGTTCTTTTGTTCCTCCTTTATTTGGCCCAGCAGGGCTCTGCTCTGGGCACTCTTAAGGGCTATCAATCGGCTATTTCAGCCTTTCTTAGGCTTCCTGAGCAGCCTTCTCTTTTCAAGTCCCCTATTGTAAATAGATTTCTTAAGGGCATTACTCATCTCTTTACTCCTGTTCCTTTCGTAATGCCCCAGTGGGACTTGAATCTGGTTTTGACTTACCTTATGTGTGCTCCTTTTGAGCCACTACATAATTGTCCTCTCAGACTTTTAACTTTAAAATCTGCTTTTCTGATTGCCATCACCTCTGCTCGCAGGGTGAGTGAGCTCCAGGCTCTGTCTTCTAAGCCTCTGTCCGTTGCTGTTCATCCGGACAAGGTTGTCCTTCGAACTCAACCTTCTTTTCTCCCCAAAGTCGTTACCTCTTTCCACATGGGACAAACCATCACTTTGCCCACCTTCTTCCCGCCCCCGCATCCTTCAGAGGAGGTAGAGAGTCTCCACCGTCTGGATCCGAAACGTGCGCCATCTTTCTATCTGGATCGCACAAAACAATTCCGGGTGGATGACCAACTCTTTGTTGGCTATGTGGGCGCCAAGAAAGGTCGGGCCATGCAAAAACGGACCATCTCTCGGTAGGTCGTTCTTTGCATCAAAATTTGTTATTCTTTGGCAAAGAAGGAACCTCCGGTAGGACTGCGCGCCCATTCCACCAGTCCGACGGCATCCACTACTGCTTTGGGACGTGGAGTCCCCCTCAGTGACATCTGCCAGGCAGCCACGTGGGCATCTCTGCACACGTTCACGAAACACTACTGCCTGGACAGCCAAGTCCGGAGAGATGGCTTCTTGGGCCGTTCAGTTCTCCAGGACTTTCTGGTGTGAACTTGGTTCGCAGACCCACCTCCGGGTTTGGTATTGCTGGGGTATCTATTCTAAGGTAAGGAATCTATAGCTAATAGTCTCTTTCAGATGAACAAGTTACTTACCTTCGGTAACGATATATCTGTAAGAGACGTATATTAGTTATAGATTCCTTACCTCCCCACTCATCTTCCCCGTTCTCGGAACTGACTAATAGGGTAAGGGACTCCCTTTCAGGGCCCTAGTTTTGTGCACCCGTGGTTAGTGTCTTGCATGGCTCTGCGCTTCTGGCATGGAATGTCGTGTAAAGAACTGACGTCAGCGTGCGAGGGCGGCTTCTAAGTAGATACCGCGATGTCATCCCGGCGATCACGACAACGACGATGAACGCGGAGTCGGCCGATGCCACCTACCGACGCGCAGGGGTACTGCTACGAAAAAATTTCTCCGGATCCAGTCTGACGTCTGGGGGTAATTCTAAGGTAAGGAATCTATAACTAATATAGGTCTCTTACAGATATATTGTTACCGAAGGTAAGTAATTTGTTCTCTACAGGCTGTCTTGCTGCCACTCTGCTCTGTTTCACCCCCGTTCAGCCCTTGGGCAGAAAACGTGCCCTCCATAACATCCGCATTGCCCCTGCGCCACACCACCCTTCAGTTGCCAGCCACGGAAGGTCCAGCCATAGAGGGCACGTAGCATGCCAGTGTGCTGCCAGGGAGGACAGACTGACCATGACGCCGTGGGTTGCAGAGCTGCTAATCCACTGAACCAATACTTACCCAGTTCAGAGATGAGCGTGTGATCATCTGGGAGAGCATCGGTGATCACTGAGTGGATTTCTTGTGCTCCCTTTTCATAAGCACCCCCCGAATGCTCGTCACCCCATGCAGCGTTATACTGACTTACACCTTCCTGACACTAGCATGCTGGCGCAGACGCGAGGGCAGCTAGTCTTCTGGTTACCCTTCACTTCCGCTGTTTCTGTTATCAGTGTGTTGCTGTTACCTGTTGCCGGTTTGCCCTGCCCGCTGTCCAGCCACTTCTTCTTGCAGAGGTCCAATTCAGAATTGAATCTGCCCGCATACATAGCCACACAAATGTCTGCTGCCTCCGCGGATCCAGTTACTCGGGGCACAGACGAAGAAGAACCCACCAGTGTTCCGTCAAGTAACACATCTCCTAAGAGACCCTTATCAGAAACGAAATATGCTGACAGCACCGAGGACTTGGAGGAGGCCGCGATCCCTCAGGGTGTTATTTGGTGGAGGCAAGAGGCTATGTCCGACTGTGCATGGTCCAGCCGCTGCACTTCAAGCTGGGTCCCTGACGCCCTGGACTGCTGCATCCACGAACTCACAATGTTACATTTGTGACACCACACTGCCCCATGCCGTCCAGGGAGAGACCGCTCCCTAGACCTCTCGGTAGAATCCCCAAGGCCCGGTACAGCAGGGTCACGGCAGAGGCATGGAGAAGGAAAGAACAGCAGAAGCCCCTGAGGGCCTGAGCAGGGGGCGGAGTCCTGGATCGGTACGGAAGAAGGGCTTCACTTTAAGTTGAACGTGTTTGACAGTCGCTTGATTTCCTGTCCAGGATCAGGTATACTAATTGGGAAATGTACCTGCAGACCGATAATTCAAGGAATGGCGAGACACAGACCCAGATGTCTCTTAACTTAGGGTGACCAAATCTTGAGAACCAAAGACGGGGACATTTTGCGAAAATAGGACTACAATTTTACTTCAACGGAACTGCGCAGATTGACAGCTCTTATCAACATAGGAACACAGAAGAGGCACTAAGAACATAAATACAATGTCATTTCTAAAACCTGCATCATACCTGTTAATTAAATTGCATACTTATAACAGCTGCTAACTAGCATAGCTTTAGAACACCCAAAAAGTGCCACCATCTGGTTTCAGTAGACCCCCTCTAAAACCCGGGCCAGGAGCCAAAATTGCCGAAATCTGCCGAGACAGCTGGTGAACCCCGGGACTGCCCCGGCAACCCCGGGACTGCCCCGGCAACCCCGGGACGCGTGGTCACCCTACTACTCTAACTGCTACCAGAAGTCTAGAACAAAAGTGTGCCAGAGCGCCCAGACACTCACCTGAATATCCCCTGGGACAATCGGTCCGCTCAAACTGTCTGATGCGCAGGCCGATATGGAAGGAGCAGGGATGAAGTGCTGATATGATGGACAGGAGGGCGAAGGAAGAGAACCGGTACCTTACTGACCCCCGCCATTCTGTGCAACGTTGCATGCTTGCAAAAGAAAGCCCACATGTCTGTCTAGCTTAAAGAATCGCTGCATAAATTGGAGAATTCAGGACAGAGAGAACTGTATATTAAATGTACAAAAACCCTCTATACCTCAACCCCGTGATGCGTTGACTACAAGATTATGGCATGGTTCCACTGTTGGCTGGGGTGCAGCCGACCCAAAGGTGTAAATAGATGGCTGCTGTATCTCCACCTCAGTGGGCATGTGCTCCATCGTCATGGCCTGTGGAGATGGCACTCTTCCACAGTTCTTCGAATGGAATAATAGCATGACTAACCAGCACCGAGCAGTTATACGTGTTGTGGACGATTTTGAGGGGGCATTCCTAGAGAGAACACTTTTAAATGCTAAAGAAACATCCAATTAACCCATATTATCACGGTGGGAATAAAAACAATGAAGCACGAGTTGCTGGTATTTTGGGTTCAGGGAATAGAATGTCTTTTCAGACTGTTGCACCCAGAGTGGACATTTATAATTATTTATTAGATATGTGCCCCTCTCCCCCAAGTTCAGAGATTCAGTACTGAGAGCAAGAGCCTCTATTGATGGAAAACAATGAATTGGTGGAAATGGACAATGGCTAGACCAGGAGTGACTGTCGGACTGAAAGGGGTAAGGGGCGTTTTTACTTTAATTCTATATTCACCCGCACATGCCGCTCTATTTCCCCGCCTCGACGCACGTGCGCTTTCCAGTGACACCGATGTTTTCCGAGTGGCCACTAGAGGGCACTGTGGATTTACGACGTTACCTCCCAAGAGGATAGCCATTGCAACGAATCTGCAGCTGAACATTTCTTGCACCAACCATGTAACTAATGGTGGAAATGAGGGCACAAACATCCATGAGTACACCGTAGGGCAGGGTTTTAAGTGGGCCGGGTCTAAGAACCGGTAGTAGTTAAAACAAGACATTGAAACTAGTCTCTATCGGGCCCTATATTGATGCCCTTAACTTTAACCCTTTCGCTGCTAGGCCTTTTCCACCCCTGTGCTAAGCCTTTTATTGGCTATTTGGGGTAGTTCGCGCTTGGGCCCCTGTAACTTTTTGACCACATAAGGTATCCACGCCAAATTTGCACCCTTTTCTTCCAACATCATAGGGATTTTAAATGTACCCAGGGTTTGTTGATTCCCCTGGAGGGGACCCAGAAATTAGCCAAAATACAGCAAGTTTTTTTTTTTAAATGGGGAAAAAGTGCTGCAGAAGAAAGCGTCTGGTTTTTTCCCTGCAAATGGTATCAAAAAAGCGTTTGTGGTGCTGAAATCATCATCTTCCCAGCTTTTAGGGACAAGCAGACTTTTGTCAGAAAACCAAAAATTTTTACGCAGTTTTGCCATTTTACTGGGACATAGCCTATTTTTGCTACTTTTTGTGCTTTCAACCTCCTTCCAGTAAGTGGTAGAAATGGGTGTGAAAGCAATAATGGATCCCGGAAAGCTATACATTTCTGAAAAGTAGATACAATTCTGAATTCAGCAAGGGGTCATTTGTGTAGATCCTTCAAGGTTTTCTTTTAGAAACTAACAGTTTAAAATAAGAAAAATTGAAAATGAGTTGGAAAAAAACAGCCATTTGTGCCAAATCTTTTCACCTGTAACTTCTTTGAAGTATGACAGATGTTTGAAAGCTATATACCGTTACATCCGCTGGACCCTTCTGGTTGTGGGGATATATAGGACTTGTAGGTTCATCAATAACCCGAGGAACCCAGAGCCAATAACTGAGCAGCATCTTGCAGTGGTTCTTCATTGTGTACCGGGTATATAGCAATTAATTTGGTAAAATATAAAGAGTGAAAAACAGGTATCAAAGACACCTATGTATTTCCGAAATGGGAACAAAATATAGAGTTTTGAAACCGTAGCTATTTCCACATCTCCGAATTTGTGGTTACCCATACTAGCCTGTGAATTGTAGGACATTTTTCAAAGTGACTTCTTTTTTACACATTCTTACATTAGGAAGGCAGAAATGCATAGAAAGTCAATAGGTAATAACAGTTGCTCTACAGTTCCCCTAAGTCTCCCGATAAAAATGGTACCTCACTTGTGTGGGTAGGCCTAGTGCCCGCGACAGGAAACGGCCCAAAACCCAACGTGGACACACCACATTTTTACAGTGAAAACTGACCCTTTTTTTTGCAAAGTGCCTAGCTGTGGATTTTGAACCCTAGCTCTGCCGGCACCTACGGAAACCTATACATTTTTTAAAACTAGACACCCAGGGGAATCCAGGAGGGGGTGACTTGTGTGGCTCTCATCAGGTTCTGTTACCCAGAATCCCCTGCAAACAAACTTTGTAAAAAAAAAAACCATTTTCCTCACATTTCTGTGATGGAAAGTTCTGGAATCTGCGTGGATCCACAAAATTCCACCCTCCCCGCATTCCCCCAGGTCTTCCGATAAAAATGGTACCTCATTCAAGTGGGTGGGTCAAGTACCCGCGACCGGCAAGGGCCCAAAACCTATTGAGGAGACATCAAAATTACCTATCAAAAAACCTAGTTTTGCAAGGGGGGTCACCTGGGTTTTTGGCCCCGGGATCGGCGGCCATCTAGGGAAACCTACCAAACCCACACATTTCTGAAAACTAGACACCCGGGGGAGTCCAGGGAGGTGTGGCTTGCGTTGATCCCCCAACATTTTCCTTCCAAAATTTTGCTTCAAACCTCAAATTTAGCTAAAAAGTCAAATTTTCCTCTAATATCTGTGTGGGAAACTTGTGGGATCACTGCACGGCACAAATTTCTTACTACCCAGCATTCCCCTCAGTCTTCCGATAAAAATGATACCTTACTTGTGTGGATGGGCCAAGTGCCTATGACATGGAAGGGCCAAAAATGTGTAGAAATTGAGGGTGGCCCAAAGCGGGTCTAAAAGGGCAGTTTGTTTATACGTTTTTCGGCTGACGCAACTTTGGGCATCCACACAAGTGAGGTATCATTTTTCTCAGGAGACCAATGGGAATGCTGGGTAGTATGAAATTTGTGCCTGCACGGTGATCCTACAACTTACCCACACAGAAATGTGAGGAAAATGTGACTTTGTAAGTAAATTTGAGGTTTGCGGGGGATTCTGGGTAAGAAAACACTGGGGGATCCATGCAAGCCACACCACCAGCCAAGAGTCAGTACATGCACACAACCATCCACCCACACCACCAGCCAAGCGCCATCCACGCACACCGCCAGCCAAGCGCCATCCACGCACACCGCCAGCCAAGCGCCATCCACACACACCGCCAGCCAAGCGCCACACACACCGCCAGCCAAGCGCCATCCACACACATCGCCAGCCAAGCGCCCCTACGTATAAATAAAACAACAAAATCCCTGGCTCCTAGTGGGCTTTCTGCCCCCCGGGGGGGCAGATTAAGGACTATTGCCCCCATCTGCCTCCTGGGAGAGGCAGAAAGGCTGTGGCAATTTATTTTGGGGGGTAGGGGCACTGGCATGCCCATTTTGGGCAGCCCCCACCTCTATGTATTAAAAAAACAACCCCTGGGGCCTAGTGGGCTTTCTGCACCCTCGAGGGGCAGAAAGATTGTGGTATTTTGGGGGGGGGGGGGCAACGGCATGCCCATTTTGGGCAGCCCCCACCCCTAAATTGAGTGGGAAAAAAAATCCCTGGTATCTAGTGGGCTCCCCGGGGGGGGGGGCAGAAAGATTGGAATTTTGTGGGGGGAGGGGTGGGGCCATTGGCATGCCCATCTTGGGCAGCCCCCACCCCTAAATTTAACGGGGGAAAAAAACACTGGCTTCTAGTGGGCTTTCTGCCCCTGGGGGGGCTGAGATAGCCCCCTGAGCACGTAGAAAGCGAAACTGAAATGAGCCTCTTCGCTCATTTCAGTTTCGGTTTCACTGAAATGACGTCAGCGTGACGTGCGCGCTGATCGTCATTTCAGGGAAACCAAAGCTCTTCCCCAGCTCCCGAGGCTGTTGGGGGTGAAAGGGAATCCCTCTGGTGCATGCACCAGAGGGATTCCCTGTGCCATGTGCAAGGACGGCCGGGGGCCGTCCGACGCACATGAGCACTGGTGCGTCGGACGGCCCCCGGCCGTCCAACACTCCGAAGGGGTTAATGGCAAAAACACTGAGGTGTTTATAACTGGCCACGAGTGAGAACTCTGGAGGTGAGGCCGAAGGCAGTGCGATTTTCTTTTTTTTTGATTTTTTTTTCACAGTTCCTCTCAGTGGATCAAGAAAAGAGCAATAATCACGCCACGTATTCCAGTTGCAATTGCGATTCTGTGCCAATGTGTGTGAAGAAGGTAGGTATACAACTGTCAAAATATTGACGAGGCGAAAGTAAAAGAAAATGCAGTGCTTGCAAGCGAGAGGAATGTGTGGTGTGTTTTTAGGGCCATGTAGTTGATTTCCGGTGGGGTGGCAAACAATGAGAATCACAAAAATGTAGTTTGTGTTTAAGCCACGCTCTTATTTACATAAGACATGCCCCTTTTATAGAATCCACCAACTTTTTTTTTTATCCCTATTGAAAGCCCTTCCCTAAGGTCACAACTCACACTGATAGGTGTACACACAAAGGTGCTGGAACAATTTTACAGTGGGGATGCTGCCATTAGCGTTATGTCACTGAAGTTAGGGATTGTGAGAAACAAAATAAATGTAGCAGATGTGCATTGCCCATTCAGCAGGAGGATGGTGTGTAGCTGGTGGTGCATTTTAGAGCACTGGTGTGGTAGCGCACTGACATATACAGACAGTATATTTTCCATTGAAAAGGGCACTAAATTTGCATAGACATAGTTTTGCTGGTAACACTGTATAGCGCAAAAACGATAATGTGTGAAAATCTGGTTTCAGTGAATATTCATCATTTGCGTATCACCAAGTAAAGTGTCTTGATGTGTGTTGTCCTATTAAAATCTTTATTTCCATCACACTTCAGAATTATAAGAAAGTGCTTCATTTGTGCTTTCCTTATTGTTATGATTTGAAATATGTGTATGTAGTTAATTTCCCAACATTTAAATGCTGTTGTGTGTTAGAAAAAACTGGCAGGCTACAGCTTTTCCTTTCATTTCCTGTACTACAGCAGGATTGTCACCTAGATCACTTTCACAAAATCCTCTCACTTTGCAGTCAGAGAAATAAAAATACACCCCGGTTTCCGAGTAAGCAGCAATATGTAAGAAGATGTAGCCTGAACTTTGGTCTTTGCACACACAACAAATGTGACAGGATAAACACAAAATATAAAGGTATCTTCATCTCTGAACTCCAGCATGATTATTTCTGGGGCTGCTGCAGCACCTCCAGCATCTCAACTTCCAGCACCTATGTGCACACGTAATGCTCTCAGATAGGTGAGTGCTTACGCAGGCTCAAACACCGGTGGCACTCGTGCATGGGCAGACCTGCCAACCTGCAAACAAATATGGCAAGGAGGGGGCAGGGCCTCGTGCGTAGAGCTACCTGAGAAGCACTGTGCCCTCCACAAATCCCCTCCCCACACAAAAATACAAAGGGCCGCTGAGGCTGTCGCCGATGTCCTGGTTGTTTTCCTTCACCTTAATGGGCATGGGCTGCTTACAGCCTCCAAACAAGCATTTGCAATGCAATCTGTCTCGCCTTTGGGACCTTATATGTATTTAGCTATGCAGCACATTAGCCTGGGTGCTGAAGCATCTACTGTTCTTTAACATGGAGGGAAAGTAAGCACCAAACTGCGTGACGCCAGGTATGGGAACACATGGAGAGAAATATTGCCTTTCAGCGGGAAATGGTATAGTCCAAAGCTCCGTTTTTAATATGAAGTCAGGGCCTTCAGTGGTCATATCACTGAAAATACAAGATTTGAAAAAAATATTATTGTCTACGGGTGCTCGTGAAAGACCATTTCTATGGACTGGAAACTAGAGAATGCTAAAGTGATTCTGGTATTTTACTGACCTCTGCTGGTCGTTTTCTATCAAGAAATTTAGAGGCAGTTGCAAGAAAAATTTAAAAAAAAGAAAGTCCCTCAGTAGAAAGCAATTCTGGTATTTTACTGACCTCTGCGAGGTCGTTTTCTATCAAGACCGTTAAATAGAGGCAGTTGAACAGAAAAAAAAGTCCTTAAGCGGAAGCAGACAAGTCTTAGGGCTGATCTCCAGAGCCCACAAAGTACATACACATATAAGTATATACTAAAGTATATTAGTACATACTAAAGTATATACAAGAGTTCTTGAATGCTCGACCTAAAAAGAGCTGGAAAGCCGCTCTGTGCAGAGCTTTCCAGCTGTCTTTCCTGCTACTGTGTGATTTCGGCTCCTCACCAGGTGACCGGGTGGCCGTGTGAAGGGAGCCAAAATCATGCGATATACAATGGCACTGTGTGAGTTGGCAGGTCCGCATGGGAAGGTCGTAGATGTACACTCAGAGTCTGGCGTGCACCCCTGTCGATTCCTGTACAAGACACTTTACACAGTAGCCATATTCATAAAATTAGAGGTGAGGCCCAGGCTCCATCTGTAGCTCCATCGAGGGCCAGATGCAGTGCACAACCTGCAGGGATACTATGCCTGAAGCTGTAGGAGACCTGGGGATGTTTGCACACACCAAGACACTGAATCCATTCAAAAGGCTTTTATTTTCTTCCTGTTTGTTTCTCCCTGGTCTATCTCCTTCTACTATTTTTCATTTCGTTTGTAACCCCTAACTCCCAATATAGTGTGATCTCTCTCAATTTCTCCATTTAAACTTAAATCCAGTCTACGCCATGCGTTTGTCGTTTTGTTCATTCATTTCTCCTTCCACTCCTCCCACCCATTTGTTTATCCTGTATGCTCAAAGCAAAAACCTTCTCCTGTTCCCTCCATTTATCTTTCTCGTCTCCCCTTTCTCTAGCATTATCCTCTCCACTTACTCCTATTCTTCCTTCCCTCTCTCCTCCTTCTAGAACACTACCCTCTTACCCTTGCTTACTGATCCTTGTCTCTTTATCCTTTCACCCTCTTCCTCCACCTTCATATAAATTCTCTACTTCTTGTTCCATCATTCTCACTTCTGCTCTCCTCTACTGTCTGCTATTTTCTCCTGACTTTCACTTACCCCATCTGTGTGTGCTCGGTTTCTGGGACACAACATGAACGCTGGCTGAATCTGCTCCTTTTGTGTTCTTTAGACCATGTACTATCCTGGTTGGAGGGCGACAGCTGTTTCCTTGAAATACCACCTGTTAATGCCCAAAGCAGAGTTAGTGGGCAGGTCTTTGAGGATGTGCCCGTAAGAGGCTGCACTCGTGAACTGAATGCAGACGAGCACCGTTAGCCGTCATTGAACGCTCACTTCACCCTTGTCTTGTGCATTTTACTAGCAGCCTCAGGTTGTAGGTTTGGAAATTTAAGAGCAATAGAGGATCATTGTGAGGGAGACAATCGCAGGAGGACTAATTGAGTTCAGAGCTTCACGCTGCCTCAGTGTAAATGAGTGCATTTTCTTGCATAGTGTGCATTGGACTGCAATCGGAGGCACTGGAACATAGAGTGATTTGCCAAGGATCACACAGTGTGACCAAGATCCGGAGGTATTTTAGTTTCGAAATCTGCAAAGTACCCACTAACCAACACTCTGCCCCCTAAAGAATAACTAATCGCAATTCAAAGTCATCAACATTCAGGGTGCAAGTTGGAAACTCGCAGAATGATCGCTACAGAGGCTGTATCTACCATTTATTTTTGGAAGTGGCAAGTTGTTCCAAGTTAATGGTCAAGATCTTTGAAACACATTTTAATTTCAGAATGGCTGCTTATCAATACGTCCCTAAAAAGTCTTCTCGGTTATATTAACGGCTTTTATATGTAGCATTTGACGTTACAGTGTTGCTATTTCGTATTGTGGTCATATATTTGTGCAGCAACTATACACCGAAGAGAATTACTTTTTTTAAAATTAGTTATGAAGTAATTCTTATTAGGTGTTAATTTAATATGTTTGCTTTTTATGGCTAGGCATTGAGGTATTTTACTTTCTAAATTGTATGGTAGATTATGCTATCTAAAAACAGTTTTTTTCTGTAGCAGTTGTTCCAGCTAACGTCTTACTGGCAAAAAGGTGGGGGAAATCCAACTTTTGGGCAGATTCTGTCTGTCTTTGTGCTCTGGAAATCTGTATTTTGCCATTGGTGTGACTACAACTTTCAGATTACACCCAGCGTTAAGTTCATAAATTGCTATAATGCCACTTCTGTAAGTTGACTGTCTTTTTCAGAGGCTCTAAGCAGAGCTGCTAAGAGTTCAAATATGCAAAACCGTACTGAAGGAGGGCTTGACCCAACCACAGTGGCGGCTGGCACCGGGCGGGGAGGGGGGGTGGAAGGGGGTAAATACAAATAAAATTTCACTTGACCTCCTCGCCACGTCATCGCCACGTCACGTCCTCCTTGTCACATCTCTCCTCGTCCTTCCTGTTCCGCTCCGGAACAGGAAGCACCCAGGCTCCCCTGAGCCAATCACAACGCTGCAATGCAGCGTTGTGATTGGTCTGAGCGCCATGGTTTGGCCCTCAACCAGGGAATGTGAGCCTTGGGATGTTCTCCACCCAGGCTGTAATGCAGCCTGAGTGGAGAACATGCTAAGTGCGTATGAATGTTTGGCTGGCCTGAGATGGCTGGCCAAACATTCATGCGCACTTAGTGAGTGCATACCACTCCTCCCCTGCTCTCTCAGCAGAGCAGCTCCACCTCGCCTGCAAAGCTGCTGCAAGGAAAAAATAAAATGACAATAACATTGAGTTATCATTTTATTTTTCCTTACACTGCTGAAAAGCAGTGGGGCGCCGCTCCTACGCCTTAGCGGAGGAGCCGCCCCTGCCCAACCCCTTCTAAAACTATGATGATTATTGTAGACTGAAGAGTTTCCTGGCAGCCCTTTATGTAAAATGTACAATGGCCTTCAATTTGTAACTTTAGATTTGGAAAATGGGATCAGAGCCACATTTGCAGTATACTGGTTCTGAGTAGCTTGATCTAAAAGGGCCATTGGTAAAGTTCAAGTCTCATTACCCTGTACATGGGCAGCAGTGATGTGGTATGGTCTGCTTATACTCTACTACTGAGCTTTCAAATAACGTACATATCTCTGCCTGAAATACTATTCACTTCACGCGCTCCTGTCCAGTAGCCACTTCAAAGGACTCTCATTCAAAGCACAAGCTGTTGCTACCTACTGGCCATAAAAGGAACACACTTCTCCTAAATAAAATGTGCATGCACCATTCCCCTTTCAGAATGCATGGGATTGATATGTAGGCCTCTAGTAGACTTGGGCCCTGTGTTGGTTACGGAAGTGGGTTTGCTTTCAGGTTCAATGTGCTGAACTGACCGGTACATGGGTGGAGTTGAAATGCAGAGGAGAGCTCTGTACTGCTAGATAAGGTTCCTCAACTTCCACTTTTAGGTGCATGGAACCCTGGAGTAGGTTTGATCCGCAAGGCACATTTGAGGCCAGAAATCTTGGTGAAAATAAGCTTGAAGCCTAGAACTTTTATTAGGATTGGTTAATGGATTCTGTCTGTTGCACTCACGAATTCTTGACTGCCTCCAAAAGGCTTCAGAGAGAGTTGTAACTAGCTCTGCCTTGAACATTTTCTACCAGTGCTGTCCTCTGAAACGATTAGTACCAATTTTCTGTCTTGCTCTCCACAAGAATATTTTCACTCCTCTCCTTTGCTGAAGAACTTGGCAAATAAGAAGTGTGGGTGCTTTAGAGCTGAGAATAGTTGGAAGGTGCTGTCTTTTCTGAGAGGAACTTGGCCTGGGGATCCTGACTGTGGGGTGCCACCTGTGTCTAGAGGAGGCTGTTCGTGGAGACTGATAAAGAGGACTTGCTTCTGCTGAACTAGTCCTGAAGGCCAGCAACTTTGACAGTGTATTTTGAAACTTATCTGGAAAAGCTGAAAATTTCAAGTGAAGGAAAATCATGCATGTTGAGGCAGCATTTCAGCCAACAGTGCTAAATGAGCATCTATATGCAGCCACAAGAATATCTGCGCAGTGCATTACCTGGTGCTCTGGTCCTTGTGGCAGTTCAGTCATAGCCCAAATGAAGACTATGGCATCTACACCATAGCCTAACAGTCCAATTCCCTACACAAACGTACCTTTATTAACCAGAGTAATGGAGGCCTGGAAAGAGAACTCAACAAATCACTGAACCAAACTGCTTTATGAATCATTCAGATTTATTGCATTATCACGTCCGAAGGACACATAAACTCAACACTTATGTGGGAGCAGAGCTACTCATCTCTCTTGTCTTTTCAGAGATATTGCTCTTCAGTGTTTAAATTGGTCAGGCAAGGAGTAACACAAAGGATGCCACTGTCACTTCGTTAATTGTGGCTTGCGCCATAAGTATCCTCTCGTTAAATATTGTTGGAGCATGGCTGAATATATATTGTTGTCTATAACTCTGAAACAGAAGGATGGCTTTGTGCAGAGTAGGAGGGAGGAGTACAAAGTCTGCTACGTTGTTTGGTCACTTCAAGCTATATAATGATAAACAATTCTATCAAGATGTATTACCTTTATGGATTAAAGCAGTGTTGTTTTTGCTAGGTTATTTTGCTTGTTGTTTTCTCGGCCCTTGACCTTTTTTTGTGTTCAAAATATTTTATTGAATTTATGATAAAACAATAGACCAAACAAAAAAGAGCACCGAT
Source organism: Calotriton arnoldi (assembly GCA_963921515.1). Lineage (NCBI taxonomy): Eukaryota > Metazoa > Chordata > Amphibia > Caudata > Salamandridae > Calotriton > Calotriton arnoldi. The sequence goes on from CAWUFW010001783.1 coordinate 1,289,531, forward strand.
AGAGTACATAGGAACTTACAGTATTTCATACATATAATGCATTGTACCTATACATCGATAATTACAATGTAATAAAAACTAAAATTAAAAATAAAGGGGGGGGGGGCAACAGCTAGTTTAGCAAGTATATTATAACAGAACTACATAATAAAATCTAACAAACTTTACTTATTATACATTATAAAACATTAATGATATAACGCTATATAATTGTCAATTGGTTTCCAAAACAACTGGTAAGAAGATGTGTTATGAACAACACCCAACATATTCAAATCCGCTCCTTTTCTGGTAAAAATTATCCATGACCACCACATATGAAGTGACAATAATGAAGCGTTTTTCCAATTGGCAGTAATTGATTTTAGAGCAGCAGATAGTAAGAAATCAAAGAGCTTATTGTTAGAATCTGACAGTTTTGTTGAAAGTAAAATCGATTTACAAATCAACATATTATATGAGAGTTTATCCGATAACTGAATTTTTTTTATAACATCCCAAACCTCATTCCAAATTTTAAAGACAATATTACATTCGAAAAGCATATGTTTTAACGAACCTTGAACCAATTTACCTTGCCAACAATTAGGCGAATGTAATAGTTTTGCATTATACATTTTTAACGGAGTCCAAGCCCTTGACTGTTTTTGAAGGCATCTCCTGTAGACCTAGAGCAGACCCAGACATTGTTACACCTGCTCGGTCATTGGTTTCTCTCTTTTATGTTTTTTGTGGTACTTTTTTTGGCTATGCTCAGTACTTCAGCCTTCTGGAGGGGATGTTGGCACATATATAATAATTCTCAGCTTATTTCTCTTAGCTGGTCCTCTGTACCACTTGGTGCCATTTTCAGCAGTGGTTTGGGATAACTAACACAAGTTAAGGAAGGTATGCAGCTCATCTGTCTAAATCCTTAAGAGCCTCCAAGACATCCCCGGACGCAGGTAGATGAAAGGCTTTTTACCCTATACCTGTTCATGGATTTGTCTGGTGTGTTTTTAATATACCCTGCTGGTTATAATTTATTCCAAAAGAGAGGCCTTTGGGTTGGCATGGGGTATTGCAATCTTACAACTAGTGTGTGTGAGTCACTTTATCCTTATTTCAATAAGCGTGTTATGAGTGTCAGTGTACTCCCTGTTCTAGCACTGGTTCCCAGATTTTGTCCTAGAAAGTGACCGGGACAGACCATTTCCTCCCAGTAATTGATAGATTTTCCTGCAGAGATGGGGAGAAATTGCTTCTTGATTTGCCTTAATTCCGATCCTAGTCTAGGTATTCCCTCTGGGGTGGCATATTTAATGAATTTCTGTTGTAGTGTTAGAGAACAGAAAACCCCAGTGTTCAGGGGATGCTATACCTAGAATCAAACTAATGAGACTCTTGTTTCAATGCAAATGATCCAAGAGAAATGTTTTATTTAACTAATGGTGGTTTATTGGTGTAAATACGTTCTTTTCCAGTAGATATTAGGTTGGGGCATTTATACAGAATGACAAATCTCTTACTTTGATGGTTAGCTACATGTCTTTCTCTCTTCAGATTATGATCTGACCCATGAGCTTTTCCTAGGCTTAAGTGGTTAAACATCAAGAATGGCATTAATTTGAATGTAATGGTCTGGACACCATTCTTTCGGTCAATCTGAAAAAATTATCTTGATCTTCATCAATGTGGTAAACCGTCAATCCATTACATAGTCTCTACAGTCATTTCTGAGCCCAGAGTTGGTTGGAGGGTAGGTAAGGGAATACTGGTTGCACAGCATCTTTCGGAGCTTGGAGCCTGTTGGAGGACTGAAACAACAGGGTTCGAGGTTGAATCCTTCCCAATATGCTGAGTGACCAGCCCTGGCTTTGTACAGTGAAAGCATGGCCTGGCATTGAGTCGGAATACTTATGCAGGAGCAGAATGCAACCACACGCCACCCCCAGCTTGAAGTAGCAACTGTGAGATAGACTCAGACGGCAGGCCACAGGAAAATGTGGGAGAGGAGGCTAACAAAAGGACACCAGGAATAGATCCTGTGGATGACAGGACGCTGTCAAGAAATCCTCGTGAATTAGTAACATGACTTGGTATGTATGCTTATGAAATAAACCCCAGCCGGATGTTGGATCTGAGTTATACTACGACTAAGAAGCGATACTATTGAACAGTCGCAGTCACCCTGGCGAGGTATAGGAACTGGTTCACGGGATGGGAAAGCTAAGAAAAAAGGAAACCCCATTAAATTCACTCTTGAAATTAGAGAATTCATACTATCATAATACATGCACTGCAGTGAATTCTCTCTTGACAATCTTTAAATATTCATACTTGCATCTTGGTCTCTAGTGCTGTACAAATTCTCAGGATGAACACTTGCAGAATATTATTATTTCACATGCGCTACAGAACCAGTAGGAGGTCTTCCGTCAGATCTCTTTTCAAAGTTCCTAAAATTAGTGCCTAGATCATTTTCACTGGGGAATCAGTTGTAGTCAGTTATACACAAGAGAAAACACTTTCTTTGTGCATGAATTCTTTTGTTTTGCTTCAACCAGTACAACCATAAATAAATGGTTTTACTGAGCAAAGCACCAAGATTCAAATTGTCAGTCCCTTGTCTCAAACTTCTCTTTTCACTTCCAGATTTTTAAAAACAGGTTTGTAGGTTCCAAACAAGGCTTTGTTCACTTAATTTTATTCTCTCCTTTAAGCACTGAAAATATCACTCACATCATTCATCTTTGACGGATTCTCTTTGGTTCTGTAGTGCATCCTTTTTCTGGGGAGTAGTTCCTGTGAGGCAGGATCACTCAGTCAGCTGCTGCTTCACACGTGAAACTGCACTGACTGGTGGATAGCTTTGGATGTAGCTCCCATATGTAAGAGCGCCCGGCTCTTACGTGTTGCCCAGTCTCACTGGTGGAACGCAGCGCTGTAAAGAGGAAACACATGGGCCTCGCGCCAGGACCGGTCGTTTGTACCCTATGCAGGACATATTGAAAATAACCCCACGCATTGAACCAAAATGTTTCATGCCACAAGGTCTGGAGCACAACGTTTTAAGGTTTCTAACAGCGGCATCCGTCCCTTTAGGGGAGGCAGAGGTGCTGCTCGAGATCTGACCCTAGAGTGGTTACGGAGCTAATTCAGTGGCTGATCTGCTGGTAGCCACCAGGTGTCTGCATCTGAAAAGAACAGCATGTTGGCAGTGCGTTAGGGATGTGGCAGATGGTGCAGGTTTCAAAACTGTTTGTTTCATTCCAGGATTTCTGGGTGAAAAGAAGTCAGTGACATGCTTCCAAACACAGTAGCTATCCTCCTTCATTGCAGCAACCCTGCCTTTCAGGATAAGCTCCTAAATTTTACCTGCCACCTATACATTAGAGCCAATAAAGTCCTGATCATTGAATATTTCAACTTATGGGTCGACAGCTTCGATGCAAAACCTGCTACAGACTTTCTCAAGAGAATGCAGGCGTTATGGGTCTAACTCATTTTTTCCATCCAAAGCCATAGAGCTCAGAGTCAAGTTGCATTTCTAGGTTTTTACCACATGACCCCATAGTATACCTCGGAAGACGTGGCAGGAGTGTCTAGAACCCATTTCTTGCCTCCAGGTGCCTGTTTGGGTCCTATGAATGACTTTTTGATGTGTTTGAGTTTAACGGGGACAAAGTCACTTCTTCCACCAAGCCCATGGAACTCAAAATCGGGTAAGATTTCAGGTTTTCCCCCTAGCTGGAAGCTGAAAGAAAACTTCATATAGTACAAAAGGTATATACACCACATGAAAGCATCAGATCTGAGCTTTCTAACACGTATCTGTAAGAGACAATTAGTTATGGATTCCTCATCTTCGAATTACCCCCAGGTGTCAGACTGGATCCGGAGAATTTTTCTTCAGCAGTACCCCTGTGTGTCGATAGGTGGCGTCGGTCGACTCCGCGTTCGTGGTTGGCGTCGTGGTCGCCGGAATGACGTCGCGGTATCTGCTTAGACGCCGCCCTCGCGCACGGACGTCAGTTCTTTCTTTTTCCGTGCCAGCCAGCGCAGATCCGGAGAGAGCAGTACCTCGAGTCACTTTTTGACTCCCTTTTTGCGACTTTTGTCGACACCTTTTTTGAGTCGTTTGACTCCTGGTGCACGGAGGAATGTCACGTCGGACCGTCTTCAAGACTTGCGACTTCTGTTGCAAATTGATGTCGGTCACGTACCCGCACCTCGTGTGCCTTCCGTGCTTGGAGCGTGACCACGACCGGAAGTCGTGCTCCGACTGCCGGGCCATGAACCCGAAGTCTTTGCGGGAACGGTCACGAAAGCTTCTCGAGGCCCGGCAGTCCGCTCCGTGCCTTTCGAGGCCCCGGTCGAGAGGGAGATCGTGGAGCCACCACCACCACTCGTCATCGAAGTCTTCGTCTTCGGGTAAGTCAAAGCACAAGAAGAAGGCGAAGAAGCATCGTCGCTCTTTGCGTTCTGTCCGTCGGCCGACCGCGACGCGGGAAGCGGAAGGTAGTCGTCCGGCTCTGCCCGCAGAGCCTGTTGGGTCGACTCCAGCCTTCCCTCCCTTTCCGGGAGCCGGAGCGACCCCTGCCCAGCTTCGCAACTTTTACGAAGCCTTACACTCCATCTTTGGGCAGCCCGACTCCACCGGCGCACCCTCGGGCCCCGCAAACTCGGCTGGGGGCTCTAGGCCTTTGATGCCGGCGGCTTCGGCGCCGCAGGGCCCCCAAAGATCCAGGCCTGGATCCGGATCGGCGCCGGTCGACCTCGTAACACCTCCGGCGCCGAATCCAGTGACGACACCTCCGCCTCCTCCGACGCCGGTTGTGTCCCCAGCCGACGTCGACACCAGCCTCCCCCTCGATGTAGACACGGAGCCGGACCGACGTCGGGACCGGCTCCGACCGGTACTTTTGTACCCCTGTTCTCCCCTGGTGTTTCCTATCGCGCTGAGTGGCTACCAGAGTAGGGTGAGGAGGACTGGGAGGTGTCTGTGGACCCTCTGGCAGACCAGTTAGAAGAACTGGACTGGAGAGAGGAGTTGGGTGATGCCAGTGGTCTGGACACCTCCCCAGACCTTGGCATGCTTTCTCCCCCTACCGTGGCTACGGAGGAGGATGCATCTTACGCAGTGGTGTTGCGTAGGGCGGCTGAGGCCTTAAACCTCGAGCTTCCTACGGTGGTGGTCAGCACTAACCTCCTGACCGATGTGCTTCAGCCGGCAGCGGCTCTTCGTAGCCCCTGCTGCCGATCAATGAGGCCCTCACGGACATCCTTTTGGGCACTTGGTCCAAGCCCAACACAGGGGCCCCTGTGGATAGGATGATTGCCCGACGACGACGCCTGCCCACGGGAGAACCCCTTTTCCTCTCCCACCACCCCACCCCTGAGAGCTTGGTGGTCCAAGCCTCGACTTCTAAGGGCGCATTCCCTAATGCACCACCTGATAGGGAATCCAAGAAGCTAGACCACCTTGGGAAGAAGATGTTATCTTCCTCCAGCTTAGGACTGCGGTCGGTGAACACCACATGTATCTTGGGCCGTTACTCCCACTCTGTGTGGGACACGGTTGCGCAGGTGCTGCTACAGTGCCCGGAGGAGGCCCGGGCCGTGCTCTCATGTGCAGTTGCTGAAGGAAGAGACACAGCGAAGTTAGCCATCCGATGTGGGCTGGACACCGCCGACTCACTAGTCAGGGCGATTTCCACGTCGGTAGCCCTTAGACGCTACGCCTGGTTGAGGTCTACTGGCTTTTCGGGTGATGTCCAAACTACACTTTTGGACATGCCCTTTGATGGCCGTCGCTTGTTTGGCGACAAGGCGGGCAACGCGCTTGAGCACTTTCAGGACTCTAGGGCTACGGCCAGGTCCTTGTTATGTTATGTTATGTTATCAAGACTTGTAAAGCGCACAAATACCCGGAGGTGTCTTGGCGCTGCGGACAAAGTAAGCCACTGATGAGTCTCTAGTTACAGAAGAGCCAGGTTTTTAGTTCCTTTCTGAAAGCGACAAGAGATGATGCATTTCTCAAATCAATCGGTAGGGAATTCCAGAGTTTGGCAACGCAGTAATGAAAGCTGCGACCACCCCAGAGTACGGTGCGAATTCTGGGCACTCTCAAGAGTTTAGCACCAGATGAACGAAGGTGTCTAGTTGGTTCATACCAAACAAGAAGATTTTGCAAAAAGGCTGGCCCTGTATGATTCAGGGCCCTGAACACCAGGCTAAGAGCCTTGAATTTTATTCGCTGCGCTACAGGAGCCAATGCAAATTACGGATCTCACCAGATACTGATTTGAACCAAGGGGTGTTTGACAGAAGTCGAGCGGCTGAATTTTGCACGCTCTGTAATCTTTTCAGGCAGTGCTTCTGGACGTTTATAAACAGCCCATTACAATAATCCAATTTAGACTGGATTAATGAAGTGACTACAGTTCTTTTCGTGTCCTCCGGAAGATAAGGAGAATCTTCCTGAGTTTCTTAATAAGGAAGTGGGCGGAGGAAACCACAGCATTAGTGTGTTGAACAAAAGAAAGTTTACTATCCACCCATACTCCCAGGTTCTTCACTTTAGTTGCTGGTTCCGGTGGATCACCCATATCAACGGGCCACCACACTCTGCCCCAGCTAGGATGCAGATTCCCAAAAGTCAAAACTTCAGTTTTTCCCGAATTGAGTTTAAGGCAGTGTGTGTGCTCATCCAATTAGTGATGACACCCATGCAGTTCTTAAATTGCAGAGCAGGCGAGGACTGATTTTTATATGCTGCTACTACAATCTGGGAATCATCTGCATACAAAGTGAGGCTAAAGCCAAAAATCCGGATAAGTGGGGCTAGTTCAGAGACGTATATATTAAAAAGGGTGGGGCTCAAGGAGGAGCCCTGGGGCACTCCACAGGGGAGGAAATATGGCTCAGACTGGTATCCATCGATCGACACTACCAGTCTTCTGTCCTTAAGAAAGGAGGACACCAGTGCCAGTGCTGAACCCCCAACTCCCAGAATCTTCAGCCGTTGTTGTAGGAGGAGATGATCAACCGTATCAAATGCGGCTGATAGATCGAGGAGTATCAGGGTTGCTGACCCTCCCCCATCCATCACCGCTCTTATTTCCTCCGTGGCTTTAATGAGTGCCGTTTCGGTACTGTGTTCCCGACGGAAACCGAACTGAGAATGATCCAACAGATCATGTTCACCAATAAACTGGGAAAGTTGGATATTCATAATTTTGTCAACTATCTTCGCAGGCAACGGCAAGCGGGCTATGGGGCATAGTTTTTGGGATCAGCTGCATCCAAAGTTGGTTTTTTCAGCAATGGAAGGATAGACGTATCCTTCCAAATTGCTGGGAAATTGCCAGAGGAGAACATGGAGTTGAAAATATCTGTTAACACCGGGCTTACCAAATCAGAGACTTCTTTCAGCAGCTCAGGTGGGCAAGGGTCCTCTGGGGAGCCCGATTTAGCCTCCAGAATGTGTTTTGCCACTGTATCCAATGATACTGGTGTAAAACTGAGCAGGGTGTTTGTGCCCTGAGAGATCGGTGAAAGCGGCAGGGTGGTGGCATGAGCTAATGTATCCTCAAAATTTTTAAAGATGTCCAAAACTTTAGTTTTGAAGGCAGAAGCAATGGCATCACAGGACTCTTGACTATTTTCTGGCCCTGTACTATGAGGGGTGGTAAGTTTGTTCACTGCTGTAAAGAGAGCTTTAGAGGAATGTTTTGCCTCCGAGATTACTCTAGTAAAATATTCTCTCTTTTCCAATGTAAGAAGATTTTTATATTCTCTTAAAGCTAATTTATATGTTTCCCTCTCGGATGCATCATACTTAACGCGCCAGCGTCTTTCCAGCCGGCGATATTTTTGTTTTTCTGCCCGTAAGGCATCTGAGAACCAAGGGGCTGAAGGGGTTCTCCTATTACCAGCAGTGCTTTGGTGGGCACTGCGGCTAGAAACGCCGTATTTAACCAATCTGTGTAATTGGGGGCCGATCTGGTCTGAGGGCCCACCTACCTGGGGGTGCGTCCTCTCTAGTATTGTACGAAGGAGGGATTTATCCAAATTACCCCAGTCCCTTTTGGTCTTAGAAGGGATCTTATAGGTCTGCGTGGGACCAAACAACATTATTGGTAGGTCGAATTTTATAAGTGAGTGATCTGACCAAACCAAAGGCAGGGTTTCTATACAAGAAAGACCCTGAACCGAGGTAAAAATGCCATCTAGAGTATGGCCGGCCTCATGAGTGGGGGTCTGAACCAATTGACTGAGACCGACCGACCCCAGGGTATGTAGCAACGCATCTGTCTCACTATTTTCCTTATCTTCTAGATAAAAATTAAAGTCTCCAAGGATGGTAAAATACGTCATTAATAAGGGTAGATTCTAGAAGACTGTCTAAATTTGATAAAAAGTACTTCTAGAGTTGGGGGGCCGATACAATAAAATTCCTTTAAAAGTCTGCCTGGGACCAAGTTCAATCATAAAATGAAGGGCTTCGAATACAGGCGTGGAAGCGGACTGAAAAGTAATAGGAAAATGTTCTCTCAAAATAATAGCCAGTCCGCCGCCTCGTTTAACAGATCTATCAACCCTGAATGCCCGGTAACCCGCTGGGGTAGCGGAGATGATATCGGGGTCAGAGGAAGCATCTGCCCAGGTTTCAGTCATAAAAAGTATGTCTATACCATCAGCTAGAATCATGAGTGCTATTTCATGTTTATGTTTGGCCAGAGATCTGACATTTACAAGTCCGCCCTTCAATTTAGCAGTCTCTGTGCCAAGGAGGGGGCTATGATTCAAGGGTTGTTTAAAAGGCTGGAAAGCGCTAGTGTTCAAAGATTGTGGGAGCAGAAAGCCGCAAGGGCATGCAACATCACCCTCATCCGGCTTGAGTCGGCGGCATGATGGCATGGGCGAATTAAGGCAAAGTAACTCCTTAGGGGTATAGGTATGAGCCTGGGTGGCGGAATGGCCAGGGGCTCTGGCCCCAGGCCCGGAGCAGGCGCGGACGGGCGCAGACGGGCTTGCCTTAGGCGCGCCTCGCTGCGCGCGTCCGCTGCGCGCCCTCACCATCTGTCCCCTAAATAGTATCCTCCGGTGGACGAGTGGAGCACGTCCACACCGGAAGTGAATCCAGGCAACAGGGAAGGGAGCAGTCAAGCCCGGAGTGGAGTATCCGCCCTCCGCACAAACGGCACATCAGCCGCGGCGGAACAGGGTCAGACCATAACACCAGAAGGAGCGGGTGAAAGTGCGCGAGTGCAGGTAACGTAGGAATACTTATAATACAAGAAAATAATTGTTAAAATGCTTAAAAGTTAAAAGCACCTAAAAACGTCAATTAAGAAATAGGAGCATGAGGGTCGCATAGACGTGGCAGCAGGATAAAAACACAAGGAGGTCACATGAAGTATCGAGGCAACAACAATATAAACGTAGGACGCGCCAGCCGGGCTTACTCTAGCTCCGCTGCGCGCCCTCACCATCTGTCCCCTAAATAGTATCTCCGGTGGACGAGTGGAGCACGTCCACACCGGAAGTGAATCCAGGCAACAGGAAGGGAGCAGTCGTGCCCCGGAGTGGAGTATCCGCCTCCGCACAAACGGCACATCAGCCGCGGCGGAACAGGGTCAGACCATAACACCAGAAGGAGCGGGTGAAAGTGCGCGAGTGCAGGTAACGTAGGGAATACTTATAATACAAGAAAATAATTGTTAAAATGCTTAAAAAGTTAAAAGCACCTAAAAACGTCGATTAAGAAATAGGAGCATGAGGGTCGGATAGACGTGGCAGCAGGATAAAAACAAAAGGAGGTCACATGAAGTATCGAGGCAACAACAATATAAACGTAGGACGCGCCAGCCGGGCTTACTCTAGTCCGCTGCGCGCCCTCACCATCTGTCCCCTAAATAGTATCTCCGGTGGACGAGTGGAGCACGTCCACACCGGAAGTGAATCCAGGCAACAGGGAAGGGAGCAGTCAAGCCCCGGAGTGGAGTATCCGCCCTCCGCACAAACGGCACATCAGCCGCGGCGGAACAGGGTCAGACCATAACACCAGAAGGAGCGGGTGAAAGTGCGCGAGTGCAGGTAACGTAGGAATACTTATAATACAAGAAAATAATTGTTAAAATGCTTAAAAAGTTAAAAGCACCTAAAAACGTCAATTAAGAAATAGGAGCATGAGGGTCGCATAGACGTGGCAGCAGGATAAAAACACAAGGAGGTCACATGAAGTATCGAGGCAACAACAATATAAACGTAGGACGCGCCAGCCGGGCTTACTCTAGTCTCGCATCCACCTCCCGCC